>JASDDO010000019.1:767865314-770265314 GCA_030015575.1 Agapanthus africanus | reverse complement strand
TATCTAATACCCAGGACGTAGAGTGAACTGAGAAACAGTTCTCGATAACAAACACACCCGAAGAAGATGCATCATCATGTTTTTTCTTCATTTGGGCGGCATGGGAATCCAGACATTCCCCTATCTCCTATTCAGTCTTATAACAATTATAAGAAAGAACGGAACCAACGTTCCCCTGCTCAGTATAACAAGCGGGTTCAGTCAATACATCCATATTATTATCTTGATTAAGGCCTGACATGGTCGCTACCTGATGAGAGAGAGAAGGAAACACTTTAGCGTATGCTCTTGCAAGATTAGATTGGTTATTATCTTATCTAATCAAGATGGCTCCCACTATTTTGATCAAATCTTCCTTCAAAAAAACCCTTAAAAAAGGAAAGGCTAGCCGGGATTAATTACAGTCTACAACTTTGCTACCTGTTCAGCCAGGCTAGTGCCGGTACTTTGAGGGAGATTCCCCGTACTTTCGCACGGACCTATTAAGATAAATCTTGTTTTCCCTTAGGGATAGCCCCATTAACACCTTTCTAGACACCTAATGGGTTGGATAATTGTAAAGTGCAAAACTCTCCCAGGAGCAACTCTTGCTTGCAGCGGATATTGGGATCCAACTATCTCATTGCAAATTTCAACACTTGAAATTCCTGATAATATCTTTTACCCCTAGCGTCCTATGACCTTAACGTAGGCCAAACAACCCATAGTCCGCTAGTCAAGTTCAACCCGTGCATTTCCTGATTGAATCAAAACCACCCGTACGACCCTTGATGCAGGCCAAACAACGCCGTACGAATACCCTAATCCAATCGCATCTTATGCTACAGATAAGTAATAATCAGCTACCGTACACTACGCCTTGACGCAGGCCAAACTACCGTAGCACAAATACTAAATATTACTTATCTGAAATGACGGAGGGTTACGCAGGTTTTTATAAAAACCATGAGCGTAATGAACTTGATATCGTTGTAGAAACAAGTGATTTTGAAAAGGGAATGTTTTTGAGGTTTTTACTAGTTTCGCCTAAGAGGTCACTCCCGGTGAAGGGATCTCGACTCTTTCCTTATCGAATAAGGTGCTAGATATTCTACAAGGAATACCGCTATGCAAAGCAAGAACTACAAAAGCAATCAAAAACAAAACCGAGTGAGTTGTAGCATCTGCTAGTTTCGCTAAAGAGGTCACTCCCGGTGAAGAGATCTCGGCTCTTTCCTTATCGAATAAGGTGCTGGATATTCTACAAGGAATACCGCTATGCAAAGCAAAAACTAGAGCTACGCTTTTTGAAAATTTGATTTTACAACATCTTTTAGGTTTCTTTATCTTTCATTAATCTCATTAATGAAATCCCATCAATTATGCTTCCTAAGCACACAGAAGAAAACGAAAGCAATAATATTTATATATTATATATATATAGTATAAGCATTTGTCTCACGCATATAAAATGATCACATCATAGAATATCAGCAGCAGAAGAATCAGATATGAAATATTGGATATACTAGGAATTCCGTGTTTTATTTAAGCCAGTAAAAATACGGATTCCACGTTCGTGATAAATAGCCAAACCCACATCCCTAGACCCCTACGAAAGCGGCAAGCAACCCTACCAATTCTTGAGTTAGGAGACCCAGACTCGACTCCTCGAATTGCTCCTACTGGACTCTAGAACCCGGTTACTTGTGCTCCCCGCCATGGGTCTATTCTAATGCGGAAAAGTAAATAATATACAACAATGGTGACAACATTCTCAACCCGGAAGTGCCCCAATAAAAGAATATTACATACAATGGATTTTACATGAATGAAAATAAAAACTCTCATCTTTCATAAAACCCCCGGCTATTCTAATCACGACGATCCAATATAACATATCACAGCAATACATAGCATCACATATCATCAACGTAAGTAAATATGCGTATCCCAATTGTCATTGATGTATAGTAACGAAATCGGCGATACACCACATATTACACTTACGGTCGCAGAAAAGAAAATGTAAAACCACAACATTTGGAATCCACAATCACCTTAGACATCATAGACCCAAAATATCACATATTACGGATTTCATGCCTAACTATATGAATTCCACATATTGTATCACATAACAGAAAAAGCTAGACGATGTTAAACTTTCTGATCGAATCAACAAACACCCAAAATTTCCCAGAGAGCTCAACACTTGAGCACAGTTAAAGTTAACCAGAAACATCCTACATCACCTACGGACGTACAGCTGAAGGCCCGACCCAAGCCTCTCAAGTGGCGCCGCGGATCCGCGGTCACTTGGACGAGTTAGGGTTTCAGTCTTCAGGTGTGTCCATAGAATTTCCTGCATGATTTTCTGAATATTTTTAATTTGGAAAAATCCAACTTTTTGAAAAATTTCCAGAGAGGTGGTCCATTTCGGCTATTCGGAGTTCGATCGGAATTCTAACTTCGTCTACACAACGCCTAATGCTCTAGCTTGGCTCTGATACCATTGTAAGGTTAGCTTAGCACCTTAGCAAGGTTTTGGCAAGTATCAAACATGCTATATTATAATTTTGGGGTGCTAAACAAACTGTTAGGTTTACCTAGCACCCTATGAAAGGTTTGGAAGCATCACATGTCACAAAGATTAGATTTTTATGGTGCTAAGTAAGCATATAAAGGATCTATCCCAGAAAATTAGGGTTTCAAAACATTAAAGGCAACAATGACTAGGGTTTCGAGAGTACAACCTTTGTAGCTCCATACGCTAGACTCCTTGGCCACTTGAGGGTTGGAGGAAGGTTCGCTTGAGGTCTTCTAGTGTCCACGACGATCCACCCGAAACTCCTTGTCCAAGCTAATAACTTCACTTTTCCAAGAGAATGAAATGAAGCTAACACTCTAAACAAGTGGGCTAGACTTGTGTAGAATGATGTTGTGGTTCTTATTCTCACTTCAAAATTCTATCTTGTTAAGTATTTTGCTCACTACAAAAGTCTAGAGAGCAAAAGAGGAAGGAAGAAGATGATGATGGCTTTTCTTTGAACAAGAGTAAAAGATTAACCCTTGAAAAGAAAATGAAAATATATGTATATATATTTATCAATTCTCATCTCAAACCATGGTTAAATGTTTAAGATATTATTTAATTTGAGTTAAAACACAAAGAGAAGGTTAATCCATGGTTAGAAGTAGGTGAGCATGGTTAGGTTAAGGAAGAGTGTAGAAACAAACCATGAATTATCCTTTTTCTTTTTTTCTTTTGTTTTAACAAAAAAATAAATAATAATCCATATATTTAAACCATGGTGTGAGTCTTATATTGCCACCATTTTCAATGTGTAATCAACCATGAAAGATGATGTATGTATGTATGTATGTATGCACATCAATATGTGCATGAATCTAAAAAAAAAAGAAAGCATACATGCATGCATGCATCCATCAAACACAAGAAAGGATTTCTAGTGAGAAACTAATGGTTAAATGACAAATCAACACTTGATTTATCAATCCGGCCATATCACATACGACCCCACCAAAAGCAAGCCGCCCGATCAATATACGATATCCTATACGTGTATTTTAACCGGGTTCATGCGCATATCGCATACGCGCACCACAACGTTTCGCCTGGACTAGGTAACTTCTTTGTGGGACTCTAAGACTCGTCAATACGCCGGCAGTGGGTGATGATCATATCAAGCACCCCCAAGCCGCAAGCGGTCAGCTAAACGTAACGGCCACCCGGGTATTGAACGATCAGAAGAAAACAAGCGAACCTGCTACAACTCCCGTCGAGCCAACCGGCAACACTACCGTACATTCCGGTCTCTTCGTCAGAAATGCCGCATATCGAGCCTAGGGACGGTCACGTCGACCCCAATAACTCAATAAGTCGTGCCGGTGAATGGTCTATAACAGATCGAGAAACTACTGATAACACTTATCAGTAAATCTCAGCAGCCCTGGCCAGGGACTTACTAATATAACCAGTCGAGCACAGCACAACATCAACTCCCAATACCGGGAGAGACGAAACCCCTCCTATCGCTCATCGCCTTCGTGTGTCTCGGTACTGTACCCAACGGCCACCTGTTTGCACGACTCAGTAGAGCCGTGGTAGAATGGTAATCAAAGTACAGTGGGAGAGCACACAAGACTCTATGACGATCTCGGGTCGACAGACTAACCTGTACCAGTGTCACCTGAGAACTGCTATCCAACGATAGATATAATTCCATATAGGAGTTCTCGGTGAGTCCGTCCAGTGTACCCAGTCACCACTGAGCACCCGTATATGATCTCGATGTCAAACATTGATGAATGTGAGAACATTCATCGCACATCGTATGGGTCTAGTATCATATACGCTAGTCTACTCTGGTATATCAATGCCCCGTCTCGATATACCTACGACTAGGGACATTCCAGGATATGCTTATAAACTACAGATGTCCCACTAGTATGATCTCCATCATAATCACAGTAGTCAAACCGATATCCTCAGGGCTTTATCAGCATGTATGAATGAATAAAAGCATGATCAAATCAACATGTCAGATAAAGAAGAACCAGATAGCATACTATCATGTCGAGCAAGAATGTATACTAAATATATATACATGTATAAATACATCCACTATCATATAATGGCCTCTAGGGCATATATATATCCAACAATCTCCCACTTGCACTAAGGCCAGTTATTGGCGTATCTCATATCCAACATCTCAAAAAGTCGCTCATGATGCGGCTGAGGGAGGGCCTTGGTGAATGGATCCGCGGCGTTATTCTTTGTATCTACTCTCCTAATCTCGATCTCGCGGCGATCTACAATCTCCCGGATCAAATGAAAACGCCTCAGGATGTGTCTGGACCGCTGATGGGATCTGGGCTCCTTGGCTAACGCCATAGCCCCATTATTATCACAATACAAAGATATTGGATCAATAATGGTTGGAACTACTCCTAGCTCCGAGACGAACTTCTTCATCCAGACGGCTTCCTTGGCGGCATCATTCGCAGCAATGTACTCAGCTTCCATCGTAGAGTCTGCAACGGCATCCTGTTTGGAACTCTTCCAACTTACCGCCCTTCCATTGAGGGTAAATACAAACCCAGAGATAGATTTGCTGTCGTCCTTATCGCTCTGGAAGCTCGAATCGGTAAAGGCCTCCATTTGGAGATCTCCATTACCATACACCAAGAACAATTCTTTAGTCCTTCGTAAGTACTTAAGAATGTTCTTCATAGCTATCCAGTGATTCTCCCCTGGGTTGGATTGATACCTGCTTACAACACTAAGTGCATAGGCTACATCTGGGTGTGTACATAACATCGCATACATTATAGATCCTACTGCCGAAGCATAGGGTATAACACTCATGCGAGCTCTCTCTTCATCGGTCTTTGGGCAAGAGTCCTTAGAGAGAGTGACCCCATGGCAAGCGGGTAAGGCACCCCGCTTGGAGTCTTCCATACTAAACCTTTTTAGGATGGTGTTAATGTACCTGGTTTGGGACAATCCCAATAACCTTTTGGATCTATCCCTATAGATCCTTATGCCCAGAATGTATGTGGCATCACCCAGGTCCTTCATGGAGAACCTTAGTGATAAGAAAGATTTGACCGACTGTAGCATAGGAATATCATTTCCTATCAGAAGAATGTCGTCCACGTACAATACGAGGAATATGATAGCTCTCCCTACAGCCTTCTTATAAACACAAGGTTCATCTGGATTTTTGATGAAATCAAACTCTTTTATGACATCATCGAAACAGATATTCCAACTCCGTGATGCCTGCTTTAACCCATATATGGATTTAAGCAATTTACATGCTTTCCCGCTGCTCCCACTGTCAATGAAGCCCTTTAGCTGATCCATATAAACGCATTCTTCTAAATTTCCATTTAGGAATGCGGTTTTAACGTCCATCTGCCAGATTTCATAGTCGTAGTGAGCAGCAATAGCAAGTAGGATCCGAATGGATTTAAGCATGGCTACGGGAGAAAAAGTCTCGTCATAGTCCAAACCTGGTCTTTGACGAAACCCTTCGCCAAAAGTCTTGCCTTATAGGTCTCCACCTGCCCATCTGAAGGGTTTGTTTAGCACCCTATGAAGAGTTTTGAAGCATCACATGTCCAAAAGTTTAAGTTTTTATGGTGCTAAACAAACACGCAAAGGAATCGATCCTAGAAAATTAAGGTTACTAAACATTAAGCTAATAAAAATTAGGGTTTAGAGACTACAACCTTTGTAGCTCCCTTTTTGCTTGACTCCTTAGACTCTTAGGTGTTGGAAGAAGGTCCACTTGTAGTCCTCTCACGTCCACGACGATCCACCCGGAGTTTCCCGTCCAAGCTTGCAACTTTGAAAAACAAAGAGAACACTCTAATCAAGTTGGCTAAACTTGAGTAGAATGATGTTGTGGCTAATGATCTCACTTCAAAATCCTATTTTTATGAGTATTTTGCTCTCTTGAAAGAAGTAGAGAGCAAAGCATCAAGGTTGATGAAGATGGTGGTCTTTTTGTGAAGAAGAGAATAATGGAACCCTTGAAAGAGAAAAGAAAATAAGCATATATATTTTCTCTTTCTCATATCCAACCATGGTTAACTTTAAAGATATTATTGGATTAAAGTTAAAAGCACAAAAAGAAAATAAACCATGGGTTAAAAGGTAGGTGAGCATGGTAAGGTTAGGAAGAGTGTAGAAACCTTTTATGATTTAACCCATTTTCATTTTTCTTTTGCTTTAATTTAAAAACAATAATAATCCACAAAATTAACCATGGTGTGATTCTTATATTGCCACCATTCTCATTGTATAAGCAACCATGATAAAATGATGTATGTATGCATGTGTGCATGCACATCCATATGTGCATGAACAAGAATGAATGCATACATGCATGCATACATCCAAAATAAACAAGATAGGATTTATAGTGAGAAGCTAATGATAAATCAACACTTGATTTACTAATCCGGTCATATCACATACGACCCGACCATTAGCAAGCCGCCCAATTAATATACGGTATCCTATACACGTATTTTAATCGGGTCCAAGCGCATATCGCATATGCGCACCACAACGTTTCGCCTGGACTAGGTAACTCCTATGTGGGACTCTAAGACTCGTCAATACGCCGGCAGTGGGTGATGTGTAAGTCGATGTTCAACACCCCAATACTTTTGGGGAGGCGGAAATATGAATAACAATCAAGTTCTATGATCAAACATCGATTAACCGTATGAATCGTTTGCTAAACAAGTTTTAACAAAAGCTATAGAGTTTTAAACTACTATGCTAGGAGATTATACCAAACGGTTCTAGTCCTTCGTCTTGATGTTGTCTACGGCCTCTTTGGATCTCCACGTCCTCTTCGGCTTTCTCCCGTGATAGACGATCCACCCGAGAACCCTAATCCATGCTATAACCTCTAAACTTGAGGTTACTTAGTTTCTCTAGTTGCTAAATAGAGTAGCTAAGGTGATGTAGAGATAGGTTATGGAGTAATTAGTCTTTCCTAATCCTTGTTCTCAACTCATGAGGGTAGGATTAGGGTTTGGTGAAGGAGAGAGAACTTGAAGAGAGAGAGTGAGAAGATGATAATGATATTATTAATAATGAAAAAAGCTTCTCACTTGATATATATGAAACATAATGAATTAAAAGAAATGAGTAATAAGAGAATATTCATCATGTTTCATTAAATCAAGTGGGTGATTCATCATGTGAGTCATTAAGCAATTAATGATGCATTAATGATATGATGAATCACTCACAATGAGTCACTTAATCATTAAATGAAAATGCCACCTCTCTCTTTATGTCACATCCTTCTAGAAGCTTCTCGGAAAATTACGAGAACGCCCCTCTCATCCGTGAAAACACGGAAAAACTTTAGACTGTATAAATCCAATAACCTGATACTAGAATCTGGCTTAAACCAAAGCCGGCTAGTAAAAACTGTCCGAATGTCGTACGTGCGATCAAACACGTATGCGTCCGAACCTTTGTCGTAAAACCATACGACCTCTATATCTTTTCGCCTGGGTTTGGAAAATCTCTATGTGGGACTCTAAAGACTCGACTACTACGCTGGCAGTGGGTTTAACCACAGACCGCAAGCGGCACTAGCTGTACGTAACGGTCCCCAGGTAGTTGTCGATAAGAAAGCTGATGAGGTAACCCATCTGAAATCCTACTGAGCCTGTCTGTGACAATATCCGCGCAGTCCGGTCTGTTCGTCTGAGAGTATCACATGTACGGTCTAAGGAGGTGGTGGACGTCAGACCCCTAATAACCATACAAGTCGTGTCGGTATGGCTCTATCACCATCCGAGAATCTACTGATCAACCTATCAGTAATTCTCAATCAGCCCTGGCCAGGGACTTATGGTAATGACCAACCGATCACCGTACGATATCAACTCCCTATACCGGGAGAGACGAATCCCTAACAGTCGCTCACTGCCTCCACGTGGCTCGGGACTGTGCCCAACTGAAACCTGTTTGCACGACTCCTTTGAGCCGTGGTAGGGTAATAATCAAAGCACAGTGGGAACTCACACGAGACAAATGATGACCTTAAGTCAACGGACTATCTGCACACATGTCACCTGAGAACTGCTATCTGACGTTAGGTATAATACCATCCAGTCAGTTCTCGGCGAGTCCTGTCCGGTGTACTCACACCCAGTGAGCATCTGTATACAATCTTAGGTGAACACCACCAATGGTTGCGGGACCAATCCATCGCCCCTCGTCAGGGTCTAGATATGTATACACTAGTCTACTCCGGAGTATCGATGCCCAATCTCGATACTCCTGCGACCAGGGACATCTAAGGGTGTGCCTATTGACTATCCAGCTCCCACTAGTATGACTGCCATCACAACGCCAGTAGTCAGACAAACACCCTGTGGGCTTTATCAACATATATATATAAATACCAAGTAAAATATATTATACGTTAAGACAAAGTCAAACCAAATAGCGTACTATCATATCAAGCAAGACTGTCATGTACATACATATCCCAAGCATCCTATACAATGTAGGCCTCTAGGGCATATATATCCAACAATCTCCCACTTGCACTAAGGCCTATAATTGGCGCAATGAGTACCCACTGTCTCTACCAGATCCAGTTGCTTGCGTACCGCATGCCCAACATCTCAAAAAGTCTCTCGAACTGTACTTGAGGAATGGCCTTGGTGAATGGATCTGCCGTGTTGTCTTTTGTGTCCACTCTCCGTATCTCGATCTCCCGACGATCCACGATCTCCCTGATCAGGTGAAAACGCCTTAAGATATGCCTGGATTTCTGATGGGACCTTGGTTCCTTCGCTAAAGCTACAGCGCCATTGTTATCGCAATACAAAGGTATTGGATTGGCAATGGACGGAACCACCTGAAGTTCAGAAATGAACTTCCTTATCCAGACAGCCTCTTTTGCGGCTTCACTAGCAGCTATATACTCAGCCTCCATAGTTGAGTCTGCGACGGTATCTTGTTTGGAACTCTTCCAACATACCGCTCCTCCATTGAGGGTAAACACAAAACCCGAAATAGATTTAGAATCATCCTTGTCACTTTGGAAGCCGGAGTCGGTAAAAGCCTCTACCTGGAGGTCCTTATTGCCGTAAATCAAGAACATCTCCTTAGTCCTTCTCAGGTACTTGAGAATGTTCTTCACCGCTATCCAATGTTTCTCACCTGGGTCCGATTGATACCTGCTTACCACACTAAGTGCGTAAGCTACATCTGGTCTGGTACATAACATCGCATACATTATTGATCCTACCGCCGAAGCGTAGGGTATAATGCCCATGCGAGCCCTCTCTTCATCAGTCTTTGGAGACATGTCTTTGGAGAGGGTGATTCCGTGACAAGCGGGCATATTGCCGCGCTTGGAATCTTCCATACTAAATCTCTTTAGTATAGTGTCTATATACCTGGACTGTGAAAGTCCCAATATTCTATTAGATCTATCTCGATGGATCTTAATGCCCAGAATGTATGATGCATCTCCCAAGTCTTTCATAGAGAATTTCTGTGACAAGAAGAGCTTTACTGATTGTAGTATAGGGATATCATTCCCGATTAGTAGTATGTCGTCGACGTACAAAACGAGGAAGACTACTGCTCCTTCTACAATCTTCCTATAAACACATGGTTCATCTACATTTTTGATAAAGTCAAATTCCTTGACTGTTTCATCAAAGCAGATGTTCCAACTCCGCGACGCTTGTTTTAACCCATAAATGGATTTAAGCAATTTGCACACTCTTCCGCTGCTCCCACTATCTAAGAAACCTTCTGGTTGATCCATGTAAACACTCTCTTCTAGATGTCCATTTAGAAAAGCTGTTTTTACATCCATTTGCCAGATTTCATAGTCATGGAAGGCAGCAATGGCAAGCATGATCCGAATGGATTTAAGCATAGCTACTGGTGAAAAGGTTTCATCATAGTCCAATCCTGGTCTTTGACGAAAACCTTTTGCTACTAGTCTAGCTTTGTAGGTTTCCACTTGTCCAAATGCACCAATCTTCTTTTTGAAGATCCATTTGCACCCAACTGGTTTTACCCCAGGAGGAGCAACTTCTAAAGTCCATACTTTATTGGTGTACATGGATTCCATTTCGGATCTCATTGCATCCAGCCACTTTACTGAGTCGCTACTTGTGATAGCTTGCTGAAAACTAGTAGGCTCATCATCATCGATGATGCAATCCTCTCGATCCCCATCAAGAAGAAAACCATAGTATCTTTCAGGAGGATGAGAAAGCCTACTAGATCTGCGGAGTGGCGTTGGTTCGTCATGTTCTATTGAAATCTGAGATTCTTCTAAGTCTTCGGTTACAGTTTGAGGTTCTGGAATTTCTTCCAGTTCTACCGCGCTCCCACTAATTTCTTTTGCAAGAAATTCGCTTTCTAAGAAGACAATGTGACGAGCGACAAACACCTTTTGTTCTTCAGTGTGGTAGACCATGTACCCCCTTGAATGCTTGGGGTATCCTACAAACTTGCACAAAACCGATCGTGCTTCGAGCTTGTCCGGATTATGCTTTTTAACATATACCGGACACCCCCATATCTTTATATACTTGAGATATGGTCTCTTCCCACACCACATTTCATATGGAGTGGTAGGTACAGACTTAGTTGGAACTCTATTTAATAGATATGCGGCTGATTCTAGAGCAAATCCCCAGAAGGAAAGTGGTAACTCAGCACTACTCATCATCGAACGCACCATATCTAATAGCGTGCGATTCCTTCTTTCTGATACACCATTATGCTGAGGTGTATAAGGTGGAGTAAGCTGAGAGAGTATTCCATTTGCTTTCAAGTATTCAAGGAAACTGGTACTTAAGTATTCTCCACCTCGATCAGATCGAAGTGTCTTGATGCTTTTACCAGTTTGTTTCTCTACTTCATTTTTATACTCCTTAAACTTCTCAAAAGCCTCGGATTTATGCTTTATTAAGAACACATGTCCATACCTAGAGAAGTCATCAGTAAAAGTGATGAAGTAGGAGTGACCACTTCGTGCATGTATAGACATCGGACCACATACATCACTGTGTACTAGTCCCAAGAGTTCGGTGGCTCTTTCTCCGTGTCCGGTGAACGGAGATTTGGTCATTTTTCCTTTGATACATGATTGACAAGTTGCATATGATGAATATTCAAACGAATCTAGATATCCATCTTTATGTAACTTAGTCAACCTTGTTTCATTTATATGACCAAGTCTACAATGCCATAGGAAGGCTTGATTCGAATCTGGAGCCTTTCTTTTACGCGTGTTTTGAATATTGAAAATTTGTGGTTGATTAAGTATGTATATGCCGTTTTCCAGTGTGCCAAACCCAATCAGTTCTTGATTTAGGAGAATGTTCATGACATTTCTTTCAAGCACAAAATTATATCCTTTATTAGACAATAAAGATACTGATATAATATTACACAACATACTGGGAATACAAAAACAGTTATACAATACCAAAATGTTTCCACTATTCAACCCTAGGTGATATTCCCCTATTGCAACTGCATCTACATGCATTCCATTGCCCATCCGGAGAGTCATATCACCTGCCCCCAGTACTCTACTATTTCTCAGATCCTGCAAAGAATTACAGATGTGAGAACCAGAACTGGTATCAAGTACCCATGAAGTAGAGTTTACTGAAAGACAATTTTCGATTACGAACACACCTGAAGTAGAAGCAACTGCTTGCTTCATGTCCTTGGCTTTGAAGGCCTGACAATCCTTCTTCCAGTGCCCCTGCTTGTGACAATAGAAGCATTCGTTCTTTTCTGCCTTCACCCTTCCTGCCTTGTTCGTTCCCTGCACCTTCTTGACCCCACCCTTCGGTTTGGTGGCTTTCATCTTCTTCTTCCCTTTAGCTTTCGCTTTAATTTTAGAAGAAGATGATTAGCCAACATACAGAACGGGGGTCTTCTCCTTTTTCAAGGAGGTCTCTGCTACCCTCAACATATTGAGGAGCTTTGGAAGATCCGCTTCCATTTCGTGCATGTTGAAGTTCAGCACGAACTGAGAGAAGGTGTGGGGAAGGGACTGCAAAATCAAGTCGATATATAAATCATTCTCTAGCACGCATCCCAGGTTTGCGAGTTCCTCAATGAGGATGATCATTTTGAGGACGTGCTCTCCAACAGGCGATCCTGGAGCTAACCTCATCTGGAAGAGTTTCCTTGAGGTTTCGTACCTCGCGATACGGGAGTGTTCACCATACAATTCTTTGCAATGGAGGAATATGGATATAATATCCATACTCTCGTGCTGTTTCTGGAGTTCATTATTCATGGACGCCAGCACGATACACTTAGCTCGCTCACAGTCTAGATCCCAGGTTTTACGAACTTCCTTGTCCGCAACTGAGGAATCTGGTCCTGGGATAAGGGGAGGAACAGCAGTGGTAACATATGCAACTTTGTCATAAGTCAGCGCAATATTGACGTTTCTTAGCCAATCTTTATAGTTCTGCCCGGTCAGTATATTCTTTTCAAGTAATAGTTTTAGTCCAGTCATGGTAGCTGCCAGAGAGAGAGAAAAGAAAACACTCAGCATATGCTCTTGCAAGTTTAGATTGGTTTATTAATTTATCTAAACAGGATGGCTCCCACTGTTTCCTCAAATCCTTCTTCAAAACCTAAAAGAAGAACTAGTCAGGATTTAATCACACGTCACAATACTTGCTTAACCTTTCAGCCAGGCTGGTGTTGGTACTTCGAGGGAGGTTTTCCAACGCTTTCGCGAAGTTCCTTAATTAAAGAACCTCTTTTCCCTGGAGGCGTAGCCCCTCTAACACCTTTCTAGGCACCTACTTGGTTTATAGCATTGATTGTTAAGTGAGAGAAATTCCCGAGAGTAATCCTACTCATCAGTGGGATCGGGATCCAACTATCATTGCATGATGCCCTAGATGGAAGCCACTCTAGTCACCACACTCCAGAAGGTAAGCTAAATCTACAAGTTTCCTTTATGTTTGAAACTCCCGATGTGATTTTTACCCCAAGCTCTTATAGACCTTGACGTAGGCCAACAAGTCATAAGACGCAAGTCAAGTTCTACCCGTCGTTGTCCTGATCAATTTAAATACATCGTACAAGCCCTTGACGTAGGCCAACAAGGTGTACGTCTGTATTAAACTAATGCATCTATCTATGCAACAAATAGGCACACACACTGCTACCATACACTATGCCTTGACGTAGGCCAACAAGCATAGCATGAATACGATGTGCTGTCTATCTGAAACGACGGAGGGTTACGGCTGGTTTTTGGCAAAAAACCGTTAACGTAATGAACTTGATTTGATCGAAGGAACTAAGATAGCTTTTATTAAAAGGAGTGGTTTAAGCTCCGCATTTAAAATTTGCTTTTTCAAGAAAACCGAGTGGTTTTTAGAAATTGTTCCAACGATTCAGTTTAGGTTTTATTTTCTTTGCATTAATAATAATGCGTCCCATCTTTAACCTATCATTACAGATAACAACGAAAATACAACGTCCTCTTATGCCATCCGCATTCGCCACGGGGTCCCGTCATCACCCGTTAGGTTACTTAACTAACGACAGAGCGGGGGCTGGGCTAGCGCGGGTGTAAAACATAAGCGACGTCTAAATAGCTATCATATATAGATATTGTACATTCGTCAGACGCAATGATATACATTCCAGAACACAGATAAACAATATTGGATTTGCAAGCAATCTGTATTTCTTTTGAGCCTGCAAGAAAAGACAGATTACACAGTTGTGATGAATAGCCGTTACCCCACCCAAGATCCCTACGGGTACGGCAAACTACCCACCCGGCAGTTTGTGTACCCCACCTTGGATCTGTCCTAGGAGCAAAAACAGTAAAAAGAAATAATACAACGGTGGCTACAACCGCAACCTGGATGTGCCCCGCAAAATAATATTACAACTTGTTACAATTACATCAAATGAATTAATACAAAAACCCATCACAAAACCCGGCTAATCACCACAACAGTCCAATACAGTTTATATGCACAAACAGATAAAACCATTACAGAAATGTGCAACCCCCTGCTAACCGACATACTAGCAGTTAGGGGAGGTTTACGAACACATTTATCAATCACAGATATAATCCAATATGCAAATAATGTACAATTTCGATCGATTAAACATCTTTAATATTGCTCCAAAAACTGCTCTGTAAAACTGAAACCTGAGCAAAAATTAAATATTCCAGAAAATCCCAAATATAACAGAGAACCCACCCAGGAAAATTGGGATCATGACTCGGCAACTCGGCCGCGGAAGCGCGGCGGATCGGTGGGATCCGCCGCGGAACCGCGGTCGTTTGGTCGAGTCATGGCCCCAAATTTCTTGGGTGTTCTTCTGGTATCATAACAAGCTTTCTGAACATCCCTGAAAAAATTTTGGACTTCATTTAAATTTCGACAGAAACTTGATATTTTTAGGGTTTTCCGGCTTCGTTTTTCCGTTCGAAATTCGTACAAATTTGCAATTAAGTTAAATCTTGTTTAGCTAGGCTCTGATACCACTGTAAGTCGATGTTCAACACCCCAATACTTTTGGGGAGGCGGAAATATGAATAACAATCAAGTTCTATGATCAAACATCGATTAACCGTATGAATCGTTTGCTAAACAAGTTTTAACAAAAGCTATAGAGTTTTAAACTACTATGCTAGGAGATTATACCAAACGGTTCTAGTCCTTCGTCTTGATGTTGTCTACGGCCTCTTTGGATCTCCACGTCCTCTTCGGCTTTCTCCCGTGATAGACGATCCACCCGAGAACCCTAATCCATGCTATAACCTCTAAACTTGAGGTTACTTAGTTTCTCTAGTTGCTAAATAGAGTAGCTAAGGTGATGTAGAGATAGGTTATGGAGTAATTAGTCTTTCATAATCCTTGTTCTCAACTCATGAGGGTAGGATTAGGGTTTGGTGAAGGAGAGAGAACTTGAAGAGAGAGAGTGAGAAGATGATAATGATATTATTAATAATGAAAAAAGCTTCTCACTTGATATATATGAAACATAATGAATTAAAAGAAATGAGTAATAAGAGAATATTCATCATGTTTCATTAAATCAAGTGGGTGATTCATCATGTGAGTCATTAAGCAATTAATGATGCATTAATGATATGATGAATCACTCACAATGAGTCACTTAATCATTAAATGAAAATGCCACCTCTCTCTTTATGTCACATCCTTCTAGAAGCTTCTCGGAAAATTACGAGAACGCCCCTCTCATCCGTGAAAACACGGAAAAACTTTAGACTGTATAAATCCAATAACCTGATACTAGAATCTGGCTTAAACCAAAGCCGGCTAGTAAAAACTGTCCGAATGTCGTACGTGCGATCAAACACGTATGCGTCCGAACCTTTATCGTAAAACCATACGACCTCTATATCTTTTCGCCTAGGTTTGGAAAATCTCTATGTGGGACTCTAAAGACTCGACTACTACGCTGGCAGTGGGTTTAACCACAGACCGCAAGCGGCACTAGCTGTACGTAACGGTCCCCAGGTAGTTGTCGATAAGAAAGCTGATGAGGTAACCCATCTGAAATCCTACTGAGCCTGTCTGTGACAATATCCGCGCAGTCCGGTCTGTTCGTCTGAGAGTATCACATGTACGGTCTAGGGAGGTGGTGGACGTCAGACCCCTAATAACCATACAAGTCGTGTCGGTATGGCTCTATCACCATCCGAGAATCTACTGATCAACCTATTAGTAATTCTCAATCAGCCCTGGCCAGGGACTTATGGTAATGACCAACCGATCACCGTGCGATATCAACTCCCTATACCGGGAGAGACGAATCCCTAACAGTCGCTCACTGCCTCCACGTGGCTCGGGACTGTGCCCAACTGAAACCTGTTTGCACGACTCCTTTGAGCCGTGGTAGGGTAATAATCAAAGCACAGTGGGAACTCACACGAGACAAATGATGACCTTAAGTCAACGGACTATCTGCACACATGTCACCTGAGAACTGCTATCTGACGTTAGGTATAATACCATCCAGTCAGTTCTTGGCGAGTCCTGTCCGGTGTACTCACACCCAGTGAGCATCTGTATACAATCTTAGGTGAACACCACCAATGGTTGCGGGACCAATCCATCGCCCCTCGTCAGGGTCTAGATATGTATACACTAGTCTACTCCGGAGTATCGATGCCCAATCTCGATACTCCTGCGACCAGGGACATCTAAGGGTGTGCCTATTGACTATCCAGCTCCCACTAGTATGACTGCCATCACAACGCCAGTAGTCAGACAAACACCCTATGGGCTTTATCAACATATATATATAAATACCAAGTAAAATATATTATACGTTAAGACAAAGTCAAACCAAATAGCGTACTATCATATCAAGCAAGACTGTCATGTACATACATATCCCAAGCATCCTATACAATGTAGGCCTCTAGGGCATATATATCCAACATGATGATCATATCAAGCACCCCCAAGCCGCAAGCGGTCAGCTAAACGTAACGGCCACCCGGGTATTGAGCGATCAGAAGACAACAAGCGAACCTGCTACAACTCCCGTCGAGCCAACTGGCAACACTACCGTACAGTCCGGTCTCTTCGTCAGATATGCTGCATATCGAGCCTAAGGATGGTCACGTCGACCCTAATAACTCAATAAGTCGTGCCGGTGAATGGTCTATAACAGATCGAGAAACTACTGATAACACTTATCAGCAAATCTCAGCAGCCCTGACCAGGGACTTGCTGTTATAACCAGTCGGACACAGCAAAGCATCAACTCCCAATACCGGGAGAGACGAAACCCCTCCTATCGCTCATCGCCTTCGTGTGTCTCGGGACTGTACCCAACGGCCACCTGTTTGCACGACTCAGTAGAGCCGTGGTAGGGTGGCAATCAAAGTACATTGGGAGAACACACAAGACTCCATGACGATCTCGGGTCTACAGACTAACCTGTACCAGTGTCACCTGAGAACTGCTATCCGACGATAGATATAATCCCATATAGGAGTTCTCGGTGAGTCCGTCCAGTGTACTCAGTCACCACTGAGCACCCGTATATGATCTTGATGTCAAACATCGATGAATGTGGGAACATCCATCGCCCATCACATGGGTCTAGTATCATATACGCTAGTCTACTCTGGTATATCGATGCCCCGTCTCGATACACCTCCGACTAGGGACATTTCAGGATATGCTTATAGACTACAGATGTCCCACTAGTATGATCTCCATCACAATCAGAGTAGTCAAGCCGATATCCTCAGGGCTTTATCAGCATGTATGAATGAATAAAAGTATGATCAAATCAACATGTCAGATAAAGAATAACCAGATAGCATACTATCATGTCGAGCAAGAATGCACACTGAATATATATATATATATACACACACACACATGTATAGATACATCCACTATCACATAATGGCCTCTAGGGCATACATATATCCAACACCATCTACACCAATCTTTCTTTTAAAGATCCATTTGCACCCCACAGGTTTTACCCCAGGGGGTACAACGTCCAAAGTCCATACTTTGTTGGTGTACATAGACTCCATTCCAGATCTCATGGCATCCAACCACTTCACAGAGTCTCCACTCGTGATAGCTTGCTAAAAGATGGTAGGATCATCATCATCCATGATGCAATCTTCTCCGTCACCATCAATGAGGAAACCATAGTACCTCTCCGGTGGGCGAGAAGTCCTACCAGACCTACGGAGTGGCCGAGATTCCTCAGTTTCTATTGCAACAGCCGGTTCAACCAAATCGTCATTTGTAGTTTGTGTCTCTAGAACCTCTTCTAGATCCACCACCTTGACATCATCTTTATCTGTGAAAAACCCTTTTTCCAAGAATGTGGCATACTGAGAAACAAACACTTTTTGTTCCTCTTTGTGGTAGAATAGATATCCATAAGAATTCTTTGGATATCCCACAAAGTTGCACATGACTGACCGTGTCTCGAGTTTGTTCGGATTCTGCTTTTTAATATAGGCCGGGCAACCCCAAATCTTAATTCTCTTAAGAGATGGTCTCTTCCCATGCCATATCTCATATGGTGTGGTAGACATGGTTTTGGTTGGAACCCTGTTTAGTAGAAATGCTGCAGTCTCCAATGCATGCCCCCAAAATGAGACGGGTAACTCAGCATCACTCATCATGGAACGGACCATATCTAATAGGGTCCGATTCCGTCGTTCTGACACACCGTTGTGCTGTGGTGTGTAAGGAGGCATGAGCTAAGAGAGAATCCCATTCTCTTTTAGGAAGTTTGCAAATTCTGTACTGAGATACTCACCACCTCGATCTGATCGAAGCATCTTGATACTCAAGCCGGTTTGTTTTTCTACTTCTTGTTTATATTCAATGAATTTCTCGAAAGCTTCGGACTTGTGCTTTAATAAAAATACATGACCGAATCTTGAGAAATCGTTAATGAACGTAATGAAGTATGAAAAATCGCCTCTAGCCTGTGTAGACATTGGCCCACATACATCACTATGTATGAGGCCTAGGAGCTCAGTAGCTCTTTCTCCGTGTCCGATAAACGGAGTTTTGGTCATTTTACCCTTGATACAAGACTGGCAAGTTGCATAAGATTTATACTCAAAAGAGTTTAAATATCCATCTTTGTGTAACTTATTTAGTCTTGTTTCGTTAATATGACCAAGTCTACAGTGCCAAAAAAAAGCTTCATTTAATTCTGAAAGTTTTTTTTTATTAGTGTGTTGTATACTGAAAACTGTGTGTTGATTTAGGACATATATCCCGTTATTAAGCATACCATACCCAACCAACATTTGATTCAGGTGAATGTTCATAACATTGTTCTGCAATACAAAATTATATCCTTCATTGTCTAACAAAGAAACGGATATTATATTACAAAGCATACTTGGTACAAAATAACATGGATTCAAAACCAAAATACATCCAGATGGCAACCCCAAGTGATACTCTCCCACTGCGACTGTATGTACATTGGAACCATTTCCAACGCGGAGAGTATGGTCATCTGTCTTCAAAACTTTGCTATTTCTT
Source organism: Agapanthus africanus (assembly GCA_030015575.1). Lineage (NCBI taxonomy): Eukaryota > Viridiplantae > Streptophyta > Magnoliopsida > Asparagales > Amaryllidaceae > Agapanthus > Agapanthus africanus. The sequence goes on along the minus strand of JASDDO010000019.1, from coordinate 770,245,706 downwards.
AGCCCCTGCATAGAATTGCAAATGTGAGAACCTGAACCGGTATCCAATACCCAGGAAGCAGAGTTTATTGAAAAACGGTTTTCTGTTACAAACGCACCTGAAGCAGAAGCATCCCCATGCTTCTTCATGAGATTTAAGTACTCCGTGCAGTTGCGCTTCCAATGTCCTGTCTTGTGGCAAATGAAAACATTCGCCTTTCCCCGAGTCTCCAGTTTTGGACTTTTCCTTTCCCTTCACCTTTTTAACTCCACCCTTAGGATTGGTGGGCTGCTTCTTTTTCTTTCCCTTGGCCTCAGCTTTCGAGCTAGAAAAGGAAGACTGTCCAACAGTCATAACGGGAGTTTTTGCTGATTTCATAGTGCTCTCTGCACTCCTTAACATATTAAGGAGTTCAGGGAGTTCCTTCTCATGCCGTGCATGTTGAAGTTCACTATGAATTGAGCAAAGGTGGAGGGGAGGGACTGCAGAATAATATCCGTATATTGTTCATTGTTCATCGTCCATCCAAGGTCCTCAAGCTCTTCTATAAGAGATATCATCTTCAGAACATGGTCTCCTACTGGTGTGCCAGGGGCCATTCGCATCTGAAACAATTTCTTTGATGCTTCGTATCGTAATACGTGGGATTGCTCTCCATACAACTCCTTTGTATGGAGCAATATGCCGTGAATGTCCATATCCTCGTGCTGCTTTTGATGTGTGTTATCCATCTGTCACGCCCCGCTTCCCAAAATACGGAATACGAGGGGTAGACAAGGCCAGCCATGCTCCTACGGTCAAGGAAATGTCCTGCCGTAGTCACACTTCGGCTTCTAGTTTTTCATGGTAAAAAGTAAGTGATGCACAGGTAATGAGAAAATGCAGTAACTGGAAGAAACAATGTAAAGACTGACCTGAAGCGGAACAAACGAATGTAACTCGGAATGGCAAGTCAAGAATTCTGTGATGCACGTCTAGTTCTGGTCCAGGCTAAATCTCCTCCTCACACTGAGCATGCATACTCAGGTCGTCAGAGCGACACAATAGCAATATAATATGTATAAAATCAAGTGACAGTTCTAACAGTGATAATAGATATGAATAACAGTAAATCAATGACAGCATGAATATGAATGTGCAGTAATCAATGCAGCGGAGCAGTAAGGCAGTAGAACGATATATCACGTATGTCAACACAGTATATAAGGTATATAAATGCCAGTATCCCTATCAGTCTCTAAGTCTCACTGTACAGGTCACTAAGCCTATCGTCAGTCCAAGTGTGAGAGTCAACCACTCGCGAGTGTCCTCCACCCAAGGGTAGAACCCAAGGGCAAGGGACCACGGGCCCAACATGTAACATGTATATCACGGTGTATATCACATACCCTGTAAATCTCCATATATCTCCCTAAATATATAAGCCGGCATGGGACTCCCAAGATTCTGTTGAATTCACACTTAAACTACCCCACACCCCGTGGTCTACATCAAACGCTAACCATAACCCTAAATACTAATCGATCCGTAACAAGTCTGCGCGAGAACTGGAGGTAGGACCTCCATCAAGCACGTCCCGACTAATACCTAAGATAGATGGCAGTGTAGGATGCCTTATCTGTGACACCCGTGCAAGTGCTTCCATAAGTGTCCCATACCACTTATAGTCACACGTACACGCATCCCACAGACGTCGACAATGCAATAGAATAATAGGGTCACTGATTGTGTACAAGTACGTATCACTTTCACTTAATCACGGATACACGAACACTGACGTATTTGCCACAATCATCACTAAAATCTAACACTGGGTAATTACACGATATCACTAGGTTATCACTACAATGATATGGTTATGATATGATGCGTGAACAGTATATAAGCACGATTAAGGTATCACAAAAATAGTATTCTATCACTTGCACGATTTATCATGAAACGTACGTATATAATTTAGCGAAACGATAAACAGGTAGTAATTAGTATGTTCAGTTTTCCATCCATCAAATTTGGTTTCGAGCCAATCGGGTTTCAGGATCATTAATTATAACCACTTCATTTTAAGCGTTCACGGCTGGAAATCTGGTCTCAGAATCAGATGTCCGTTTCGCAATGCATTTTAATCCCAGTTGGGATCAGATTTTAGCGACGCTGCAGTTGGATGAAATCTAGGGTTTTCAGTAAGGTTTTCAACGCAACAAACAGATCTTTAATCGCGTCTGTACGTCAGGAGATATACTCTATTTAACTCTAATATGTCAGTTCTGAATCTGTTGGGACTGTTATGCGTCCCGCTCTTTTAAATTACAGATTAAATATCAAACGGTAATGAAACAGAATGAAACCAATTGTGTTGTCTAGATAACAGATTTATCTATAATAAACAGAGGAGTTCCGCAATCTACGAGTTAAGGAAATCCTGTGGTACCCAATACGGAACAGCAAGCAACGACTGGAGTCGCTCTGGACTGTAGTCCAGAGTCGCACTCCGATCCAAATATCGTCATAGTTTAAGTACAGGAATATCTGGAAACAAGTATAGGGTTAAAGTTCGTCGAGTCGGCTTCAATTTGAGCCCTCGAGCGCATCATTCCAGTATGTATATAATTTATGGTGAATTTAACGGTTTTCAGGTACAAGAGAATTCCAGTTTTACGGTTAAACTTGAGGGTAGTTGTTTTAGTCGTTAACGGTCATATTTTCCAGCGAAACTTGCACACGGTGTTCATCGCAGCAAGGGCCAAGGTAAGTAATCTAATTCCGTCAATTTAGAAAAGTATTTTCGTTGGGAACACGCGTCGAACAGGTTATGGCACATAAATAGTTTAAACCGTAACTTATAATCTATATACTTAGCGATTGCAACTTAGGTAAAATAGCATGTAAGCAAGTAATGAACTTGCCTGGAGGCGTCTTGGCGATGCTCGGCAGTGATAACGGCACGATCGCGACACACGCGCGGCTCGGCACCTGACTTGGCTCGAACACGAGTCTCGGCAACGACGGCTCGCAGTTTGGTGGTCGGGGCTCGGCTGTGAAGCTTGGCTCTTGTGCGTCAAGGGGTTCGACGATGGGTGATGATGACGATGGTGAGTGTGTTAGAGAGAGAGAGAGAGAGAAGTGAGAGGGAGAGAGAGAGAAATGAGAGAGTGTAGACAGAGGGAGAGAGAGTGCTGAGAGTTAGAGTGTGAGAAAGAGAACTGAGAGAGCAGAGGAGGAGAGAGGGCGAGGTTTAGAGAGAACAGAGAGTGATTGAGAGGGAGAGAGTGTCAGTAAGGAGGAGAGAGAAATTGAGGGAGTGAGGGTGAAGGCTCGGGTGAGCGAGGGTGGAGGATGGAGAGTAGGGAAAGAGTGATGGAGGCGACCAAGGTGGTCAGAGCTTTGGTGGATGGGGGTGATGACGACAGAGGAGGGAAGGTAGTTAGGGCATGGAGGCGACGACGAGGTCGTCGGTGGTGATGGAAGAGGATGGCGAGGTCGGGGCTGTGGGTTCGAGGGTGCAGAGAGTGGGGTCCTGTGGTGGGTGTGATGGCGGTCGCGGTGTTGGGAGAAGGAGGAGTTGAGGTGTTAGGGAGAGAGGTGGAGACGACGAGGTCGTAGGGTGGTCGGAAAGAGGGGTGGAGAGGTCGCCGTCGTCGGAGTGCAAGGTGGTGGTCGGCTCAGTGAAATGGGTTGGTGTGCAGGGGTGCTCGGCAGGGCTCGAGTCGACGAAGGTGGAGTCGTAGAGGAGCCGTGTTGGTGGGGGAGGATCGAGCGAGGGTTGCCGTCGTCGTCGACGAGACGTAGAGAGAGGCTCGCCAGCGAGGGGCGCAGGGCTCGTGCTCGGTGTGCAGGGAAGTGGGAGAGAGGAAGTGGGTGCTCGTGATCGAGGGTGGAGGTGAGGGGGTGAGGTGACGACGTTGAGGTGCTGAAGGAAAGGGGAAACGGTTGTCGTCGTCAGCGGCAGCGGCAAAATGGGTGTAGCAGAGTTTGAGGAGGGAGGTGAGAACGAGGGAGAGAGCGAGCGAGGAAAAGAGAGTAGTGGGTAGAGGAGAGAGGGTCGTGGGGGAGAACGCGCGCGTCGTGGGGAGTAATTGTGCATGCGCGAGCGGGGGCGAGGGCGAAGGAAGCGGGTCGGGGAGTCAATGGCGTGGGCGGGAGAAGGGGAGAGCCGTTGGAGAAGAAAGGGAGGCGGGTCGGGTCGAGGAGCGGGTCGGGTTGAGACGAGAGTGAGAGGAGAAGGAGTGGGCCGGGCCAGGAAATAAAGAAAAAAAATGGTTTAAATGAATTTTCGTGGGCTCGGGCTGCTGGCCTGAGGCTGCAGAATTTAATGGGAAAAATCAAATGGGAAAAGAGAAACAGGCCGGAAGAATTTAAATAGAAAAAGAAAATTAATTGGAAAATAGGAACGGGCCTGAGGATTAAGTTAGGAATTTAATTTAGAAAGTGTGTGGGCTGTTTAGGAAACGGGCCAGAAAATAAAAGAAATTGAATTTAATTTTATAAGAACATTGGGCTGAGGGAAGATTTAATAGTAATGGAAAAAAGGATGTTGGGTTTTAGGGTTTAGCTTTCACATAGAAGGATTAGGGGAGTTGGGCTGGGCTTTAAATCTTAATGAATGGAAGAAATAATAATGGAGAGGGCCCGGGCTTATTAATGGAAAAAAATAGGCTGAAGAATTATATGTTTGGGTTTTATTGGTAAAAGAAAAATAGGGTTTTGAAGAATTAAATTTCTAAATAAAATAAATGAAATTATAATTAAAATAAATAGAATTCTAAAGTACAAAATACAAAGTTGGTATAAAAGAGGCTGGGTATAACACCATCGATGCAAGCGCGAGGCATTTGTCCGTGGCACAGTCAGCGTCCCATGTCTTGCAGACTTCAATATCCGCAACAGAGGATTTTGGACATGGGATGGGCGGGGCTGAAGCCGTGAGGACATATGATACTTTATCATAAGTCAAGGTTATTTTCAGATTCCTCAGCCAGTCTTTATAATTGGTCCCATTCAGTTTGTTTTTATCTAGTAGAACCTTGAGTCCAGTCATGGGTATCTGCCATTAAGAGAGAGAAAAGAATACACTCAGCGAAAGCTCTTGCATAGATCAGATTGGTTATTATCTTGTCTAATCGATGTTTCCCACTGCTTTTATCGAGTTTTTCTTACAAACCTTAAAAAGAAAAACTAGCCAGGATTAATTACAGTCTACAACTTCGCTAGCCGTTCAGCCAGGCCAGTGTCAGTACTTGAGGGAGGTTCCCCATGCTTTCGCACGGACCTAATTAAAGTAAACCTCGTTTTCCCAGAGGCGGAGCCCCGTTAACACCTTTCTAGACACCTAATGAGTTAACTAATTGTAAACTGTAAAACTCTCCTAGGAGCAACTATTGCCCACAGTGGGATCGGGATCCAACCATCATATGGAAGGTATGCAATCTCATTGCAAATTTCAACTATTGAAATTCCCGATGTGGTTTTTACCCCTAGTACTTATGACCTTAACTAAGGTCAACAAATCATAAGTACCAGTCAAGTTCTACCCGTCATTTCTTGATTAATTAGACCCACTCACATGACCCTTAACTATGGTCAACAAATTCATAAGAATGTCCTAATTAATCTGCATCATATGCAATGTAGGAAGACATCACTTAGCTACCGTACACTATGCCTTAACTAATGTCAACAAACGTAGCACGAATACTAAGTACTCTACTTCCTAAAATGACGGAGAGTTGCGGATGATTTTTAAGAAAATCTTTAACGCTTTGAACTTGATATCGTTGTAGAATCAAACGGTTTTCAAAAGGAGTGGCTTGTGCTCCACAGTTTTGAAATATAGCTTTTTCATAAAGAGCCGAGTGGTTTTCAAATCTGATTCTACAACATCTTTTTAGGTTTATTTTCTTTACATTAATCACATTAATGTATCCCATCATTTAAGTCCTTAAGCCAATCACAGAAAAGAAACGAAAATAACATGTACGCTTATGCCATCCGCATTCGCCACAATGTTCCGTTATGCACCGTTAGGTTACTTAACTAACGGCATACCGGGATGGGACTAGCGCGGGTGTAAAACATAAGCAACGTCTACTATATATCTCATATATAATATATCATTCGTCTCAGATATCACATAACACAGGCAGCAGAAACATATATATATAATGTGGGATATACTAGGACGTCCGTATTTAGTATTTAGCCAAAATAGAAAATACGGATTCCACAGTCGCGATGAATAGCCAAGCCCACACCCTGGACCCCTACGAGAGCGGCAAGCGACCCTACCAATTCTGGAGTTTAGGAGACCCGGTCTCGACTCCTCGAGATGGCCTCCCACTGAACCCCAGAACCCGGTCACCTGTGCTCCCCTCCTTGGGTCCATCCTAATGCGGAAAAGTAAATAATATACAACACTGGTGACATCAACCTCAACCCGGAAGTGCCCCAAATAAAAGAATATTACATTACATTTGAATTTACATGAATGAAAATATAAAACTCTCATCTCACATAAAACCCCCCGGCTATTCGATCGCGACAATCCTGCACATCATATCTCAGCAACACATAATATCTCATATCATCAACCTAAGTAAATATGCATACACCGATCGTCGTCGATGTATAGCAACGACAATCAGCAATACCACTACATACTACACTTACGGTCACAGAAAAGAAAGTGTAAAACTGCAATATCTGGAATCCACATTCTCTTTAGACATCGTAAATGCGAAATATCACATATTTCGTATTTCATGTCTAGCTATATGAATTCCACACATTACATCACATTCCAGATAAATAGATGGTATTAAAATTTTCGAACGAACGATCAAATACCCAAAATTCCCTAAAGCTCAACACTTGAGCGGAGTTCAAAAACCCAGAGTGTGACACAGTAGTAGCGATCCAGCCGTAGAAGGGTCAAGCCAACGCCTCACATGCGGCACGCCGTACTGCCCCAAACCCTAAGGTTCAAAGGGCAGTTCAAGACGGTCACATAATCGAGTTAAGGTTTGTTGTCTTCTAGAGGATCCACCACAAAACTTGCACGTATCTCCGAAAGATTTAAACCCCGTGAAAAGTGAGCAAATGATACTCGTTCGAACAATTCAATACTTTCTAATTTACCTGGAAAAAACACGAAATCTAAATTCCGATCGAATCATTGAACTCAAAACCATCCCCAGAATATTCAGCACAAGAATCAGATTAAACATACCTAAAACAATATACAAGCAGTTTTAGGAATTACTGTGCAAATAACAAGCCATGAAGCCTCTGTACGGCCGCGGAGCCGTGGCCCAAGCAAGGATTGGCCGCGGTTCCGCGGCGGCTTGAACGGCTCATGGCTTCATATTTTACAGTATTTCTTATATTTTCCTGCTGTATTTTTTAAGTATTTTTAATTCTGAAAAACAACAGATTTTGAAAAATGTCCAGAGAGGGTCCCAAAATACCGTATTTTGATCCGATCGGAGTTTTTACTTCGTAAAAGTGTAGCCTAATGTTCTAGGTCAGCTCTGATACCAATGTTAGGTTTACCTAGCACCCTATGAAAGGTTTGGAAGCATCACATGTCACAAAGATTAGATTTTATGGTGCTAAGTAAGCATACAAAGGATCTATCCTAGAAAATTAGGGTTTCAAAACATTAAAGGCAACAATGACTAGTGTTTCGAGAGTACAACCTTTGTAGCTCCCTACGCTAGACTCCTTGGCCACTTGAGGGTTGGAAGAAGGTTCGCTTGAGGTCTTCTAGTGTCCACGACGATCCACCCGAAGCTCCTTGTCCAAGCTAACAACTTCACTTTTCCAAGAGAATGAAATGAAGCTAACACTCTAAACAAGTGGGCTAGACTTGTGTAGAATGATATTGTGGTTCTTATTCTCACTTAAAAATCCTATCTTGTTAAGTATTTTGCTCACTACAAAAGTCTAGAGAGCAAAAGAGGAAGGAAGAAAAAGATGATGGCTTTTCTTTGAACAAGAGTAAAAGATTAACCCTTAAAAAGAAAATAAAAATATATGTATATATATTTATTAATTCTCATCTCAAACCATGGTTAAATATTTAAGATATTATTTAATTTGAGTTAAAACACAAAGAGAAGGTTAATCCATGGTTAGAAGTAGGTGAGCATGGTTAGGTTAAGGAAGAGTGTAGAAACAAACCATGAATTATCATTTTTCTTCTTTTCTTTTGTTTTAACAAAAAAATAAATAATAATCCATATATTTAAACCATGGTGTGAGTCTTATATTGCCACCATTTTCAATGTGTAATCAACCATGAAAGATGATGTATGTATGTATGTATGTATGTATGCACATCCATATGTGCATGAATCTAAAAAAAAAAAAAGCATACATGCATGCATACATCCATCAAACACAAGAAAGGATTTCTAGTGAGAAACTAATGGTTAAATGACAAATCAACACTTGATTTATCAATCCGGCCATATCACATACGACCCTACCAAAAGCAAGCCGCCCGATCAATATACGGTATCCTATACGTGCATTTTAACCGGGTCCATGCGCATATCGCATACGCGCACCACAACGTTTCGCCTGGACTAGGTAACTCCTTTGTGGCACTCTAAGACTCGTCAATACACCGGCAGTGGGTGATGATCATATCAAGCACCCCCAAGCCGTAAGCGGTCAGCTAAACGTAACGGCCACCCGGGTATTGAACGATCAGAAGAAAACAAGCGAACCTGCTACAACTCCCGTCGAGCCAACCGGCAACATTACCGTACAGTCCGGTCTCTTCGTCAGAAATGCCGCATATCGAGCCTAGGGATGTTTACGTCGACCCCAATAACTCAATAAGTCATGCCGGTGAATGGTCTATAACAGATCGAGAAACTACTGATAACACTTATCAGTAAATCTCAGCAGCCCTGGCCAGGGACTTACTGATATAACCAGTCGAGCACAGCACAGCATCAACTCCCAATACCGGGAGAGACGAAACCCCTCCTATCGCTTATCGCCTTCGTGTATCTCGGGACTGTACCCAACGGCCACCTATTTGCATGACTCAGTAGAGCCGTGGTAGGGTGGTAATCAAAGTACAGTGGGAGAGCACACAAGACCCTATGACGATCTTGGGTCTACAGACTAACCTGTACCAGTGTCACCTGAGAACTGCTATCCGACGATAGATATAATTCCATATAGGAGTTCTCGGTGAGTCCGTCCAGTGTACCCAGTCACCACTGAGCACCCGTATATGATCTCGATGTCAAACATCGATGAATGTGAGAACATTCATCGCCCATCGTATGGGTCTAGTATCATATACGCTAGTCTACTCTGGTATATCAATGCCCCGTCTTGATATACCTACGATTAGGAACATTCCAGGATATGCTTATAAACTACAGATGTCCCACTAATATGATCTCCATCATAATCACAGTAGTCAAGCCGATATCTTCAGGGCTTTATCAGCATGTATGAATGAATAAAAGCATGATCAAATCAACATGTCAGATAAAGAAGAACCAGATAGCATACTATCATGTCGAGCAAGAATGTATACTGAATATATATACATGTACAAATACATCCACTATCATATAATGGCATCTAGGGCATACATATATCCAACACAAACCAACCAAGTAATCGAACTAGAGAATTAGGATTAACTTTACATGTAAACAACTTTACATCTAAGTGATAGGGATTACAACCTTTGTAGTCCATTCCTTCGTTTCATAAGCTCCGAGTAGTGGTCCCTTCGCTGCGATTCATGAGCTCCCGAACTCTTGAGAGGCTCCACAAGATATACGATGCATCCTTGCTTGAAGTCTTCAAAGTCTGTGATGATCTAAGTCGAGAAAACATGGACTCAAGCTCACTCTTCACTAATACGGAATTAGTGAAGCTAACACACTAATCTATATGTCTAGTATAGAAGAAGATGATGAAGTAGGAATTTAGCTCACTTTAGTATTTAATTTCTCACTATTTTTCTTCTTGATCTCAAAATATAGAGAGCAAAATTGAGATGAGGAAGAAGAAGATGAATGAATGAGATGAGCTTAGAAATGCAACCATGGGTTAGTATATGTCAAAACCTAACCCATGTAGAGAGTTAACCATGGCTATGTGTCATGGTTGGGTTAGAAAATATCTTAAGCAAAACAAAAAGGGTGGACTTTGTCAATGATTATCAACAAACTTCATGAAGCTTCCACCATGACTCATTTCCATATTTTTGAATTACTTAAGAATTTAAACCCAAACATTATATGTAGCATGGTATAATTCTCATACATCCTTACTGCATGTATTGTTAGTTATGTGTATGCCCCAGAGGCCATTATTGTACATAAGATGTATATTATAGTGGATGCTTGGATATATTATACAGAGAGGACTTTCTTGCTCGACATGATAGTATGCTATCTAGTTACCTTTATCTTAACATGTAGACTTGTATTGTGATACTGTCTTGCTCTCACGTGTTGATAAAGCCCTTAGGATATGTACTTGACTACCAGGACTATGATGTAGATTATATTAGTGGGGCCAAGATAGTTCACAAGTACATCCTTCAATTGTTCCTAGTCAAGGGAATATCGAGACAGGGCATCGATATTCCAAAGTAGACTAGCGTATACGCTTCTTGACCCATATGATAGGCGATGGATGATCCCACATCCATTGGTGTTTGACATTAGAGATGGTATACGGGTGCTCAGTGGAGACTGGGTTCACTGAACAGGACTCGCCGAGAACTCCTATGTGGTAATATACCTATCGTCAGATAGCAGTCCTCTGGTGACACTGGTACAGGTTAGTCTGTAGACCCGAGATCGTCATAGAGTCTTGTGCGGCTCCCACTGTGCTTTTATTTCCTCCCTACAAAGCTCAAGAAGAGTCGTGCAAACAGGTGGATTTTGGGTACAGTCCCGAGTCATATGGAGGCAATGAGCGATAGGAGGGGTTTTGTCTCTCCCGGTATTGGGGGTTGATATTGCGCTATGCTCGATTGGCAATAATTGGAAGTCCCTGGCCAGGGCTGATATGGAGATTTACTAATAAGTGTTATCAGTAGTTTCTCGACCTGTTATGAGCCTCACATCGGCATGACTTATCACGTTACTGGGGTCTGACGATTTCTACCCCTAGACATGATATGCGACATATCAGACGAAGAGACCGGACTGTACAGTAGTGTTACTGATAGGTTTCATGGAGACTGTGGACAGGCTTGCTTGTTGATCTTCATATCGCTCAATACCCGGGTAGCCGTTACGTCCAGCTAGTACCGCTGACGGTTTGTAGGTGACTGATATAATCATCACCTACTGCCGGCGTATTGACGAGTCTTTAGAGTCCCACACAGAAGTTCCCTAGTTCAAGCGAAACAAAGTAGAACACATATGTGATATGTGTGTGGGCCCGATTAAATACGAGTATGTGATACCGTATTGTAATCTGGCAGTCATCTGTTATCGGTGCGGTTATATGTGATATAACCAGATTGTCGAATCAAGTGTTGATTCAATAATGTGATGTACAGATAAATGATATTAGTCGGTCATATATAATATAACCGGATTATTAAATCAAATGTTGATTTAATAATGTAATATAAATTATGTGTGATATAATTATATATTAACTAATATCATTAGCTCACTAATTAATCTTCATTAAATATATATTAATATATATATATATATATATATATATATATATATATATATTATAATGAAGCATGGCATTTTCTTTTCTATTTTGTGAAAATAGAAATGAGGTGTAAAGTTGAAGCATGGTTGCAAGCATGGGTTATATACTTCTTTATTCATTCTTGACTCACTATTCAAGCATGGTTGCAATTTAATATTGCATAATTCCATGCTTGAATGAGTGAGGGGTCTTGATATTATTTTCATTATATTCATTCCAAAAGACTTAGCCATTTTTCTCATGCTTGCTCTCATGCTTCTTCTTCCTCCTCTTGCTTTGTCTCAAGTTTCAACCCTCACATGTGATGTGAATCATGAAACTTAAACACAAATTAGTGAGCTCTTAACATCCTCTACTTCATCATATCACACCATTCAAGTAAATTAGTGTGATGTGTTTCATACACTAAAGAGTTTAGTGTAGTGGTAGCTTGAACTAGTAGGAGCTTCGTGGTGGATCATCTTTGGTGCGAAGGCAACGAATGAAGCTTGTTCAAAGTCTCAAGAGATGCCTTGTGGAGTCGCGGGACTACTACTCGGAGCATATTGAAGAGAAGGACCATCTACAAAGGTTGTATTCTTGATCCTTTTAGATGTAAAGATATTTGCATTCTATTCCGACTAAATCTTTCGTTAACGATTCTAGCGTAGGGTTCTTTGTAATGACAAAAATTTTAAACCTTGCTGTCGTTCTAAGGAATCCTTTAGTGGTATCAGAGCCAAACTAGAGAATTAGACGGATTACGTAGAATTACGAAACCGAAAAACTCCGAAACTTGAAACCCTAAAATTCCAGTTTCTGTCGAATTTTAAAAGTTGTCAAAAAATTATTTAAACAAGTGCAGAATGTAGTATGGGACAGTATATGAACACAGTACAAAACTCACCCCATGCCCTCAGATCTGGGCCAGCGACCAAGCACAAAATTCCGGCGACGCCGGATTTTCCTTGGCTTCTGGGGTTGTGTTTTGTGGTGTGTTCTGGTTTCTGGGTTTTGGTGTTTCAGGTGTTGTTTATTTTTGCTAAATTTGCATGTGATGTTTATTTACCAAAACAGCAACTCGGAGTATTTCATAGTCGTAATTCTAACTGTTTTCGGGCTATTTTAGACGGTGTTAAAAAGTTCGAACGGATAGCAAATACCCACTTTGACCCTCGCTGGAAATTTATTCAAGAGTTGGATCTTTTCCGTAGTTTGAAACATTCAAATATCGTGCAAGTTATTCGATGAACCCTCTAGAAGAACGAAACCATTACTCGATTATGTGACCGTTAGAACCTCCACTGAATCTTAGGGTTCGTGATGGTTCAGCGGTGCCACATGTGAGGCATTGGTTGGCCCTTCTATGGCTGGTTCGTTGGTACTGTGGCATGTGATGGATACTTTCAAACTATGCTCAAGTGTTAAGATTATTGGGTAATTGTGGATGTTTGTTGATTCGATCGGAATGTTTAACATTGTCTAATGATTTGATGACATGTGATGTTCTGTGTTACTTAGATATGTTATATTGGATCGTCGCGTTTTGAATAGCCGGGGATTTTATGTGAGTTGAGAGTTTTTATTTTCATTCATGTAAAATTCATTGTATGTAATATTCTTTTATTGGGGCACTTCCGGGGTGAGGATGATGTCACCATTATTGTATATTATTTACTTTTCCGCATTAGGATAGACCCAAGGTGGGGAGCACAAGTAACCGGGTTCTAGAGTCCAGTGGGAGACCATCTCAAGGAGTCGAATCCGGATCTCCTAACTCTAGAATTGGTAGGGTTGCTTGCCGCTCTCATAGGGGTCTACGGGTGTGGGTTTGACTATTCATCGCGACCGTGGAATCCGTGTTTTATACTGGCTTAAATTAAAACACGAAATTCCTAGTATATCCAATATTTCATATGTTATCTTCTGTTGCTGATGTTCTGTGATGTGATCACTTTATATGCGTGAGACGAATGCTTTATTATTGTATATGTGATATATAATAAACGTTGCTTATGTTTTGCACCCGCGCTAGTCCCGCCCCGTTATGCCGTTAGTTAAGTAACCTAACGGTGCATAATGGGACACTGTGGCGAATGCGGATAGCATAAACGTACGTTGTATTTTCGTTTCTTCTGTGATGCTTAGGAAGATTAATTGATGGGACTTCATTAATGAGATTAATAAAAGAAAAGAAACCTAAAGATGTTGTAGAATCAAATTTTCAAAAAGGGTAGCTCTAGTTTTTGCTTTGCATAGCGGTATTCCTTGTAGAATATCCAGCACCTTATTCAATAAGGAAAGAGCCGAGATCCCTTCACCAGGAGTGACCTCTTTAGCAAAACTAGCAAATTCCATAAATCACTCGGTTTAGTTTTTTATTGTTTATATATTTCTTGCTTTGCATAGCGGTATTCCTTGTAGAATATCCAGCACCTTATTCGATAAGGAAAGAGCCGAGATCCCTTCACCGGGAGTGACCTCTTTAGCGGAACTAGTAAAAGCCTCAAAAACATTCCTTTTCAAAATCACTCGATTCTACAATGATATCAAGTTCATTACGCTCATGGTTTTTCTAAAAACCTGTGTAGTCCTCCGTTATTTCATATAGCTACTATTTAGTATTCGTGCTGCGTTTGTTGACCTCTGTCAAGGCGTAGTATACGGTAGCTGATTAGTGCTTATCTGTAAAGCATGTGATGCGATTGGATTAGAGTAGCCGTACGAACTTGTTGACCTCTGTCAAGGGTCGTATGGGTGGGTTTGCTTCAATCAGAAATGACGGGTTGAACTTGACTGTTGCACTATGATTTGTTGATCTCTGTCAAGGTCATAGCATGCTAGGGGTAAAAGAATTATCGGGAATTTCAAGTGTTGAAATTTTCAATGAGATTGCATACCTTCTATGAGATAGTTGGATCCCGATACCCACTGCGAGTAAGAGATACTCCTAGGACAGTTTTACAAATAACAATTAGCCAATCAAGTAGGTGTCTAGAAAGGTGTTAACGGGGTCACGTCCCTGGGAAAACGAGGTTTATTCTAATTAGGTCCGTGCGAAAGCACGGGGAACTTCCCTCAAAGTACCAACACTGGTCTGGCTGAAAATTGGCGAACTTGTAAAGTGTAATTAATCCCGGCTAGTCTTACCTTTTACGGTTTGAAGGAAGATTTGATAAAAACAGTGGGAGATGTCCTGATTAGATAAGATAATAACCAATATAATCTTGCAAAGAGCGCACACTAACGCGTTTCCTTCTATCTTTCTCCAGGCAGCAACCAATGTCATGCCTTAATCAAGATAATAATAAGGATGTTTTGACCGAACCCCCTTGTTATACTGAGCAGGGAAACGTTGCTCCCGCTCCAATTTATAAGTGTTATAAGTCCGAGCAGGAGATAGGAACATATCCGGATTCCCACGCCGCCCAAACGAAGAATAAGCATGTTGATGCATCTTCTTCGGGTGTGTTAGTTACAGAGAACTGTTTCTCAGTACACTCTACGTCCTGGGTATTAGATTCCGGATCGGGATCCTACATATGCAATATGTTGCATGGGCTAAGGAAAGGTAGAGAACTGGGAAAAGGTGATCATTCCCTAAATGTAGGGAATGGTGCAAATGTTGCAGCCAAAACAGTTGGTGAATATAACCTTGTATTACCAACAGGGAATACATTGATCCTGAACGACTGTTACTACGTACCCTCTATGATATGCAATTTAATATCAATCTCTTTATTAGATAAAGAAGGATATAACTTTGTAGTAGAGAATAATGTTATGAACATTTACCTAAATCAAGTGTTGATTGGGTTTGGTGCGTTATGTAATGGATTGTACGTTCTGAATCAAAACATGGTTCTTAACGTACAAAACACACACAAGAGGAAGAGTTCAGAAATGAACGAATCCTTCTTGTGGCATTGTAGACTAGGTCATATCAATGCGACACGACTAGCTAAGTTGCATAAAGATGGATATTTGAATCTGTTCGAATTTTCATCTTATGACACTTGCCAGTCATGTCTCAAAGGCAAGATGACCAAAACTCCGTTTACAGGACACGTAGAAAGAGCTACTGAACTCTTGGGACTAATACATAGTGATGTATGCGGTCCCATGTCTATGCATGTCAGGAATGGTTCCTCGTACTTCATTACATTCACTGACGATCTCTGAAGATTCGGTCATGTGTTCCTGTTGAAACACAAGTCTGAAGCTTTTGAGAAATTCAAAGAATATAAATCCGAAGTCGAAAACCAAATGGGTAAAAGTATTAAAATCCTTCGATCTGATCGAGGAGGTGAATACTTGAGCACGGAGTTCCTGGACTATCTAAAAAAGAATGGGATTCTCTCTCAGCTTACTCCGTATACACCACAGCATAACGGTGTATCAGAGCGGAGGAATCGCACCCTATTAGATATGGTGCGCTCTATGATGAGCACCGTTGAGTTACCTATTTCCATTTAGGGTTATGCGCTTGAAGCAGCCGCATACCTATTGAATCAAGTTCCATCAAAATCTGTACCTACCACACCATATGAGATATGGAGTGGGAAGAAACAATGTCTTAAACGAATTAAGATATTGGATTGTCCGGCCTATGTCAAAAAGCAAAATCCGAACAAACTCGAGACACGATCAGTTCTTTGTAAGTTTGTTGGATATCCTAAATATTCAAATGGATATCTATTCTACCACAGTGAACAACAAAAGGTGTTTGTTGCTCAACATGCCACCTTTTTAGAAAAGGAATTTCTTGCAAAAGAAATTAGTGGCGAAGAGGTAGAGCTGGAAGAAGCTCCAGCAGAACAAACTATAACTAAAAAATTAGTGAAACCAGAGGATTCAGTAGTTCCCAACGAACCCCAGCCTCTCCACATATCTAGTAGGGTTGCTCATCCACCTGAGAGATACTACGGTTTTCTCGTTGATGGTGGGAGCGAGGATTGCATCATGGAAGATGATGACCCAACTAGCTTCGAGCAGGCCATCACGAGTGGGGACTTTGTGAAATGGATGGATGCAATGCGATCGAGATGGAATCCATGTACACCAACAAAGTATGGACTTTGGAAGTTGCTCCTGAAGAGGTAAAACCCATTGGGAGCAAATGGATCTTTAAGAAGAAACTTGGTGTAGATGGAAAAGTTAAGACTTTCAAAGCTAGACTTGTTGCAAAAGATTTTCATCAACGACCAGTTGTGGATTATGATGAAACCTTTTCTCCAGTGGCTATGCTTAAGTCCATCCGGATCCTACTTGCCATCGCTGCATACCATGACTACGAAATCTGGCAAATGGATGTTAAGACCGCCTTTCTAAATGGTGATTTAGAAGAGCGTATACATGACTCAGCCGGAGGGCTTCGTAGACAGTGGGAGCAGCGGAAAGATGTGCAAGCTGCTTAAATCCATCTACGGGTTAAAGCAGGCATCGCGGAGTTGGAACATCTGTTTTGATGAGGTAGTCAAAGAGTTTGACTTCATCAAAAATATAGATGAAACTTGTATATACAAGAAGGTTGCAGAGAGTAAGGTCGTCTTCCTCATATTATACATGGATGACATACTCTTGATAGGAAATGATGTCCCTATGCTGCACTCAGTCAAGCTCTTCTTATCACAAAGATTCTCAATGAAAGATCTAGGTGATGCCTCCTACATCTTAGGGATCAAGATCTATAGAGATAGATCTAAGAGAATACCGGGATTGTCCTAATCCAGATACATAGACACCATACTAAAGAGGTTTAGTATGGAAGAGTCCAAGCGTGGGAATGTACCCACGATCTCTGGACTCACTCTCTCCAAAGAGATATCTCCCAAGACTGATTTGGAGAGAACTCCCATGCAAGGGATACCCTATGCTTCGGCAGTAGGCTCTATCATGTATGCGATGTTATGTACCAGACCCGATGTAGCGTACTCACTAAGTATAGTGGGTAGGTATCAAGAAGATCCAGGAGAGAATCACTGGACAGCTGTTAAGAACATTCTCATGTACCTGAGAAGGACTAAGGAGATGTTCTTAGTGTACGGTAACGATGAACTCCAAATGGAGTCTTTTACTGACTCGAGCTTCCAAAGTGATAAGGACAACAGTAAATTGGTCACGGGTTTTGTCTTTACCCTCAACGGAGGGGCGGTGTGTTGGAAGAGTTCTAAGCAAGACACAGTTGCAGACTCGACGATGGAGGCTGAATACATCGCTACCAATGATGCTGCCAAAGAAGCTATCTAGATGAAGAAGTTTATTACGGAGCTTGGTGTGGTTCCATCCATTGATCATCCAATACCCGTGTATTGTGATAACAATGGAGCGGTGGCTTTGGCCAAAGAACCTAGGTCCCATCAGAGATCCAGACATATTCTGAGACGGTATCACCTGATCCGGGAGATAGTAGATCGCCGGGAGATCGAGGTCAGGAGAGTTGACACGAAGGACAACGTAACGGATCCACTCACGAAGGCCCTCCCTCAGACGCAATTTGAGAGACTCTTTGGGATGTTGGGTATGAGATACTACAACACATGGCCTTAGTGCAAGTGGGAGATTGTTAGTTATATGTATGCCCTAGAGGATATTATTGTACATATGATGTATATTATAGTGGATGCTTGTATATATACATATATATACAGAGAGGACTTTCTTACTCGACATGATAGTATGCTATCCGGTTACCTTTATCTTAACATGTAGACTTGTATTATGATACTGTCTTGCTCTCACGTGTTGATAAAGCCCTTAGGATATGTACATGACTACCAGGACTATGATGTAGATCATACTAGTGGGGCCAGGGTAGTTCAGAAGTACATCCTTCAATTGTTCCTAGTCGAGGGAATATCGAGACAGTGCATCGATATTCCAGAGTAGATTGGCGTATACGCTTCTTGACCCATATGATGGGCGATGGATGATCCCACATCCATTGGTGTTTGACATCAGAGATGGTATATGGGTGCTCAGTGAAGACTGGGTACACTGAACAGGACTCGCTGAGAACTCCTATGTGGTAGTATACATATCGTCAGATAGCAGTTCTCTGGTGACACTGGTATAGGTTAGTCTGTAGACCCGAGATCGTCATAGAGTCTTGTGCGGCTCCCACCGTGCTTTGATTTCCTCCCTACCATGCTCAAGAGGAGTCGTGCAAACAGGTGAATTTTGGTTACAGTCTCCAGTCGTATGGAGGCAATGAGCGATAGGAGGGGTTTCGTCTCTCCCGGTATTGGGGGTTGATGTTGCGCTATGCTCGATTGGCAATAACTGGAAGTCCCTGGCCAGGGATGATATGGAGACTTACTGATTAGTGTTATCAGTAGTTTCTCGACCTGTTATGAGCCTCACATCGGTATGACTTATCACGTTACTGGGGTCTGACGATTTCCACCCCTAGACATGATATGCGACATATCAGACGAAGAGACCGGACTGTACGGTAGTGTTACTGATAGGCTTCATGGAGACTGTGGACAGGCTTGCTTGTTGATCTTCATATCGCTCAATACCCGGATAGCCGTTACGTCCAGCTAGTACCACTGACGGCTTGTAGGTGACTGATATGATCATCACCTACTGCCGGCGTATTGACGAGTCTTTAGAGTCCCATATAGAAGTTCCCTGGTTCAAGCGAAACGAAGTACGACACATATGTGATATGTGTGTGGGCCCGATTAAATACGAGTATGTGATACCGTATTGTAATCTGGCAGTCATCTGTTATCGGTGCGGTTATATGTGATATAACCAGATTGTCGAATCAAGTGTTGATTCGGTAATGTGATGTACAGATAAATGATATTAGTCGGTCATATATAATATAACCAGATTATTAGATCAAGTGTTGATTTAATAATGTAATATAAATTATATGTGATATAATTATATATTAACTAATATCATTAGCTCACTAATTAATCTTCATTAAATATATATATATATGATATATATATATATATATATATATATATATATATATATTATAATGATGCATGGCATTTTCTTTTCTATTTTGTGAAAATAGAAATGAGGTGTAAAGTTGAAGCATGGTTGCAAGCATGGGTTATATACTTCTTTATTCATTCTTGACTTACTATTTAAGCATGGTTGCAATTTAATATTGCATAATTCAATGCTTGAATGAGTGAAGGGTCTTGATATTATTTTCATTATGTTCATTCCAAAAGACTTAGCCATATTTTCTCATGCTTGCTCTCATGCTTTTTCTTCCTCCTCTTGCTTTGCCTCAAGCTTCAACCCTCATATTTGATGTGAATCATGAAACTTGAACACAAATTAGTGAGCTCTTAACATCCCCTATTCCATCATCTCATACCATTCAAGCAAATTAGTGTGATGTATTTCATACATTAAAGAGTTTAGTGTAGTGGTAGCTTGAACTAGTAGAAGCTTCGTGGTGGATCATCTTTGGCACGAAGGCAACGAATGAAGCTTGTTCAAAATCTCAAGAGAAGCCTTGTGGAGTCGCGGGACAACTACTCGGAGCATATTGAAGAGAAGGACCGTCTACAAAGGTTGTATTCTTAATCCTTTTAAATGTAAAGATGTTTGCATTCTATTCCGGCTAAATCTCTAGTTAACGATTCTAGCGTAGGGTTCTTTGTAACGACAAAATTTTTAAAACGACATGCACGATGCCCCCCCCCCGAAACCTTGCTGTCATTCTAAGGAACCCTTCATGTATAACCTAGCATGTCACAATACTATATATCGCATATATAATATTTATGTAACAATATAATAAATATGTATCATATATATGTTAAATGTATCATGAGTGAGAATAATAAATATTTAAGTGAGCATTATATATATATATATATATATATATATATATATATTTCATCGAATCAACACTTGATCCGATAACCCGGCTATATCACATATAACCGGCCGATATCACATATCGCGAGAATAGAATACGACATCACATACGGTTTCAATCTCGTTCCCGCACATATCGCATATGTGCTCCTACTCCGTTTTGCCTAAGCCAAGAAACCTCTATATAGGACTATAAAGACTCGTCAATACGCCGGCAGTAGGTGATGATCATATCAAACACCCACAAGCTGCAAGCGGTCAGCTAAATGTAACAGCCACCCGGGTATTGAGCGACCAGAAGATCAACAAGCAAGCCTGTGCATACTCCTGGGAATCCAATCAGTAACACTACCGTACAGTCCGGTCTCTTCATCTGATATGTCGCATATCCAGTCTAGGGGTGATAAACGTCAGACCCTAGTAACCGATAAGTCGTGTCGATGTGAGGCTCATAACAGGTCGAGAAACTACTGATAACACTTACCAGTAGATCTCCAAATCATCCCTGACCAGGGACTTCCAGTTATAGCCAATCGAACACAGCGCAACATCAACCCCCAATACCGGGAGAGACGAAACCCCTTCTATCGCTCATTGCCTCCATGTGATTCGGGACTGTACCCAAAAGCCACCGTTTTGCACGTTCTCTTGAACGTGGTAAGGTGGAAATCAAAGCACAGTGGGAATCACACAAGACTCTATGACGATCTCAGGTATACAGACTAGCATGTACCAGTGTCACTAGAGAACTGCTATCTGACGATAAGTATAATACCAACAAGGAGTTCTCGGCGAGTCCGTTCAGTGTACCCAGTCTACACTGAGCACTCCTACACCATCTTTGATGTCACACACCAATGGATGTGGGATCATCCATCGCCCATCATATGGGTCATGATGCGTATACGCTAGTCTACTCTGGAGTATCGATGCCTTGTCTCGATACACTCTCGACTAGGAACAGTTATAGGATGTACTTGTGGACTACCCTGGCCCCCTAGTATGATCTCCATCATAGTCCTAGTAGTTAAATACATATCCTAAGGGCTTTATCAATATGTGAGAGCAAGACAGTAACCCAATACCAGTCAACATGTTAAGAAAAAGTGCAACCAGATAGCATACTATCATATCGAGCAAGAAAGTCCTCTTTATATATATCCAAGCATCCACTATAATATACATCATATGTACAACAATGGCCGGCATATATATAACTAACAAGAATACGCGGACCTAGGTATGGAATACTTATATATGAGGATCCCTGCAGGCAGGGTGAACAGTCCAATGTGTGGACGACTACCAACTCGATATTCGGGCGAATACTAATCCTGCTTGGAGTGAATGGTCCAATGTGTGGACAACTGCTAACCCGATATTCGGGCGAATACTAACCCCACTTGAGGGCAAATGATCCAATAGGTGGATGACATACAATGTGGAAATTCCATGTCTAGATATATACGCACTAACTCTAATTTGTCAAAACATTTATACTGAATCACGGGGATGGGTAGTTTGATTAGGTAAAGAGATTCAGAACTCGGATTCCCCTACTACTCGATCATGATCCCGGTAAGTAAAACGGTACATTTCACTTCCCCAGTTGTTGTTCCATGGCCACAACAGAATAATCGCGAGTATCCGGACCCTTGTTTGACAAACTAAAACGTTTACAATACCTATTGATACTCAACACTAAACTCACATCATGTGCTATACCCACATGTTACATTATCTACCTTTCTTTATGAGACACGAATTATTCAGTATTTTGGATGTGGATGTTTTACCAGTTTAGACTTGTTGTTTATTATGGAACTGAAGGGTGGAAATACCTGTGCACTTGAGTGATATTCACGCTAGACAAAGCTCCATAGTAGTCATAGGACACCTTTCGAGGATGTTCACGCTACCGCATTGATTGCCACCCCAGGCATGAGCGCCAGCTCATACTGCTTCTAGTTAGTTATGGGATACCTCAAGGATACGAGTACATCCACCAGTCAATTCCATCAATACACACCTTGTTTAAATTGATCCAACTCTTAAACTGAATACCCGATAACTTGACTTGAACTTTACTCACATACACCTCATACAACATACTCATATTCACATATATCTCTGTCAACATGTCTTAATCGTATACTCCTCATACCTTTATACCCATGTACATCATATTCATTATATTTATATACACCTGTTCGTTTCTATACCTTTACTTCCTTATGAAGCAATCCTATCCGAGTATAACTCCCTGACAGACTTTCCTTTTCTTTCTCTATCTTTGGAATATCCGTCAGATGAGAATGAGTATTATGATGAGGATCAAGGTGTGGAGCCAACTAACGAAGATTATGCAGACTTGACGACAGAAGATTGGCTAGTTTTAATTTTTGTTGTTGCCCACATATTTAGGGCTTTTTGTTTCTCTTCAATGTAATTAAACTACTTAGTTTATTTTACTCTTTCTTTTGGGGTGTAATAAAGTTTGGTTAATGGAAATAAATGCCTTTCGCTTTTATTATTTTTGTTTTTGATACACATCCTGCATGTTAAATATTTATATGCTTAACGTAACTGTATTGAATAGACCACCTTCAATACGGTTAGGTTGTGGACCATGCCACGTCATCCTTCACTTTCTTTTGGGAAGTGGGGCGTGACAGCCATCTGATACTTACTATGCTAGCTAAGATTTCTAAATATTTTTCTGAAGTTCCAATTATTTACTTTTTATGTTCGGTAATGGACCCTAGAATCAAATTAGAAGGTTTGGAAGCGCTTTTAACCGGGTTCCACACGGCCATAGGACATGGTGTAGATATTGATACCTATGTTAGTATCGTTAGAAGTGATTTATATGAAGCGTTTGATTTGTATGTTGCACGATCTTCTTCTGGTAGAACAAGTAGACCTCCGCCCTCAACCAGTTCGTGTGTTTTGATTCCACCTTTAGCATTTATTCAACAGAATAAATGGACAAAAGGCTAGGTAACCTCATCATCGTCATCTTTAAATGAGTTATCAATATTTTTACAGACTGAGTCAGATGTAGATTTAACTATAAATGATTTTGATATTTTAGCCTAGTGGAAAATCCACGGACATTTGTATCCGGTGCTTTCTACTATGGTCCATAATTTACTAACCGTTCCAGTGTCCACAGTACCGTCGGAAAGTGTTTTTAGTACAGGTGGCAGGATATTAAGAGAGAAGAAATGCAGCTTGGCGCACGATATAATGGAGTGCATGATTTGCTCGTGAGATTGGAAAGCAGCGGCCGTTAGGAAACAAAATGCAATCACTTTGACTTGAATTATCTACTTGAGGAGCTTACAGGATCGGACAAAACCAATACCGAAGGTGGAGGAACCACCACCAACATCGACGAGTAATGAGTAAGATTTGTATTAATAAAAAAAAGAACTACGTAGATCCGATTCCCTCTCATTGAGAGCAATATTTTGGGAGGGATACGTAGGCAGCCCGAGTGGATTCGGTCTTTAATGTAAGAAAATAACAACAAATTATATTATGAAATTGTAATTCGATTAAGATTTTTTTTAATATAAAAACTTGTTTAAATTTCAAATTTTAAACCTAATTTTAAGTTTAAAATTTATTTTAAAAAAAATAGCAACTGAGCCAGACGAAAAATTCGTCTGGCTCAGCGAATTTGCCTCGCCTCACCTCGCGAACCGGCAAGGAAAAGCACCAAAGCGAGCGGATTCTGGCTTCGTTACTGTTGTTCTCGCCTTGTCTTGCCTCGCCTAGTCAGTGAAGCGAGAAAAATTTGCTTCTCCGGTTAGGCGAAGCAAACGAATTCCGAAACGAATCGTTTTGGCTCGCTTCATTAGCCACGCCTACCTATGCTATTGGATTTCCAATAGCAGGAACTCTTTTTCCCTGTTTGGACATATAGAGTTAGGATAACCGGAGTTTATTTTTAAGTGGAGATGGAGGGTATGCAAACTATAGTTTGCAAGGCCCTATCTCCACTTAAAATTTTAACTTTAATGAAGTGCATAACATTCGAGTTATCTAAACTTAAAGTTTTGTTTGGAGTTTTCAACGCTCCAAACTGAGAGTTTTCCTCTTATTTTCTTGGAGTTTAGAAAATTCTAGTTAGATTGGAGTTTAGCAAACTCTAGTTATCTCAACTTTACAGTTTAGATAACTCCAATGTTAAAGTTCACTAAACCTCCATGGACTTGGCTACACCTCAGAAAATCCTTAAAAAGTTTGATTGGCGCAGAAAACCCCCGTTGACAACGAAGACTTGCCGACGGTGTTAAGCAAACATGTAAAATGAATATTTTGCGCTTTTAAATAAATATATTTATTTAAATTAGTAATTAATAATATTTATTTTATTATTAAATTATTTGGAAAGGGCAAAATTTGTGCTCGGGGCTTGGGAAGAGGAGGGTGGTCGGAGGAGGAGGCGAGGAGGGTGGTCGGAGTTGGGCGAGGTGGCGTTTGGAGGTGGGTTTGGTGGTGGTTTTTGGGCGAGGTGGCGTTTGAAGGAGGTAGAGAGGTGGGTGTTTGGGCGAGGTGGCGTTTGGAGGATGTGGAGGAGGAGGAGGCAACATGGCTTGAGAGGGCATGGTCGAGTCTGGGGGATTTGGAGAAGGGGGAGAGGGGGTCCAGCAGCTGAGGGGAGGGGCCGGAGGGGGGGGGGCGTTGGGGAGGATAGTGAGAGGCGGCGAAGGCGGTGCCGGCAGTGGGTTAGGGCAACGGTTTTTGCTAAATTAGTTCGGGGTTGAGGGGGAGAAGGAAAACATGTCTGGTTTGGGAAATTTTGTATTTTTTCTGCTGTGGCGGCATTTTGCTGACGTGGCGGTGACGTGACATTAATGGTGATAACATGTCACCGTTATTCATGAGGGTTTTCTGCACCAATCAAGCTTTTAGTAGTTTTTCTAACATATGGCCAAACCCATTAGGTGTTTAGTGAATCTTACCCTAACTCCAAAATGAGAGCCAATCATAGGATAGTTAGAATTTCGGAGTTGAGTTTAGATAACTTGAAGAAACTCCGATTATGTAACGCAATTCCATACCAAACATGGCGTATTGAAACTTTAGCCGCAAAGTTGTAAGCTCCAGTCAGCATGCTTACAGTATTAACGACAAATATGAAAAGATTTAATTGTCCTTTCATCCAAACTTTTTACCATTTAACCATTCCTTCCCCCTCTTTCAAATCCTACTACTTTTTGGGTTGCAAATTTCTAAATTCAGAATAACATGGGTATTGCTTCCGAAAGATTCGATTAACAAGGAACGTGTCTCAATCTCATACCGGTCTAACTCTGTTCTATCCGTTTAATTTCTGCAAAGAGAAGAAAAAAGATCCGTCTTTTAATTGCTCTTTGACCACCAAATACTTTTACTCATAAAAGCATCTTTGGAAGAAGAAGAAAAAATTGCTGCCTTGGCTTCCTGCACGTGGGCTGCATGAGGTGATGCCTGAGTTTTTTTTTGATGTGTAAGATAAACAACGGTTGAACAAGAAGACGAGCAAATTCCATAATTCCAAAAGTCGCAAAAAAGAGAGGAATGATACGGATCTCGGTGTTGGAAATATCCCAGCATTTACTCAGCATACAAAACTCACAAAAAAGAGGAGGAATTGATTGTATTTGGATTAGGCCAAATGGTAGGAAATATCTCAACATTTACCCCAATAGCAGTAAATACCTCTGACTTTCTAAAAGCAGCACTTTATCTCTCTCAACTTTAATTGATTCCTAAAATACCCTTCATCTAAATATTTAATTAAAATATTTAAATCAAGGGTTTTTTGAAATACCCTCTAAAATTCTATGCTAATTTGATGTACTCATTTTATTCTTGGATATTACCCACACCTGCCAAAATTCTTTAAGCTTTTTTTAAATACGTCATTAAATGATGATGTATTTTGACAGGAATCGGAAAAAAATTTAAATATCCCTACAATCCTTTTTTGTTCCTTATATGCTTTCAAATTCCCTGAACAAAAATTATTTGAATGAGTTAGGTTTTTTTATAATATTTGATTCATTTAGATATTCTATTTTATAAGTGTTAATTGATTTGGATTATTATGTTAGGATTTACATAATTCTATATTTCTTTTTAATTACAATTTTCTAGAATTTGCGTTCCTTTATATTATCTTATTTTGGAAGTAAATAGAGGAGAAGATGTGAGGGGAAAAAAGCTTGAGAACAAAAAGGAAGAAAAGATAATTAGAATGAATGAGACTAATGGATGAAAAAGAAGAAGATGAAGGTGGAGTTTTGTCTGGTTGTGATGAAGAAGATGATGATAATGAAAGTAAAGTTGGTATTTTAAAAATAAATTAAATTGAGAAAATAAACTTAATAGCCACTTAATAAATTTGGGGTATTTAAAAAACTTACAGAATTTTGAAAAGGGGTTATATAGAAAAATAATGAGGGTAAATAAGAAGAAGAGAAAAAAGTATTTTTTTTATTAATTATTTATATAACGAGCGTTTTGGGAATCATTAAACTCGAAGGTGGAAAGTGCAGGTATTAGAAAGTTAAGTATTAGAAAGCTGAGGGTATTTTCTGCTATTGGGGTAAATGTTAAACGTATTTCCTGCCATTTAGCCTTCCGAATATGATGAATTTACAGAGATTATATTCTTGCATAATTAATGATTAAGTTGACCTGAACAGTAATTTTTTTAAGAATGATTAGGTAAATTTTTACTTGGGTTCCCTTCACAAATGGGCTAGAATATTTAAAGAATGATGTAGGGGATGAAAAACCAGGTGAATTTTAGGGATAAAAAGGATAAATATATTCAAATTAAGGGCATGATTGATTAAAAAAATTAATTAACTTTCACATTAACAAAGGATTTATTTTTATTTAAATCACAAAGAAAGAAAGTACTTTCACAAATACCTATAACATGTACACGTGATGAACAAGCTACAATACTGAGTTTAAATCTAAAAGAGTGGCAGTACCTAATAATTGAGTCAGGAGAATTCATCAGTTTCCATGAAAAAGGAAAAGGAAAAAATCATCCTTGATGCAGAAAAATGATAAATTTTAACAATAGGGTTCAAATTAGTTGCACAGCTTGTCAGGCATTGGAGCTTGGTAGAGGAATAACAACAGATCAACACAAAGCAGTAGATGATAAATTCGCTGGAAGTTCCATCTCTTAAACCACACATTAAATCGTCTCAACAGAAATGATGAATGCAACTCATCACGGCACAAGCTAAAAATAAATATAAGATAGATTTCGAATCTCAAGACAATACATAGCTAGCAACAAGAACAGTAATGTCTCGATGCTCTGCGCAGGAAGGGCTTGTCATAACCGAAGCATGTTGTGCCTTTAGTTCCTGCATCTCTTCAACAATAGCGAGGCACAATTAGAACTAAATACTGTAATCTCAAAACTTGAACACTAGAAAACGGATATTTAGCAGTTAATTCTTTTACATGGATTCTTTCATGGTTCACTTGGAAAACAGGGCCATGAGCAAGGAGTAGCTCAAATTAGCTATAGAGCAGAGGGTTGCAGGGGCAAGGCATGTGATATATAAACAACATAAAATTATCTTAAGCTTTCTCAACGATTATGAACAACGATAGTTTATTTTGGCAATCGACTAAAAAGTGCAAATAATTCAAATATCATTAAAAGAAAACAGATTTTATGTTCATGCCAGATATTAAGTAGTCGGCACACGAAAATAAATTCTCATCATCACCATAACAGTTTAGAGGAACATAAAGTCATTAGTAGGTTAGTTACTTAATGCAGAGTCGTCGCCATGTTTATGATTTTATTAGGGGCCTTTGACTTCTCCGGATGTAATTTAAAGATGTCTTACAAGGTTGGAGCTATAAAAGTGTTTCTCCTTAAAACTTACTACCTATCAGTAGAACTCTAACTGAAACTGATATGTTCTGAAACTGATTCTCCAGCTATTTGTAATCTCTGGTTAACAAACAATGTAACTATTCCTCATTAAGCAACTTCATGGAAATAACACATATTTTAAACCCTAAATCCCATCTTGCATATCTACATAGGAATGTAATAAGGAATATAATAAAACTCTGCGCAACTGCACATTAAAAAGATCAGGATTTTTTTTGTCTTTCATGTATGGCACCAATCAAACGGTTCTTTATGTGCTGGCTTTTGCACTATATCTGTAGAATGGTTCCTATAAGTGATATTATTTTTGGCAAGTTTCACTAAACGGATGTTTGCTGGGAGCGCTTTTCAGCTAACTGCAGGGTTTTTTACTCACGTAAACCCACTTAAAGTGCTATATTCAAGGGAATTTTAAGGGAAAGAAAACTCCCTTCAAATAATTTTAAGGGACTTTATTATGGGGGTGTGGGGGGGGGGGTGTACCCTTAACCCTACAACTCATTCTCTCTTCTCCTTCTGTCATCACAATCCCCTGTGGACCCATCTTCTCTCCTCCTCTAACCATGCAGAGAACCCCAACTCCCTGACCCAACCACCGTCGCCACCTACTCAAACCCAAGCACCCATCGCCCTCATCTTCTTTGATCTCCAAGCCAACACCGACACCGCCATCCGGCATCACCCATCATCCTCACCGAGCCTTGAACCCATCAAAAAACCCACAACTCCATCAACACCTTCACCAACCAAGAACCCCCGGGCAATCCTTGTCACCTTCAACCCCGGCGAGACTTCATCCCCGAACTCTACAGCTTCCCTTTCACCTCATCTCGCGGCAACACCTCGCCTGCATCCCTTCGCCGCAGATTCAACAGGCATCGCCGCCACCTCCAATCACCATCGCCTCATCGCTGCAGTTGATCTCTCGAGCTGGGCACCCTAGTCGAGACCTATAGCCGAGCACAGCACCTTGAAGCCAAGATCCAAACTTCGATTTTGCTTTGTTTAGCAGCGGCGTGTTGTCGTCTTTCACGTGTTCGTTTCCGAGACAAGTATTCGATACTTGCTTTTACATGCTATATAGTTACGGTTAGATCGAATCTTTCCATAATATTCCTTGATACCATATTCGTACATGTTTATATATATTTAGATTGTACCATCATATTTTAATTGTACTTTGCTTGTATATTATTTCATATCTAACGGCTGTTAGTATCATTTTAATAGTATGGTTTTACATTAATTATTGAGAATAGTTTCAGGAAATTGTTATTTTATATCATTAATTAATATTTATCTATGCAGTGTTAGAAGTAATTGGTTTATTTACAACATTAGTATCAACAATATTTAGATCACAAAGCATTTTAGTTGTTTATAGCATAGAGATATAATATAGAGTTCATAGTCGATCGTATTATGGCATTGTTCTCAGTATATATTTTGTACGTATAATTATTATTTTTTGCATAGTTTTGATAGTGAATATTAATAAGTACATTAATTTTACAATTTATGTTTGTTGTTTATATTATTGTTTTGGTTATTATTAGTGTGAGTAATTTTGTTAGATTAATGCATCATATTGTATCTGGTTCAGTCACAATACAATTGTTCCACATACATATTATATCGTCATCGATATCGTTACTGTGCTAGTACCTATTTGCCGTAATATTTACTAATGCTAACCATCCTGACTTGAGTTGATTGACTTTGACATGTTGGCTGTATCTTGTATCTGCTTGTTCTTGTGTTGGAATGGAATCAAAATAGTTTTGGACTTTGAAGCGCGGTATCGCTTTCTTTAAGGAATTATTTGCCCCCTCTTGATGAATGCTTTCGGGTTACAGACAAACTCACCTTCATGATACAACAAAGTCACCAAATTCTGTAGCAAGCGATACTGAAGAAAAACCCTTTGAATTTCTCTTTAAAACAAAACTCTAGTGGCTGCAATTTGCGAGAGATTTTTTGGTACATGTGAACATTATGATCTGAAGTTCTTTTAAAGAAATGAAGAGGTGTAGAAATGAAAAAAACACCTTTTTGAGAAATGACCGTTGAAGCTCAACAATAATATTTTTAGTTTCAAATTTTCGGGTATGAATTTCAAAATTCAAATATATAAAAAAAAGAATGAGTATTGGTAAATAATCCCGGTAAACACGCGTGATCCGCAGCAAGCATGCAAAGTGCTAAACGCTAAGTGTGTCTAATAAACGCGCAAATACTTGCGCAACCGGGTTAGATTCGGTTTAGCCCACTGCCCTTTAGTATTTCTTTAAACTACCATTGAGGGCCAGTACTTATATATATAAAAGAATAGCGACAATACTTATATATATAAAAGAAAAGCTTGTTTCCTTTAGATAGATATTATTTCTATACCTAACATGAACATAAAATCTAGGGAAATGGAAAAATCAAGAATGTAACTCAAGAGGATATTACCTGCGTCCGTGATTTCGGGGGTAACAGAATAATCGTTCTTGATTCATACATTTTCCCTGGTCCCGGAAGGTAACGAGATATATTTTGTGTCCGTAGTCCCGGAGGTAACGGGATATAAACTATTGAGTTACATGGAAGAGTACATTAATTGATTTTAAATACATGTAGGATAGATAACCTAGAAATATGGACTCATAGGATACACGTGACATGTTTGACGACCTATATCTTGCTTGTTATATCACCTATGACTGCTTTGTCTATACTCATGACAATTCTCTTGCACATGGCATCCTATATAGCATACTGCTCATTATTATAATGATATCTATAACGCACTAACGTCTGGGTTTTGTATGGACCATATCCTTTGACCTTATCACAGGAGGATCAGGAATACTATGACAGGATTGCCGAGCAGTGAAGAGCTTTCCGCTTATTTAGTTTAGTGATACTTTAGATTTATTTTCTAGTTCTGGACTTGTTGTTTTATCGTTGTAATCCCATAGGGGACGAGCCTAAGATATTGTTTCTTTTATTATTTTGAATCTTTTTTTCCTGCTTCCGCTACCTTTCTCGTTATTATTTATTGTGGCGGTTTGGACATAAGATAAATATTTATTTTCTGTTCTTGATATATGATTGACAGTCGTAACGTGATTATAGAAGGATATTTCTCACTGTAGATAGCATGGTTGGTTTTGTTACGTTCCCATATTTATGTATTTTTGAAAGCGAGGCGTGACCAAGGTTTTGCTGCATTAAATGTTTTTCCTTTTTACGTTCCCGTATCTGGTCCATCTACTTTACAAAAATTACGTTCCATTAGATGTTTTTCTTTTTGACTTTGCTGCATAATTTAAAAAACATATCTAGAAGCATACTCGTATATCCAAGTTTTTTCACATCGTGGTCAATCTAAATAGCTAAAGCATGCATGCTGACAGAAAAGCGCCATTGTGGTTGCCTATTAAGTGTGTCACCGTTAATTGTGATTTTTCAAATGATTCTGCATAAAACTTTTATTTAAAAGTTGCTGTATAATTTAAAAACATATCTAGAAGCATACTCATATATCCAAGTTTTTTCACAACGATGATCAATCTAAATAGCTAAAGCATGCATGCTGACATGATCAGAAAAGCGCCATTGTAGTTGCCTATTAAGTATGTCACCGTTAATTGTGATTTTTCAAATGATTCTGCATAAATTGGAAGCATTCACTTTTATTTAAAAGTTGCGGTATATCGAGCTTAAGCTTCCAAATGCTCATATTTGTGTTTTTTTCTGAACAAGAGATAAAAAGGTTTTCAATCCACAAACAATGAAGAAATAAGTAATTACCACACAAACCTAGATATCAGATCCGGAATTGTTCTTTTTAGAGATAATGAGCATAAGGGATAAAGAAGCAAATGGCTTCGCAAATGACAAGTTTATTTTATACCAAGTTGTTATATAATGAAATGCAAATCTATAAATACAAGGTGATATATGGGTCTAGCTAGTCTCAACTAACGAGCATGAGGAATTAGGAAGGATGCGTAAGTGATGGTTTGAGCAATACTATGGTCCAAATAGAACATGTTCCTTGCTTTAATCGACATGTCTTTTCGAATTTCGTTTCCCCCAACCTTAAAAGATGTGCAGGTCAATATGAATATTCAGAAGTGTTTGTATCATAATTTTATATGATTAGCATAAAATATGGGAAGAAAAAACCCATACACATCAATTTTCAAAGTAGCACTCTTCTCACTTTAAGCAGAAATCATTTAGAACCACAAGTAATATAAATATAAAAGAATAAAGAAGTTTCTACAAAAAATTTCTACATGAATAATCAAGCAATCAGACAAAAAATCTTTGTAAATCCTATTATAAAGCCATGTTTGAACAATCTTCGTATAAGGAAAAGACCACTCAATTATTGCTAGCTAGCTCACTCTAGATGACTTGGCTCATTTGTTCACAGCTTAAATTTGTCTCATTTACGTACTATTCCATATTATAGATTTTAAATCATATTCAATACCAAGGAAGTCAAACATTTAATAAGAGCATGCTTAATATCCAAATATACAACTCACTACCGAAAACATCATATTTGATGCAAGTTACTTTCAATTTACATCTGTTTGGTGCATAGTTGGTGTATATTGTGTTAAACAAGCTGAAATAAATCGAGTTTTTTCTGACCGTAGACTTGGTTCGTTTACCAACCAATCGTCTCTGGAACAAACCCAAGCTAAGGATTATGAGATGAACCCTCTTATCTCTGGTCGAGAACTCCAGCTGAGCCAAAATGAAACCAGCCAATAACGAAGTAGCATAGCTTATTCAAGTTTGGTTCATTAAGTAGCCCTATACCCGTTATGCGTTAATTGCATTAGGGGTATAATAAAAGGTCAGTTTCAAAACCAAAAGCCAAAACACAAGAAAAGCTCTCCTTTTAATAACATGCCAAAGCTATTCAAAAACACCAAGTTTGGAGAGCCTATGTAAGTATATAATAGCAAATTGTGAACTCTTCTTTGTATTCCTTGCTTAGTTGGTTGGTGATAAAAAGAGACTTGCCCTTATTTATAGGTTCACATAGAAAATTTTAGGCATACATTTCTTACCATTAATACAAGATATAGGCTTCATATAGATATAAGATTTCTATGGTCCTATACAAAAAATCAAAACCTCTCGTTATATGTGATTAGTCTGGAATATTTGAAAAAACTGTTGGGTTCTTTAAAGAATTGTTGAGAAGCTTCAAGTAGTTAGTCGTAAGGTTAACCTCTTGCACTTGATGAGGTAAAAGAAAAATAAGTAAGGATGCTATGAGAATAGGAGGCTACTATTGTTTTGTTGGCAATGAGTCGCCCAGCTCATACCTACCCAAGTGAGTGGTCGGGCAATTCAGCCCTAATCGGGTTGGCTAGGGTTTGCCAAGCCCTAGAAGGATCTAAGGGTTTGGTCCCCTATAAATATAGATGCAGAGCCAAGGGTTTTGCATATGATCTCTCTCTCTCTCTCTAATAACTCTAGCCACCATAACATCCTCTTCTTTTCTACTTCTCTATTATCAAGGGTAGTTGGGATGATACGTGGGAGTTTCTTGCCGATAGTTGTGTAGTTACTCCTCAGTCGTTGCTTGAAGGAGACCATCGGGCAAGGACTTGATCCTTTTTGGCCGAAGTGACATTAGTAACATTGTTTATGCTTCCGTTTATTGTGCTATTGCTGAAATCTTGACACAGATTTCCCTTTTGGCTTAGCTATTTAGATGAATTAAGGTTTTGAAAAGAGAAATTTGGGAGGTAGAAGAAGAAGAAAGGAGCTTTGATCAGGCAAGAAAGAATCACAAAACAAGTGTTGTTACAACTGTCACATGTTAATAAACAGATCTTAAGTACCTTCCTTCTCTTTAAGGTACAGTTAAGTCGTTAGATGTACATTTTTCCCAAATCAACTACTTAGAGAGAAGCACAAAAAAATTTGTTACAACTGTTACTTGTTAATAAACAGATCTCAAGTAATTTGGATTTTCAACCCGCTGACCCATTACCCGCTTGAGTTCACCTTCCTTCTCTTTAAGGTACAGTTCGCAACTAAACCCAATATCCACAACCTGCTATAGACCCAAACTTTTAAGTCATTATATGTTAAGCCTTAGGACCCGCTTCGCCACGTGATAGATCTGATTCGCTCCACTCCCAATTACCGTTGTCCCTTTTTCACAAAAGTCCAACTCCTTTGCAATTCAGCACTGTCTTCCAAGTTCCAGCAGAACACCCCAATCCTTCATCAGACCTCTTCCTTTTGTATCAATTTCTATGTTTAATGTTGTTCCTCATCTAGGAATCCCCAACAGCTACGATCTCATCTACGAACCCCTAGATGATAGATCTATGTTTTATATACTATTCATGCATGATTAACATGGTTGAATTTCAAGATTTTTGGACTCATTAGACATGAATGGAGGATTCATATTTGTAGTGTTCATTTTTTGCATTTGGATAAAGAAAGAGAAGGTGCAATAAAGGTTTTGGTTAGAATTAGAGTACAGCTATAAGTGATTAGAATCCACGACCTAATAGGCTAAGTTTTTCTTTATCAAATTGGATCTATACTACTAGAACTGCTGATAATGCTCAATATTGGCAACCCTTAAGATCGGCACACGTGGCGGACGGCACGTCCCAGAACTCAGGAGAAAGGGCCCACAAAGGCCGACCATGCCACCCCTGTACCCGACTGGCCAGCGCGAGCTAGCCCCCATCGGGGCTCCCCGCAGATTGGCCTCCTCGGCCACTCAGCTCGCCCCGAGCTGCCACAAGACCAAGTCTCCTCGGCTTACTCGCTCGTCCCCGAGCTCCTTGCCGAGGCCGTCTTCTTCGGACATCCGACCAGTTCCGCCGATCACAGGCGCAACCGCAGCTCCGCGAATCTCACCATGCGTGGATTCTCCGCCAGCAACATCCCACGTTCCACGCCTTTACGATTCCCATTCATGGGTGATCCGCTCTCTACACGGGCGTGACGTCGGGAGCGTAACTACCGGCGAGATTCTCACGCATGCTGTTGCATGCCTCCACCACTATATAAACCCTCATCCCAGAAGGGTCAAGTAAGCCATTTTTTACTCCATTTAGTCGTTACGCTGCTCGGATCTAGTACTAACTTGATCGTCTGAGGGTCCTCGGTGGCGTCAAACCATTCCGGGACTTCTTTGCAGGTACTTGGCGTCCAACTCCTCAATCACCAAATCTCCTCAAAACCCATTGAGACCCACACACAACAGGGGATCCCTTCCAGAATCCACCCACGAGAGATCGACGGAAGACATCCGAAGGAGATCTGAAAAGGACCTCCATCAGTGGGAAACGCAAACTCCACAAAAACAAAGTTTGCCTTCCGATCTCCGTCCACATGGCAAGCGACCATCCTGAAGATTCGGGTACCAGCCGCCGCCCACCCCCTCACCGGAGGCGCGAATGAACCCCCTCCAGCGACAATCATCCACGCCCTCGCCAGCCGAATAGATCGGCTACAATCCCTTGTGGAGGCGCTCGTCCGCGCCCAAACGGCCGGGCCTGGCCCCCAGATCGCCGCTCCTCCGCCTCCGGAATGCTCTGCCCCGTCGGTACGGCCGACCACCGGCGGGCTGCGACTCCCGACCACGGATCCTACGGACCTATACTCCCTGAGGCCCGATGGGCGCCTAGCGGCTCCAGCCCCAGGCCCGCCGCCGAAGCACCACGCCTCGAACCTCTTCGCGACCCTTACCCCCCTAAGAGATGTCGGTCACCTCGCCTGCCCGCAGGCATGACCGACACCCACTCCCCCGACGGGGTTGCACAGAAAGGGCTCGCTACAATGGCTCGAGAGCCACCGCACCCGGGGATCTGAGGAACCTCATCGAGAGGAACCGAAGCCGTGCCCAGACGCAGGTCTCCTACAGCAGAGGCCAAGGATCCCAAGACGCCGAGTCCTCGGGGTACCACGGCCGACTCGACGCCCTCGAGAAGAAGATCAAGGGCATGCGTCGGGAAGGTCACCTCTCGGCCGACGGGGCCGAGTACGCCGCCGACTCGCTCACCAAACCGTTCACCAAGGAACTGCTCGTTGTCCACGTCTCCTCACGCAACAAAACCCCGAAGGTCTCTCTGTTCGACGGGAAAACCGACCCCAAAGACCATTTGGATGCTTTCACAGCGGGAATGAGCTTCCAGGACCATTCTGATGCCGCCCAGTGCAGGGCCTTCCCTGCCACCCTCATCCGTTCTGGTCAGGACTGGTTCCAAGGACTCGAGCCTCGCTCGATCTCGACCTTCGACGAGCTGGCTACTCAGTTCCTCGGCCACTTCGTTGGGAACCGTCGGCAGAAGCGTACGGTCGACTACCTCTTCATAATTAAGAGTGGAGACAAGAAGACGTTTAATGCTTACATCACTCGCTTTTACAACGCCCTCCTCGAGATTCCCGAGCACAAGGACGAGACCGTCATCACGGCGCTCAGATCTGGCCTGAGGCACAAAGAGTGGCTGCGCTCCTTTGCGTTGGCACAGCCTAAGACCATGGACGGGGTCAAGGCGTGGACCGAGCGCGAGGTTCAGCTAGAGTCCGAGGTGAACGTGAACTTCCCCGGGCAGAACGATCCGACCAGAAGAAAAGGGCTCGGGAGGAGAGGCCGGAACGTCAGCAGCCCTATCACCCGAAGTTCCAGGAGTACACCCTGCTCAACATCTCCCTCGCAGTGTTACTAGAGGAGGCCCAAGGCGAGAGGTTCTTCAAGTTCCCTCCAATCCCGCGTCAGGCCTCAAAGCGGACCCGGGGCCCTTACTGCGCCTTCCACCGGACGCTGGGCTACGCCACCGAGGATTGCAAGCAACTCCGGGATTACATCGAGGAGCTCATCCGATCGGGGCACCTCGCTGCCTACTTAAGAGATAAACGGCAGGCCGACCGCGAGCAGGAGCAGCGTCCTCCGGCCGAGCTGACCATCGGCCAGATCATGCTTGCTTCCGCGGAGGACCAGTCCGGCACCCAAAGTGCCCCGTACCCGGCGCCAGGCACAGAGACCAGCAAGCCTCCAGGAAGCTCGGGCCACGCTGATAGGGTCATCTATTAGCCTGTACTTTTCTTTCGAGGCAATGTAAACTCTCCCTAAGGCCTATTGTCAATTTAATAAAGATCAGCAGAACATTGCGAAGAAAGTAGAAAGGTTCTTATTTATTCAAAAAAAAAAGGGTATTATGAGCTCCTCAGCCGTACATGCAAAAAGAAAAAAAAATTATTATTACAACGGGGGAAGAGGTGCAGAGAGCACTGCTCGTGATACTCGATGAAGATCTCCGCCAGCCGAGGCCTCGCGAGATCCAACCTCCTCTCGGTTTCCCCCGCGTGCGTTGAGCCTCAACTTATAGCACTCGCGGACGAGCGCCTCCGAGCGAGCCAGCCGGTTCGCGGAGATGAGGCCGAAGCGTCTCAAAGATCACAGCTTGCCCACGGCCTCGTCGTAGAGTTGCTCGGACAGGGGGTTGTAAAGCCCTGGCGACGCCCTCCAGATGGAGTACATCAGCAGCTGCAGCATGGAAGAACGTCGGGGGAGCAACCGGCCGAAGTAGTCCTCGATGCTCCCGCTGCACCGTGTCCTCGGTACAGTTCTGGTCATACAGGTACACATCTTCGAAATTGATGATGTCGGGGATGGTAAAGGGGAAGTCCTGCATTCTCAACGCTCTGTTGCAAGGGAAGAAAGGTCTAGTACTCCTTCAGCCTTATATAGCACGCTGCGCCCCCAGAGGAACTCAACGGTCATCCACTCTCATCCAAGGAGTCGCCGCCACGCGGCGATCATTAAGCCTCCTCCGACGGAACCGAAGCGACGCGGCCCTGGCGCTTCACCTCCCCCCGCATTCAATGCGCATGCTAACCGCTCCTCTTCCCCAGGTGTATGGTCGGGCGAAACCTCTTGAAGATTCGACCGAGCAGCTGCCATGCCCGGTTATCCTCAGCCGGCCTCCTCAGGCCCCCCTAGCGCTAAAGGTCAAAGCCATCACCAAGAGGCAACCCAGCAGCCGCCCTGCTCGGTTATCCCTGGCGGGTAGCTTCCCTACCGCAACGCCATGGATCGGAAAGTCCTCCTAGAGGCAACTTAGCAGCTGCCCTGCTCGGTCATCCCCGGCAGGTAGCTCCCCTACCGCAACGCCAGGGATCAAAGCCCTCACCAAGAGGCAACCCAGCAGCTGCCCTGCTCAGTTATCCCTGGCGGGTAGCCTCCCTGCCGCAACGCCGGGGACCAAAGCCCTCACCAAGAGGCAGCCCAGCAGCTGCTCTGCTCAGTTATCCCTGACGGGTAGCCTCCCTGCCGCAATACCGGGGA
The DNA here is from genome assembly GCA_030015575.1 of Agapanthus africanus. Classification (NCBI taxonomy): domain Eukaryota; kingdom Viridiplantae; phylum Streptophyta; class Magnoliopsida; order Asparagales; family Amaryllidaceae; genus Agapanthus; species Agapanthus africanus. The sequence continues at coordinate 770,206,899 of JASDDO010000019.1, read as the reverse complement.
CCAAAACCCTCACCAGGAGGCAGCCCAGCAGCTGCCCTGCTCAGTTATCCCTGGCGGGTAGCCTCCCTGCCGCAACGCAAGGGACCAAAGCCCTCACCAATAGGCAACCTAGCAGCTACCGTGCTCTGTCATCCCCGGCGGGTAGCTCCCCTACCTCAACTCCAAGGATCAGAAAGCCCTCCCAGAGGCAGTCGAGCCCGAGGATCCTCGCTCGGCTATCCTTCAGAACAAAAGCCCTCGCCAAGAGGCACCGGGCAGTAACCCTGCCCAGCCAAGGGTCTTTGGTAGGTTTCTACAACCCCTCCCGCACCAAGGACCAAAGTCCTCCCAGAGGCAGTCGAGTCCTTGCTCGACTATCCCCGGCTGGTAACTTCCTACCACAACCGACAGGGATCAAAGTCCTCGCCAAGAGGCACTGGGCAGTAACCCTGCTCGGTCCCCGTCCTGAAGGATCAAAAGCCCTCGCAAGAGGCAACCAGGCAGCTACCCTGCTCGGTCCAAATAAGACGGACAACCCTCCGCCCACCACATGCAGACGGCCCGAGCTGCCAACCAGGGACATCAGGTCTATCCAAGTCTCGAGCGATCTCCCCTCAACTTCGAGGCCATGGAGACGCCTTCTCCTCAGCAGCGCTTGAATCAACTCGACGGACGACCGCTAGGCAGATAGCCGACCTGACATGGAGGCCCATCAGCGCAAGAAGAAAAATTTTACAAGCATTCTTCATGAACAAAAGACAAAAGCGCAAATCAAGGAAACCAAAGAAAGAAAAAGTTTTATTACTAAAAGGCGGTCTTTACAGAGGGTATTTTTGGCTCCCCAGCCTAACAAAATGCCCAGAGGCTTACAAAGTTCCAGACGCAGCAAAATAAAAAGAGGAAGACGGGGGTTTTAGGCCTCGAGGCCAGGAGCGAACTCGGGGCCCTCGACATCCACCACGAGGCGAGCTGGGTCCTCGGCGATTTCCTCGTCATTAATCTCCTGCCCCTGCCCGCTGGTGTCCGTGTGGGGGTACTGGGCCCGGAGCTCTTCATCGGCGAACCCCTCGTGCCAGATGAGAGTCGTAGCGACAGCCAAGTCATCATAGAAGTCTTTCGACTTCTTGTAGCCCTCCACCGCCTTTGCCGCCGAGAGGTCGGCCAACTTGGCCGCCTTCAGGTCGGCCGACTTCGCCCACTCGGCCGCCGCCCCCAGCTCCTTCTGGAGGATTTTCACTGTCTTTTCCAGGTTGCCGGCCAGCACCTGAGCGTCCTCAAGCTTGGCCTCAGCGACCGCGGCGGCTTCGCGGTGCCGGGCAACCTCCCGCTTCTCGGCCTCCACCTCACCCTCCAGGGCGACGACCCTCGCCTCCAGCTCCCACTTGGAGCTCTCTTCCAGCGAGGCGAGCTGGCCCGCAGCTTTCATCGCCGGGGCTACCACCTCGGCCTCCATGTGCAAGATGAGGGCGACGTGCTGAAGGACCTGAAAGGCAGAAGAGAGATCAGGAAGATGAGAGAGGCACCGAACCTCAAAGAATGATAACGAAAGACAAGCGCTTACCTGCACGGACTCCTGGGCGATGGACGCCAGCTGAGCCCTGAAGGTCCCCCGGGGACTCTTCCCCCGGCCGATGCCTCTATCTCGTACAGCAGGCTATCCGCGACGAATAGCCCCGAAGGCACGGCGAACTGGAGACCGCCTTCCTCCACCGTGATCGGCAAAGACAGTCCCCGGGTAGATCTCCTCTTGAGCGGCCTCGAGGGAGAGCCGGTCTCCTCCTCCGAGGCCGGGTCCTCCAGAATCCGAGCCCGCCTCCAACCCGACGTTCTGCTGAGCCCCGGGGCGAGATTCGCTTTCGAGCGCTCGCGGGGCACTATCGCCGGGGGAGGAGCCGGGGCAGGCTGTGAACGGGAAGAGCCGGTGCCCCAAACCTTCGCAACCAGCCTCGGCTGGCGCATTGAAGCCCGGAGCGAGTCTATGTCCATGGGTCCTGCACAGAACCAAGTGTAGAGGGAGTCAGCGACACCGGCAATATATGAACCAAAAAAGAAAACCTAAACTTACCGACGAGCTCAACGGGGCTGAGCCCGTCCCAACTCAGAACCCTCTCAGACAACAGCACGTCGAAATGGGGGATGGGCTCCCACGACGCCACTCTCACCGCAACGGGGTCACTGGACTGGTTCCCCGGCAAGTGCTTCTCCCTCGACCACTCTGTAAGCACGGGTCAGTCCTCGCCCTCGGGAGGGAAAACGAAGAGCTTCCCGTCGTGAATGGAAGAAGGCAGGGCCACAACCCCCGTCCCGGCGGCGCCCCCTGGTCGCTTTCTGAAAGAGAGATAAACCCACCTCGGGTCGCCCGCTCGACCACCGGGATGATTTTTGAAGACGATGGAAGAATCATGAAGGGAAAGGCTGAAGGGGATCGCCTGTAACTTCAGGCGGACCAAGAACCCGAGAAGAATCCTCCACGAGTTTGGCACCAACTGACCGGGGGCTAACCTGAAGAAGTCCAACGCTTCAATGACCTCAGGAGAGAAGGGCAGACGCATTCCACCCCAAAATGCTTCCAAATACAGGACGATCTCCCTGCCCCGTACTTGGTCTGCCCTCTCTCCCTCCTTGGCCAGGCGGAGCGTATAGCGTGAAGGGATGTGGAAGCGAGCCCGCGCGTTGGCAAGCTCGTCCTCATGCCTTATCCAACACAAGGCGCTAGGGGCAGCATCTACCGCCTCCTCCCTGGAGGCTGCCCCCGCCACATGATCCTGGGAAGAGGGGCCAGCCCCTGCCCCGGGAGGACTCAGGCTCACCTAAAGGGTTCCTAGAACCTACCCCAACAACATCTACCGACTCGACAAGAGAAGACATCTAACCTTGGGAAGAATGATCCTCGGGGAACGAAAATGGAAGGAAGAAGACAAGCGCAGAGCAACCGAGACTTGGAACGGGAAATATGAAGGAGTAGGGGCTCCGGAACGGGCCCCACCCCTATTTTATCGCCACAAGCGATCTCATCCGACGGTGCCCTTCATCTCCCGCCAAGACGCCTCCTCGCATCTAACGGCCCCGATTGCTCCACTTGTCGTCCCCACACTGGACCGCACCCTTTCAGGCATCGCAGGTCTGCACACATCGCGTCAGCCAACCAACGCTCGACACGTGGGCCGTCACTTCAAAGGCAAGATACACGAACCGGCGCACCCTCCTTAAATGCGGAGATCTCGCCCTGATTCGCTGGCAGAAAAGACAGCTCGCGGCCCGGGGACCGTCCCGAAGAAACCTTAGGGGGAAGCTCACCCCGGGCTGCCCGGCGGTCCACTCCTGACCCGACCCGCTGGCTGGTCGGGACAAGAGTGGGGGGCTAATGATAATGCTCAATATTGGCAACCCTTAAGATCGGGCCACGTGGCGAACGGCACGTCCCAAAACTCAAGAGAAAGGGCCCACAAAGGCCGACCATGCCACCCCTGTACCCGACTGGCCAGCGCAAGCTAACCCCCCTCGGGGCTCCCCGCAGATTGGCCACCTCGGCCCCTCAGTTCGCCCCAAGCTGCCACAAGACCAAGTCTCCTCGGCCTACTCGCTCGTCCCGAGCTCCTCGCCGAGGCCGTCTTCTTCAGACATCCGACCAGTTCTGCCGGTCACAGGCGCAACCACAGCTCCGCGAATCTCGCCATGCACGGATTCTCCGCCAACAACATCCCACGTTCCACGCCTTCACGATCCTCATTCATGGGCGATCCGCTCTCTACGCGGGCGTGACGTCGGGAGCGTAACTGCCGGCGAGATTCTCGCGCCTGCTGCTGCATGCCTCCACCACTATATAAACCCCCATCCCAGAAGTGTCAAGTAAGCCATTTTTTACTCAACTTAGCCGTTACGCTGCTCGGATCTAGTACTAACTTGATCGTCGGAGGGTCCTCGGTGGCGTCAAACCACTCCGGGACTTCTTTACAGGTACTTGGCGTCCAACTCCTCCAATCACCAAATCTCCTCAAAACCCATTGAGACCCACACACAACGGGGGATCCCCTCCAGAATCCACCGGAAGATCAACGGAAGACAACATCTGAAGGAGATCTGAAAAGGACCTCCATCAACTGCTATATGGATCAAGCCGATATCACCCTAACAAACAACAAATAATCTGGAGCATATCTTTTGGAAACTTTTGGAATGAGGGAGATCCCTTCGTCTATTGGAGACTCATGAGCAATATGTGGGGTGCATGTCTCAAGTCCATTAATTGGGGAGAAGCTTAGTTAAACATGTTACAAGATCCAAACAAGTGTGAAAAATCTTTTAAAACCTAAAAGGATCAGCTAGTTTTTCATGCCCACTTATTAAACATGTACATAAAAAGTCATTTTAATTTCATATGAACAGAGTAAGCACTCAACATGCTTCTTGCAATAGCAATTATCCACGAAGAAGGGTAAATAAAGAAAAAGAAAACATGCTTGAAAAAATGAACAAAGTTTGGTGTTAATTACTGGGCCAGTGTGGCATTTTGGCGTCTAAATACTATTAGAGAACTGCTAATTATTTCTTCACTGATTGCCCCAATACCAGCTTACTATCAATTAGACATCTGGCTATGCATAATTAAGTAATATATAAGTAAATGTGATAGTCAAGGTCTAGAAGGCATGCCCATCAATAATCTTTAATCTATTATCAGCTTTTGAGAAACAATTACATGCAATGCTAGTCCTAGGTTGAGGATCACAATAAAGCAGCGAATAGAATAAAACTTATAAAGCCAGCTAGATGTCAAACAGATAATCACTCTTAATCAAATTAATTAAGCAAATTAAACGAAATCCATAACAGTAGTATGCAATTAAGCAACAAAGTTCTTACCAGCAAGAAGAAGGCCCAAACAGCTTCATGATCAGCCCTTCCCTTTCCCTTTGAGCTCAAGATGCTTGTACCCATCAAGCTGAAGATGCCGATCAAACCCAGAAGAGTATTCATTCTCGGTAGCAGAGGAAGGCCCGGCAGCGCTGCCAAAGAAGAACGGCACGGGCATGGGCACGCTTGATCCATCTAATGCCAGCGATAACCTCTGGGCCTGAAGCTGATGTTGATTGTGTTGGTGGATGCGGTGAGATAACTGGTGGTGGTGATTCTGATGAGATGGTGAATTGGACTGAAGGGTCCCCCTATGGAAACCAGCAAGACCTGGAGAAATCGAAAAGTTAAGGTTGTAGCTTCCTTCTGTTGATGGCGCCGGAAAGAAGTGATCTTGCAAGAAAGGAAACTGCTGCATCTCTACTTGATGATCCCCAGCACTGCTAATCAATGGCACCATTCCAATAGGAGAGTTACTGTTCCCAAAATGGGCTTGCGAAGAAAACCCAGATTGGGTGCTAAAGTAATCGGCAGTCGAAGAGACTGGTGGAAGATTTTGCATTTGTTTTTGGATGAAATTTGAACTCGAACTCGCTTGCCCAGCAGTTACGGCAGTGGTGGCTCCAGTGAGAAGCTTGGTGAAAGATCCCTGAGAGTTCAAGCTTACATCAACATGCACATCCTCTTTATCCTTCTCCTTATCTTTAACCTTTTCCCTGGCTCTTTCCCTCGCCTTCACTCGAATCTCTGATCGAGACAGCGACAAAACCGAACCTTTACTAGTCTCCGAAGTACTACTGTGCTGCTGCTGATTATAACTGGGTTCGGCTTCAGGATCAATTCCGGAATCACTCAGCATCGGCTTCTCTATGATCATCTGCTGATTCAAGGGTTCAGGGAAGTTGGTATCAAGTGAGGGGAGCTCGGCAATGGCAGAAGCTGCGGCTTTGATCAGCCATTCGATAGCTTTACTGGGTTGATCATAGCCGAGCCGATCCTGAAGATCGTAGAACTGAATGGCCGTGGAAACCGAGAGACGAACACGACGGTCTCTTAAACCTTTCGATGTATAGACCTTGCTGTGGCGATCTTTGCCGCCCGAAGCTTTAGAGACGCGATAGATTCTAGACGAAGGATGGTGCCAAGGCCTCATTCGATTGTTGTTGACGCTGTCGTCGTTGTTGATTTCCGATCGTTTGGCCTTGCCATCGTCTTCGTCTTGGTGGTTCTCTCTCATGCGAGATCGCTTGTTCCCGCAGTGGTTCTCTTCTATCTCCATCCTGCTTTCATGCCTCAGAGAACGAAGCCCAAGGTTTTTGTTTTTGGTTTGTTGCTTCTCTGTAGATATAAAAAAAGAGAGAGAAAAGAGGGGTTTTTTAGGGTTTCAAAGAATTCAGGATGGCGGTGGATGCAGTAATCTTTTGACTGTAGAGTTGCATTGATGACGAGTTGCTCATGCCAAGAAATAAAAAAGATGCCTTTTTTGGTACGAGTTGATCAACATTTTATATCTAATCTTAATACATTCTTAAGCTAAGTGCTTTAAGAGCAAATCAAGATAATTTGATGAAATCACGGTTAAGTTCAGCGGCCAAAAAATGAAAATTTGACTAAAAATAGAGAAATTTAAGAAAGAGAAGAAGAAAAAGGATACCTTTCAAAGCCGCTAAGTGTCAGCTCTCAGCCTTAGCAATTAGAAAAAAAAACAATCTTTTTTTCTAGGGTTTTGATATGATGAGGTGTTTCTTTGCTTTAGCCAACGCCTCTTCCTCTCACCTCTCTCTATCGCTGCTGCTACAAACGCTGCTGCTGCGAACACTGCCAGCAACTGCATCACAGAGACGCCATCAATTATAAGCGAAGACTGCCTCGACCTCATCCAAAATTACAAGAATTCAAGCACAAAATTACGAAAAAACAAAAGCTTTTACACTAACCGTAACAAACAGTTATCGGATCTAGGGTTCGCGACTTCAGATCTGAGCTCCGATCGAAGAATTCGCAGCGGAAGCACTTCGATCCAACCGCATTTCACGGGATCAAGTCAGAAACCCTGACATGCGAGCGGCATTAACGCACCTCGACCTTCGATTGAAGAAGCAGACGACGAAAAGAGAGAGAAAAAGCGAGAGCCTAGGGTTTTGTGGAGAGAGAGAGAGGGTTTAGACTTTAAATTTAAAAAAGGGAAAAAGATAGGATTTTTTTAGAGAGAGATGACAACGGAAGTGAGCTCGGGCATCGATGCCCCAGGCGATCCCATTCAAGCAATCGCCGAGCTTATCGGGAAAGGACAGACACCGCGCCGTCCCCCACTTGGTATAGTGGAATCTCTCCCGATTTCGCCCTTCACGTTTGCCTTTTATTACGGAACTGCCACTGTGAATCTGCTTCGCTGGCGTCGTTTCATTGGAGGGATATGATGTTTGCTGTTCGGGTCGTGTGGCTGGATTCTTTTGGACTCAACAGCTGCCTCTACTACAGTGCTGACCTACCTACGCTGTGGATCTCTGCTGCTAGGAGATGTATACAAAAAGGGTGTGTTGATTCACCCTTGTTGTTTCCTCTAATAACAGAAATGCCCTTCACTCGCTCTTATCCTCTTCCTAGCACGGTTCCATCGTGGGAATTTCTTATGATCGTGGAACATGATATAAGAATGTGCCAGCCGACTTATTTTACAAATACGATCGTGTTGTCATGCCTCTGCCATTATATGTTATTCATTATATGTTATCCGTGCAGTGCCATTGTATCCTTCGTCCAATGCTTTTTAAGTTAAATTGAATTGCAGGAAGGCCACTCATGGAGATTTTATTAGTCTTTAAATTTAACCGTAAGTATACAGTTTATCGTAGTTATACTTGAAAATCGTTCCCACATAGAGGTGTGTTAACTGCTTTTAAATTAAGTTAAAATTGGATTGTTTTTTAAAATCTAAACATTTAAATGCAAAATAAAATAAAAGTTAGTTTTTGAAGGAGAGAGAAATCTAGGGTTTTTATTTGTTTTTTTCTATGGTTGGTTTAAAAAATTCAACTTCTTTTCTAATCTAGTTCTAATATATTTTCATTAATTATAACTAAGCATGGGTTATAATTAAATTATAAATATAATCTATCAAAATTATAATATCATCTAAATCATATTAAGATCCTAGTTCGAGTTAATTAAAAATAATCTAGTTTTAATCTTCCACAAAAATATGTAGGTTGAGTCTACAATTAATGTCTTATCGATTAATCTACATCTCTCTTAACTATCTAGATTGAATATCTTCTGATTAAATTATTTTCTTATCTTCTCTAATTAAATTTCTACTTTGTCAAACTTTTCTTAATCCAATTAAATTATTGGTGTTATCATCCTTTCCTAATCTTATTTTAGACGTCAACTTTTATTATGAAATTAGTTTATTAGATGAAAAACTATAAAGAGGATAATTAAATTATAAGACATCCATCATAAAATTATAGAAAATAAAAGATAAAAGATTACTCAATCACAAAATAAATACAAACAAAACCCTAAAAAAGAATTAGTTACTCGTATTTACAAAAGAAAAATAAATTTTATTCATAATCAAGAGCACCTACAATAAACTCAATTTTTTCTCCTTGAAAACCCTAATTTGAATGCTATGAGAGAGATGAAATCCTAAGATTATACAAGTGCTTATATAGAGCTAAGGAAGATTGGAAAACAAGTAATAAAAAGTACAAAAGAATCTACTTGCTAACAACTATGATATTTTAATCTAATTGCTTTTTGGATACTGTTGTGAGTCTTTAGAATCTTTAAAAGATGAAACCCTATATCTCATATTAATTTGTGTGAAAAGACGATCGTGCCCATAAAAAATCTTATCGAACGGCCCAAAATCGACGGCCGATCCGCAACCGTTTAGCTAGATTGGTTGCTGATCCGCCGCCGTTTTATGGCGTCGTGGCTCCGTCTTTTTTCTGTGGTTTAATCGTCAATTTAGATAATTTTTCAGCACATAAAATCTTGAATATCTCGCGGTATTTATGTGGTTGCGTAGATCTCCGAATTGTTCCTAAATTTGGCATATAATCAGGCAGGTTGATTTGTTATTTTTGATTTGATTTAGTTTCTCCAACTGATTTGTTGTTGTGATAATTGATTCACCTCTAGTTATTGCAATCTTTGCTGATTTGTAATAATATTCCCAAATTTGTTACAAATTTGCAAATCGTCTTTCGATTTTCTAAATAATTCTCTTAACTCTTTATTATACGCACGTAATCTTTTTTTAGGACAATTTCCGTCCTTTGGCATGCATGCCTGTTATTTGTAATAATTCACAAAAGATATCCGAAACAGCATAATATATGACAATAATATGATAAATGGGTTAAAAAATGTGTAATAAATTACACCTATCAAATACCCACACACTTATCTTTTACTAGTTCTCGAGCAAGTTTAGGATTTCAAATTCCAAACTAAACTAAACTACTATTTAACTAAATCATATTCCTATAAAAGAAAATAAAGAAAACAAAAATAACAAAATAAAAACTATATACATAAATAAGAATAGAGAAGAAAATTACGAAAAACAAAAATTTAAACCTCACTGGATTTTCAGTCGTCATGAACCATGTCTTAATAGACTTTGATCTATACCGAAAATTACTTCATCATCATTCTTTCAATCTTTCCTACCTATCCCGCTTCCAAATATGATCATATACCCCTAAGTTTGTGTAAAATCATCTCTGCACTCGGAGAATTCAATTTAAACTCTCATACTCTTTTCCTCAGCGTCCTATTACTTATTAATCAGCGGATTAAATTGATAGATTGGTTCCCATATTTTTCATACGACCGTTAATGATTCGTGAGGTATTAACCAACCAATTACTGAATGTGATCATTTATTGGACGTAAAAAACAATATCCTAATTTTGTACTACTCAAGGCACAGCAAATGATCCCAAATCAGTTGGTCTAAGTCACTAAATGATGAAGCACCCTTACAGAATTTTTTTATACTATCTTGATAATTACAAGACGGTGTTCATTTTTTTTGGTGATATTAATTTTTTTTTCCGTTTTAGGGAATTACAGACAAGAGCATGGCATGTCTCTTTTACCATCCCAAGGTTCAAGATGTATGCATCTGCATATAGTAGGGTATCCACGTTCAAATGTTTGGACTCAAAAATATGCTCCACTTATATCTTCTCAAACCTAATAACTCCTTCATGATACAAGTCTTTTGGGAATGGGCTCATGACAACTTATTACTAGATCCATTTTACCATCCCCTTTTCTTATTTTTCTTAAAATATCTCTCTTTTATCTATATTTTTCACTTTTTAATTTTTATTTTCAAAATTTTCTAATTTTTTAAAGAACCTAAAAATAAAAGAAAATTTTTGTACAAAACCACCCCCACACTTAAATCAACAATGTTCTCATTGTGTTGGAGCATATATCTTGTTACACCAGCATAGTTATGCTTATCTTTGTTGAATTCTTCTTAGTTTCAAATTCTCAATACCTACAAAAAAAGATGTGGGTGTGCATTTTAGTATCCAAACTAACTTGGGTTTATTGAGGTAAATTTTGGAGACCCATTTCAAATTGGTCTATAAAAATATATTTCTTTTCAACTCATAAGAATATACAAAGTGACCATATGCACCACAATAGTGACAAGTGTGATTAGATGTACCCATAGAACTAGATTTATATTTAGAATAGTGGTTGAAAAATTTAGAGGAAGAGAATTTTTGAATTTTCGAAATTTTAAGATTAACATCTCTTTTATTTAAAAATTTCTTCCCTTTACTTGGTAAAAGATCAATCGTTTCTCGTCATTTTGAAAACTTAGTAAAATAAACTGTTAAATCATTATTTTGTTTCTTGAAGAAAGCAATTTTCTCGATCAACTTTCCTTGAGAAATACAGGACAATTTTAAAGAATTATTTTCTCTTTTAAAAGATGAAACCAAATTTTTATGATCATTTCTTAAAACATCATATGACAAAATCAAATTTTCATTTTCAGTGTTTAAACTATCAATAATTTTTTATTAAATATCAATTTTTGAAAAAAACTCAAATTTCTCCTTTTAGACTTTATCAATTTGTGGCAGAATATTATTTTTCTCTTTTTCTAATTTATCAATCAAAACAACATTTCTCAAAACTTCTTGTGAACCAGTAAAAAATTTTAAAATATCAATTTCACCAGTAAAAATTTCAATCAAACTATCATTTTCTTCTTTTAAAGAATTTCAAGACAAAATCAATTTCTCTTTTTTGCTTTTCAAAAATTTATTCAACGAAATCAATTCTTTTTTCTCTTTTTTTAACAACAAAAGAGGGACGTTAACCTTGAGTTGCTTAAACGTCTCTATTAATTTCGCCATTTTAGCATCTTACTTCTTGGCCTTTAAACGTTTTGGATATGGTGCTCTAGGCTTAAGAAGGGTATCCATAGAAGATGGATAGAATGTAGGTGTATCAATAGATGCCGGCTTGTGTAGGTGGGGTAGGAAACTGCCGCTCCTCATTAGCCGGTATCTTTTCCGAATTTTCGAGCATCCTAACCTGATTATCAGCATGTTTTCCCGATCGCAAAGTAATTATAGCATTTGCTTTCACGGGATTTGCACGTGGATCTTTTGGGTTTGGTACAGCTTGGCTAGATAAGGTGCCCATTTCTCATCCTCCCAATGCTGCAACTGGTTGGCCAATTTTCTTTTCAATATTTTCCAGCTGCTTTTCAACCCTATTAAGTTTAGTATTCTCGTCTCCATACCCTTGTCGTGTGTTGAGTTGGGTGGAGGACCTTATCTTATGTTTTGGAATTGTTGGCTAGTGTTACCTTGATTCCATTGTAAATTAGGCCGGTTCCTCCATCCTTGTTTATAAGTTTGAGAATAAGGATTATCATTATTATTATTTTGATATGCAGTATTGGCTGTCTCTTGCTATTGAGGACCGCTTAGAAGGGGACATTCTTCAGAAAGGTGGAACGAGTCTCGACAGTTTAGGAAAGGAGAGGGTTTGCTAACTTTTTGGACGGGGACGATTGTAGTTGATGTTAGGAATATGTATGTCTTAGAGGCCATTATTGTATATTATAGTGGATGCTTGGACATATATATAGAGAACTTTCTTACTCGACATGATAGTATGATATCTGGTTGCTCTTTATCTTAATACATGCACTTGTTTTAGTTTACTGTCTCTTTGATACATGTTGATAAAGCCCTTAGGATGTAGGCTTGACTATCAGGACTATAATGCAGATCATACTAGTGGGGCTTGTGTAGTCCGCAAGCACATTCTTTAACAGTTCCTAGTCGAGGGAGTATCAAGATAGGGCATTGATATTCCATAGTAGATTAGTGTGTATGTGTCTTGACCCTGTATGGGGCGATGGTTGATCCCACAACCATTGGTGTTTGGCATCAAAATTTGTGCACAGGTGCTCATTGGAGAATGGGTACACTGAATAGGACTGGCCGAGAACTCCTAAATAGTACCATACATATTTTCAGATAGCAGTTCTCTAGTGACATTTGTACAGATTAGTCTGTACACTCGAAATCGTCATGGTGTCTTGTGTGGTTCCCACTGTGCTTTGATTTCCTCCCTACCACGGCTCAAAGGAGTCGTGCAAACAGGTGCATTTTGGGTACAGTCTCGAGTCACATATAGGCAATGAGCGATAGAAGGGGTTTCGTCTCTCCCGGTATTAGGAGTTGATGTTGCGCTATGCTCAATTGGCTATAACAGCAAGTCCCTGGCCAGGGCTGATGAGATTTACTGGTAAGTGTTATCAGTAGTTTCTCGAAAGGTTACAAGCCACACATCGGCATGACTTATCAAGTTAATAGAGTCTGACGATTCCACCCCCAGACTCGATATGCGACATATCAGACGAAGAGACCGGACTATACGGTAAGTGCTGCTTATAGGCTCTACGGGAGTTTGGACAAGTTTGCTTGTTGATCTTCTATTCGTTCAATACCTGGGTAGCCGTTGCGTCCAGCTAGTACCGTTGACGGCTTATGGATATCTGATGTGATCATTACCTACTGCTGGTATATTGATGAGTCTTTAGAGTCACACACAAAGGTTTCCTAGCTCAAGCGAAATGAAATAAAGCACGTATGGAGATATGTGCGGGAGCTTGATTAAATACGAGTATATGATATCGTATTCTAATCTAGCGATATTTGATATCAGCCAGGTTATATATAATATAACCGGATTATTGAATCAAGTGTTGATTCAATGATTTGATTTATATATATATATATGTTAATATATATTTGATATTGGCCGGTTATATATGATATGACCGGATTAATGAATCAAGTGTTGATTTAATATCTAATATTGAATATTTGCCGGTTATATGTGATATAACCGGATAATTGAATCAAGTGTTGATTTAATATTTTGATATATATATATATATTTGATATTAGACGGGTTATATATGATATAATCGAATTATTGAATCAAGTGTTGATTTAATAATTTGATATATTTATATATTTGATATATACATATATTAACTAATATTGAGCTCACTTAAGATTTTCTTCTCTTTATATATATATATATATATATATATATAATATCATGATTGATGATACATAGAATATGGATGTATGAGAATCACACAAGAGTATAAGAAAAAAGAAATGATTTATATTTTGAAGAAAAGACAAGAAAAGAGAATGAGTCATTATTCTTTAATAGCTTGTAGAAGCCTTGAAAAACCATGACTCATCTCTAATTCTTGTTTTATTCTTAGATATTTAATCATTCCTATTTTATCTTATCTCTTTAAGACATGGTTCAAAACTCATCCAAGTTCATCTCCTTCTTCAACTCCTCTCTAGATTTTCTTGAGTTATGAAAAGAAAAAGAGAAAAATATTTTGAGCGAGCAAATCTCCTACTTCATCAACCTACACTATTCTAGCCCATTAGTTTAGGTCGTTAACTTCATTAATACCTTCATTAGTGAAGTGAGAGCTTGAGTGACAGAGACTTCAAGGTGGATCATCTTCAACGACGAAGACTACAAGCAAGCTCGAGCCTTTCTTCATGTGGAGTCAAAGAAGAGTTCTAGGGACTATTACTTGGAGCTTTAGAAGTGAAGGACCGGTCTATAAAGGTTGTAAATTCTCGTCACTTAGTTTAGAACTTGTTTGCTTACTTTAAAACCCTAAATTTCTAGTTCGATTCTTGTTTAGTATACTTAGCATTCTAGATTTTTTAAAATTGCATACTTGATATTTGTATAAACCTAGTAGAGGTGCTAAGGCATACTTGCATGGTATCAGAGCCAAGGTAGAGGCTTAGGATTGTATTAGACGAAGTTAAAGTGATCGATCGAAATTTTAAACACGGATTTGGATAGCTTCTGCCCATTTTTTCAATCATTGAAATTTTCACAATTAAAAATGCTCAGAAAATTCAGCAGGCTTTTGTATGGAAGTATATGAAATACGACTCCCTAACTCCACAAGATGGCCGCGGAACCGCCGCCTTTACCATGTGTTGGCCGCTGTTCCGCTATTCATTTATAGCGTTAGGAGTCGTGTTTTCTTATACTGCTTCATTTTTACATTCTGAGTTGTCTGGACATTTTTAATAAGGCTCAAGTTATTGAGATCTCTGTGAATTATTGTTGTTTGAAATATCGATCAAAATGTTTAATGTCGTCTAGATTGCTATAGTTATGTGATACAATTTTTGGAATCCACATTGATTAGTTTTGTAAAAACTAGTTATCAATTTGTAAATCTCGCATTTTAGTCTAAAATGATGGATTACCACGGAGTTTGTATTTGGATCGAAACTCCGTCGCAATCTCATATCGTACGAAAATACTCGCCAGGAGACACTAGCAGACAGCCACGTCCCAATGTCCCGACCAAGTAACTATAGGAGAACCCCATGGCCAAAAGCATCCACTCGGGTGCTCGTGGCCACGGTGTTCCGCCCAAGTGCACTTCATTGACGGCCTCGGGGGTGCGTCCATCTATTAAAGTTCCCGACGAGCATTCGATCATTTAATTGGGAATCTTGTTGAATTACCCGACTTAAAATTTGAAAAGTGTTTTCAATTCGAGACTTAAATGTAAGGTTTATAGGATTATGCATGAAATTCGGAATATGTGATAATCCGAGTTTATGATATCTAAAGATGATGCGGATTCTAATTATTGTAGTTTTCATTTCTTTTCTGCGACCGTAAGTATAATATGTGGCAGTATCCCCGATTTTATTGCTATACGTCAACGACATTAGAGATATGCATATTTACTTACATTGATGACATGTGATGTTATTGTGTTGCTATTGATATGTTATATTGGATTGTCATGATTGAATAGTCGGGTTTTTTTTACGTGAGATGAGAGTTTTTCAATTTTCATTCATGTAAATATTTGTATGTAATATTCTTTTATTGGGACACTTCCGGGTTGAGATTGTTGTCTCCATTTGATGTATATTATTTAATTTTCCGCATTAGGATAGACCCAAGACGGGGAGCATAAGTAACCGGGTTCAAGAGTCCAGTAGGAGGCCATCTCGAAGAGTCGAGACCAGTCGCCTAACTCTAGAATTGGCAGAGTTACTTACCGCTCTCATAGGGGTCTAGGGGTGTGGGCTTGGCTATTCATCACGACCGTGGAATCCGTATTTTTCATTACTGGTTTAATCTAAAACACGGACCTATTAGTATATCCTATATTTCATGTATTTGCTTCTACAGTTTCTGTGATCTGATGTGATCATATATCTGCGTGAGACAAATGCTACTTATATATATGATATACTAGTAGACACTATATATGTTTTGCATCCGCGCTAGTCCTGACCCCGCCCTGCCGTAAAATAAGTAACCTTACGGTAAAGACCCGGGTCCCTGTGGCGAATACGGATGGCATATATGTGTGTTTTATTTTCGTTTCTTTTGTGATGTTTAGAAAACATAATTGATGGGACGTCATTAATAAAATTAATGAAAAGAAAAGAAACCTAAAAGAATTGTAGAATCAAAAATTTTCAAAAAGGTAGCTCTAGTTCTTGTTTTGCATAGTGGTATTCCATTATGAATATCTAGCACCTCATTCGATGAGGAAAGATCCTAGATCCCTTCATCGGGAATGGCCTCTTTAGCAAAACTAGCATATACTACAACTCACTCGGTTTGTTTTGAAAACTATTCGATTTTAATGCGGAGCTTAAACCATTTCTTTTCAAATTACTAGATTCTACAATGATATCAAGTTCATTACGTTAAAGGTTTTCTTCAAAACCAGTTGTAGCCCTCCGTCATTTCAGATACGTAGTATTTGGTATTCGTGCTGTGTTTGTTGGCCTCCGTTAAGGCACAATGTATGGTAGCTGGGTAATATTTGTCTGCAGCATGTTGATGCGATCGGTAGGGGCAGTCACACAGCCTTGTTGACCTCCATCAAGGGTTTATGTGGGTGGGTTCGAATCGATCAAAAAATGACGGGTTGAACTTGACTAGCGGCCTATAGTTTATTGACCTCCGTCAAGGTTATAGGTCATTAGGGGTAAAAACAGATATTGGGAATTTCAAGTGTTGAAATTTGCAATGAGATTGCATACTTTCTATATGAGATAGTTGGATCCCGATATCCACTGCGAGTAAGTGTTACTCCTGGGAAAGTTTTCCACTTTACAATTAGCTAATCCAGTAGGTGTCTAAGAAAGATCTTAACGGGTTTATACCCTACGGAAACAAGGTTATTTAATTAGTTCCATACGAAAGCACGGGGAGACTCCCTCGGAGCACCAACACCAGCCTGGCCGACCGATTGGCGAACTTGTAGGATATAATTAATCCTGGCTAATCTTACCTTTTAGGGTTTGAAGGAAGATTTGATAAAACCAGTGGGAGCCATCCTAATTAGATAAGATAATAACCAGTCTAATCTTGTAAGAACGCACGCTAAAGTATTTTCTTCTCTCTCTCTCCAGGTAGCGACCATGTCACGCCTTAATCAAGATAATAATATGGATGTATTGATCGAACCCGCTTATTATATTAGGCCGGGGAACGTTGGTTCCGCTCTATCTTATGACAACTGTCATAAGTCTGGGCAAGAGATAGGGGAATACAAGGATTTCCACACAACCCGAATGAAGAAAGAGCATTCTGATGTATTTTCTTCGGGTGTGTTAGTTATTGAGAACCGTTTCTCAGTATCTTCTACGTCCTGGGTATTGGATACCGAATCAGGATCCTATATTTGTAATTTGTTACAAGGGTTAAAGAAAAGTAGAGAACTGGGAAAGGGTGATATGTCCCTCAAAGTAGGGAATTGAGCAATTGTTACTGTCGAAGCGGTCAGCGAATATCACCTAGTATTACCAAATGGTAATACGTTGATTTTGAACGACTGTTATTCGTGCTATCAATGATGTGCAATATAATATCCATTTTTTTATTAGATAAAGAAGGATATAATTTTGCATTAGAAAAAAATGTTATGAATATTTTCCTAAATAAAATGTTGATTGGGTTTGGTACATTGTATAATGGTATATACGTTCTAAATTAAAATATAGTTCAAAATATATAGAACACACACAAGAGGAAAAGTTCATAAATGAATGAAACCTTCTTGTGGTATTGTAAACTTGGTCATATCAATGCGACCAGACTAGTTAAGTTGCATAAAGATGGATATTTGAATCCGTTCGAATTTACATCTTGTGAAACTTGTCAATCATGTCTCAAAGGCAAGATGACCAAAACTCCGTTTACGGGATAGGGAGAAAGAGCTACTGAACTTTTGGGACTGATACATAGTGATGTATACGGTCTTACGTCTACACATGCCAGGAATGGTTCATCTTACTTCATTACATTCATCGATAATCTCTCAAGATTCGGACATGTGTCACGACCAGAAATGGCACATGACTGGTACTTGAATCATATGAAGTCTATACGACCCCATCTAATTCAAGTAAGCCAAAAATCCCAGAAATCTAAACCATTTTAAGGAAGAAGTGAAGAAAACTTATTTTAAAGCAAGTGGTTTTAATAACATAAGCCGAAGTATGCATTTTTAAAATCTCAAGTCTTTTCTAAAAATTTCGGCAGAGTTTCCTTTGTATACAACATGAATAATATGAATAAAGGCATCCCTAAGCGGGAGCTAGCTCTTCGTCAATTGACGGTCACAACCACGCAAGCAATATAATATACAACGCCAAGGGCGAGTATCAAAACTCAAAAGGAAACTCAAAATCATCAAGAAAACCATAATAATACAACGCGCGACTCTAAGGTTGAAAGAATATACACTGGTCTTCTAAGTCTAATAAAATATACAAGTCTGGTTGATAGAGTTTCTAGATACAACTGAAATAAATAAGATACAATGGTGGTCACGATGCAAGTGAACCACCGACCAAAGCAATCACCCAAAAAGGAGCAGTGTGCCAGCAAAGCCGCAACGAAACCTGTACGGCAAAACCTGCAAGAAACTGTGGCACAATGGGGGTGAGTTGCCAGCTCGTGAGTAGAAAACATCACAGAGCAGAAATCGAATTTATGACTCAATCCTAGGTCATACGATCATAATAAATATATATATATCCTCAAAAATGATATAGTCTGAAGCATCTAAATATGGCATGGGTAAACATCTATGCATAAGTGTAATACCAAGTGCTCGTGGCAGTGTCTCAGGTAGCAACATATCATAAATATGAGGTATGAATGCAATATAATGAAAACAGAATGCATCATGCATGAGAAAACTGTTTTCTTTAATTGGTGAGATTTCTATTTATATAAATCGAGGTATCATCAATGAAATCAATAGAAAATCAGTGTCTAGAATCGACACAAAATATATATCTCAAATCCCAGGCTCCGGCTATCCAGACTGGCCTGTATCATAAATCTCAAGATCACGTCGATATCCTCCAGATATCCGGTGTGTCGCAATAAAATCACCGGTCAGTAGTGCTCCCCTGTCTCATGCTCAACGCTATCATCTGCGACCTTCTCGCCCCGGGGTACCGCACCGGATCCACCATGCACCCACAGACGGTTTCTTCTCTTTCTCGAATCGGGTGTATGATATCGCTCAAGAGCCGAGAAAACTTATGGTGGACATATCTCAAATCATATCAGGAGAAAACCGCAATTTTCTATCTTTTGAAAATGATAATCAGTTTATAAATGTTTGCGGTTTCACCAAATCCAGAAATCTCATGGAAATCTGAAATCCAAATCTCAAGAGTAAATAACAGTGAATACCGGGCTCTGGCTATCCGGACTGACCCATAATATTGCATGGCAAATGAATATGTAAATATACATGCATGGGTATATATATAAAGAATGCAATATCTAACTAGCACAGTAATGAAATATCAGAACTATCAGCTAACAAGCGATATCAATAAAACAATATTCTCTAAAGTATACGTAACATGACAATTACCGATGAAGATGTGTGTGAGCCGGCAAGCAAGTGTACGTGGAACATACGCATCATCGGTAATGGTGCTGGTGTCCTGACAGCTTGGTTTCATAATAACAAATGAAAACATAATATAAGTATGCATTGCGATGCGAACAGCAAGAATATGCGGAAACTGAATAATAAACGCAACAATAAATAATCTACATTAATATTTATGAGTCATACAGTCTTGACATTTGAAATAACACGAATCGTGTGTTTAGAAAATAGGGCTACAGTGTTTTTAAGAAGAGTTACGTCCTTTGAAATATCCGTAAAATCCCTTGGCCTGTCTTTAAAATACTCACGATTCGTTAGTTTTGAAATAGGTATGACTCGAGTCTAGTCTATCATCTACAAGTAAACTACAGGACTAAACTAACAGGCTAATCGAAAGGGTAAGGAAAACCACCTAAGTCTGAGTCGATACATACATACATACATACATATATATATATAATAGTCGGTGATCCCGCCCCAATAACATCACGTACGATACAATATATCATATAACATCCTCGAGTTAAGAGTGCGGATCTATTATCATAATATAGCTCGTACGGTAAATCCATCGTACGACATCCCAATCTGGGTACGGGTCGAATATCACATTTATTCCGTCATTTATCTGGTATCCTTATCATCATATCCTGTGATCGGGGTACTGATCTAAAATCCAGTGCAATCTGATACCATTAACATAAATATATGCATGTGTATGGAAACACATCGCCTAAAGATCCGCTACAATATCATGTCGTATCTCATAATACGAACCAAAACACATCACCGATCTCGTGGCATCATACCCAATCTCATCGACTCATCTCCAAATACCATATACTATCCTCATAATCTATGTATATATATACATACATACATACATAGTCCCATACCCATGTGTGTGTGTATATATATATATATATATCCCCATATACGCACAAGTAATAAAATGTATGCAAGTGTGCGCGCGCGCGTGTAAACCTTATTCTAGGGTTCGCGACTAACACTAACTAACGACACTATCATCCAATTATGCTAAAATTTAATCCATGATCTCCTAAGATCAATCTAGATAATCATCTAGTCACACAATACACATAATTGTAATCATATATGACATATTTGTATACTACACTATGAACTGTGGGGGTGCTATATGCCATCCACCCACTCCCCTGTAGATATACATCTACTCACCTCGATCCTCACTTGCCGGAGTCGATGACGCCACGCTTATCCTCGTCGTCTCGAAGTCCACGTGAGGGTACATACATATATACACATATAGCATCGTAAACAGAAATCACGCACGAAAACCAAAACGTCGCACGAATCACACATAGGTTAAAACCTATAGTTTACGCATGCAAGAATAATCAAACAACTCCCGATACCGACGTACAAACGTCAAGTGACCGAGATAAAACACAAATACCAAAACCCCATTTCATTAAAATCCGCAAAACGAATCAAGAAACTTCGTAAAACACTTCCAGTTTTTACCCTAGGTGAAATTAGACAATTTTGCATATGTAAATGGTCTATTTTGCTGGAGATAAAGCCCTGGACCAAGAATGAATCAATTTGGGAGTACCAAGGTCACAAATTGCGGCCCATATGATTAAATCTGCGGCCAGGAATTGTACAGGGGGTCTCAGGTTTCAGTAATAGCTCTCAGGGTGCCTGCTTGTATCACTGTGTTTGCAAAATAATTCCTAGGGTCCCCGGGTGTTAGCAGATCTCCAATAACACCTCAAATTTCCACAAAGTCCCGATGTCGGGGTTTCTAAGTTCGGGTTAAGGGGTTCTAGTCTCTGTTTTAGTCCATAAAACTAACACTACAGGGGTTATATGGCTTCTACTAGTCTCAATTACCCCTTTGGATTCAATTCAAACCCTAACCTCTTCTAGAATTTTCCAAAGTTCACATATCCACACTAAATCGGTTCTAAAAATGTATAGTTGCTAAGGTGAATGAAATACAATACAAATGATGAAGAAATTACCTCATTTGGTAACTCAAGAATTTTTTTGAGTTGCCCCAAGTCTCCAAAATCCTTGCTTTCTTGGTCCAAAATGTTTGTTGTGAGCTTGTGCATGTTTTTAATGAAGTGGGGATGATATTTTGATGAGGGATTGAGGGTGTTTATGAGGTTTTGAAGGAGAAGGAAGGTGAGATGAGGGGAAGAAATAATGAAGGAAAATAATGAAGGGAACAAGAGCCATGGTCCAAGGTTGACCCTCAACCCTCTCTCTCTCTTGCCCATACTTCCCTTTCTTTATTCTTATTCATTTTCTTTTCTTTTCTAAATAAACAAAGCCATGCATGAAGGAAAGAGAAAAGCCATGGTAGAAAATGAAATAAAATGTGAAATATGCAATGGTGCATGTCATATGCACAAATCAAGTTTAATGTACGATTAGTGATATTTAATCGCGATTAGCATTAAAATGGAATATAATAAATCATAAAGAATTTATAATTTGCTTAAATCACATAAAACACCCTCATTTTAGTAATTCCTATAATTTTCCAAATATTTCCCAATTTATCTGTATTTAATTATACCGTCTCATTAAAATATTCGTAATATTTATTATTTAATTAAATAAATTCCCAAAAATAATATTTTATTTTTCTGAAATATTACAATCTTCCCCCCTTAAAGAAATTCAGTCCCCGAATTTAAATTTAAACCCTTCAAATATTAAAACATTTCAATAAAATGTCAAGTTGTCGGGGCTCCAAAATCATAAATACATAAATCACATCATAGCGCAATGCATGCGCATGAAAAACGAATATATAAACCAAAATCCAAACTCCGTCAAGCATCCCACAATCATCGGAGTTATGGTGAAGACACCAACGTCCAAATCCAATACGAAACCAACATGATCTACATCAAACTATACATGTAAATATCATTAAAACATCTGAAAGGAATGCATGCCAAAATCTTTTCCAATCGCTGTGCAATGCGCGTATCACTGCACAGTGGCGGACGTCTATTGTAAGAAAACAACTATATATATGTGTATATATATATGTATATATATATATGTATGTATATATATATATCCTTTGTTTAACATACACATCCCGCCATTTTGAAAATAACAATTTAGAAGGGTTTCCTTTGTTAAATATCTCGTGTCATCTCAGACACGTAGATAAATACTGAGACTATAGCTCCTTTTTGGAAATCCCTTCGATAACTATCAATGCATGCAAAAATATATTCAGGTACTGTCCTCCGACTAGTCCTGCTCAGCTACTATACCAAATAATAAATATCATAAAATATACTGCTCCAAAAGAAATCAATCCCCAAAATGGGTATATGAATGCTACGTGCGTCTGGTGAGCATGGAAATCAAAATCCATGAATGTGCCATACATGTGCACAGAAACAAAATCTAAGTGCAACGGGTGTGCACGAAACACCTGTCAAAGGCAACGGGTGTGCCTGACAGCAATATCAGGTGCATCTGATATGCACGAAGAATCTCGATTTAGTGCATCTGGTGTGCACCAAAATCGCATCAAGCGCCCAAGTATGCACAAGAATCCAACTCAAGTGCACAAGGTGCACGAAAACAAATATCGAGTATCACAATCGAATCGACGGTATACAACACATTTCAATCCAAATTCAAATCAGGTATACCGTGACATATAATCTCATAACCATGTGCATCAGCGTGCACAAACTCGAATCAAAATACTAAAAGTGCATGAAAACTATGCCGAAAACACAAGTCAAATCACATGCATACCATAGGCATGAAATCAAAATCAACATCTCGAATGATATCAAATCGAAGTCAAGTGCAACCGTAGTGTACAAAATCTCAATCATGCAAATAAATCGCCCAAAATACCGAAATCAAAGATGGCGTAAATAGTCCCGCTCTAGCACATCCTCTAAAGATCTTTGGCCAACTGTCATGGTCACTCATAACATGTCTCGTCGACGCTACCAAACTCTGTCCTACTGGGTGTGCGTAAAATGACCGATCCTGGGTCCAAATCTTGTCGTATAGTATTCCAGAAAGGTTCTGTCGAAGTCTCCCCCAAATCTCGTTTCTTCCGAACTGCCCGGAAATTATCACCTTTTACTAATCTATTTCTTGTTCTGGAACGCTGCATACTCATCACGACTCCTTCTGGAAGATATATCCATCTACAATTCCTCTGCATGCGTATCACATCTCTAATGTCAGCGGAGTGGAACGTCATCTCACGCAGATCTCGTACGAACCTCTTACTCCACTTTTCTCTAATGTCGACTGATTCGGACTCGTCTCTTCATTGCTGCATGGACTGCGCTCCAACGGCTATACTCGTATCCGGAGTCTCCCAAGCAATGTATCCTATCACATGATATCCGAACGACGTCGAACCTTCCGATCGATTCGTCAAAGTTCCATAATCCCCTAAGAACTCAACATCTTGAATACAGTTTAATAATATCGAGTATATGCCACAGTACCTATGGACCAGCCGTAGAAGGGCAAATCTAAGCCTCATTAATAGCACCGCTGAACTGCTGCAAACCCTAAGGTTTCAAAGCATTCTCATGGTCATTATATCGAGTTAGGGTTTCATTCTTCTAGAGGGTCCACGAAATTACTTGCATGTTTTTCCGAATACTTTAAACTTAAAAAAATGGGTTTCTGACATTCGATCGTCTTCTTTCGACTTCCAACATACCTGTGTGAAGTCTTCTTTAGCTGGAATCAATCAATCTGATGACCTCGCATCGGGGTAGACAACGAATCACATGTCCTAGTCATTCCTCCTTGGGTGACTAGCGATCTTCTATCATATCTCTAAATACAACTCGTGCGACAATAGCTCCAAACATCTGCGGCGATATCTCGTCATTCGCAGCAACAATTGGCTCATTCATCCGCACGGTGAACAGTGCCTCAATCATCAAATAAACGGTGCATTGACGGTCATCACATTCTGGCTGGCCTCTAGCAGTGGCCTAATCCTTTGGTGCTGATCTGCACGTCCGAGAAATCTCGTAAAAGCGATCTATCAAACGCTCATGGCGCGAAAATACAGTAAGACGATACATCTACGTGTGTCCCTGGATCACTCCCTGGTCAGTCCTCGTCCGTGACGAGCTCGTGCTGACGCAACTCTAGCCGTAGCTCTCTCTGCCCGTGTAATCGTGGCAGCAAAACCATAAACTAATATCGATGAGGATAGATCATGAATGAATATAATACTGTGCAAGGAAATGTTCATCCTAAGGTTTCTTAAGCGGAGTAGCATATCGTAAGTATGCCGCGGAACATACACACGGTACATCACTTTCCTTAAGTCACCTACTCCATCAACCAAGGTCAACCTATGCGACGAAAGTTC
This sequence comes from Agapanthus africanus, assembly GCA_030015575.1. NCBI lineage: Eukaryota > Viridiplantae > Streptophyta > Magnoliopsida > Asparagales > Amaryllidaceae > Agapanthus > Agapanthus africanus. Next base: position 770,182,156 of record JASDDO010000019.1, on the reverse strand, counting down.
GGGTCTAATATCCCGTCGACCAAGTCTAAGTTCCGTAAGGTCAAGCCTAGATTCCGTATATATACAAACGCCCTAGGCTCCGCATAGACAAACATATACTCGAACCAAAGTTAACCTAGCGCTCTGATACAACCTTTGTCACGACCCGAAATGGCACGTGACTGGCACTTGAATCATATGAAGTCTATAGGACCCCATCTAATTCATGTAAGCCAAAAATCCCAGAAATCTAAACCATTTTAAGGAAGAAATAAAGAAAACTTATTTTAAAGCAAGTGGTTTTAATAACATAAGCCGAAATATGTATTTTTAAAATCTCAAGTCTTTTCTAAAAATTTCGGCAGAGTTTCCTTTGTAAATATTGGCCCCAAAAGGGGTACAACATGAATAATATGAATAAACGCATCCCCAAACGGGAGCTAGCTCTTCGTCAATTGACGGTCACAACCACGCAAGCAATATAATATACAACGCCAAGGGCGAGGATCAAAACTCAAAAGGAAACTCAAAATCATCAAGAAAACCATAATAATACAACGCGCGACTCTAAGGTCGAAAGAATATACGCTGGTCTTCTAAGTCTAATAAAATATTCAAGTCTGGTTGATGGAGTTTCTAGATACAACTGAAATAAATAAGATACAATGGTGGTCAAGATGCAAGTGAACCACCTACGAAAGCAATCACCCAAAAAAGAGCAGTGTGCCAACAAAGCCGCAACGAAACCTGTACGGCAAAATCCGCAAGAAACTGTGGCACAACGGGGGTGGGTTGCCAACTCGTGAGTAGAAAACATCACAGAGCAGAAATCGAATGTATGACTCAATCCTAGGTCATACGATCATAATATATATATACTAAAAAATGATATAGTCTGAAGTATCTAAATATGGCATGGGTAAACATCTATGCATAAGTGTAATACCAAGTGCTCGTAGCAGTGCCTCAGATAGCAACATATCATAAATATGAGGTATGAATGCAATATAATGAAAACAGAATGCATCATGTATGAGAAAACTGTTTTCTTTAATTGGTGAGATTTCTGTTTATATAAATCGAGGTATCATCAATGAAATCAACAGAATATCAGTGTCTAGCATTGACACAAAATATATATCTAAAATCCCAGGCTCCGGCTATTCGGACTGGCCTGTATCATCAAATCTCAATACCTCAGGCTCGACTATCCGGACTGGCCTGTATCATAAATCTCAAGACCATGTCGGTATCCTCCGGATATCCGGCGCGTCGCAATAAAATCACCGGTCAGTAGTGCTCCCCTATCTCAGGCTCAACGCCATCATCTGCGGCCTTCTCATCCCGGGGTACCGCACCGGGTCCACTATGCACCCACAGAGGGTTCCTCCTCCTCCTCGAATTGGGTGTATGATATCGCTCAAGAGCCGAGAAAACTCATGGTGGACATATCTCAAATCATATTTGGAGAAAACCGCAATTTTCTATCTTTTGAAAATGATAATCAGTTTATAAATCTTTACGGTTTCTCCAAATGCAGAAATCTCATGGAAATCCGAAATCCAAATCTCAAGAGTAAATAACAGTGAATACCAGGCTCCGGCTATCCGGACCGGCCCGTAATATTGCATGGCAAATGAATATGTAAATATACATGCACGGGTATATATATAAAGAATGCAATATCTAACTAGTACAGTAATGAAATATCAGAACTATCAGCTAACAAGCGATATCAATAAAATAATATTCTCTAAAATGTACGTGACATGGCAATCACCGATGAAGATGTGTGTGAGCCGGCAAGCAAGTGTACATGGAACATACGCATCATCAGTAATGGTGCTGGTGTCCTGACAGCATGGTTTCATAATAACAAATGAAAACACAATATAAGCATGCAATGCGATATGAACAGCAAGAATATGCGGAAACTGAATAATAAACGCAACAATAAATAATCTACATTAATACTTATGAGTTATACAGTCTTGACATTTGAAATAACATGAATCGTGTGTTTAGAAAATAGAGCTACGGTGTTTTTAAGAAAAGGTACGTTCTTTGAAATATCTGTAGAATCCCTTGGCCTGTCTTTAAAATACTCACGATTCGTTAGTTTTGAAATAGGTATGACTCGAGTCTAATCTATCATCTACAAGTAAACTACAGGACTAAACTAACAGGCTAATCGAAAGGGTAAGGAAAACCACCTAAGTCTAAGTCGATACGTGTGTGTGCGCGTGCGTGCGTGCGTGTGTGTGTATAATAGTCGGTGATCCCGCCCCAATAATATCACGTATGATACAATATATCATATGACATTCTCTAGTCAAGAGTGCGGATCTATCATCATAATATAGCTCGTACGGTAAATCCATCGTACGACATCCCAATCTGGGTACGGGTCGAATATCACATTTATTCCGTCATTTATCTGGTATCCTTATCATCATATCCTGTGATCGGGGTACTGATCTAAAATCTAGTACAATCTGATACCATTAACATAAATATATGCGTGTGTATGGAAACACATCGCCTAAAGATCCGCTACAATATCATGTCGTATCTCATAATACGAACCAAAACACATCACCGATCTCGTGGCATCATGCCCAATCTCATCGACTCATCTCCAAATACCATATACTATCCTCATATTCCATGTATATGTATACGTATATATATATATACATAGTCCCATACCCATGTGTGTGTATATATATATATACATATCCCCATATATGCACAAGTAATAAAATGTATGCAAGTGTGCGCGCGCGCGTGTAAACCTTATTCTAGGGTTTGCGACTAACACTAACTAACGACACTATCATCCAATTATGCTAAAATTTTATCCATGATCTCCTAAGATCAATCTAGATAATCATCTAGTCACACAATACACATAATTGTAATCATATATGACATATTTGTATACTACACTACGAACTGCGGGGTTGCTATACACCATCCACCCGACTTACCCCGTAGATATACATCTACTCACCTCGATCCTCGCTTGCTGGAGTCGATGACGCCACGCTTATTCTCGTCGTCTTGAAGTCCACGTGGGGGTACCTACATATATACACATATAGCATCGTAAACAAAAATCACGCACGAAAACCAAAACGTCGCACGAATCACACATAGGTTAAAACCTATAGTTTACGCATGCAAGAATAATCAAACAACTCCCGATACCGACGTACAAACGTTAAGTGACCGAGATAAAACACAAACACCAAAACCCCATTTCATTAAAATCCACAAAACGAATCCAGAAACTTCGTAAAACACCTCCAGATTTTACCCTAGGTGAAATTAGACAATTTTGCATATGTAAAGGGTTTATTTTACTGGAGATAAAGCCCTGGACCAAGCACGAATTAATTTGGGAGTACCAAGGCCACAAATTACATCCCATATAATTAAATCTGTGGCCAGGAATTGTACAGGGGGTCTCAGGTTTCAGTAGTAGCTCCTAAGGTGCCTGCTTGTATCACCGTGTTTGCAAAATAATTCCTAGGGTCCCCGGGTGTTGGCAGATCTCCAATAACACCTCAAATTTCCACAAATTCCCGATGTCGGGGTTTCTAAGTTCGGGTTAAGGGGTTCTGGTCTCTGTTTTAGTCCATAAAACTAACACTACAGGGGTTATATGATCTTTACTATCCTCAATTACACCTTTGGATTCAATTCAAACCCTAACCTCTTCTAGAATTTTCCAAAGTTCACATATCCACACTAAATCGGTTCTAAACATGTATAGTTGCTAAGGTGAATAAAATATAATACAAATGATGAAGAAATTACCTCATTTGGTAACTCAAGAATTTTCTTGAGTTGCCCAAAGTCTCCAAAATCCTTGCTTTCTTGGTCCAAAGTGTTTGTTGTGAGCTTGTGCATGTTTTTAATGAAGTGGGAATGATGTTTTGATGAGAGATTGAGGGTGTTTGTGAGGTTTTGAAGGAGAGAGAAAAAAGAGGCAGCCATGGTGAGATGAGGGAAAGAAATGATGAAGGAAAACAATGAAGGGAACAAGAGCCATGGTCCAAGGTTGACCCCTCACCTCTCTCTCTCTTGCCCATACTTCCCTTTCTTTATTCTTATTCATTTTCTTTTGTTTTGTTTTGTTTTGTTTTGTTTTCTTTTCTAAATAAACAAAGCCATGCATGAAGGAAAGAGAAAAGCCATGGTAGAAAATGAAATAAAATGTGAAATATGCAATGGTGCATGTCATGTGCACAAATCAAGCTTAATGCACGATTAGTGATATTTAATCGCGATTAGCATTAAAATGGAATATAATAAATCATAAAGAATTTATAATTTGCTTAAATCACATAAAACACCCTCATTTTAGTAATTCCTATAATTTTCCAAATATTTCTCAATTTATCTGTATTTAATTATACCGTATCATTAAAATATTCATAATATTTATTATTTAATTAAATAAATTCCCAAAAATAATATTTTATTTTTCTGAAATGTTACAACATGTGATCCTGTTGAAACACAAATCTGAAAATTTTGAGAAATTCAAGGAATATAAGAGCGAAGTAGAGAACCAGACAGGTAAAAGTATTAAAATCCTTCGATCTAATCGAGAAGGTGCATACTTAAGCACGGAATTCCGAGATTATCTAAGAGAGAATGGGATTCTCTCTCAGTTTACTCCTCCGTATACACCATAGCACAATGGAGTATCGGAGCAGAGGAATCGCACCCTATTAGATATGGTGCGCTCTATGATGAGTGTTGCCGAGTTACCTATTTCTTTTTGGAGTTATGCACTTGAGACAGCTGCATACCTATTGAATAGGGTTCCTACCAAATCTGTGCCTACAACTCCATATGAGATATGGGAGTGGAGCGACCATGTCTTAATTTCAATTAAGATATGGGGCTGTCCGGCTTATGTTAAAAAGCAAAATCCGGACAAACTCGAGACAAGGTCTGTTCTATGTAAGTTTGTTGGATATCCCAAACATTCACGAGGGTATATCTTCTACCACACTGAGGAACAAAAGGTGTTTGTTGCTCAACATGCCACCTTTGTAGAAAAAGAATTTCTTGTAAAAGAAATTGGTGGTAATGAGGTAGAGCTGGAAGAAATTCCAGATACACAAACTATAACTGATAATTTGGTAGAACCGGAGGATTCAAAAGTCCCCAATGAACCTCAACCACTCTGCAGATCTAGTAGGGTTCCTCATCCACCGATACTACGGTTTTTGTTAGCTATAGTGCCCTCAAGTCAATTATTGTAATCTTAAGCACGCGATTGTGATGATTGAGGGAGGACCTATACGGGTAGAACAGTTTTACTCAAAAATGATAGTATGCTATCTGGTTTGCCTTTATCATAATGTACATGCATTATGTGGTATTACAGATCACGATTACATGTTGATAGAGCCCATAGGATTCTTGCTTGACTACCCATATTATGATGGCGATCATATACGTAGGAGCCGGGTGGTCTATAAGCGCATCCTTAAATGTCCCTAGTCGAGGGAGTTTCGAGACTGGGCATCGATACTCCGGAGTAGACTAGTGTATACTTTTCGAGACCCCGACGAGGGGCGATGGCCGGTCTCACAAGCTATTGGTGTCAGTTAGTCACCTAAGATAGTATACATGTGCTCATTTGGTTATGAGTACACTGGACAGACTCGCCGGGAAATGCTAGTTAGTATTATACCTATTGTCAGATAGCAGTTCCCAGATGACATGTGTACATGTTAGTCTATCGACCTGAGATCATCATTTGTCTCGTGTGAGTTCCCACTATGCTTTGATTACTACCCTACCACGGTTTAAAGGAGTCATGCAAACAGGTTTTAGTTGGGTATAGTCCCGAGCCACATAGAGGCAGTGAGCGGATCGTCGGGGATTTGTCTCTCCCGGTATTGGGGGTTGATGCCGCGCTGTGCTCGGGTGGCCATCACCAGAAATCCTTGACCAAGCTAGACGAGAATTACTGATTTGGATTGGTAGTTTCTCAGTTGGTGATGGGCTTCATACCGACACGAAATATCGCGTTATTAGGGGTCTGACTTTATCCACCCTCTAGACTTAGACCCGATATACGATACTCTTAGACGAACAGACCGGACTGTACGGAGATTGTCACGGACAGGCTCAGTAGGGATTCGGATGAGTTTGTTTGTCGGCCTTCCTTTCGCTAAATACCTGGATAGCCGTTATGTACAGCTAGTGCCGCTGACGTGTTTGTGGTTAAACCCACTGCCAGCATATTGACAAGTGTTTAGAGTCCCACACAGAGAGTTTCCTTAGTTCCGGCGAAACGATGTAGTAGCCGTATTGGATACGTACAGAGATTCGATCGATCGATTGTACTATGTACCCAGACTTTCGATCAGACAGTTGATAATACTACCCGGCTCGGGATTGAGCCGGATTATTAAATCAGGTGTTGATTTAATAATTTACGTATATGTATTTCGATATGTATATTCTAGTATTATGTTCTTTGTGTTATTCTATCTCTTCGGGTATTCGTATTTCGGTACGAATACAGGTATGTATATATAATAGAGTGTAATCCGTATTTTTTACAGATAACATTCTAGAAGATGGACACCTCATTTTGGATTTATCCATTTATCATAAATGGATAATGAGGTGGAAAAGGAAAAAGGAGAGTATGGTGAGAACCATGCTTGAATAGTGTTGACAAATGAATTGTTAATTCATTTGTGCTCACTATTCAAGCATGGTTGCATTTTAAAAAATTGGAAAAAAGGGTTTGATAAAACCATGCTTCATGGTTTGCTCTCTTGGATAGTTGGTTCATTATTTTTGAGATGAGAAAAACACTCTCACCATTAGCTTCACTCTCCTCTTTCTTTTCTTGAGTTCCTCCACCTTCATCTTCAACCTCCTCTCTACAATCTCATGTGTTGAGAATTAAGAGAGGAGGTGAGGTAGAGATACACTTAGAAACTCCACTACATCCTAGGCATTCTAGACTAACCATCTAGAATCCCTAGTTGCTTCACTTGATCTTTTATATGGAGCTAGAGCCATGAGCTAAATCTCTCGGATGGATCATCTTCGACGGAGGAAGACCAGAGGCCAAGCTCGATCCAAAGAACCTCAAGGAGCTAAGGGAGATGGTGGAAGACCGAAGGACATGGTTCGTTCGGTATAACACTCTATCACAATAGTTAGATTACTTTAGATTACTTGTTTCATGTTTGAATTCGATTCTAGGTAGTTGTTTTTAGCGCCAAGTTCTTTAAACGCCAAAATTTTTGTTCCACAATCGGCCACGGTAGATGGCCAGGGCGCTAGAAACCCCAACATAGTATCAGAGCCATCCAAATATTAGAAACTAGTAGTAGACGATGCATTAGTTTTAAAACCGAAAAACTGCGATTTCAAAACCTACTCTCTGTTCTGAAATTTTTTTGATCTCTGAATTTTTTTAACCAAGTGCAGAGTCTTAGTTTAGACATGAGTATGACACAGAATGAAAACGAGGCAATTTAATGTAAGTTTAGCTGGCCACATTGCAAAAAAAACCGGCCTCACCTTTTTACTATTCGCCAGTGGGCCCCATTTTCATTCTGTGTCTTGGTTTTTGTAAATTGGTGTTTTTGGTCTTGTTTGTTTTCCCCATATTTCACTTGGTATTGTCTTTGCTTTGGGGGGAATTTGGAAAGTTTCAAAACTTGAAATTTTGCATCGTTGATATCTGTGATGTGGTGTATGTGTTTTTCAAACGTCATCTATTTGCTATATGTCGTTTAGATAGGGTTGCACATACTTGCTTATTCTGTGTTTGCCTGGCACCACACAAGGGTTTGTCTTGTATCAAATATGCTACGATAAAAATTTTGGGGTGCTAAGTAAACTAACCTAGGATCAAAACTAGAAGTTTAGGATAACAAAAGTATCATATACTAGATCTAATGTCTAACACTAAGAGGATAGTAATACAATCTTTGTAGACTTCCCTCTTTGACTCCTTAGATCAATTAGAGTTTGAACCGGTCTGCTTGAATCCTTCGTTGTCCACGACGATCCACCCGGAGTCCCTTTGCTCAAGCACCAAGATCCACTTGATTAAGGATGAAAATGAAGCAAACACTCCACACTAGTGAGCTAGACTAAAGTAGAATGGTGATGTGGGTTTGGATCTCACTCAAAAACCTTTTCCTTTTAATATCTTCTCTTTCTTTTAAAACCCTAGAGAGCTTTGAGGAGAGAGAGGAAGAAGGAGATGGCTCAAGCTTGACTCTGAATAATCTCAATAATAATCTAACATCATCCCAAGTCAATGAGAGTATGCCATGCTTAACTATGGTTACAAAATAGCTAGATATTTTATGACTTGAGTTTAAGCAAAACCATGGGCTAAAACCATAGGCAATGAAACCATGGTATTGACTTTGTCAACACAAGAAATGAGAGTTGAATAGTCAACCATGATTTAATTGCCATTTTGCTTTTCTCAAATAAACAAAAATATATAAATATGCAACCATGTGAGTCTTGTATTGCCACCACCAATGTATCATCAACCATGACACATGTATGCTTGCATGTGTGCATCCATATCAACATACACATACACTCATGCATGCATCATAAAGAAATAGGTTTTAAGTAAAAAGGCTAATGGTCATTAATATTAAATCAACAATTGATTTAATAAACCAGTCATATCACAAACAACCTGACTAATAGACTCTGCCAGATTATAATGCGGTATCATATACACGCATTCAATCAAGCACCCGCGCATATCACCATATGCACCCCACATCGTTTCGCCTAAGCTAGGTAACCCCTTTGTGGGACTCTAAGATTCGTCAATACGCCGGCAGTAGGTGATGATCATATCAAACACCCACAAGCCGCAAGCGGTCAGCTAAACATAACGGCCACCCGGGTATTGAGCGAGCAGAAGAAAAAACAAGCGAACCTGTCAAAACTCCTGTCGAGCCAACCGGTAACACTTACCGTATAGTCCGGTCTCTTCGTCAGATATGCTGCATATCGAGTCTAGAGATGGCATCGTTGACCCCAATAACTCAATAAGTCATGCCGATGTATGGCCTATAACAGATTGAGAAACTACTGATAGCACTTATCAGTAAATCTCATCAACCCTAGCCAGGGACTTGCTGATATAGCCAATCGAGCATAGCGCAACATCAACCACCAATACCGGGAGAGACAAAACCCCTCCTATCGCTCATTGCCTCCATGTGTCTCGGGACTGTACCTAAAAGCCACCTGTTTGCACGACTCGGTAGAGCCGTGGTAGGGTGGAAATCAAAGCACAGTGGGAGAACACATAAGACTCTATGACGATCTCGGGTCTACAGACTAATCTGTACCAGTGTCACCTGAGAACTGCTATCCGACGATATATATAATACCACATAGGAGTTCTCGACGAGTCCGTCCAGTGTACCCAGTCTCCACTGAGCACCCGTATACAATCTTGGTGTCAAACACCAATGGATATGGGATCATCCATCGCCCATCACATGGGTCAAGAATCGTATACGCTAGTCTACTCTGGAATATCGATGCCCTGTCTCGATACACCTACGACTAGGGACATTTCAGGATATGCTTATAAACTACACATTTCCCACTAGTATGATCTGCATCATAATCAGAGTAGTCAAGCAAATATCCTCAGGGCTTTATCAACATGTACCAAGTGAATAAAAGCATGATCAAGTGAACATGTCTAGATAAAGAGTAACCAGATAGCATACTATTATGTCGAGTAAGAAAGTCCCTGAATACACACACACACACACACGTAAAAATACATCCACTATCAAATAATGGCCTCTAGGGCATACATATATCCAACAGCTTATACTGCTGCGATGTTGATATCTGTGATGGCTATGTTTGGATTGTCGTGTGGGATAGTCTCTTGTGCAATGGTAGTTGTACATTTAGATTCATTTGTATATTCATTATTGCGGAGTGAGCGTCTGACATGTGGACTGCCATTTCCGCCAGATTGTATATTCTTTTATTGGGGCATGACCGGGTTGAGGTCGATATCGCCATTGTATATATATATTTCTTTTCTATATTAGGATTACCCTGTGGTGGAGTGCTCGAGTAGCCGAGTTCTAGAGGGCAACGGGCCCGTATCTCATGGCGTTGAGATGGAGGGGGCCTTACTCTAGAATTGGCGGGCTATTCGCCGCACTCGAAGGGGGTATAGGATGACCCATGGAGGGGTGCTCAAGTTACCGGATTCCGTGAAGTGCCGGGTGGCCCATTCACTTTGTTGATTGGGGTTTCTTCGCTTCTGGGATTGGCGGATAACTTGCCGCACTCGTAGGGGTTCAGGTTTTCATTACACAGGCTATCCACACGACCGGGGAACGTCGGGTTTCATTTGCAGCTCAAAGGAAACCCGGGGCTCCTAGATTATCCGTTGTTCTGTGTTGCTTATCGCTTTTCGGTGATGTTGCTTATATCATGCCAGGGACGAATGTTATATATATATATATATTTATATATATACTAGTGGTTGTTGTATATATTTTGCATCCGCGCTAGTCCAGCCCCACTCTGCCGCTAGTTAAGTAACCTAACGGTACATGACGGGGCCCCGTGGCGAATGCGGATGGCATATACGTACATTTTATTTTCGTTCCCTTTTCTGGTGTGATATGGATTAATTGATGGGACTACGTTAACTTTGATTAATGCAAGGAAAAACAGACCTATATGATGTTGTTGGAACCAATTTTAAAAATTGTTATTACAAACGTTTCCTTTTGTTTTGCAGAGCGGTATCCGGTTATGAATATCCAGCACCTCATTCGACGAGGCAAGAGCCGAGATCCCTTCATAGGGAGTGACCTCTTAGGCAAAAATTTGCGTCAGTGTAATAACTTCACTATAGTCTATTTTTTTTGCTTTGCATCATGGTATTCAGTTTGGAATATCATGCACCTCATTCGATGAGGAAAGGGTTGAGATCCCTTCACAGGGAGTGACCTCTTTAGCAAAAGTTTGCGCTGCTATATATTTGTAAAACCACTTGGGTTCCTTCAACGATATCAAGCTCATTACGTTAAAGGTTTTTTGCCAAAAACCAGCCGTAGCCCTCCGTCATTTCAGATTAGTATTATTTAGTATTCGTGCTGCGTTTGTTGTCCTAGTCAAGGCGTAGTGTATGATAGCTAAGTGGTAATTTTCTATGCATTGTAAATGCGATTGGTTAGGATAGTCGTGCGGCCTTGTTGATCTACTCAAGGGCACGTGTGGGTGGGTTTAATGCAATCAAGAAAATGACGGGTTGAACTTGACTAGCGGTTTATGGTTTGTTGACCTAGTCAAGGTCATAAATTGTCAGGGGCAAAAACCACATCGGGAGTTTCAAACATATAGGAAACTTGCCAGGCATGCGCATACCTTCTGGAGTGTGGTGACTTGAGTGGCTTCCATCAAGTTATCATGCGATGATAGTTGGATCCCGATTCCCACTGATGAGTAGGTGTTACTCCTCGGGTGATTTTCAGATGATCCCGACTAATTCTCCTTTTAGGGTTTGAAGGAGAATTCGAGGAAACAGTGCGAGCCATCCTGATTAGATAAAGTGATTAACCAATCTAATTTAGATTAGAGTGCACGCTGAGTATTTCTTTTCTCTCTCTCTCTCTCTCTCTCTGTGGCAGCGATCTTGGCCTGACCTTAAAAGCTCATGAACCAAGTTAACCGAACCTTCTTAAAACATTTTGGTTATTGGATTGTCATTTAGTCGCATATATCATTGTCACTCCTATTTTCCTTTTGCATTTTTCCAGAACACTCCGTATCACTACGAAGATCCACATTTCTTGGATATTTCATCATATAGTTACATACGAACTCAAAAGAACTTTTTCTAGTTTGAGAATGAATTCCGGTTATGGAGAAATTGAATAGAATTATTCTGTTGCCTTTTTCCATTATCTTCTCTCAGGTTGCGAGGGCTCCCAGTATTATGAGAGTACATCTATTGCGCTTATTGGACAGTCTTCTTCCAAACCATAGGCATGTGCCGAAAGGTAGGGAAGAAAGAAAACCAATTAGCCTAAGTGTGGTGTAAAGAAGGTAATAAGTTAAGACATATAAAGGGATTGCAGTGAGGGAACGAAAGTATACGGTTACTGTCATAAATCTGGATGGTGGAAGAGGCATTACTAAGAATACCCGGCCACCCTTTCGAAACATTTTCATGTTTCAGTTTTTCTGTGCGGTGTTAAGTGAAAACTATTTTCCCAATTAGATTCTAACTCCAGGGTATGTATTTACCAGATTTGATTCACATCTGTAGGGTGTTTCGAATGGTGAGTGGGAGTAAAATATTGGGAATTGGGTGATTAGATCCTCATCATATCGAAATTCTTTATAATTGGTGATATTTGAGGAAATCAACTGGGTTTTGCCTGACTGCAAATATTTGGTTTTGAATATCTGTTGTTATGCACCAATTTCAAACTGATATATCTGTACGTTTATTTTATAAAGTGAGATATAACCTTTTGAAATTATGTCTATGATATTTACCTGTATCAGTTGATGGTTAGGTAAGGTGCATTCAACAGCGGTGTAATTCTTCTTAACCATAGTACAGTTTTCATCCTACGACGTACAGTGTTTGAGTTATTAAATTCAGTGGACTTATACAGAGTATTGTATGTTGTCCGGTGTCCGTTAGGACAAAGGAGTTGGTACTCGTACTATATTCTGTTTACTCATGACTTCTCTAGTTTTAGACAAGTATTTCATTGAAATACAAGGTCCAGATTTTGAAAAAATATATGTATAAAAATAAAGTAGAGAACCATATATTGCAAGTATCGGGATTCTTCAAGGTGATCGAAGATGTAGATACTTGTATTTAGTATTCCGTTGTAAGTAATAGTTTTGAGAATTTGCTTCTCTCTCAGGTTGCTCAAGTGTGGGTGCGCTCCTTAATGAGTAATGTTGCTTGGCCTCCTTCCATCTAGTTGATATGCACTGGAAACAGCTGCATGTATTTTGAATCTGGTTCAAATTAAATTAGTGCCTTTATTTCTATATTGGATATATAGAATGTATTCATATTTTAACGATGTTAAGGTATATGGAGTTGTCCGGCTTATGCTTAAAACCAGAATCCGGATAAACTCTAGGCATGTTTCAGTAATGGTAGTTTGTGGGTTATCCCGGGGTTTGACGAGGGTTAACATTCTACCATCTGGAAGATCAATAGTTATATTATTCTTGACTCGCCACAGTTTTAGTTAAATGGATTCTTTTCAGAAAACATTAGTGGGAGTATGTTAGAACTGAAAGTTATTCCAGAACCACAAACAATTACTGAAAATTTAGTAGAACCTGAGGATTCAATTGGTTTCGATGATCTATTAGCCACTCCGCAGACTTAGTGGGTAATCTCAGGCACCCGAGAGGTACTTCGGTCTCCTCAAAGACGGTGACAAAGAGGTTTTTGATGACCCAAACTTGCTACTGCTCCTGTTCTAGACTATGAGATCTGACAGGAGAATGAGTATAACGTTGTTCTAAATTAGCTTTAGAAGTGTATGTGTATATGACTCTACCATAGGATTGTTGTAGTCAGTGGGAGCAGCGGAAGAATAGTGGGCAAGTAGCTTATATCTATTTATAGACTAAAGCAGATATAACGGAGATGGATCGTCTAGTTTTGATGCGACAGTCATAGAGTTTGACTTCATCAGAACAACAGATGGACCAGGTAAGAAGGTAGTAGGGAGTGATGTCATGGTATTTGGATGACATGTTCTTGATAGGAAGTGATATTCCTATACTACGATCGGTTATACTGTGGTTGTCATAAGGTGTTTCTCCACATACGATCTGGATAAAATATCAGGGATTCTGGTAACTAGATCTATAGTTTTATATCTAGATTTGGGAAGTGTCCTAATTTGGACACTTTACACTATTCTAAAGTGTTTTAGAATGGACGAATCCTGGCGTGGTGGTGTACCCGCAGGTGATGGAGTCACCCTCTCTAAAGAGATATTTTCTAGACTAATGAGAAGAGAGATTTGCATGATTGGTATATCTCTTGCTTAGGCAATTAAGTCAATCATGAGATGTCAAGTACCACACCAGATATTGCTTTTGCACTAGCTGCAATAAGCATATATATTAATCCAATCCTGGAGAAACGTTGGAAAGCAGTTATGAACATAAGTGGATATTCTTGGTATATGGTAACGGCAGCCTCCTTCGGGAGGCGGTTATCATTTTAGGCTTCTAAGGTGATCTGGATGATAGAGTGGCTGTCAGAGTTATAGTTTTCCCTCTTTTGAGGGGCAGTATGTTGGACAGGTGGTCCAAGCGGATACTGAGGAAGGCATGGCGCAGGATACTGATTAAATTCAGTGTATGATACGGTCTAAGAAGTTTGTTGGATTTGGAGTTCATTTATGAACTTGGTCCCATCAGATGTCCAGACAAATTCTAAGACAGGTATCGCTTATTTCGGGAGATAGTCTTTCTCCGCGAAGTTGAGATATAGAGAGAAAAAGATAGAAATATTGGAGTGGATCCATCCACTGAGGCTATTTCTCGAACGCAATGGTTTCACAAACGGGCTTTGTGAGACTGATTAGTAAAGAAGTTGGGTGTTCGGTATCACATAGGCTGTAAGTATGTGACACCGCAATAATTAACCTTAAGTGCAAGTGGGAGATTGTTGGTTATAGTGCCCTAAAGTCAATTATCGTAATCGCAGGTACGCGATTGTGATGATTGAGGGAGGACCTATACATGTAGAACAGTTTTACTCAAAAATGATAGTATGCTATCTGGTTTGCCTTTATCATCATGAACATGTATTATGTAGTATTACAGATCACTATTACATGTTGATAGAGCCCATAGGATTCTTGCTTGACTACCAGCATTATGATGGCATTCATATACGTGGGAGCTGGGTGGTCTATAAGCACATCCTTAAATGTCCCTAGTCGAGGGAGTTTCGAGACTAGGCATCGATACTCCGGAATAGACTAGTGTATGTTGACTATAGTGCTCTCAAGTCAATTATTAGATCGCAGGCACATGATTGCAATGATTGAGGAAGGACCTATACCGGTAGGACAGTCTTACTCGAGATGATAGTATGCTATCTGGTCTGTCTTTATCATCGTGTACATGCTTCAGGTGACATTACAGATCACTATTACATGTTGATTGAGCCCATAGGATTCTTTCTTGACTACCAGCAGTATGATGGAGATCATATACGTGAGAGTTGGGTGGTCTATAACCACATCCTTAAAGTGTCCCTGGTCATGGGAGTTTCGAGACTGGACATCGATACTCCGAGAGTAGACTAGTGCATACGGATCGAGACCCCGACGAGGGGCGGTGGCAGGTCTCACAAGCCATTGGTGTTAGTTGGTTCACCTAAGATGTATACAGGTGTTCATTAGGTTATGAGTATACCGGACGGACTCACCGAGAACATGATAATTGGTATTATACCTATTGTCAGATAGCAGCTCCCTGGTGACATGTATACAGGTTAGTCTATCGACCTGAGATTGTCATTTTTCTCATGTGAGTTCCCACTGTACTTTGATTACTACCCTACCACAGCTCAAAAGAGTTGTGCGAACAAGTTTTAGTTGGGTACAGTCCCGAGCCATATGGAGGCAGTGAGCGGATCGTCAGGGGATTCGTCTCTCCCGGTATTAGGGGTTGATGTCGCGGTGTGCACGGGTGGCCATCACTAGAAATCCTTGGACAATGTAGTCGAGAATTACTGATTCGGATCAGTAGTTTCTCAGGTGGTGATGAGCTTCATACCGACACTAAATATCGCGTTATTAGGGGTCTGACTTTATCCACTTCCTAGACCCGATATGCGATACTCATAGACGAACGGACCAGACTGTACGAATATTGTCACTGTCAGGCTCAGTAGGGTTTCAGGATGAGTTCGTTTATTAGCCTCCTTTTCGCTCAATATCTGGGCAGTCGTTACGTACAGCTAGTGCCACTGACGTGCTTGTGGTTAAACTCACTGCCAGCGTATTGATGAGTCTTTAGAGTCCCATACAGAGGGTTTCCCTGGTTCGGGCGAAACGTTGTAGAGCCCGTATGGTTTTATGGCAGGGTTCGATCATATACGTGCACTTGTGCACGGATCATGATCGGACGAATAATACTAGTGGGCTTTGGTTTAAGCCGGATCCTAGTATTATATTGTTAGATTATTTTCGTCTTGTTGTATTCGTATTCAGTCAGAATACAGATGCAGGTATATATATACGGACGATGGGTATTCTTGTAATTCGTTACGAGATTACTTTATTAGTTGCCATTTTCTTTTTGAGATTAAACATTAAGTTTTTATATTTAATTGTGTGGTGTAAAGTGTGAGTGCAAGTCTTGGCATGGTGCATTGATTCATACACATGCACTTGGTGACTCATGGTATTGGGTTATATGTGTTTTTTTGTTTTGGCTAAGATATTTCTAGTGAGCATGGTGAGATATTATGGAGCAAGGGAAGATCTTTTATTGGGCTGGGACTTTTCTCTAGTTGCTTGCTCATGATATATCACACAATACTCACAAAGAAATAAAAAGCAAAGCAAAAAAAAAAAACACAAGCCATTTTCCTCACTTGATATTTCTTGAGCTCACACTTCTTCTTCACTTGGCTTCTTCTTCTTCTCCATCCATACCCTATCATGAGTTGAGAATCCATGGATGTATTGAGACAAAGTGATCACACACTCTCTCTACTTCATCTTGTGTATCTAGGCTAGCAAACTGGATTCCCGAGTTGCTTCGGTTTTGAAGCGGGAGCCTGTATAAAGAATCTTCGACGTGGATTCTCTTCGACAAGGGAGACCGGAGAGCGAACATGGTCGAGGCAGCCGCAACAAGCTAAGGACAGAAATTGAAGACCAAAAGACACGGATCGATCGGTATAATCTCTTAAACCTCTTTACAGTTAACTAGTATAGGGTTAATGACACGATCCGTCGTTTAGGGTTCCGTTAGCGCCAAGTTTTAAAAGTTTTTGTTCCGCATTTGGCCACGAAAAGATGGCCGGGGCGATGGCGTAGCCTTGCATGGTATCAGAGCTAACCCATTAACCAAATACTAGTTGGTTTAGACAATGTTAAACTATCGAAACCGAAACAACTCCAATTCAATACCAACCATATTCCATTCTCTGTTGATTTTTCCCGAGTCTTCTAAAAATATTTTAGCAACCGCAGAAGACTACCTAGGCGACCACTAGAGCACAGACCAAATACGAGCCACTTCTACCTGTATTGGGCCGAGCATATATGCCAAAAAACCGAGCTGGCCGGCCTCTTTTAGGAATTTGGACTTCGTATTTGGGTTGTGGTCTGGTCTCTGGAATATTGGTTTATTGGTATTGCTAGTTTGGCCCAGTTTGGATATGGATTTATTTACTTGTTTGGGGCTATTCGGGGTTATTTCGAAGTCGATATTTCTAACACTGTTTAAAGTTTATAGTACTTACATTTCTATCTGCAACTATGAATGTCATTTGAGCGGTACAACTTGTCTAATTGCTATAGTTCTTTTAGACGGGTTTGCGAACGTGACATTCACGTTGATATTCTGTGTTGTGCTGTGTTGTTGCGGATTCGTCATGGTGGATAGCTTGGGTGTAATGTTAGTACGGTTTAGTTTTATTTGTACATTTGATATCGCGGGGCGAGCGTCCGGCTTGTGGACTGCCGTCACTGCCTGTTTGTATATTATTTATTTGGGGCACGACCGGGTTGAGGTCGATGTCACCGTTGTACATATTTTCTTTTCTGTACTAGGATTACCCCGCGGTAGAGTGCACGGATAGCCGGGTTCTGGAGGGCAACGGGTCCGCATCTCATGGTGTTGAGAAGAAGAGGCCCTCACTCTAGAATTGGCGGGCTATTCGCCGCACTCATAAGGGGTACAGGTTGACCCAAGGAGGGGTGCTTAAGTTATCGGATTCCGTGAAGTGCTGGGTGGTCCATTCACTTTGATGAAGGGGGCTGCCTCGCTTCTGGTTTTGGCGGGTAACTTGCTGCGCTCGTAGGGGTCTAGGTTTTCATTGCACAGGCTATCTACACGACCAGGGGAACGTCGGGTTTCACTTGTGGCTCAAAGGAAACCCGGGGCTCCCAGATTATCTATATTGTTCTGTGATGCTTATTGCTTTTCTGTGATGCTGCATTTATCATGCCTGGAGCAATTATTATATATTGTTATATATACTAGTAGATGTTGTATATGTTTTACACCTGCGCTAGTCCAGTTCCCGCTCTGTCGTTAGTTAAGTAACCTAACGGGTGATGACGGGACCCAGTAGCGAATGCGGATGGCATATACGTATATCATATTTTCGTTCTTTTGTGGTGTGATTAATTGATGGGACTGCATTGATTCAGATCGATGCAAGAAAATCAGACCTATTCGATGTTGTTGGAATAATTTTCAAAAGCTGTTATTATAAGTATGTTTTCTTTTGTTTTGCACAGTGGTATTCGGTTATGAATATCCAGCACCTCATTTGACGAGGCAAGCGCTGAGATCCCTTCATCGGGAGTGACCCCTTGGACAGAAGTTTGCGTCAGGGTAATAACTTCACTATAGTCGATTACCTTTTTGCTTTGCATCGTGGTATTCAGTGGGAATATCCTACACCTCATTCCACGAGGAAAGAGCCGAGATCCCTTCACCGGGAATGACCTCTTTAGCAAAGGTTTTCGCCACTATATATTTGTAAAAAGCTATCCGGATCCTTCAACGATATCAAGTTCATTATGTTAAAGGTTTTTCGCTAAAAACCATCCGTATCCCTCCGTCATTTCAAACGAGTAGCACTTAGTATTCATGTTATGTTTGTTGGCTTTCGTCATGGCATAGTGTATGGTAGCTGCTTGTTACTTTTCTGTTGCATAAATAGATGCGTTGGTTTGGAACAGTCGTACTACTATTTTGGCCTTCGTCAAGGGTATGTATGGGTGGGTTCAAATTAACCTGGACAATGACGGGTAGAACTTGACATGTGACTTATGATTTATTGGCCTTCGTCAAGGTCATAAGAGCATGGGGTAAAAATCCACATCGAGAGTTTCAAACATACAGGAAACTTGCTAGGCATGCGCATACCTTCTGGAGTGTGATAACTTGAGTGGATTCTTTCAGGTTATCATGCGATGATAGTTGGATCCTGATACCCACTGATTAGTTGGTTTACTCCTCGGGTGATTTTAGATGATCCCGACTAATTGTTCTTTCAGGTTTGGAGGAGAATTTGAGGAAACAGTGGGAGATATCCTGATTAGATAAAGTGATTGACCATTCTGATCTAGGTTAGAGTGCACGCAGAGTGTTTCTTTTCTTTTCTCTCTCTCTCTTTGGCAGCGACCATGTCCCGACGCTAGACTATAACTCAGTAACCAAGTTAACCGAACTTTCTTAAAACACTGGCTTTTAGATTGTCAGAGTTGCATACTTCATTGCCACTCCTACTTTTACCCTCTGCTTTTCTCCGGAACATTCCGTATCACTACGAAGATCCATATTTATTGGATATGACCGTCGTATAGTTACATATGAACTCGAAGAAACTTGTTTCAGATTCGAGGATGGTTTCTGGTTCTGGAGAAATTGAATAGGACTATTCAGTTGTCTTTTCTTTTTACCTTCTCTCAGATTGTGAAGTCTCTTAGGATTAGGAGAGGGTACACCTATTACGCTTATTGGAGAGTCTTCTTCCAAACCATAGGCAGGTGCCGAAAGGTGGGAAAGGAAGAGATTAGCCTAAGTGTGGTGTACAGAAGATAATAAGTAAAGACAAATAAAGGGCTCAGAAAGAGGGCAAAGTAAATTGCGACTGCTATCATTCACAACCGAGCCACATATTTCATCGCCACTACTACTTCACCTTTGAATTTCTCCGGTTTAGGAGAAAATAGAATAAGGTTTATTCAGTTGTCTTTTATTTTTACCTTCTCTCAAGTTGTGAGTACTCCAAGGATTAAGAGAGTACACCTATTACGCTTATTGGATAGTCTTCTTCCAAACCATAGGCTGGTGCCGAACGTTAGGGAAGGAAGAAAACTATTTAGCCTAACGGTGGTGTACAGAAGGTAATGAGTAAAGACAAATAAAAGGATTTGGAGAGACGGCTAGGAAATATAAGGTTACAGTCATGAATCAGGATAATGGAAGAGGCATTACTACGAATACCCGGCTACCCCTTCGAAACATTTTCATGTTTCAGTTTCACTGTACATTGTTAATTGAAAACTGATTTCCCAATTAGATCCTTACTCTAGGGTATGTATTTACCAGGTTTGATTCTCACATCTGTATGGTTTTACAGATGATGAGTGGGAGTAAGTTATTCGGAATTAGGTGATTATATCCTCATTATATTGGAATTCGTTGTAATTGGTGATATTTGAGGAAATCGCCTGGGGTTTTGCCTGATGGCAAATATTTGGTTTTGAATATCCATTATTATGCACCAATTTCAAACTGATATATCTGTACGTTTATTTTATAAAATGAGATATAACTTTTTGAAATTATGTCCATGACATTTACCTATATCAGTTGATGGTTAGGTAAGGAGCATTAAACAGCGGTGTAATTCTTCTTAACCATAGTACAGTTTTTAACCTACGACGCATAGGGTTTGAGTTATTCAACTCAGGGGACTTATATAAAGTATTGTATGTTGTTCAGTGTCCATTAGGACAGAGGGGTTGGTCTTCGTACTATATTCTATTTACTTGTGACTTCTCGAGTCTTAGACAAGTGTTTCGTAGAAATACAAGGTCCAAGTTTTCAGAAGTTATAGGTACAAGAATAAAGTAGAGAACCATGTGTTGCAAGTATTAGGATTCTTCAAGGTGATCAAAGATGTAGATACTTATTTTTGGTATTCAGTTGATAGTAATGGTTTTGAGAACTTACTTCTCTTTCAGGTTACTCATATCTGGATGCACTCCTAAGTTGAGTAATGCTGATCGGTATCTCTCGATTTAGTTGACATGCACTGGAGACAGCTGCATGATTTGAATCTGGTTCCAATTAAATCAGTGCCTCCGTTTCTATATTGTATATAGAATGGTTCATATCTTAACGATGTTAAGGTATATAGAGTTGTTCAGCTTATGCTTAAAACCAGACTCTGGATAACTCAAGGCACGTTTCAGTAATGGCAGTTTGTGGGTTTTCCCGGGCTATGACGAGGGTTAACTTTCTACCATCTGGAAGATCAATAGTGATATTGTTCTTGACTCGCCACAGTTTTGGTAAAATGGACTTTTTTCAGAAAATAGTAATGGGAGTATGGTAAAACTGGAAGTGATTCCATAACCACAAACGATTACTGAAAATTTAATAGAACCTAAAGATTCAATCAGGTTTGACATTCCATTAGCCACTCCGCAGATATGGTGGGTAACCTCAGGCACCGGAGAGGTACTTCGGTATCCTCAAAGACAGTGACAGGGAGGTTCTTGTTTACCCAAACTTGCCATTACTGCTGTTCTAGACTATGAGACCCGGCAGGAGGATGAATATAGCGTTGTTCTAAACTAGCTTTAGAAGTGCACGTGCATATGACTCTGCCAGAGGGTTGTTGTAATCAGTGGGAGCAGCGGAAGCGTAGTGGACAAGTAGCTTATGTTTATTTATAGACTAAAGCGGATATAGTGGAGATAGATTATCTATTTTTGATGTGACAATCATAAGCTTTGACTTCATCAGAATAGGAGATGGATCTGTTGAGAAGGTAGTAGAGTGTGATGTCCTGGTATTTGGATGACATGCATATTGTAGGAAGTAAAATTCCTATACTACAATCGGTTATACAGTGGTTGTCATACAGTGGTTTCTCCATATAGGATTTGGATATTATATAAGGCATTGTGGTTAATAAATCTATGGCTTTAGATCTAGATTTGGGTAGTTTCCCAATCTGGGTACTTAGACAGTATTCTAAAGGTGTTTTAGAATAGATGACTCCTGGCATGGTGGTGTACCTACAGGTGATGGAGTCACCCTCTTTGAAGGTGTCTTACAGACTAAAGGGGAGAGGGGTGTGTATGATTGGCATATCACTTGCTTAGGCAATTGAGTCAATCATGAGATGTCAAGTACCACACCAGATATTGTTTTTGCACCAGATACAATAAGTTTATATATTAATCCAATCCTGGAGAAATGTTCGGAAGCTGTTTTAGAACATAAGTGATTGTTCTAGGATTTGGTAACGGCAGCCTCCTTCGGAAGACGGTTATCATTCCAGGCTTCCAAGGTGACCTGGATGACAGAGTGACTGTCAGAGTTATAGTTTTCCCTCTGACAAGAGGCAGTAGTTTGGATAGGTGGTCCAAGCGGATACTGAGGGAGGCATGGTGTATGATACTGATTAAATTCAATTGACGATACAGTCTAAGAAGTTTGCTGGATTTGGAGTTCATTTGTGAACTGGATCCCATCAGATATCCAGACATATTCTAAAACATGTATTGCTCATTTCGGGAGATGGCTTTCTCCGCGAACTTGAGATAAAGAGAGACATAAAAAGAAACATTGGAGCGGATCCACTCACTGAGGCTATTTCTCAAACGCAATGTTTCACAAACGAGCTTTGTGAAACTGATTAGTAGAGAAGTTAGGTTTCAGTATCATATGAGCTGTGAGTATGCGACATCGCAATAAATAGCCTTAAGTGCAAGTGAGAGATTGTTGGCTATAGTGCCCTCAGTTCAATTATTGGATTGCAGGCACATGATTGCAATGATTGAGAGATGACCTATACCGGTAGGACAGTCTTACTCGAGATGATAGTATACTATCTGATTTGTCTTTATTATCGTGTACATGCTTCAGGTGACATTACAGATCACTATTACATGTTGATAGAGTCTATAGGATTCTTGCTTGACTACCAGCAGTATGATAGCGATCATATACGTGAGAGTTGGGTGGTCTATAAGCACATCCTTAAAGTGTCCCTAGTCGTGGGAGTTTCGAGACTGGGTATCGATACTCCGAGAATAGACTAGTGTATATGGATGGAGACCTCGACGAGGGGCGGTGTCCGGTCTCACAAGACATTGGTGTTAGTTGGTTCACCTAAGATGTATACAGGTGCTCATTAGGTTATGAGTACACCGGACGGACTCGCCGGGAACATGCTAGTTGGTATTATACCTATTGTCAGATAGCAGTTCCCTGGTGACATTTATACAGGTTAGTCTATCGACCTGAGATCGTCATTTGTCTCGTCTGAGTTCCCACTGTTCTTTGATTACTACCCTACTACAGCTAAAAGGAATCGTGCAAATAGGTTTTAGTTGGATACAGTCCCGAGCCATATGGAGGCAGTGAGCGGATCGTCAGGGGATTCGACTCTCTCGGTATTGGGGGTTGATGTGGCGGTGTGCACGGGTGGCCATCACCAGAAATCCTTGGCCAAGGTAGCCGAAAATTACTGATTCGGATCAGTAGTTTCTCAGGTGGTGATGGGCTTCATACCGACACTAAATGTTGCGTTATTAGGAGTCTGACTTTATCCACCCCCTAGACCCGATATGCGATACTCATAGAAGAATGGACCGGACTGTACGGATATTGTCACTGTCAGGCTCATTAGGGTTTCAGGATGAGTTCGCTCGTCGGCCTCCCTTTCGCTCAATACCTGGGCAGCCGTTACGTACAGCTAGTGCCACTGACGTGCTTGTGGTTAAACCCACTGCCAGCGTATTGACAAGTCTTTAGAGTCCCACAGAGAGGGTTTCCCTGGTTCGGGAGAAACGTTGTAGAGGCCGTATGGTTTTATGGCAGGGTTCGATCATATACGTGCACTTGTGCACGGATCATGATCGGACGAATAATACTAGTGGGCTTTGGTTTAAGCCGGATCCTAGAATTATATTGTTGGATTATTTTCGTCTCATTGTATTCATATTTAGTCGGAATACGGATGCAGGTATATATATACAGACGAGGGGTATTCTTGTAATTCGTTATGAGATTACTTTATTAGTTGCCATTTTCTTTTTGAGATTAAACACTAAGTTTTTATGTTTAATTGTGTGGTGTAAAGTGTGAGTGCAAGTCTTGGCATGGTGCATTGATTCATGCACATGCACTTAGTGACTCATGGTATTGGGTCATATGTGTTATTTTGTTTTGGCTAAGATATTTCTAGTGAGCATGGTGAGATATTATGGAGCAAGGGCAGATCTTTTATTGGGCTGGGACTTTTCTCTAGTTGCTTGCTTATGATATATCACACAATACTCACAAAGAAATAAAAATCAAAGCAAAAAAAAAACACAAGCCATTTTCTTCACTTGATATTTCTTGAACTCACACTTCTTCTTCACTTGGCTTCTTCTTCACCTCCATCCATACCCTCTCATGAGTTGAGAATCCATGGATGTATTGAGACAAAATGATCACACACTCTCTCTACTTCATCTTGTGCATCTAGGCTAGCAAACTGGATTCCCGAGTTGCTTCGGTTTTGAAGCGGGATCCCGTATAAAGAATCCTCGACGTGGATCCTCTTCGACAAGGGAGACCAGAGAGCAAACTTGATTGAGGCAGCCGCAACAAGCTAAGGACAGAGATTGAAGACCGAAGGAAACGGATTTATCGGTATAATCTCTTAAACCTCTTTACAGTTAACTAGTATAGGGTTAATGGCACGATCCGTCGTTTAGGGTTCCGTTAGCGCTAAGTTTTAAAAGTTTTTGTTCCGCATTTGGCCACGGAAAGATGGCCGGGGCGCTGTCGTAGCCTTACAGTGTATACTTTTTGAGACCCTGACGAGGGGTGGTGGCTGATTGATCAAAGAATTGTTTATAACCGCAATCAAGAATGGCGTCGCTTGGTAGCCAGCCGGTGAGTACGGGTCGGTTCACAGGGATTTTGTGTATTCTCGATTTGGTCTAACGAGTTAATTCCAATTGTTGTCGGATTGATTAAATCTAAAAACTAAGATTGATCTAGACTAGGGTTAAAATCTTGCTAGGGTTAGATTTAGGTTAAGTTTGGAAAGTCAATATTCCTCACCGCTTTCTATGCCCTAATTAAGATCTATGAGGTGCCATGGTAATAATTAATAAAGTGGATTAGTACCATCGGGAAGAAACGATATTTCTTCCTCTAGATTCTTGTCCTTCCTTTCTTAATTCTTACCCTAACCTCCATGGAAAACATGCTCAACCGGTCGTTTATACTACGGTATCACCGTTACCTCATGGGATAGGGTGCCGTAGGAAGCGGTGTGTGCATGTATGCATGGAGTCCTATAAAAAGATGTGATGGGCAAGAAAGGGATGAGAGATTTTCATCTCTCAAACCTTCCCTATTCCTAACCCCTAACAAGTGAGGAATTACTTACTCATTAGGGAATTGAAAAACATGTTCTAAACTAATTAACTAGGGCAGATAATGAAAGTTACACTAGGGCAGATATTAAAATTAACTAGGGCAATGAAAAGAAAACTTGCTCTAATTTTTATTTGATGCTCTCTTCCAACATTTACAGGATCTGAATTTTGATAAATACAATGAGGCACAAAAAGAGGCATAACCTAAAAGAGGTTTTAGGGTTTCTATTTATAGAACATAGAAACCCTAGGGTTACAATCGAGTCATATCTTTAATTACAAGTATACCCCTAAGAAGACTAGTCAACGCGCGCCACACCGTCAAAATTTTCCACCGACACATGTCTGGCACGACCGCGGATCCGCGGCCATAGGCCCTGTTTGGCCGCGGATCCGCAGCCAAGTAGTGTGGTCTTGGGCTGAATTTCACTGTATTTCTTCTGTTTGAATTTGTCTTCTGTTTTCCTTGGTTGGTTCTTCAGAATGTCTTCTAGTTCTCTTCCAGATCTCCACAGTGAGTAATGTAGTAGACTTTTACCGTTCACTTCGTGTCGAAGTCTTGAACCTTGCGCTGCCTTTGTACTTTGTGAATTGATCTTCGTTTATTCTCCAACTGTAGGCTTGATCAAGATTCTTCCATTTGTTGGTCGTAGTCTCACTTTTGTATCGTCTTTTCATCTTTTTCACTATTTTTGTTCCGAGAACCTGTAACCTGCAACTATGTAGCAGACATGGATCAAAAGCACCTGTTTATTTGTAAAATGAATAAGAATGGGGAATATAATAATGCAAAATTATGATATGAACAAATACCCCCAAACTTATGTTTTGCTCGTCCGCGAGCAAACCTAGTTTTTATTCTCGAAAAAGACCTAGTCTCACTTTCACAGGGAAACGCGATTGCACTGAGCTCGTGCAACAAGCAGTTAAACCTCTAGGTGTCTCTAGTAGGAGGAGTGTTGTCTCCTGAGGGTTTTCAGCGGATACTACCCACAAGATACTACCCACAAAATCCTATCAATTCGGCCCATCGACTTTTATTCTCCAATTAGGTTTTCTAACAAGGAATTCTATTATCTTTGACTCATAAATTATCCACCCGTATTTTTCACGCTTCCTTATCTTTTAACTTAAGATTATATATATTCTTGTAAATTTACTTAGCTCTTGGCATCTTTTAAGTTTTCCTTCTAGGGTTCCATCTCAACTTAGGAATTTTTTTCATCTCTACTAAACATATAAGTCCTATTTTCATTCCTATCTCTTATCTAAACCCCAATCACATACCCCTACGTGTGTGTATATATCACCCCTACACTTGGAAATTCAAATCAAGCTATTATACTCTTGTCCATCGTCCAAAGTACTTTTCAATTGGTGAATTTTTAGATGAAATTGCTCACACATCCTTCATGCGACCGTTAATACTTCTTGAGATACCAACAACCGATTACAAAATGTGTTTACACATTAAGGCGTAATTCCTAATCTTGTAACACCTAAGGCTTTAGCAGTGACTCCCAAACCAGTTGGTCTAAGGCACTCGGTGATGAAGCACCCTTGCTAAATATTTTTTTATTAATGCACCCTTAAGTAATCACAACAACCAGTGTTCATTTTTTTTATTATCTCTTTATTCATGCTTGTATTTTTATTTTATTTTTCCTTCATACTAAGGACTTTAGACAAGAGCATTTCAAGGTCTCTTCTACTATTCCAAGTTTCAAGGTTCGTGTTTGTGCAATTTGTAGGGTATATATTTTCAGAATTTAGACTTAAGCTCAGGAATTATTTTTCAGACTTATACTTCAATAAAAATATCAATACTTTTCCCTTGTTTTAACTTAGCCCAAGAAGTCAACTCGAAATTTGCCTATTTCTAAATAAACTACAAAGACATATACTTTCTACCATTAAATTTTAAGAAAGGTTATTTTTAGAGTTTTTAATTCACTAAGTTTTGGATCTAGTTATTCCTAGCTAGTTAACCTATTTGTCAAACTCAAGTCAATTACGGCCAAAATTGAATTTTTTCAATTTTTATAATTTTTCAATTTTTATGGGTTTTAAAATAAGTATGCAAATGCAAAAATGTACATATGAATGCGAAGGACGAAAGCTTACCGAGCACACCCCCAAACTTAAACTTGACAGTGTCTTCGCTGTCATGCTACACCAAGAGGGTCAAAATGGCTGGTATTCCCCTGTTTATTTTTATTTTTTATATATATATTTTTTATTATATTTTTTTTTATTGTTAACTGAAAAAGAAAACAAAAATATATACAAAAATGTCCCCCCCAAACTTAAGTGAAACAGTGTTTCCACTGTTTTAAGCGTTAAAGTTCAGAGTTAGGAAGGAGAAAAATCAAACTATATAAGGCCTTACACAGACCAAAGGTTAGCACCAACCATTCAAAAATTCTATCGTGATAATGGTAGGGTTGGTGAAAGAATAGAGTGTAGAGAAAAGAAATGAGAAGCACTCGAGACCGTATGGGAAGAGAGGTGGAATATGGTCTCGGTGGAGGAGGAGAATAGAGGAAAAGAGAAAGAAGTGTAGTACAAACTTGAGGGTGTAAATCGAGTGAATAAATTAGCACAAATTGTGATGACCGATGTGTTAAAAGCGATTGTGCTAATTTATCAACCCGTCGAGAAATGGGGTCAAATCCCTCAACATTCGCGAGAAAACATGGGTACGTTGAACTTGGTAAACCATTCATTGAAAATGGAAGCGCAACGGATTCTTGCGCGGTCGAAACGATGGAAAGGACGAAGGGGAGTGATTTAGGGATAGTCTTATTCTCACCTAAGTAAACTGTCTCGAACTCGAAGGATTCCATCAATAGTTCGAAATGACTGTAAGCAACCGAGTTTGATGGTACTAACTCATCTGAAAATTCAAAGGACTCAAACTCGGGCGGTGAGTCTTCAAAATCGTCCGAAAAAGTGAAACACTCGTAATCGTTATCGGCTGTGAGAACTGTGTCAGATTCAAAGAGGAATGCACTAGTGGCGTCCAAACTGCTGTGATCGAACAAAATTTTTTCAAGCTCACAGTCCTCCTGCGTGATCTTTTGCGTGGTCGGAACGATGGAAAGGAGGGAGGGTGATTTAGGAAGTATAACAGTTAAAGGTTCAGGAGGATGAATTGGAAAATCCGACACATCAAACAAAACTGGTTCATCCTCAATACTATCCTCAATACTCTCCTCAATATTATCCTCATAATTCTCCCCAAAAGTTATCTCATCCATGCAATTATCATCAAAATCAAGACGCATATGAAGTTCGGGAGAAACATTTAATGACTCGGGATGATGAATTGGAGAGAAAAATTCAGTCAAATCTGTGGGTTCATCATCCAAAATATTCCCTGCGTCAATATCCTCAATCAAGTGAAAATCAATTTTTTTGGACACCTCATCACAAGTATGGATATTTATCAATTCAGGTTCTAGATTGGAGGTGTAGAGGTCGAAAGAATTAGGTTTGGGTTCACTCGAAAAGGGCTCTTCACAATCTGGCAAATCAAGCACTACAAAGTCGCACAACTCATTAAACGTTTTATTTTTAACTGGTGAATCATTTGGGACACTTGTTTGAAAACCGGAGTTGTGGGATTCAATTGAGGATGGGTAGATTTGATTTGGAAGTGTGTAGAACTCACTCTCACCACTCAAATTCTCACTCTGTCCAACCGCCTCATCATACATTGGAATTTTTGGAGCTAGGTGGAAACTAGCTACTGGGTCACTAAGTTGCATAAGGGCGGTAATGGACGCATCCAAATTCCTCATCTGTTGGTTTGTTGCTGCAATATAAGCTTCCAACGACTATTCCAGGCTAGACATGGGTTGTGAAGGGGTTTCAGTAAAAAATTTAAAGTTGTTTGGATACGTGAAACTCCCAAATGGTTGTGTAGAATCAATGTCTAGGGAAGGTGTGAAAGTCGGGTAGGACTGATAGGAATTGAATGGTTGGACAGGAGTAGGATCAATATTTGGATAAAAAGGTGAATGGACTTGTTGATCCCAAGAACTGGAAGTGTTGAAAGGAGTGAAAGATCGGTTACGAGATTATTCAATATGTTCAGTGATAGACATGGGTTTCGGAGTTACAACAGGACTCGAAAAAGTAGTATCAACATAAGAAGGTGGTGAAGGTTGAAATGGTTGATACAAAGTGGATTGTGGAGTCGAACTGTTTCTCCTAGACGTTTCTATTCGATCTTTCAAAGAAATTTTGGGCATGGAGGGGTCGTCCGTAATTCGACCAAAACAATTCGCGTATGAAGCAATGTTTGGATGAGGGTACCAAAGTTCGGCAAGAGTTTTGTGAGGTGGGGTACCCATGACGTAAGAAAGGAGAAGAAAAAGAATGTGGGGTGCACGGATTTCTTAGCAACAAGTTGCAAGTTTTTGTAAAAAAAATTTCTTTTTTTTCTTTTTGTGTTTTTTTTATGTGGAGCTTTTTGCAAAATTTTTTTTCGATAAAAGGTTTAGACACACGTTCAATCAATCACAAATGTACAATCAAGCCTAGATCTAGGGTCACCTAGGTCAGCTAGACAGCTCCTAACTGTTCCAAAGGGCAAGAAGTAGGACCTCAAACCGCATCTTCACCGCCAATTGTGGCCAGGTAAGCACAAGTAGAGAAAGAAGGGATCCGCTCATGAATCACTGTGAGACGGGCCTTTTAAAGTTACCTTTCCCTACCTGTCTAGCCTAGGCACCACAAAGTCAGGTTAGGATCAACGGTCGATGCCTACAACTAGTCTTTTGTCCTATTGAGCGCGAAGTCCTTAGGGCCGACTCTAATATTTTTTAATTGACTTGATGGTCAATGCAATATGCTTTATGTGATTTCTGGGGTCCTGAGAAGGGTAATGAAATCCCCACCCAATCTGGATTTGTGTTCAAGCCCCTTCAATTCAATTAAAATATGTAAAGCAGTAACACAATCACTTGCAAACAATTTTTTAGCGCGGCGTAAAGAATCCTGCACAAGATCAATTATTGGAAGGGGGAGAAATTTTTGGCGCAAAGAATCCTGCAGGAAAATTTTTACGGAAGAGATATCAGTGGTTGCAGAGAAGGAGAAAAGAAGACTTACAGTGGAAATTTCCTTTGCTGACGTCACAAGGGCGCCGCGGATGCGCGGTCATGGCATGCTTTTCGCGGCGGAAACGCGGTTGACTAGTTGACTCAGCCCTCCAAACTTCTTCTGTTGCTCTGTTACGATACTCCTCTGTTGTTCAGATCTGCTGTTTTCTGTTTCGCTCTCTGGACTTTTCTAGATCTGAATTTGTTCTTCGATCCTGCACAATTCAAACGAAAATACCCTTCACAAAATAACAAGATGATACAATTTTTAAATATTTTTTTCTTCAGTTTTTATGATTTTTCAATTTTATATTAACCCGAAATTACAAAAAGAAAATAACAACGCCATCCCCGGCAACGGCGCCATTTGTTGATCAAAGAATTGTTTATAACCGCAATCAAGAACGGCGTTGCTTGGTAGCTAACCGGTGAGTACGGGTCGGTCCACAGGGATTTTGTGTATTCTCGATTTGGTATAACGAGTTAATTCCGATTGTTGTCGGATTGATTAAATCTAAAAACTAAGATTGATCTAGACTAGGGTTAAAATCTTGCTAGGGTTAGGTTTAGGATAAGTTTTGAAAGTCAATATTCCTCACCACTTTCTATGCCCTAATTAAGATCTATGAGGTGTTATGGTAATAATTAATAAAGTGGATTAGTACCATCGGGAAGAAACGATGTTTCTTCCTCTAGGTTCTTGTCCTTCCTTTCTTAATTCTTACCCTAACCTCTATGGAAAACATGCTCAACCGGTCGTTTATACTACGGTATCACTGCTACCTCGTAGGATAGGTTGTCGTAGGGAGCGGTGTGTGCATGTATGCATGGAGTCTTATAAAAAGATGTGATGGGCAAGAAAGGGGTGAGAGATCTTCATCTCTCAAACCTTCTCTATTCCTAACCCTAACAAGTGAGAAATTACTCACTCATTAGGAAATTGAAAAACATGTTCTAAACTAATTAACTAGGGCAGATAATGAAAGTTACACTAAGGCAGATAATAAAATTAACTAGGGCAATGAAAAGAAAACTTACTCTAATTTTTATTTGATGCCCTCTTCTAACATTTACAGGATTTGAATTTTGATAAATACAATGAGGCGCAAGAAGAGGCATAACCTAAAAGAGGTTTTAGGGTTTCTATTTATAGAACATAGAAACCCTAGGGTTACAATCGAGTCATATCTGCAATTACAAGTATACCCCTAAGAAGACTAGTCAACGCACGCCACACCGTCAAAAGTTTTCACCGACACGTGTCTGGCACGGCCGTGGATCCGCGGCCGTGCGCCCTGTTTGGCCGCGGATCCACAGCCAAGTAGTGTAGTCTTGGGCTGAATTTCACTGTATTTCTTCTGTTTGAATTTGTCTTCTGTTTTCCTTGATTGGTTCTTTAGAATGTCTTCTAGTTCTCTTCCAGATCTCCACAGTGAGTAATATAGTGGACTTTTACCGTTTGCTTCGTGTTGAAGTCTTGAACCTTGCGCTACTTTTGTACTTTGTGAACTGATCTTCGTTTATTCTCCAACTGTAGGCTTGATCAAGATTCTTCCATTTGTTGGTCGAAGTCTCACTTTTGTATCGTCTTTTCATCTTTTTCACTGTTTTTGTTCCGAGAACCTGTAACCTGCAACTATGTAGCAGACATGGATCAAAAATACCTGTTTATTTGTAAAATGAATAAGAATGGGGAATATAATAATGCAAAATTATGATATGAACAGTGGCCAGTCTCACAATCCATTGATGTCAGTTAGTCATCTAAGATAGTATACAGGTGCTCATTGGGTTATGAGTACACTGGATGAACTCGCCGGGAACATGCTAGGTGGTAGTATACCTATTGTCAGATAGCAGTTCTCAGGTGACATGTGTACAGGTTGGTCTATCGACCTGAGATCGTCATTTGTCTCGTATGAGTTCCTACCATGCTTTGATTACTACCTTACTATGACTCAAAGGAGTCGTGCAAACAGATTTTAGTTGGGTACAGTCCCGAACCACATGGAGGCAGTGAGCGGATCGTCGTGGATTCGTCTCTCCCGGTATTGGGGTTGATGTCGCGTAGTGCACGGGTGGCCATCTCCAGAAATTCTTGGCCAAGATAGACGAGAATTAATGATTTGGATCAGCAGTTTCTCAGTTGGTGATGGGCTTCATACCAACACGAAATATCGCGTTATTAGGGGTCTGGCTTTATCCACCCCTAGACCTGATATGCAATACTCTTAGACAAACAGATCGGACTGTACGGAGATTTTCAAGGACAAGCTCAGTAGGGGTTCGGATGAGTTTGTTCGTCGGCCTTCCTTTCGGTCAATACCTGGGTAGCCGTTACATACAGCTAGTGCCGCTGACGTGCTTGTGGTTAAACCCACTGCCAGTATATTGATGAGTCTTTAGAGTCCCATACAGAGGGTTTCCCTGGTTCTGGCGAAACGATGTAGTAGCCGTATTGGATACATGCAGGGTCCCGATCGATTGATTGTACTATGTACCCGGACTTTTGATCGGATAGTTGATAATACTAGCCGGCTCGGTATTGAGCCGGATTATTTAATCAGGTGTTAATTTAATAATTTACGTATATGTATTTCGATATGTATATTCTAGTATTATGTTCTTTGTGTTATTCTATCTCTTCGGGTATTCGTATTTCGGTACGAATACAGTTATGTATATGCAGTAGAGTGTAATCCGTATGTTTTACAGATAACATTCTAGAAGGTGGGACACCTCATTTTGGATTTATCCATTTATCATAAATGGATAATGATGTGGAAAAGAAAAAAGGAGAGTATGGTGAGAACCATGCTTGAATATTGTTGACAAATGAATTGTGCTCACTATTCAAGTATGGTTGCATTTTAAAAAATTGGAAAAAGGTGTTTGATAAAACCATGCTTCATGGTTTGCTCTCTTGGATGGTTGGTTCATTATTTTTGAGTTGAGAAAAACACTCTCACCATTAGCTTCACTTTCATCTTTCTTTTCTTGATTTCCTCCACCTTCATTTTCAACCTCCTCTCTACAATCTCATGTGTTGAGAATCAAGAGAGGAGATGAGATAGAGATACACTTAGAACACTTCACTACATCCTAAGCATTCTAGATAGCCATCTAGAATCTCTAGTTGCTTCACTTGATCTTTTATGTAGAGCTAGAGCCATGAGCTAAATCTTTCGGGTGGATCATCTTCGACGGAGGAAGACCGACGGCCAAGCTCGATCTAAAGGACCTCAAGGAGCTAAGGGAGATGGTGGAAGACCGAAGGACATGGTTCGTTCGGTATAACACTCTATCACAGTAGTTAGACTCCTTTAGATTACTAGTTTTATGTTTGGATTCGATTGTAGATAGTTGTTTCTAGCGCCAAGTTCTTTAAACGCCAAAATTTTGTTCTGCAATCGGCCATGATAGATGGCCAGGGCGTTAGGAACCCCAACAGTTTTTTCATAGACGGTGGGAGAGAGGATTGCATCATAGAATATGATGACCCAACTTGTTTCGAGCAGGCCATCACAAGTGGGGACTCTGTGAAATGGCTGGATGCTATGCGGTCTGAGATGGAATCCATGTACACCAACAAAGTATGGACTTTGGAAGTTGCTCCTGAAGGGGTAAAACTCATTGGGAGCAAGTGGATCTTCAAGAAGAAAATTGGTGTAGATAGAAAGGTTGAGACCTTCAAAGCTAGACTTGTAGCAAAAGGTTTTCGTCAATGACCAGGTGTCGACTATGATGAGACCTTTTCTCTAGTGGCTATGCTTAAGTCTATCAGAATCCTACTTGCCATTGATGCATACCATGACTATGAAATCTGGCAGATGGACGTCAAGACCGTTTTCCTAAATGATGATTTAGAAGAGAGCGTGTATATGACACAATCAAAGGGCTTCGTAGACAGTGGGAGCAGCGGAAAGGTGTGCAAGCTGATTAAATCAATCTATGGATTAAAACAGGCATCGCGGAGCTGGAATATCTGTTTTGATGTGGCAGTCAAAGAGTTTGACTTCATCAAAAACGTAGATGAACCATGTATATATAAAAAGGTAGTAGAGAGTAAGGTTGTATTTCTCGTATTGTACGTGGATGACATACTCTTGATAGGAAATGATATTCATATGCTGCACTTGGTCAAACTCTTTCTATCACAAAAGTTCTCCATGAAAGATCTGGGTGATGCCTCCTACATCCTGGGGATAAAGATCTATAGAGATAGATCTAAAAGGATGTTGGAATTGTCCTAATCCAGGTATATAGACACCATACTAAAGAGGTTTAATATGGAAGATCTAAGCGTGGTAATTTACCCGCTTGTTCAGGAATCACTCTCTCCAAAGAGATATCTCCCAAAACTGATTTGGAGAGGGCTCGCATAAACGTGATACCCTATATTTTTGCAGTTGGGTCTATCATGTACGCGATGTTATGCACCAGACCAGATGTAGTTTACGCACTCAGTGTGGTAAGTAGGTATCAATTAGACCCAGGGGAGAAGCACTTGTAAAGAACATTCTTAAGTACTTATGAAGGACTAAAGAGATGTTCTTGGTGTATGGTAATGGAGAACTCCAAGTGGAGTCCTTTACCGATTCGAGCTTCCAGAGTGCTAAGGACAACAGAAAGTCTGTCTCGGGCTTTGTCTTTACCCTTAATGGAGGGACGGTATGTTGGAAGAGTTCCAAGCAAGATACTGTTGCAGACTCGACGATGGAGGCTGAATACATCGCTAACAACGATACTGCCAAAGAGGCTGTCTGGATGAAGAAGTTCATTGCTTAACTTGGTGTGGTTCCATCCATTGAGAATCCAATACCTTTATATTGTGATAACAATGGAGCTGTGATTTTGGCCAAGAAACTCCGGTCCCATCAGTGATCCAGACATATTCTGAGGCGGTATCACCTGATCCGGGAGATAGTTGATCACCGAGAGATCGAGGTTAGGAGAGTAGATATGAAGGACAACACGGCGGATCCACTTACGAAGGCCCTCCCCCAGATGCAGTTTGAGAGAATTTTTGGGATGTTGGGTATGCGATACTACAATAACTGGCCTTAATACAAGTGGGAGATTGTTAGGAATATGTATGCCCTAGAGACCATTATTGTATATTATAATAGATACTTGGACATATATATAGAGGACTTTCTTGCTCGACATGATAGTATGCTATCTGGTTGCTCTTTATCATAATATATACACTTGTTTTAGTTTACTGTCTCTTTGATACATGTTGATAAAGCCTTTAGGATGTAGGCTTGACTACCAGGACTATGATGCAGATCATACTAGTGGGGTTTGTGTAGTCCGCAAGCACATCCTTTAACAGTTCCTAATCAAGAGAGTATCGAGCCAGGGCATTGATATTCCAGAGTAGACTGGTGTGTACGTTTCTTGA
The DNA here is from genome assembly GCA_030015575.1 of Agapanthus africanus. Taxonomy (NCBI): domain Eukaryota; kingdom Viridiplantae; phylum Streptophyta; class Magnoliopsida; order Asparagales; family Amaryllidaceae; genus Agapanthus; species Agapanthus africanus. The sequence continues at coordinate 770,146,211 of JASDDO010000019.1, read as the reverse complement.
CCCTGTATGGGACGATGGTTGATCCCACAACCATTGGTGTTTGACATCAAAGATTGTGCACAGGTGTTCGTTGGAGAATGGGTACACCGAACAGGACCCGCCGAGAATTCCTAGATGGTACTATACCTATCGTCATATAGCAGTTCTCTGGTGACACTCGTACAGGTTAGTCTGTAAACCCGATATCGTCATAGTGTCTTATGTGGTTCCCACTGTGCTTTGATTCCCTCCTTACCACGGTTCAAAGGAGTCATGCAAACAGGTGGATTTTGGGTACAGTCCCGAGTCACATGGAGGCAGTGAGCGATAGGAGGGGTTTCATCTCTCCCGGTATTGGGAGTTGATGTTGCGCTATGCTCGATTGGTTATAATATCAAGTCCCTGGTCATGGCTGATGAGATTTACTGGTAAGTGTTATCAGTAGTTTCTCAAAAGGTTATAGGCCACACATCGGCATGACTTATCAAGTTAATAGGGTCTGACGATTCTACCCCCCAGACTCGATATGCAACATATCAGACGAAGAGACTGGACTGTACGGTAACTATTGCTTATAGGTATATGGGAGTTTGGATAAGTTTGCTTGTTGATCTTCTATTCATTCAATACCTGGGTAGCCATTACGTCCAACTAGTACCGCTGACGGCTTATGAGTATCTGATATGATCATTACCTACTGCTGGCGTATTAACAAGTCTTTATAGTCCTACACAGAGGTTTCCTAGCTCAAGCGAAACGAAGTAGGGAATGTATGAAGATATGTGTGGGAGCTTGATTAAATACGAGTATATAATACTGTTGGCTATAGTGCCCTCAAGTCAATTATTGTAATCACAGGCAAGCGATTGTGATGATTAAGGGAGGACCTATACGGGTAGAATAATCTTACTCGAGATGATAGTATGCTATCTGGTTTGTCTCTATCATCATATACATGCATTATGTGGTATTACAGATCACTATTACATATTGATAGAGCCTATAGGATTCTTGCTTGACTACCAGCATTATGATGGTGATCATATACGTGGGAGCTGGGTGGTCTATAAGCACATCCTTAAATGTCCCTGTAACATTTTAAAAATAATTAAATAATTAATTAAATAAATAAAATCGTTTAAGTGAATTTTATAATTTTCGGTAAAGTAAAACGTGGTTTTCATAAAACTAAACCGTAATTATTTTTCACTATAAATTTAAAAATACCTATTTTAATTATGTTATTACTAGTAAATGGTGTTTATTTAGCCACTTATAAATTTTTAATTTAATTAAATATTTTTCTTAAATTAATTATTTTAAATATTAACATAAGCTTTATTTATACACTAAATTAGTGTAAATTACAAATTTGAATGGGTTAAATTTGCAAAAATGAACCATTGCATCTTAGAATCAAGTGTGTTTCATGCAAAATTTATTTTCAAAATTTTACAATGGTTCTAGACCATTCTAGGTCAAATGGAGTGAAGAAAATAAAGAATTTTTAAATAAATTCATGAAAAGACTTAATTGTGTGATATTTTTGTGAAACCTTCTACACTTTTCTTCACCTTTTCTCACTCTCCTCTCTTTTCCTCACCTCATGGCCGGCCTCACTACCATGGGCAGCCCCAAAATTTCCCCCCCATCATTTTTGTATTAAAAATCATCAAAATTCAACAAAAATCCAAATAAAAATCCACAAAATCCTAATTAATTCCTACCCTCTATTCTTTGCTCATCTTTACATGGATTTTGGAGATGGAAAGCATTCATTTTGGAGGCTTATTTTCATGTTTGGATTGCATGTTGTGGAGGTATAAATCTCATTCTTTTGATTTATTGTTATTTAATGTTTCATTCTAGCATAATTAGATTTAATAAATAAATTCTATCTACAAGTTTTAAAATTCAAGTTAGGGTTTGTAAAATCAAGTTATGGTTTTTACTAATTAAGTGAGGTTATTATAACTAGTTAAACATTTTTAGAAATGGGAAAAATCATGCATGGTTGATATATTGTAATTTGTTCATTCAAATTGTTTAAATTAAGTAAATTTGCAAACTAGATTTCTATATATTGTATAAATTGGTGAGATAAAATTCCAATTAATGTTTGTAATACTAGATTGTGGTTTTAATGGGGATATTAACTTGTTAGTGGAATGAAAAACTTAATTTTGTTACTAGTTTTTATTGATAATTGAAAATTTGTGAGAAAAATGCTATTTTTGCTAACTAGAATTTGGAAATTCTTAAATAAATGAGATTTAAAATCTAATTTATGGTTTCATTATATTACTATCATTATAAATTGTAGTTTGATAAGTTAAATTAGGCACAATCAAGTTTAGTCGTGAAATTATGGAAAATTTTGCTTGCAAAGTGTTGAAATGGATAAAATTGCAAACTGGGAATTTATTTTTTAATACAAATTATTGTGATAAAAATATGGTAATGGTTTCTATAATCTAGTTAGGTTATTTAATGAATATTATGACCATTAGTTTCTTTTAAACATCAAGTTTTGAAGTAAAACGGTAAATTGGGATTTTCGGGTTTTACGAAATCGGACTGTTTGATCGATTTTTAGGGTTTCGATGGATTAAATCATGTTTTATATTATAAATAATGAGTTTTTAAACTACAAGTTGTTTGTTTATGTTTATCTCGATTAATCGGAATTTGTACGCCGATATCGAGCGATAATTGGTTTTTTTGCGTGAACGGGACATAGGTTTTAACCTATGCGCATTTCGTGCGTCATTTTGATTTTGTCCGTAATTCAGTTTACGATACTATATATGTTTGCGTATAGGTACCCCTCACGTAGACTTCGGACGAGGAAGAAGAGGAGGGCGACATCGTCTTCGGCAGACAAGGACCAGGTGAGTAGATGTATATCTACGGAGGGAAGTCGGGTGGATGGCGTTTAGCACCCCCGCAAACGTAGAATATGAATATGTATTTATTGTCTTTAGGAAGCCAGACGTGACCTTAGAATTTTGGTGAGTAGGACCCTGGTAGTGACCTTAGGTGGGACTAGATTGATTTAGGAAGACCTTACCCGAGGATGAATATCAAGGAGGAGATTCGTAGGTTTCAGGTAGATACACGCACACGCACACACTGAGACTCGACGTGGTGTATACGTGTATGTGTATATATATATATAGGACTAGGTGTAGGTATATATATATACACAATACGTATATGTGATACAAGGAGGTGATATGATACACGGGGATGAAACAATATAACTGGGCTTGATGCCGTGATTCTTGGTTATACGGTCGTGTTATGATGTTAGCGGATCATTAGGAAATGAGATAATGAATAGGTATATATAAATAATAAAGGGTGGTGATGATATTGAAGTATATGGGACTCTAAAATAGAACCCGGACCGTAACCTATGCCTGAAAGTCTGATATGATATATGTGTGACTTGATTACATATCATATAGGTGTGACTTGATTACGATATGAGATATGTGTAACTTGATTACGATATGATATATACATATATGTGACTTAATCACGACTTGACATATGTGACTTGATCAAGATATGATATATGTGACATGACATTTCTGAGGATAAATTAACGATGTATATTTATACTCGCAATGATATATGATTGATGTATGCGATTACAGTATAGCACCTTGAGCATGACATGTGTTGATAATGATATTATACGAATAATGAGACACGTAGGTGATACTTGACCCGTACCCCGATATTGGGATGCCGTACGATGGACTTTACCGTACGAGGCATAGATATGATGATGGATCTGCACTCTTGATTCGAGGAAGCCGTACTACGTACGTGACGCTATTGAGGCTGGATCACCGACTATTAGAGATATAGATTCAGACTTTTGGTGTACTCCTATTTCTTATCGACTAGTTTCTTAGGTTTAGTTCCTTAGGAGGTTAGATGGACACTAGTGTAAGTTCGAGTCATATAGTTGTAGTTTTACTTGTATATCACAGATGAGTGGTTATTACACATCCGTCTTTACATTCATACCGTAATCATAATGTTACATGTTCATATATATGTTTCTATAATCAGTATAAAACTCTGCCTGTTAGGACACCAGCACCATTACCGATGATGCGCATATTCCACGCATACTTATTTGCCGGCTTACACACATCATCATCGGTAATTGCTATGTCACGTACACTTTAGATCATATTATCTTTTATTGATAGAATCAGCTAACAGCTAGATCGATATTACATCGTGATTACTCTCTGGTGTTAGTATAGACATGGCATTTATTACTTAGACATTTCATGCATTCATATTTTCATGTTATCATGCAGTATTATGGGCATATGCCGACACTTATCATATACTTATTCATGATTTTGAGATTTTTGGATTTCTATGAGATTTCTGGATTTTTTTGGGGAAAACCGCAAGAATATATATAAAAACTTCTCTCTCTCCTCCTCTATTTTTAAAATATAAGTTGCGGTTTTCTCGTGATGTATGTGTCGTCCACCATGAGATTTCATATTTTCTGTTGGATTTCGAGACCCGATTCGAGGAGTGGATGAACCGTCTCGGGTACATGGTGGGCCCGGTATGGTACCCCGGGGCAAGAAGATCGAGTTGTAGACGATGAGCCTGGCAGGGGAGGACTACCTACCGGTGATGTCTGGCACGGCGGATATCTGGAGGATACCGACCGTTGTCGTGAGATTTGATGATATGGGCCGATCCGGACAGACGGAGCCCGAGAAATTGAGACTATGAGACATTGAGATTATGAGGTATTGAGACTTGAGATATACATGTTTTGTGTCGATGCTTGACACGGATTTCCATGGATTTCATCGTTGATATTTCAGATTTCTATACACATTTTACTATGATAAAAGCTAAAGACTTTTTATACAGATATATCTAGATTTCAGGATTGGTTATTTTACATTCATGGTGCATGCATACTCATTCACATGGCTTAGTACTATATGAGGCACTGACACGACCACGGAGCATTTGCACTTACACGTAGCTTATTATCCTGCCTTTACTTGATGACTAGTAGTATATTATTATATTATTATGACCTAGGATAGCGTCGTGCATTTCGATTTCTTTTCGCAGATATCTTCTACTCATGAGTTGGCAACTCACCCCCGTTGTGCCAAATTTTATTACAGGTTCGATGTACAGGTTTTCCCGGCTGCTTGCTGGCACATCTTTTCATTCAGGGTGATTTGCACGGTAGGTTGGTTCACTTGTATCTGGACCGCCATTGTACTTTTATTATTTCATTTGTATCTAGAAAGCTCCATCAACCAAACTTGTATTACTTGATAGTTTACTGGATCAGTTGTTTATTTCGATCTTAGAGCCGCGCTTGTATTATTATGATATTTGGTGGTTTTGTTTTCTTTTGAGTTTTGAGCCTCGTCCTTTGGCGTTGTATACTATTGTGCATTGATGTGGTTGTTTCCGCCTTTTGGCGTAGAGCTAGCTCCTGTTTGGGGATGCTTTTTTTTTTATTGTTTGTATATATATTATTCTTGTTTGTACCCGTTTGGGGCCAGTTTTTACAAAGGAGACTCTGCCGAAATTTTTGAGAAAATTGGATGTTGCTTTTAAACTTGTTTTCTACATGTTTTCCTTTACTTCTTCTTTTTATGGTTTAGATTTCTGGGCTTCGGCTTACTTAGGTTACGTTGCGCCTCTAGACGCTTCATAATCTAAGTGTCGGTCACGTTCCGTACTTTCGGGTCGTGACAGTCCCTAATTGAGGGAGTATCGAGACTGGGCATCGATACTCCGGAGTAAACTAGTGTATACTTTTCGAGACCCCGACGAGGGGCGTTGGCCGGTCTCACAAGCCATTGGTGTCAGTTAGTCACCTAAGATAGTATGCAGGTGTTCATTGGGTTATGAGTTACACTGGACGGACTCGCTGGGAAGATGCTATATGGTATTATACCTATTGTCAGATAGCAGTTCGTAGGTGACATGAGTACAGGTTAGTCCGTCGACCAGAGATCGTCATTTGTCTTGTGTGAGTTCCCACTGTGCTTTGATTACTACCCTACCATGGCTCAAAGGAGTCATGCAAATAGATTTTAGTTGGGTACAGTCCCGAGCCACATGGAGGCAGTGGGCAGATCGTCGGGGATTCGTCTCTCCCAGTATTGGGGTTGATGTCATGCTGTGCACGGGTGACCATCACAATAATTCTTGGCCAAGGTGGACGAGAATTACTGATTTGGATCAGTAGTTTCTTAGTGGGTGATGGGCTTCACATCGACATGAAATATCGCGTTATTAGGGTTCTGACTTTATTCACCTCCTTAGACCCGACATGCGATACTCTTAGACGAACAGACCGGACTGTATGGAAATTGTCACAGACAGGCTTAGTAGGGGTACGGATGAGTTTGCTAGTCGGCCTTTCTTTCGCTCAATACCTGGGTAGCCGTTACGTATAGCTAGTGCCGTTGGCGTGCTTGTGGTTAAACTCACTGCCAGCATAATGACGAGCCTTTAGACTCCCACATAGTGGGTTTTCCTGGTTCAGGCGAAATGATGTAGTAGCCGTATTCTGATACATGCAGGGCTCCGATTGAATGATTGTACTAGTTATCCGGACTTTCGATCGTACGGTTGATAATATTAGCCGGCTTAGGATTGAGCCGGATTATTAAATCAGGTATTGATTTAATAATTTACGTATATATATTTCAATATGCATATTCTAATATTATGTTCTTTGTGTTATTCTATCTCTTTGGGTATTCGTATTTTGATACGAATACGGGTATGTATATACAGTTGAGTGTATTCCGTATTTATACGGAAAACATTTTAGAAGGTGGATACCTCATTTTGGTTTATCTATTTACTAATTTAAATGGAAATGGGGTATAAAGATAATGAAGAGAGAATGGTGAGAATCATGCTTGAATAGTGTTGACAAATAAATTGAAAATTCATTTGTGCAAACTATTCAAATATGGTTGCTTTATTTTATTTGAAAAAGGGTTTTATACAAAACCATGCCTCATATTTTTCTCTCATTGGTTTTTTTGACTTGATGAAAATTATTCTCACTATTTGCCTCATCTCTCTTCACAAGCCTTTCTTGAGCTCCTCCTCCTTCTTCTCGATCATCTACTCTATCCTCTCATGTGTTGAGAACCAAGAGTGGATGAGAGATAGAAATACATTAATAACAACTCACTACATCTCTAGGCAATCTAGATTATCAATCTAGAGTCCCTAGTTGCTCCACTAGATTTTTAGTGTGGAGCTAGAGCCATGAACTACTTCTTTCGGGTGGATCATCTTCGACGGAGGAAGACCGGCTTACAAGTGCGATCCGGAGCACTTGAAGATAGCTTGATGTAACACTTTGGAATTCGTTTAGACTAAGTTCATGTTAATTAGCGTTAAAGCGCGTTTTTCAAAAAATCTCGTAATTCATTTAACTTCCACATAAACTAGAATAAATCAAACTTTAATTGTGAAATCATGTGATCTTATATATAAATGTGTTTTATTAATTATTAATTAGTTTAGTGTTCACTTAATTAGAAAATTTTCTTAATTATATTTTCCTAAGCAAAATTAGTGTAGCATGCAAAATTTCAGCTTAGGCCAAGTTTTAACATGTCTACCATTTCAAAATTTTCATTTCATTCCTTTTAAATAAAACCTAAAACAAAATAAAGCTTTAAAAAAATAATAAGAAGAAAAGAAATGAGGCATGGTGCATATAATGGGCATGGGGGAGTGTTGACTTTGCACATTCTTTCTCTCTGTTCCCTCTCTCCAACACCCACAGCAGCAGCAGCAGAAGCAGCACATTCATCATCTTCTTCTTCTTCTTGCATCCAAGCACAAATCCCTACACAAAAATTCCTCTTTTCTTCCTTAAACCCTTGCAAAACACCTCTTTTGTTGGTCTTGATGGCAAATCTTTGCCTTTGAAGGCAAGTGCAGCAAGTTTAGACCCCCTAAGACAAATTTGAGGTATTAAGCTCACCCAAATCACTTTATTGCTAAACGTGTAGTTTTAATTAGCTAAAAGTTGTGTTTTTGTGAGTTTTAGTGCTAATTAGGTGGTTTAAGTGAAGATTAGGGTAAGTTAGGGTTTTTAGGGTTTGATTAACTTAATTAGGTGCTATTAATATTGTTTAAACCAAGTCATTTCTTCAGTTTACACTAAAATACCATTTTGTACCAAATTAGTGTTTTTTAAAACGTTTTAACCAAGATTATAGGATACGGTGAATCTTCTATATCTGCGATTATTTTCTTGATTTGCAAACATATACAGAATGGTGTGCAGGATTTTTAGAGTATTGTGTAGGATTTTGAGCCCGTTTTCCTCCCCAAAATCTGGTGAGATCCCTCCCAAATCCGATGTCGCCGGCCTCCTGAAGGAATTGGGAGTTAGTGCTGTGCAGGGGGGTGTCTGTGTATTTTTGTCTGTATTTGGTATTGTTTATTTTCTTGTTTTGGTTCCAGGTAAAAATCTGGGACCAATTATCCTTAATGGGTGTTTTGTGCTTTCGCGACACGCACATTCTGAGTTTGGGTCTGGTGTGTTCTGTGTGTCGCGGCACATCGGGATAGTTCTAAGTGTTGCACACACGTTTTAGTGTATTGATTTGCACACGCGTTTAGCTTGCGACGCTAGTTTTTCGTGTGATCTTGTTATCGTGTTTTTGCAGGGTTTTAGCCTTATGAATGTTGTTTGTGTAAATTCTAGGTTCGCAGGCGGGGACGTCGGACGCCGTGAAGAAGGAGAAGCAGGTGGTTGAATACATGTAGATCGAGATCACGGTGAGTAGATTTAACATCTACGGGGAAATCGCCCGTATGGCGTTAAGCGTCAGGGCTTGATAGGATATTGTAGTCGCGTGTTATATTCATATATATATATTGCTTGCGCATATGTACCATTGTAGCGTACCCCTCTTTTATTGCATATAGACACAGTATTTATGGAACACCGCACTGTTACTAACGGTTCATGCTGCACGAGCACTAATTGTATGTTACACACACACCGTTAGTAATTGCCATGACACTCGCACTATAGAATTGCTACGAACCATACATCGTTTAGATTATCTCATCATTGATGATTAGACATGATTCTGCCCCTTTGTGTACACTCATGCTTACGTATATACCACTTGTACATCCATATTGGCACATATACTTATTGTACCTTCATTCTTACGTATATACCCACTTGTATATCCATATTGGCGCACATGCATATTGTACATCCATACTTGCGTATATATATCTTTGTGCATCCATGCCTACATACATACTCTTGCACATACATAGATGATGCTGACTTTGATTTTGAAAAATTGGGGACCGCATGAAATATTTTCAAATGGATCCATTTAAAAGAGCGGTTTTCCCCTTTTACTCATAGTACGATTTTATACGGCATACAATACATTGCATGGATTTACGCAGTGAGTTTTGGATTCATGTGATTTCTGAATTTGAGAACCGTGGTATTATTTTAAGAAAGTATGCACTGTTTTGAAAAACCCGGTTTCTCTTGATATGACATTTCAGTGCGTCCACCATGCATTTTCTCGGTTTTGAGACGTGTGACATGTGAAACCCGATTCGAGGAAGAGGATGATCTGTTTGCGGGTATATGGTGGACCCGGTATGGTACCCCGGGGCAAGAGAGAGATTTCGTGTGGATGACGATGAGCCTGGCAGAGGACTCCTACCTACCGGTGATTAGTTGGACCTTGCGGTTATCCGAAGGATACTGACCAGAGTCGAGAGATGGATACAGGCCGACCCGTACTGCCGGGGTCGAGGGCTGATTTCACAGACGGAGCCCGTGGGCCGATCCGGACTGACGGAGCCCAATATATGAGGATTTGCGTGTCGATGATGGACACGAGTATTTCATGATGTTTTCGGGTGCCGATGTTGGGCACCCCGTTTCTATGAGATTTACAGGATTGCGGGCCGGATAGAGTGACGACGCTTGAGTTATCGGGATTTTGGGTATGTTTGGTAGACACCGGGGTTTTCCACGATGATGATTCGTGTAGATTCTATTTTATCCCATGCTCAGCATTCATTGTTATGCAATGCATCATACAGTTGTAATACCTGATAGAGTACTTTGCATGATTACTGCGTACCCAGCTCATCATATAGATGTTATTAGATTGCACTTGTCATGCATGATTATTGCATACCCAGTTCATTATATAGATGTTATCTGAGTGCACATGTTAGAGTATCGCGGTACGTGCACACTCGCGATTACCTTTATATGTTATTTACTATTCACGAGTTGGCAACTCACCCCCGTTGTGCCACAGTGTTTGCAGGTCGACCCTCAGAGTAGTTGCGGCAGGGCTACCTCATTGTATCTTTTTGGCTACGGATACCATTGCAGTTGGCGAGTGAGCCGTTTTGCCTTTGGGTGGGTTTTGCGGTATCCGTTTATTTCCATTGTACTCTCTTTTGTATCTAGTATTCTCCATCTACCTTTTCATGTATTGACCTAGAGACCACTTGTGAGGACGATATTGTATATTATTTTGTACTCTGGATGTCGAGCTCCTGTGAGCCGATTTTACTCATGCAGTTTTATCTTTTATGATGCTGTTCACTTATATTGCTCATTTTTTCACTACGGCGTCGTATATTATTCTTGTGGTGTTTGTTTCCGCCGTTGGGCGTGATTGCTCCCGTTTGGGGATGCTTTATTCTTATTATCAGTCATTTTACTTATATCATGTGTTGTACCCGTTTCGGGGCTAGTTTTTACAAAGGAGGTGCTGCTGAAATTTTTAAGAAAATAACTTAAACTTTAAAGATTTTTACTCAAAGTTTTCTAAATTTTTTAAACTAATGTTTTCTTCACTCACTATTTTAATGGTTTTGATTTCTGGGTTTCGGCTTACTTAATCGCGTTGCGCCTGTAGACGTTATGTGGTTAAGTGCCGGTCACGGGCCGAACTTTGGGTCGTGACACTTGAGGATGTGAGTATTCTACACATAGTAGATTAGTTTAGCTCACTAGGTTTTGTTTATAAGTTCTAGCTATTTAGTTCGATTCTTGGTTTGGGAATTTCGGCAAACCAGAAAATTTTTGAAATCCATGTTGCCATGTTTGAAATCTAGTTTGCTAGTGTGCCTAGGTTCCCGGCAGATATCGTATTCTAATCTAGCGATATTTGATATCAGCCAGGTTATATATATATGATATAACCGGATTATTGAATAAAGTGTTGATTCAATAATTTGATTTGTATATATATGTTAATATATATTTGATATTGGCCGGTTATATATGATATGACCGGATTAATGAATCAAGTGTTGATTTAATATCTAATATTGAATATTAGCCGGTTATATGTGATATAACCGGATAATTGAATCAAGTGTTGATTTACTGTTTTGATATATATATATATATTTGATATTAGCCGGATTATATATGATTAACCGTATTATTGAATCAAGTGTTGATTTAATAATTTTATATATTTATATATTTGATATATACATATATTAAATATATTGAGCTCACTTAAGATTTTCTTCTCTTTATATATATTTATATATATGTGATATATATATATATGTGTGTGATATATATATATATATATATATATATATATATATATTGTATCATGGTTGATGATACATAGAAAATGGATGTATGAGAATCACACAAGAGTAAAAGAAAAAAGAAATGATTTATATTTTGAAGAAAAGACAAGAAAAGAGAATGAGTCATTATTCTTTAGTAGCTTGTAGAAGCCTTGAGAAGCCATGACTCATCTTTAATTCTTGTTTTATTCTTAGATATTTAATCATTCCTATCTTATCTTATCTTTTCAAGACATGGTTCAAAACTCATCCAAGTTCATCTTCCTCTTCAACTCCTCTTTAGATTTTTCCTGAGTTAAGAAAAGAAAAAGAGAAAAATATTTTGAGTGAGCAAATCTCCTACTTTATCAACCTACACTATTCTAGCCCATTAGTTTAGGTTGTTAACTTCATTAATACCTTCATTAGTGAAGTGAGAGCTTGAGTGAGAGAGATTTCAAGGTGGATCATTTTCGACGACGAAGACTACAAGCAAGATCGATTCTTTCTTCAAGTGGAGTCAAAGAAGAGTTCTAGGGACTACTACTTGAAGTTTTAGAAGTGAAAGACCGGTCTACAAAGGTTGTAAACTCTCTTCACTTAGTTTAGAAATTGTTTGCTTATTTTAAAACCGTAAATCTCTAGTTCGATTCTTATTTAGTATACTTAGAACTCTAGATTTTTTAAAATTGCATACTTGATACTTGTATAAACCTAGTAGAGATGCTAAGGCATACTTTCAGTTGATAGTTTTTTTTATTGATTTTCTTATTGCGCTAGCTCGGCTTGCATCCCTATAATAGTTTCAACTGCATGTAACCCTTCTCTAGATGTGGTTGAACCTCTCTCACTAGTACTCTCCCATTGCATGGTTTTATCAGATAATTCTTTTGAAAAGTTCCATGCGTCATCTTCTTTTTTCATCATAAAGTCGTCTTGACACATCGACTCTACCATAAGTTTAGACTCTATACCATCATACAATATAATTCCCACTTTGCTATATTGTGATGTGGGCATTTAATGAGAAACTCTTTAAAACATTCAAAATATTTCAAAACAAGATTTCTCCAGTTTTTGTGAAATGTCCTAATTTCATTTCTGAATTTAGCGGTTTTAAAATGCGGGTATAATTTTTTAAGGAAAGTTTTAGTAAACTCCTCCCATGTGTAAATAGTGTTAGTCGACACACTGTACAGCCAATACTTAGCTTTATCAGTAAGGGCGAATGGTATTAATCTAAGTTTTACAGTATCTTGATTTAACTGCTTTAATTTGAACAATTGGTATAAGTCTTCAAATTCTCTTATAAAGACATAGGCGTCTTCCGATTCTAGATCATGTAATTTAGGAAGTGAGTTTATGAAAGCAGATTTAATTTTATAGTCACCGGCAGCAATCGGTAAGACTATATAAGATGGGAGCGAAGTACGTGCGGGATAGTATCTATGCTGCAGTGTAGATGCAGCAGGAACAACATCAGCTACAATATCTATAAAATCAAGACGAGTCAAACGATTTGTTTCGTCTCGACTCCATACGTGCATACACTGTACACAAAGTTTTTTTATATGCAAAAACTAAAATGCAAAAACTAAACTAGAAATTCTAACAAATCACAATCGAAGATGCGCAAACAACCTAGATTTAAGGTTACCTAAGTCAAGTTACTAGACCCGCTCCTAACTGCTAAGAGACAAATTGCGGGATAGATCCTCTAACATCTCTTTAACAATCTTGAGGCCAGATTAGTGCTAATTAAGTGGGAGAGTTCCGCTATACGAATCATCGAAATAGCGGATTTTAATTAAATAACCACAACTAATCACATGTCACTAGACACCTCAAGGTTGAATGAGATAAGCGTTAGATTACCTAAAACCTCCTCTTATCCTATTGAGCGCGATAAGTCTTTAAGGGCTGAAGTCTAGATATATTTATTTAATTTAATGTTGCTTAATGCGGATGCTCGGTTGTGATTTGTGGGGCCTAGGAAGGATGATGAAATCTCCACCTAATCTGGATTTGGGTAGTCGCCCCTTAAAATCTTCTTAAATATGCAATGCAATCTAAAACGATCAAAGATCTAAAATTTAAACTAATTTTTTATATATGGTGTAAAGAATCCTGCAAATATCTGTTAGTTAGAATCAAATCGAGATTTTGGGAAGAACGAGATCTTACCTAAATTTGCCTTTGTTTGTCTTGATCTTCTCTTCCAGTAAGTTTGTCTTGATTTCTGAAATTTTAAATAGAAATTTTGCAGAATCAAACGCACTAAAGGAAATCTAATTTAATATACAACTAAAATTTAAAACTTAAATTTAAATGTATTTAAACTACATCTCTCCGGCAACGGCGCCAAAAACTTGATAGGGATTTTATTAGTCTCCAAATTTAACCGCAAGTATACAATTTATCGCAGTTATGCTTGAGAATCATTCCTACAGAGAGGTGTGTTAATTACTTTTAAATTATATTAAGGTTGGTTTTTTTTTTAAATCTAAAGATTTAAATGCAAAATAAAATAAAAGTTGGTTTTTATGAGAGAGAAAATTCTAGGGTTTTTATTTTCTTTATTTCTATGATTGGTTTAAAAGATTCATTTTGTTTTCTAATCTAGTTCTAATATATTTTCATTAATTATAACTAAGCATTGGTTATATTCAAATTATAAATATAGCCTATCAAAGTTATAATATTATCTAAATCATATTAAAACCCTAGTTCTAGTTAATTAGAAGTAACCTAGTTTTAATCTTCCACAAAAATATATAGGTCATGAATTTACAATTAATATCTTATCGATTAATCTAGATCACTTTTAACTATCTAGGTCGAATATCTTGTGATTAAATTATTTTCTTATCTTCCCTAATTAAGTTTCTAGTTTGTCATACTTTCCTTAACCTAATTAGATTATTGTTGTTATCACCCTTTCCTAATCTTATTCTAAGCGTCAACTTTCATTATGAGATTAGTTTATTAGATGATAAACCATAAAGAGGATAATTAAATTATAAGACATTCATCATAAAAATATAGAAAAGAAGAGATAAAAAATTACTCAACCATAAAATAAATACAAACAAAATCCTTAAAAAGAATTGGTTACTCGTGTTTATAAAAGAAAAATAAATATTATTCATAATCAAGAGTGCTTGCAATAGACTCTATCCCTTCTCCTTGAAAACCCTAATTTGAATGCTATGAAAGAGATGAAACCCTAAGCTTATACAAGTGCTTATATAAAGCTAAGAAAGATTGGAGAACAAATAATAAAAGATACAAGAGAATCTACCTGTTAACAATTATAATATTCTAATCTAATTACTCTGTTTGATACTGTTGCGAGTCTTTAGAATTTTCAAAAAATGAAATCCTATATCTCATGTTAATCTATGTGGAAAGATGATCGTGCCCATAAAAAATCTTATCGAACGGCCCAAAATCGACTACTGATCCACCACCGTTTGGATAGATTGGCCGCTGATCCTCCGCCGTTTTATGGCGTTGTGGCTCCATATTTTTTTTGTGTTTTTATTGTTAATTTAAATGATTTTTGAGCACATAAATCTTGAATATCTCACTGTATCTCTGTGGTTGCGTAGATCTCCGAATTGTTCATAAATTAGAGATATAATTAGGCATGTTGATTTGTTGTTTTTGATTTGATTTGGTTTCTCCAACCGATTTGTTATTGTGATAATTGATTTATCTCTATTTATTGCTGTGATGATTGATTTATCTCTATTTGTTGCAATCTTTTCTGATTTGTAATGATATTCCCAAATTTGTTACAAATTTACAAATTGTTTTTTTATTTTCCGAATAATTCCCTAAAGTCTCCATTATATGTACGTAATCCTTCTTTTAGGATAATTTTCCGTCATTTTGCATCCAAATCCTATTATCTGTAATAATTCATAAAAAATATCCGAAACAGCATAATATATGATAATAACATGATAAATGGGTTAGAAAAATGTGTAATAAATTACACCTATCAGCCACTCAAGTTAGCCAGCGCGTTTTGAAGGGAAAAAATGAACTTTCATATTGCTAATAATATTTTATTCCGAGCGTTTTGGAGGGAAAAAATGAACTTTCATATTGCTAATAATATTCTATTCCTGAGGTGCCTCTTTCTTAGAATGCTTATTTCGATTAGATAATATATCAATAAGCAAAAATATGAAGCTTCTGGGTCCTGGGATAATCCATGGAAATGTTAATTTCGTCAAGTTGGGGAGTGTAAGATGTATATTTCTATCACACAGTGCGGTTTCATCCTTATCCTGTGGAGTTTCCTAATGTTTAGCTGCATCATCATCATCATCACCATCATCATAGATTAACAAGTTGGGATATATAGATGAGAAATTCATTGAAATAAGAAATTAAGAAAACATGCATATTTTTAAATTTAAAATTCAACCGAACTAAGAAAATCATTAAAAAAAAACCAATGTAAGAAAAGGAAGTTATTGGATTAAAATTTTCAACTCTTGCTAATTCCATATAGCTTTAAAAGAAAAATATACATTAAAATAATGTCTAGCTACATGATAATAAGATTATGATCTACCATTTACGTTTTTTGTACAACTATAAGAAAATTTTTGTAGGGTTTATTATAATAACAGTTTATGGCTAATAATTGAATTCACTGCTTGAATCAGGAAATTATGATTTTCTCTTTTCTTAAGAGAATTTTTGCAATCTATACTGCAAAGGGTATCCTCAAACTTGTCTCCCAAGATAATTTAAATCCGGATTTTACTATGTATATTGAAAGCAGTTTGCAGCCTAATTTTTAACCCGAAACTCATACACCAACATGAGAGAGAGAGAGGAATTTTGAATAGATGGAACAAAGAAATTCCACTTCTTTTATAAGAAGCGAAGGGTCTTGAAATTCTTTCATGAAGAGTTGCATTTACAACTTTTCATAGTAAATATTGCAATATTTTGTGTAAATTCACAACTCTTCATTCAAATTCATAACTCTTCATTCCATGAAGGGCTAGAAACCCTTTCATTTAACTTCATACCCTTTCATGAATAAATGCATTATTTATTTGCAACTTTTCATTCAAATTTTTATGGTCATGACTTTTCAAATAAACGCGGGTTAAATCTTTGCAAAGGTAATTTCCAATAATTTACCTCAAAAAAAATTTCTAATAATTTAGAAAATCCTAAAAAAAACCGCAACAATAAGTTCATTAATTAGAACATCAGTCTAATTAGGGTTTGCCACAATTTATCTAATTAGGATATATTTCTGATTAGAAGACGACAGAGATAATGCTTTTTCCCATTACTATAGATTGTCTCGTATCTATCCTACAATTGCACTATTGTCCGTTATATTTTGTTAGAGAAGTGTTGACACGAATACTATGCATGCATGCTAATCACATATTCTTAGTGTATAACTTTAAGAACTTTCACATAACGTTGCAGTGTTTTCCTCTTGCATCAGCTCATCTAGCTATGAGCAATTCAATGGTCAGATTTGATCCATATTCTCCATGCATAGTGAAAACAAAAACAAACCAGATCATTCACATACACACAAAGTTCGAGTCTGATGATGCTCGATATCGGTGATCTCCCAGATCATGACACGTAGAAGATGACGTGTCCCAAGGCTCACAAGAAAGGACCTACAATGGCCGACCAGGCCACTCCTGTGCCTGTCTCACAAACAAGCGCTGGCTCGCCTTCGAGCCCCCTGCACAATTGGCCTCCTCGGCCTCCCAGCTCGTCTCCGGGCTACCGCAGAACCAAGATACCTCGGCTCTCCCGCTCGTCCGCGAGCTCTCCCGCCGAGGTCATCTTCCTCGGTCTCATCGACCGATCAACAGCACCGCTCACAGGCGCAACCGCCATCCCGCGAATCTCGCCATGCACGAGATATTCGCCGGCCACATCCCACGTTCCACGCCATCACGATCCCCATTAACGAGCCTGTCTCGCCATTAATGGGAGATCCCGCTCATCACGCGGGCGTGACGTCGGGAGCGTAACGGCCGGTGTGATTCTCGCTCCTGCCCTTCCTGCTGCCACCGCTATATAAACCCCTTCTTCAGACGGTTCAAGTAAGCCATTTTTACTCCACTAAGCCGTTACTCTGCTCGGATTTCCTCTCTAACTTGACCGTCGGAGGGTCCTCGGTGTACAACCACCCCGAGACTTCCTTACAGGTAGCTCGGCAACAACAACCTCAAACCCATTGAGATCCACACGCTTCAGGAGCCTGCCTCCAGATCCAATCTCAGCCGTCCATCGCCGCCGTCAGCAGATCAACGGAAAGTAACATCTTGGCGTGATCCAGGTCGAGTCAGCTGGCGCCGTCTGTGAGAATACCTTGATTCCACAAAAACAAAAGTTCATCTTCCGATCTCAATTTAATGGCGAGCGATTGTCACAACGGTCCAAGCACTAGCCACCGCCTCTCCCTCAACGGAGGCGCGGACGAACCTCCTCCACCGAATGCCATCAACTCCCTTGCCGGCCGGATAGACCGACTCGCGTCCGTCGTGGAGGCGCTCATCCATGTCCAAACGGCAGGGCAAGATCCCCAGACCGCCGGTCCCCCCACGGGACCGGGACCTCTATGGGGGGAGAGAAGACTCCGCACGCGTCGGCATTGCTGACCACCGCCTCGCTACCTCTCACGGAAGCAGATCTCCCGGGCCAATACCTTCTGTGACCCACTGGGCGCCCCACAGTTCAACACCGAGGTCTATCACCAGAGCGCCTTTCCCTGAGCCTCTTCGCGACCCTTTCCCTCCCGAGGAGATGTCGGTCAGCTCGCCTGTTCCCAGGCATGACTAACACCCCCTCCCTCGACGGGGTCGCACGGACGGGATTCGCCACGGCGGCATGAAGACTACCTCGCCGGGGGATCTGAGGAACCTCATTGAGAAGAACCAGGGCCGTGCCCAGACGTAGGTCTCTAATAGCAGAGGCTGGGGATCAGAATGTGCCGAATCGTAGGGATACCGCGACCGACTCGCTGCCCTCAAGAAGAAGATCGAAGGTATACGTCGGGAAGGTCACCACTCGAGCGATGGGGCTAAGTACGCCACCGACTCGCTCACCAAGCTATTCACTGAGGAGCTGCTCGCCGTCCACGTCTCCTCCCACAACAAGCCCCCAAAGGTCTCTCTCTTTGACGGTAAATCTGATCCGAAGGACCATTTGGATGCGATCACCACGGGAATGAGCTTCTAAGATAACTCCGACGTTGCCCAATGCCGAGCTTTCCGGGACACTCTCATCCGCTCCGGACGAGACTGGTTCCGAGGACTCGAGCCATGCTCAATCTCAACTTTCGACGAGCTGGCCACCCAATTCCTCGGCCACTTCATCGAGAACAGGCGGCAAAAACGCACAGTTGACCATCTCTTCACGATCAAGAGCGGGGACAAGGAGACGTTCAAGACATACGTCACCCGCTTCTACAACACCCTTCTCGAGGTCCCAAAACATAAGGATGAGACGGTCATCACAGCCCTGGGGTCTGGTCTTAGGTACAAGGAGTGGTTATGCTCCTTTGCATTAGCGCAACCTAAGACCATGGCCGAGGTAAAGGCCTGGACCGAGCGCGAGGTCCAGCTCGAATCCGAGGTGAACGCAAATCTCTCTCGGGCGGAGCAAACCGACCAAAAGAAAAGGGCAAGGGAAGAGAGAAGGGGACCTGAGCGGTTAAAGCCCTATCTCCCGAAGTTTCAGGAGTACACCCCGCTCAATGTCTCCCAGACAGTGCTACTAGAGGAGGGTAAGGGCGAGGGGTTCTTCAAACTCCCCCGATCTCGCGAATGGCCTGAAAGTGAACCCGGGGCCCCTACTGCGGTTTCCACAGGTCGCTAGGCTACTCCATGGAGAGCTGTAAGCAGCTCCGAGACTACATCGAGGAGCTCATCCGTTCGGGACACCTCGCGGCGTACTTGAGGTACAAGTAGCAAGCTGACTGCGAGCAGGAGCAGCGCCCCCTCCCTCCGAGCTGACCATCGGCCAAATCATGGTCATGTCAGCAGAGGATACGTCGGGTACCCATGAAGTTCGGTACCCTATGCCGGGCATAGAGGCCAGCAGACATTCGAGGGCCTCAAGCTGCACGAATAAGAACATCTACTAGCATGTATTTCCTTCTAAAGCAATGTACACCTTTCTTGAGATCTTTTTGTTTATATAATAAAAGGGATCAATAAAGCATTGCAATGAAAGAAAAAGAATCTTGTTCATTCAAAGGGTACTATAGGCTCCTCATATTGGATATATGTATGCCCTAGAGGCCATTATATGTATAGTGGATGCTTGGATATGTATATATGTATATAGATGACTTTCTTGCTCGACATGATAGTATGCTATCCGGTTTACTTTATTTTGACATGTTCATCTGATCATGCATCTTATTCATTTGGTACATGTTGATAAAGCCCATAGGATATTTGCTTGAATACTGGGACTGTAATGCAGATTATACTAGTGGGACACGTGTAGTTTATAAGCATATCCTTGAACTGTTCCTAGTCGTGGGTGTATCGAGACGGGGCATCGATATTCCAGAGTAGACTAGCGTATACCATTCTTGTCCCAGGTAATGGGCGATGGATGATCTCATATCCATCTGGTGTGGTGACACCAAAGATTGTATACGGGTGCTCAGTGGAGACTGGGTACACTGAACGGACTTGCCGAGAACTCCTATGTGGTATTATATCTATCATCGGATAGCAGCTCTCAGGTGACGCTGGTACATATTAGTATGTAGACCCAAGATTGTCATAGAGTCTTGTGTGTCCTCCCACTGTACTTTGATCTCCACCCTACCACGGCTCTACTGAGTCGTGCAAACAGGTGGACTTTGGGTACAGTCCCGAGGCACATGGAGGCAATGAGCGATAAGAGGGGTTTCGTCTCTCCTGGTATTGGGGGTTGATGTTGTGCTATGCTCGATTGGCTATAACAGGAAGTCCCTGGCCAGGGCTGTTGAGATTTACTGATAAGTGTTATCAGTAGTTTCTCGATCTGTTATGAGCCATACACCGACATGACTTATTGAGTTATTGGGGTCGACGATTCCATCCCTACACTCGATATGCAGCATATCTGACGAAGAGACCGGACTGTACGGTAAGTGTTGCCAGTTGCCTCGACGGGAGTTTTGACAGCTTCGCTGGTTTTCTACTGATCACTCAATACCCGGGTGGCCGTTACGTTTAGCTGACCGCTTACGGCTTGTAGGTGTTTGATATGATCATCACCTACTACCGGCGTATTGACGAGTCTTAGAGTCCTAGAAAGGAGTTTTCTAGCTCAGGCGAAATGATGTGGTGTGCATATGAAATATGCGCGGGGACCCGATTAAATGCGTGTATGTGATACCGTATATTAATTAGGCGTTTTTCTATTGGTCGGGTCGTATGTGATATGACCGGTTTGTTAAATCAAGTATTGATTTAACATTTGACTTTCAACACAATTCTTTATTAAACCCTTTTCTATTTGTATGCATGCATGTATGCATATGTTTATGTTGATGCACATGATGATGTGCATGCACACATACATGCATACATTGTATCATGGTTGATGATACACAAGTGGTGGCAATGCAAGACTCACATGGTTCATTTATATATAGATATATATTAGTTTTGAGAAAAAGAAATAGAAATGAGATTAAATCATGGTTGATTATTATCCACACCTGACTATATTTTGACCTAATTCAAACCATGGTTTAAATCTCATTTGGCTTTTGACTCAACACTAAAATATCTAGATATTTATTAACTAGAGTTAGGCATGAGGGATATATCTTTGTTATTTTTATTTTCTATGATCATTATCTCTTGAGCAAATAAGCTTAGCCACCATTACCTTCTTCTTCTTCCAAGCTCTCTTGAAATTTCTAAAGAGTGAGGTTGATAAAAATAAAGGGTTTTGATTAGAGAATACAAATCACCCCATCATTCTACACCTCTCTAGCCCATTTGTATAGGGTGTTTGCTATACTTCTTTTAAAGATCAAGTAAAGCAAAGAGCTTTAGGCAAAGGGACTTCGGGTGGATCATCGTGAACGAGGAAAGTCTCTAGCGATCCGTTCCAAACTCTCAAAGGTCCAAGGAGTCACCAAGAGAAATCTATAAAGGTTGTAATTTCTTCACTTAGTGATAGATTCTTATTTTCATGTGATGCTTATTCATTATTGCCCTAAAATTCTAGTTAAGATCCTAGTTTAGTTTATTTGGCACCTTAAAAAATTTAATTGTGGCATGTGTGATGCTTCCAAGCCCTAGATTAGGTGCTAAGGAAACCCAACAATGGTATCAGAGCCAAGCTAGAGCTTTAGAGTAATCTAGGCGACGTTAAAAACCTCGAACGAACGAAACATGTCGCCCGAAACATGCACTCCGGAAATTTTTCAAAAAGTTGGATTTTTCCACATTAAAAATACTCAGAAAATCGTGCAGGGTATTGTATGGGCCCATAAGAAGAAGGAAGCCCTAACTCGACTTAACGACCGCAGAACCGCGGTCGAAATGATCTTTTTGCGGCGGTTCCGTGGCGCCGTTGGTGAGGTTTGGACTGTGCCTTCTTGTGCTGGCCCATATGTTCTTGTATCAGTCTCTGGTGTATTTTAAAATTACTTAAGTGTTGAGCTTTCTGAGAATTATTTGGGTGATTGATCGTTCGATCGAATGTTTTAACTGCGCCTAGTATATGTGAATGTGATACAATAATTGGAATCTACAAATTTGTTTGTTGTGTGTAAATCTAGCATTTCGGTCTCGGGTTTAATTGGAAATCTTGTTGAATTATCCGACTTATTTTGAAAAGGTGTTTTCATGGGTGAGACCTAAATGCGAGCTTTACATTGTTGGGCATGAAATCTTTGATATGTGATATCACGGGTTTATGTTGTCTAAGGGCGGTTACGATTCCAATTGTTGTAGTTTTTTATTTCTTTTTTGCGACCATAAGTGTAGTATGTGGTGTATTGCCAGTTTCGTTGGTATACATCAACGACAATTGGGGTACGCATACTTACTTACGATAATAATATGTGATATTATGTGTTGCTGAGATATGATGTGCAGGATTGTCGTGATTGAATAGCCGGGGTTTTTATGTGAGTTGAGAGTTTTATTTTCATTCATGTAAAAATCAAATGTATGTAATATTCTTTTATTTGGGGCTCTTCCGGGTTAAGGATGATGTCGCCATCATTGTATATTATTTAATTTTCCGCATTAGGATAGACCCAAGGAGGGGAGCACAAGTGACCGGGTTCTAGGGTTCAGTGGGAAGCCATTTCGAGGAGTCGAGACCGGGTCTCCTAAACTCTAGAATTGGTAGGGTCACTTGCTGCTCTCGTAGTGGTTTAGGTGTATGGGCTTGGCAATTCATCGCGACCGTGGAATCCGTATTTTCTATTGTTAGCTAAATACAAAATACGGACATCCTAGATATCCTTTTATTTTCATATGTACTTCTGCTGTTGATATTCTGTGATGTGATTACTTAGTATCTGAGACGAATGGACTATTATTATATATATGATATATAATAAACGTTGCTTATGTTTTAAACCCGCGCTAGTCCCGCCCCGCTATGCCGTTAGTTATGTAACCTAACGGTGCATAAAGGGACACTGAGGCGAATGCGGATGACATAAGTGTACGTTCTATTTTCGTTTCTTTTATGTGATGGTTTAGGGACTTAAATGATGGGACTATATTAATAAGATTAATGTAAAGAAAAAGAAACCTAAAAATATTGTAGAATCAGATTTGAAACCCATTCGGCTTTTTTTTATATGAAAAATGTAAGTTTCAAAAGATGCGGAGCTTAAGCCACTCATTTTCTAAACTGTTTTGATTCTACAACGAGATCAAGTTCAAAGCGTTAAAGGTTTTCATAAAAACCATCCGCAACCCTCCGTCATTTTAGGAAGTAGAGTACTTAGTATTCGTGCTACGTATGTTAATTATAGTCAAGGCGTAGTATACGGTAGCTAAGTGATGTCTTTCTACAAAGCATATGATGCGATCAGTTAGGACATTCATGTGATTATGTTGATCATAGTCAAGGGTCATATTTGTGGGTCTAGTTAATCTCGAAATGACGGGTAGAACTTGACTAGTGCTTATGATATGTTGACCATAGCCAAGGTCATAAGCAGCTAGGGGTAAAAACCATATCGGGAGTTTCAAGAGTTGAAATTTGCAATGAGATTGCATACCATCTATATGATAGTTGGATCCCGACTCCACTGTGAGTAAGAGTTACTCCCAGGAGAATTTTGCACTTTACAATTAGCTAATCCAGTAGGTGTCTAGAAAGGTGTCAATGGGGTTTGACCTCTGGGAAAACGAGATTTATTTTAATTAGGTCTATGTGAAAGCACGGGGAACCTCCCTCAAACTACCGACACTGGCCTGGCTGACCGGTTAGCGAAACTGTAGAATGTAATTAATCTTGGTTAGTTTTCTTTTAAGGTTTTGAAAGAAAATTTGATAAAAGCAGTGGGAGACATCGATTAGATAAGATAATAACCAATCTAAATCTTTGCAAGAGCATTTCGCTGAGTGTATTCTTTTCTCTCTCCTAATGGCAGATACCTGGTGACGGGACTTAAGCTACTTTTAGAGAAAAATAAACTGACAGGACCGAATTATAAAGAATGGTTGAGGAACTTGAACATTGTACTCACATATGATAAAGTATCATATGTCCTCACTACCAAAACCCCACCCGTCCCAGGTCCTGAATCATCTGTTTCGGATAGAGAGATCCGAAAAACATAGGATATTGATTGTAACACAGCCAAATGCCTCGTGCTTGCTTCTATGGACAATATACATCAGAAGCAGCACGAGAATATGGATGTTCAATCCATCTTTCTTCATATAAAGGAGTTGTATGAAGAGCAATCTCGAATTTTACGATACGAGGCATCTCGAAAGTTGTTTCAGATGCGGATGGCCCCTGGTACATCAGTAGGAGAACATGTTCTAAAGATGATTGGTCTTATAGAAGAACTTGAGGAACTGGGATGGACCATGGATAATGAGAAATATACAGATATTGTTCTGCAATCTCTCCCCCTTCCTTTGCTCCGTTAATTGTGAATTTCAATATGAACGATTTGGAGAAATCATTGCCTGAACTTCTCAATATGTTGAGAAGTGCAGAGAGCACGCTTAAGACAGTGAAAACTCCCGCTCTGCTTGCTGGGCGATCTTCCTCTTCCGTCCTAAAAGCCAAGGCCAAGAGAAAGAAGAAGAAGAAACCCATCAAACTGAAAGGTGGAGTTCAAAAAGCGAAGGGGAAAGACAATTCTGGGGCTGCGGGAAGTGGAAAAAGAGAATGTTTTTACTGCCACAAGTCGGGACATTGGAAACGCAACTGTGCTCTGTATCTTGTTGATCTCAAAAAGAAGAAGCATGCTGATGCTTCCGCTTCAGGTGTGTTTATAACTGAAAACTGTTTTTCTATAAAATCTGCATCTTGGGTATTAGATACCGGTTCTGGTTCTCACGTCTGCAATTGTATGCAGGGATTGAGAAACAGTAGAGTTTTGAGGACTGGTGACCATACTCTGCGGGTTGGAAATGGTTCTAATGTACATGTTGTATCCGTAGGAGAGTATCATCTGGGGTTGCCTTCGAGTTGTATTATGGTTTTGAACCCTTGTTATTATGTACCAAGTATGCTATGTAATATAATATCCATTTCTTTGTTGAATAATGAAGGATATCATTTTGTGTTGCAGAATAATGTTATGAACATTAACTTGAATCAACAGTTGATTGGGTATGGTACACCGAATAACGGTATTTACGTCCTGAACCAACACACAATTTTTAATATACAACATACTAATAAAAGAAAATTTTCAGATATAAATGAAGATTTTCTTTGGCATTGTAGACTTGGTCATATTAATGAAACAAGACTAAACAAGCTACATAAAGATGGATATTTAAATCCTTTTGAATATAAATCTTATGCGACTTGTCAGTCCTGTATCAAAGGTAAAATGACCAAAACTCCGTTTACTGGACACGGAGAAAGAGCTGTGGAACTTTTAAACCTCATACATAGTGATGTATGCAGACCAATGTCTACACATGCAAGAGGCGGTTTTTCATACTTCATTACTTTTACTGATGATTTCTCAAGATTCAGACACATGTTTTTGTTAAAGAATAAATCCGAAGCTTTCGAGAAATTCAAGGAGTACAAACTTGAAGTAGAAAAACAAACATGCTTGAGTATCAAGAAACTTCGATCAGATCGAGGTGGAGAGTATTTGAGTACAGAGTTTTCAGATTTCTTAAAAGAGAATGAGATTCTCTCTCAGCTCACTCCCCCTTACACACCACAGCACAACGGTGTGTCAGAACGGAGGAAACGTACCCTATTAGATATGGTACGGCCCATGATGTGTGATGCCGAGTTACCACTTTCCTTTTGGGGGCATGCATTGGAGACAGCAATGTATCTGTTAAATAGGGTTCCAACCAAGACCGTGTTTACCACTTCATATGAGATATGATGTGGAAAGAGACTGTAACACCCTAGTTAATTTATACCAGTTCTATTAAAGTATTTCTTTATTTATGGTAGTTTCTTGGTTTACTGTGTTTTGGGTGCGAATAGTATTTTGACATCTTTATTTGCATCCGACCTGACCCACATGCTTGAAACCTGTTTTGATTCATATTTATGATTTATCCTAACTTGATACGTGGACTCGTGCACTTTCATTTCCATACTAGCATTTTACTTGGAATCTGCATTTTTATATAACATTTAAGTCACATAAAATATTTTAAAAATATATTGCATGGCCTGACTGATACCTCTAACCCTGTGGTAGCATCCGCGCATCTTGTTCTCGTCCCGTTCAGTGTAACAGACCTGTTTGGATGGCTACGTGCACATGCGTGCATCCGTTCTTGGGGGTATGCATTTTCGTTACCTGGATATCCAATTTTGGTTTTAGTTGACACGTATATTTTCCGTATTTTAAAACTGAATTTTAGACCCGACCCGGGCATGTTTTGGACTATGTTTGTATTTACCAGAATATCAAATTTTATTTATATAATATTAATTTTATAAACTGATACAAACTAAAATTTAGTTAACTAATAAAAGATTTTTTAAATTTAAATCTAAACTAATTTCCTAACAAACTAACAACCCCTTTCTCTCTCTCTCTCGTGACTCTCTCTCTCTCTCTCTCCTCTGCATATATATATTTATATATATTTTTTTATTTATTTTTTTCTTTATTTATTTAATACACAGTCTCTTCTTCTTACTTCTTCTTCTTCTTTCTTCTTTCTTTTTCTTAATCTTGTTTCTTGATTCCAGTGATCACCGCCAGAGCCGTGCTCGTCGCTGACGATCCGAGTGATCCAGTGAACGTACCTTGCCTGTGTGATCACTCTCTTGTATTGCCTGGACCCATCCCGCGTGCTGCGTGTGCGTTGCGACGATTTACCGACGTCAGACGTGCCGTGCGTATCCGTCGCGTGATTCGATCGAGGAAAGTTTACCTTGCTACATGCTATGTTACTATATTTACATCCATTTGAATAAATATAATACATGTATTTAAAATTATGCATCCCATTTTATAGTTTTACAGTTTTACGACGTCTGTTTGCATCCGTACAATTTATTTCGTATCTAGTGCATGCAAATTTATCTTGTTACATGCTAGACTACAATATATTGCACCCATTTGAATAATAACATCACATAATGTTTAGTTACGCATCCCACATTACCATTTTACAGTTTTACTGTTTTCGGATATCCGTATGCATCCATATCGTTATTTACATATCTAAACGCATGCTAATTCATCTCGCTACATGCTAGGTATAGTATTGTGCATCCATATGAGTAAAATGTTACCCGTTTATCACATTGTGCGTCCATTTTATAGTTTTACTGTTTTCGGATACTCGTTTGCATCCATATCATTTAAAATATATATAACTGCATCTATAGATCACATTAATTCATATTACTATTGTAGTAACACCTCATGCTTAATAATGTGCATCCCACTTAGTTTTGGAACTGTAATTGTAACCCTAATCGATATTTGTGAATCCATACCATTAATTATATATCTATTTGCATTCCATGTCACGTTATTTCATGTTACTGCTACATTAACACCCCATGCTAGAAAATGTGCATCCTACATAGTAATGGAGCTATAGTCATAATCCTTAATAGTTATTCTTGCATCCATGTTTATTTGTGTATCCATACCATTAATTCTGCATAACTAGCTGCACCCCATATTACATTAACTCATATTATTAATACATTGGTACCCCATACTTGATATTGTGCATCCTACTTAGTCATGATGTAACCCCTGATAGATATTTGTGCATCCATGCTTTTATCGTACATCCGTACTTTTACCCTGATTTCATACTTGCTACATCTTACAGTTTGGCACCTATTTGTTACACTGTGTACTACCTGACATGTCCTGATACGCCACTACTTGACATGACTTGATACACGTATACTACATGACATTACCTGATATATCACTACTTGACATATTACCTGATCCTGTTTCTAATGCCTACAATCCTGACATGTTGTCCCGATGGACATATCCTGTTGTCTGTATAGACAAACATGTTCCTGCTTGATCCTGTGTTGGCATTAGCTTCAGATTTATCAATACCTGACTTGAACACATAACTTGGGGGTATGGGGAAATCAAGAATGTAACCGAACGTAACTCAAAGGGCCATTATATTGTTTGTCGTTTTTCCGGGCGTTACGGAATACCTATTGTTTGCCGTTTTTTCGGGCGTTACGGAATACCTATTATTTGCCATTTTCCGGGCGTTACGGAATAATCATCGATGGGTTATGATGATGATTACATTAATTGATTTCGAAGACTTTAGAATAGATAACCCAGTAGCATAGTTTAGATTACTCACCGCACGTCACATGTGCTTATACCCTTCACTGTTTCTTATTCGTGTTACTGTTATACTTTTATTACTGTTCATACTCATGCCTGCATGACTTGTTTCCCCCTGATTATATTATTATTGATATTATGACGCACTGACGTCTGGGTTTTGCATGGCCCAGATCCTCTATCTTTGTCCCAGGCTGGTCAGGAGTATTTCCGCCATCAAGCCGAGCAGTGAGGATCCTGTTAGTATCCAGTTAGTATCCGGTTTAGTTATGTTTACTTTCTAGATGTTATTGCTTATTGGATCTATTGCTTCCGCATATTATTTCTTGACTCGTTCACTCTGGCTTATGGACATGTACTAGATAGTTTCTTTTATTTTCCTGTTCTTGATATCTATAGACAGCCGTAATGTGACTGTGGAGTGATGTTTCCTAGCTACAGGTAGCATGGTTGGCTCTGTCACGTGCCGATCTTAGCGCACTCTGGGAAGCGGGGTGTGACAGGGTTTGTTTGGTATCAGAGCGATAGGATTTAGATTATCGGGTTTGATTCTTTTGTAGTTGGGTATTGGACCCAATACATGAATCAGAATACTCGTAACTAGGAACATGTCCTGCCACCTTGTTATCGTGAATCTTGAATCATATCTTTCTCTTGACCCTGGTCTTGACGATATGCAAACAACTTTGCATCTCGGCTTGAATCCTTTTGGTTTCTTATTGTTTCTCTTGTCCTATTCTTTTGATTCTGATACTAGGATTTGGGCGACTTGAACGGAGTTATGTGATTGTAACTATGAACTGCAGCATGGTTACAATACGGTACTCTATTTAAGTAACTTGGAGTCCTAGTCTTGATTCACTTCCTTGTTTTATGATCGTTATATTATCTTGCTTCTCTCAGTTTCATTATTTACCAGTTCCTGTTTTATCGCAAGCTTGAATCCTGTTTACCATGCTTATCTTCTTCAGTCTTGGCTTCAGATGAAGTCGTTTCAGGTATCCTACTTGTTCATGTTTTTCCTGCATTCGAATTATTCGATTTTGGTGCATCCCATTGTTGATGTGGTCTTGGGAATGGATTTTCACGGCACTTTCCACGCTCACATTGATTATAGGACAAAGAAAGTGATTTTCCAGATTCTCGGACATCCGGAGTTTGTTTTTGCTGGAGGAAGCGGTGCTGTCGGGACAGTCGAGTTTAGGGCTAGGCCGACAAACAGTGTTCTTTCGTCGATGGAAGTTGATAAGGAAGAAGCGCCAACTGTTGTTCGAGAGTTCATGGACGTGTTCGAGGAAATATCTGGTTTACCGCCAAAACGAGATGTGGAGTTCGCGATCGATCTTGTTCCTGGTGCAGCGCCAATCTCAAAGGCGTACTATCCAATGGCACCAGTGGAGTTGGAAGAAATCAAGAAGTAGGTTACCGAATTGCTTGAGAAGGGTTGGATTCGCAGCAGCAATTCACTTTGGGGAGCTCCAGTTCTTCTAGTCAAAAAGAAAGATGGCACAAGAAAGATGTGCATCGATTATCGAGAATTAAACCGGGTGACTATTAAGAACAAGTACCCGATCTCTCGCATTGGTGAATTCGAGCAACTTAGTGGCGCGAGGGTATTCTCAAAGCTGGATTTGCGATCCGGATATCATCAGGTTTGGGTTAAATCAGAAGATATTTGCAAGACTGCATTCCGAACTCGGTATGGACATTACGAGTATTTAGTGATGCCATTCGGAGTCACGAATGCACCGGCGATATTTATGGACTTGATGAACCGAATCTTTTCATCGTTCTTGGACCAGTTTATAGTGGTGTTTATCGATGATATTTTGGTCTACTCGGGAAGCCTAGAAGAGCATGCGGAACACTTGAAGATCGCACTGCAGACGTTGAGGCAAGAAAGATTATATGCGAAGATGAGCAAGTGCGAGTTTTGGTTTGAAGAAGTGAAGTTTTTGGGGCATGTTGTATCCGGAGATGGAATCGCCGTTGACCCTGAAAAGATTGCAGTAGTTCAAGATTGGCTGATTCCGAAGAACGTAGCAGAGATCAGAAGTTTTCTTGGACTTGACGGATATTACAGAAGATTCGTGGAGAATTTTGCTCGATTGGCTGAGCCTTTGACCAAGCTTACACGGAAGGATGTACCGTTCGTTTGGACGGATAGTTGTGCGTCATCTTTTGAGGCGTTGAAGCAAAGATTGATAACCACTCCTATTTTGACCGTACCAAACGGTTCCGGAGGATTGGTGATTCACAGCGACACATCTGGAAAAGGTTTGGAATGTGTTTTGATGCAGCATGGGAAAGTTATAGCTTATGCATCAAGACAGTTGAAGATCCATGAGAAGAATTACCCAACTCATGATTTGGAGCTAGCAGCAGTGATTTTCGTTTTGAAGATTTGGAGACACTACTTATTGGGCGAAAGAGTCGAAGTATTCACCGATCACAAAAGCCTAAAGTATGTGTTCGCACAAAAAGAGCTAAACATGAGGCAGCATAGATGGTTGGAGCTAATGGCTGACTATGATCTTGATCTTAAGTACCATCCGGGGAAAGTTAATGTAGTGCCGTATGCGCTTAGTCGGTTGCCAGTAATTCGGATGTTGACTGCACAGAAGGAGCTTATCGAAGACTTTCGGAGATTCGAGTTGGAGATTGTGTTACCGCATTCTTCGGGACAGTTGATGCAGCTGCAAGTACAGTCGTCATAGATCGAGAGTATTAAAGCAGCGCAGTTGCAGGACCCAAGATTGCAGAAGTTTCGAGAACATGTTGAAGCAGGACTTCGAACGAACTTGTTGATTCATGAAGATGGTTCATTGCGATATGGTAGCCGTTTGTGTGTGCCGAGAGGAGACATTCGTGAAGAAGTTATGAAGGAGGCGCACAGTTCCGCATATTCCGTACATCCAGGAGGCACGAAGATGTACCGTGATCTACAACAGCATTTCTGGTGGGAAGGCATGAAAAGGGAGATTGATCGCTTTGTAGCGAAGTGCTTGGTGTGTCAGCAAGTCAAGGCTGAACATCAAAGGGTAGCTGGTTTATTGCAACCACTTCCGATTCCTCAATGGAAGTGGGAACATATAACTATGGATTTCGTGACAGCTTTACCGCGGAGTCCAAAGGGCAACAATGCAGTTTGTGTGATTTTTGATCCATTGACCAAGGCAGCTCATTTCATACCAATTCGAGTTGGTCAGTCAACGGAAGCGTTAGCTGAACGGTACATGCAGGAGATTGTGAGATTGCATGGAGTACCTGTGAGCATTGTATCCGATCGTGATACCCGATTCTTATCGCCTTTCTGGAGGAGTTTACAGGAAAGTTTGGGGACGCGATTGAAGTTTAGCACAGCTTATCATCCTCAGACGGATGGCCAGTCGGAGAGAACGATCCAAACTCTTGAAGACATGTTGAGAGCTTGCATGTTAGAATTCAAGCGTTCGTGGGAGGATCATCTACACTTGGTGGAGTTTTCGTACAATAACTGCTTTCAGGCGACTGTTCAGATGGCTCCATTTGAAGCATTATATGGTCGCAAGTGTCGTTCACCTGTTTGTTGGGACGATGTTGGAGAACGAAGATTGTTGGAACCGGATTTGATCGTGCAAATAGTAGAGAAGGTTAATACTGTCCGGAATCACATGAAGGCAGCACAATATCAGCAGAAGAGTTGGGCCGACACATCGAGAAGACCTCTAGAGTTCGCTGTTAGTGATCTTGAATTCTTGAAGATATCACCGACTAGAGAAGTGATTCGTTTTGGGAGTCGAGGCAAGCTTAGTCCTCGATTTGTGGGGCCTTTCGAGATCATGGAGCGCGTTGGAAAAGTGGCTTATCGATTGGCGTTATCACAATCTTTGGCGAATGTTCATGACGTGTTTCATGTATCTCAACTCCGTAAGTATGTTCGAGATGAAATACACGTGCTGGATCATTCGGAGCTGACTGTAAGAGAGGATTTGACTTTTGAGGAACGACCGATGTCGATTGTTGATCGAAGAGAAAAGGTCCTTAAGAACAAGGTTATCCCTCTCGTACTTGTTTCTTGGGGAAATCGCTCGCATGGAGAATCGACTTGGGAACGTGAAGACGAGATTCGACAGAAGTTTCCACACCTATTCTTGTAGATTCTTGATTGTTTATCTTTTCTTGTCTTGGGAATTTCGAGGACAAAATTTTTTTGTAGTTGGGTATAATGTAACACCCTAGTTCATTTATACCAGTTCTAGTCAAGTATTTCTTTATTTATAGTAGTTTCTTGGTTTACTGTGTTTTGGGTGTGAATAGTATTTTGACATCTATATTTGCATCCGACCCGACCCACATGCTTGAAACCTGTCTTGATTCATGTTTATGATTTATCCTAACTTGATACATGGACTCGTGCACTTTCATTTGCATACTAGCATTTTACCTGGCATCTGCATTTTTATATAACATTTAAGTCACATAAAATATTTTAAAAATATATTGCATGGCCTGCCTGATACCCCTAACCCTGTGGTAGCATCCGCGCATCTTGTTCTCGTCCCGTTCAGTGTAACGGACCTGTTTTGATGGCTACGTGCACATGCGTGCATCCGTTTTTGGGGGTATGCATTTTCGTTACCCGGATATCCAATTTTGGTTTTGGTTGACACGTATATTTTCCGTATTTTAAAACTGGATTTTAGACCCGACCCGGGCATGTTTTGGACTATATTTGTATTTACCAGAATATCAAATTTTATTTATATAATATTAATTTTATAAACTGATACAAATTAAAATTTAGTTAACTAATAAAAGATTTTTTAAATTTAAATCTAAAATAATTTCCTAACAAACTAACAACCCCTTTCTCTCTCTCTCTCGTGACTCTCTCTCTCTCCTCTGCATATATATATTTATATATGTTTTATTTATTTATTTTTTCCTTTCCTTATTTAATACACAACCTCTTCTTCTTACTTCTTCTTCTTCTTTCTTCTTTCTTTTTCTTGATCTTGTTTCTTGATTCCGGTGATCACCGTCGGAGTCGTGCTCGTCGCTGACGATCCGAGTGATCCAGTGAACGTACCTTGCCTGTGTGATCACCCTCTTGCCTTTCCTGGACCCGTCCCGCGTGCCGCGTGTGCGTT
This sequence comes from Agapanthus africanus, assembly GCA_030015575.1. Lineage (NCBI taxonomy): Eukaryota > Viridiplantae > Streptophyta > Magnoliopsida > Asparagales > Amaryllidaceae > Agapanthus > Agapanthus africanus. The sequence goes on along the minus strand of JASDDO010000019.1, from coordinate 770,112,437 downwards.
GCGACGATTTACCGACCTCGGACGTGCCGTGCGTATCCGTCGCGTGATTCGATCGAGGCAAGTTTACCTTACTACATGCTATGTTACTATATTTATATCTATTTGAATAAATATAATACATGTATTTAAAATTATGCATCCCATGTTATAGTTTTACAGTTTTACGACGTCCGTTTGCATCCGTACAATTTATTTCGTATCTAGTGCATGCAAATTTATCTTGTTACATGCTAGACTACAATATATTGCACCAATTTGAATAATAACATCACATAATGTTTAGTTACGCATCCCACATTACCATTTTACAGTTTTACTATTTTCGGATATCCGTATGCATCCATATCGTTATTTACATATCTAGACGCATGCTAATTCATCTCGCTACATGCTAGGTATAGTATTGTACATCCATATGAGTAAAATGTTACCCGTTTATCACATTGTGCATCCATTTTACAGTTTTACTTTTTTCGGATACCCGTTTGCATCCATATCATTTAAAATATATATAACTGCATCTATAGATCACATTAATTCATATTACTATTGTAGTAACACCTCATACTTAATAATGTGCATCCCACTTAGTTTTGGAACTGTAACTGTAACCCTAATCGATATTTGTGCATCCATACCATTAATTATATATCTATTTGCATTCCATGTCACGTTATTTCATGTTACTGCTACATTAACACCCCATGCTAGAAAATGTGCATCCTATATAGTAATGGAGCTATAGTCGCAATCCTTAATAGTTATTCTTGCATCCATATTTATTTGTGTATCCATACCAATAATTCTGCATAACTAGCCGCACCCTATATTACATTAACTTATATTATTAATACATTGGTACCCCATGCTTGATATTGTGCATCCTACTTAGTCATGATGTAACCCCTGATAGATATTTGTGCATCCATACTTTTATCGTACATCCGTATTTTTACCCTGATTGCATACTTGCTACATCTTACTGTTGGGCCTCCATTTGTTACACTGTGTACTACCTGACATGACCTGATACACTACTACTTGACATGACTTGATACATTTACACTACCTGACATGACCTGATATATCACTACTTGACATGTTACCTGATCCTGTTTCTAATGCCGACAATCCTGACAGTTGTCCCGATGGACATATCCTATTGTCTGTATAGACAAACCTGTTCCTGCTTGATCCTGTGTTGGCATTAGCTTCAGATTTATCAATACCTGACTTGAACACATAACTTGGGGGTATGGGGAAATCAAGAATATAACCGAACGTAACTCAAAGGGATATCATATTGTTTGCCGTTTTTCCGGGCGTTAAGGAATAATCACCGATGGGTTACGATGAGGATTACATTAATTGATTTCGAAGACTTTAGAATAGATAACCCACTAGCACAGTTTAGATTACTCACCGCACGTCACATGTGCTTATACCCTTCACTGTTTCTTATTCGTGTTACTGTTATACTTTTATTACTGTTCATACTCATACCTGCATGACTTGTTACCCCCTGATTATATTATTATTGATATTATGACGCACTGACGTCTGGGTTTTGCATGGCCCAGATCCTCTACCTTTGTCGCAGGCTAATCAGGAGTATTTTCCGTCATCAGGCCGAGCAGTGAGGATCCTGTTAGTATCCAGTTTAGTTATGTTTACTTTCCAGATGTTATTGCTCATTGGATCTATTGCTTCCGCATATTATTTCTTGACTCATTCACTCTGGCTTATGGACATGTACTTGATAGTTTCTTTTATTTTCCTGTTCTTGATATCTATAGACAGCCGTAATATGACTGTGGAGGGATGTTTCCTAGCCACAGTAGCATGATTGGCTTTGTCTCGTGCCGATCTTAGCGCACTCTGGGAATCGGGGCGTGACAGAGACCATCTCTTAAATGAGTTAGGATATGGGGTTGTCCGGCTTTTGTCAAAAAGCAGAATCTAGACAAACTCGAGACACGATCGGTCATGTGTAAATTTGTGAGATATCCAAAACATTCATATGGATATCTATTCCACCACAAGGAGGAACAAAAGGTGTTTGTTTCTCAACATGCCATATTTTTAGAAAATGAGATTTTTATAAAAGGTGATGATGGCAATGCTGTTAGTTATATGTATGCCCTAGAGGCCATTGCTATACATAGGATGTATATTGTAGTGGATGCTGGGACATATATAGGGAGGACTTTCTTGCTCGACATTATAGTATGCTATCTGGTTACTCTTTACCTTAACGTGTACACTACTTGTCTCTCTGTTACATGTTGGTAAAGCCCTTAGGATGTGTACTTGACTACCTGGACTATGATGCGGATCATACTAGTGGGGACATGGTAGTCCATAAGTACATCCTTCAAAGTCCCTAGTCGTGGGTGTATCGAGACGGGGCATCGATATACCAGAGTAGACTAGCGTATACCTTCTCGACCCATACAGATGGGCGATGGATGATCCCATATCCATTGGTGTTTGACATCAGAGATGATATACGGGTGCTCAGTGGAGACTGGGTACACTGGACGGACTCGCCGAGAACTCCCAGATGGTATTATACCTTACGTCAGATGGCAGTTCTCTGGTGACACTGGTACAGAGTAGTCTGTTGACCCGAGATCGTCATAGAGTCTTGTGTGATTCCCACTGTGCTTTGATTTCCACCTTACCACGTCCAAGAGGGCGTGCAAAACGGTGGTTTTTGGGTACAGTCCCGAATCACATGGAGGCAATGAGCGATAGGAGGGGATTCGTCTCTCCCGGTATAGGGAGTTGATGTTGCGCTGTGTTCGATTGGCTATAACCGGAAATCCCTGGCCAGGGTTGCTGAGATTTACTGGTAAGTGTTACCAGTAGTTTCTCGAACTGTTATAGATCTCATATCGACACGACTTATCGAGCTATTGGGGTCTGATGTTTACCACCCCTAGGCGAGATATGCGACATATCAGACGATCAGACTGGACTGTACGGTAAGTGTTACTGGTTGGATTCACAGGAGTGTGAGCGGGCTTGCTCGTCGATCTTCTGATCGCTCAATACCCGGGTGGCCGTTACGTTTAGCAGACCGCTTGCGGCTTGTGGGTGTTTGATATGATCATCACCTGCTGCCGGCGTATTGACGAGTCTTTAGAGTCCTACACAGAGGTTTCCTGGCTCAAGCGAAACGAAATAGGAGCACATATGAGATATGTGCGGGACCGAGAATAATGCGTGTATGTGATACCGTATTCCATTCTCGCGATGAATGTATCGACTGGTTATATGCGATATAACCTAGTTATCGAATCAAGGATTGATTCGATAAGCCGATACATTAGATATTAGTCGGTTATATGCGATATGACCGGATCATTAAATCAAGTATTGATTTAACGATTTAATGCATAATTATATATTTGATATATTACTTTGTATTAACTAGTATTGGTTCACTTAAGATGGATTTTCTCACTCGGATCTGCACATTGTATATACGATATAATTTTGTGCACTTGTTTGTATCATGTTTGATGATGCATGCAAAATTGGCTAAGTGTAAAGATTAAACCATGGTTGTGTAATGGTTAGGGTTTTGTTTTTACTTATTCATTTATTTATTTATCTATTCTTTTTTGAGAAATGGATAAAAGAAAAGCAAAATGGTTTCTTTCTTTGTTTTCTTTCATGAAGCTTATTGAAGCTCCATGAAGCCTTGACCAAGTGACCATTTTGTCTTCTTCTTTTAACCCTAACCATTCACATAACCTTAGTTAATTCTCTATACTTGACCATGGTTAATTATATGATAAGTATTATTTTCTTTTCACTTATCATATAATTATCATAACATTTTTCATCTTCTTCTTCAAGAAGAAGCTTGCCTCCATCAATGGCAACTTGAGAAAATGAGTGAGAAATCCAATTCTAAAGTGAACCCACCTCCTATTTCTTCATCCTCTACCTCTTGCCAAGTAGTATAGGGTGTTTTCTTCACAAGTTTCATGACTTGGTGAAGTGGGAGCTTGATCTTGTGATGCCTCGACGTAGATCATCTTCGGCATCGTAGTCGATGACCTAGCCCGCCCATTTCTCCGATGAAGCCAACGCTAGAGCCCGGGATTTGATTTGGACAGCAAGGGGACTTCATCACGGAGCTATGGAGGTGGAGCACCGGATCTACAAAGGTTGTATTTCCGTTCTTTTAGTTAAGTTGTTAACTAGTTTCTTTTTCGCCTAAAATTCTAGTTAACGATCTAGTCTAGGGTTTCTCGGCACTTGTAAAATTTGAAATTGGCATGGTTGATGCCTTGTGAGACCTCTATAGTGTGCCTAGGAACCCTACAATGGTATCAGAGCCTAGCTAGAGCCTTAGGCGAAGTCTAGACGACGTTTGAAACCCGATCGAACCGAAACCCTAATTCCCGATATGCTCTCTGGACTTTTTCTAAAATCTGGGATTTTTCCATATTAAAAATGCTTAAAAAATTCAGCAGGGAATTCTAAGAATTACGATGCAAAATTTATCCCATGATCTGCTAAGGGCGCGGCGGAACCGCGGCAGAAGCCTGGCTACTGCGGCGGTTCCGCGGCCATCTGATGACATCATCTGTCCATTTTTGCACAGTAATTCCTATTTTATTATGCTGAATTTTCTGGGAATTTTTAATTTGACTCAAGAGTTGAGTGTTCTGGGGTTGTATTGGGAATCGACGATTCGATCGGATTATCAAACCTTGTCTATGTGGCTTTCCGGATATTTTAGAATATGTTAAAAGGTTCGACCGGATATAAATACCCAACTTTTCCCCTGCCGGAAAATTTCCAAGTGTTGGATTTTTCTGTGGTTTAAGGACGTTCTGAGTAGTGCAAGTAACGCGATGGTCCCTCTAGAAGACAACAAACCTTAACTCGATTATGTGACCGTCTTGAACTGCCCTTTGAACCTTCGGGTTTGGGGCAGTACGGCGTGCCACATGTGAGGCGTTGGTTTGACCCTTCTACGGCTGGACCGTTGGTACTGAGGCATGAAGTGAATGTCTTTGAACCTATTTCATGTGTTGAACGGTTTCGGGAAAACTTGGGTGTTCGAATGTTCGATCGGAAAGTTTAATATTTTCTATTTATCCGGAATGTGATACAATAATTGGAATTCACAAGAAGTTATGAGATAACTGAATGAATGTTATAAACATAGCACTTTAGTCTCACTTGATCGGTTGCCACGGAATTTTGATGTGATCAAAAGTCCGTCGCAATCACGTAGCGTACGTGGATACTCGCCGGGTAAACTTAATAGACAACCTCACTCCATAGCCCCGACCAAGTGACTGTAGGAGAACTCCGTCGCCGAAAGCATCCGTTCGGGTGCTCCCGGTAGCGGTGTTCCGCCTTGGTGCACTTTGTCGACGGCGTCGGGGGTGCGGCCCCCTACTATAGTTTACGATGAGCATTCGATCAGGATGTCGGGAATCTTGTTGAATTGCCCGACTTGATATTGAAAAGAGTTTTCGATTTTGAGACTAAAATGCGGGGTTTATAATCGTTAGGCATGCGATGTCTAAGTAATTCATTTGGTCAGGCATGCGATGTCTTAGGTGGTTGCGGATTCCAACTGTTGTAGTTTTACACTTTCTTTTCTGTGACCGTAAGTGTAATATGTGATATCGCCGGTTTCGTTGCTATACGTCAACGACAATTGGGGTGCACATATTTACTTACGTTGATGACATGTGATGTTATGTGTTGCTGGATATGTTATATTGGATCGTCGTGTTTGAATAGCCGGGTTTTTTTATGTGAGATGAGTGTTTTTCATTTTCATTCATGTAAAAACTTGTATGTAATATTCTTTTATTGGGGCACTTCCAGGTTGCGGAAGATGTCACCGTTTGTATATTATTTACTTTTCCGCACTAGGATAGACCCAAGGAGGGGAGCACAAGTAACCAGGTTCTGGAGTCCAGTAGGAGACCAACTCGAGGAGTCGAGTCCGGGTCTCCTAACTCCAGAATTGGTAGGGTTGCTTGCCGCTCTCGTAGGGGTCTAGGGGTGTGGGTTTGGCTATTCATCATGACCGTGGAATCCGTGTTTTATACTGGCTCGTATTGAAAACACGAACGTCCTAGTATATCCAATATTTCATATGATTCTTCTGCTGCGATATCTGTGATGTGATCATGTGATGTTCTGTGATGGATACTGTATATAGTATATATGATATATTATATAGACGTTACTTATGTTTTACACCCGCGCTAGCCCTGCCCTGCTCTGCCGTTAGTTACCTAACCTAACGGTGCACGAGGGGACATCGAGGCGAATGCGGATGGCATAAGTGTACGTCGTATTTATCTGTGATATTTAGGTACTTAAATGATGGGACTTCATTAATGTGATTAATGAAATAAAAGAAACCTAAGATGTTGTAGAATCGAATTTCAAAATAAAACAGGTAGCTACAGTTCTTGCTTTGCACAGCGGTATATGTGATATATCCTGCACCTTATTCGATGAGGAAAGGACCGAGATCCCTTCACCGGGAGTGACTCCTTTAGCAATAACTGGCAGATGCTACACACTCAGTTTGTCTTTTGATTGCTTTTAAGAGTTTTTGCTTTGCACAATGATATATATGATATATCCCGCACCTCATTCGACGAGGAAAGGACCGACGATCCCTTCACCGGGAGTGACTCCTTTAGCAAAACTAGAAAAGCCTCAAAAACACTCCATTTTAAAATCATTCGATCCTACAACGATATCAAGTTCACTACGCAATAGGTTTTCAGAAAAACCTGACGTAGCTCTCCGTCATTTCAGATAAGTTGTATATAGTATTCATGCTGCATTTGTTGGCTTTCGTCAAGGTGCAGTGTGCGGTAGCTATATGCTGCTTATCTGCTGCATACGATGCGATTGGATTAGGGTAGTCGTGCGGCTTTGTTGGCTTTCGTCAAGGATCGTGCGGGTGGGTTTAATTCAATCAAGAAATGTACGGGTTGAACTTGACTAGCGGGCTATGGTTTGTTGGCTTTCGTCAAGGTCATAGCACGTTAGGGGCAAAATATTATCGGGAATTTCAAGTGTTGAAATTTGCAATGAGATTGCATACCTTCTATGAGATAGTTGGATCCCGATACCCGCTGCGAGTAATTGTTACTCCTGGGAGAGTTTTACACATTACAATTAGCCGATCAAGTAGGTGTCTAGAAAGGTGTTAACGAGGTTACGCCTCTGGGAAAACGAGGTTTACATTAATTAGGTTCGTGCGAAAGCACGGGGGACCTCCCTCAAAGTACCGACACTGGCCTGGCTGAAGGATTGGCGAACTTGTAGTGTGTAATTAATCCCGGCTAGTCTTTCCTTTTAGGGTTTGAAGGAAGATTTGATAAAAAACAGTGGGAGCCATCCTGATTAGATAAAATAATAACAAATCTATTATTGCAAGAGCGCACGCTGAGTGTTTTCTTCTCTCTTTCTCCAGGTAGCGACCATATCACGCCTTAATCAAGATAATAATACGGATATATTGACCGAACCCGCTTGTTATACTGAGCTGGGGAACGTTGGTCCCGCTCCAACTTATAATTGTTATAAGACAGAGCAGGAAATTGGGGAATACCAGATTTCCCGTGCCGCCCAAACGAAGAAAGTGCATATGATGCATCTCCTTCGGGTGTGTTCGTTACACAGAACTGTTTCTCAGTATCCTCTGCGTCCTGGGTATCTGATACCGGAACAGGATCCCAGATATGTAATCTGTTTCATAGGGCTACAGAAAGGCAGAGAACTGAGAACGGGTGATAAGTTTCATGAGACAGAAAACGGGGCAAGTGTTGCAGCCAAGTCTGTTGGTCACTGTCACCCTGTATTCCAAATACATTAATTCTGAACGAATGTTATTAGATACCGAACCTGATATACCAAATCATATCAGTCTCTTTATTAGTAAAGAAATGATAAAATTTTGTATTGTTGGATAATGTTTTGAACATTTCCTATATCAAAAGTTGATCGGTTCAGGCACGTTATCTAAAAGCATTGATGTTCTAAATCAAACTACAGTTCTTAGTATATGGAACACACACAAGAGGAAGAGTTCAGAAATGAACAAATCCATCTTGAGGTATTGTAGACTAGGTCATATCAATGCGACCCGACTGGCTTAAGTTACATATAGATGCATATTTAAATCAGTTTGAATTTACATCTTGTGAAACTTGCCAGTCATGTCACAGAGATAAGATGACCATAGCTCCGTTTACTGGAAACAGAGAAAGATTTAGTGAACTCTTGGGATGATACATGTTGATGTATGTAGGTCCCCTGTCTACACTTGCCAAGACCGGTTCTTTATACTTCATTAAATTCTCTGATGATCTCTTTTGATTCAGACATATGTTCCTGTTGAAACACAAGTCAGAACCTTTTGAGATATTCACAGAATATAAGTTAGAAGTAGAGAACCAATACGGGTATAAGTATTATGTCCTTTGATGAGATCAAGGAGGAGAATACTTGAGCACGAAATTCTTGGACTATTCTAAAGGAGAATGAGATTCTCTCTCAGCATTACTCCTCCGTATACACCATAGCACGATGGTATATCGGGACGGAGCAATAACACCCTATGTGATAAGGTGTGCTCTATGATGAGTACTACTGAGTTACCCATTTCCTTTTGGGAGTTATGCACTTGAGAAGCTGCATACCTATTGAATAGGGTTCGAATCAGATCACTGCCTACCACTCCATATGAGATATGGAATGGGAAGAGCCCATGTCTTAAGCTAGTTAAGATTTGAGGGTTGTCCGGCCTATGTCTGAAAAGAAAAATCCGGACAAGCTCGAGGCAAAGTCAGTTATGTAGAACTGGAAATGTTCCAGCTATACAAACTACAGCTGATGATTTGATAGAACCAAAAGATTCAATAGTTACCAACGAACCTCAGCCTCTCCGCCGATCTAGTAAGGTTCCTCACCCGCCTGAGAGATACTTTGGTTACTCTATGACAGTGGGAGCGAGGATTGCATCATGAGATGATGACCCAACTAGTTTCGAGCTGGCCATCAGGAGTAAGACTCTGTAAGAATGGCTGGATACTTAGCGATCTGAGATGGAATCCTTATACACCAACAAAGTATGGACTTTGGTTGCTATATCTGAAGTGTTAAATCCCCATCAGGAGCAAGTATATCTTGAGAAGATTACTTGGTGTAGATGGAAAAGTTGAGACTTTCAAAGCTAGACTTGTTAAAGGTTTTCATCATTGACCAGGCGTGGATAATGATGAAACCTTTTTCCAGTGGCTATGCTTAAGTCCATCCAGATCCTACTTGCCATGGCTACATACCATAACTACGATATCTGGCGGTTGGGTGTCATGACAGCTTTTCTAAATGATGTTTTAGAAGAGAGAGTCTATAAGTACACAGTCAGAGGGCTTCGTAGACAGTGGGAGCAGCGGAAACGTGTGCGAGATGTTTTATGTGATAAAGCAGGCATCGCGGAGTTGGAACATCTGTTTTGATGTGGTAGTCAAAGAGTTTGACTTCATCAAAATGGTAGATGAACCTTGTATATACGAAAAGGTAGTAGGGAGTATGGTGGTGATCCTCGTAGAGTACGTGGATGACATACTCATGATAGGGAAAGAGTTTCCTATGCTACGCTCGATCAATCTCCGCTTATCACAATGATTCTCCACGTAGGATCAAAGTAATACCTACTAAATCCTCGGTTTTGGATCTATGAGATAGATCTAAATGTGTGTTAGGATACTCACTAGTTGTAGTGAGATGGTATCAATCGATCCTGGGGAGAATCACTGGAAGGGTTCCAGGGTGATAAGGACGACTGAAAGTCAGTCACAGGCATTGTCTTTACCCTCTGTAAAGGGACGGTATGTTGGAAGAGTTCCAAGCTAGATACCGTGGCATACTAGACGATAAAGGCTCGATACATCGCTATTTAAGATGCTACCAAAGAGGCAGTCTGGATGTATATTTGTTCATGAGATGAACTTCGTTCCTACCATTGTGAGACAATGGAGTTGTAGCTTATGCCAAGGAACGCAGGTCCCATCAGTGATCCAGACATATTCTAAGGCAGTATCACCTGATCATGGAGATGGTTGATCTCTAAGGGATCGAGGTAAGGAGAGTTGACTCAGAGGACAACACGGCGGATCCACTCACGGAGGCCTATTCCCAGAGAGAGACTTTTATGGGATGGTTGAGTATGAGATACTACAACCACTGCTACAGATGGCCCTAGTGCAAGTGGGAGATTGTTAGTTATATGTATGCCCTAGAGGCCATTGCTATACATAGGATGTATATTGTAGTGGATGCTGGGACATATATAGGGAGGACTTTCTTGCTCGACATTATAGTATGCTATCTGGTTACTCTTTACCTTAACGTGTACACTACTTGTCTCTCTGTTACATGTTGGTAAAGCCCTTAGGATGTGTACTTAACTACCTGTACTATGATGCGGATCATACTAGTGGGGACATGGTAGTCCATAAGTACATCCTTCAAAGTCCCTAGTCGTGGGTGTATCGAGACGGGGCATCGATATACCAGAGTAGACTAGCGTATACCTTCTCGACCCATACAGATGGGCGATGGATGATCCCATATCCATTGGTGTTTGACATCAGAGATGATATACGGGTGCTCAGTGGAGACTGGGTACACTGGACGGACTCGCCGAGAACTCCCAGATGGTATTATACCTTACGTCAGATGGCAGTTCTCTGGTGACACTGGTACAGAGTAGTCTGTTGACCCGAGATCGTCATAGAGTCTTGTGTGATTCCCACTGTGCTTTGATTTCCACCTTACCACGTCCAAGAGGGCGTGCAAAACGGTGGTTTTTGGGTACAGTCCCGAATCACATGGAGGCAATGAGCGATAGGAGGGGATTCGTCTCTCCCGGTATAGGGAGTTGATGTTGCGCTGTGTTCGATTGGCTATAACCGGAAATCCCTGGCCAGGGTTGCTGAGATTTACTGGTAAGTGTTACCAGTAGTTTCTCGAACTGTTATAGACCTCATATCGACACGACTTATCGAGCTATTGGGGTCTGACGTTTACCACCCCTAGGCGAGATATGCGACATATCAGACGGTCAGACCGGACTGTACGGTAAGTGTTACTGGTTGGATTCACAGGAGTGTGAGCGGGCTTGCTCGTCGATCTTCTGATCGCTCAATACCCGGGTGGCCGTTATGTTTAGCAGACCGCTTGCGGCTTGTGGGTGTTTGATATGATCATCACCTGCTGCCGGCGTATTGACGAGTCTTTAGAGTCCTACACAGAGGTTTCCTGGCTCAAGCGAAACGAAATAGGAGCGCATATGAGATATGTGCGGGACCGAGAATAATGCGTGTATGTGATACCGTATTCCATTCTCGCGATGAATGTATCGACTGGTTATATGCGATATAACCTAGTTATCGAATCAAGGTTTGATTCGATAAGCCGATACATTGGATATTAGTCGGTTATATGCGATATGACCGGATCGTTAAATCAAGTATTGATTTAACGATTTAATGCATAATTATATATTTGATATATTACTTTGCATTAACTAGTATTGGTTCACTTAAGATGGATTTTCTCACTCGGATCTGCACATTGTATATACGATATAATTTTGTGCACTTGTTTGTATCATGTTTGATGATGCATTCAAAATTGGCTAAGTGTAAAGATTAAACCATGGTTGTGTAATGGTTAGGGTTTTGTTTTTACTTATTCATTTATTTATTTATCTATTCTTTTTTGAGAAATGGATAAAAGAAAAGCAAAATGGTTTCTTTCTTTGTTTTCTTTCATGAAGCTTATTGAAGCTTCATGAAGCCTTGACCAAGTGACCATTTTGTCTTCTTCTTTTAAACCTAACCATTCACATAACCTTAGTTAATTCTCTACACTTGACCATGGTTAATTATATGATAAGTATTATTTTCTTTTCACTTATCATATAATTATCATAACATTTTTCATCATCTTCTTCTTCTTCTTCAAGAAGAAGCTTGCCTCCATCAATGGCAACTTGAGAAAATGAGTGAGAATTCCAATTCTAAAGTGAACCCACCTCCTATTTCTTCATCCTCTACCTCTTGCCAAGTAGTATAGGGTGTTTTCTTCACAAGTTTCATGACTTGGTGAAGTGGGAGCTTGATCTTGTGATGCCTCGACGTAGATCATCTTCGGCATCGTAGTCGATGACCTAGCCCGCCCATTTCTCCGATGAAGCCAACGCTAGAGCCCGGGATTTGATTTGGACAGCAAGGGGACTTCATCACGGAGCTATGGAGGTGGATCACCGGATCTACAAAGGTTGTATTTCCGTTCTTTTAGTTAAGTTGTTAACTAGTTTCTTTTTCGCCTAAAATTCTAGTTAACGATCTAGTCTAGGGTTTCTCGGCACTTGTAAAATTTGAAATTGGCATGGTTGATGCCTTGTGAGACCTCTATAGTGTGCCTAGGAACCCTACAAATGCGGTAGAACAAGAAGAGGTTCTAGAGACACAAATTACTCATGAAGAATTGGTTAAAACTGATGTTGCAGTAGAACTTCATGAAGCTCAGCCGCTCCGGAGATCTAGTAGAACTTCTCGCCCACCGGAGAGCTACTATGGGTTTCTCATTGATGGTGACAAAGAAGATTGCATCATGGATGATGATGACCCTACTAGTTTTCAGCAAGCTATCACGAGTGGTGACTCGGTGAAGTAGCTGGATGCCATGAGATCCGAAATGGAGTCTATGTACACCAACAAAGTATGGAATTTGGACGTTGCACCCCCTGGGATAAAACCCGTAGTTTGCAAATGGATCTTTAAAGGAAAGATTGGTGTAGATGGACAGGTAGAGACCTATAAAGCAAGACTTGTAACGAAAGGTTTTCGTCAAAGAACAGGATTTGAATATGATGAAACTTTCTCTCCAGTAGCAATGCTTAAATCCATTCGGATCCTACTTGCTATTGCTGCTCACTACGACTATGAAATTTGACAAACGGACGTTAAAACTGCATTTCTAAATGGTGATTTAGAAAAATGCGTTTATATGGATCAGCCAGAAGGCTTCATTGATAGTGGGAGCAGCGGGAAAGCATGTAGGTTGCTTAAATCCATTTATGGATTAAAGAAGGCCTTACGGAGCTGGAACATCTGCTTTGATGATACAATCAAACAGTTTGATTTTATCAAAAATATAGATGAGCCATGCATTTATAAGAAGATTGTAGGGAGTACTGTCACATTCCTCGTATTGTACGCAGATGACATTCTCTTGATAGGAAATGATATTCCTATGGTACAATCGGTCAAACTATTCTTATCACAAAGGTTCTCCATGAAGGATCTGGGTGATGCACCCCAGAGACCTTAGCTTGCCAACGGCCTCGTCTTTCAGCCGTTTGGATAAGGGGTTGTAGAGCCCTGGCGACGCCCTCCAGATGGAATACATCAGCAGTTGAAGTAGGAGGGAGCGCCGGGGGAGCAATCGGCCAAAATGATCCTTGATGCGGCCTATCACCAACTGCACCATGTCCTCAGTACAGTACTGATCATAGAGGTACACGTCCTCGAAGTTTATGATCTCGGGGATGGTGAAAGGGAAGTCCTCCATTCTTAAGTTTCGGGTGTGAGGAAGGGAGTAATCAACGCTCCTTCCGTTTTATAGCCCACAACGCCCCCGGAGTTCAACGGTCGCCCATTTCACCCGCAACTATGCCGCCACACGGCAGACCTCACGCTGCTCGATGCGAAATCGAAACGACACTACCCCGATGCTTCGCGTTCCCCACACGATCATGACATGTGTCGCCAGCGACTGTCCCTCTTCCCGGTACTCACCCCAGGGAGGACGGACGGAACCTCGCACAAGAGGCAACTGAGCAACTTCACTGCTCGATCCATCCTTGGCAGGCCTCCCATGGCCCTTCCATCGCCAAGAGGCACCGGGCAATAACCTTGCTCGGCTCATCCTTAGTAGGCCTCTTATGGCCCCTCCTGCGCTAAGGATCAAAAGCCCTCGCAAGAGGCAACCGGGCCCGCCCTTGCTCGGTTATCCCTGGATGGTTGCTCCCTACCCCAACACACCAGGGATCAAAACCCTCGCCAAGAGGCACCGGGAAGCAACCCTGCCCGGCCCATCCTTAAGGATCAAAAGCCCTCGCAAGAGGCAACCGGGCCCGCCCTTGCTCGGTTATCCCTGACTGGTAACTCCCTACTCCAACACACTAGGGATCAAAGCCCTCGCCAAGAGGCACCGAGCAGCTACCCTGCTCGGCCCCATCCTTAGTAGGCCCCATACGGCCCCTCCCGCGCTAAGGATCAAAAGCCATCGCACGAGGCAACCGGGCCCGCCCTTGCTCGATTATCCCTGGCTGGTAGCTCCCTACCCCCACACACCAGGGATCAAAGCCCTTGCCAAGAGGCACCGAGAAGCTACCCTGCTCGGCCTCGTCCTTAGTAGGCCCCTTATGGTCCCTCCCGTGCTAAGGATCTTAGCCTTCACCAAGAGGCAACTGAGCAGCTTCACTGCTAGGTCCATCCCTAGCAGGCCTTGTACGGCCCTTACAACGCCAGGGATCGAAGCCCTCGCCTAAAGGCACCGGGCAGCTACCTTACTCGGTCCATCCTTGGCATGACTCTCCGAGCCTTCCACGCTAAGGAACATGACCTCACCATGAGGCATCCGGTCTATCTATGTCTGAGCGATCTTCACCTCGACTTCGGAGCCATGGAGATACCGTCTTCCCGCCGGTCTTTGCACACTTGGCAAACGAACAGATGCAACTCGACATATGATTGCTAGACGAAGAACCGATATAAAACGAAGGCAGTACTGTGCAAATACAAGTGTTTACCGACAAAGGAAAATACGTGTGCAAATACAACTGCAAAAAGTTTTTATTGACAAAGCCAAAAGTCTTTACAAGGGTATTATGGGCTCCCCAGCCTTACAAAATGTCCGGAGGCCTACAAAATTCCCGACCCAACAAAAGGAAAGAAATAAGATGACAAGGGGCTTCAGGCTTCGAGGCCAGGCACAACCTCAGGAAGCTCAGCATCTACCACGGCTCGGGCGGCGTCTAGGGGCTTAGCGCCCATCACATCAGCCTCAACGTCGCCATCGCCGGGAATCTCTTCCCCGGCTTCGGCCCCGGGGTCGTCCCCCGGCTCATCATCCCTACAAGGATATTCGGCTCGGAGCTCTTCGTTAGCGAACTCCGGCATCCGAGCCTTGACGGCGTCGAGGGCCTCATGCCAGATGACGGTAGTGGTCGAGGCTAGGACGGTGTAAAAATCTTGCGATTTCTTGTAGTTCTCCACCGCCTTCGCCGCTCTGAGATCGGCTCGCTTCATCCCCTCTACCGCCGCCTCCAGCTCCTTCCAGAGGGTGCTCGCCGACTTCTTCATCGTGCCGACGAGCATCTTGGAGTCCTGAAGCTTGGCCTCGGCGGCCTGAGCGGCCTCGCGGTACCGGGCAACCTCCTGCTTCACGACAGCCACTTCCTGCGTCTCGGCCGCTACCTCGCCCTCCAGGGCAGCGGCCCTCGCCATCGCCGCCTCCAGCTCCAGCTTTGAGCTCTCCTCCAGCGAGGAGAGCTCGCACGCGGCTCGTATCGCCAGGGCAATTTCCTCTTCCTCCATGTGGACGATGAGGGCAACGTGCTGGAGGACCTGAAGAAATCAGAAGGGGGTCAGGAAGGAAAGGAGGCACCAAATCTCGCGAATGATGAGACGCTGAGTGAAAAATCGAGCCAGGTGCGAGCACTAACCTGCACGGCCTCTTGGGCGATGGCCGCCATTTGTGCCTTAAGAGTCCCCCGAGGAACCTTGCCCCTGGCCGACCTCTCCATGTCGGACAGCAAGCTGTCAGCGATGGAGAGCCCCAAGGGCACCTCAAAGCGGAGATCCCCCTCATCCACCAAGATCGGGGAGGCCGGGGTCCGCGGAATCGTTCGGGGGAACCTCTGGAGAGACGACGGCGGAGATCCGGTCTCCACCTCCGAAGCCTGGGCCTCCTGTCCCCAAACCCGCTTTCGGCTCGGCGCCTTGCTAGGCTTTAGGGGACGGCCCGCACTCGAACGCTGGGGTGCGACGGCTGCCGGAGGAACCGGGACAGACGTCGGACGAGAAGAGCTGGCACCTCCAGCCTTCGGTCCCTTATTCAGCTTGCGCATGGCCGCTCGGAGGTGGCTCAAGTCCATGGGTTTTGCACAAGACAAGATACAATGGAATCAGCAACACAAACAAAAATGAAAACAAACGCAAGCTCCTAACTTACCGACGAACTGGGCGGGGCTGAGCCCAGCCCAACTAAGGGCCCACTCAGAAAATAGCACGTCAGCCCGGGGAATGGGCTCCTACTCCGCCACTCTCACCGCATCGGGATCATTAGACGGACTCCCCCGCCAGCACCTATCCCTAGACCACTGAGTAGGCACGGGCCAGTCCTCACCCTCTGGTGGCCCAACAAAGAAAAACTTCTTCTTCCAATCGTGGATGGAAGAAGGCAAGACGACGACTCCTGACCCAGCTGCATTCCCCCGTTGTTTCCTAAAGGAGAGGTAAATCCACTTCGGGTCGCCCGTGCGAGTGCCGGGGTGACCTTTGTAAATGAGAGAGAAGGTAAGGATGGACAGACTGAAGGGGATCATATGCAACTTCAAACGGACCAGGAACCCAAGGAGAATCCTCCAGGAGTTCGGCACTAGCTGACTTGGGGCTAGCCCAAAGTAACTTAGCGCTCTAACAAGATCGGGGGAGAAAGGCAGGCGCATTCCGGCCCAAAAGGCTTCCAGGTACAAGTCAATCTCTTTACCCCGTACCTGATCTGCCTTCTCTCCTTCCTCGGCCAAACGTAGTGTATAGCCGGAGGGGATATGGAAACAAGCCCGAGCGGTGGCAAGCTCGTCCTCATACCTCACCAAGGACGGCACACCAGGGGCGTCCGCCGCCTCCGTTCCAGAAACCGCCTCAGTCAAGCGACCCCGGGAAGAGGATCTGACCCTAACTCCCCGGGAAGACTCCGACTAAGTGGAAGAATCCCTAGAATTTACCCCGACGACATCTACAGACTCCTCAAAAGAAGACATCTAACCTGGTGGAAAGAAATCCTCGCGAACGCAGAGATCTGACCTAAAGAAGAGAGCGCCGAGCTAACAAAACTCAGAATGAGGAAAATATGAAGAGATATGGGCCCTGAAGAGGACCGCTCCTCTATTTAAGCTGCCGGTGTCCTCATCTAACGGTGACAGTCAACTCCCGCCAAAACTTCTTCTCACATTCGACGACCATGATTGCTCCACCTGTCGCACGCGCATTGGCCGTATCCCATCAGACACCAGAGGTCTGCGGCCCATCGCGTCAGCTAACCAGCGCTCGACACGTGGGCTGTCGCTTCAGTGGAAGTACGCGCGATCCGGAACACCCTCTTTAAAGCAGAGATCGCACCCTGATTCGCTAGCATCATCCAGAAAATACAACAGATTTCCCGGGAACACGCCTGTTCATATCAGAATTTTGCATTATTATATTCCCCATTCTTAATCATATTGCAAATAAATAGGTGCTTTTGATCCATGTCTGCTAAATAGTTGCAGGTTACAGGTTCTCAGAACAATACAGTGAAATTCATGAAAAGACGTACAAAAGTGAGACTACGACCAACAAAAAATGAATCCGTATGATGCCGCCTAACAGTTCAAGGAACAAATGAAGATCAGTAAACAGTTACATGCACAAGAAAGTTCAAGGGCAGCACAAGATACAAGACTTCAAAGCGAAGCTAATGGTAAAAGTCCACAACATTTTGCACTGTGGAAATCTAGAAGAAAATAGAAGATATTCTGAGAAACCAAGTGAAGAAACCAGAAGTAAAATGCAACATGAAGCAGCCCTAAAGAAATGCGCCCAAGAGCCCATCAAACGACCGCGGAACCGCGGCTAAACAAGGCTTCTGGCCGCGGATCCACTGTCGTGCAGAGCACGTTTTGGTGCGTGTCGGTGGGAGTCGGTGCATTGACCCGGTTTTTTTAGGGTAGTATTGTAATTTCAGATGTGGATCAGATGTAAACCCTAGGGTTTCTCCTATCTATAAATAGGAAAGCCTACAGCTCTTTTGGGGCATGCCTCTTTTTAATTCTTAGATTTTAAATTTTCAATTCCATTGTAATCGTCAAGAGGTGTCAATAAAGTAAGTTTTTTTTATCTTGCAATTTTAATTTCATCTTTTAATTTCTACAAATTTTGTATCTGTCTTTTATTATCTGCACGTTAATTAGGTAATTAAAAAGAAAATAAAAAATGAACTCTTTTGTTAATACCCTAATGAGTGAGTAGTTCCTCACTTGTTAGGATTAGGATTGGGTAGGTTTGAGAGATGGAAATCTCTCACTCTTTTCTTTCCCTCATAACTTTATAAATTAGGACTCTATGTAAAACAAACACCCACCGCTCACTATGACACCCTATCCTACGAGATAGCACTGATTCCCTAGTTAGACCGGTAGTGGTTGATTTATATAGAGGTTAGGGACTGTCGTGCTCATTAGGACAAAGGAAGGTTGTGGGCAATCGGTCGTTTATCTAAACCTGACTTAGTGGTGTCTAGCCTAGACAAGTAGGAAATGTAATTTTAAAAGGCCCGTCTCATGGTGATTCGTGAGCGGATCTCTCCTTTCTTTACTTATGCTTACCTGGCCACAATTGGCGGTGAAGAGGCGATTTGAGGGATATCTCATAACTTGTCCTTTGGAACAGTTAGGAGCAGTCTAGTTGACTTAAGAGACCCTAGCTCTAGGCTTGATTGTTCATGTTGTGATTGCTTGAAAGTGTGTCGTAGTTCCTTATATAAAAAATCTTTTGCAAAACTCCTTATAAAAAAAACTACAAAATAAAAATTTTACAAAAACTTGCCATTTTGTCGCTAGAAATCCATTGCACCTCACTCGCACCCACATTCTCTCATTTACGTTTTCTTACCCCCACATTCTATTTTTACTTTCTGACTACACTACACCTCGTTAGTGTATGTCCGGTTGGACTAGAGACACTAGCGCCCGTTTAGTCTGTGTCTCGTTACTGCCTACTGACGACGCGTTCGACTCCGAAGTCGAAAATCCTTCCACTTTTTTACCTTCATCTTCAAATTCACCATCTTCTAAGGAGATGTCGGGATTCAATCCTAACAACCCCTTACCTACATCGGGGCTGATTCCACCTCAACTGGGTGCAAATAACCCACCACACCCTCTTGTTGAAGCGCCCCAACGAATCGCGCTCCAGAATCTTTTCTATCCTACCCGCACCGCATTTTCCATTTGTCTTTCACTTCCACCGGCTAATGGGGATAACTTCGAAATTAAACCCCACTTCATCAATATGTTGCCCAAATTTCACAGGCTGGAATCCGAAGATGCCTACATCTTTATTAACAAATTCCAGAATGTTTGCGCAATAATGAAGACCACCCAACTTTCCGATGATGCTATAAGGCTACGTGTCATTCCATTCATTTTATGTGACCTAGCTGAAAAGTGGTTATATAGCACAGTATCGCACTCCATAAAAAATTGGGAAGAGTTTGTTAAGGCTTTTCTTAAAAAGTTTTACCCACACCACAAGACCGCGAGAATCAGAAATGAAATTAATCAATTTTCCCAGCTTCCTTCCGAACCTTTTTGGAAGTGTTTCGAACGATTTAAGGACCTTCTTGTTCAGTGCTCTCACCACGGTATCGAGAGATGGCAACTTTGCCAAACTTTATATGAAGGACTGAACTCAGCAACTAAGCAGTTGTTGGAAATCATTTGTCAAGGTCACTTTCTTACAAAATCGAGCGAGGAAGCTTGGCAATTTCTCGACGATCTTGCTGAACAAACACTTCAGTGAGAAAGCACTAAAGCCACTTCATCTACTTCATCAGGTCAATCTAGGGCAGGCATACATCAACTTGATATGTCGATTGCAATGAAGGCCGAAATGGCTGCACTCACGAAAAAACTAGAAGCAATTGAGAGCAAATTCTCATCGCCTTCTCCTGCCCCAGCTTTACTCCCACGCACTATTTGTGCTTGTTGTTCAGATCCGTCCTATCTAACCGAAGAGTGTTCTTACAACCCTCCTGCTCAAGGACAAGATCAAGTCAATGCTGTCTTTCAGCAAAGACAAAGAAATGATCCATACTCTTCAACTTATAATCCTGGTTGGAGGAGCCACCCAAATTTCGCCTGGAATCAAAATCAACAACAATTCCAAGACAATAACAATTTCCAGAGGCCTCCTCCACAACAACAAGCCTCTCAACAAACTCAATATCAGCAACCTTTCCAACCCCAACCTTACCAAAATCAAATGAACAATTTTGCACCAAACAACTCTTTTCCTCAAAATAATTTTGTTCAACCAAATAACGATAAGGTTTTCTCGCTAGAACGAAGCCTGGATGCATTTTTAAAACAATCTATGCAATCCTCAGCTAGAATCCAATCTTCCATTCAGTCTTTGGTGCAACACACTGCATCACATGAGAAAAGCATCAAAACCATTGAAGCTCAAATTGTACAACTGAATGCTGCGTTAAGCGAGCGAGAGAAGGGGAAACTTCCATCTCAACCACTGCCAAATCCTGGTCACACACAAAATACATATGTTGCTCATGAACAACAAAATCATAATGTGAGTGCCGTGACTACATTGAGATCTGGAAAGGTGTTGCACAATAACGTTGGCAATAATGATGACACCCCGGCCGCCGCTTCTTCTTTTTCTTCGTCTTCTTCAGAGCCTGTTCTTCATTCTTCACAAGGCTCTACTTCTTCTTCTAATTCGAATGGACCCACATCTCACTCCACGAAAACACCTACACTGGGATCCGTTCCAACTCCGCAATCTACTCCACAAACATTGGACTCAACAAATTTTCAAAATGTTCCATTTCCAAACAGGTTGAGATCCAATAAACCCACTCCATAAATGGAGAAGATTGTGGAGTTATTCAAATAGGTTAGCATTAACACACCTCTCTTGGATGCAATCCAACAAGTTGCTTCTTACGCTAAAATCTTAAAGGACTTATGCACCAAGAAGAGGAAATCGCAGGTACCTAAGAAAGTTTTCTTGGCTAGTGCAGTAAGTGATGCTCTTACCCAACCTTTACCCCAAAAACGTAAGGACCCTGGCTGTCCTACAATTTCAATAAAAATTGGGGATAAGAACATCAACCGCGTGCGCACTTTTAGATCTTGGTGCTAGTGTTAATTTGCTTCCCTATTCAGTATATGAACAATTAGGCGTTGGAGAGCTTAAACCCACACATTGTACTCTCCAAATGGCCGACCGATCCATCACCCATCCTAGGGGTGAGTTAGAGGATGTGTTGATTAAAGTAGGGGACTTCATTTTCCCCGTTGATTTCATTGTTATGGACACACAGCCTGTAGCTAACCCCCGGAGTCAAATTCCGGTGATACTTGGTCAACCATTTCTTGCGACTTCTAATGCGGTGATCAATTGTCGAAATGGTTCGATGAACCTATCTTTTGGAAACATGACAATTGAACTCAACATTTTTAAGTTGGGGAATCAGCCCTCCGAGCTTAATGCTAATATACTTGATGTTTACTCGATCCAAGAGATCACTCAGGAGGACTGTGAGCACGAAAAATTTCTGTTCGATCACAGCAGTTTTGATGCCACTAGTGCGTTCCTCCTCGAATTTGACACAGTTTTCACACCCGATAACGATTACGAGTGTTTCACTTTTTCGAACGATTTTGAAGAATCATCATCCGAGTTTGAGTCCTTTGAATTTTCGGATGAGTTAGCTGAACCATCCGACTCGTTTGCTTACACTCGCTTTGAACCTCTATTTGAATCCTTCGAGCTTGAGACAGTTTCACCAATTTTACCTTCAATTGTTGCGCCTCCAAAACTCGAACTCAAGCTGTTGCTGTCTCACCTTAAATATGCCTACTTGGGTGAGAATGAAACCCTTCCTGTTATCATTTCGGCCTCTCTAGCCCCCGAGCAAGAGAAAGCCCTTTTAATGGTCTTCTAAAATAATCGGCAAGCTTTTGGCTTGACTATGGCGGACATCAAGGGGATCAGTCCCCTAATAGTTGAACATCGTATTCATATGATGGATGATGCCAAGCCAGTAAGGGATCCACAAAGACGCCTCAACCCTGTAATGAAGGAGGCTGTTAAAAAGGAGATCGTAAAATGTCTTGATAGCGTTATCATTTACCCTATCTCTGATAGCCAGTGGGTTAGCCCCATTCACGTTGTCCCAAAAAAATTGGGCATAACGGTCATAACTAATGAGGCGAATTAGTTAATAGCTACTCGCACCCAAACTGGGTGGCGAGTATGCATCGATTATAGAAAACTCAACGCCGCGACACGGAAAAACCATTTTCTATTACCTTTCATTGACCAAATACTAGAACGATTAGCTGGGCACGAGTACTATTGCTTTATGGATGGCTACTCCGGCTATAATCAAGTTCCCATCGCCGAAAAGGACCAAGACAAGACCGCATTTACTTGTCCTTTCGGTACGTTTGCTTACCGTCGCATGCCCTTTGGGTTATGCAATGCACCCGCTACTTTCCAGCGGTGTATGATGGGCATTTTTTCAGACATGGTGGAAAAATTCTTGGAGATTTTTATGGATGATTTCTCCATTTTCGGCGACTCCTTTGGCGAGTGTTTGCTACATTTAGACGCAGTTCTTACCCGGTGTAGGGATAAGAACCTCATATTAAATTGGGAGAAATGCCACTTTATGGTACGAGAAGGTATTGTCTTAGGACATATCATCTCGCAAAATGGCATTGAGGTTGATAAAACTAAGATTGAAGTCATTTCCAATCTTCCTCCTCCCAAGTGCTTCAAAGACATCCGAGCCTTCCTTGGCCATGCCGGTTTCTATAGACGGTTCATCAAGGATTTTAGCAAGATAGCTAGACCCTTGACTCTTTTGTTGGCCAAGGACACCACTTTTAATTTCGACTCAACCTGCATGAAGGCGTTCGAGTCGTTGAAAAACTCACTTATTTCTGCTCCCATTCTTTCATCTCCTGACTGGACGCATCCTTTTGAAATTATGTGCGATGCATCTGATTTCGCCATTGGTGCTGTCCTTGGACAACACATAAATAAGATGCCGCATGTAATTTATTACGCTAGCCGAACCTTAAACGAGGCCCAATTAAATTACACAACAACTGAAAAAGAATTCTTAGCTGTTGTGTTTGCACTAGAAAAGTTCAGGCCCTATTTAATCGGCTCTCCAGTCATCGTTTACATAGACCACTCAGCTCTTCGCCATCTTTTCGCGAAGAAAGATGCTAAATCTCGGCTGATACGTTGGATCCTCTTATTACAAGAGTTTGACCTTATCATCAGAGACAAGAGAGGATGCGAAAACGTAGTCGCCGACCACCTTTCACGCCTTCCTTCTTCGCCTACACTTCAAATTCCTATTAAAGACGTTTTTCCAGATGAGCAGCTCTTAACCGTGTCATGCGAATCTTGGTTCGCAGATATCGTAAATTATTTGGCCACCGGACTGATACCAAACAAATGGTCGAAACAGGACAGACTCAGATTTCTATCTCAGGTAAAACATTTTTACTGGGATGAACCGTATCTCTTCAAATACTGTTCCGACCAAATCATTCGTCGGTGTGTCCCTGACAACGAGTTTAAGAGCGTGCTGTCTTTTTGCCACGATCAAGCGTGTGGCAGGCATTTTGGCCCCAAAAAGACAGCAGAAAAGATCTTGCAGTGTGGCTTCTACTGGCCACGACTTTTTAAAAACGCATACGAATACTGCAAGACGTGCTCCCGGTGCCAACACTTGGGCCGGATATCTCGGAGAAATGAAATGCCGCTCCAACCAATTATGGTTGTTGAAATTTTTGATGTTTGGGGATAGACTTTATGGGACCATTTCCCAATTTTTTTGGGAACATGTATATACTACTTGCTGTTGACTGTGTTTCCAAATGAGTCGAGGCTGTGCCCAACCGAACTAATGACAATAAGGTTGTCGTTAGATTTCTCAAAGAAAACATTTTTTCTCGGTTTGGGCATCCTCGCGCGATTATCAGTGATAATGGATCTCACTTTTGTAATAGGACTTTCGAGTCCTTAATGCGGAAATACTTCATTACTTACAAGCTGTCAACGCCCTATCATCCCCAAACTTGTGGGCAAGCCGAGATTTCGAATCGGCAGATTAAACAGATATTGGAGAAAACGGTTTCCAAAAACCGTAAAGATTGGTCATCAAAACTTATTGATGCCCTTTGGGCATTCCGTACTGCCTATAAGACTGATCTTGGTATGTCTCCATATAGGCTTGTTTATGGAAAGGCTTGCCATCTTCCAGTTGAAATAGAGCATAAGGCATTTTTGGCAATAAAAGAGTTGAACCTATCTTTGGGAGATGCGGGCAGCAATAGAAAGCTGCAGTTGAATGAATTAGACGAGCTGCGGGATGAAGCCTATAAAAACGCAATAGTTGTTAAAAACCGAACGAAGGTGTTCCACGATAAACACCTTATGCGCAAGACTTTCAAACCCGGTCAACAGGTTTTACTTTATGATACTCGGTTACATTTCCATCCCGGCAAGCTCAAATCTCAATGGAAAGGGCCATTTTTGATACGCACTGTATATCCGCACGGTGCGGTTGATCTAGAAAACCCGGAGGACGGTTCACTGTTTAAAGTGAACGGACATCGACTTAAACCGTTCCTCACTGCGGACCCTTCGGAGGAGCTCCTGTTTTTGCAGGAGCCGATCTACATTGACTGATCTTCCTCCATTTACCCCTAAATTTCGATTATCTAGCCAAAACACTGTTTCAAACAAGTTTGGGGGTATGTATCATTTGTAATTATATAAAAACAAAATTAAAAAAAATGAAAATGAAAATTTGAAAATGAAAATTTTTGGGGTATTTTTGTAAATTTCCAGTTTTAATAAAATAAAAATAAAAATTTTATTTACAAATAATTTCCTCTTTTTAAGAGGGGCTTTTTACAAATAATCAAAACAACCCCCTATAAATAAGACCCGACCCCTCTCTGTTTTCTTAACCCTAATTTTTCACCTCTCTGCAAACCCTAGCCGCCGCTCAAGTTTCTGCAGTGCGATCCCTCCTAGCCGCAGCGCTTCCGCCTCCCAAGCCACGATTCCGCCGCGCAACCGCCGCGCATTGGTGTCTGCTCCCTCTGATTTTTTCAGAGGAGGTTTGTTTTCTTAGATCCTCTCTGTTAAATTTTTTTTAGATCTGTGAACTCTCTGTAATGGCACCAACAATGCAGTTAGAACGTGATTTTTCATAAATCTTTTCACACACAATTTACGGGAGTTATTTTCGTGATGAAATCATACGGAGGGGATGGAATTTTTTAATTTATAATCATCCCAATGCTTACGCTCTTCCAGATCTAGTCACTCGTTTTTACGAGTGCATGGAGGAAGGCTGCCTTACACAATACGGTTTTATCAAACTATTTTGGGACGATAGGAAGATAATCATTGACAGGGACTTCATCCATGAAGTCACTTTAATTTCTAGATTACCTGTTCACGACCAACCCCTTCAATTTGAAGACTAGATGCCCTTATTGGGTATCGACTGTTCGAGGGAACCTAGAAAGGGAATACAGGCTAGAACCCTCTTCGCCAATGTTTTAACCGTGTGCCGGTGGGCACAAAACAATATTTTTGGGAGTTCACATAATACCACATTTTTCTCTCCGTCTCTTCATATCGTGCACACCCTAATGACTAGGAACCCTAGATTTGATATGTGCACGGTTTTGCTTTATTCAATTGGTGCTGGTAAAAGGGCCGCAAATTACCCATGCCCCATGTTAGTAGCATAACTGTGTCGCTATTTCCTCCCTGTGGAGGAATTTGAATTCTACATGTATGGAGATATACCCATTAGGCTTCTCATTGAGGGCGTATCCACGTCCTATACCCGCTTGACGGATGTATGCTCACAAACAGAACCGGCCGAACATGTACCAGCCAGGACACCCAGCTCCAGCTCGACCGCGAGCGATGAAGAGCTAACCCCTGCTGCACAAGCGCGTTTACTTCGAAGAAACAATAGGGGGATAGAAAGATTGCTTGGAATGATGACGCAGCATGATCAGCGTTTAACACAAATAGAGCAGGGGATCAGAACCCTGCTAGCTAGAGAGGAGCGTTCCCGTTCACATTCAAGAGGACGGCGAGGGCCTGACCAGTGAGGGAACTGCTTTTGGTAAGTTTAGGGGAGAAGGTGGTTTGTAAATAGTTATCATTGCATTGCATATTTTTAATTTTTGTACATATTTTTTCTTTTCTTTCTTTGCATATTTAATTCTGCATTGCATATTTATCAAAAAGTTATAAAAATTTAAAAAAAATGAAAAAAAATCAAATAAAAATTGAAAAACTAAAAAGGAAAAAAAAAATTTCAACTTGGTATTATTTGACTTAAGTTTGACAAGACGGTTAACTAGCTAGAAAAATTAGATCCAAAACTTAGTAAATTAAAAACTCTAAAAATAACCTTTCTTAAAATTTAACGGTAGAAAATATATGTCCTTATAGTTTATTTAGAAATAGGCAAATTTTGAGTTCAGTTCTTGGGCTAAGTCAAAATAAGAGAAGAGTATTGAAATTTTTATTGAAGTGTAAGTCTGAAAAATAATTCCGAACTTTTAGTCTAAATTATGAAAATATATACCCTACAACACGCACATACACGCACCTTGAAACTTAGGATAGTAGAGAATACCTTGAATTGCTCTTGTCTAAAATCCTTAGTATGAAAAAAAAATAAAATAAAATTATAAGTGTGAATAAAGAAATGAACACTGGTTTTGTAATTACTTAAGGCTGCGTAAAATAAAAAAATATATAGCGAGGGTGCTTTATCACTTAGTGCCTTAGACCAACTGATTTCGGAGTCACCGCTAAAACCTTAGGTATTACAAGATGAGCAATTACGCCTTAATGCGCAAACACATTTTTTAATCGGTCGTCAGTATCTCAAGAAGTATTAACGGTCGCATGAAAGATATGTGAGCAATTTCATCTAAAATTCACCAACTAAAAATATTTTGGACGATGGACAAGAGTATGATAGCTTGAATTGAATTTCCAAGTGTAGGGATGATACATACACACACGTAGGGGTATATGATTAGGGTTTGGATGCGAGATAGGAATGAAAAATAGGACTTATACCTTCAGTAGAGATGATAAAAATTCCTAAATTGAGATGGAACCTTAGAAGGAAAATTCAAAAGATGCTAAAACCTAAATAAATTTTCAGAACATATACAATCTTAAGTTAAATGATAAGTGAGTATGAAAAATACGGGTTGATGATTTCTAAGTTGAAGATAATAGAATTTCTTGCTAGAACACTGAATTGAATAAGGAAAATCAATAGGCCAAATTGATCGGATTTTGTGGGTAGTATCCGCTGAAAACCCTCAGGAGACAACACTCCTCCTACTAGGGACACCTAGAAGTTTAATGGCTTGTTGCACGAGCTCAGAGCAATCGCGTTTCCCTGCGAAAGTAAGGTTAGGTTTTTTTCGAGAATAAAAATAGTTTTGCTCGGGACGAGCAAAAGATAAGTTTGGGGGTATTTGTTCATATCAGAATTTTGCAATATTATATTCCCCATCCTTAATCATATTGCAAATAAATAGGTGCTTTTGATCCATGTCTGCTAAATAGTTGCAGGTTACAGGTTCTCAAAACAATACAGTGAAATTCATGAAAAGACGTACAAAAGTGAGACTACGACCAACAAAAGATGAATCCGTATGATACCGCCTAACAGTTCAAGGAACAAATAAAAATCAGTAAACAGTTCCATGCACAAGACAGTTCAAGGCCAGCACAAGATACAAGACTTCAAAGCGAAGCTAATGGTAAAAGTCCACAACATTCTGCACTGTGAAAATCTGGAAGAAAATAGAAAATATTCTGAGAAACCAAGTGAAGAAACCAGAAGTAAAATGCAACATGAAGCAGCCCTAAAGAAATGCGCCCAAGAGCCCATCAAACGGTCGCGGAATCGTGGCCAAACAAGACTTCTGGTTTCTTCACTTGGAATCTGTTCATATCAGATTTTTGCATTTTCATACCGCCCAATTTTTATCACATTACATATCGGTAGATACTCTTGAGCCGTGTTTGCTAGTCAATTGCAGGATACAGGTCCTCGGTTCTAAAACGGTGAAATTCATGAAAAACACGACAAAATCCGGGTTCCTGCCAACCACAGATAAAACACGGTCTCCACTCTTCATCCGTATGTTGCCAGATACCGGTTTAGGAAGACAAAATGTCAAATCAATGTCACCTTCATGCACAAGGCTCAATGGCAACAACAAGTTCCAAGAAATCTACGCGGAGCTCGAGGCAATCATGACAAAATCTTGACAAAAAGTCCACCTTTCCCTCAACAGAAATTCTGGAAAAATCGTGGAGCCAAACTGAGAAAATACATATGCCAGAATAATGTACACAGCAAACCAGGAAATCCCAAAAAAGCAGATGCCCCAACTCCTCCAAAGGGCCGCGGATCCGCGGCCAAAGGGGGGTCTAGGCCGCGGATCCGCGGCCGTACTGGCGCCGCATGCGCAGGAATTTTGGGGGTATTTTGGTATTTTCGTTTTTGTTCTGGTGGTTGCCCTAGGTTTCCATTCTCCAGCCTATAAATAGCCCAGAAATTTGAGAAGGAAAGGGTCCATTCTTGTATTTTCATTTTTGCCTAGGTTTAGTGTTTTTCTTCTTCCTCTTCTCACCTCTTCTCCATTAAACTTGTAGTGAGCTTTTGAGTGAAGAGTGATGAATAAAGAAGAACCATTTATTATCATGCTTGTCTCTTTACTTTGTTAATTGTTGTAATTTTAATTCGTTAAGTAGTTGTTGTTATTTCCTTGTTGTTTCTTTCTTCTCTCTTTTTCTTTATCATTCATACGACAATGATACTTACGCTCGATCCTCGCCAAGGTGAGGTCGCAAATAGTTAGTCGTATTCTTCTAATCTCCTTCTTTCTATCTTCCTCTTTTGTTTTGTTTTGTTTTTCCTTATCATGATGTGTGAGTAGTTAATACTTGTTAGGGTAGGATAAGGGAAGTTTGAGAGAAGGAAATCTCTCTCACTCTTTCCTTGCCCAACAGCTTAAATCGACTCCCGTTAATTGAACCACAATCCGCTCCTTACGGCACCCTATCCTACATGATAGCGGTGATTCCGTAGTGAGACCGGTTGTGGTTGAATTAACCGGAGGTTATGGCTAAGAGCCAAGAACGGACGGACAAGCACCAAAAGGAAGACTTATGCGTTGGAAAGCCTAGCTTATACTCGCAAAGTCCTTCCTAGTCGTGCTAATCCCCGTTGTTGCCGATTACCGTAACACCGATATTAAGAGGGGCAACGAAAGATGTGGAGACTCCTAACTCAAACTAACCTAATCCTAACCCTAACATGCTCTCTTTAAATATCAACTCAACACTTAGATAACTACAAGCAAAATCTGAAAAACCGGACTTAACTCGTTAAAGCACATAGAAAAAGACTCCCATCTCCCTGCGGACGACCCGTACTCAACCGGCTAGCTACAAGCGAAACCGTCTTGATTGCGGTATTTAAAACTAAACTTGAACACGCACATATTCTATCAATCAAATGGCGCCGTTGCCGGGGAGACGGTAGTTTATTTCCTTGTGTAATTTCGGGTTAACTTGTGAATATAACCGAAAAACAAAACAAAAAAATATACATTGTAAAAAACCATCTTGTTGTTTTTTTGATTAGTTTTTGTGCAAGTGTGCAGGAAAATACGAAGTTCAAGATCGACGCCAAGGACGTCGGATAATACGGAGTTCAAGTACAGTGCCAAAGACGTGGGAAGATAGACCCACATTTCGCGGCTACACCGCGACGGACAAAACGAAGCATACGGTCTACTGTCAAGATCTGGAGCAGGTACAGTGAGCAAGTAAAAGTTCAGAAGATCCAGACAAGCAGAGGAGACCCATACCAGCACCCACAGAAAAAATGAAGGCCCAATCTCTCCTTTCTGCCGCGGATCCGCGGCAATAGAGGGCTTAGGCCGCGGATCCGCGGCCACTTGGTGCCCTTGGGCTGCCAAATTCTCTCTGTAAGTCCCTCTGCTTCTCCCCTCTCCTCTGAACTCTACTGAATTGTGTTTTCTGCAGCCTTCTTTGCGCAAATTCTTCTCCCCCTTCCAATAAACTGTTCTTGTGCAGGATTCTTTGCGCCGCAAATAAAAATTGTTTGCAGTTGATTTGTTACTGCTTTGCATTTCTTTAATACGGACTTAAGGGGCTTGAAACCAATCCAGATTGGGTGGGGATTTCATCACCCTTCCCAGGACCCCAAAAATCACTAAAGCATATGCATTGTCCATTGTAAATTAAAAAAAATACTAGACTTCAGCCCTAAGGACTTCGCGCTCATTAGGAGAAGATAAACCGTGTTTAGAACCTCGCTTAACCGTATATTGTTTACGGGGTGTCTAGGAAAGTGTTAAAGGCGCAACCGCCGAAAGAGAAAGGGTTATTTAATTAAGGAACTTCGCGAAAGCGTTGGACAACCTCCCCTTATCTCTGCACTTACCTGGCCTCGTGATCAGTGTATTCTTAAGCCTGTTTCTCGACACTGTTTAACTTCGACAATCAAGTTCAGGAGCAGGTCTAGTAGACCTAGGTTACCCTAGATCTAGGTGTGATTGTGCATATCTTGTTTGTGATTGCTTAAGCCGTATTTCCGTACATATTTCTGTAAAAATCTTTCTAAAAAAGAAAAAAAAAGAAAAAAAAAAGAAAAAATCAAAAACTTTTATAAAAACTTGCCCTTTTGTCGCCAAATCCATTTTCACCCACCACCCATCGCCTTTCTCCATTGACGTTTTCTTACCCTCACCTTCTCCGCTTTGACTATACTAAACTCGTTTAGTGTATGTCCGCTTGGACTCGGGACACTAGCGCCCGTCTAGTCCGCGTTACGTTAGTCGCGACCGACTACGCGATCGACTCCGAAGTCGATACTCCGTCCACTCCTCTTTCACCCCTTCCTTTGCCGGCCAACTCCGACGTTGACCGGAATTCTGTTCATACATCTTCACCTTCACCAACCTCTTCTTCCGCGATGTCGGGATTTAACCCGAACATCTCTTTGACTACCGCTGGATTGGCTCCACCTCCTACGGAGACCAATCTCCCACCACCTCCGCCTGTTGTAGCGCCACAGCGAATTGCGCTCCAGGATCGTTTCTACCCCACCCGTTCTGCACTTCCCACCTGCCTTTCTCTTCCTCCGGCTAATGGGGACAACTTTGAAATTAAGCCCCATTTCATCAACATGCTTCCACGTTTTCATGGGCTTGAATCTGAAGATGCCTATATCTTCATCAATAAATTTCAAAACGTCTGTGCCATGATGAAAACCACCCAGCTGTCGGACGATGCTATACGTCTACGGGTCATTCCGTTCACTTTGTGTGATCTCGCTGAAAAATGGCTGTATAGCACCGCTTCCCACTCAATCACCAGCTGGGACGAGTTTGTTAAAGCGTTTCTGAAAAAATTCTATCCAAATCATAAGACCGCAAGAATTCGAAATGAAATCAACCAATTCTCCCAGCTTCCTTCTGAACCCTTCTGGAAGTGCTTTGACCGGTACAAAGACCTTCTTGTTCAGTGTCCTCACCACGGTATAGAGAAATGGCAGCTCTGCCAAACCTTATACGAGGGACTGAACCCAGCAACGAAGCAGTTGCTGGAAACCATCTGTCAGGGCCACTTCCTATCCAAATCTGACGAGGAAGCGTGGCAGTTCTTTGACGACCTTGCGGAGCAAACGCTACAGTGGGAGAGCACCAGACCGACTTCTTCTTCTTCTTCTACCTCCACTTCTACCGGTCAGTCTAGGGTAGGAATCCACCAACTTGACGTCTCTATTGTGATGAAAGCTGAAATGGCTGCAATAACAAGAAAGCTTGAAGCGATAGAAAGCAAATTTTGTGCTCCTACTCCTGCCCCTGTTCTCCCCCTTCGTACCATCTGCGCTTGTTGTTCCGATCCTTCTCACTTGACCGAAGAGTGTCCTTACAATCCACCCTCGCAAGGACAGGATCAGGTTAATGCTGCCTTCCAGCAAAGACCGAGGAATGATCCATACTCTTCCACTTACAATCCCGGTTGGAGGAACCACCCCAATTTCGCCTGGAATCAGAATCAGAATCAATTCCAGGGCAACAATTTCCAAAGGGCCCCTCCGCCGCAACAACAAGCGCAACAACAAACTCAGCATCAATATCAGCAGCCCTTCCAACCCCAACCTTTCCAAAACCAGACGAACAACTTTGCACCCAACAACTCTTTTCCACCAAACAACTTTGTTCCGTCAAACAACGATAAGGTTTCCTCGCTCGAGCGAAGTCTGGAGGCGTTTGTTAAACAATCGACTCAATCCACCGCCAACATCCAGTCTTCGATTCAATCTTTAGTGCAACACACTGCCGCACACGGGCAAAGCATCAAGACCATCGAGGCCCAGATTGCACAGCTGAACGCGGCCTTAAGCGAGCGAGAGAAGGGGAAGCTCCCGTCCCAGCCACTTCCAAATCCCGGTCACCCACATAATGCACATGTTGCTCTTGAACAACAGAACCATAATGTGAGTGCCATGACCACACTGAGATTGGGAAGGACGCTGCAAAACAACACTGGCAAACGGATCAACGATGACGCCCCGGCCGCCGCTTCTTCTTCTTCTTCTTCTTCTCCTTCTTCTTCTTCGTCTTCCGAGCCTATTCTCCGTTCTTCAACAGGCTCCCCTCCCTCTTCTTCTGCTCTGAACGGACCCACTTCTCACTCCACGAAGACACCTATTCTGGGATCCGTTCCAACTCCACAATCTCCTCCTCCAGCATTAGACTCAACCAATTTTCAAAATGTTCCATTTCCAAACCGGTTGAGGTCTAACAAACAAAATCCACAAATGGAGAAGATTCTGGAGTTATTTAAGCAGGTTAACATTAACATTCCTCTTTTAGATGCTGTCCAACAAGTCCCGTCCTACGCGAAAATCTTAAAGGACTTGTGCACGAAAAAGAGGAAGTCTCAGGTACCCAAGAAAGTTTTCTTGGCTAGTGCTGTGAGTGATGCCCTTACCCAATCTTTACCACAAAAACGGAAGGACCCTGGCTGTCCTACGATTTCAATTACCATTGGGGATAAGAACATCAACCGCGCACTATTAGATCTTGGTGCCAGTGTTAACTTGCTTCCGTATTCAGTATACGAGCAATTAGGCGTCGGAGAGCTGAAACCCACGCATTGCACTCTCCAAATGGCCGACCGATCGATCACCCATCCTAGGGGTGAGCTAGAGGATGTGTTGATATAAGTCGGGGACTTCATATTCCCCGTTGACTTCATTGTATTAGATACACAGCCTGTAGCTAACCCCCGGAATCAAATTCCGGTGATACTCGGTCGCCCATTTCTCGCAACCTCAAATGCTGTGATCAATTGTCGCAATGGTTCGATGAACCTCTCTTTTGGAAATATGACGATTGAACTCAACATTTTTAGGTTGGGGAATCAGCCCGCCGAACCTAATGCTCATATACTGGACGTCTGCTCGATCCAGGAGATCACCCCAGAAGAGTGTGAATTCGAGGAGTTTCTGTTTGATCACGATAATCTTGACGCCACTAGTGCGTTTCTCTTCGAACCTGCTGCTGTTTCTGCGCCCGACAACGACTACGAGTGTTTCACGTTCACGAACGATCTTAGCCGCGCACAACCCGAGT
Source organism: Agapanthus africanus (assembly GCA_030015575.1). Classification (NCBI taxonomy): domain Eukaryota; kingdom Viridiplantae; phylum Streptophyta; class Magnoliopsida; order Asparagales; family Amaryllidaceae; genus Agapanthus; species Agapanthus africanus. The sequence continues at coordinate 770,078,521 of JASDDO010000019.1, read as the reverse complement.
TTGAATCCTTCGACTTTCCGGATGAGTTACCTGAACCATCCGACTCGGTTGCCTACACTCGTTTTGAACCTTTGCTGGAGTCCTTTGAGTTCGAGACCTTTGCACCGATCTTGCCTTCCATCGTTTCACCTCCAACGCTCGAACTCAAGCCTTTGCCGTCTCACCTTAAGTACGCTTACTTAGGTGAGAACGAGACCCTCCCTGTCATCATTTCGGCTTCTCTAGCTCCCGAGCAAGAGAAAGCCCTTCTCGCGGTCTTACACAGCAACAGGCAAGCTTTTGGCTGGTCCATGGCGGACATCAAGGGGATTAGTCCCCTGATCGTTGAGCATCACATTCATCTGATGGATGATGCCAAACCAGCCCGGGATCCACAAAGACGGCTCAATCCAGTCATGAAAGAGGCTGTGAAGAAGGAGATCGTAAAATGTCTAGATAGTGGTATCATTTACCCTATCTCTGATAGCCAGTGGGTTAGCCCCATTCATGTTGTCCCCAAGAAGTCAGGAATCACAGTCATAACCAACGAGGCGAACGAGTTAATCCCTACTCGCACCCAAATTGGGTGGCGAGTTTGCATTGATTACAGAAAACTCAACGCCGCAACGCGGAAAGACCACTTTCCGCTACCTTTCATTGACCAGATGCTTGAACGATTGGCCGGACACGAGTACTACTGCTTTCTTGATGGCTACTCCGGCTATAATCAAATTCCCATCGCCGAAAAAGACCAGGACAAGATCACTTTCACTTGTCCTTTCGGCACGTTTGCATATCGACGCATGCCCTTTGGGTTATGCAATGCGCCCGCTACCTTCCAGCGGTGTATGATGGGAATTTTCTCAGACATGGTGGAAAAATTTCTGGAGATTTTCATGGATGACTTCTCCATCTTCGGCGATTCCTTCAACGAGTGTTTGCTGCATCTTGACGCTGTCCTTACCCGATGTAAGGACAAGAATCTCACTTTGAACTGGGAGAAATGCCACTTCATGGTGCGCGAAGGCATTGTCTTAGGACATATCATCTCGCAAAATGGCATAGAGGTTGACAAAGCAAAGATTGAGGTCATTTCCAATCTGCCTCCTCCCCGATGCGTCAGAGATATCCGAGCCTTCCTTGGCCATGCCGGTTTCTATAGACGGTTTATCAAGGACTTTAGCAAGATTGCTAGGCCCTTGACTCTTTTGCTGGCCAAGGACACGCCATTCGACTTCAACTCGAGCTGTGTGACTGCCTTCGAGTCACTGAAACGCTCACTCACTTCTGCTCCCGTTCTTTCCTCACCTGACTGGACGCACCCATTCGAGATTATGTGCGATGCATCCGACTTTGCCATCGGTGCTGTCCTTGGACAACACATCAACAAGATGCCGCACGTAATCTATTACGCGAGCCGAACCCTGAACGACGCCCAACTCAACTATACAACAACTGAGAAGGAATTCTTAGCTGTTGTATTTGCTTTAGAAAAGTTCAGGCCCTACCTCATCGGCTCTCCAGTCATTGTTTACACGGACCATTCTGCTCTGCGCCATCTTTTTGCGAAGAAAGATGCGAAATCTCGGTTAATCCGTTGGATCCTCTTGCTTCAAGAGTTTGACCTTGTCATTAAGGACAAACGAGGATGTGAAAACGTGGTTGCCGACCATCTCTCACGACTTCCTTCTTCGCCTTCGCTTCCAATTCCGATCAACGACGTTTTCCCGGATGAACAGCTCTTGACAGTATCGTGCGAACCCTGGTTCGCAGATATTGTGAACTATTTGGCCACGGGATTACTACCGACCGAATGGTCAAGTCAGGACAGACTTCGCTTCTTATCCCAAGTAAAACACTTTTACTGGGACGAACCCTACTTGTTCAAGTACTGTCCCGACCAGATTATTCGTCGGTGTGTCCTTGATGAGGAATTCAAGAGTGTGCTGTCATTTTGCCACGATCAAGCGTGTGGCGGGCATTTTGGGCCCAGAAAGACAGCTGAGAAGATCTTGCAATGTGGTTTCTACTGGCCACAACTTTTCAAAGACGCTCACGACTATTGCAAGACTTGCTCCCGGTGCCAACACATGGGCCGGATATCTCGGAGGAACGAGATGCCGCTCCAACCGATCTTGGTTGTGGAGATTTTCGATGTTTGGGGGATAGATTTCATGGGGCCGTTTCCCAGCTCTTTCGGGAACTTGTACATCCTTCTAGCTGTTGATTACGTCTCTAAATGGGTCGAGGCTGTGCCCAGCCAAACTAACGACAACAAGGTTGTCGTTAGGTTCCTTAAAGAAAACATTTTTTCCCGGTTTGGGCACCCCCGAGCGATCATTAGCGACAATGGAAGTCATTTCTGCAATAAAACTTTCGAAGCCTTGATGCGGAAATACTCCATTAATCATAAGCTTTCTACGCCCTACCACCCCCAAACCTGCGGGCAGGCCGAAGTTTCAAATCGGCAAATCAAGCAGATTCTGGAGAAGACGGTTTCCAAGAACCGTAAGGATTGGTCTTTGAATCTCACTGATGCCCTTTGGGCATTTAGAACCGCTTATAAGACCGACCTTGGCATGTCTCCCTATCGGCTTGTGTACGGAAAAGCCTGCCACCTTCCTGTCGAAATAGAGCATCGCGCATTTTGGACGATAAAAGAGCTGAATCTGTCTCTTGAGGATGCGGGCAGCCATCAGAAGCTGCAGTTGAACGAACTGAACGAGCTTAGGGATGAAGCTTACGATAACGCGGTTGTCGTTAAGAATCGAACGAAGGTGTTTCACGATAAACACCTTTTGCGCAAAACCTTCGTACCTGGTCAGCAGGTATTGCTTTACGACACCCGACTTCACTTCCATCCTGGAAAGCTCAGATCTCGCTGGAAAGGGCCGTATTTTGTGCGGAATGTGTATCCGCAGGGCGCCGTGGATTTGGAAAATCCAAAGGACGGTTCACTTTTCAAAGTAAATGGACACCGATGCAAACCGTACCTTAGCGCCGAACCAACAGAGGAGCTCCTGTTCCTACAGGAGCCGGTTTATCCTGAATGATCTTCCTCTGCCTACCTCCAAACTTCGGTTATCCAGCCAAGAACAGTGGACACTGTTCCAAATAAGTTTGGGGGTATGTACAAACCATTTTGTATATATTTGTGTATATTCTTTTTCTTTTCTTTAAAAACAAAAACAAATAAAAATTTGTGTATCGCTAACCGACAATTTTGACCCTTCAAATGATCTCTTCATGCAACGACAGTGAGGACACTGTCCAATTCAAGTTTGGGGGTACACTCGGTACGCATTTCTTACCTTCGCATTCATATGTATATTTTGCATCTGCATATTAATATCCATAAAATCCATAAAAATTTGAAAATTTTCTAAAAATATAAAAACTTTTCTGTCAAGTTAGCTTGTGAAAGAACTCTGATTCAACATTTCGACGGTTTTTGTTTGAAAAAATAGGAATAACTAGATCTTATGTTTGGATTTTGAAAACCTGAAAGATAACTCTCCTTTGATGTTAACTATAGCTGATATACGTCTTTACATCACACTACACGTGTCGTGAATTTTGGGAATTAGATGACAAGTCTTTCATGTTTAAACTTTTAAACAGATAAATGATTTTCTGAGGATCAAATAGGTTTGTTCTGAAATAAGTAATGTCAAGAATAGTTTATGAAGTAAAGCGAATATGAAGGAATGTTATTGATGCCGTAATTGGAGCTAAGTCTGAAAAATAACCCATCGGAAACTTGATTGGAATGATTACACACCAAACCCACTAAACACGTCTTTTATCCAAAAAAATAATTGAACTGCCGGTTATATCTCCGTTCGTATTAAATCATCTGATTTTCACGCCAAACTGTATTTTGTTTTTGGACCTAGGTAACTTGAGTAATTAAGTCCGCTGGGGTGTTTCTACACCTAATGCCCTAAAACCAACTGGTTTGGGTGCATTGGCCCAAAGCTCGCTAAAAAGCCTAGAAAGTCCAGTTTTAAAACAAAGTCAAGCAAGTGTTCTCTCCGAGTTAAAATTCCTAACGGTTCTTTGTGTGAGAATAATCTTGATAAAAGACAGGCTTTTATAAAAATTTTAGCGGAGATATGAAGGTTTTATTCTATGATAAAGACTATTGCACGTTCACAGAGGTGTGTATGAAATGAAAACAAGAAAAAGGTGGAGTGAAAAATACGACTTAGTTTCCTGTTATGGAAGATAGAAATTCTGAAATTGAAACCTTACTGGAAAACGAAACTTGAAAAATGCTTAACTCTTTATAAAACTTATGTGATCCTTTTTAAATTGTTATCTGGGCTTTATTGTGCGACATGATGACTTTATTCGACCTTTCGGGAACTTAACAACACTATTTGCACTGCACGTAAAGACATGTAAAATCTGTAGTTAAATAAGAAGCGAGGTGTGAAAAATAAAGGTTCGATGGTCTAGACTTAGGATTATAGAATTGTTATTTTCTAAAACAAAACTTTAGGGTTTGAAGCTTAGTTATTCTACAAAACCAACTTGACCGGATTTTGTGGGTAGTATCCGCTGAAAACCCTCAGGAGACAACACTCCTCCTACTAGGGACGCCTAGAGGTTTAACGGCTTGTTGCACATGCTTAGTGCAATCGCGTTCCCTGCGAAAGTGAGGTTAGGAAATTTTTTGTGAATAAATGGGCTTTGCTCGGGACGAGCAAATGATAAGTTTGGGGGTATTTGTTCATATCAGATTTTTGCATTTTCATACCGCCCAAATTTTATCACATTACATATCGGTAGATACTCTTGAGCCGTGTTTGCTAGTCAATTGCAGGATACAGGTCCTCGGTTCTAAAACGGTGAAATTCATGAAAAACACGACAAAATCCGGGTTCCTGCCAACCACAGATAAAACACGGTCTCCACTCTTCATCCGTATGTTGCCAGATACCAGTTTAGGAAGACAAAATGTCAAATCAATGTCACCTTCATGCACAAGGCTCAATGGCAACAACAAGTTCCAAGAAATCTACGCGGAGCTCGAGGCAATCATGACAAAATCTTGACAAAAAGTCCACCTTTCCCTCAACAGAAATTCTGGAAAAATCGTGGAGCCAAACTGAGAAAATACATATGCCAGAATAATGTACACAGCAAACCAGGAAATCCCAAAAAAGCAGATGCCCCAACTCCTCCAAAGGGCCGCGGATCCGCGGCCAAAGGGGGGTCTAGGCCGCGGATCCGCGGCCGTACTGGCGCCGCATGCGCAGGAATTTTGGGGGTATTTTGGTATTTTCGTTTTTGTTCTGGTGGTTGCCCTAGGTTTCCATTCTCCAGCCTATAAATAGCCCAGAAATTTGAGAAGGAAAGGGTCCATTCTTGTATTTTCATTTTTGCCTAGGTTTAGTGTTTTTCTTCTTCCTCTTCTCACCTCTTCTCCATTAAACTTGTAGTGAGCTTTTGAGTGAAGAGTGATGAATAAAGAAGAACCATTTATTATCATGCTTGTCTCTTTACTTTGTTAATTGTTGTAATTTTAATTCGTTAAGTAGTTGTTGTTATTTCCTTGTTGTTTCTTTCTTCTCTCTTTTTCTTTATCATTCATACGACAATGATACTTACGCTCGATCCTCGCCAAGGTGAGGTCGCAAATAGTTAGTCGTATTCTTCTAATCTCCTTCTTTCTATCTTCCTCTTTTGTTTTGTTTTGTTTTTCCTTATCATGATGTGTGAGTAGTTAATACTTGTTAGGGTAGGATAAGGGAAGTTTGAGAGAAGGAAATCTCTCTCACTCTTTCCTTGCCCAACAGCTTAAATCGACTCCCGTTAATTGAACCACAATCCGCTCCTTACGGCACCCTATCCTACATGATAGCGGTGATTCCATAGTGAGACCGGTTGTGGTTGAATTAACCGGAGGTTATGGCTAAGAGCCAAGAACGGACGGACAAGCACCAAAAGGAAGACTTATGCGTTGGAAAGCCTAGCTTATACTCGCAAAGTCCTTCCTAGTCGTGCTAATCCCCGTTGTTGCCGATTACCGTAACACCGATATTAAGAGGGGCAACGAAAGATGTGGAGACTCCTAACTCAAACTAACCTAATCCTAACCCTAACATGCTCTCTTTAAATATCAACTCAACACTTAGATAACTACAAACAAAATCTGAAAAACCGGACTTAACTCGTTAAAGCACATAGAAAAAGACTCCCATCTCCCTGCGGACGACCCGTACTCAACCGGCTAGCTACAAGCGAAACCGTCTTGATTGCGGTATTTAAAACTAAACTTGAACACGCACATATTCTATCAATCAGAATCCGCGGCCGTGCAGAGCACGTGTCGGTGCGTGTCGGTGGGAGTCGGTGTATTGACCCGGTTTTCTTAGGGTAGTATTGTAATTTCAGATGTGGATCAGATGTAAACCCTAGGGTTTCTTTTATCTATAAATAGGAAAGCCTACAGCTCTTTTGGGGCATGCCTCTTTTTAATTCTTAGATTTTAAATTTTCAAGTCTATTGTAATCGTCAAGAGGTGTCAATAAAGTAAGTTTTTTTTATCTTGCAATTTTAATTTCATCTTTTAATTTCTGCAAATTTCGTATCTGTCTTTTATTATCTGCACGTTAATTAGGTAATTAAAAAGAAAATAAAAAATGAACTTCTTTGTTAATACCCTAATGAGTGAGTAGTTCCTCACTTGTTAGGATTAGGATTGGGTGGGTTTGAGAGATGGAAATCTCTCTCTCCTTTCTTACCCTCATAACTTTATAAATTAGGACTCTATGTAAAACAAAGACCCACCGTTCACTACGGCACCCTATCCTATGAGATAGAGGTGATTCCCTAGTTAGACCGGTAGTGGTTGATTTACATAAAGGTTAGGGCTAAGTGTTAAGAAAGGACGGACAATGACCAAAAGGAAGAAACTATATTTCTTCCTAGTCGTGCTAATCTCTTTTGTTAACTTTTACCTTAACGCCTAAGTTCTTAATTAGGGCGAAGGAAGCGGTGAGTAGAATTTCCAAACTTATCTAATCCTAATTCTCGCAAGATTTTAATCCAAATCAAATTCAATTTCAGTTTTTATAAAAATTAAAACCTACCACAAATAGGAATTGACTCGTTAGAACAATAAGAAAAGAACACGTTTTCTCTGTGGACCGATCCGTACTCAACCGGCTAGCTACCAAACGACACCGTCTTGATTGCGGTATATTCTATTCTTTGATTTCAAAACGCACAAAAAAACGATCAATCAACGCCCAGACGATATTTTCGAAAGGAGCTCACATTGGATGACCCGGCAGAACACTCTCGACCCGACCAGTCAGCTGGTCAGGACGAGAGTGGGGGGCTAATGATGATGCTCAATATTGGTGATCTCTCAGATCATGACACATGGAAGATGACGTGTCCCAAATCTCACAAGAAAGGACCTACATTGGCCGACCAGGCCACTCCTGTGTCCGTCCCACAAACAAACGCTAGCTTACCTCCGAGCCCCCTGCACAATTGGCCTTCTCGGCCTCCCAGCTCGTCTCCGGGCTACCGCGGAACCAAGATACATCGGCTCTCCCGCTCGTTCACGAGCTCTCCCGCCGAGGTCATCTTCCTCGGTCTCATCGACCGATCAATAGCACCGCTCACAGGCGCAATCGCCATTCCGCGAATCTCGCCATGCGCGAGATATCCGCCGGCCACATCCCACGTTCCACGCCATCACGATCCCCATTAACGAGCCCGTCTCGCCATTAATGGGAGATCCCGCTCATCATGTGGGCGTGACGTCGGGAGCGTAACGGCCGGCGTGATTCTTGCGCCTGCCCTGTCTGCTGCCACCGCTATATAAACCCCTTCTTCAGACGGTTCAAGTAAGCCATTTTTATTTTACTAAGCCGTTACTTTGCTCGGATTTTCTCTCTAACTTGACCGTCGGAGGATCCTCGGTGGTACAACCATACCGGGACTTTCTTGCAGGTAGCTCGGCAACAACAACCTCAAACCCATTGAGATCCACACGCTTCAGGAGTCTGCCTACAGATCCAATCTTAGCCGCCTATCGCTGCCGTCAGCAGATCAACGGAAGGTAACATCTTGGCGTGATCCAGGTCGCGTCAGAGTCCGAGTCAAGTTTTTTCTTTACAAACACGTTTATTATCTCAATTTTTAGCTATGTTGATGGATGATTTTACCAAACATCAGTGAATACATATCTTACCAAAATTTTAAGCTCGTGTGCTTGTTAGAGTTCCTTTTTTTGTCCATTATCTTTCTTTTCCTTTTTATCACTTTTTTGCCTTTAATCCTTGCATAAAAATAATTTTTCAAAAAAAAAAATGAAAAATAAGAACCAGTGTCTTTTAAAGTCTCCTTTTCTGTGGGGTCATGGCCATGGACTCATAGACATTATCATTAGTTAGCACATGCAGTGCATAGTGCATCTTAACGGCCTATTTGTCTTATTATTAAAGCATTCAAATTAATTTCCAAAGTTGGCATTAAATCATTGCCTAGACCCTCTAAGAAAAATTACAAAATTACCAAAATACCTCTCATATAATTAAAAAGTCTATATTTGAAAAAAATAGAGGGGTATTTTGGTAATTTTGTAATTTTCCTCAGGGTTTTTTTGTTACTTTTAAAAGTTCATGGTATCAATCCATCATTTTGAAAGTTCATGATAACATTTGGGAAAAGTTCCTATAGTTCATGGTAGTAAGTTGAAATTTAGCCTAAATCATTTAAGTTTTTTTTTTCTTTTTTCAATTGATCAAAACGAAAACAAAAAGCCTATGCTCTTCATTAAATGAAAGTTTTAATCATTTATGTTGTGAATTTTATTATCAAATTTATGTACAATTTTAGCATATATGCTGTGAATCCCAACTGCCAGATTTTTTCTGAAAAAAATAAACAAACCCAATATAAAAGAGGTAGACAAAGAATATCATTTTAAATATATTAATTTTCAACTTTGTAGAGACTATTTTATAAGTGGATGTTGATGGTAAAATCAAATTGCTAGCATCAATATGGTAGCAAAAAAGTTATCTATAGGGGTGTTAGTCTAATTAAGGGTCTTGAAAATTAAAATCAAATAATAAGCATTTTGATATAAAAATTTCCATTACCAAGTATCAGTCTATGTTTCAAAATCCATTTCAAATATATGATATAAAGTTAGCATAGACTAGATGATGACATGGAGACAACTGACTATGGATGGACACTGGTGACCGGCGGCGATCGGCTAATGGTTGCCAACGCCGGTTAGGGGGGACGGCTTTTAGCAGCAATCAGATGTGGTGATTCTCAATGGGCAATTACCTATAGTGGTCATTGGTTGTCTTATACGGTGATCCTTGATGGGCGGCAGCCACAGCACCAGCAGACGGTTCATGGCGACTATTGAAGGCGCTCGACAGCGGACGACTATTACCGGGGGATCGACGGCAGTCGGATGCCTATGGTGGTCGTCGACGGGCGGTTGTGGCAAGGCGGATGCAAACGATGATGCCGCCAATACATAACATTACTCACTTCATTAAAATGGAATTATATGATATAACTAAACAAGTATACTTCAGTTTAGCTAAATTGATGCTAGCATGCATTTAAGAATATTTTTTCCATATACAAAATCCATCTCAACTAACAATTCATATTCAGGTTGATATTATTGCATAAAATAGAAAACAGAGTTTTTTAGTTTACAAGGTTGAGAAGATTTGAGCTTGAGCTTGTATACATTCAGTAGGCGAAGAATCCACACACGGAACCCTTCCATGAGGACTTAAAACCGAGAAATAGAATCAATCAATGGACGGAAAACGGATTAGAGACAAACTAATAGACACCGAGGACGGGTAGTTAAGTGGTACCAACCAACAAAATCTTTGGGGTGTACCACTTCCGCTAAATCAACTCATCTCTCCGAAAACCCGTCAACCTAATTTGTTGTAAAAGATGATAACATATGACAACACTTTCAAAAACTTAATTATTAATAGAAAGTGTTGGAGATGTATGCCCTAGAGGCTATATTGTGTGTGTGCGGTAGATGCTTGGACATATGTATGTACAGGACAATCTTTACTCCATATGATAGTATACTATTTGGTTTGCCTTTATCTTAATATGTATATATATTTTACTTATTATTACGTATCGCTAATACATATTGATAAAGTCTGTATGATTATTGCTTGATTACCAGCGTTATGATGACGATCATACATGTGGGGGCTGGGTAGTCCATAAGCACATTCCTAAATGTCCTTAGTCGTGAGAGTATCGAGACTGGACGTCGATATTCTGAAGTAGACTAGTGTATACATTTCTAGGCCCCGATGAGAGGCGATGGTTGGTCCCACAACCATTAGTATTTGGCATCTATGATTGTATAGATGTGCTCACCGGGGGTGAGTACACTGGATGAACTCGACGAGAACTTCTAGATAGTATTATATCTATCGTCAGATAGCAGTTTAAGGTGACATGAGTACATGTTAGTTTTTAGACCTGAGATTGTCATTTATCATGTATGAGTTCCCAGTGTACTTAGATTACTATCCTATTACGACTCTAGTGAGTCGTGCAAACAGGTTTCAGTTGGGTACAGTCCCGAATCATATGGAGGCAGTAAGTGATTGTTGGGGATTCGTTTATCCCGATATAGGGAGTCGATATCGCACTGTGTTCGGTTGGCCAGCACCATAAGACCTTGGCTAAGGCAGTTGAAACTTATTGATAGTTAGATCAGTAATTTCTCAGATTGGTCCTAAACCATATCGACACGAATTATCGGGTTATGAGGGTCCGACGTTTATCACCCCCTAAACCCGGTATGCGATACTCTTATACAAAAAAACCGGACTGTACAGAGATTGTCACAGACAGGCTCAGTAGGAATTCGGATGAGCTTGCTCGTCAGCCTTTCTTTCGACAGATACCCGTGTAGCCGTTACGTACAGCTAGTGCCGCTGACGTGCTTTTAGTTATGGATTTATCCAGTAACTCACCGTTGGCGTACTGTCGAGTATTTAGAGTTCCATACAGAGGGTTTCCCAGGTTCAGGAGAAATTATGTAGTGACCGTATTTTGATACGCGCAGAGTTTCAATTAAATACGTGTACTAGCTATACGGACTTTAATCGGGCGGAAGATAATACTAGCCGGATTATTAAATCAAGTATTGATTTAATAATTTACACACACAAACACACACACACACACACACATATATTTCGATATGAATATTCTAGTATTATATTCATTGTATTATTCTATTTCTTTGGGTATTCGTATTTTGATACGAATACGGGTATATATATAGAGAATATATTTTGTATTTATACAAAACACATTCTAGAAGGTGGTGTCACGACCCGAAATATTAGCTCGTGCCCGGCATTTAAATTACGCCACGCCTAAAGGCGTCATGTAATTCAAGTAAGCCGAAACCCAGAAATCTAAACCTTTTAAAGAAAAATCAAGGAAGTGAAGTTTTGAAATAAGGGTATAATGAAATCAAGTTTTCTTAAATGCATAGAAAAGGAACATGAATAATGCAATTGAAATTGACTAGTTTGAAAACAAGTTTCGTCTTTTAGAAATTTGGGCAACACCTCCTTTGTATTTTTTTGACCCAAAACCACAATACATGATAATAAAAGGCATCCCTAAGCGGGAGCTAGCTTTTCGCCAATCGGCGGATCCATAACCACGCAAATCATAAATATAAGTATACGATGCCCAAAGGCGAAATTCACCACAAAAGATAAAGAAATAGTAAGACATCAAAACCATAAGTAGCGGAAAACACCTCGCTCTAAGTCTCGCAACCACAAGTCTCAGAAAGTCTCATTACTTATACAAATACTAGTTTGATTGATCGAGTTGACTAGATATAATATGAAATATAATACAAGAGTGGGTACGATATAAATGTCCCACCCGCCAAGCAAATCACCCAAAAGTAGCTATGTGCCAGCGGTGCCGCTACCGATCCGTGCGGTCAACCTGCAAGAACTATGGCACAGCGGGGGTGAGTTGCCAACTCGTGAGTAGAAAAATATCAACAGATAGAAATCGAATAAACAACGACTCCTAGATCAACTGTATCATAAAGGTAAAACTATGATATCTAGCGTGACCGTATCTGTATAAGTGCCAACACTATAAATAAATGCCTATCAGCATGTGGATATCATCCAACAATATAATCAATGTATGTATGCGTGTGGATCTCGTCCAACGATATCATCAATGTATGTATGCATATGGATCCCGTCCACGTGTCAACCAATGACACAACAACATTATGCATGTAAATATCATAAAAGCATATGCATGAAATTATGAGAATATAAATCAACGTGTGTCCCTCGCGGCACATCAAAATCATGGAACCTGAGTGCCCAGCATCAACACTCTAAACATCATGAAACCTGTGTCCAGTATCGACACGTAAATCCTCATATCTCGGGCTCCGTCAGTCCGGATCGGCTCTCGGCCCCATACCATCTCTCGATTCCGGTCGGTATCCTCCGGATATCCGCCGAGCCTAAATACTATCACCGGTAGGTAGTAGTCCCTCTGCCAGGCTCACCGTCTACTGCACAACATCCCTTTCTTGCCCCGGGGTACCATACCGGATCCACCATGAACCCGCAAACGGATCGTCCACTCCTCAAATCGGGTTTCACATATCATACGTCTCAGCACCGAGAAAACGCATGGTGGACACACTGAAATATCATATCAAGAGAAACCGGGTTTTTAAAACAACACTTACTTGTTTGAAATATCCACGGTTCTCAAATCTAGAAATCTCATGAAAAAAGCATATCTCAATGCGTATAATCATAAAACATGATGTATGCGACATATAACAGAACTGTAAGCATATCCGTATATTATGCAACATAGAGCAGTGATATGACAATATCAGTATATCATGCGACATATCCAAATGACGCGAACATAGCAAGTCTATCATGTAAGGAGTTATATCATGATGCAGCAATTCTACTGTGTAGTGGCATGGCAATTATCGATGATGAAGTGTGTGAGCCGGAAAAATCTGTGTAAGTGTAATATACGCATCATCGATAATGGTGTAAGTGTAGTAGCACAGGTATACGCAATGTAATGAGAATAACATGAATGCGGCATAAGGTAAATCATTAGCTAAAAGCTATAAGGTATACGCATCTAACATGATTGAGTCGGTGAATCTATCAATCGGCATCCAGCCTCACAACATCATGTACGGTATAATCCATTGTACGACATCCTCTAGTCAAGGATACGGATCAATCGTCATAAAACTCATTACGTACGGAAAATCGTCGCACGACGGCATTAAACCATCGGGGATCCTACCATCCTATATGACAATGAGGGGTACAGACCTAACGTCTCGAACGACATATCACTCATAATTCACAACATTTATATATATCTATATACCTATGTCCCAGGTCACATCCATAACCAACTCATATCAGGGGACCGACAAAGGTATTAATTATCTCAATCGACTCGCATCCGTATACCGACATATCATCAGGTCATCATATCACCTCGTATATTCTTTTCATCACATTTATATCTCACATCAAGTCAATTTATATATACATCAAATGTCATGTTACTCTAAAATTCATACTTATTCTAATGCAACTATATATCTATAAGTCGTGATTCACATTCACTTTTCATATCCCTAAAGCTTTCTTCTCATATCTTCATATGTATATATTCAATCATTCATCTTTAACTATCTTTTAACCATATTCCTAGTTTTCAAATCTAGGTTTCTACGACTATACCCTATAAATCGGTTTCCATCAAAAACTTGCGGGGGTGCTATACGCCATCCACCCTACTTCCCTCGTAGATATAGATCTACTCACCTTGATCCTCGCTTGCTGGAGTCGATGACGCCAAGATTTCCTCGCCGTCTCGAATTCCATATAGGTTACCTACAACCAATACACAATCGGAAATACGTATTAAAAATCAAGGCGGAACACCAAAACGGCACACGTTTCGCTCATAGGTTAAAACCTATAGCCTTGCATGCAAAACATGACCAATAGCCCTAGCCGTTGACGTTCAAGCGCCACACGACAGAAATAAAATATCAAATACCAAAACTCAAGTTAAAACGAAGTCGCAAAATAATGCACCAACTCAAGAAAACAACTCCAGATTTTACCCTAGGTAAAATTAGCCAATTTTGCATATGTAAAGGGTCTATTTTACAGATAAAGGAGCCATGAACCAAATACGGATCAATTCACCATCACTCTAGCCGCAAATTGCGGCCAAAACTATTAAATTTGCGGCCATGGGTTAGGGGTTGGGGCTCTGGTCTTTAGGGTATGCTCCATATCACCTGCACATCTCTCTGTGATCGCTAAATAATTTTCAGGTCACCCGGGTTGTAGCAGATGTCAAATTCCTATCACAATTTCAACAAAATACGATATCAGGGATTTCTAAGTTTGCTAATTGGAGTTTAAGTCCAGGTTTAGTCCAATAAACAATCACTACAGGGGTTGTATAGCCTCCACTAATCTCAATTTCACCTTTGATTCAAATCAAACCCTAACCCTCAACTTTGAATTTTCAAAGTTCACTAAACCTTAATTAATAACCTCTAAACTAACATGAAAGCTAAGGTGAAAGAACTACAATGCTAATGGTAAGGAAATTACCTCATTTGGAAACTCAAGGATTTTCTTGAGTTGCCCCATGTTTTCAAAATCCGATTTTTCTTGGTCTAAAGTATTTGTTGTGGGCTTGTGCACATTTTTAATGAAACAGAGATGGAGTTTTGATGAATTTTTGGTGGTGTTTTGTGGGGATGAAGTGGAGGTGGGATGAGGGCAGCCATGGTGAGAGGAGAGGAGAGAAGAAAGATGAGAATGATGAATGAAACAAGAGCCATGCCCAAGGTTTGACCCCTCACCCCTTCTCTCTCTCTTGCCCATACCCAATTCTTTATCATATTCATTTTCTTTTCTTTTGTTTTCTCTTTTCTTTTCTTTTCAAAACCCAAAAACAAATGAAGACCAAGAACATAACAAATGAAGCATGGTAGAAAATGCAACAAATGTGAAAAATGACATGGTGCATGTCAAGTGCACAAATCAAGCTTAATGCACGATTAGTGATATTTAATCGGGATTAGCATTAAAATTGAATATAATTAATTGTATAACAATTTATAAAAGCTCAAATCTTGTAATCTCTTTCAAATTCAATATTTAACATAATTTCTAAATATCACCCAATTTATCGGTATTTAATTATACCGCATTATTAAAATATTCACAATATTTATTATTTAATTATTTAAATGCCCAAAAATAATATTTTATTTTTCTGAAATGTTACAGTCTTCCCCCCTTAAAGAAATTCGGTCCCCAAATTTAAATTTAAACCCCCAAATACTAAAACATTTCAATAATCAACTTAAATCAACGGGGCTCCGAAATCACGGAAGATACAGGAATAACACAGCGCGTCAAGTGCGTATGAAAACGAGTACAACTCAAAATCGAACTCCGTCAAGCGTCACGCAAATCACCGGATTTGCATGCATATCCTCGGAGTTACAATAGAGATACAGATCTCGAAATCACTACTGAAATCCAATATGCACTAGTCAAATACTATAATACATATATAATACGCATCCTTGGAAAAATCCTTTAAACTGAATAAAACACATGCAAAAATATTTTCTGAATCGCCGTGTGATGCGTAGCTCACGGCATAAGTGACGGATGCTCATTTGTAAAGTAATAAATATAGTTTCGTATATGTTTTGCTCAGATATACGTCCCGTCCATTTTGAAAATATCCCAAAAGGTTTTCCCTGTAAACGTTCGTGTCGCTCACGGACACGTAGGAAAATAGCGAGACTATAGCTCCTTTTTGAAAACCTCTGGTTAAACGTTTAATGCATGCAAAATACTCAGGTACTGTTCTCAGATCAGTCCTGTTCGGCTACTACATAATATAGTACCCATCATGAAAACAAAGTACCTCAAAGCAAAATCAGCCTCAAAAGGCGTATCCAATAATCACGTGCGTCTGGTGCGCACGGGAATCAAATCCAAATACAAGTGCTACGAACGTGCACAAAAACAAAACTAAGTGCAACGGGTGTGCACGAAAGCATCTGTCCAGGGCAACGGGTGTGTACGACAATAACATCTAGTGCATCTATAGTGCACGAAAATCTCAATCCAGTGCCACTAACATGCACGAATGAAAATCCCAAATCGAGTGCATCTGGTGTGCACAAAATCCAATATCGAGTGCCGAATATGCGCAAAATCCAATCCAAGCACGTCAGGTTCGTAAAAGGCATCTAGTGCAGTAGCATGTACGAAAACGCACAGCAAGTGCCAACGCACACGAAAAACGCAATCTGATAACGCAAATGCTCAAAGACATAAATCGGGTGAAACCAAGGCACGGAGTATAAAGCCGGTGCAACCAATGCACAAAATACCAAGATGGTGCTACAATGCATAAAATATGAATCTGGTGCAACAAATGCACAAAACACAAATCGGGTGCATCCGGTGCACGAAATACAAATCCAGTGCATGCAAATACACAAATTACAAATCTGGAGCAATAAATGCACGGAAACTCATCAATAACTCAAATGCGTATAAAAGCAACACCGAGTGTACCAAGGTGTATGAAATCATAAACATGTGCAACCGCGTGCACAAAACACCTATCAATGCACTGCAAGTATATATGAGCTATACCGAGTGCAAAATCAAATCGAGTGCATACCACATGCACAAAATCAAATCAACTGTACGAAATCCAGGAAATCATAAATATGTGCCGCCAAGGCACAAAATCAATATCAAGTGCAATAACTATGCACAAAAATATAAATACCCAGTAGGTGCAGCAATGGTGCACGAAATCAATATCATAAAACTCAATTATCAAAACTCAAATCCAAGCGATATAAGCGTGATACTCGGATCACAAACGCAAGTCGCAACAAATGATATTGAGGTACACCTCCTACAATGTCGAAAAATATCGGTGCACCCAAAACTGGCAGAGCAAGAACATCCGCTTGCTTCCTGCTCACGGTCTGGTGCCCTCTGTCTCTGGGTCCTCATTTCTCTGTGGATTACCAATCTCGAAATCCATCGGCTCATTGGCCCGGTCAGGTGTGCTAACGGAAATGATTCCACTCTGGCACTTCTTTGGTCACCTCTCGGCCAATTATCACGACCACTCGTAAAGTAGCACGTCACTGGCGTCGGCCTATGGCTCTCTGAATACACGTCACACATCTGATCCTCGGTGCAAATTTTATTGCAGCAGTGTCCTGAAAGGAACCTGCTCAGGGTCTCTTCCGATCTCGCCTATGCGAATTGTACGGAGGCTGGTACTCTTGTATAATCTTTTCTCGTTTTCTGGACATCTGCGTTCTCAGCACTGTATCTCCTTAAGAACTGGCCGTATCCTAACACCTCTGTATACACATCAGATCTCTAATCTCGACGGGGAATAACAACAGCTCGTCAGCATCTCGCATGAACCTCTCGTTCCACTCGTCTTTATCATCGTCCACTTCGATGTCACGCCATTTTATCTGCATACTGCAATGTCCTCGGCTACAGTCAATCCGGAGTCTCTCACATGGACTCGAAGTCACGAACTCGATATCTTCATCACTCTGTAGAAGATATCTAGCCGAACACGTCCTCGGGGACTCGTCCCAACCATCGAAGGAATACTCAATACTCGTCCGTCCTCGATCAACTCACAACGCATCTGGGTGAGGTCCTCTATCCGAAACTGGTCAGCTTACTGGTCTCCTATCACATGATATCCGGACGACGTCAAACTTTTCGCTCGAGTCATCGAGGTCCCAAAATTTCCCGAAAGCTCAACAACTGAGCACGGTCTAAAAATATCTGGTACATACCACAGTACCTCTGGACCAGCCGTAGAAGGGCAAACCCATGCCTCACTGATGGCACCGCTAAACTGCCGCAAACCCTAAGGTTCAAAAGTGGTTCCATGGTCATCATGTCGAGTTAGGGTTTCATTCTTCTAGAGGGTCCACAGAATCACTTGCATGTTCCTCTGAACACTTTAAACTTGGAAAAATGGGTTTCTGATACTCGCTCGAACTTCTTAAATTTGCCTAGGCAACATTTGAATACCCTTGGCCTCTCAACTTAAGGTAGGCTAGCTATCATCTGTCGTATCTCTGCCTGAAAGCTCCAGCGATCTTAGCTCGTAAAGTATGGAGGCGACATCCTATCAATTTCAGCAACAGCTGGGTCATTTGTCTGCACGGTAGACGACATCACAATCTCTGAGGTATGTTGTACATCAAGAGTCCTCTCACAATAGGCAGCCTTTATCAATGGCCTGATCATCCGGTGTAAAACCAAGCACTTGCCTCAACAAGAGGTCACCTCACAACACTACATCGAGACGTTCCCATGTCACCAGAAAACATAATGGTTATTCCTCGTCCACGACGAGCTCGCCCTGACCGCATCATTAGCCATAGCTCAATCTGCGCTCAAACCATGGTGACAGGAACCTCAATCGTGTGTCGATGAAAACAGATCAAGGGCATGAAAGGAAGCGACAGATCCAGAATGGATACATGATCATAAGAAGAAACAGCATCAATGAAGTATGATCATGGAACGAACAGAATCAAGGATCTCAAATGGATGTATAATCATGGTACGAAGAGAATCACGGATCTCAAAATATGTACATACTAAGGTTTCTTAAGTGGAGTATCGTATCGTAAATATGTCACGGAATATACGTACGGTACGTCACTCTACCCAAGCTACCTACTCCATCAATCAGGGTTAGCTTATGTAACGAAAGTTTGGGTCTAATACCCCCCGTTCAAGTCTAAGTTCCGTACGGTCAAGCCTAGGTTCCGAAATACATACCCCCTAGACTCCGCATAGTTAAACGTAGACTCGAACCAAGGTTAAACCTAGCGCTCTGATACCAACTTTGTTATGACCCGAAATATTAGCTCGTGACCGGCACTTAAATTACACCACACCTAAAAGCGTCACGTAATTCAATTAAGCCGAAATCCAGAAATCTAAACCTTTTTAAGAAAAATCAAGGAGATGAAGTTTTGAAATAAGGGTATAATGAAATCAAGTTTTCTTAAATGCATAGAAAATGAACATGAATAATGCAATTGAAATTGACTAGTTTGAAAACATGTTTCATCTTTTAGAAATTTGGGCAGCACCTCCTTTGTATTTTTTTGATCCAAAACCACAATACATGATAATAAAATGCATCCCCAAGCGGGAGCTAGCTCTTCACCAATCGGCGGATCCACAACCTCGCAAATCATAAATATAAGTATACGACGCCCAACGGCGAAGTTCACCACAAAAGATAAAGAAATAGCAAGACATCAAAACCATAAGTAGCGGAAAACACCTCGCTCTAAGTCTCGCAACCACAAGTCTCACTAAGTCTCATTACTTATACAAATACTAGTTTGATTGATCGAGTTGACTAGATACAATATGAAATATAATATAAGAGTGGGTACGATACAAATGTCCCACCTGCCAAGCAAATCACCCAAAAGTAGCTATGTACTAGCAATGCCACTACCGATCCGTGCGGTCAACCTGCAAGAACTGTGGCACAACGGGGGTGAGTTGCCAACTCGTGAGTAAAAAAACATCAACAGATAGAAATCGAATAAACAACGACTGCTAGGTCAACTGTATCATAAAGGTAAAACTATGATATCTAGGGTGACCGTATCTGTATAAGTGCCAACACTATAAATAAATGCCTATCAGCATATGGATATCATCCAACAATATAATCAATGTATGTATGTGTGTGGATCTCGTTCAACCATATCATCAATGTATATATGCATGTGGATCCCGTCCACGTGTCAACCAATGACACAACAACATCATGCATGTAAATATCATAAAAGCATATGCATGAAAGTATGAGGATATAAATCAACGTGTGCCCCTCGCGACACATCAAAATCATGGAACCTGAGTGCCCAGCATCGACACTCTAAACATCATGAAACCCGTGTCCAGCATCGACACGTAAATCCTCATATCTTGGGCTCCGTCAGTCCGGATTGGCCCATACCATCTCTCGACTCCGGTCGGTATCCTCCGGATATCCGCCGAGCCCAAATACTATCACCGGTAGGTAGTAGTCCCTCTGCCAGGCTCATCTTCTACTGTACACATCCCTTTCTTGCCCCGGGGTACCATACCGGGTCCACCATGAACCCGCAAACGGATCGTCCACTCCTCGAACCGGGTTTCACATATCACACGTCTCAGCACCGAGAAAACGCATGGTGGACACACTGAAATATCATATCAAGAGAAACCGGGTTTTTAAAACAACACTTATTTTCTTTGAAATACCCACGGTTCTCAAATCTAGAAATCTCATGAAAACAACATATCTCAATGCGTATAATCATAAAGCATGATGTGTGCGACATATAATAGAACTGTAAGCATATCCATATATTATGCAACATGGAGCAGTGATGTGACAATATCAGTATATCATGC
The DNA here is from genome assembly GCA_030015575.1 of Agapanthus africanus. Taxonomy (NCBI): domain Eukaryota; kingdom Viridiplantae; phylum Streptophyta; class Magnoliopsida; order Asparagales; family Amaryllidaceae; genus Agapanthus; species Agapanthus africanus. The sequence continues at coordinate 770,057,912 of JASDDO010000019.1, read as the reverse complement.
GACATATCCAAATGACGCGAACATAGCAAGTCTATCATGCAAGGAGTCATATCATGATACAGCAATTCTACTGTGTAGTGACATGGAAATTATCGATGATGAAGTGTGTGAGCCGGCAAAATCTGTGTAAGTGTAACATACGCATCATCGATAATGGTGTAAGTGTACTAGCACAGGTATAAGCAATGCAATGAGAATAACATGAATGCGGCATAAGGTAAATCATTAGCTAAAAGCTATAAGGTATAGGCATCTAACATGATCGAGTCGGTGAATCTATCAATCGGCATCCAGCCTCACAACATTATGTACGGTATAATCCATCGTACGGCATCCTCTGGTCAAGGATACGGATCAATCGTCATAAAACTCATCACGTACGGAAAATTGTCGTACGGCGGCATTAAACCATCGGGGATCCTATCATCCTATATGACAATGAGGGGTACGGACCTAACGTCTCGTACGACATATCACTCATGATTCACAACATTTATATATATCATATACCTATGTCCCAGGTTACATCCATAACCAACTCATATCAGGGGGTCCGACAAAGGTATCAATCATCTCAATCGACTCGCATCCGTATGCCGACATATCATCAGGTCATCATATCACCTCGTATATTCTTTTCATTGCATTTATATCTCACATCAAGTCAATTTATATATGCATCAAATGTCATGTTACTCTAAAATTCATACTTATTCTAATGCAACTATATATCTATTAGTCGTGATTCACATTCACTTTTCATATCCCTAAAGCTTTCATCTCATATCTTCTTATGTATATATTCAATAATTCATCTTTAACTATCTTTTAACCATATTCCTAGTTTTCAAATCTAGGTTTCTACTACTGTACCCTATAGATCGGTTTCCATCAAAAACTTGCGGGGGTGCTATACATCATCCACCCGACTTCCCCCGTAGATATAGATCTACCCACCTTCATCCTCGCTTGTTGGAGTCGATGACACCATGCTCTCCTCGTCATCTCGAATTCCACGTGGGGTACCTACAATCAATACACAATCGCAAATGCGTATTAAAAATCAAGGCGGAACACCAATACACAATCGCAAATGCGTATTAAAAATCAAGGCGGAACACCAAAACGACACATATTTCGCTCATAGGTTAAAACCTATAGCCTTGCATGCAAAACACGACCAATAGCCCTAGCCGTTGACGTTCAAACGCCACACGATGGAAATAAAATATCAAATACCAAAACTCAAGTTAAAACGAAGTCGCAAAATAATGCAGCAACTCAAGAAAACAACTCCAGATTTTACCCTAGGTGAAATTAGCCAATTTTGCATATGTAAAGGGTCTATTTTACAGATAAAGGAGCCATGAACCAAATACGGATCAATTCACCATCACTCTAGCCGCAAATTGCGGCCAAAACTATTAAATTTGCGGCCATGGGTTAGGGGTTGGGGCTCTGGTCTTTAGGGTATGCTCCATACCACCTGCACATCTCTCTGTGATCACTAAATAATTTTCAGGTCACCCGGGTTGTAGCAGATGTCAAATTCCTATCACAATTTCAACAAAATACGATATCGGGGATTTCTTAAGTTTGCTAATTGGAGTTTAAGTCTAGGTTTAGTACAATAAACAATCACTACAGGGGTTGTATAGCCTCCACTAATCTCAATTTCACCTTTGATTCAAATCAAACCCTAACCCTCAACTTTGAATTTTCAAAGTTCACTAAACCTTAATTAATCACCTCTAAACTAACATGAAAGCTAAGATGAAAGAACTACAATGCTAATGGTAAGGAAATTAGCTCATTTGGAAACTCAAGAATTTTCTTGAGTTGCCCCATGTCTTCAAAATCTGATTTTTCTTGGTCCAAAGTGTTTGTAGTGGGCTTGTGCACATTTTTAATGAAATGGAGATGGAGTTTTGATGAACTTTTGGTGGTGTTTTGTGGGGATGAAGTGGAGGTGGGATGAGGGCAGCCATGGTGAGAGGAGAGGAGAGAAGAAAGATGAGGATGATGAATGAAACAAGAGCCATGCTCAAGGTTTGACCCCTCACCCTCTCTCTCTCTTGCCCATACCCAATTCTTTATCATATTCATTTTCTCTTGTTTTGTTTTCTCTTTTGTTTTCTTTTCAAAACCCAAAAACAAATAAAGACCAAGAACATAACAAATGGAGCATGGTAGAAAATGCAACAAATGTGAAAAATGATATGGTGCATGTCAAGTGCATAAATCAAGCTTAATGCACAATTAGTGATATTTAATCGCGATTAGCATTAAAATTGAATATAATTAATTGTATAACAATCTATAAAAGCTCAAATCTTGTAATCTCTTTCAAATTCAATATTTAACATAATTTCCAAATATCACCCAATTTATCAGTATTTAATTATACCGCATTATTAAAATATTCACAATATTTATTATTTAATTATTTAAATTCCCAAAAATAATATTTTATTTTTCTGAAATGTTACTGGTGGACACCTCATCATGGATTTTCTATTTTGCAAAAATAGAAATGAGGTGTAAAGATAAAGGGATGGAGAGAGAGGGTGGCATGGTGAGGAGTGTAGGAAAATGAATTGTTAATTCATTTGCCTACATTATTCAAGCATGATTGGATTTTAAAATGCTATATTTGTTTTGATAAAATAAAAACGATATGTTTGAATGAAAAATGATGAGCTCATTCTCACCATTCACTTCTCACTCTTCTCTTGAGCTTTAGCTCTAGCTCTTTCCCTTTTTGCTCTATTTTTTTTGAGTTAGATCTCCACCATCATTTTTCCTACACCCTCATGTATTGAGAAACAAGTGGATGAGATAGATAAACACTTGAACAACTTCACTACTTGTTTATGTATCACTTCTTAGCAAGTTGTGATTCTTAATTGCATCACTCGATCAATCAGTGGGAAGCTAGAGCCTTGAACCCATTCTCTCAGGTGGATCATCTTTGACGAAAGTAGTCCGGCGGTCAAGCTCGATTACGGAGACCCTGAGGAGCTAAAGAAGAGGAGGTGAAGACCGAAAGACTCGATCTCTTTGGTATAATCTTCTAACCGAGTAGATAACTCTTGGTAGTGTTGGATATAGTGCCCTCAAGTCAATTATCGTAATCGCAGGCACGCGATTGTGATGATTGAGGGAGGATCTATACGGGTAGGATAGTCTTACTCAAAATGATAGTATGCTATCTGATTTGTCTTTATTATCATGTACATGCATTATGTGGTATTGCAGATCACTATTACATGTTGATAGAGCCCATAGGATTCTTGCTTGACTACCAACATTATGATGGCAATCATATACGTGAGAGCTGGATAGCCTATAAGTATATCCTTAAATGTCCCTAGTCATGGGAGTATCGAGACTGGGCATCGATACTCCGGAGTAGACTAGTGTATACGCTTAGAGATCCCGACGAGAGGCGGTGGCCGGTTTCACAAGCCATTGGTGTTGTGTCACCTAAGATAGTATACATGTGCTCACTGGAGGTGAGTACATTGGACGGACTCCCCGAGAACTTCTAGATGATATTATACCTATCGTCAGATGGAAGTTCTCAGGTGGCATGAGTATAGGTTAGTCCTTTGACCTGAAGTCGTCATTTATCTCGTATGAGTTCTCACTGTACTTTGATTACCACACCACCACGGCTCAAAGGAGTCATGCAAACAGGTTTTAGTTGGGTATAGTCCCGAGCCATATGGAGGCAGTGGTCGACTGTCAGGTATTCGTCTCTCCTGGAATTAGGAGTCGATGTCGCACTGTGTTCAGTTGGCTATCACCAGAAATCTATGGCCACGGTAGGGGAGATTTACTGATAGTTGATCAGTAGTATCTCAGTTGGTGATGAGCTAGACTCAGACATGACTTATCGGGTTAGTAGGGGTCTGATGTTATCCACCCCCTAGACCCGATATGCGATACTCTTTGACGAAGAGACCGGACTGTACGGAGATTGTTACATTTAGGTTCAGTAGGGTAAGGACGTACTTGATTGTCGATCCCTCTTTCGATAAGTACCTGGGTAGCCGTTACGTACAGATAGTGCCTCTGACGTGCTTGTGGTTAAACCCACTGCCAGCGTATTGTCGAGTCTTTAGAGTCCCACACAGAGAGTTTTCCCGGTTCAGACGACAGATGTAGGAGCCGTACGTTGGTACGTATATAGGGTCCAATTAAATACGTGTACACGATACACGGATTTTAATCGGACGGTTGATAATACTAGCCGGCTTAGGATTAAGCCGGATTACTAAATCAGATTTTGATTTAATAATTTATATATGTATTTTGATACATATATTTTAGTATTATTGTTCACTATTCATTTTCTCTCTTTGGTGCTATCCGTATTTTTATATGGATACGCGTATATATAGCGATACATATACCAGGTGAAGTATTCCATATTTGTACGGGAATACTTCTAGAAGAAGATGACCTCATATTTATTTTTCTATTTAGAAAATAAAAAGGAAAATAAGGTGGCATATGGAGATTGAAGTATGGGTCCAAGCATGGATGAAAAGCATGGCTTCATTTTTAAATTGATTTTTCATTTGCTTGCACTATTGGTGCGTAATTGATTAAATAATAGCCATTCCTTTTTACCATGAGACTTGATGATATTTTTCTTCTTCTTGGCTTGAGCTCTATGGCTCATGGATTATGCTCCATGCTTCATCTTCTCATTCTCCTTCTTCTTCTTGCTTCCATTTTAAGCAAGATTTTAGAGAGAAAAATATAGTGAAGTATTCCTACATCACCGGCCATCCAAACCAAACAACTTTGGACCGTCGGTTTGAGCCTCATCCACGTTCTTTCAGGTGGACCATCTTTGGAAAGGGTGATCGATACTCAAGCATGTTCCCGGCGGCTACGAGCTTGGAAGGGTTTTCCACAATTGGGTGGACACGCGACAAAAGTTGTATTTCTCAAGCTCTTGCAACTCTAGATTAGCCAGTATAGGTATATGGTTGTTAGTTATATGTATGCCCTAGAGGCCATTACTGTATATGGGATGTATATTGTTGTCACGATCCGAAATGGCACAAGATTGGAACTTGAATCATATAAAGTCTATAGGATCCCATCTAATTCAAGTAAGCCAAAATCCCAGAAATCTAAACCATTTTAAAAGAGAAAGTGCAGGAAAACTTGTTTTAAAGCAAGTGGTTTTAATAAAATAAGCCTTATTAAGCATTTTTAAAACATCAAGTCTTTTCCAAAAATTTCGGCAAAGTTTCCTTTATAAATACTGGCCCCAAACGGGTACAAACATGAATAATATACATGATGAATAAAGGCATCCCCAAGCGGGAGCTAGCTCTTCTCCAATTGGCGGATACAACCACGCAAGCAATATAAAATACAACGCTGAAGGGCGAGGATCAAAACTCAGAATGAAATCCAACATCATCAAGGAAACCAAAAAACCGTAATAATACAAGCGCGCGACTCTAAGGTCGAAAGAATATACACTGGTCTTCTAAGTCTATAAAATATACAAGTATGGTTGATGGAGTTACTAGGTACAACTGAAATAAATAAATGTATAATAGTGGTCACGATACGAGTGAACCCACCTACCAAAACAATCACCCGGAAAGAAGCAGTGTGCCAGCAAAGCTGCCAAGGAAAACCTGTATGGCAAAACCTGCAAGAAACTGTGGCACAACGGGGGTGAGTTGCCAACTCATGAGTAGAAAACATCACCGAGCAGAAATCGCATGAATGAATCTATCCTAGGTCATACGATAGTAATATCCTCAAAATAATATAGCCTGAAGCATATAATAATGACGAAGGTAAACATCTATACAAAAGTGTAATACCAAGTGCTCGTGTCAGTGCCTCAGGTAACAACATATCATATATATGATGTATGAATGCATGAAAACATAATAAATCTAAATGAGAAAACTGTTTTCTTATCTCAGTGAGATTTCTGTATAAAAATCGAAGTATCATCAATAAAATCAACTGAGAATCAGTGTCAAGCATCGACACAAAATATATATCCTAATATCTCAGTATCTCAGGCTCCGGTTATCCGGACTGGCCTGTATCATTAAATCTCAATATCTCAGGCTCTGGCTATCCGGACTGACCTGTATCATGAAATCTCAAGACCACGTTGGTATCCTCCGGATATCCGGCGCGTCACAATAACCGGTCGGTAGTGCTCCCCTGCCGGGCTCAACGCCATCTCCTGTGACCATCTTGCCCCGGGGTACCGCACTGGGTCCACCATGCACCCACAGACGGTTCATCTTCCTCCTTGAATCGGGTGTATGATACTGCTTAAGAGCCGAGAAAACTCATGGTGGACACCTCTCAAATCATATCAAGAGAAAACCGCAATTTCTATCTTTAAAATGATAATAAGTTTATAAAATCCTTACGGTTTCTTCAAATCCAGAAATCTCATGAAAATCCGAAATCCCAATCTCAAGAGTAATTAACAGTAAATTACCAGCATAAAACTCCATAATATTGCATGACAAATGAATCTGATATCAAGCAAGAAATGCAATAATTAAACTAGTATAATAAATCAATAATATAATGGAACTATCAACTAGCAAGTTATGTCAATGAAGTAATACTTCTAAAGTGTACGTGTCATGGCAATTACCGGCGATGATGTGTGTGAGTCGGTAAGTGAGTGTACGTGGAGCATACGCATCATCGGTAATGGTGCTGGTGTCCTAACAACAGGTTTCATAATAACCAACGAAAATACATATAAGCATGTAACGCGATGCGAACAGCAAGAATAAATGGTAAATGAATAGTAAATGCAACATTAAAGAAATATACATTCCTATATACGAGTCATACAGTTTTTGGTATCTGAAATCGCATGAATCGTGGGGTTTAGAAAATAGGGGCTACGGGGTTTTTAAGAAAATGTACGTCCTTTGAAATATCCGTAGTATCCCTTGGTCTGTCTTAAAATACTCACGATTCGTTAGTTTTGAAAATAAGTATGACTCGAGCCCAGCCTAACATCTACTAAGTAAACTACAGGACTAAACTAACAGACTAATCGAAAGGGTAAGGAAAACCACCTAAGTCTGAGTCAATATCTATATCTAGTAGTCGGTGATCCCGCCTTAATAGTATCACGTACGATATAATATATAATATGACATCCTCGAGTCAAGAGTGCGGATCTATCATCATAGTTATCTCTTGTACGGTAAATCCATCGTACGGCATCCCAAATCTGGGTACGGGTCGAATATCACATTTATCTCATTATTCATCTGGTATCCTTATCATCATATCCTGAATTAGGGGTACTGATATAAAGTCTAGTACATTCCGATACCATCAACATATATATATGCGTGTGTATGAAAACACATCGCCTAAAGATCCGCTATAATATCATGTCGTATCTCATAATACGAACCAAGTCATATCACCGATCTCGTGGCATCATGCCCAATCACATCGACTCATCTCCAAGTACCATATACTATCCTCAACATCCATATATATGTATACATACATACATACATACATACACACACACACACACACATACTCACATACATATATGTGTGTGTGTACACACACACACACACACACACATATGCACAAGTAAAACAAGTGTATGCGTGTGTGCGTGCGTGAGTGTAAATCTTTACTCTAGAGTTTCGCGACTAAGAAGCTAAACTAAGTTACTTCTAAATACACTAAAACTAACCCTTGAACACCTAAAACCTATCTTTATTATCATGAGTCTCACAATACACACACACACACACACACACACACACACATATACGTATTCGTATACTACACTATGAAACTGCGGGGGTGCTATACGCCATCCACCCGACTTACCCTGTAGATATATATCTACTCACCTTGATCCTTGCTTGCCAGAGTCGATGATGCCACGCTCTCCTCGTCATCTCGAAGTCCACATAGGGCCACCTACAATTTCTAATGTGTCATATAATAACAAGAATCGAACATGAAAACCAAAACGGCACGCGGGACACACATAGGTTAGAACCTAAGGCCAACGCATGCAAGTGTAGGGTTCCTAGGCACACTAATGAGGTCTCACAGGGCATCAACCATGCCAAATTCAAAAATTTCCGGTGCCTACAAACCCTAATACGGATCGTTAACTAGATTTTAGGCGAAAACGATAACTAGTTAGCAACTTAACTAAGAGTAAAAGGAAAATACAACCTTTGTAGATCCGGTCCTCCACCTCCATAGCTCCGTGATGAAGTCCCCTCGCTGCGATCATCGGATCCCGGGCTCTAGCGTCGGCTTCATCGGAGAAATGGGCGGGCTAGGTCGTCGACTTCGATGCCGAAGATGATCTACGTCGAGGCAACACAAGATCAAGCTCCAACTTCACCAAGTCATGAAACTTGTGAAGAAAACACCCTATACTACTTGGCAAGTGGTAGAGGATGAAGAAATAGGAAGTGGGTTCACTTTAGAATTGGATTTCTCACTCTTTTTCTCAAGTTGCCATTAATGGTAGCAAGCTTTCTTCTTTGTTCAAGAAGAAGAAGAAGAAGAAAGAATATGATGAGTATTTTTCAAAATAGAAAATAATATGATTCTTATCATAATCTCAACCATGGTTTAGTGTAGATAATTAACTAGGGTTTAGTTAAATGGTTAGGGTTAGGACATGAAGACAAAATGGTCACTTAGTCAAAGCTTCATGAAGCTTCAACAACAAAACAAACTAAGCCACCATTTCATTTTTGCCCAAAATGAATTAATGAATAAATAAATAAATGAATAAGTAAGTAAATCAAAACCCTAACCATTAACATAACCATGGTTTAATTCTGTACACAAACCCATGTTTGCATGTATCATCAAACATGATACAAACAAGTGCACAAAAGTATATCACATATACAACTTGTGTACATCAAGTGAGAAAATCAATCTTAAGTGAACCAATACTAGTTAATGCAAAGTAATATATCAAATATATATAATTATACATTAAATCATTAAATCAACACTTGATTTAACGATCCGGTCATATCGCATATAACCGACTAATATCCAATGTATCGGCTTATCGAATCAATTCTTGATTCGATAACTAGGTTATATCACATACAACCATTCGATACATTCATCGTGAGAATAGAATACGGTATCACATACACGCATTATTCTCGGTCCCGCACATATCTCATATGCGCTCCTATTTCGTTTCGCTTGAGCCAGGAAACCTCTGTGTAGGACTCTAAAGACTCGTCAATACGCCGGCACCAGATGATGATCATATCAAACACCCACAAGCCGCAAGCGGTCTGCTAAACGTAACGGCCACCCGGGTATTGAGCGATCAGAAGATCGAAGAGCAAGCCCGCTCATACTCCTGTGAATCTAACCAGTAACACTTACCGTACAGTCTGGTCTCGTCGTCTGATATGTTGCATATCTCGCCTAGGGGTGGTAAACGTCAGACCCCAATAGCTCGATAAGTCATGTCGATATGAGGTCTATAACAGTTCGAGAAACTACTGGTAACACTTATCAGTAAATCTCAGCAACCCTGGCGAGGGATTTCCGGTTATAGCCAATCAAACTCAGCGCAACATCAACTCCCTATACCGGGAGAGACGAATCCCCTCCTATCGCTCATTGCCTCCATATGATTTGGGACTGTACCCAAAAACCACCGTTTTGCATGCCCTCTTGGACGTGGTAAGGTGGAAATCAAAGCACAGTGGGAACCACACAAGACTCTATGACGATCTCGGGTCAACAGACTACTCTGTACCAGTGTCACCAGAGAACTGCCATCTGACGTAAGGTATAATACCATCTGGGAGTTCTCGGCGAGTCCGTCCAGTGTACCCAGTCTCCACTGAGCACCCGTATATCATCTCCGATGTCAAACACCAATGGATATGGGATCATCCATCGCCCATCTGTATGGGTCGAGAAGGTATACGGTAGTCTACTCTGGTATATCGATGCCCCGTCTCGATATACCCACGACTAGGGACTTTGAAGGATGTACTTATGGACTACCATGTCCCCACTAGTATGATCTGCATCATAGTCCAGGTAGTCAAGTACACATCCTAAGGGCTTTACCAACATGTAACAGAGAGACAATCAGTATACACGTTAAGGTAAAGAGTAACCAGATAGCATACTATCATGTCGAGCAAGAAAGTCCTCCCTATATATGTCCCAGCATCCACTATAATATACATCCTATGTATAGCAATGGCCTCTAGGGCATACATATAACTAACAATCTCCCACTTGCACTAGGGCCATCTGATAGCAGTGGTTGTAGTATCTCATACTCAACCATCCCATAAAAGTCTCTCTCTGGGAAAAGGCCTTTGTGAGTGGATCCGCCGTGTTGTCCTCTGAGTCTACTCTCCTAACCTCGATCTCCTTGGAGATCAACCATCCCCATGATCAGGTGATGCTGCCTCAGAATATGTCTGGATCACTGATGGGACGGACGTTCCTTGGCATAAGCCACAACTCCATTGTCACACAATGGGAGGAACTAAGTTCATCTCATGAACAAATATACATCCAGACTGCCTCTTTGGTAGCATCTTAAGTAGCGATGTATCCAGCCTTTATCGTCTAGTAAGCCATGGTATTTAGCTTGGAACTCTTCCAACATACCGTCCCTCCACTGAGGGTAAAGACAATGCCTGTGACTGACATTCAGTCGTCCTTATCACCCTGGAACCTTTCCAGTGATTCTCCCCAGGATCAATTGATACCATCTCACTACAACTAGTGAGTCTCCTAACATCCAATTAGATCTATCTCATGGATCCAAAATCCAGGATTTAGGAGGTATCACGTTGATCCTATATGGAGAATCATTGTGATAAGCGGAGATTGATCGAGCGTAGCATAGGAAACTCCTTCCCTATCAAGAGTATGTCATCCACGTACTCTACGAGGATCACCACCATACTCCCTACTACCCTTTTGTATATACAAGGTTCATCTACCCTTTTGATGAAGTCAAACTATTTGACTACCACATCAAAATAGATGTTCCAACTCCGCGATGCCTGCTTTATCCTATAAAGCATCTTGTACACGTTTCCGCTGCTCCCACTGTTTACGAAGCCCTCTGGCTGTGTACTTATAGACGCCCTCTTCTAAAACATCATTTTAGAAAAGCAGTCATGATACCCAACCGCCAGATATCGTAGTCATGGTATGTAGCCGTGGCAAGTAGGATCCGGATGGACTTAAGCATAGCCACTGGAAAAGGTTTCATCATTATCCACGCCTGGTCGATGACGAAAAACTTTAACAAGTCTAGCTTCGAAAGTCTCAACTTTTCCATCTACACCAAGTAATCTTCTCAAGATATACTTACTCCTGATGGGGATTTAACCCTTCAGATATAGCAACCAAAGTCCATACTTTGTTGGTGTACATGGATTCCATCTCAGATCGCTAAGCATCCAGCCATTCTTACAGAGTCCCTACTCTCGATGGCCTGCTCGAAACTAGTTGGGTCATCATCTCATGATGCAATCCTCCCTCCCACTGTCATAGAGAAACAGAAATATCTCTCAGGTGGGTGAGAAACCCTACTAGATCGGCGGAGAGGCCGAGGTTCGTTGGTAAATATTGAATCCTTTGGTTTTATCAAATCATCTGCTGCAGTTTGTATAGCTGGAACCTTTCGAGTTCTACATAACAGACCTGGCCTCGAGCTTGTCCGGATTTTGCTTTTAGACATAGGCCGGTCAACCCCAAATCTTAACTAGCTTAAGACATGGGCTCTTCCCATACCATATCTCATATGGAGTGGTTGGCTTTGATCTGATTCGAACCTAATTCAATAGGTATGCAGCTTCTCAAGTGCATAACTCCCAAAAAGAAAATAGGTAGTTCAGTAGTACTCATCATAGAGCACACCATATTACATAGGGTGCTATTGCTCCGTCCCGATATACCATCGTGCTATGGTGTATATGGAGGAGTAATGCTGAGAGAGAATCTCATTCTCCTTTAGAGTAATGCTGAGGCAGACTGATCAATCACCAAACCTAGGGGTGAACTTGAGGATGTGTTAATAAAAGTCAGGGAATTTATATTCCCTGTGGACTTCATGTTCTTGATACACAACCTGTAGTGAACCCACGGAACCAAATTCCAGTGATTCTTGGTCGACCCTTCCTAGCCACTTCCAATGCTGTTATTAGTTGTCGAAACGGGTCCATGACCCTATCCTTTGGAAAAATGACAATTGAGCTGAACATTTACAAGATTGGAAGTCGGCCGTCTGAACCCTCTGCTCACATTCTTGATGTATGTTCCGTCCACGAGATAGCTCCCGAAAGCTGCAAGGTTGATGAACTTTGCTTTGATAATCTCAATGACATTAGCACATCATTGTTTGATCTTGCACATAATTGTGAGGACACATTTTCCACTCCTGAGTCTGAACCTTTTGACTCATCACTTTCCGAGTCTGTATCCTTTGCAGGCTATGAGCTTCTTCGAGAATCTGAATGTCATTCACTTACCCCACCTTCTATTGTCTCTCCGCCGACATTAGATCTCAAATTACTACCTTCTCATCTTAAATATGTATATTTAGGTGAGAATGAGTCTTTACCTATGATCATATCTGCTTCTCTAGCCTTAGAGCAAGAGAACTCTCTTTTGATAGTCTTGAGATCTAATAGGCAGGCTTTTGGTTGGACAATGGCTGACATAAAAGGGATTGGTCCCTTGATTGTTGAACATCATATACATCTGATGGATGAACCCAAGCCAACCCAAGAACCACAAATACGGTTAAATCCCATCATGAAGGAGGCGGTAAAGAAAGAAATCGTCAAATGCCTTGACAGTGGTATCATCTACCCAATCTCCGATAGACAATGGGTAAGTCCTATTCATGTAGTCCTTAAGAAATCTGGCATCACGGTCGTAACCAATGAGGCTAATGAGTTGATCCAAACACGCACTCAAACTGGGTGGCGTGTATGTATTGATTACAGAAAACTCAATGCTGCAACGAGTAAAGACCACTTCTCTCTACCTTTTATTGACCAGATGTTGGAACGCTTAGCTGGACATGAATTTTATTGTTTCATGGACGGATACTCTGGCTATAACCAGGTCCCTATTGCCGAAAAGGATCAAGATAAAACCACATTTACTTATCCTTTTGGTACTTTTGCTTATAGACGCATGCCCTTTGGGTTATGCAATGCTCCCGCTATATTTCAGCGGTGTATGATGGGGATCATATTCTCGGACATGGTCGAGAATTTTCCGGAGATTTTCATGGTCGATTTCTCGATATTCAGAGATTCTTTTGATGACTGCCCATCTCATCTTGACGCAGTTCTTACTCGTTGTAAAGATAAGAACTTAACCTTGAATTGGGAAAAATGCCATTTCATGGTCCAAGAGGGAATTGTGCTTGGACATGTCATTTCACGGAAAGGCATTGAGGTTGACAGAGCTAAAATAGATGTCATTCATAATCTTCCTCATCCTAAATGCATCAAAGATATACGATCTTTTCTTGGTCATGCAGGCTTTTACAGGAGATCCATTAAGGATTTTAGCAAAATTGCTAGACCCTTAACTCTTTTCTTGGCCAAGAACACAATCTTTCACTTTGACTCGGATTGTGAGGCTACATTTGACTCACTTAAGAATTCCCTCACTACAGCCCATGTTCTATCATCTCCTGATTGGAACCACCCGTTTGTGCTAATGTGTGATGCATCAGATTTTGCTGTTGGTGCAGTCTTAGGACAGCACATTGATAAGATGCCACATGTGATTTATTATGAAAGTAAGACCCTGAATGGTGTTCAAATCAATTATACAACCACCGAAAAAGAACTTTTGGCAGTTGTATTTGCATTAGAAAAATTCAGGCCTTACTTGATTGGCTCACCAATTGTTGTGTACACTGACCACTCCGCCTTAAAACATCTTTTATCGAAGAAAGATGCTAAAGGTAGGTTAATACGTTGGATCCTTCTATTACAAGAATTTGATCTCGTCATTCGAGATAAGAAAGGATGTGAAAACATAGTAGCCGACCATCTTTCACGCATCTCTTCTTCACCTGTGACCCTGCCAATTAATGACTCTTTTCCGGACGCACAACTCTTGAATGTATCCACCGAACCTTGGTTCGGGGATATTGTGAATTATCTTGCAATAGGACTTATTCCCCGCGAATGGTCGAAATAGGACAAACATCGATTTCTATCTCAAGTAAAACACTTTTACTAGGATGAACCCTATTTGTTTAAGTATTGTCCTAACCAGGTCATTCGTAGATGTGTCCCCAATAATGAATTCAAGAGCATTCTATCTTTCTGTCATGATCAGCCATATGGAGGTCACTTCGGTCCTCAAAAGACGGCGGAGAAGGTTTTGCAATGTGGTTTTTACTGGCCGACATTATTCAAAGATGCATTTGATCATTGCAAAACCTGTTCACAATGTCAACACACGGGTAGGATTTCTCGGAGAAATGAGATGCCACTTCAGCCGATCTTGGTGGTTGAAATTTTTGATGTTTGGGGTATTGATTTTATGAGTCTGATCAGTCGAAAATATTGCATTTTTAACGCATCAATTTCCCTACTCTTTGTAATCATTTAAAGGTGTTTGGTATAAATATAACACATATTAGCAATTCGTCTGCAAAATATCAAATAACATGTGTTATACATTATAACTGACATTATGAGGGAAATTGTGTGTTTATTATTGCATGCATGATCTTTGTTGGATATAGTGCCCTCAGAGTCAATTATTGGATCACAGGCACGTGATTGCAATGATTGAGGGAGGACCTATGCCGGTAGGACAGTCTTACTCGAGATGATAATATGCTATCTGGTTTATCTTTATCATCGTGTACAGTTTTAGGTGACCTTACAGATCACTATTACACATAGATAGAGCCCTTAGGATTCTTGCTTGACTACCACCAGTATGATGGCGATCATATATGTGAGAGTTCGGTAGTCTATAAACACATAATTAAAGTGGTCCCTAGTCGTGGGAGTTTCAAGACTGGGCATCGATACTCCATTAGTAGACTAGTGTATACAGTCGAGACCCCGACGAGGGGCGATGGCCGGTATCACAAGCCATTGGTGTCAGATTGTTCACCTAAGAAGTATACAGGAGCTCATTGGGTTATGAGTACACCGGACATGACTCGGCGGGAACATGCTAGTTGGTATTATACCTGACGTCAGATAGCAGTTCCCTGGTGACATGTGTACAGGTTAGTTTATCGACCTGAGATCGTCATTTGTCTCGTATGAGTTCCCACTGTGCTTTGATTACTACCCTACCACGGCTCAAAGGAGTCGTGCAAACAGGTTTTAGTTGGGTACAGTCCCGAGCCACATGGAGGAAGTGAGCGGATCGGCAGGGGTTTCGTCTCTCCCGGTATTGGGGGTAAGATTGCGCTGTGTCTAGGAGAGCCATTACACGAAGTCCTTGGCCAAGGAAGGAGATTTACTGGTAGGTATTCCAGTAGTATCTCAGGGTGTTCTGGGCTACACTCCGACACAACTTGTACCACTTTTGGGGGTCTGACTTTAACCAACCCCTAGGCCCGCCATGCGATGCTCATAGACAAATGGACCGGACTGTACGGATATTGTCACTGACAGGCTCAGTAGGGTGTCAAGATGAGTTCGCTCATCGACCTCCCTTTTGGTCAATACCAGGTAGCCCGTTACGTACGGCTAGTACCTCTGATGTGCTAGTGGTTAAATCCACAGCCAAAGTATTGACGAGTCTTTAGAGTCCCCCACAGATAGTTTCTCAAGTTTCGGGCGAAACGTTGTAGAGGCCGTATGATATATGGCTGGGTTCGATCATATACGTGCAGTAGTGCACGAATCATGATCGGACGGATCATACTAGTGGTCTTTGGTTTAAGCCGGATCCTAGTATTAGATTTGTTGGATTACTTTAGTCTCATCGCATTCGCATTTGGTCGGAATGCGGATGCAGGTATGTATATACAGGTGAGGGGTATCCTTGTGATCCGTCACGAGTTTATTTTAGATGTTGCCGTATCTTTTTATTGTTGTAAACATTTGGATTAATGTTTACAAATGGAAATTGTGAGCTTAAATCATCATTTTGAGCATTTAATGTGACATAGACTTCATTAGTGACTCATGGTCTCTTTTCTTGTGCTAATGTCACATCATGTGATTGATTTGTCGTTTGAAATGAGGGGAAGAGAGAGAAGGGCAGCCATGATAATGTTTGCTCTTGTTTTATTTTGCTTGGACTCTCTCATTTTATCATAGAGAATAAAAGAAAGAAAAGGCTTCTTCTTCTTCTTCCTCCTCTAGCTCACAAACTCCATTAATGGCATCATCTCTAACCTCCATCCATACACTCTCATGTGATGAGAATCAATGGATGCTTGAGACAAAATTATCACACACATTCTCTACATCGCCTTGGACATGTCGGCTAGCGAACTTCGTGCCCGAGTTGCTTCGGACGAAGCGGGAGCCCGTAAAAAGACTTGAAGATGTGGTGCCCTTTCCGACGAGGAGATCGAGATTGGAGATGCTGCGAGGAGCTTAGGTTGGTGGCCAAAGACCGAAGGACACGGATCGATCGGTATAGCTTTTCCAACCCTTTCTCTAGTTGCTAGTTATAGGTTAATGGTTCGATCCGGATTTAAAGTATACGATAGCGCCGGTTTCAAGTTTTGAAAAAGTTTCGTTTCCGCATTTTGGCCTCGGACAGACGGCCGAGGCGCTACCGTAGACATACATGGTATCAGAGCCACGCCATTAACCTTTACTAGCTTGTTCTAACGTATTTAAAATATCGATCGGCCGAATTTTCCAAAACCGCTATTCCATTTTAGCAGTTTTTGTCGAATTTTTTTTGTCGTCGAAAAATTATTTTGAGTATGTCAGAAAATCAGGCAGGCTTTTCTAAGAACACTACAGAAATTTTGTGGAGAGAGCTCACTGTAGCGCCGTGGAACTGCGAACGTACCCATGTTTTGGCCACGGTTCCGCTGCAGTACTGTAGCATCAGTCCACCAATTTTTCTACAGTGGTCTCTGACTTGGAATTGGGGTTTCTGGTATTTTTAGTTTTGGCCCAGATTATTTTGAGTACTGGGAATTGTTCTTGGGGCCCACTTCGGGAAATTTTTTTGATCGAAATTTTTAAATATTTTAGTTCATAGTGCTTACTTTATATTTGCGACCGTGAATGTCATTCGAGTGGTAAATCTTGTCTAATTGCTATAGTTCTTTTAGACGGATTTACGAACGTGACATTTACATTGATGTTCTGTGTTGTGCTGTGATGTTGCAGATTTGTCGTGTTGGATAGCCTGGATGCAATGGTAGTACAGTTTGGTTGTATTTGTACATTTGATATTGCGGGGCGAGCGTCCGACATGTGGACTGCCGTCACTGCCTGTTTGTATATTATTCTTTTAGGACACGACCGGGCTGAGGTCGATGTACTCGTTGTATATATTTTACTTTCTGTACTAGGATCTGTAAGTCGATGTGCAACACCCCACGAGTTGCGGGGAGGCGGAAATATGAAAAACGATCTTGTTCTTGAAGCATACATCGACTAACCGAAGATCTTTGCTAAACGATAATTAACAACTACCATAGAAGTTCTAAACTACTATGTAAAGAGATTATACCTAGTGATACGTGTCCTACGTCTTTACGATCTCTTCGTCCTCCTCGGCCTCCTCCAAGTGATAGATGATCCATCCGAGAACCCTAATCCAAGCTTCACCTCAAAACTTGAGGTAACTAAGTTTCTCTAGTTGCTAACCAAAGGGACTTAGGTCATATAGAGTTAGGTCATAGGATGTTTAGTCTATCCTAATCCTTGGTCTCAACTCATGAGTGGTAGGATTAGGGTTTGAAGAAGGAGTAAGCTTGAGAAGAGAGAAGGTGGAGATGATAATGAGAATGAAAAAGCTTCTTACTTGAATATATGAAACATAATGAATTATCAAATAAATGAATATAAACGATTATTCACCATGCCTCATTAATTCAATATGAGTGATTCACTATGTGAGTCATTAAGCAATAAATGATGCATTAATGACATAGTGAATCACACAAATGAGTCACAATTTGCATTTAATGAAAATGCCACCTTAACCCCCTTAGTCACCATCCTTCTAGAAGCTTCTCGGAAAATTACGAGAACGCCCTCGCATCCGTGAAAACACGGAAAAACTTTAGACTGTATAAATCCAATAACCCGATACTAGAATCTGGCTTAAACCAAAACCGGCTAGTAAAAACTGTCCGAATGTCGTACGTGCGTTTAAACACGTATTCGTCCGAACCCTTGTCGTAAAACCGTACGACCTCTATATGGTTTCGCCTGGAGTTGGGAAAACTCTGTGTGGGACTCTAAAGACTCGACTACTACGCTGGCAGTGGGTTTAACCACAGACCGCAAGCGGCACCAGCTGTACGTAACGGTCCCCAGGTAGATGTCGATAAGAAGGCCGGTGAGGATACCCATCCGAACTCCTATTGAGCCTGTGCGTGACAATATCCGTACAGTCCGGTCTGTTCGTCTAAGATTATCGTATGTATGGTCTAGGGAGGTGGTAAACGTCAGACCCCTAATAACCGTACAAGTCGTGTCGGTATGGCTCTATCACCATCCGAGAATCTACTGATCAATCTATCAGTAATTCTCAATCAGCCCTGGCCAGGGACTTATGGTAATGACCAACCGATCACTATGCGATATCAACTTCCTATACCGGGAGAGACGAATCCCTAACAGTCACTCACTGCCTCCACGTGGCTCGGGACTGTGCCCAACTAAAACCTGTTTGCACGACTCCTTTGAACCGTGGTAGGGTAGTAATCAAAGCACGGCGGGAACTCACACGAGACAAATGACGACTTTAAGTCAACGGACTATCTGCACACATGTCACCTGAGAACTGCTATCTGACGTTAGGTATAAATACCATCCAGTCAGTTCTCGGCGAGTCCTGTCCGGTGTACTCACAACCAGTGAGTATCTGTATACAATCTTAGGTGCACTCCACCAATGGCTGCGGGACCAATCCATCGCCCCTCCTCAGGGTCAAGATATGTATACACCAGTCTACTCCGGAGTATTGATGCCCAGTCTCGATACTCCTGCGACCAGGGACATCTAAGGATGTGCCTATTGACTATCCAGCTCCCACTAGTATGACTGCCATCATAACGCCGGAAGTCGGGCAAACACCCTATTGGCTTTATTAACACGTATATATATATGAATACTACGCAAAATATATCATACGTTTACGATAAAAACAAACCAAATAGCGTACTATCATATTAAGCAAGACTGTTATGTACATACATATCCCCAGTATCCTATACAATGAAGGCCTCTAGGGCATATATATCCAACAATCTCCCACTTGCACTAAGGCCTATAATTGGCGCAATGAGTACCCACTGTCTTCACTATATCCAGTTGCTGGAGTACCGCATGCCCAACATCTCAAACAGCCTCTCGAACTGAACTTGAGGGATGGCCTTTGTGAATAGATCTGCCGTGTTTTCTTTTATGTCCACTCTCCGTAGCTCGATCTCCTGACGATCAACGATCTCCCTGATCAGGTGAAACCACCTTAAGATATGCCTGGATTTCTGATGGGAACTAGGTTCCTTTGCCAATGCTACGGCCCTATTGTTATCACAATACAAAGGTATTGGATTGGCAATGGACGGAACCACCTGAAGTTCAGAGATTAACTTCCTCATCCAGACAGCCGCTTTTGCGGCTTCACTAGCAGCTATATACTCAGCCTCCATAGTTGAGTCCGCGACGGTATCCTGTTTGGAACTCTTCCAACATACTGCCCCTCCATTGAGGGTAAACAAAAAACCCGAAATGGATTTAGAATCATCTTTGTCACTTTGGAAGCCGGAGTCGGTAAATGCCTCTACCTGGAGGTCCCCATTACCGTAAATTAAGAACATCTCCTTAGTCCTTCTCAGGTACTTGAGAATGTTCTTTACCGCTATCCAATGTTTCTCACCTGGGTCAGACTGATACCTGCTTACCACACCAAGTGTGTAAGCTACATCCGGTCTTGTACATAACATCGCATACATTATAGATCCTACCGCCGAAGCGTAGGGTAAAATGCTCATGCGATCCCTCTCTTCATCAGTCTTTGGAGATATCTCTTTGGAGAGGGTGATCCCGTGACAAGAGGGTATGTTACCGCGCTTGGAATCTTCCATACTAAACCTTTTTAGTATAGTGTCAATATACCTGGACTGTGAAAGTCCCAACATTCTATTAGATCTATCACGATAGATCTTAATGCCAAAAATGTAGGTTGCATCACCCAAGTCTTTCATGGAGAATTTCTGTGACAAGAAGAGCTTTACTGATTGTAGCATAGGGACATTATTCCCTATTAGTAGTATGTCGTCGATGTACAAAACGAGGAAGACTACTGCTCCTTCTCCTATAAATACATGGTTTATCTACATTTTTGATAAAGTCAAACTCTTTGACTGTCTCATCAAAGCAGATGTTCCAACTTCGCGATGCTTGCTTTAATCCATAAATGGATTTAAGAAACCTGCACACTCTTCCGCTGCTCCCACTGTCTAAGAAACCTTCTGGTTGATCCATGTAAACACTCTCTTCTAAATGTCCATTTAGAAAAGCTGTTTTTACATCCATTTGCCAGATTTTATAGTCATGGAAGGCAGCAATGGCAAGCAGGATCCGAATGGATTTAAGCATAGCTACAGGTGAAAATG
Source organism: Agapanthus africanus (assembly GCA_030015575.1). NCBI lineage: Eukaryota > Viridiplantae > Streptophyta > Magnoliopsida > Asparagales > Amaryllidaceae > Agapanthus > Agapanthus africanus. The sequence goes on along the minus strand of JASDDO010000019.1, from coordinate 770,037,058 downwards.
TTTCATCATAGTCCAATCCTGGTCTTTGACGAAAACCTTTTGCAACGAGTCTAGCTTTATAGGTTTCCACTTGTCCAAGTGCACCAATCTTCTTTTTGAAGATCCATTTGCATCCAACTGGTTTCACCCCAGGAGGAGCAACTTCTAAAGTCCATACTTTATTGGTGTACATGGATTCCATTTCGGATCTCATAGCATCCAGCCACTTCATCGAGTCAACACTCGTGATAGCCTGTTGAAAACTAGTAGGCTCATCATCATCGATGATGCAATCCTCTCGATCCCTATCTAGAAGAAAACCATAGTATCTCTCTGGAGGATGAGAAAACCTACTAGATCTGCGGAGTGGCGTTGGTTCGTCATGTTTTATTGAAATATGAGGTTCTTCTAAGTCCTCGGTAGCAGTTTGAGGTTCTGGAATTTCTTCCAGCTCTACCGCGCTCCCACTAATTTCTTTTGCAAGAAATTCGCTCTCTAAGAAGATAATGTGGCGAGCGACAAACACCTTTTGTTCTTCAGTATGGTAGACCATGTACCCCTTTGAATGTTTGGGGTATCCTACAAACTTGCACAAAACTGATCGTGCCTCGAGCTTGTCCGGTCTATGCTTTTTAACATATGCCGGACACCCCCATATCTTGATATACTTGAAATATGGTCTCTTCCCGCTCCACATTTCATATGGAGTGGTAGGCACAGACTTAGTTGGAACTCTATTCAATAAGTATGCGGCTGATTCTAGAGCAAATCCCCAGAAGGAAAGTGGCAACTCAACACTACTCATCATTGAACGCACCATATCTAATAGCGTGCGATTCCTCCTTTCTGATACACCATTATGCTGAGGTGTATAAGGCGGAGTAAGCTGAGAGAGAATTCCATTCTCTTTTTAGTATTCAAGGAAACTGGTACTTAAGTATTCTCCACCTTGATCAGATCGAAGTGTCTTGATGCTTTTACCAGTTTGTTTCTCTACTTCATTTTTATACTCCTTAAACTTCTCAAAGGCCTCTGATTTATGTTTCATTAAGAACACATGTCCATACCTAAAGAAGTCATCAGTAAAAGTGATGAAGTAGGAGTGACCGCTTCGTGCATGTGTAGACATTGGACCACATACATCACTGTGTACAAGTCCCAAGAGTTCAATAACTCTTGCTCTGTGTCCGGAGAACGGAGATTTGGTCATTTTTCCTTTGATACATGATTGACAAGTTGCATATGATGAATATTCAAACGGATCTAGATATCCATCTTTATGTAACTTAGTCAACCTTGTTTCGTTTATATAACCAAGTCTATAATGCCATAAGAAGGCTTGATTTGAATCTGGAGCCTTTCTTTTAAGTGTGTTTTGAATATTGAAAATTCGAGGTTGATTAAGTATGTATATGCCGTTTTCCAGTGTGCCATACCCAATCAGTTCTTGATTTAGGAGAATGTTCATGACATTACTTTCAAGCGCAAAATTATATCCTTTATTAGACAACAAAGATACTGATATAATATTACACAGCATACTGGGAATACAAAAACAGCTGTACAACACCAAAACGTGCCCATTAGTCAACCCTAGGTGATACTCCCCTATTGCAACAGCATCTACATGCATTCCATTGCCCATCCGGAGAGTCATATCACCTGCCCTCAGTACTCTACTATTTCTCAGATCCTGCAATGAATTACAGATGTGAGAACCAGAACCGGTATCAAGTACCCATGATGTAGAGTTTACTGAAAGACAATTTTCGATTACGAACACACCTGAAGCAGAAGCAACCGCTTGCTTTGTGTCCTTTGCCTTAAAGGCCATACAGTCCTTTTTCCAGTGCCCTTGCTTGTGACAATAATGGCATTCGTTTATATCCGCTTTCACCCTTCCTGCTTTGTTCTTTCCTTGCACCTTCTTGACCCCACCTTTCGGTTTGATGGCTTTCATCTTCTTCTTCCCTTTAGCTTTCGCTTTAGATTTAGAAAAGGATGATTGGCGAGCATACAGAACGAGGGCCTTCTCCTTTTTCAAGGAGGTCTCTGCTACCCTCAACATGTTGAGGAGCTTTGGAAGATCAGCTTCCATTTCGTACATGTTGAAGCTAAGCACGAACTGAGAGAAGGTGTGGGGAAGGGACTGCAAAATCAAGTCGATATACAAATCATTCTCTAGCACGCATCCCAGGTTTGCGAGTTCCTCAATGAGGCTGATCATTTTGAGGACGTGCTCTCCTACAGGCGATCCTGGAGCTAACCTAATCTGGAAGAGTTTCCTTGAGGTCTCGTACCTTGCGATATGGGAGTGCTCTCCATATAATTCCTTAACATGGAGAAAGATGGATACAATATCCATACTCTCGTGCTGTTTCTGGAGTTCATTGTTCATGGACGCCAGCACGATACACTTAGCTCGCTCACAATCCAGATCCCAAGTTTTGCGAACTTCCTTGTCCACAACTGAGGAATCTGGTCCAGGGATAAGGGGAGGAACAACGGTGGTAACATATGCTACTTTGTCATAAGTCAGTGCAATGTTGACCTTCCTTAGCCAATCTTTATAGTTCTGCCCGGTCAGTATATTTTTTTCAAGTAATAGTTTTAGTCCTGTCATGGTAGCTGCTAGAGAGAAAGAGAAAAGAAAACACTCAGCATATGCTTCTTGCAAGTTTAGATTGGTTATTGGTTTATCTAAACAGGATGGCTCCCACTGTTTCCTCAAATCCTTCTTCAAAACCTAAAAGAAGAACTAGTCAGGATTTAATCACACGTCACAATACTTGTTTTAACCTTTCAGCCAGGCTGGTGTTAGTACTTCAAGGGAGGTTTTCCAACACTTTCGCGAAGTTCCTTAATTAAATAACCTCTTTTCCCTGGAGGCGTAGCCCCTCTAACACCTTTCTGGAAACCTACTTGGTTTATAGCATTGATTGTTAAGTGAGAATGTTTCCCGAGAGTAATCCTACTCATCAGTGGGATCGGGATCCAACTATCATTGCATGATGCACTAGATGGAAGCCACTTTAGTCACCACACTCCAGAAGGTATGCTAAATCTGCAAGTTTCCTTTATGTTTGAAACTCCCGATGTGATTTTTATACCTCAAGCTCTTATAGACCTTGACGTAGGTTAACAAGTCATAAGACGCAAGTCAAGTTCTACCCATCTTTGTCCTGATTAATTTAGGTACATCGTACATGCCCTTGACGTAGGCCAACAAGGCTGTACGTTTGTCCTATACTAATGCATCTATCTATGCAACAAATAAGCAAGCCACACTGCTACCATTCACTATGCCTTGACGTAGGCCAACAAGCATAGCATGAATACAATGTGCCGTCTATTTGAAATGACGGAGGGTTACGGCTGGTTTTTAGCAAAAAAACCGTTAACGTAGTGAACTTGATTTGATCGAAGGAACTAAGATATCTTTTATAAAAAGGAGTGGTTTAAGCTCCGCATTTAAAATTTTCTTTCTCAAGAAAACCGAGTGGCTTTAGAAATTGTTCCAACGATTCAGTTTAGGTTTTATTTTTCTTTGCATTAAAAATAATGCATCCCATCTTTAACCTATCATTACAGATAACAACGAAAATACAACGTCCTCATATACCATCCGCATTCGCCACGGGGTCCCGTCATCACCCGTTAGGTTACTTAACTAACGGCAGAGCGGGGGCTGGGCTAGCGCGGATGTAAAATATAAGTGACGTCTAAATAGCTATCATATATAGATATTTTACATTCGTCAGACGCAATAATAGGCATTCCAGATCACAGATAAACTTTATTGGATATGCAAGCAATCCGCGTTTCTTTTGAGCCTGTAAGAAAAGACGGATTACACAGTTGTGATGAATAGCCATTACCCCACCCTACACCCCTACGGGTACGGCAAACTACCCGCCAAGTACCCGAAGTGAAGCGGTCTCCCTCAACGACGTGAGTAGGCCACTAAACACTTCGAAATACCCGGTAGTTTGTGCACCCCACCTTGGGTCTATCCTAGGAGCAAAAAGAGTAAAAAGAAATAATACAACGGTGACTACAACCGCAACCTGGATGTGCCCCGCAAAATAATATTACAACTTATTACAATTACATCGAATGAATTAATACAATAACCCATCACAGAACCCCGGCTAATCATCACAACAGTCCAATAGAGTTCATAATCACAAACAGTTAAAACATTACAGATATGTGCAACCCCCTGCCAACCGACATACTAGCAGTTAGGGAAGGTTTACGAACACATAATACAGTTCACAGATATAATCAAACAAGAAAACATCGTATAATTTCGATCGATTAAACACATTAAATTCTACTCCAAATCTTCTCTGTAAATTTGAAACCTGAGCAAAAATAAACCACACCAGAGAATACAACATATCACAGAAGATGCACAGAGAAAAATTGGGCTGAATCGGCCCCAACTCGGCCGCGGATCCGCGGCGGATCGGTGGGATCGGCCGCGGTTCCGCGGCTCTGTGGCCGATTCAGGAGCCCATTTTTTCTGTGTGTTCTTATAATTTCATGTAGGGTGTTCTGGAGGAACCTGAAAAATTTTAGGACCTCATTTTAAAAACGACAGAAACTATGTGATATCGGGGTATTTTCCGGTTCGTTTTGCGTTTGAAATTTATACGACTTTGCAAGTGAGTTAATTATTGTTTAGTGAGGCTCTGATACCACTGTAAGTCGATGTGCAACACCCCACGAGTTGCGGGGATGCGGAAATATGAAAAACGATCTTGTTCTTAAAGCATACATCGACTAATCGAAGATCTTTGCTAAACGATAATTAACAACTAACATAGAAGTTCTAAATTACTATGTAAAGAGATTATACCTAGTGATACGTGTCCTTCGTCTTTACGATCTCTTCGTCCTCCTTGGCCTCCTCCAAGTGATAGATGATCCACCCGAGAACCCTAATCCAAGCTTCACCTCAAGACTTGAGGTAACTAAGTTTCTCTAGTTGCTAACCAAAGGGACTTAGGTCAAATAGAGTTAGGTCATGGGATGTTTAGTCTATCCTAATCCTTGGTCTCAACTCATGAGTGGTAGGATTAGGGTTTGAAGAAGGAGTGAGCTTGAGGAGAGAGAAGGTGGAGATGATAATGAGAATGAAAAAGCTTCTCACTTGAATATATGAAACATAATGAATTATCAAATAAATGAATATAAATGATTATTCACTATGCTTCATTAATTCAATATGAGTGATTCACTATGTGAGTCATTAAGCAATAAATGATGCATTAATGACATAGTGAATCACACAAATGAGTCACAATTTGCATTTAATGAAAATGCCACCTTAACCCCCTTAGTCACCATACTTCTAGAAGCTTCTCGGAAAATTACGAGAACGCCCCTCGCATCCGTGAAAACACGGAAAAACTTTAGACTGTATAAATCCAATAACCCGATACTAGAATCTGGCTTAAACCAAAGCCGGCTAGTAAAAACTGTCCGAATGTCGTACGTGCGTTTAAACACGTATTCGTCCGAACCCTTGTCGTAAAACCGTACGACCTCTATATGGTTTTGCCTGGAGTTGGGAAAACTCTGTGTGGGACTCTAAAGACTCGACTACTACGCTGGCAGTGGGTTTAACCACAGACCGCAAGCGGCACCAGCTGTACGTAACGGTCCCCAGGTAGATGTCGATAAGAAGGCCGGTGAGGATACCCATCCGAACTCCTACTGAGCCTGTGCGTGACAATATCCGTGCAGTCCGGTCTGTTCGTCTAAGAGTATCACATGTATGGTCTAGGGAGGTGGTAAACGTCAGACCCCTAATAACCGTACAAGTCGTGTCGGTATGGCTCTATCACCATCCGAGAATCTACTGATCAATCTATCAGTAATTCTCAATCAGCCCTGGCCAGGGACTTATGGTAATGACCAACCGATCACTGTGCGATATCAACTCCCTATACCGGGAGAGACGAATCCCTAACAGTCACTCACTGCCTCCACGTGGCTCGGGACTGTGCCCAACTAAAACCTGTTTGCACGACTCCTTTGAACCGTGGTAGGGTAGTAATCAAAGCACAGTGGGAACTCACACGAGACAAATGACGACTTTAAGTCAATGGACTATCTGCACACATGTCACCTGAGAACTGCTATCTGACGTTAGGTATAAATACCATCCAGTCAGTTCTCGGCGAGTCCTGTCCGGTGTACTCACACCCAGTGAGTATCTGTATACAATCTTAGGTGCACTCCACCAATGGCTGCAGGACCAATCCATCGCCCTTCCTCAGGGTCAAGATATGTATACACCAGTCTACTCCGGAGTATCGATGTCCAGTCTCGATACTCCTGCGACCAGGGACATCTAAGGATGTGCCTATTGACTATCCAGCTCCCACTAGTATGACTGCCATCATAACGCCGGAAGTCAGGCAAACACCCTATGGGCTTTATCAACACGTATATATATATGTGTGTGTATATATATATATATATATATATATATATATATATATATATATATGAATACTACGCAAAATATATCATACGTTTAAGATAAAGACAAACCAAATAGCGTACTATCATATTAAGCAAGACTGTTATGTACATACATATCCCCAGTATCCTATATAATGAAGGCCTCTAGGGCATATATATCCAACAGGATTACCCCGCGGTGGGGTGCACGGATAGCCGGGTTCTAGAGGGCAACGGGCCCGCATCTCATGGCTTTGAGACGGAGGGGGCTTTACTTTAGAATTGGCGGGCTATTCGCCGCACTCGTAGGGGGTACAGGTTTACCCAAGGAGGGGTGCTCAAGTTTCCGGATTCCGTGAAGTGCTGGGTGGTTCATTCACTTTGCTGAAGGGGGCTGCCTCGTTTCAGGTTTTGGCGGGTAACTTGCTGCGCCCGTAGGGGTCTAGGATTTCATTGCACAGGCTATCTATACGACCAGGGGAACGTCGGGTTTCAGTAGCGTCTCTATGAAACCCGGGGATCCCAGATTATCTGTATTGTTCTGTGATGCTTATTACATTTCTGTGATGTTGCATTTTATCACGCCTGGAGCGAATAATATATATTGATATATATACTAGTAGATGTTGTATATGTTTTACACCCGCGCTAGTCCAGTCCCCGCTCTGTCGTTAGTTAAGTAACCTAACGGGTGATGACGGGACCCAGTGGCGAATGCGGATGGCATATACGTACATCATATTTTCGTTCTTTTGTGGTGTGATTAATTGATGGGACTGCATTGATTCGGATCAATGCAAGCTAAAAAAACCTATTCTAATGTTGTTGGAACATTTTTCAAAAAGCTGTTATTACAAGGACGTTCTCTTTTGTTTTGCACAGTAGTATTCGGTTATGAATATCCAGCATCTCAGTCGACGAGGCAAGGGCCGAGATCCCTTCACCGGGAGTGGCCCCTTGGACAGAAGTTTGCATCAGGGTAATAACTTCACTATAGCCGATTACTTTTTGCTTTGCATCGTGGTATTCAGCTGAAATATCCTGCACCTCATTCTACGGGGAAAGAGCCGAGATCCCTTCACCGGGAGTGACATCTTTAGCAAAGGTTTTCACCACTATATTTTTATAAAAAGCTATCCGGTTCTTTCAACGATATCAAGTTCATTACGTTAAAAGGTTTTTCGCCAAAAACCATTCGTAGCCCTCCGTCATTTCCTACAAGTGGTACTTAGTATTCGTGCTGCGTTTGTTGACTCCGTCAAGGCGTAGTGTACGGTAGCTAAGTGGTGCTTGTTTGTAGCATGGATATGCGATTGGTTAGGACAGTCGTGTGGCCTTGTTGACTCCGTCAAGGGCACGTACGGGTGGGTTTAATGCAATCAAGATAATGACGGGTTGAACTTGACTAGGACTCTTTGATTTGTTGACTCCGTCAAGGTCACTTGGGTCCTAGGGGTAAAAATACACATCGGGAGTTTATGAAGAAACCGAAACTTGCCAGATATGCGCATATCTTCTAGAGTGTGATAACGTGAGTGGATTCCATCATGTTATCATGCGATGATAGTTGGATCCCGATTCCCACTGATGAGTTGGTTTACTCCTCGGGTGATCCCGACTAATTCTTCTTTCAGGTTTGGAGGAGAATTTGAGGTTACAGTGGGAGGTTTCCTGATTAGATAAATTGATAACCATTCTGATCTAGATTAGAGTGCACGCAGAGTGTTTCTTTTCTCTCTCTCTTGGCAGCGTCCATGGCCCGACCCTAGACTATGACTCAGTGACCAAGTTGACCGAACCTTCTTATAACACTGGCTTTTGGATTGTCAGAGTTGCATACCTCATTGCCGCTCCTACTTTTACCCTTTTCTCCAGAACACCCCGTATTATTATGAACATCTACTTCCATTGGATAAAACCATCGTATGGTTATATACGAACTCGAAGGAATTTGTTCCAGATTCGAGGATGGTTTCTGGTTCTGGAGAAAATAAATAGGACTATTCAGTTGTCTTTTTCTTTTACTTTCTCTCTGGTTGCGAGTACTCCTTGGATTAGGACGGTACACCTATTACGCTAATTGGATAGTCTTCTTCCAAACTATAGGCAGGTGCCGAACGGTGGGGAATGAAGAAAACCAATTAGCCTAATGATGGTGTACAGAAGGTAATAAGTTAAGACAAATAAAGGGATTAGAAAGAGGACAAAGTAAATTGCGACTGCTATTCACGACCAAACCAAGTATTTCATTACCACTCCTACTTCACCTTTGTATTTCTCCAGAACACTTCGTATCACTACGAAGATCCACAGTTTATTGGATACTCCATCGTATGGTTATATACGAACTCGAAGGAACTAGTTCCAGTTCGGGGATGGATTCTGGTTCAGGAGAAATACGAATAAGGTTTTATTCAGTTGTCTTTTATCTTTACCTTCTCTCGCATTGCGAGTGCTCCTAAGATTAGGACAGTACACCCATTATGCTTATTGGATAGTCTTCTTCCAAACCATAGGCTGGTGCCGAACGGTAGGGAAGGAAGAAAACCATTTGGCCTAAAGACGGTGTACAGAAGGTAATGACTAAAGACATATAAAGGGATTTGGAGAGATGGCAGAGAAATATATGGTTACAGTTGTGAATCTGATAATGGAAGAGGCATTACTAGGAATACCCGGATACCCTTTTGAAACATTTTCATATTTCAGTTTCACTGTGTACTGTTAAAAGAAAACTAATTTCCCAATTAGTCCTCGCTCCAGGGTATGTATTTACCAGGTTTGATTCTTACATCTGTATGGTTTTACAGATGATGAGTGGGAGTAAGATATTGGAAATTGGGTGATTATCCTCATTATATCGGGATTCATTGTAATTGGTGATATTTGAGGAAATCGCCTGGGTTGTTTGCCGGATGGCAAATATTTGGTTTTGAATATCCGTTGTTATGCACCAATTTCAAATTGATATATCTGTACGTTTATTCTTATAAAGTGAGATATAACTTTTTGAAATTATGTCTATGATATTTACCTATATCAGTGGATGGTTTGGTAAGGAGCATTAAACAACGGTGTAATTCTTCTTAACCATAAGTACAGTTTTCAACCTACGACACACAGGGAATGAGTTATTAGACTCAGGGGACATATACAGAGTATTGTATGTTGTCCAGTGTCCATTAGGACAGAGGGGTTGGTACTCGTACTATATTCTGTTTACTTATGACTTCTCTAGTTCTTAGACATGTGTTTCATAGAAATACAAGGTCCAAGTTTTGAGAAGTTATAGATATATGAATAAAGTAGAGAACCAGGTATTGCAAGTATCAGGATTCTTCAAGATGATAGAAGACGTAGATACTTGTGTATAGTATTCAGTTGTTAATAATGATTATAAGAACTTGCTTCTCTTTCAGGTTACTCATATCTGGATGTATTCCTAAGTTGAGTAATGCTGATCGGCCTCTCTCCATTTAGTTGACATGCACTGGAGACAGCTGCATGATTTGAATCTGGTTCCAATTAAATCAGTGACTCTGTTTCTATATTGCATATAGAATAGTTCATATCTTAACAATGTTAAGGTACGGGGAGTTGTCCGGCTTATGCTTAAAACCAGATTCTAGATAACTCAAGGCATGTTTCTGTAATGGCTGTTTATGGGTTGACCCGGGCTATGACGAGGGTTGATTTTCTTCCATCCGGAAGATCAATAGTGATATTGTTCTTGACTCGCCACAGTTTTAATAAAAAATGGATTTTTTCATAAAACAGTAGTGTGAGTATGGTAGAACTGGAAGTGATTCCAGAACTGCAAACGATTACTGAAAATTTAAGAGGACCTAAAGATTCAATCTGGATTGACATTCCATTAGCCACTCCACAGATATGGTGGGTAACCTCAGGCACTCGAGAGTTACTTCGGTATGCTCAAAGACGGTGACAGGGAGGTTCTTGTTTACCCAGACTTGACACTACTGTTGTTCCAGGCTATGAAACCCGGCTGGAGGATGAGTACAGCGTTGTTCTAAACTAGCTTTAGAAGTGCACGTGTATATGACTCTGCCAGAGGGTTATCATAGTCAGTGGGAGCAGCGGAAGCATAATGGACAAGTAGGTTATGTCTATTTATGGACTAAAGAAGATATAGCGGAGATAGATCATCTATTTCTGATGTGACAGTCATAGGATTGACTTCATCAGAATAGGGGATGGATCTGTTAAGAAGGTAGTAGGGTGTGATGTCCTGGTATTTGGATGACATACACAGAGTAGGAAGTGAAATACCTATACTACGATCGGTTATACTTTGGTTGTCACACAGTGGTTTCTCCACATAGGATATAGATATAATATCAGACATTCTGGTTACTAGATCTATGGTTTTAGATCTAGATTTAGGTAGTTTCCCAATCTGGGTACTTAGACAGCATTCTAAAAGTTCTTTAGAATGGACGACTCCAGGCATGATAGTGTACCTGCAGGTGATGGAGTCACCCTCTATAAAGGTGTCTTACAGACTAAAGAGGAGGGGGATGTGCATGATTGGCAGATCACTTGCTTAGGTAATTGAGTCAATCATGAGATCTCAAGTACTACACCAGACGTTGTTTTTGCACTAGATGCAATAAGTTGATATTAATCCAATCCTGGAGAAACATTCGGAAGCAGTTTTAGAACATAAGTGGATGTTCTAGGGATTTGATAACGGCAGCCTCTTTCGGGAGACGGTTGTCCTTCCAGGCTTCCAAGGTGACCTGTATGACAGAGTGACTGTCAGAGTTATAGCTTTCCCTCTGACGAGGGGCAGTATTTTGGACAGGTGGTCCAAGCGGATACTGAGGGAGGCATGGCGCAGGATACTGATTAAGTTCAGTTGACGATACAGTCTAAGAAGTTTGGATTTGGAGTTCATTTTTGAACTAGGTCCCATCAGATATCCAAACATATTCTAAGACAGGTATTGCTCATTTCGGGAGATGGCTTTCTCCGCGAACTTAAGATAAAGTGAGACATAGAAAGAAACATTAGGGCGGATCCACTCATTGAGGCTATTCCTCGAACGCAATAGTTTCGCAAACGGGCTTTGTGAGACTGATTAGTAGAGGAGTTGGGTGTTTGGTATCACACGGGCTGTGAGTATGCGACATCGCAATAATTAGCCTTGAGTGCAAGTGGGAGATTGTTGGATATAGTACCCTCAGAGTCAATTATTGGATCACAGGCACGTGATTGCAATGATTGAAGGAGGACCTATGCCGGTAGGACAGTCTTACTCGAGACGATAATATGCTATCTGGTTTATCTTTATCATCGTGTACAACTTTAGGTGACCTTACAGATCACTATTACACATTGATAGAGCCCTTATGATTCTTGCTTGACTACCACCAGTATGATGGCGATCATATATGTGAGAGTTCGGTAGTCTATAAGCACATCCATAAAGTGGTCCCTAGTCGTGGGAGTTTCGAGACTGGGTATCGATACTCCATTAGTAGACTAGTGTATACAGTCGAGACCCCGAAGAGGGGCGGTGGCCGGTCTCACAAGCCATTGGTGTCAGTTGGTTCACCTAAGATGTATACAGGTGCTCATTGGGTTATGACATGACTCGGCGGGAACATGCTAGTTGGGATTATACCTGACGTCAGATAGCAGTTCCCTGGTGACATGTGTACAGGTTAGTTCATCGACCTGAGATCGTCATTTGTCTCGTGTGAGTTCCCACTGTGCTTTGATTACTACCCTACCACGGATCAAAGGAGTCGTGCAAACAGGTTTTAGTTGGGTACAGTCCCGAGCCACATGGAGGCAGTGAGCGGATCGGCAGGGGTTTCATCTCTCCCGGTATTTGGGGTGAGATCGCGCTGTGTTTAGGAGAGCCATTATACGAAGTCCTTGGCCAAAGAAGGAGATTTACTGGTAGGTATTCCAGTAGTATCTCATAGTGTTCTGGGCTACACTCCGATACAACTTGTACCGCTTTTGGGGGTCCGACTTTTACCAACCCCCTAGGCCCGCCATGCGATGCTCATAGACAAATGGACCGGACTGTACGGATATTATCACTGACAGGCTCAGTAGGGTGTCAGGATGAGTTCGCTCATCGACCTCCCTTTTGGTCAATACCAGGTAGCTCGTTACGTACGGCTAGTACCTCTGACGTGCTAGTAGTTAAATCCACAGCCAAAGTATTGACGAGTCTTTAGAGTCCCCCACAGATAGTTTCTCAAGTTTCGGGCGAAACGTTGTAGAGGCCGTATGATATATGGTAGGGCTCGATCATATACGTACAGTAGTGCACGGATCATGATCGGACGGATCATACTAATGGGCTTTGGTTTAAGCCGGATCCTAATATTAGATTTGTTGGATTACTTTAGTCTCATCGCATTCGCATTCGGACAGAATGCGGATGTAGGTATGTATATACAGGTGATGTTGCCGGATCTTTTTATTGTTGTAAACATTTGGATTAATGTTTACAAATGGAAATTGTGAGCTTAAATCATCATTTTGAGCATTTAATGTGACATAGACTTCATTAGTGACTCATGGTCTCTTTTCTTGTGCTAATGTCACATTATGTGATTGATTTGTGGTTTGAAACGAGGGTAAGAGAGAGAAGGGCAGCCATGATAATGTTTGCTCTTGTATTATTTTTCTTGGACTCTCTCATTTTATCATAGAGAACAAAAGAAAGAAAAGGCTTCTTCTTCTTCTTCCTCCTCTAGCTCACAACCTCCATTAATGGCATCATCTCTAACTTCCATCCATACACTCTCATGTGATGAGAATCAATGGATGCTTGAGACAAAGTTATCACACACATTCTCTACATCTCCTTGGACACGTCGGCTAGTGAACTTCGTGCCCGAGTTACTTCGGACGAAGCGGGAGCCCGTAAAAAGACTCGAAGATGTGGTGCCCTTTCCGACGAGGAGATCGAGATCGGAGATGCCGCGAGGAGCTTGGGATGGTGGCCAAAGACCGAAGGACACGGATCGATCGGTATAGCTTTTCCAACCCTTTCTCTAGTTGCTAGTTATAGGTTAATGGTTCGATCCGGATTTAAAGTATACGATAGCGCCGGTTTCAAGTTTTGAAAAAGTTTCATTTCCGCATTTTGTCCTCGGACAGACGGCCGGGGCGCTACCGTAGACTTACAATCTTTGTATATCAAACACTTGTCTCGAGATTGTGTGCAGGAAATTCTCCAGGTAAAAGAGCCGGAACTGCTAAAAGTGCTGATAAAATACATCAAGTCCAAGACTTGAGTTCTGGCAGTAAAATAGAAAGAATTATAAGATTCTAGATATCAGGAAACAACCATGAAGACAACATGAAACAATACAGAAATTTTCATGCAGCAACTCCACCAAACGGCCGCGGATCCGCGGCCGAGTCTGGCCGATCTGCCGCGGATCTGCGGCCGAGTCTGGCCGATCCGCCATGGATCCGCGGCCAATTCAACTCGTCGGCGGTTGGTAATTTTCCCCGAGGCCTCGTCTCAACAACCAAACTTCTTCAGGACGCTTCAAAGTCCCTTGAAATCCCCAGAAGCTTCCCTTCAACAGCAAGTCTTCTCTTGTAAGCTAGCTAACTACCTTAATCTAGAAACTTCTCATAACAACCAAGCTTCCAAGGGAAGATAGACCTAGCTTCTAGGAGAAGCTTGAGGGAAAACTATAAAAAGGCACTTAGGGCTTCATTGAAGAGGTTGTTCAAGAGTTCGTTAGTTGTTGAATATTGAGCCAAAATTTCCACAAGTTGAGTGACACAACCTGTGACTCAAAACCCTAACCCAAATCCAATTCCAAAGCCAAATCAAGATCCATCGAGAAGCGTCTCAAGCAAGCCTTCAACGATCATTTGTAGCAACGCCGACCTTCATCCGAGCAAGAGATCCACGACGATCCGCAACTCAAGAAAATCGATGCGAAGCTAATTTTGGCAGATCTAGTTACCTCCTCAAATCTTGTAACCTCGAGTTGAGTGAATTGTACATAATCGTCGATTAATAAATGTGAATATTGTAAATCTTGCTTTTCTTTACATTCTTGCATTATGAAAAGTTACCGATTCTTGATTCTTTTCTTTTTCATGACGTGTGAGTGAAATCTCCGCTTGTAGCGGAATCGAGAGAATTGGTAGATGATGATGATTAAATTCTTGAACGATTCTTAAGTCTTATGGGTTTTGTAAACTTTAGGAAATTAAATCATCGAAGACCTAATTTGAGCGAGATCGCTTTCTTGAATGTTTTCGCTCCAAATTAGAGATCAACGATCGGTGATTTAATTTGCTAGAGGCTAGAATTTGAATGATAATCAATGAAAGGATAATGGATGATTATGGAGAAACCCTAGTTTCTTCAATAGATCCCTAAACCTCGTTGATCGTCATCGATCTAACAACAAATCCTCAATAGATAAGAATTCGTAATCATTAGCATTCATCATCACTATCAATTTGATCGATTCCTATAAGGTACTTTACAAATCTTGATAATTCAATTGGTTTGGACATTTTCTTTATCTTTATTAATTCTTGATTTTAGATCTAGTTCTTTATGATTCTTGAAACTAAATTTCATAAATATTGAATCATTTTCTTTTATATTTTAATTTTCAACTCAAATAAAACGATTGCGAACAAATCACACTTTCTCAATGGACGATCCGTTCTCATTGACGAAACTACAATAGACACCGTCAATTGATTGCGGTATAAATTTCTTTGGTTGTGATTAAAACTTTCTATACACACGAAGAATGATCAATCAAATGGCGCCGTTGCTGGGGATCGTGTGCTAATTTGTTCGTTTTTGTAATTTGAGTTGGAAAATTTATTATTCCATCAGAATTTTTAGATCAAAATTTGCAATAAGTGCTTAACGATTTGTTGTGATTTGTTGCAAGGAGATCTGGAATCTGTGGAGCGAGAGGAAAAATTTTTAGAGCATCTCAGATAGTTCAGTGAGTCAACAGGAGTCTCTGTAGAAATTTTTGTGCAGGTATCTTCTCAAAGGACCGCGCAACCGCGGCAATAGGTAGCTTCTTGCGGCGGATCCGCGGCGAGAAAGTTGTTTCAGTGCACCAAAATTCTCAGGTCCTCTTCTGTCTTTCTTATCTCCTCCCCGCTCTGTCCATTAACCAATTTCTGCAGGATTCATTGCTAAAATTCGCAGCGCCGCAAAACGAAATTTTTTTGCTTGTTTGATCTTGGTTGTTTGCATTTTTTAATATGGAAATTAAGGGGCAAAGAACAAATTCAGATTAGGTGGGGAGTTCATTACCCTTCCTAAGCCCCAAAAATCACAAAATTGCATTTGTATCACCCTCATTAACTAAAAAATATCTAGACATAACTCTAAGGACCGTCGCGCTCACTTAGGACAGATGGAGGTCATGGGTAATCTATTGCTTATTCGCGTTTCTTTTGCGGTGTCTAAGGCAAGTAGTTACTTAATTAGGCTCACTACTTATGTAGTGGAGAACCTCCCACTTACCTGGCATTTACCTGGCCACAGAAGGGGCAAAGAGGAAGTAGAGGATCTATCTTGTGACTTGTCTTGTGGAAGTCTAGGAGCGGTCTAGAGCCTTGACCTAGGTGACCACTAGATTTAGGGTTGCTTGTGCATTGTTTGTGTGAATTTTTCAAAAATCCGTCTTTTTCAAAACAAACACCAATCCACATTTTCTCTAATTATCACAACTCTGCCACTTGTGCTAAACCATTTAGTACATGCTCGGCTGGACACGGGATTCTAGTGCCCGTCTTGTCCGTGTTCCTTCTATCGACTCCGAAGGCGGTAATTCAACGTTTACTTTTTCTTCACCCCCTACCACATCCACTTCGATGGACGGATCTCCATCAAACTTTTTTAACACTACTCTGCTACCGTCCGCAGGTGCACAGAATCCGCCCTGCATCTCTCTCCAAGAGAGATGTTACCCTATGCGAGGTCCTCTTTCGACCTGTCTTACCATTCCACCAGCCAATGGGGACAATTTTGAAATCAAACCACAATACATCAATCTTCTACCAAAATATCACGGTCTCGAGTCTGAAAACGCATATGTCTTTTTTACCAAATTTGAAAATGTATGCGCTATGATGGGTACTTCACAGCTTTCTGTGGATGCTATGTGTCTACGTCTTCTCCCATTCACTTTGTGTGATATAGCCGAGAAATGGCTTTATAACACAGCCGCACATTCTATTTCAAATTGGGGAGAATTCGTAAGAGCGTTCCTTAAGAAATTCTACCCTAATCATAAGACAGCTCGAGTCTGTAGCGAAATAAATCAATTTACCCAGCTTCTTAATGAACCATTCTCGAAGTGTTTTGAATGCTTCAAGGATCTGTTAGTTCAATGTCCTCATCACGGAATTCCCAGATGGGATCTGTGCAGAATCATATACGAGGGCATTAATCCTACAACAAAACAGACCCTTGAATCCATGTGTCAAGGCACCTTCATGAATAAAGATGATGGTGACGCCTGGAGATTTTTAGAAGATTTCGCTGAAAGAACTTTACAGTGGGAGAGTGTAAACCAGTCATCATCTAGGGGTGGCATTTATCAACTTGATGTTTCCATAGGAGTTAGAGCTGAAATTGCAGCAATGCAAAAGAAACTCGAAGCTATGGAACATAAATTTTTAGCAGCCTCCCTAAATCAGACGTCACTTTCCAAAACTGTCTGTGGATGCTGTTCTTATCCATCTCATCTTACGGAAGAATGTCCTTTATATTCTCCGTTTCAAGGTCAAGAGCATACCAATGCTGCTTTCCAACAAAGACTTAGAAACGATCCGTATTCTTCCACTTATAATCAGGGTTGGAGGAATCACCCTAACTTTGCTTGGAACTAATCACAAAATCAAAATACGGTTCCAAATCAAAATAATTTCCAAAGGGGTCCTCTACTACAACAACAACCACTTCAAATAAGTCAGCACCCCTACCAATGACAAAACTTTCAAAATCCGGTCAACACACCTGCACCGTATAATCCTTTGCAGTTGACCGGTACTGATGACTCGTCTTCACTCGCACAAACCATGAATTTGCTTTTGAAAAATTTCATGCAAGTTTCGGCTGAGATGAAGTCTTCTGTTGATGATATAAAGAAAAACTCTGCCTCCCAAGCTGAGAGTATAAAATCGATGGAAGCACAAATTGCACAATTAAAAGCCGAGATGAGTGCTAGAGAGAAAGGGAAACTTCCGTCTCAACCCCTACTGAATCCTGGGCATTCATAACACTACAATGTGAATGCCATTACAACGTTGAGATACGGAAGAGTGCTGAATAATCAAGTTGGGGAAGAGATTGATAATCATGATGAATTATTATGGAAATGTTCAAACAGGTTAATATCAACATCCCTCTCCTAGATGCTATTCAACAAGTCCCCGCTTATGCGAAAATTCTTAAAGACTTGCACTAGAAAGAGGAAGACTCAAGTGCCCAAAAAGGTCTTCATGACTAATAATATTAGCACTGCTTTTACCCCACAGTTACCAAAAAAAATAAGGACCCTGGATGTCCTACGATATCAATTTCTATTAGGGATAAAAACATTAACCGTGCTCTACTTGATCTTGGCGCAAGTGTTAACCTGCTTCCATATTCTGTTTGCGAGCAGTTAAGGATTGGAGAGTTGAAACCAACTCATTGCACTCTCCAAATGGCAGACCGATCAATCACCAAACCTAGGGGTGAACTGGAGGATGTGTTGATAAAAGTCGGGGAATTTATATTCCCTGTAGACTTTATTGTTCTCGATACACAACCTATAGCGAAACCACAGAACCAAATTCCGGTGATTTTGGGACGACCATTCCTTGCCACTTCCAATGCTGTCATCAATTGTCGAAACGGTTCTATGAACCTATATTTTGGAAAAATGACAATTGAACTGAACATCTATAAAATTAGAAGTCAGCCATCTGAACCCTCTGCTCACATACTTGATGTCTCTTCTATCCACGAGATTGCTCCCGAAAGTTGCGAAGTTGATGAACTTTGCTTTGAAAATCTCGATGACACTAGCACATCAATGTTTGATCTTGCACATCTTAGTGAGGACACTCTTTCTACTCCTGAGTATGAAACTCTTGACTCATCACCTTCCGAGTCTGTATCTTTTTCAGGCTAAAGCTTCTTTGTGACTCTGAATATCATTCGCTGAACCCACCTTCTATAGTTTCTCCGCCAGCATTAGATCTTAAACATTTACCTTCTCATCTTAAATATGCATATTTTGGTGAGAATGAGTCTTTACCTATGATCATATCCGCTTCTCTAGCGTCAGAGCAAGAGAATGCGCTGTTGACGGTATTGAGATCTAATAGGCAGGCGTTTGGTTGGACTATGGCTGACATCAAAGGGATTAGTCCCTTGATTGTAGAACATCATATACATTTGATGGATGAAGCCAAGCCAACCCGAGAACCATAGAGACGGTTAAACCCCGTCATGAAGGATGTGGTGAAGAAAGAAATCGTCAAATTCCTTGACAATGGTATCATTTACCTAATCTCTGATAGCCAATGGGTAAGTCCAATTCATGTAGTCTCTATGAAATTTGGCATCACGGTCATAACAATTGAGGCAAATGAGTTAATCCAGGCACGCGCTCAAACTGGGTGGCGTGTATGTATTGATTATAGAAAACTCAATGCCGCAACGAGGAAAGACCACTTCCCTCTACCTTTCATTGACCAGATGTTAGAACGCTTAGCTGGACGGGAATATTATTGTTTCATGGACGGATACTCTGGCTATAACCAGGTCCCTATTGCCAAAAAGGATTAAGACAAAACCACATTTACTTGTCCTTTTGGTACTTTTGCTTATAGACGCATGCCTTTTGGGTTATGCAATGCTCCCGCTACATTTCAGTGGTGTATGATGGGGATATTCTCGGACATGGTCGAGAATTTTCTGGAGATTTTCATGGACGATTTCTCGATATTCGAAGATTCTTTTGCTGACTGCCTATCTCATCTTGACACAGTTCTTACTCGTTGTAAGGAGAAGAACTTAACCTTGAATTGGGAAAAATGCCATTTCATGGTTTAAGAGGGAATTTTGCTTTGACATGTTATTTCACGAAAAGGCATTGAGGTTGACAAAATTAAAATAGATGTCATTCAAAACCTTCCTCATCCCAAATGCGTCAAGGATATACGATCTTTTCTTGGCCATGCAGGCTTTTACAGGAGATTCATTAAGGATTTTAGCAGAATTGCTAGACCTTTAACTCTTCTCTTGGCCAAGGACACAACCTTTCACTTTGACTCGGATTGTGAGGCAGCATTTGACTCACTCAAACGCTCTCTCACTATAGCCCCCGTTTTATCTTCTCCAGATTGGAACCACCATTTTGAGCTTATGCGTGATGCATCAGATTTTGCAGTTGGTGCAGTCTTAGGACAACACATTGAAAAGATGCCACACGTGATCTATTATGCAAGTAAGACCCTGAATGATGCTCAAATTAATTATACAACTTCTGAAAAAGAAGTTTTGGCAGTTGTATTCGCATTAGAAAAATTCAGGCCTTACTTGATTGGCTCACCAATTGTTGTGTACACTGACCACTCCGCCTTGAAACATCTTTTGGTTAAGAAGGATGCTAAAGGTAGGCTAATACGTTGGATCCTTCTATTACAAGAATTTGATCTTGTTATTAAAGATAAGAAAGAATGTGAAAACGTTGTAGCCGACCATTTGTCGCGCATCTCTTCTTCACCTGTGACCCGCCGATCAATGATTCTTTTCCAGACGAATAACTCTTGAATGTATCCGACGAGCCTTGGTTCATGGATATTGTGAATTATCTTGCTACGGGACTTATTCCCCGCGAATGGTCGAAACATGATAAATATCGATTTCTATCCCAAGTAAAACACTTTTACTGGGATGAACCCTATTTGTTTAAGTATTGTCCTAACTAGATCATTCGCAGATGTGTTTCTAATGATGAATTCAATAGTGTTCTATCTTTTTGTCATGATCAGGCATGTGGGGGTCATTTCGGTCCTCGAAAGACGGCGGAAAAAGTTTTGAAATGCGTTTTTTATTGGCCGAGTTTATTCAAAAATGCATTTGATCATTGCAAAACCTGTGTACAGTGTCAACATACGGGTAGGATTTCCCAGAGAAATGAGATGCCACAGCAACCTATCTTAGTGGTTGAAATTTTCGACGTGTGGGGTATTGATTTTATGGGTCCTTTTCCCAACTCCTTTGGGAATTTATACATACTGCTTGCGGTTGATTACGTCTCGAAATGGGTGGAAGCTATTCCTTGTCGCACTAATGACAAAAAGGTTGTCATTAGGTTCCTTAAAGAAAATATCTTTTCGTGATTTGGACACCCTCACGCTATCATTAGCGATAACGGGACGCATTTCTGCAATCGGTCTTTCGAGACTTTGATGCAGAAATATGCAATCAACTACAAACTTTCCACACCCTATCATCCCAAACGAGTGGGCAAGCTGAGGTTTCAAACAGACAGATTAAACAAATTTTGGAGAAAACAGTTTCTAAAAATCGAAATGATTGGTCAACCAAATTGACGGATGCTCTTTGGGCGTTCCGAACTGCATATAAAATCGATCTTGGTATGTCTCCTTACAGACTAGTGTTTGGTAAGGCTTGTCACCTCCCGGTCGAGATTGAGCATAAAGCAATGTAGGCCATTAGAGAACTTATCTTTGACTTAAATCACGCCTGCAACTTTCGGAAGCTGCAATTAAACGAGCTAAGCGAACTCCGCGATGAAGCTTACGATAATGCTGTAATTGTAAAGAATCGGACTGAGATATTTCACGATAAAAATATTTTGAGAAAAACTTTTACACCTGGTCAACAAGTCCTTCTTTATGATTCACGACTCCATCTTCATGCGGGTAAGCTACGATCTCGGTGGAAAGGACCTTTTGTTGTGCGGTATGTATACCCGCACGGGGCAGTTGAGGTTGAAAATGTTGAAAACGGTACAATTTTCAAAGTAAATGGACATAGATTAAAACCGTATTTTTCCACTGACCCCACGGAGGAGCTCCTGTTTTTACAGGAGCCACTTTATCTTGATTAAAATTCCTCCGTCTCACCTTCATGTCTTGTAAAATACTGTATCATCTTTAGAATGGAGGTGAGTGAAAAGAATAAGTTTGGGGGAGAATTTCATGTTCATATATTATTGCCCCCATTAATAAATTTCCTCCCAAGTTTACATGTTTTTGTGATCCAGCAGATGGCAACAGTGAGGACACTGTTGTAAACAAGTTTGGGGGAGGTTTGTGCTTATTTGCGCATCACTTTGCATCATACTTTGCATAAGCACAAAACATATAAAACATATAAAAATTTTAAATTTTTTTTTAAAAAGATAAAAATATTTAATATTTAATTTTATAATGAAAGATTAGATAGTGAAAAATTACATCCAAAAGAGTAGAAAAATTTAAGAAAACCAAGAAATTTAGAAGTTTTCTTAAACGAACTAGTAATAAGTAGTTATGAGTCGTTGTCCCAAGGGTTAGTAAGATGAAAGAAGTCGCTAATCTGAGGATAAAAATAAGTCTGAAAAATAGTTTTTATTCTGAAAGCCAAATATTTGAATCTTGATACCCTACTAGACGCACTTACACACATCTTGAAACTCGGGATAGTAGAGGATACCTTGAAATGCTCTTGTCTAAAAGCCAAAGTATGAAGGAAATAATAAATGAATAAAAAGATAGAATGGTGAAGAAAAATGAACATTGGTTGTTATCACCAAGGCAGCAATAAAAAAAATATAGCGAGGCTGCTTCTTCACCTAGTGCCTTAGACCAACTGGTTTGGGAGTCACTGCTAAGCCTTAGGTGGTGGCAGCTGAGGAAAATACTAAATACGCCTAATCAGCAAGCACATGAGTAATCGGTCGGTTAGTACCTCAAGAAGTATTAACGGTCGCATGAAAAATGTGTGAGCAATTCCATCAAAATATTCACCGATTAAAAAGTACTGAGGTAGATGGACAAGAGTTTGATAGCTTGAATTGAATTCTTCGAGTGTAGGGATGCCTATTACACACACGTAGGGGTATATGATCGATGTTTGGAAGAAAGGCAGGGATGAAGAATAAAGACGATGTTTTGTTGAGGAATGATATGATTTCTAACATTTTTTCATGACTATTAAGATAGGGCTCATGACAACCGAAAAGCCAGTATAGTTGGAAACTCTAATTTTCAAAACCTTTCTTTTACAATTCTTATCTTTATATGTAACTTTCACGGTCTTCCTTTTATTATTGGATTTTGTGAGTGCAATCCGCTGAAAACCCCCAGGAGACAACAATCTTCCTACTAGGGACACCTAGAGGTTTAAAGGATTGTTGCACGTGCTCAGTGCAATCGTGTTGCCTACGAAAGTGTGCTAGTTAGTTTTTCTTTTTCTTATATTTTCTCCTTCTCTTAAATAAAAATAAAAGATGTTTTCTCGAGACGACCAAAATTAAGTTTGGGAGAATTTGATTAGTCAAAAATATTGCATTTTTAACGCATCAATTTCCCTACTCTTTGTAATCATCTAAAAGTGTTTGGTATAAATATAGCACATATTAGCAATTCGTCTGCAAAATATCAAATAACATGTGTTATACATTATAACCGGCATTATGAGCGAAATTGTATGTTTATTATTGCATGCATGATCTTTGTATATCAAACACTTATCTCGAGATTGTGTGCAGGAAATTCTCCAGGTAAAAGAGCCGGAACTGCTAAAAGTGCTGATAAAATACATCAAGTTCAAGACTTGAGATCTGGAAGTAAAATAGAAAGAATTATAAGATTCCAGATATCAGGAAACAACCATGAAGACAACATGAAACAATACAGAAATTTTCATGCAGCAACTCCACCTAATGGCCGCGGATTCGCGGCCGAGTCAGGCCGATCCGCCGCGGATTCGCGACCGATTCAACTCGTCGGCGGTTGGTAATTTTCCCCGAGGCCTCCTCTCAACAACCAAACTTCTTCAAGACGCTTCAAAATCCCTAGAAATCCCCAGAAGCTTCCCTCCAACAGCAAGTCTTCTCTTGTAAGCTAGCTAAGTATCTTAATCTAGAAACTTCTCATAACAACTAAGCTTCCAAGGGAAGATAGACCTACCTTCTAGGAGAAGCTTGATGGAAAACTATAAAAAGGCACTTAGGGCTTCATTGAAGAGGTTGTTCAAGAGTTTGGTAGTTGTTGAATATTGAGCCAAAATTTCCACAAGTTGAGTGACACAACTTATGACTCAAAACCCTAACCCAAATCCAATTCCAAAGCCAAATCAAGATCTATCAAGAAGCGTCTCAAGCAGCCTTCAACGATCCTTTGAAGCAACGCCGACCTTCATCTGAGAAAGAGATCCATGTCGATCCGTGACTCAAGAAGATCTATGCAAAGCTAATTTCGGCGGATCTAGTTACCTCCTCAAATCTTGTAATCTCGAGTTGAGTGAATTGTACCTAATCGTCGATTAATAAAGGTGAATATTGTAAATCTTGCTTTTCTTTACATTCTTGCATTATGAAAAGTTACCGATTCTTGATTCTTTCCTTTTTCATGATGTGTGAGTGAAATCTCCGCTTGTAGCGGAATCGAGAGAATAGGTAGATGATGTGTTAGTTATATGTATGCCCTAGAGGCCATTACTGTACATAGGATGTATATAGTAGTGGATGCTGGGACATATATAGGCAGGACTTTCTTGCTCGACATGATAGTATGCTATCTGGTTACACTTTACCTTAACGTGTATACTGATTGTCTCTCTGTTACATGTTGGTAAAGCCCCTAGGATGTGTACTTGACTACCTGGACTATGATGCGGATCATACTAGTGGGGACATGGTAGTCCATAAGTACATCCTTCAAGGTCCCTAGTCGTGGGTGTATCGAGACGGGGCATCGATATACCAGAGTAGACTAGCGTATACCTTCTCGACCCATACAGATGGGCGATGGATGATCCCATATCCATTGGTGTTTGACATCAGAGATGATATACGGGTGCTCAGTGGAGACTGGGTACACTGGACGGACTCGCCGAGAACTCCCAGATGGTATTATACCTTACGTCAGATGGCAGTTCTTTGGTGACACTGGTACAGAGTAGTCTGTTGACCCGAGATCGTCATAGAGTCTTGTGTGATTCCCACTGTGCTTTGATTTCCACCTTACCACGTCCAAGAGGGCGTGCAAAACAGTGGTTTTTGGGTACAGTCCCGAATCACATGGAGGCAATGAGCGATAAGAGGGGATTCGTCTCTCCCGGTATAGGGAGTTGATGTTGCACTGTGTTCGATTGGCTATAACCGGAAATCCCTGGCCAGGGTTGCTGAGATTTACTGGTAAGTGTTACCAGTAGTTTCTCGAACTGTTATAGACCTCATATCGACACGACTTATCGAGCTATTGGGGTCTGACGTTTACCACCCTAGGCGAGATATGCAACATATCAGACGACGAGACCGGACTGTATGGTAAGTGTTACTGGTTGGATTCACAGGAGAGTGAGCGGGCTTGCTCGTCGATCTTCTGATCGCTCAATACCCGGGTGGCCGTTACGTTTAGCAGACCGCTTGCGGCTTGTGGGTGCTTGATATGATCATCATCTGCTACCGGTGTATTGACGAGTCTTTAGAGTCCTACACAGAGGTTTCCTGGCTCAAGCGAAACGAAATAGGAGCGCATATGAGATATGTGCGGGACCGAGAATAATGCGTGTATGTGATACCGTATTCCATTCTCGCGATGAATGTATCGATTGGTTGTATGCGATATAACCTAGTTATCGAATCGAGGATTGATTCGATAAGCCGATACATTGGATATTAGTCGGTCATATGCGATATGACCGGATCGTTAAATCAAGTGTTGATTTAATGATTTAATGTATAATTATATATTTGATATATTACTTTGCATTAACTAGTATTGGTTCACTTTAAATGGATTTTCTCACTTGATGTGTACATTGTATATGTGATATATTTTTGTGCACTTGTTTGTATCATGTTTGATGATACATACTCACTTGGATTTGTGTAAAGACTTAAACCATGTTTAGTGAATGATTAGGGTTTCATTTCACTTAATTATTTATCTTTTCATTATTGGTTAAAAGTGAAAATAAAAACAAAATGGTTACTTTCAAACTTGAAGCTTGTTGAAGCTTCATGAAGCTTTGACTAAGTGACCACTTTGTCTTTTTCTACAAACCCTAACCATTCATCTAAACTCTAGTTAACTCTCTACACTTGACCAAGGTTAGGATATGATAAGTATTCATTTTATTATTCTTTTTGGATAACACTTATCATATTATCTTCTTCTTCTTCTCCTTCTTCAACATGAAGAAAACCTTGCCTCCATCAATGGCAACTTGAGAAAAAGAGTGAGAAATCCAATTCTAAAGTGAACCCACTTCCTATTTCTTCATCCTCTACCTCTTGCCAAGTAGTATAGGGTGTTTTCTTCACAAGTTTCATGACTTGGTGAAGTTGGAGCTTGATCTTGTGATGCCTCGACGTAGATCATCTTCGGCATCGAAGTCGATGACCTAGCCCGCCCATTTCTCCGATGAAGCCGACGCTAGAGCCCGGGATGCGACTTGGACAGCAAGGAGACTTCATCATGGAGCTATGGAGGTGGAGGACCGGATCTACAAAGGTTGTATTTCCGTTCACTTAGTTAAGTTGTTAACTAGTTGCTTGTTTCGCTTAAACTCTAGTCAATGATCCGTATTAGGGTTTCCCGGCACTTGTAAAATTTGAAATTGGCATGGTTGATGCCTTGTGAGACCTCATTAGTGTGCCTAGGAACCCTACAGTAGTATCAGTGCCTAGCTAGAGCCTTAGGCGATGCGTAGACAGAGTTTGAAGTCCGATCGAACCGAAACCCTAATCTCAAAATGCTCTCTGTACATTTTTTGAAATCTGGAGTTTTTCGAAATTAAAAATCTGCAGAAAAATCTGCAGGGAATTTGAAGAATTACTGTGGAGCCCGTACTCATGATTCCTCTAAAGCGCGGCGGAACCGCGGCAGAAGCATGGCTTCTGCGGCGGTTCCGCGGCCAATAAGTCTCTTCAGTCGACTATTTTTGCACAGTAACTTCTTTATTTTAATGCTGAGTTTTCTGGGAATTTTTAATATTTACTCAACAGTTGAGTTTTTCTGGGGTTGTTTTGGGGATTTGATTATTCGATCGGATTATCAATCTTTGTCTATGTGTTTTCCGGATATTTTTTGAATATGTTAAAAAGTTCGAACGGATATAAATACCCACTTTTTCCCCTGTCGGGAAATTTCCAAGTGTTGGATCTTTCCGTAGTTTAACGACGTTCTAAGTAGTGCAAGTAACGCGATGGTCCCTCTAGAAGACAACAAACCTTAACTCGATTATGTGACCGTCTTGAACTTCCTTTTGAACCTTCGGGTTTGGGGCAGTACGGCGTGCCACATGTGAGGCGTTGGCTTGACCCTTCTACGGCTGGACCGTTGGTACTGAGGCATGAACTGGATGTTTTTAAACTTGTTTCATGTGTTGATCTGTACCGGGAAAACTTGGGTGTTTGAATGTTCGATCGGAAAGTTTAACATTTTCTAATTATCTGGAATGTGATACAATAATTGGAATTCACAAGTTGTTATGAGATAACTGAATGAATGTTATAAACATAGCAGTTTAGTCTCACTTGATCGGTTGCCATGGAATTTTGATGTGATCAAAAGTCCGTCGCAATCACGTAGCGTACGCGGATACTCGCCGGGTAAACTTAATAGACAGCCTCACTCCATAGCCCCGACCAAGTGACTGTAGGAGAACCCCGTCGCCGAAAGCATCCGTTCTGGTGCTCGCGGCAGCGGTGTTCCGCCTTGGTGCACTTCGTCGACGGCGTCGGGGGTGCAGCTGCCTACTAAAGTTTGCGACGAGTATTCGATCACAATATCGGGAATCTTGTTGAATTGCCCGACTTGATATTGAAAAGTATTTTCGATAATGAGACTAAAATGCGGGGTTTATAATTGTTAGGCATGCGATGTCTAAGGAATTCATTTGATTAGGCATGCGATGTCTATGTAGGTTGCGGATTCCAACTGTTGTAGTTTTACACTTTCTTTTCTGTGACCGTAAGTGTAATATGTGATATCGCCGGTTTCGTTGCTATATGTCAACGACAATTGGGATGCGCATATTTACTTACGTTGATGACATCTGATGTTATGTGTTGCTGGATATGTTATATTGGATCGTCGTGTTTGAATAGCCGGGGTTTTTTTATGTAAGATGAGTGTTTTTCATTTTCATTCATGTAAAAACTTGTGTGTAATATTCTTTTATTGGGGCACTTCCAGGTTGCGGATGTTGTCACCTTTTGTATATTATTTACTTTTCCGCACTAGGATAGACCCAAGGAGGGGAGCACAAGTAACCGGGTTCTGGAGTCCAGTGGGAGACCAACTCGAGGACTCGAGTCCGGGTCTCCTAACTCTAGAATTGGTAGGGTTGCTTGCCGCTCTCGTAGGGGTCTAGGGGTGTGGGTTTGGCTATTCATCGCGACCGTGGAATCCGTGTTTTATACTGGCTCGTATTGAAAACACGGACGTCCTAGAATATCCAATGTTTCATATGATTCTTCTGCTGCGATATCTGTGATGTGATCATGTGATATGTTCTGTGATGGATACTGTATATAGTATATATGATATATTATATAGACGTTACTTATGTTTTACACCCGCGCTAGCCCTGCCCCGCTCTGTCGTTAGTTACCTAACCTAACGGTGCTCGAGGGGACATCGAGGCGAATGCGGATGGCATAAGTGTACGTCGTACTTATCTGTGATGTTTAGGTACTTAAATGATGGGACTTCATTAGTGAGATTAATGAAATAAAAGAAACCTAAAGATGTTGTAGAATCGAATTTCAAAAAAAAAAAAGGTAGCTACAGTTCTTGCTTTGCACAGAGGTATATATGATATATCCTGCACCTTATTCGATAAGGAAAGGACCGAGATCCCTTCACCGGGAGTGACTCCTTTAGCAATAACTGGCATATGCTACACCCCTCGGTTTGTATTTTGATTGCTTCTATAGTTTCTGCTTTGCACAGCGATATATATGATATATCCCGCACCTCATTCGACGAGGAAAGGACCGACGATCCCTTCACCGGGAGTGACCCCTTTAGCAAAACTAGAAAAGCCTCAAAAACACTCCATTTTAAAATCATTTGATTCTACAACGATATCAAGTTCATTACGCAATAGGTTTTCAGAAAAACCTGTCGTAGCCCTCCGTCATTTCAGATAAGTACTAGTTAGTATTCGTGCTGCGGTAGTTTGGCCTCCGTCAAGGCGTAGTGTACGGTAGCTAACTAGTGCTTATCTGCTAGCATTTGATGCGATTGCATTAGGGTATTCGTACGGCGTTGTTTGGCCTCCGTCAAGAGTCGTGCGGGTGGGTTTAATTCAATCAGGAAATGACGGGTTGAACTTGACTAGCGGACTATGGGTAGTTTGGCCTCCGTCAAGGTCATAGGACGCTAGGGGCAAAATTATCGGGAATTTCAAGTGTTGAAATTTGCAATGAGATTGCATACCTTCTATGAGATAGTTGGATCCCGATACCCGCTGCCAGTAAGAGTTACTCCTGGGAGAGTTTTACACATTACAATTAGCCGATCAAGTAGGTGTCTAGAAAGGTGTTAACGAGGTTACGCCTCTAGGAAAACGAGGTTTACATTAATTAGGTTCGTGCGAAAGCACGGGGGACCTCCCTCAAAGTATCGACACTGGCCTGGCTGAAAGATTGGCGAACTTGTAGCGTGTAATTAATCCCGGCTAGTCTTTCCTTTTAGGGTTTGAAGGAAGATTTGATAAAAACAGTGGGAGCCATCCTGATTAGATAAAAATAATTACCAATCTATTCTTGCAAGAGCGCACGCTGAGTGTTTTCTTCTCTCTCTCTCCAGGTAGCGACCATATCATGCCTTAATCAAGATAATAATATGGATTATTGACCGAACCCGCTTGTTATACTGAGCTGGGGAACGTTGGTCCCGCTCCAACTTATAATTGTTATAAGACAGAGCAGAAAATAGGGGATTACCAGAATTCTCGTGTCACCCAAACGAAGAGAGTGCATGCTGATGCATCATCTTTGGGTGTGTCCTTTATACAGAACTGTTTCTCTATTTTCTACGTCCTGGGTATTTGATACCGGATCAGGATCCCAGATATGTAATCTGTTACATAGGGCTACAGAAAGGTAGAGAAATGAGAACGGGTGATAAGTTTCATGAGGCAGAAAACGGGGCAAGTGTTGCATCCAAGTCTGTTGGTCACTGTCACCCTGTATTACAAATACATTGATTCTGAACGAATGTTATTAGATACCGAACCTGATATACAAAATCATATCAGTCTCTTTATAAGTAAAGAAATGATAAAATTTTGTATTGTTGGATAATGTTTTGAACATTTCCTATATCAAAAGTTGATCGGTTCAGGTACGTGATCTAAAAGCATTGATGTTCTAAATCAAATTACAGTTCTTAGTATACAGAACACACACAAGAAGAAGAGTTCAGAAATGAACGAATTCTTCTTGAGGTATTGTAGACTAGGTCATATCAATGCGACCCGACTAGCTGAAGTTACATTGTAGATGCATATTTAAATCAGTTTGAATTTACATCTTGTGAAACTTGCCAGTCATGTCACAAAGATAAAATGACCATAACTCTGTTTACTGGTAGCAGAGAAAGAGTTAGTGAACTCTTGGGATGATACATGTTGATGTATGTAGGTCCCCTGTCTACACATGCCAAGACCGGTTCTTTATACTTCATTACGTTCTCTGATGATCTCTCAAGATTCAGACATATGTTCCTGTTGAAACACAAGTCAGAACCTTTTGAGGTATTCACAGAATATAAGTTAGAAGTAGAGAACCAAAATAAGGGTATAAGTATTATGTCCTATGATGAGATCAGGGAGGAGAATACTTGTGCATAGAATTCCTGGACTATTCTAAAGGAGAATGAGATTCTCTCTCAGCATTACTCCTCCGTATACACCATAACATGATGGTATACCGGGGCGGAGCAATTGCACCCTATTCGATATGGTGCGCTCTATGATGAGTACTACTGAGTTACCTGTTTCCTTTTGGGAGTTATGCGTTTGAGAAGCTGCATATCTATTGAATAGGGACTGAATTAGATCACAGTCTACCACTCTATATGAGATATGGTATGGGAAGAGCCCATGTCTTAAGCTAGTTAAGATTTGGGGTTGTCCGGCCTATGTCTAAAAGCATAATCCGGACAAGCTCGAGGCAAGGTCTGTTATGTACAACTGGAAAGGTTCCAGCTATACAAATTACAGCAGATGACTTGGTAGAACCAAAGGATTCAATAGTAACCAACGAACCTCAGCCTCTCCGCCGATCTAGTAGGATTCCTCATCCACCTGAGAGATACTTCGGTTCCTCTATGACAGTGGGAGCGAGGATTGCATCATGAGATGATGACCCAACTAGTTTCGAGCTGGCCATCAGGAGTGGGACTCTGTAAGAATGGCTGGATGCTTAAGAAATCTGAGATGGAATCTTTATACACCAACAAAGTATGGACTTTGGTTGCTATATCTGAAGGGTTAAATCCCCATCAGGAGCAAGTATATCTTGAGAAGATTACTTGGTGTAGATGGAAAAGTTGAGACTTTCAAAGCTAGACTTGTTAAAGGTTTTCGTCATCGACCAGGCATGGATAATGATGAAACCTTTTTCCAGTGGGTATGCTTAAGTCCATCCAGATCCTACTTGCCACAGCTACATACCATGACTACGATATCTGGCGGTTGGGTGTCATGACTGCTTTTCTAAAATGATGTTTTTGAAGAGAGCGTCTGTAAGTACACAGCCAGAGGGCTTCGTAGACAGTGGGAGCAGCGGAAACGTGTAAAAGATGCTTTATAGGATAAAGCAGGCATCGCGGAGTTGGAACATTTGTTTTGATGAGATAGTCAAAGAGTTTGACATCATCAAAATGGTAGATGAACCTTGTATAAACAAAAAGGTAGTAGGGAGTATGGTGACGATCCTCGTAGAGTACGTGGATGACATACTCTTGATAGGGAAGGAGTTTCCTATGCTACGCTCGATCAATCTCCGCTTATCACAATGATTCTCCACATAGGATCAAAGTGATACCTACTAAATCCTGGGTTTTGGATCTATGAGATAGATCTAAATGGATGTTAGGATACTCACTAGTTGTAGTGAGATGGTATCAATAGATCCTGGGGAAAATCACTGGAAAGGTTCCAGAGTGATAAAGACGACTGAATGTCAGTCACAGGCATTGTCTTTACCCTTAGTAAAGGGACGGTATGTTGGAAGAATTCCAAGCTAGATACCGTGGCATACTAGACGATTAAGGCTGGATACATCGCTACTTAAGATGCTACCAAAGAGGCTGTCTGGGTGTATATTAGTTCATGAGATGAACTTAGTTCCTCCCATTGTGTGACAATGGAGTTGTGGCTTATGCCAAGGAACGTCCGTCCCATCAGTGATCCAGACATATTCTAAGGCAATGTCACCTGATCGTGGAGATGGTTGATCTCCAGGGGATCGAGGCCAGGAGAGTAGACTCAGAGGACAACACGGCGGATCCACTCACGAAGGCCTATTCCCAGAGAGAGACTTTTATGGGATGGTTGAGTATGAGATACTACAACCACTGCTACAGATGGCCCTAGTGCAAGTGGGAGATTGTTAGTTATATGTATGCCCTAGAGGCCATTACTGTACATAGGATGTATATAGTAGTGGATGCTGGGACATATATAGGCAGGACTTTCTTGCTCGACATGATAGTATGCTATCTGGTTACACTTTACCTTAACGTGTATACTGATTGTCTCTCTGTTACATGTTGGTAAAGCCCCTAGGATGTGTACTTGACTACCTGGACTATGATGCGGATCATACTAGTGGGGACATGGTAGTCCATAAGTACATCCTTCAAGGTCCCTAGTCGTGGGTGTATCGAGACGGGGCATCGATATACCAGAGTAGACTAGCGTATACCTTCTCGACCCATACACATGGGCGATGGATGATCCCATATCCATTGGTGTTTGACATCAGAGATGATATACGGGTGCTCAGTAGAGACTGGGTACACTGGATGGACTCGCCGAGAACTCCCAGATGGTATTATACCTTACGTCAGATGGCAGTTCTCTGGTGACACTGGTACAGAGTAGTCTGTTGACCCGAGATCGTCATAGAGTCTTGTGTGATTCCCACTGTGCTTTGATTTCCACCTTACCACGTCCAAGAGGGCGTGCAAAACGGTGGTTTTTGGGTACAGTCCCGAATCACATGGAGGCAATGAGCGATAGGAGGGGATTCGTCTCTCCCGGTATAGGGAGTTGATGTTGCACTGTGTTCGATTGGCTATAGCCGGAAATCTCTGGCCAGGGTTGCTGAGATTTACTGGTAAGTGTTACCAGTAGTTTCTCGAACTGTTATAGACCTCATATCGACACGACTTATCGAGCTATTGGGGTCTGACGTTTACCACCCCTAGGCGAGATATGCAACATATCAGACGACGAGACCGGACTGTACGGTAAGTATTACTGGTTGGATTCACAGGAGAGTGAGCGGGCTTGCTCGTCGATCTTCTGATCGCTCAATACCCGGGTGGCCGTTACGTTTAGTAGACCGCTTGCGGCTTGTGGGTGCTTGATATGATCATCATCTGCTACCGGTGTATTGACGAGTCTTTAGAGTCCTACACAGAGGTTTCCTGGCTCAAGCGAAACGAAATAGGAGCGCATATGAGATATATGCGGGACCGAGAATAATGCGTGTATGTGATACCGTATTCCATTCTCGCGATGAATGTATCGATTGGTTGTATGCGATATAACCTAGTTATCGAATCGAGGATTGATTCGATAAGCCGATACATTGGATATTAGTCGGTCATATGCGATATGACCGGATCGTTAAATCAAGTGTTGATTTAATGATTTAATGTATAATTATATATTTGATATATTACTTTGCATTAACTAGTATTGGTTCACTTTAAATGGATTTTCTCACTTGATGTGCATATTGTATATGTGATATATTTTTGTGCACTTGTTTGTATCATGTTTGATGATACATACTCACTTGGATTTGTGTAAAGAATTAAACCATGTTTAGTGAATGATTAGGGTTTCATTTCACTTAATTATTTATCTTTTCATTATTGGTTAAAAGTGAAAAGAAAACAAAATGGTTACTTTCAAACTTGAAGCTTGTTGAAGCTTCATGAAGCTTTGACTAAGTGACCACTTTGTCTTTTTCTACAAACCCTAACCATTCATCTAAACTCTAGTTAACTCTCTACACTTGACCAAGGTTAGGATATGATAAGTATTCATTTTATTATTCTTTTTGGATAACACTTATCATATTATCTTCTTCTTCTCCTTCTTCAACATGAAGAAAACCTTGCCTCCATCAATGGCAACTTGAGAAAAAGAGTGAGAAATCCAATTCTAAAGTGAACCCACTTCCTATTTCTTCATCCTCTACCTCTTGCCAAGTAGTATAGGGTGTTTTCTTCACAAGTTTCATGACTTGGTGAAGTTGGAGCTTGATCTTGTGATGCCTCGACGTAGATCATCTTCGGCATCGAAGTCGATGACCTAGCCCGCCCATTTCTCCGATGAAGCCGACGCTAGAGCCCGGGATGCGACTTGGACAGCAAGGAGACTTCATCATGGAGCTATGGAGGTGGAGGACCGGATCTACAAAGGTTGTATTTCCGTTCACTTAGTTAAGTTGTTAACTAGTTGCTTGTTTCGCTTAAACTCTAGTCAACGATCCGTATTAGGGTTTCCCGGCACTTGTAAAATTTGAAATTGGCATGGTTGATGCCTTGTGAGACCTTATTAGTGTGCCTAGGAACCCTACATGATGATGATTAAATTCTTGAATGATTCTTAAGTCTTATGAGTTTTGTAAACTTTAGGAAATTAAATCATCGAAGACCTAATTTGAGCGAGATCGCTTTCTTGAATATTTTCGCTCCAAATTAGAGATCAACGATCGGTGATTTAATTTGCTAGAGGCTAGAATTTGAATGATAATCAATGAAAGGACAAGGGATGATTATGGAGAAACCCTAGTTTCTTCAATAGATCCCTAAATCTCGTTGATCGCCATCGATCTAGCAACAAATCCTCAATAGATAAGAATTCATAATCATTAGTATTCATCATCACTATCAATTTGATCGATTCCTACAAGCTACTTTATAAATCTTGATAATTCAATTGGTTTGGACATTTTCTTGATCTTTATTAATTCTTGATTTTAGATCTAGTTCTTTATGATTCTTGAAACTAAATTTCACAAATATTGAATCATTTTATTTTATCTTTTAATTTTCAACTCAAATAAAATGATTGCAAACAAATCACACTTTCTCAATGGACGATCCGTTCTCATTGACGAAACTACAATAGACACCGTCAATTGATTGCGGTATAAATTTCTTTGGTTATGATTAAAACTCTCCATACACACGAAGAATGATCAATCAGGGTCCTTTTCCCAACTCTTTTGGGAATTTGTACATATTGCTTGCGGTTGATTACGTCTCAAAATGGGTGGAAGCTATTCCTTGTTGCACTAATGACAAGAAGGCTGTCATTAAGTTCCTTAAAGAAAATATCTTGTCGCGATTTGGACACCCTCGCGCTATCATTAGCGATAACGGGACGCATTGCTGTAATCGGTCTTTCAAGACTTTGATGCAGAAATATGCAATCAACCACAAACTTTCGGCACTATATCATCCCCAAACGAGCGGGCAAGCTGCGGTTTCCAACAGACAAATCAAATAAAATTTTGGAGAAAACAGTTTCTAAAAACTGAATAGATTGGTCAACCAAATTGACGGATGCTCTTTGGGCATTTCGTACCGCTTATAAAACTGATCTAGGTATGTCTCCTTATCGTCTAGTGTTTGGTAAGGCTTGCTACCTTCCGGTCGAGATTGAACACAAAGTATTGTGGGCCATTAAAGAACTGAACTTTGACTTAAATCAAGCCTGCAACTTTCGGAAGCTGCAATTAAACGAGCTAAGCGAACTCCGCGATGAAGCTTACGATAATGCTGTGATAGTAAAGAATCAGACTAAGGTATTTCACGATAAAAACATTTTGAGAAAAACTTTTACCCCAGGTCAACAAGTCCTTCTTTATGATTCACATCTCTATCTTCATACGGGTAAGCTACGATCTTGTTGGAAAGGACCATTTGTTGTGCGGTATGTATACCCGCACGGGGCAGTAGAAGTCGAAGATAGAAAAAACGGTTCAATTTTCAAAATAAATGGGCATAGATTAAAACCGTATTTTTCCACTGACCCCTCGAAGGAGCTCCTGTTTTTACAGGAGCCGCTTTATAATGACTAATTATCCTCCGTCTCTTCTCCATGTCTCGATAATACTGTATCATCCTTAGAATGGAGGTGAGTAATAAAAGAATAAGTTTGGGGGAGATTTTCACGATCATATTTCATGTCCCCGTTAATAAATTTTTTCTCCCAAGTTTACAGGTTTATGAGATTTAACAGATGGCAACAGTGAGGACACTGTTGTAAACACGTTTGGGGGAGGTTTGTGCTTATTTACGCATCACTTTGCATCATATTTTGCATAAGCACAAAACATATAAAAAAATAAAAAAGTATTTAATATTTAATCTTTTATAATAAAAGATTAGAAAGTGAAAAATTACATCTAAAAGATTGGAAAAGTTTAAGAAAACTAAGAAATTTAGATGCTTTCTTAAACGGAACTAGTAATAAGTAGTTATGAGCCGTTGTCCAAAGGGTTAGTAAGATGAAAGAAGTCACTAATCTGACGATAAAAATAAGTCTGAAAAATAGTTCCTATTCTGAAAGCCAAACATTTGAATGTTGATACCCTACTATATGCACTTACACACGTCTTGAAACTCGGGATAGTAGAGGATACCTTGAAATGCTCTTGTCTAAAAGCCAAAGTACGAAGAAAATAATAAATGAAGTATAAAAATATAAAATGGTGAAGAAAAATGAACATTGGTTTTGTAATCACCAAGGCAGCATAAAAAAAAATATAGCGAGGGTGCTTCATCATCTAATGCCTTAGACCAACTGGTTTGGGAGTCACCGCTAAGCCTTAGGTGTTGCAAGACAAGGAAAATACCATTTACGCCTAATAAGCAAGCACATGAGTAATCGGTCGATTAGTACCTCAAGAAGTATTAACGGTCGCATGAAAAATGTGTGAGCAAATCCATCTAAATATTCACCGATTAAAAAGTACTGAGGTAGATGGACAAGAGTATGATAACTTGAATTGAATTCCCCCAGTGTAAGGATGTTCTTTACACACACGTAGGGGTATATGATCAGTGTTTGGAAGAATGGTAGGAATGAAAAATAAAAACGATGTTTTATTTAGAGATGATGTGATTTCTAACATCTTTTCATGACTATTAAGATAGGGCTCATGACAACCGAAAAGCTAGTATAGTTGGAAACTCTAATTTTCAAAGTCTTTCTTTTACAATTCTTATCTTTACATGTAACTTTCACAGTCTTCCTTTTATTATATGATTTTGTGGGTGCAATCCGCTGAAAACCTTCAGGAGACAACACTCCTCCTACTAGAGACACCTAGAGGTTTAAAGGCTTGTTGCACGTGCTCAGTGCAATCGTGTTGCCTACGAAAGTGTGCTAGTTAGTTTTTTTTTTTTTATATATTTTCTCCTTCTCTTGAATAAAAGATGTTTGCTCGAGACGATCAAAATTAAGTTTGGGAGAATTTGTTTAGTCGAAAATATTGCATTCTGTAACATAACAATTTCCTCATTATTCTAATCATCTAAGGGTGTTTATTGTAAATATAACACGAATTACAAATTCATCTACAAAATACCAAATAATACGTGTTATAGTTATAATCAACATTCTGGAGGGAAATTGTGTGTTTATTAAGTCACGCATGATATTGTATATCTCAACACTTTTCATCAAGATTTTGTGCAGAAAATTATTCAGGTCAAAGAACTGGAATCGCAAAATTTGCCGATAAAACGCAGCAAGTTAAAGAAATAAAATCTGGCAGAGATTCAGAAAGGATAATAAGATTCCAGACATTAGAAGAAGACCCTAAAGCTAAAACCAAACAGCTCCAGAAAAATGATGCAGCAAACTCATCAAACGGCCGCGGAACTGCGGCCGATCCAGCCAGATCCGCCGCGGATCCGCGGCCGAGTTGGCTCATCGGCAAACGTAACTTTTTCCAGAGGCTTCCTTGTAACCTCCTAGCTTCTTCAAGACGCTTCGAACTCCCTAACTTTCTCCAGAAGCTTCCCTACAATAGCCAAGCTTCTCATGCAAGCTTCATAACAACCTAGCTTCTAGGGGAAGATTGGGGGAACTATAAAAGGAGACCTAAGGTTACATTTCAAAGGTTGTTCAATAATTTCACATTTTTACACACAAGTTAAGTGACCCAACTTGTGATCCAAATCCAAATCCAATCAAAATCAAGATCCATTGAAAGCAAAATCAAGAGACAATCAAAGAGCCTTTATCGCAACACCGATCATCATCAAGAGCAAGAGATCCGCATTCGATCCACGACTCATGGCGATCAAGCCACGCAAATATCGACGACAAATTCCCTTTCAAAGGAGCGATCGAGAGCTAGTTTTGTAAACTCAAATTGAGAGGTGTAATTTGAAGGAAATTTAATAAAGGTGGTGATTGTAATTCTCGCTTTCTTTACATTCTTGCATTATGAAATTTCTAGTTCTTGATTCTTTTATTTTCATGATGCGTGAGTGAAATCTCTGCTTGTAAAGGAATCGAGAGAATCGGTAGATCTAATGATGATGAAATCCTAAACTAATCTTAACTCTTATGAGGATTGTGAACTTTAGGAAAAAGAATCATCGATGACTTAATTTGGAGCGAGATCATGTTCTTGATTATTTCGTTGCAAATTAGGGATCAAATGATTAATGATTTTCTTTGCTAGAGGCTAGAATTGAATGGTGATCAATGAAAAGACAAGGGATAGTGAAGAAGAAACCCTAGTTTCTTCAATAGATCCCTAATCTTCATTGATCGTCATCGATGTAGCTACAATTCATCAATAGATAGGATTCGTAATTATTAGTATTCATCATTGCTACTAATTCGATCAATTCCTATATGGTATTCTACAAATTCTTGATAACTAAATTGATATTGGATACTTGAATTCTTGATTCTTGATGTTTCTCTTGATGTTTCTTGAAATTAAATCTCATAAATCTTGAATTATCTTCTTGAATTTTCTTTTATATTTCATTTCGAATCAACTAAAGCATGAACGAATAAGTACTCGCATCTCAGTGGACGATTCGTTCTCATTAACGAAACTACTTCAACACCGTTATTGGTTGCGTTATAAATTCTTTGGTTGTGATAACACTTTTCTTTTCATTTGAATCAATCACAAGAGATAAGATCAATCAGGCCCCAAATATTTTATGGTGCTCTATGGTTTGGAAATGTGATTTTTGGGATGTATGATTTTGACCCAGATTTGTTTGAGTACTGGTTTGTACTTAAGGCTAATACAGAAAGTTTTAGTCGATCGAAATTTTGAATTGATGTGTATCAATATATGTGTTAGTTTCTGCGACCGTGAATATCATAGAGCGGTACAATCCGACTGGTTTCTATATGTACAATCAGACGGGTTTACGAACATGATATTCACGTTGATATTCTGTGTTGCACTGATGTTGTGGACGGACTGTCGTGATGGATACCTTGTGTATGATGTTAGATGTACAGTTCAGATTCATTTGTAAATTGATTATTGCGGGACGATTGTCCGACATGTGGATTATCGTCACTGCCAGTTTGTATATTCTTTTGTTAGGGCACGACCATGTTGAGGTCAATGTCACCGTTGTATATATATTTTCTTTTCTGTACTACGATTATCCCGCGGAGGAGTACTCAAATA
This sequence comes from Agapanthus africanus, assembly GCA_030015575.1. Taxonomy (NCBI): domain Eukaryota; kingdom Viridiplantae; phylum Streptophyta; class Magnoliopsida; order Asparagales; family Amaryllidaceae; genus Agapanthus; species Agapanthus africanus. The sequence goes on along the minus strand of JASDDO010000019.1, from coordinate 769,997,429 downwards.
ACCGGGTTCTAGATGGCAACGGGCCCTCATCTCATGGAGTTGAGACCGAGGGGCCTTACTCTAGAATTGGCGGGCTATTCGCTGCACTCGTAGGGGGTATAGGCTGACCCACGGAGGGGTGCTTAAGTTACCGGATTCCGTGAAGTGCTGGGTCGCCCACTCACTTTGTTGATTGGGGTTGCCACACTTCGGAGATTGGTGGGTAACTTACCGCACTTGTAGGGGTCTAGGATCTTCATTGTACTGGCTATCCATACGACCGGGGAACGTCATGTCTCATTTATAACTCAAATGAAACGCGGGGCTCTTAGATTATCCGCTATTCTATATTGTTGTTTGCATACTTGTGATGACTATTATCTGCCTGTGATGTTGATATATATATTATATATATTTACTAGATGTTTCTATATGTTTTGCATCCGCGCTAGTCCAGCCCCCGCTCTGCCATTAGTTAAGTAATCTAATGGTGAATGACGGGGCCCTGTGGCGAATGCGGATGGTATATAAAAAGCATGTTATTTTGATTGTTTCTTCTGTGGCTTGGAGACATGAAATGATGGGAACACATTATCTGAATAATTCAAGGAAAAATAAACCTAAATGATGTTGTCGGATCCAATTTTAAAACTACTCAGTTTTCTTCAAAACTCCTAGTCGTAATCTTTTGCTTTACATAGAGGTATTCGTTTAGGAATATCCCGCACTTCATTCTATGAGGGAAGGGCTTTGATCCCTTCATTGGGAGTTCGCTCTTAAGCAAAAGTTTATGTTACTAGTTTTAAAATGCGGAGCTTAAACCACTCTATTTCAAAGCCACTCAAGTTCCTTTAACGATATCAAGTTTATTACGTTAAAGGTTTTTTGCCAAAAACCAACCGTAGCCCTCCGTCATTTTAGATTAGTATTGCATAGTATTCGTGCTGTGTATGTCGACCTTTGCCGAGGCGTAGTGTTCGGTAGCTCTGTAATACTTTTCTGTTGCATGGATATGCGATTATTTAGGACAGTCGCACGGTTATGTTGACCTCTGTCAAGGGCTTGTGCGGGTGGGTCTAAATTAATCCTGGACAATGACGGGTTGAACATGACTTGCGACTTATGATATGTTGACCTCTGTCAAGGTCATAAGCCGCTGGGGCGAAAACCATATCGGGAGTTTCAAACATACGGGAAACTTGCCAGGCATGCGCATACCTTCTGGAGTGTGTTGACTTGAGTGGATTCCGTCAGATTATCACATGATGATAGTTGGGTCCCGATTCCCACTGATAAGTATGTATTACTCCTCGGGTGATTTTTCATTTAAATGATCCCGACTAGTTCTCCTTTTAGGGTTTGAAGGAGAATTCAAAGAAACAGTGGGAGCCATCCTGATCAGATAAAGTGATAACCAATCTGATCTTGATAGAGTGCACGTTGAGTGTTTCTTTTCTCTCTATCTGGTACAGTGATTCATGACTTACCTTAAAAACTTATGAACCAATTTGACCGAACCTTCTTACACCCTTTGGTTTTGGCTTGTCTTGATTCGCGACAAAATCATATATATCCCTGCCACTCCTACTTTACCCTTTGCATTTCTTCAGAACACGTCGTATCACCATGATGATCCATATTGCTTGGAACGGCCATCGTATAGTTACATACGAACTCGAAAAAGTTACTTCAGTTGAGGATGGCTATAGATTCTGAAGAAATTGAATAGGATTATTTAGTTGTCTCTTCCTTTTACCTTCTCTCATGTCGCGAGAGCTCCTTAATTAGGAGACTACACCTGTTACGCTTATTGGATAATCTTCTTCCAAACCTTAGGCTGATGCCGAAAGGTAGGGAAGGAAGAAAATCAGTTAGCGCAGGGACGGTGTGCAGAAGGTAAGAAGTAGAGACATATAAAGGGATAGAAGTGAGGGCAAAGGAAAATGCGACTACTGTCATGAATCTGGATAATGGAAAATGCATTAATAGGAATAGCTGTCCATCCCCTATGAAATATTTTCATGTTTCAGATTTTCCGTGTACATGTAATTGAGAACTGTTTTCCCAATCAATTCTGACTTCAAAATATGTATTTACCAGTTTTGGATCTCACATCTGAACGGTGTTATAGATGATGAGTAGGAGCAAAATATTGGGAAATGGGCAATTTGATCCTTAATATCGGAATTCGTTGTAATTGGTGATATTGGATTAAATCGTCTGGCTTTTGCCTGACGGCAAACATTTGGTTTCAAGTAACCGTTGTTATGCACCAGATTTTAAAATGAAATATCCGTACCTTTATTTTTATAAAGTGAGATATACATTTTTAAAATTGTGTTGTAAACATTTACCTTTATCAGTTGAGGATAATGTAAGGTGCATTGAATAACGGTGTATGACATTCTTAACCAAGATACAGTTTTCAATTTACAAGACACAGAATTTGAGTTAGTATACTTTTGGGACTTATACATAGAGGTGTATGTTGTCTAGTGTCCTTCGGGATTAGGGGTTGGTACTCATACTTCATAAAGGATTACTTATGAGTTCTCTAGTTTTAGACACGCATTCGTAGTAATGCAAGGTCAAAGATTTTGAGAAGTTTGTAGGTATAGGAATAAAGTAGAGAACCATACGTTGGAAGTATCGGGATTCTTTGAGGTGATTGAAAATGTAGATACTTATGCTAGGTATTTCATTATAGTAATATCGAGAACTTGATTCTCTTACAGGTTACTCATCCGTAGGCGTGCTCCATGATAAGTAATGTTGTATTGGCCTTTTTCCATTAGGTGATATGCACTGGAAACAGTTGCATGACATTTGAATCTAGTTCCATCTAAATTAGCGCCTTAATTCTATATGGACATAGAATGGTTGCATATCTTATGGTTGTTAAGATATGAAGTTATCTGGTTTCTGTTTAAAAGCAGAATTTGGAGAAACTTGAGGCACGCTTCGGTAATGGCGGTTTGTGGGTTACTCCAAGCATTCGCTAGGATGTTGTTTCTACCATTTTCATGATCAATAGTTATATTGTTATTGACTCGCCACATTTTTATAAAAAGAAATTTTTGAAAAAGAAACTAGTGGGAGTATGGTAGAATTGTAAGTAATTTCAGGACCACAAACGGTTACCGAAAATTTAGTAGAACCTAAGGATTCAATTGGACTTGATAAACCGTAAGCCACTCCGCAAATTTTAGTAGGTGACCTCAGACACCCGATAGATACTTCGATTTTCTCATAGACGGTGACAGGGAGGTCAGCATCATGGAGATGATGTTGGATATATGTATGCCCTAGAGGCCATTATTTGATAGCGGATGTGTATATATATATGTGTATATATATATGTGTGTATATATATATGTGTGTATATATATATATATCTATGCGTACACACACACAGATATATATATATATATATATATATATATATATATATATATATATATATTCAGAGGACTTTCTTGCTCGACATGATAGTATACTATCTGGCTACACTTTATCTGACATGTTCATTTGATCATGCTTTTATTCATTTGTACATGTTGATAAAGTCCTAAGGATATTTGCTTGACAACTATGATTGCGATGCAGATTATACTAGTGGGACATATGTAGTTTATAAGCATATCCTGAAATGTCCCTAGTCGTTGGTGTATCGAGACGGGGAATCGATATTCCAGAGTAGACTAGCGTATATGATACTGGACCTATGAGATGGGCGATGGATGATCCTACATCCATTGGTGTTTGACACCGAGATTGTATACGGGTGCTCAGTGGAGACTGGGTATACTAGACGGACTCGCCGAGAACTCCTATATGGTATTATATCTATCGTCGGATAGCAGTTCTGAGGTGACACTGGTACAGGTTAGTCTGTAGACCCGATATCATCATAGAGTCTCGTGTGTTCTTCCACCGTGCTTTGATTTCCATCCTACCACGGCTCTACTGAGTCGTGCAAACAGGTGGCTTTTGGGTACAGTCTCGAGACATGTGGAAGCAATGAGCGATAGGAGGGGTTTCGTCTCTCCCGGTATTGAGGGTTGATGTTGCGCTGTGCTCGATTGGCTATATCGGCAAGTCCCTGGTCAGGGCTGATGAGATTTACCGATAAGTGTTATCAGTAGTTTCTCGAACTGTTATAGGCCATACATCGGCATGACTTATTGAGTTATTGGGGTCGACGATGCCATCCCTAGACTCGTTATGCAGCATATCTGACGAAGAGACCGGACTGTACGGTAAGTGTTACCGGTTGGCTCGAAAGGAGTTTTGACAGGTTCACTTGTTTTTCTTCTGCTCGCTCAATACCCGGGTGGCCGTTACGTTTAGCTGACCGCTTACGGCTTATGGGTGTTTGATATGATCATCTCCTACTGCCGGCGTATTGACGAGTCTTAGAGTCCTATAAAGGGGTTAGCTAGCTCAGGCGAAACGATGTGGGGTGCATATGGTGATATGCGCGCATGCCTGATTAAATGCGTGTATGTGATACCGTATTATAATCTGGCGTTTTCTTTTGGTCGGGTCATATGTGATATGACCGGTATATTAAATTAATTGTTAATTTAATATTAATGACCATTAGTCTTTTCACTTATAACCTTTTCTTTATTTATTGTATGCATGAATGTATGTATGTACATATGTTGTTGTGTATGCACACATGCATGCATACATGTGTCATGGTGATGATACATTGGAGTTGGTTATGCAAGAATCACATGGTTTGGATATTTATTTATTTTGATTATTGATTAAAGAATTAATTAGGATTATATCATGGTTGTTTTGTTTCTACACACTTCCATTGTTGACTTTGACTTAAACCATGGTTTAATCTCTACACTTTAACCATGGTTTAATCTCTACACTTAACCATGATTTAATCACTACACTTATTCTTTAACCTAATAACAAAATATCTAGATATTTTTTAACCTTGGTTATGAGGGAGTGTGACCCTCTCTCATATATTCATTATTCACTTCATTTTGGCATAACAATTATCTTGGGCTTGCTTAGCCTTCTCCTTCTTCTTCCTCCTCAAAAACTTACTACCTCCATCAAAGTGTGTTAAGGAGACAAAAAGAAAAGATTTTTAAGTGAGATCCAATCCCACATTAGTTTAGCCCACTAGTTTAGGTTGTTTTGCATCACTTCTACTTTGTTCTAGTGAAGTAAGGAGCTTGAGCCAAGGTACTCCGCGGTGGATCGTCATGGACAATGAAGGACTCAAGCGGACCTGTCCAAACACCGAGTTGATCCAAGGAGTCTCAAACGAGAGATCTATAAAGGTTGTATTTCTCATCTATTAGTGTTAGACTCTCCTTGTTATAGTATGTGATATTATATCGTTACTTTAAATTTCTAGTTTGATCCTAGGTTAGTTTTCTTAGCACCCAAAAATTTAATTGCAGCATGTTTGATGCAAGACAAACCCTTGTATGGTGCTAGGTAAACCCCACAGTGGTATCAGAGTCAGGCTAAAGCTTTAGGGTAACCTAGACGACATTAAAAACTTCGAACGGACATCGATTACCCGGAAAAATCCTTCTCTGGAAAATTTTCAAAATATTGGAATTTTTCACATTAAAAATATTCAGAAAATCATGCAGGTAATTCTATGGACACTCTAGAAGAACGATACCCTAACTCGATTAAATGACCGCGGAACCGCGGCAGAAACGTGCTTTTGGCGGCGGTTCCGCAGCGCCATTTATGAGGCTCAGGTTGGCCCTTCTACGGTTGGTCCATAGGTACCGTGGCATGCTTCTGGGTAATTTTAATTCTGCTCAGGTGTTGAGATTCTCTGTGAATTTTCTGGGTCATTTATCGATCGATCAAATGGTTTAACATTGCCTAGATTTGTATGATACTTATTTCTGCGACCGTATGTGTAGTATGTGGTGTATCACCGGTTTCGTTGCTAAATGTCAACGACAATTGGGGCACGCATACTTGCTTACGTTGATGACATATGATGTTATGTGTTGCTGTGATATGATGTATAGGATCGTCGTGATTGAATGGCCAGGGGTTTTATGTGAGATGAGAGTTTTTCTTTTTATTCATGTAAAATTCATTTGTATATAATATTCTTTTATTGGGGCACATCCGGGTTGAGGATGATGTTACCTTGATATATATTATTTACTTTTCCGCATTAGGATAGACCCAAGGTGGGGAGCACAAGTGACCGGGTTCTAGAGTCTAGTGGGAGGCCATTTCGAGGAGTCGAGACCGGGTCTCCTAACTCTAGAATTGGAAGGGTTGCTTACTGCTCTCATAGGGGTCTAGGGGGTGGGATTGGCTATTCATCACGACCATAGAATCCGTATTTTCTATCGTTGGCTAAATACGAAATACGGAAATCCTAATATATCCTATATGTTCATATATATGCTTCTGCTGTTTATATTCTGTGATGAGATCGCTTTATATGATGAGACAAATGGTATTATTATATATATATGATATATAATAAGCGTTACTTATGTTTTACATCTGCGCTAGTTCCGTCCCGGTATGCCGTTAGTTAAATAACCTAACGGTGCATAACGGGACACCGTAGCGAATGCGAATGGCATAAATGTACGTTCTATTTTCGTATCTTTTCTGTGATGATTTAAGGACTTAAATGATGGGACTACATTAATATGATTAATGTAAGGAAAAAATAAACCTAAAAGATGTTGTAGAATCGAATTTGAAAACCACTCGGCTTTTTACGAAAAAACTACGTTTCAAAATTGCGGAGCTTAAGCCACTCCTTTTGAAAACCGTTTGATTCTACAACGATATCAAGTTCAAAGCGTTAAAGGTTTTCTTAAAAACCATCCGCAACCCTCCGTTATTTTAGGAAGTAGAGTACTTAGTATTCGTGCTACATTTGTTGACTATAGTTAAGGCGTAGTGTACGGTAGTTAAGTGATGTCTTCCTACACAGCATATGATGTGATTAATTGGGATAATTATATGACTTTATTGACCATAGTTAAGGGTCATATAACTGGGTCTAATTAATCAAGAAATGACGGGTTGAGCTTGACTAGTGCTTGTGATTTGTTGACCATAGTTAAGGTCATGAGTACTAAGGGAAAAAACCATATCAGGAGTTTCAAGAGTTGAAATTTGCAATGAGATTGCATACCTTCCATATGATGGTTGGATCCCGATCCCACCGTGAGCAAGAGTTGCTCCCAGGAAAGTTTTGCATTTTACAATTAGCTAACCCATTAAGTGTCTAGAAAGGTGTCAATGGGGCTATGCCTCTTAGAAAATGAGGTTTACATTAATTAGGCCCATACGAAAGCACGAGGAACCTCCCTCAAGAACCGACACTGGCCTGGCTAAACGGTTAGCAAAGTTGTAGAATGTAATTAATCCTGGCTAGTTTTCCTTTTAAGGTTTGGAGGGAAATTTGATAAAAGCAGTGGGAGACATCGATTAGATAAGATAAATAACCAATCTGATCTTTGTAAGAGCTTTCGCTGAATGTATTCTTTTCTCTCTCTTAATGGAAGATACCAATGACAGGACTTAAGCTTCTACTAGAGAAAAATAAACTGAATGGGACCAATTATAATGACTGGCTGAGGAACATTAACATTACCTTGACTTATGATAAGGTATCATATGTACTCACGGCCCCAGCTCCACCCGTCCCAGGTCCTAAATCTTCAGTTGCGGATAGGGAAATCCGCAAGACATGGGACGCTGACTTTGCTACGTCCAAATGCCTCGCGCTTGCATCGATGGATAACATACATCAAAAGCAGCACGAGTAGATGTATGTCAAATCCATCTTTTTCCATACAAAAGAGTTGTATGGGGAGCAATCTCGTATCCTACGATACGAAGCATCTAAAAAGCTGTTTCAGATGCGGATGGCTCCTGGCACACCAGTAGGTGACCATGTTCTGAAGATGATAGATCTTATAGAAGAACTTGAGGACCTCGGATGGACAATGGAGAACGAACAATATATTGATATTGTTTTACAGTCTCTCCCCTTGCCTTTGCTCAATTTGTAGTCAGCTTCAATATGAACAACATGGAGAAGTCACTACCTGAACTTCTCAATATGTTGAGAAGTGCAGAGAGCACGCTCAAAGCAGTGAAGACTCCCGCTTTGATTGCTGGGCCATCTTCCTCCTCTCGTTCGAAGGCCAAGGCCAAGGGAAAGATGAAGAAGAAACCCACCAAACCTAGAGGTGGAGTTAAAAAGGCTAAGGGGAAGGACAAGTCCACGGCTGGGGAATCGGGGAAAAGGAAATGTTTTTACTGTCACAAAGCGGGACACTGGAAGCGCAACTGTACTGGGTACTTGGATCTCAAGAAGAAGAAGCATGGTGATGCTTCTGCTTCAGGTGTGTTTGTGACAGAAAACTGTTTTTCTATAAACTCTGCTTCCTGGGTATTAGATACAGGTTCAGGTTCTCACATTTGCAATTTTATGCAGGGGCTGAGAAATAACAAAGTTTTGAAGACAGGTGACCATACTCTCCGGGTTGGAAATGGTTCCAATGTACATGTAGTTTCAGTGGGAGAGTATCACCTGGGGTTGCCGTCAGGGTGTATATTGGTTTTGAACGCATGTTATTATGTACCAAGTATGCTTTGTAATATAATATCCGTTTCTTTGTTAGACAATGAAGAGTAAAATTTTGTATTGCAGAATAATTTTATGAACATTAACCTGAATCAAATGTTGGTTGGGTATGGTATACTCAATTACAGGGTATACGTCTTAAATCAACACACAATTTTCAGCATACAACACACTAATAAAAGAAAACTTTCAGAAATAAATGAAGCTTTTCTTTGGTATTGTAGACTTGGTCATATTAACGAAACAAGACTAAACAAGTTACACAAAGATGGATATTTAAACCCTTTTGAATATAAATCTTATGCTACTTGCCAGTCTTGTATCAAGGGTAAAATGACCAAAACTCAGTTTATAGGACACGGAGAAAGAGCTTCTGAGCTCTTAGGCCTCGTACATAGTGATGTATGCGGGCCAATGTCTACACAGGCTAGAGGCGGTTTTTTTACTTCATTACTTTTACTAATGATTTCTTAAGATTTGGTCATGTGTTTTTATTGAAGCATAAGTCTGAAGCTTTCGAGAAATTCACTGAGTACAAACTTGAAGTAGAAAAACAAACTGGATTAAGTATCAAGATGCTTCGATCAGATCGAGGTGGTGAGTACCTCAGTACAGAGTTTGCAGACTTTCTAAAAGAGAATGAGATTCTCTCTCAGCTCACTCCTCCTCACACACCATAGCACAACAGTGTGTCAGAATGTCGGAATCGGACCCTATTAGATATGGTTCATTCTATGATGAGTGATACTGAGTTACCTGTCTCATTTTGCGGACATGCATTGGAGGCTACAACGTTTCTATTGAATAGGGTTCCAACCAAAACTGTGTCTACCACGCCATATGAGATATGGCATGGGAAGCGACCATCTCTTAAACGAGTTAAGATTTGGGGTTGTCCGGCCTATGTCAAAAAGCAAAATCCGGACAAACTCGAGACACGGTCAGTCATGTGTAAGTTTGTGGGGTATCCAAAGAATTCATATGGATATCTATTCTACCATAAGGAGGAACAAAAGGTGTTTGTTTCTCAGTATGCCACATTTTTAGAAAAAGAATTTTTTACAAATGATACAGATGGCAATGTGGTAGGTCTAGAAGAGGTTCTAGAGACACAAGTTATAAATGACGACTTGGTTGAACCGGCTGTTGCAACAGAAACTAATGAATCTCAACCACTCCGTAGATCTGGTAGGACTTCTCGTCCACTGGAGAGATACTACGGTTTTCTCATTGATGGTGATAGAGAAGATTGCATCATGGAGTATGATGATCCTACCAGTTTTCAGCAAACTATCACGAGTGGAGACCCTGTGAAGTGACTGGATGCCATGAGATCTGAAATGAAGTCCATGTACACCAACAAAGTATGGAATTTGGACGTTGTACCCCCTGGGGTAAAACCCGTGGGGTGCAAATGGATCTTTAAAAGAAAGATTGGTGTAGATGGGCAGGTGGAGACCTATAAGGCAAGACTTGTGGCGAAAGGATTTCGTCAAAGACTAGGTCTGGACTATAACGAAACCTTTTCTCTCGTAGACATGCTTAAATCCATTCGGATCGTACTTGCTATTGCTGCTCACTACGACTATGAAATCTGGCAGATGGACGTTAAAACTACATTTATAAATGGTGATTTAGAAGAATGTGTTTATATGGATCAGCCAGAGGGTTTTGTTGACAGTGGGAGCAACGGGAAAGCATGTAGATTGTTCAAATCCATTTATGGATTAAAGCAGGCATCACGGAGTTGGAACATCTATTTTGATGATGTTATCAAAGAGTTTGATTTCATAAAAAATCCAGATGAACCTTGTGTTTATAAGAAGGCTGTAGGGAGAGCTGTCACATTTTTTGTATTGTACGTGGATGACATTCTTCTAATAGGAAATGATATTCCTATGCTACAGTCGGTCAAATCATTCTTATCACAAAGGTTCTTTATGAAGGACCTGGGTGATGCCACGTACATATTGGGCATTCGGATCTATAGGGATAGATCCAAAAGATTATTGGGATTGTCCCAAACCAGGTACATCAACACCATCCTAAAGAGGTTTAGTATGGAAGACTCCAAGCGGGGTGCTCTACCCGCTTGCCATGGAGTCACTCTCTCCAAGGACTTTTGCCCAAAGACTAATGAAGAGAGAGCTCTCATGAGCATTATACCATATGCTTCAGCCGTAGGATCTATAATGTATGCGATGTTGTGTACATGCCCTGATGTAGCTTATCCATTAGTTGTAGTAAGCAGGTATCAGTCCAACCCATGGAAGAATCACAGGATAGCTGTGAAGAACATTCTTAAGTACTTGCGAAGGACTAAAGAATTATTCTTGGTGTATGGTAACGGAGATCTCCAAATGGAGGCCTTTACCGATTCGAGCTTCCAGAATGATAAGGACGACAAAAAATCCATCTCTAGGTTTGTATTTACCCTCAATGGAGGGGCGGTGAGTTGGAAGAGTTCCAAACAGGACGCCATTGCAGACTCTACGATGGAAGCTGAGTACATTGCTGCAAATGATGCATCAAAGGAAGCAGTCTGGATGAGGAAGTTCGTCTCGGAGCTAGGAGTAGTTCCAACCATTATTGATCCAATACCATTGTATTATGATAATAATGGGGCTATGGCGTTAGCCAAGGAGCCCAGGTCCCATCAGCGGTCCAGACACATCCTGAGGCGATATCATTTGATTCGGGAGATAGTTGATCGCCGCGAGATCGAGATTCACAGAGTAGATACAAAGAATAACACCGCGGATCTACTCACCAAGGCCCTCCCTCAGCCGCAGCATGAGCGACTTTTTGAGATGTTGGGTATGAGATACGCCAATAACTGCCTCAGTGCAAGTGAGAGATTGTTGGATATATGTATGCCCTAGAGACAATTATTTGATAGTGGATGTATATATATATATATATATTCAGAGGTCTTTTTTGCTCGACATGATAGTATGCTATCTGGTTGCACTTTATCTGATATGTTCACTTGATCATGCTTCTATTCATTTGTACATGTTGATAAAGCCCTGAGGATATTTGCTTGACTACTGTGACGGCAATCCAGATCATACTAGTGGGACATATGTAGTTTATAAGCATATCCTGAAATGTCCCTAGTCATTGGTGTATCGAGACGGGGTATCGATATTCTAGAGTAGACTAGCGTATATGATACTGGACCCATGAGATGGGCGATGGATGATCCCACATCCATTGGTGTTTGATATCGAGATTGTATACGGGTGCTCAGTGGAGACTGGGTACACTAGAAGGACTCGTCGAGAACTCCTATATGATATTATATCTATCGTCGGATAGCAGTTCTCAGGCGACACTGGTGCAGGTTAGTCTGTAGACCCGATATCATCATAGAGTCTCGTGTGTTCTCCCACTATGCTTTGATTTCCACCCTACCACGGCTTTACTGAGTCGTGCAAACAGGTGGCTTTTGGGTACAGTCCCGAGACATGTGGAGACAATAAGCGATAGGGGGGGTTTCGTCTCTCCCGGTATTGGGGGTTGATGTTGCGCTATGCTCGATTGGCTATATCAGCAAGTCCTTGGCCAGGGCCGATGAGATTTACTGATAAGTGTTATCAGTAGTTTCTCGAACTGTTATAGGCCATACATCGGCATGACTTATTGAGTTATTGGGGTCGACGATGCCATCCCTAGACTTGGTATGTAGCATATCTGATGAAGAGACCGGACTGTACGGTAAGTGTTACCGGTTGGCTCGACAGGAGTTTTGACAGGTTCGCTTGTTTTTCTTCTGCTCGCTCAATACCCGGGTGGCCGTTACGTTTAGCTGACCGCTTGCGGCTTGTGGGTGTTTGATATGATCATCGCCTACTGCCGGCGTATTGACGAGTCTTAGAGTCCCACAAAGGGTTTACCTAGCTCAGGCGAAACGATGTGGGGTGCATATGGTGATATGCGCGCATGCCTGATTAAATGCGTGTATGTGATACCGCATTATAATCTGGCGTTTTCTTTTGGTCAGGTCATATGTAATATGACCGGTATATTAAATCAATTGTTGATTTAATTTTAATGACCATTAGTCTTTTCACTTATAACCTTTTCTTTATTTATTGTATGCATGAACGTATGTATGTACATATGCACACATGCATGCATACATGTGTCATGGTGATGATACATTGGAGTTGGCTATGCAAGAATCACATGGTTTGGATATTTATTTATTTTGATTATTGATTAAAGAATTAATTAGAATTATATCATGGTTGCTTTATTTCTACACACTTCCATTGTTGTCTTTGACTTAATCTCTACACTTAAACCACGGTTTAATCTCTACACTTAAACCACGGTTTAATCTCTACACTTAACCATGATTTAATCACTACACATATTCTTTAACCCAATAACAAAATATCTAGATATTTTTTAACCTTGGTCATGAGTGAGTGTGACCCTCTCTCATATATTCATTATTCACTTCATTTTGGCATAACAATTATCTTGAGTTTGCTTAGCCTTCTCCTTCTTCCTCCTCCTCAAAAGCTTACTACCTCTATCAATGTGAGTTAAGGAGACAAAAAGAAAAGATTTTTTAAGTGAGATCCAAACCCACATCACCAATCTACACTAGTTTAGCCCCTAGTTTAGGTTGTTTTGCATCACTTCTACTTTGTTCTAGTGAAGCAAGGAAAAAAGTGATTACCTAATAAGGCTAGACTTGTTGTAAAAAGTTTTCATTAAATACCCGTTGTGGATTGTGATGTGACTTTGACATCAGTGTCTATGTTGAAATCCATATGGATATGTTTTGGCGTTGATGTAGTTTATGGCCATGATATCTGGCAGGTGGACTATAACGTCTTTCCAAATGGGATTTTGGAAGTGCACGTGTATATGACTCTGTTAGAGGGTTATATCCACGTTGTGCAAGATGCTTATATCTATTCGTAGACTAAAGTGAGAATAGCAGAGGCGAATCATCTGTTATTTATGTGACAGTCAAGATGATTGACTTCATCCAAACAAAAAATGAACAAAGTAAGAAGGATGTAGGGAGTATTGTCTATGTTTTAGATGACATATTCCAGATAGGAAGTGATATTCCTATACTACAATCGGTTAGATTTTTGGTTGGCGCACAGTGTTTTCTCCACGTTGGATTTGGATAGTATATCAGGAGTTCTGGTGACTAGATCTATGGTTTTAGATCTAGATTTAGGATGTTTCCCAAATTTTGGGTTACGACAGCATCCTGGCCATCTGCCGTGGCTGATGCGAAACAAAAACCGGCGTTTAAAATTTTTGGCTCTAACGAATCCGTCAAGATTGAACCATAAACCTTTATTAGCTAACTAACAAGTGCTAAACTACTATGATAGAAGTGTTATACCGAATGATCCGAGTCCTACGGTCTTTAACCATCTTCCCAAGCTCCTAGAGGCCACCATGATCAAGCTTGGTCGCCGGTCTTCTTTCATCGAAGATGATCCATCTGAGAATTTATAGTTCGAGCTCCAACCTTATAGCCGAGGTAACTAGGGTACCTATTTCGCTAAACTAGATAGCCTAGAGGATATAGAATCTAGTGATGGATTAATTTGTCTCCAAACACCCTAGGTTTCACAACAGATGAGACTTGAAAGGTGGAGGTAGAAGAAGAAACTTGAGGATGAGAGTGTAACAACCATAGAAAATGGCTAAGTGTTGTGAATGAAAGAATCATCAAGTTCAAAAAATATCTTACAACACATATAAATCAAGCATGCTACAATAGTAAACCATGAGTCACCCCTTGAGCCATGCTTCCATAAATGCAAAGAACACCTCATCCTCCACTTCATTTAACCATTTAACAAAATGGTTAAAACAAAAATGAGGTGGCATCTTCTAGAAGTAATCTTGTAATGAATTACAAGAATACCACTCATCCGTATATACATACCCATATCTGTATTCCAAAAAATACGAATACAAAGAGACGAAAATAATCCAATAATATAATACTAGAATCCGGCTTAAACCAAAGCCCACTAGTATTATCCATCCGAATCATGATACATGCACGCATATGATCAAACCTTGCCGTAAAACCATACGGCCTCCACATCGTTTCGCCCGAAGTAGGGAAACCCTCTGTGTGGGACTCTAAAATTTCATCAATACGCTGGCAGTGGGTTTAACCACAAGCACGTCAGCGGCACTAGCTGTACGTAACGGCTACTCAGGTATTGAGCAAAAGGAAGGTCGACGAGCAAACTCATTCGAACCCCTACTGAGCCTGTTCGTGACAATCTCCGTACAGTCCGGTCTGTTCGTCTCAGAGTATCACATATCGAGTCTAGGGGGTGGATAAAGTCAGACCCCTAATAATGCGATATTTTGTGTCGGTATGAAGCCCATCACCAACTGAGAAACTACCGATCTAAATCAGTAATTCTCGACTATATTAGCCAAGGATTTCGGGTGATGAGAACCCGTGCACTACACGACATCAACCCCCAATACCGAGAGAGACGAATCCCCGATGATCCGCTCACTGCCTCCATGTGTCTCGGGACTGTACCTAACTAAAACTTGTTTGCACAACTCCTTTGAGCCGTGGTAGGGTAGTAATCAAAACACAATGGGAACTCACACGAGATAAATGACGATCTCAGGTCGACAGACTAACCTGTACACATGTCACCTGGGAACTGCTATCTGACAATTGGTATAATACCAACTAGCATATTCCCGACGAGTCCGTCCAGTGTACTCATAACCTAATGAGTACCTGTATACTATATTAGGTGACAAACAAACACTAATGGCTTGTGAGATTGGCCACCGCCCCTCGTCGGGGTCTCGATAAGTACACACTAGTTTACTCTGGAGTATCAATACCCAGTCTTGATACTCTCTCAAATAGGGACATTTAAGGATGTGCTTATAGACCACCCAGCTCTCACGTATATGATCGCCATCATAATGGTGGTAGTCAAGCAAGAATCCTATAGGCTCTATCCACATGTAATAGTGATCTGTAATACCACATAATGCATGTACATGATAATAAAGACAAACCATATAGCATACAATCAACTCGAGTAAGACTGTTCTACCCTCAATCATCACAATCGTACGCCTGCGATTACAATAATTGACTTGAGGGCACTATAGCCAATAATCTCCCACTTGCACTTAAGGCTAATTATTGCGGTGTCACATACTCACAGCCCGTGTGATACCAAACACCCAACTTCTCTACTAATCAGTCTCGCAAATTCCTTTTGCGAAACTATTGTGTTCGAGAAATAGCTTCAGTGAGCGGATCCGCTCTAATGTTTTTGTCGTTATCTCTCTATATCTCAACTTCATGGAGAAAGACTATCTCCTGAAATGAGCAATACCTGTCTTAGAATTTGTCTGGATATCTGATGGGACCTAGTTCACAAATGAACTCTAAATCTAACAAACTTCTTAGACTGTATCATCCACTGAATTTAATCAGTATCATACGCCATGTCTTCCACAATATCCGCTTGGACCACCCGTCTAACATACTGCCCCTCAAAAGAGGGAAAACTATAACTCAGATAGCCACTCTGTCATCCAGGTCACTTTGGAAGCCTAAAAGGATAACCACCTCCCGAAGGAGGCTGCCATTACCATATACCAAGAACATCCACTTATGTTCATAACTGCTTCCCAACGTTTCTTCAGGATTGGATTAATATATATATGCTTATTGTAGCTAGTGCAAAAGCAATATCTGGTGTGGTACTTGACATCTCATGATTGACTCAGTTGCCTAAGCAATGATATGCCAATCATGCAAATCCTTCTCCTCATCAGTCTAGAATACATCTCTTTAGAGAGGGTGACTCCATCACCTGTGGGTACACCACCACGTCAGGAGTCGTCCATTCTATAACCCTTTAGAATAGTGTCAAGTACCCGAATTGGGACACTTTCCAAATCTAGATCTAAAACTATAGACCTAGTTACCAGAATTCATGATATTTTATCCAGATCCTATGTGGAGAAACAACTTGTGACAACCACAGTATAACCGATCGTAGTATAGGAAGATCTCTTCCTATTAAGTGCATGTCATCCAAATACCAGGACATCACTCCCTACTATCTTTTTACCAGGTCCATCTGTTGTTCTGATGAAGTCAAACTCTATGCCTGTCACATCAAGACTAGATGATCTATCTCCGCTATACCTACCTTAGTCTATAAATTGACATAAGTTACTTGCCCACTATGCTTCCGCTGGTCCCACTGACTACAACAACCTTGTGGCAGAGTCATATACATGTGCACTTCTAAACTAATTTAGAACAACGTTATACTTATCCTCCTGCCAGATCTATAATCTAGAACAGCAGCCGTGGTAAGTTTGGGTAATCAAAAACCTCCCTGTCACCGTCTTTGAGGAGGCTGATGTACCTCTCGGGTGTTTGAGGTTACCTACAAAATCTGTGGAGTGGCTAATGGAATGTCAAATTCAATTGAATTTTTATGTTCTACTAAATTTTCAGTAATCGTTTGTGGTTCTGGAATCAATTCTAGTTCTACTATACTCCCACTAATGTTTTCTAAAAAGAATCTATTTTACTAAACTGTGGTGAGTCAAGAACAAATAACTATTGATCTTCCAGATGGTAGAATGTTAACCCTCGTCAAAGCCCGGGATAACCCACAAACTGCCATTACTGAAACGTGCCTTGAGTTTGTCCAGATTCTGGTTGTAAGCATCAGTCGGATAACTCCATATTGCTTAACATCGTTAAGATATGAATCCATTCTATATATCTAATATAGAAACGAAGTCACTAATTTAATTGGAATCAGATTCAAAAATCATGGAGCTGTTTCCAGTGCATATCAACCAAATGGAAGAAGACCATACAACATTACTCATCCAGGAATACATCCACATATGAGTAACCTGAAAGAGAAGCAAGTTCTCAAAACTATTACTTACAATGGAATACCTAACCCAAGTATCTACATTTTCGATCACCTTGAAAAATTCTGTTACTTGCAACATATGGTTCTTTACTTTATTCTTATACTTATATCTTCTTAAAACTTGAACCTTGTATTTCATCGAAATACTTGTCTAAAACTAGATAAGTCATGAGTAAACCGAATATAGTACGACTACCAACCTCTTTGTCCTAACGGACATCGGACAACATACAATGCTTTGTATAAGTCCTCTGAGTTCAACAACTCAAACCCTGTGCGTCGAAGGTTGAAAACTGTACTATGGTTAAGAAGAATTACATCGTTGTTGAATGCACCTTACCTAACTATCAACTGATATAGGTAAATGTCATAGACATAATTTCAAAAAGTTATATCTCACCTTATAAATAAATGTACAGATATATCAGTTTGATTTTGGTGCATAACAACGGATATTCAAAACCAAATATTTGCCGTCAGGCAAAACCCAGGTGATTTCCTTAAATATCACCAATTACAAAGAATTCCGATATATAGAGGATCTAATTACCCAATTCCCAATATCTTACTCTCACCTACCATCTGTAACGCCATATAGATGTGAGAATCAAATCTGGTAAATACGTACCCTGGAATTATAATCTAACTGGGAAAACAGTTTTCAATTAATATCGCACAGTAAAATTGAAACATGAAAATGTTTCGAAGGGGTAACCGGGTATTCCTAGTAATGCCTCTTCCACTATCCAGATTCATGACTGTAACCGTATATTTTCTTGCCCTCACTCCAATCCCTTTATATGTCTTTACTTATTAACTTCTGTACACCACACTTAGGCTAATTGATTTTCCTCCTTCCCTACCCTTCGGCACTAGCCTAAGGTTTGACAGAAGGCTATCCAATAAACGCAATAGGTGCACTCTCCTAATATTAGGAGCTCTCGCAACCTGAGTGAAGGTAAAGGGAAAAAACAACTAAATAATTCTTATTCTATTTCTCCAGAACCGGAAACCATCCTCGGAAGCGCAATAGGTGTACTCTCCTAATATTAGGAGCTCTCGTAACCTGAGTGAAGGTAAAGGAAAAAAACAATTGAATAATCCTTATTCTATTTCTCCAGAACCGGAAACTATCCTCGAACTGGAACAAATTCTTTCGAGTTCGTATGTAACTATACGATGGCATACCCAAGCAATATTGTCACGCAACTTAAGTAAGCCGAAACCCAGAAATCTAAACCACCCAAAACTGGATAAGTGGAGAAAAACATAGTTTAAATCATTCGGAAAAAATCTCGAGTAAAATCTTTAACTCTAGTTTTCTTTCTTGAAAATTTCGGCAGCACCTCCTTTGTAAAAACTAGCCCCGAAAACGGGTACAACATAGAATAAATATAAAGTATCCCAAACGGGAGCAACTCACGCCCAACGGTGGAGACAACCACCAAAAGATATAAATACGATGCCGTAGCGAAGAAATATAAAGGAAAACTGCATAAAGAAGTAAAACTTTACAACAAGACCGGCTCCCACGAGTATGGCACCCAAAGTCACCAAAATATAAACAACACCGAATCCTCACAACTCGTCTCTAAGTCAAATACAAGAAGTGGTAGATGGAGAATACTAGATCCAACAAAAGATATCCAAAGTATATAAACGGATAACCGTAAACCCACCTAAAAGCAAAGGCCTCAAATCCAACCGTAGCGGTATCCGCAAAAGTAGAGATGATAAGACGCTCTGCTGCGACTACTCTGAGGGTAAGCCCTGCAAAACACTGTGGCACAATGGGGGTGGGTTGCCAAATCGTGAATAGTAATTAACATTATACTGTAATCGCAAGTATGCATGAACTACGATAAATCTATCACACGTAATCTGATAGCATAAGTATGGCAATATGAATATGCAACAATCATGTAATGGTACATCATCAGGGTACTACAACTACATGAAGCAATGCATATCAAAATAATCCTGAGTGTGGGATGATATAATAAAACCTCATGAAAAAATCATCAGCATGGAAAAACCCTAGTGTCCCTCACTGACACGTCAAATCCCAAAATCCTCAGGCATCGCATTCTCAGATCGGACCTCATATCCTGTAAGTCTCATGGAACCTGAGTGTCAAACATCGACACCCAAAAACTCATGAAAACATATGCATGTAAATATATGAGGATATCATCCACGTATGTCCATCGACGATACGTAAAAATCATGAAACCCGTGTCTAACATCAACACGTAAATACTCATCTGTCAGGCGCTGTCACCATGACCGGCCCTGATGTCAGTACATCTCATGGAACCTGAGTGTATACATCGACACCCACAATCCATGTAGCATGTCTGAACATGACTCCGGTCGGTATCCCCCAGATATCCGCCGAGTTCAAATAATATCACCGGTAGGTAGTGGTCCGTCTGCCAGGCTTATCGTCTATACCACGATATCATCTCTCGCCTTGGGGTACTATACCGGGTCCACCATGTACCCGCAGATGGTGCCTCCCGCTCCTTGAATCGGGTTTCACATGCTAATCTCAGAACCGAGAAAATACATGGTGGACGCACTGAAATATCATATCAAGAGAAACCGGGTTTTCAAAGAATACATAAATTTCATGAAACACCCCCGCGGTTCTCAAATCCATAATCATATGAAATCCATATCTCAATGCGAAAATCCATGAAAAACTAATATATGCAACATAAAACAGCAATATGAGCATATTAAGGGAAAACCGCTCTTTTAAATGAATCCAGCTTTAAAATATATCATGCGGTTCCCAATACCTCCGAAATCAAGTGCAGCATCATATACGGTGTACATGTAACTGTAGCAAGGTATAAGTATCTACTTGTAAGCAAGTAGGTATGATGCATTTCATAAGCGCAATATCACAATAATCATCGTCTCAATATCACATGTCAAAACAATACCACTTAGGGTATATGAAGCTATAGCAAAATAAGTGGGTGTACATGTCAGTAGGTATGCATGATGTACATGTAGCTGTAACAGGTATGTGGGTGTACATGTCAGTATGTATGCATGATGTACATGTGGCTATAGCAAGGTATACGTGAAATGGAATAAGAGTCACTACCTCCATTATCCCTATCCAAATACAATATCACGTATGTAAAGTGTCAGCTGTATCTCATATGCACAATGGAATAAGAGTCACCACCTCAATTATCCCTATCTAATACAATATCACGTATGTAAGTGGGGTGTGCGTGTCATGGCAATTACCGACAGTGTGGGTGTAGCATAGAAATTAGTGCTCGTACAACATAAACCGTCAGTAAGGTGTTGTGTCCAAAAGGTACAAGTCAAGGTATACCAGGTAATACTATGCAATGACGTTCATATGCAATCCACTCATATGCAAATAACATGCAGCTATCATATCATAATCCAGCCCTGACGCATAATGCCATACGGCCGATTTCCCCGTAGATGTTAAATCTACTCACCGATGATCTCGGCTACTAAAATCCGACCACCTGCTTCCTTTTATTCACAGCGTCCGAATTCCCCGCTTGCGATCCTAAAATTTCACAAACACATTACATAAGCTAAATATCCTACGCTGACACAAAGATAACGAAACGCAAGGATAACGCACAGAAAATTACACTGCGCACCTAGCGCACCAAACGTGCACGACATCGGCAAAAACCCTAACTAGGGTCGCTAAACTACGCAACACCAAGTCTAGACTCCGATCGTCTCGATCGCACAAACGCAACACAATAAAATACGATGAAGATAATAAATATAACCTCGTAACGACCAATTGAACCCACGTCCAAATTGCACCGAAACCTAGTAAGCAACTTATCGCATAATTACGCACAAGTCTTTAGCTAACACAATTCTAGCGATATCAAACATCTTAAAACAGCTTAACTAAGTTATCCAAACCCCTTTCATAATTTTAAACTCGCCCAATTATGTTTTAGTAAAACCTAGTAAGCTAAAAACTCCATTAGACAAATTAGGAATTAACAATTATCATATTTCCTACTAGGTTAAGTTTTCCCAATCTTCAATTAACAATTAACCCATTTATCAGAATCTCGGTTCAGAATGTCGCCCCTTGACAGGGCTTGAAAACCCTAACTTGAACTTCTTTAAAATTATTATGAATGAATTAAACATGAGTTTAAAGCTATATTAATCAATTAATTAGCTAGCTAAGTGATTTAATACAACAAATTAAAGATTTGGATTTGAAATTATACCTCTTCAAGAACACACCAAAACAACTAGATTCATCATCTTTTGCCCCCAAAAATCATGTTTTTCTTGAAGATCCATGCTAGTTTAGTGAATGGAAATGATGGGTTAAGATTTGTTTAGGAGTTTTGTGGATTTATTTAAGGAATTTAAGGATTTATTGAGCTTGGAATTGTTGAAAATGGGGAAAGAAAAAGAATGGACAGAATTGGGGGAGGGCTCGGCCATGATGGAAAAATGGGGTTAGTTTTGTGAAGTGTGTGGAGATTTCTACCAAAAATTGACAATAAATGCTCATAAATGCTAAAATGCCACATTTTCTTTCTTTTCTTTTCTAAAAAAAATTTAATCCTTTTGCCACAAAAATATCTAGATATTTATGGATGGTTGGATTAACAAAATATTTAGTGATTAGATTAGCACAGATTCATATTAGAAGTAATTAACCCAAACCAAAAATGTAATTACCACTAATTAAGTGTATAATTAACAACTTAAAATAATATTTAATTAGGGAAAAATTCTATGTGAACCAAAACTTCCCATTGACTCCCAAAGCTCGCGCACTAGCACTATTCTAGTTAAACTAGGTGCAGTCAAGTCTGTACAGAGGTTTGATCACAATCGGGTTAAAATGAAAAACACCGACTATTTTACCCTAAAACGGAAAAATTCGCATAACGATTTCTAAAACGTTACAATCTCCCCCTTAAAGAAATTCGGTCCCCGAATTAAAAATTTAACTACGCGTACCTTCGAAGAGATGAGAAAATTTCTTCCGCATCTCACTCTTGGCGTCCCAAGTGATCTCCTCACTAGTAGGGTTATGCCAAAGAACCTTCACCGATTGTAAGACGTTTGGTCGAAGTTTCTTCACCTGCCGGTCCAAAATAACTACCGGCTTCTCGGTGAACGAATGATCGCGCTCAAGCTGAACGGTCTGGTGCTGAATCTTGTGAGAAGGATCATGAAGGTATCTATGAAGTATCAACACATGGAAAACGGGGTGAACATCCGGAAAACTAGGCGGGAGCGCCAAACGATAAGAAACAGAACCCACTCGCTCAAGGATCTCGAATGGACCTACAAATCTAAGACTGAGCTTCCCCATCTTCCCAAATCTCATAACGCCCTTCATCGGAGAAATCCGCAGGAATACATGATCCCCCACTGCGAACTCGAGTCTGCGACGACGACGGTCGGCATAAGACTTCTGCCTGCACTGGGCTGCTCTCATCCTGTCCTGAATCAGCTGGATCTTCTCCGTAGTCTCCTGAACTAGCTGGGGTCCAAAAACCCTACTCTCACCGAGTTCGGTCCAACAGACTGGCGATCGACACTTCCTACCGTACAAAGCTTCAAAAGGTGCCATCTGAATAGTCTCCTGATAGCTGTTGTTGTAGGAGAACTCAATCAACGGCAAGTGACGATCCCAACTGCCACCAAAATCAAGCACACACACCCGAAGCATATCCTCCAGAGTCTGTATAGTCCGCTCCGACTGACCGTCGGTCTGTGGATGAAAAGCGGTGCTAAAACTCAACCGGGTACCCAAAGCTTCCTGAAGCTTTTGCCAAAGACGGCTAGTAAACTGGGTGCCTCTGTCGTATACGATGCATGTGGGAACACCATGCAAATGCACAATCTCATCTTTGTACAACCGAGCATACTGAGCATAACCGAAAGTGGTCTTCACAGGAAGGAAGTGAGCCGTTTTCGTAAACTGGTCAACAATCACCCAAATGGAGCTATACCCTCGACCGGTCCTGGGTAGACCCACAACGAAGTCCATGGAAATCTGCTCCTATTTCCACTCCGGAATGGGTAAAGGCTGCAACTCTCCAGCTGGTCTCTGATGCTCAGCCTTGACTTGCTGACAAGTCGGGCACCTCGAAACGAAGTCCGAAATATCGCACTTCATCCCTTCCCACCAGTAAAAGTCTCTCAAGTCACAGTACATCTTGGTGGAACCTGGATGAACGCTAAAGGCCGACTGATGTGCCTGCTCTAGGATCTCATGTCTGAACCCATCAGCATTTGGTACACACAAGCGAGTCCCGCATCGTAGCACACCCTGGTCAGCAATCATGAACTCCGAAACTCTACCCTGCAGAACAAGCTCAAGAATCTCAGACAAACGGGCATCACTGGGCTGCGCTTCATGGATATGATCAAGTAGTTGTAAGTGCACGGCAGCGCCCCGGCCGTTAATCCGACGCCGGAATGCGGAAACGAAACTTTTACGGAACTTATAAACCGGCACTACCGCGCACTAAAAAAACCCGGATCGGGCCATTAACCTAATGCTAGCAAACTAGAGAATGGGTAGAAAGCTATACCGAGCGATCCGTGTCCTTTGGTCTTCGGCCTCCACTCCGATCTCCTCGCGGAATCTCCGGTCTTTATTTCCTCGTCGGAACGGGCACCACATCGCCGGGTTCTTTTACGGGCTCCCACCTCTGGACCGAGGAAACTCGGGCACGAAGTTGGCGAGCCGACGTGCCTAAGACTACTGTAGGTGAAGTGTAGAAAGCTTTGTCTCATTGGGGTTGAGAAGTTGCCATTTTGATAGAAGATGAGAAGAACTTTTTGGAGAAGGATGGTGTATTATTTTGCAAGCATAAAATGAGAGATGAATGATTTTCCCACACCTCCAAAAATGAATCTAATCCCCTTCTCAAAGAAGTGGCCGGCCAAATAAATGTGGAGGAGAGAAAAAATGATACAAGGGAGGTGAGTATAGGAAAAAGGAAATGGTGACCATAAACCAAAATCAAGCCTCACATCAATATCCAAATCAACTCTCATCACAAATCATTTCTTATTAATGCAAAACCATGATGAATGAAAAAGCAAAGATGCTTGTATTATCATAATCCTCCATTTACAAGAAACCCCCTCTACATAACTAATTTGCATACTTGCAAATACCCCCTTCTATCGGAAAAATCCGGCCGTGAAGGAACAAAGGAAAACTGGCCGAAAAGGAATGCAAACTGACAACTTCAAAAAACTGATCCCGTAATAAATTACAGGAAAACCCCGCGACCGTATATACATACCCGCATTTGTATTCCGACCGAATACAAATGCAATGAGACAAAATCTACACTGTACAATACTAGGATCCGGCTTAAACCAAAGCCCACTAGTATTATCCGTCCGATCATTATCCGTGCAATACCGCACGTATAAGATCGAACCCTGCCATATCTCCATACGGCCTCTACAGCGTTTCGCCCGAAACTTGAGAAACTGTCTGTGGGGGACTCTAAAGACTCGTCAATACCTTTGGCTGTGGATTTAACTACTAGCACGTCAGAGGTATTAGCCATACGTAACGGGCTACCAGGTATTGACCAGAAGAGACGTCGATGAGCGAACTCATCCTAACACCCTACTGAGCCTGTCGGTGACAATATCCGTATAGTCCGGTTCGTTCGTCTATGAGCATCGCATGGCGGGTCTAGGGGGTTGGTAAAAGTCAGACCCCCAATAGCGGTACAAGTCATGTCGGAGTGTAGCCCAGAACACCCTGAGATACTACTGGAATACCTACCAGTAAATCTCCTGCCTTGGCCAAGGACTTCGTGTAATGGCTCTCCTAGACACAGCGCGACCTCACCCCCAATACCGGGAGAGACGAACCCCTGAAGATCTGCTCACTGCCTCCATGTGGCTCGGGACTGTACCCAACTAAAACTTGTTTGCATGACTCTTTTGAGCGTGGTAAGGTAGTAATCAAAGTACAGTGGGAACTCACACGAGACAAATGACGATCTCAGGTCGATGAACTAACCTGTACACATTTCACCAAGGAACTGCTATCTGACGTCAGGTATAAGACCAACTAGTATGTTCCCGACGAGTCCTGTCCGGTGTACTCATAGCCTAATGAGCACCTGTATACATTTTAGGTGAACCAACTGACACCAGTGGCTTGTGAGACCGGCCACCGCCCCTCGTCGGGGTCTCGACTGTATACACTAGTCTATTCTGGAGTATCGATGCCCTGTCTCGAAAACTCCCACGACTAGGGACCTTTTAAGGATGTGCTTATAGACCCCAGCTTCCACGTATATGATCGCCATCATACTGCTGGTCGTCAAGAAAGAATCATAAGGGCTCTATCGACGCGCAATAGTGACTTATAAGGTCACCTAAAGCAGTACACGATGATAAAAATAAACCAGATAGCATATTATCATCTTGAGTAAGACTGTCCTACCAGTATAGGTCCTCCCTCAATCATTGCAATCACGTGCCTGTGATCCAATAATTGACTCTGAGGGCACTATCTCCAACAATCTCCCACTTGCACTAAAGGCTAATTATTGCGATGTCGCATACTTACAGCCCGTGTGATACCGAACACCCAACTCCTCTACTAGTCAGTCTCACAAAGCTCGTTTGCGAAACTATTGCGTTCAAGGGATAGCCTCAGTGAGTGGATCCGCTCTGATGTTTCTTTCTATGTCTATCTTTATCTCAAGTTCGCGGAGAAAGCCATCTCCCGAAATGAGCAATACCTGTCTTAGAATATGTCTGGATGTCTGATGGGACCTAGTTCATAAATGAACTCCAAATCCAAACTTGTTAGACTGTATCGTCTACTGAACTTAATCAGTATCCTGCGCCATGCCTCCCTCAGTATCCGCCTGGACCACCTGTCCAAAATACCGCCCCTCGTCAGAGGGAAAACTATAACTCTGACAGTCACTCTGTCATCCAGGTCACCTTGGAAGCCTGGAATGATAACCGTCCCCCAAAAGAGGCTTCGTTATCATATCCCTAGAAGATCCACTTATGTTCTACAATTGCTTCTGAATGTTTCTCGAGGTGGATCAATATCAACTTACTGCATCTAGTGCAAAAACATCTGGTGTGGTACTTGACATCTCATGATCAACTCAATTACCTAAGCAAGTGATCTGCCGATCATGCACATCCCTCTCCCCTTTAGTCTGTAAGACACCTTTAGAGAGGGTGACTCCATCACCTGTAGGTACACTATCCTGCCAGGAGTCGTCCATTCTAAAACACCTTTAGAATGCTGTCTAAATACCCAGATTGGGAAACTACCCAAATCTAGATCTAAAACCATAGATCCAGTAACCAGAATATCTGATATAATATCCAAGTCCTATGTGGAGAAACTACTGTGTGACAACCAAAGTATAACCGACCGTAGTATAGGAATTTCACTTCCTACTCTGTGTATGTCATCCAAATACCAGGACATCACATCCTACTACCTTCTTAACAGATCCATCCCCTATTCTGATGAAGTCAAACCTATGACTGTCACATCAGAAATAGATGATCTATCTCCGCTATATCTGCTTTAGTCCATAAATAGACATAAGCCACTTGTCCACTATGCTTCCGCTGCTCCTACTGACTACGACAACCCTCTGGCAGAATAATATACACGTACACTTCTAAAGCTAGTTTAGAACGACGCTATACTCATCCTCCTGCCGGGTATCATAGCCTGGAACAACAGTAGTGTCAAGTCTGGGTAAACAAGAATCTCCCTGTCACCGTCTTTGAGCATACCGAAGTACCTCTCGAGTGCTTGAGGTTACCCACCACATCTGCGGAGTGGCCAATGGAATATCAAACCAGATTGAATCTTTAGGTTCTTATCAAATTTTCAGTAATCGTTTGCGGTTCTGGAATCACTTCTAGTTCTACCATACTCCCACTTTTGTTTTCTGAAAAAAATCCATTTTTATTAAAACTGTGGCGAGTCTAGAACAATATCACTATTGATCTTCCAGATGGTAGAAAGTCAACCCTCGTCATAGCCTAGGTCAACCCACAAACAGCCATTACAGAAACGTGCCTCGAGTTATCCAGAGTCTGGTTTTAAGCATAAGCCGGAAAACTCCCCGTACCTTAACAATGTCAAGATATGAACTGTTCTATATCTAATACAGAAACAGAGGCACTGATTTAATTGAACCAGATTCAAATCATGCAGCTGTCTCCAGTGCATGTCAACTAAATGGAAGAAGGCCGATCAGCGTTACTCAACTTAGGAATGCTTCCAATTATGAGTAACCTGAAAGAGAAGCAAGTTCTCTTAATCATTACTATCAACTGAATACCATTCACAAGTATCTACATCTTCGATCACCTTGAAAGATCCCGATACTTGCAACACCTGGTTCTCTACTTTACTCTTATACCTATAGCTTCTCAAAACTCAGAACCTGCATTTCTACGAAACACATGTCTAAGAACTAGAGAAGTCATAAGTAAACAGAATATAGTACGAGTACTAACCCCTCTGTCCTAATGGACACTGGACAACATACAATACTCTGTATAAGTCCCCTGAGTCTAATAACTTATTCCCTGTGTGTTGTAGGTTGAAAACTGTACTTATGGTTAAGAAGAATTACACCGCTGTTTAATGCTCCTTACCTAACCATCCACTGATATAGGTAAATGTCATGAACATAATTTCAAAAAGGTATATCTCACTCTATAAAAATAGATGTACAGATATATCAATTTGAAATTGGTGCATAACAGCGGATATTCAAAACCAAATATTTGCCGTCCGGCAAACAGCCCAGGCGATTTCCTCAAATATCACCAATTACAACGAATTCCGATATAATGAGGATGATCACCTAATTCCCAATAACTTACTCTCACTCATCATCTGTAAAACCATACAGATGTGAGAATCAAACCTGGTAAATACATACCCTGGAGCAAGGACTAATTGGGAAATCAGTTTTCTTTTAACAATACATAGTGAAACTGAAACATTGAAATGTTTCGATGGGATATCCGGGTATTCCTAGTAATGCCTCTTCCATTATCAGATTCACAACTGTAACCGTATATTTCTTTGCCATCTCTCCAAATCCCTTTATATGTCTTTAGTCATTACCTTCTGTACACCCCTTTAGGCCAGATGGTTTTCTTCCTTTCCTACCGTTCGGCACCAGCCTATGGTTTGGAAGAAGACTATCTAATAAGCATAATGGGTGTACTGTCCTAATCTTAGGAGCACTCGCAATGCGAGAGAAGGTGAAGATAAAAGACAACTGAATAAACCTTATTCCTATTTCTCCTGAACCGGAATCCATCCCCGAACTGGAACAAGTTCCTTTCGAGTTCGTATATAACCATACGATGGAGTATCCAATAAACTGTGGATCTTCGTAGTGATACGGAGTGTTCTGGAGAAATACAAAGGTGAAGTGGGAGTGGTAATGAAATACTTGGTTTTGGTCGTGAATAGCAGTCGCAATTTACTTTGCCCTCCTTCTAATCCCTTTATATGTCTTAACTTAATACCTTCTGTACACCATCGTTAGGCCAATTGGTTTTCTTCATTCCTTACCGGTCGGCACCTGCCTATGGTTTGGAAGAAGACTATCCAATTTGCGTAATAGGTGTACTGTCCTAATCCAAGGAACACTCGCAACTTGAGAGAAGGTAAAAGGAAAAGACAACTGAATAGTCCTATTCGTTTTCTCCAGAACCGGAAACCATCCTCGAATAAATTCCTTCGAGTTCGTATATAAGCATACGATGGTTTTATCCAATAGAATTGGAGGTTCGTAGTAATACGGGGTGTCCTGGAGAAAAGGGTAAAAGTAGGAGTGGCAATGCGGTATGCAACTCTGACAATCCAAAAGCCAGTGTTTAAGAAAGTTCGGTCAACTTGGTTACTGAGTCATAGTCTAGGGTCGGGTCATGGTCGCTGCCAAAGAGAGAGAGAGAGAAAAGAAACACTCAGCGTGCACTCTAACCTAGATCAGAATGGTTATCAATTTATCTAATCAGGAAACCTCCCACTGTAACGTCAAATTCTTCTCCAAACCTGAAAGAAGAATTAGTCGGGATCAGCCGAGGAGTAAACCAACTCATCAGTGGGAATCTGGATCCAACTATCATTGCATGATAACATGACGGAATCCGCTCACGTTATCACACTCCAGAAGGTATGCGCATATCTGGCAAGTTTCAGTTTCTTTAGAAACTCCCGATGTGATTTTTACCCCATGCTCTTATGACCTTGACTTTGGCCAACAAATCATAAGTCACATGTCAAGTTCTACCCGTCATTCTCCAGGTTGATTTGATCCCACCCGTACCTACCCTTGACTTTGGCCAACAAGGCAGTACGACTGTCCCAAACCAATGCATCTATCTATGCTGCAGAAAAGTAACAAATAGCTACCATACACTATGCCTTGACTTTGGCCAACAAACATAGCATGAATACTACGTGCTACCCGTCTGAAATGACGGAGGGCTACGAATGGTTTTTGGCGAAAAACATTTAACGTAATGAACTTGATATCGTTGAAGGAACTGGATAGCTTTTCAAAATATAGTGGCGAAAACCTTTGCTAAAGAGGTCACTCCCGGTGAAGGGATCTCGACTCTTTCCCCGTAGAATGAGGTGCAGGATATTCCAACTGAATACCACGATGCAAAGCAAAAGTAAACGACTATAGTGAAGTTATTTCCCTGACGCAAACTTCTGTCCAAGGGATCACTCCTGGTGAAGGGATCTCGGCCCTTGCCTCGTCGACTGAGGTGCTGGATATTCATAACCGAATACCACTGTGCAAAACAAAAGAGAACGCCCTTGCAATAACAGCTTTTTGAAAAATTGTTCCAACAACATCAGAATAGGTTTGTTTAGCTTGCATTGATCTGAATCAATGCAGTCCCATCAATTGATCACACCAATAAAGAACGAAAATAATGATGTACGTATACGCCATTCGCATTCGCCACTGGGTCCCGTCATCACCCGTTAGGTTACTTAACTAACGACAGAGCGGGGACTGGACTAGCGTGGATGCAAAACATATACAACATCTACTAGTATATATATCAATATATAATATTCGCTCAAGGCGTGATAAAATGCAACATCACAGAAATGTAACCAGCATCACAGAACAATACAGATATTTGGGATCCCTGGGTTTCATAGAGCCGCTACTGAAACCCAACGTTCCCCTGGTCGTGTGGATAGCTTGTGCAATGAAATCCTAGACCTCTACGGGTGCGGCAAGTTACCCGCCAAAACTTGAAGCGAGGCAGCCCCCCTCAACAACGTGAATGGACCACCCAGCACTTCACGGAATCCGGTAACTTGGGCACCCCTCCTGGGTCAACCTATACCCCCTACGAGTGAGGCGAATAGCCCGCCAATTCTAGAGTGAAGCCCCCTCCTTCTCAACGCCATGAGATGCGGGCCCGTTGCCCTCTAGAACCCGGCTACCCGTGCACCCCTCCGCGTGGCAATCCTAGTACAGAAAGTAAAATATACATACAACGGGTACATCGACCTCAGCCCGGTCGTGCCCCAAAAGAATAATATACAAACAGGCAGTGACGGCAGTCCACATGTCGGACGCTCGCCCCGCAATATCAAATGTACATAATATCCAAGCTGTACTAACATTGCATCCAGGCTATCCACCACGACAATCCGCAATATCACAGCACAACACAGAACATCAACGTGAATGTCACGTTCGCAAATCCGTCTAAAAGGGCTATAGCAGTTAGACAGGATTTACCGATCAAGTGACATTCACGGTCGCAGATATAATGTAAATACTATGAACTAACATGTTTAAAATTTTCGATCGACTAAATTTACCGAAGTGGGCCCCAAGCACAACTGTAGCACTCAAAGAAATTTTGGGCCCAAACAGAATATACCAAAACCCCTATTTCCATGTCAGAAGCCCACTGAAAAAATTTGGTGCATTGAATAGTCAAAGTGGCGGCGGAACCGCGGCCCAAGCATGGGTTTGGCCACGGTTCCACGGCTGAATAGTAATAACATGCGACCAAATTTTCACAGAATGCATAAAAAACCCTGCACGTATTTTTATAATGTACCAAATAATTTTTTGACCACTGCAAAAATTCGACAGAAACTGATGCTAGAAAATACGGTTTTTGGAAAATCCGATCGATCGAACTTGTAAACACGTTAGAGCAAGCTAGACTAGGTTAATGGCGTGGCTCTGATACCATTGTTAGTGCACGGTAGTGCCCCGGCCGTCAATCCGACGCCGGAATGCGGAAACGAAACTTTTACGGAACTTGTAAACCGGTACTACCGCGCACTAAAAAAATCCGGATCGGGCCATTAACCTAATGTTAGCAAACTAGAGAATGAGTAGAAAGCTATACCGAGTGATCCGTGTCCTTCGGTCTTCGGCTTCCACTCCGATCTCCTCGCGGAATCTCCGGTCTTCATTTCCTCGTCGGAACGGGCACTACATCGCCGGGTTCTTTTACGGGCTCCCACCTCTGCACCGAGGAAACTCAGGCACGAAGTTGGCGAGCCGACGTGCCCAAGACTACTGTAGGTGAAGTTTAGAAAGTTTTGTCTCATTGGGGTTGAGAAGTTGCCATTTTGATGGAAGATGAGAAGAACTTTTTGGAGAAGGATGGTGTATTATTTTGCAAGCATAAAATGAGAGATGAATGATTTTCCCACACCTCCAAAAATGAATCTAGTCCCCTTCTCAAAGAAGTGGCCGGCCAAATAAATGTGGAGGAGAGGAAAAATGATACAAGGGAGGTGAGTGTAGGAAAAAGGAAATGGTGACCATAAACCAAAATCAAGCCTCACATCTATATCCAAATCAACTCTCATCACAAATCCTTTCTCATTAATGCAAAACCATGATGAATGCAAAAGCAAAGATGCTTGTATTATCATAATCCTCCATTTATAAGAAACCCCCTCCACATAACTAATTTGCATACTTGCAAATACCCCCCTCCATCGGAAAAATCCGGCCGTGAAGGAACAAAGGAAAACTGGCCGAAACGGAATGCAAACTGGCAACTTCAAAAAAATGATCCCGTAATAAATTACAGGAAAACCCCGCGACCGTATATACATACCCGCATTTGTATTCCGACCGAATACAAATGCAATGAGACAAAATCTACACTGTACAATACTAGGATCCGGTTTAAACCAAAGCCCACTAGTATTATCCGTCCGATCATGATCCGTGCAATACCGCACGTATAAGATCGAACCCTGCAATATCTTCATACGGCCTCTACAGCGTTTCACCCGAAACTTGAGAAACTGTCTATGGAGGACTCTAAAGACTCATCAATACCTTTGGCTGTAGATTTAACCACTAGCACGTCAGTGGTGTTAGCCATACGTAACGGGCTACCAGGTATTAACCAAAAGGGACGTCGATGAGCGAACTCATCCTGACACCCTGACACCCTACTGAGCCTGTCAGTGACAATATCCATACAGTCCGGTCCGTTCGTCTATGAGCATCGCATGGCGGGCCTAGGGGGTTGGTAAAAGTCAGACCCCCAATAGCGGTACAAGTCGTGTCAGAGTGTAGCCCAGAACACCCTGAGATACTACTGGAATACATACTAGTAAATCTCCCGCCTTGGCCAAGGACTTCGTGTAATGGCTCTCCTAGACACAGCGCGACCTCACCCCCAATACCGGGAGAGACGAACCCCTAAAGATCCGCTCACTGCCTCCATGTGTCTCGGGACTGTACCCAACTAAAATCTGTTTGCACGACTCCTTTGAGCATGGTACGGTAGTAATCAAAGTATAGTGGGAACTCACATAAGACAAATGACGATCTCAGGTCGATGAACTAACCTGTACACATGTCACTAGGGAACTGCTATCTGACGTCAGGTATAAGACCAACTAGCATGTTCCCGGCGAGTCCTGTCCGGTGTACTCATAACCCAATGAGCACCTGTATACATCTTAGGTGAACCAATTGACACCAGTGGCTTGTGAGACCGGCCACCGCCCCTCGTCGGGGCTCGACTGTATACACTAGTCTACTCTGGAGTATCGATGCCCTGTCTCGAAAACTCCCACGACTAGGGACCTTTTAAGGATGTGCTTATAGACCCCAGCTCCCACGTATATGATCGCCATCATACTGCTGGTCGTCAAGCAAGAATCCTAAGGGCTCTATCAATGCGCAATAGTGACTTATAAGGTCACCTAAAGTAGTACACGATGATAAAGATAAACCAGATAGCATACTATCATCTTGAGTAAGACTGTCCTACCGGTATAGGTCCTCCCTCAATCATTGCAATCACGTGCCTGTGATCCAATAATTGACTCTGAGGGCACTATCTCCAACAGTAGTAGTAGACGGGTGTGGACATGAGCAAGCTGTCCCTCAGTGGAAGTGAACTCAAACTGTACTCTACCATCGCACAAGAGCTGCCAATCTGCAGAAGACTGTCGCTGAACTGCGCTCAACTGGGACAAGCTACCCCCGGGCCTACGACTCAAAGAATCGGCTGCTACATTCGTCTTTCCCGGGTGATAAAGGATCTCACAATCATAATCCTTCACTAGCTCCATCCAACGGTGCTGTCTCAGATTCAGATCCCACTGCTGGATGATGTACTTCAAGCTCTTATGATCCGTGAAGATCTGACATGACTCCCCGTACAAGTAGTGTCTCCAAATCTTCAACGCAAAGACCACCGCGGCCATCTTAAAATCGTGAGTGGGGTAATTCTGCTCGTGCTTCTTCAGCTGCCTAGAAGCATAAGCAATCACTCTATCATGCTGCATCAGTACACAACCGAGCCCCACTCGAGAAGCATCACAGTAAACAATATAGCTGCCCGATCTAGAAGGAAAAGATAGAATTGGTGCTATCGTCAACCGAGTCTTCAGCTGCTGAAAACTCTGCTCGTACGCATCAGTCCAAAGAAAAGGAACCCCCTTCTGGGTCAGTCCAGTCAGCGGTGCAGCGATACTCGAGAAATCCTGCACAAAACGGCGATTATAACCAGCTAAGCCCAAAAAGCTGCAGACCTCAGTCATCTATACAGGTCTGGGCCAAAGCTGCACATCCTCGATCTTCCTCGGGTCCACAAGAATACCGTCACCCGTCAGTACATGACCCAGGAAGTCAACTCTATCAAGCCAAAATGCACACTTTGAGAATTTAGCATACAGCTGGTGCTCTCTCAATATCTGCAAAGCAATCCTCAAGTGCTGCTCATGCTCCTCACGACTCCTAGAGTAGACCAGAATGTCATCAATAAACACAATAATGAACTGGTCGAGGAACGGCCTGAAAATCCGGTTCATCAGATCTATGAACGCTGCTAGCACATTGGTGAGTCCGAACGATATCACCAAAAACTCATAATGCCCATAGCGCGTACGAAAAGCAGTCTTCGGAATGTCATCATTCCGAACCCGCAACTGATGATAACCCGAACGCAAATCAATCTTAGAAAAATGTTTCGCACCCTGGAGCTGATCAAATAAATCGTAAATGCGAGGTAAAGGATACATATTTCGCACCGTAACTCGGTTCAATTGACGATAATTCACATACAATCTCAAACTGCAGTCCTTCTTCTTGACGAACAGAATAGGAGCTCCCCACGGCGAAACACTCGGATGCACAAGTCCCCTATCAAGCAACTCTTGCAACTGATCTTTAAGCTCTGCTGGAGCCATCCGATAAGGCGGTATAGAAATAGGCCCCGGGCCGGGAATCAGATCAATGCAAAACTCAATATCGCGCTCTGGCGGCAAACCAGGTAACTCATCGGGAAAGACATCAGGAAACTCTCGCACGGTAGGAACCTGGTCCAACGACTCCACAGTGGCTCCGGTATCATGAATGAAAGCCAAGAATCCCCGACATCCCTTCCTCAAAAGCCGACTAGCGCAAAGGACAGAAATCAAACTGTGAGGGGCGGCACCACGGTCCCCCTTTCACAACAAACACTGACTCGCTGGGAAAACAAAACCTAACTGTCTTCTCACGGCAGTCCACGGACGCATAGCAAGTAGCTAACCAGTCCCTGCCTAGGAGAACGTCGAAGTCCAACATCTCAAGAAGGATCAAGTCGACGGATAGATCTCTGTCTCCTATACGGACAGCACATGACCGGAACACGTGTCGTGCAACACAAGACTCTCCAATAGGAGTAGTCACGACAAGCGGCTGATTAAGAAAACACAACTCTCGGCCTAATCTCGGCACGAAGTGTGTAGAAACATACGAATGCGTATATCGCGGATCAAAAAGAACATGTGCATCATAAGAACATATAGAAAGGGTACCTAAAACCACAGTATTGGACGCCTGCGCGTCCTGGTGAGTCAAGGAAAAAACCCGAGCCTGCCCACTACCGACTACTGGCTGTCCTCTGCCTCCGCTACCTCGTCCTCTCGGCACAAAACCATCGTGATCACGACCTCTCTGAGCTGGAGTCTGACGCGGGGCAACCACAGGCATAAGCGGCAACGCTCTCTGAGGCGGAGAAGGTGGTAAGGTAACCTGGGGTACGGATGTCCCTCTCTGGCGTATCATGGTAAAATCCCGAACAAGGTGATGTAGACTGCCACACCCATAGCACCCATAAGTCGGCCGCTAACCTTCCTGGGGATAAGAGCTGAATAACTGGCCCCGTCCCATGTCTCTGCTACCCCCGAGTCTAAAGGAACACTGCCGCGGAGTGCAAACCTCTGTCTTTGTACTGAAACATCTGTACGAACCCTCTTCGGTGCCGGAACAATCGACGCCTCTGAAAGACGCTCCTCAACCAGAAGGGCTGCGTCCACCGCTGCAGCATACGTGTCACAATGCTGAATGCTGATGGCTAGGAACAACTGGGTAAGCAGGCCTCGAACAAACCTCTTCACCCTCATCTCCTCAGTCGCTACCAAGTACAGAGCATACACAGACAACTCGGTAAACAGTACATCGTACTCAGCCACCGTCATCCCTGGAGTCTGGCATAACGACTCGAATCTGTGCGCTCGTGCATCCCTGACGCTCGGTGGAAGAAAACGGGCGAGAAACACCGTCACAAACTCTGCCCAGGTCATAGGAGCAAGACCTGCGGCTCTGCTCCTCTCCAAGGACTCACACCACTTCTGGGCCAGACCCTCCAGACGAAAGCTCGCGAACTCTACCCATCTCGCATCGGAGCATCGGAGTGAACGACAAATCATGGCCATCCGGTCAATAAACGACTGCGGATCCTCGGCTGCATCTGTGCCAGTAAAAATCGGAGGCCTCAGCCTCATGAACTCTGACAGTGACACAGTGATAACCTCCGGAGCTTTAGCTGCGACTGCCGGAACAGTAGATACCATCGCGGCCCCCGCAATGGGTGGAACAACCGCCTGCCCCTACGCTCGAATGGCCTCAACTAAAGACCCCATCATCTGGCGCAAGTCCTGCATACCAGCCCCAAACATAGCAATATGCTCCGGTACAACAGGTGTACCGCCCTAGTCAGTCCTCGTCTCAGACGAGTCATCTCTGACCTCGACCCTCGTAGTCTTCGGCGGCATATAGGCTGGAAATTGAACAAGATCCGATAAGGATACAGAAATCGAATCACAAGGATGTATATAAATCATGGAAGGAATTTCAATCAATAGTTCCTAAGGTCACTTAGGCGAAGTACCGTGTCGTACGCATGCCGCGGAACATACACACGCTACGTCACTCTGCTTAAGCTACCTACTCCATCATACCAAGGTCATCCTACACTCCGAAAGGTAAAACCTAGTGCTCTGATACCAACTTTGTCACGACCCAAAATTAGGCCCGTAACCAGCACTTAAACTACGTAACGTCTACAGGCGTACGCAACTTAAGTAAGCCGAAACCAAGAAATCTAAACCACCCAAAACTGGATAAGTGGAGAAAAACATAGTTTAAATCATTCGGAAAAAATCTCGAGTAAAATCTTTAACTATAGTTTTCTTTCTTGAAAATTTCGGCAGCACCTCCTTTGTAAAAACTAGCCCCGAAAATGAGTACAACATAGAATAAATATAAAGCATCCCAAACGGGAGCAACTCACGCCCAATGGCGGAGATAACCACCACAAGATATAAATACGACTCCGTAGTGAAGAAATATAAAGGAAAACTGCATAAAGAAGTAAAACTTTACAACAAGACCGGCTCCCACGAGCACGGCACCCAAAGTCACCAAAATATAAACAACACCGAATCCTCACAACTCATCTCTAAGTCAAATACAAGAAGTGGTAGATGGAGAATACTAGATCCAACAAAAGATATCCAAAGTACATAAACGGATAACCGTAAACCCACCTAAAAGCAAAGGCCTCAAAGCCAACTGTAGCGGTATCCGTACAAGTAGAGATGATAAGACGCCCTGCCGCGACTACTCTAAGGGTAAGCCCTGCAAAACACTATGGACAACGGGGGTGAGTTCCCAACTCGTGAATAGTAATTAACATCATAATGTAATCGCAAGTATGCACGCACAGCGATAAATCTATCACACGTAATCTGATAGCATAAGTATGGCAATATGACTATGCAACAATCATGTAAACACTACTACAAATAAGGGTTGCCCCTACGGATTTATCGGTAGGGGCAACCCACTGTCCCTATGGATATGTGCGTAGGGGCCAAAAAAGACCCCGTAGGTGCAAAGGCCGCAGGTGCAATTTGAAGCCCTGAACTTGCCCCTACGGGCTAATTCTTGCCCCTACGGATTTCTGTGTAGGTCCTGTTGCCCCTACGGACTAGGCCGTAGGGTAAAAAAATTTATATTATTTACGTTTTTTTAATATATTAAGTGTACCTACGGATATCAACGTAGGTACCTATCCGTAGGGGCAAAATATCAGAAATCCTGATATGTTGCCCCTACGGATAACTCCGTAGGGGCGAAGCAGTGCCCTTACGGATATGTCCATAGGGGCACTCCCAACCCCCTGGTACTGAAATCAGGGGGGAAATATCAGTTACTGCTGATATTTTGCCCCTACGGACATAGCCGTAGGGGCAACATGTGTACCTACGGATTAATCCGTAGGTACATATTATCTGTATTTTTTTTTAAAAAATGGGCTGCCTGATTTTTTCCCGCCCTGTGCACAATAATATATACATCACACAACATATATCGCAATATTCATAATCACATCTCACGCATATATATAATATACAAAAGAAACCCAAAAACTGAATATGATATAAATATAAACCAATATAAGTATCGTTTCAAAATGTAGTACATTGTGTATGATATAAATAAATACATGTTTCAAAAAATAAGAACCAAAAATCTACCCTAGTTCGGTCCAGCTCCACCTCTGAATAACGATAGAATAACGCGCGCCTGCTCCTCGGTCAATAAACTCTGCAATTCGGCGTGAGCGGGAGTCTGAGCGGAATGTGGAGCTGGCGATGTGGTCTGCACAGCCGCCGTCGAGGTAGTCGCTTGCGGAGCCGCGGCTGCGGGAGTCTGAGTGGGCGGTGGAGCTACAGGAGCTTTCTGCGGAACCGCAGCCGATGTAGTGGCTTACGGAGCCGCAGCCGAAGGAGATGCATGTGGAGGCTCGGCCGATGTACCCTGTCGCGTCTGGACCTAACGTGTGTAATAAGCGTGTAAGAACTGTGTATTATTCGAATTCGTATCATTATTAAGTTATTTCGAAACCCCGTTTGGATATCTAGTTTGTTGTTTATTTTAATTACATCTGTATGTATGATTAATCAAACTTAAGTCTAAAACCAAATAAGCTCAAGATACGTACTAATTATGGATATGTTGATATCTATATAATATGACATGATATTTTGCTATAAAGCAGTTTACATACCAGCATCTCCTTCAACTCCTGAACGGTGGCCCTCAAGCTCTCCAGTTCCTGATGGACACGTCGGTCACTGGAGACGGAGGAAGTAACCGCCGGGGTGGAGTCCAGCCTCATATGGGCCCTGCTAGGGCCCAGTCCCCGGCCTCTCTCCCAACCTCCGTGGTGCCCTCCGTGTGCGGCGTCCAGAACTGGGGTCAGCAGCCTCGGATCGCTCTGTCCGGTAAAATCGATCCCCGAGGCCTGGGCCTGCTCAACCACCCGCTCCTACACCTACATTAAGCAGTAAAGTATAAGTATAAAATTTAAACTTGAACCTCCCAAAACTAAAATTTCAAATTTGGTTAGAAAAAATATTAACACTTACGCAGTACTCCTGGGTAGCGACGTCGGGATATCGAAGCTCGCCCGTGGCGGGATCTGTCGAGGTGCCGTGGACGGCAAGATATGCGGACAGCATACTCGGTGTACCACCTGACGCCACGGTCCGAGATGTCTGCAATATTAGAAAGTAACTCTTATTATTAGAAATATTAGAAAATAACTCTTAATATTGCAGAATATCACAAAGGTCGGTCTATTGTAATTTACCGATAACTCCATGGCTCGAGTGATGTTCCTCGAGCCACCTGTGTAAGTGGGGCGACCCCTCTTCGCCGACTTCCTGTTCTCTGTATTCTGAGCGGCCTGTTTCTGCACAACGCATTAACATTTAGTTTTCTAATTAAGAAACACAAAGAAATAAATTATATCATAAATAATGAATTACATTTAAAATACATACCAGTTTGCGTTGGGAGTCGAAATAAGCGCACAATAGAGGCCATGTCTCTACGTCGACTCTCGCAAACGCCGGAGTAGATAGGAGGGCCGCTCTCTCTGCCTCGGGGGTCGCCATCCACAGGGAGTAGCAGTCGGCCTTCAGCTCATTCCTGTTGTATCGGACCTTGGCCTTCATGTTCTTCATCAGGCCATTGTACAGAGTATGAAAGTCGAGCACCCTCCCCGGGTGATCAGGGTCGGCTACAGGCAGAAAATCGTAATCCAACTGAAAATACAAAAAAAAAACATTGTTATTAGATTGCAAGTGTTAATAATAAATATATTGGATAGATCAAATGAAAATATATATTAATACATACCCGAGCCTGATCAAAGAAGAGGGCGAATGAGCGCTGGTGCTGCTCGCCCCACTCAACGTGAAGTGGATAGTTCTTCACGAGCCGGCTCTCGTCCCCCAAATACCGGCCGAACCTCTCGGCATGAGGACCGGTATAGCGATAGTCAAGGGTAAAAAAAAGGGGGAATGCTGCCTCCCCCTAGCTCTGTCAGGCCTCAGCCTATGGGACTGATTCGGGCCTCGAGTCCCCCTCTGGGGATGGGGAGGCCCTGCGTCTGCACGAAATATCAAGACAATCAATAATAAAACATAGTTGTATTAAGAAATCAAGGTTAAACGAAAATTCAAGTGTGATATATACCTCCGGTGACTATCGCACGAGCCTGGGCCCGGACAGCAGCACGAGCGGGACGATAGTTCCTCCGGTGAGGAACAACCGGGGTCCCGGATGCGGACCCATCCCCTCCAACTAGAAAATAAACATCGACGCTAAATTTCCATGAAGTTCATATTTATTCTATAGAGCATATGTAAAATGAATAAATATTTTAAATTTATTCATACTAACCTGCAGACGATGCGGAGGGTATGGAAGCGGCAGGAGTGGCCCCTGCGGAAGATGTGGACGCACCACCTATAATTAGACAATTAAAAATAGATTATATAGGTAATTGCAAAAAGAATGTGTAGATCAATAATATAACGTTCTAAATCAATATGCATGCACTATAGGATATATAAATATACCCGCAGGTGCGGTGGTGTCACCACCTACAGTTAGACAATAATAAAAATTGCTAAGTAAGAGCAAAAGAAATGTGTGTATTTATGATATAGCATTCTAAATCAATATACATACACTATATGATATATAAACATACCTGGAGGAGCGGGGGTGGCCTCTGTCCCAGATGTGGACGGATCACCAACAACTAGACAATCAAACATTGACAATATAAGTAATTTTGACATAAATAGGCATGAATATCTGTAATTTTACATTCAAAATGGATATGCGTGCAGTATACCTGGAGATGTGGCAAAATCCACACGGAAGGAGGCATCCGAAGGGGTCTTCGATCTGGGTGCAAGACCGGCCCTCTGAAGCTCCCTACGGAGCTCTCCGGGCGGCAGAACCGCTCTGCCTCTGCCTCTCCCTCTGCCGCGGCTGGAGCTCCTGCCGCCCCTCACTGCTCCCGACATCGTCATCAAATCTAGATTAACGGTTCGTGGACGCATTAGACAATCATTAAAAGTATTGACTATATATGTATAGAGCGTAAAATGTGAAGTAATAATATAACATTACTGATAACCTTTTTCGTTTCGTGGGCGCATTATAAATATCTACTTGGATTTCATCGTCGATGTCATTTCTAACCCACGTAACTTCATGATCGGTCGAAGACAACCCGTCCTTCGCAACAGACGGTCGGAGCACTTTAAGCCTTCTCTCTTCTTCGTCCTCATCGCTGTCCTCGTATTCTGGGACATTGTACACATCTCTGGGTTTCCATCGGCATACAACACTCCACCCCGGATGCTTCAAACACTGTGAGTAGTATACTTGGAACGCTTGGTTCGGAAAGATAAACGGATCGTCCTGACCATAAAATCGAAGTGTGTTCATACTGGTCAATCCATATTCATCTTTCCAAGTCCCAAGACTGCTTCTCCACCTGTCCGTATCGCTTCGCGGATCATACCAAGTACACTGGAATATATTGTTGGAGATAGTGCC
The DNA here is from genome assembly GCA_030015575.1 of Agapanthus africanus. NCBI lineage: Eukaryota > Viridiplantae > Streptophyta > Magnoliopsida > Asparagales > Amaryllidaceae > Agapanthus > Agapanthus africanus. The sequence continues at coordinate 769,955,091 of JASDDO010000019.1, read as the reverse complement.
CTCAGAGTCAATTATTGGATCACAGGCACGTGATTGCAATGATTGGGGAGGACCTATCCCAGTAGGACAGTCTTACTCAGGATGATAGTATGCTATCTGGTTTATCTTTATCATCGTGTACTGCTTTAGGCGACCTTACGAGTCGCTATTACACGTTGATAGAGCCCCTAGGATTCTTGCTTGACTACCAGCAGTATGAGGGCGATCATATATGTGAGAGCTGGAGTCTATAAGCACATCCTTAAAAGGTCCCTAGTCGTGGGAGTTTCGAGACTGGGCATCGATACTCCATTAGTAGACTAGTGTATACAGTCGAGACCCCGACGAGGGGCGGTGGCCGGTCTCACAAGCCATTGGTGTCAGTTGGTTCACCTAAGATGTATACAGGTGCTCATTGGGTTATGAGTACTGTTAGTGTATATGCCCTAGAGGCCATTACTGTATCATACTGGTTTGTATATTACTTAATGGATGCTTGGGATATTCACCTTGTATATACAATCTTGCTCAAAATAGTAGTATGCTACTTGGTTTGTTTCTACTTCAATGTGTACATGTGTTTATTTTTGTATATCGCCTATACACATTAGTAGAGCCCTTAGGATCTTTGCTTGATTACCAGCGATGTGATGGCCGTCACACTAGTGGGGCTGGGTAATCTATAAGCACATCGTTTTGCAGGTCCCTGGTCGCAGGACTATCGAGACAGGGCATCGATACTCCGGAGTAGACCAGCGCATGCGCTTCTCATCCCAGTGTGGGAGACGGTCTGTCCCACAGCCGTCAGTACGTCGTACTTGAGATAGTATGCGGGTGCTCGTTAGGTTACGGGTACACTGGACAGGACTCGTCGGGAACTGACTAGTTGGTATTATACCTATCGTCAGTTATCAGTTCCCAGGTGACATGAGTACAGCTTAGTCTGCTGACTTGACACTGTCACTCCGCCTCGAGTGTGTTCCCACTGTACTTTGATCACTACCCTACCACGGCTCAAAGGAGTCGTGCAAACAGGTAGTGGTTGGGTGCAGTCCCGAAGCACTTGGAGGCAGTGACGGTTAGACAGGATTCGTCTCTCCCGGTATTGGGGGTTGACATCGCGCTGTGTCTAGGAGAGCCATTACACGAGTAGTCCCTGGCCAGGGCAAACGAGATATACTGGTAGGTTTCCAGTGTTATCTCAGGGTGTTTTGGGCTTCGCTCCGGCACGACTTGTACCGCTATTGGGGGACTGATGTTTACCGCCCCCTAGGCCCGCCATGCGATGTATCAGACGAACAGACCGGACTGTATGGAGAATGTCACACTCAGGCTCAGTAGGAGTTCAGATGGGTTTCGCCTCGTCGGTCTTCTTGTCGGCACTACCTGGGGACCGTTACGCACAGCTAGTGCCGCTTGCGGTCTGTGGTTAAACCCACTGCCAGCGTAGTGTCGAGTCTTTAGAGTCCCACACAGAAAGCTTTTCGCCTTTAGGCAAAAGAGTAGAGGTCGCATGGTATTGCGACAGGTCGCATGGTTTTGCGACAGGGTTCGGTCACATCCGTGCACTTGTGCACGTACAGTGTCCGGACAGTTTACACTAGCGGGCTTTGGTTTAAGCCAGATCCTAGTGTACCTTTTGGGATTGGATTTATCCAGTGTGCATTCGTGTTCCTCGGAACGCGGATGCGGGTGCGTATGCACAGTTGACAGGGAGACAGAGGCAGCGGATTCTCATTAGGGTTGTTGACAGTTGACCGTTGACTATTTGACTTTTTGCTCAACCCTAATGAGAATATGATATGTGATTAACTATTATATTAATTAAGTATTATGGTGATATGGTTGTTGACTTTGTTGACTTGTTGACTTTTGTTGACTTGTTGACTTTGTTGACTTGTTGACTTTTGTTGACTTGTTGACCGGTTGACTAGGCTTGACTAGTTGACCATCATGATAACCATAGCCATCATTTCATGGCAAAGACTTTTGTTTACTTGCTCATTTGTGTAAAATGAGTGCATGAAATGATATGGTTATGGTTGCTTCAACCATCACATAAGACTTTTTTTGATATGATGAGTTATGATCACTTTGGATTATGAGAGGGTGAAAGACAAAAGAGAGCCTCATTCTTTCTTGCTCATTCTCTCTCTTGTCCTTGAGCTCTCCTTTTGCTCTCACCCTCAACCTCTTGCTCCCTCTCTTGATCCTATGGTTCTATTGTCTCATGAGTTGAGAATCAAGAACCATAGATAAAATCCCATTCTATTTCTTCTCTACTCATTCTAGTTCACTAGGTTTAGCAAACCAAGTGAACTAGTTTCTTCAAAGAACGAAGAAGGAGCTAAAGGTTGGAGCTTTCAGGTGGATCTATCTTCGGCGTACGGAGACGACGAGAAGAAGCCATCGGACCACCATCGGAGCTTTGAAGACGAAGGAGTTCAAGACAAGCAAGGTATAACCCCCTAACCGAGTAGCTAGAAACTTATAGTTAGGATGTTAGATAGATGTTTAACCAAGATCCGGGTTTTAGGTCCATGTTACCACCTCCGTAAAAATCGTTTTTTACCAAATTCCGCTTTCCCGAAAGTACCGGGAGAGGTAGCATGGACTTACAGTGGTATCAGAGCCTAGTTAAACTCTATCTAGCATGTTAGCAAGTAACTAGAAGATCGATCAACGAAAAAGTCCCGAAACAAACCCCAAAAACTTGCAGTTTCTGTCGATTTTTCCACTGTTCAAAAGTTGATTATTTTAACACCTAAAATCGGCTCAGGCTTTTCTGTGAGCACCCACCAAAAATTGTCCAACGTTCGAGTCAAAGGGCCGCGGAAACGCGGCGGGAGCACGCTCCCGCCGCGGATCCGCGGCCGAGTCGACTCGGCCGAGGTAAATTTTTGGTGCAGTGTTTTTATGGGGGTATTTTGGGATTTTTAGCATATATATTTTCAACCCAGATTTTCCAGAACGAAAATTTTATTTTGGGGTCCCGAAAATCCGTATTTTTGATCGAACTTCTAAAAGACTTGAGCTAACGGGTTTTTCTGTAATGTGTTATTTGTATTGAACGTCTACTAATCGCTATATGTCGATTAGTGGGGGTTATACAAATCTGTGATCTGTAATGTTGCTGGAATGTGGATATGAATATGTTGGATTGTCGCGGGTGAATAGCCGGGGGTTGTGAGACGAGAGTTTTCTTTTCTTTCAATTCATGTAAATTTGTAAATTGATGTAATAATTATTTGTATGGCCGCACAACCGGGTCGGGGTTGTAGCCGTCATTGTATAATTTCTTTTTACTGTTTTTGCTCCTAGGATAGACCCATGGAGGGGGTGCACAAACTACCGGGTATGCCGAAGTGTCGAGTCGCCTACTCATGGAGATGAGGGAGGTTACTACGCTTCGGGTACTTGGCGGGTAGTTTGCCGCACCCGTAGGGGTCTTGGGTGGGGTATTTGGCTATTCACCGCGACCGTGTAATCTGTCTTTTGTTACAGGCTCGTACAAATTACAGATTCCTAGTATATCCAATGTATTCATCTGTGATCTGAAATGTTTATCATTGCAGTATATCTATATATGATATTATTTAGGCGTTGCTTATGTTTTACAGACGCGCTAGCCCAGCCCCCGCTCTGTCGTTAGTTAAGTAACCTAACGGGTAATGACGGGGCCCCGTGGCGAATGCGAATGGCATAAGCGTACGTCATATTTTGGTTGTTTTCTGCAATGGTAGGATTAAATGATGGGACGCATTAAAAGAACTAATGCAAGAATATCACGCATTAAAAGAACTAATGCAAGATAATAAACCAAGTTAAAGTCGTTGGAACACTTTCGAAAAACCACTCGGTTCTTTTCAAAAACAACTTTTAAATACGGAGCTTGAGCCACTCCATTTAAAAGCTATCTCGTTCCATCGACCAAATCAAGTTCACTACGTTCACGGTTTTGCCAAAACCATCCGTAGCCCTCCATCATTTCAGTTAAATATTCGGTAGTATTCAAGCTATGTATTTTGACCTCACGCCAAGGCATAGTGATTGGTAGCTGCCGGATATTTATCTGTTGCATAGATAGAATGCGTTGGTTTGAGACAGTCATACTGCCATTTTGGCCCACGTCAAGGGTATGTACGGGTGGGTTCAAATTAACCTGGATAATGATGGGACGAACTTGACATGTGACTTATGACATTTTGACCTCACGCCAAGGTCATAAGAGCATGGGGCAAAAATCCACATCGGGAGTTTCATAAGTACTGAAACTTGCTAGATTTGCATACCATTTGGAGTGTGATGATTCTGGTAGGATTCCTTCAGTTTCGTCACGCAATGATATTTGGATCCCGATCCTACTGTGAGTATATGCTACTCCTCGGGAAATTTCTCACTTAACGATCAATGCTATAAACCTAGTAGGTGCCTAGAAAGGTGTTAGCGGGGCTACGCCCCCAGGGAAAAGAGGTTCTCTAATTAAGGAACTTCGCGAAAGCGTTGGAAAACCTCCCTCGAAGTACCGACACCGGCCTGGCTGAATGGTTAAGCAAGTATTGTACGGTGGGATTGATCCTGACTAATTCTTCCTTTATGGTTTGAGGAGGGATTCGAGAAACAGTGGGAGCCATCCTGTTTAGACAAACTAAAAACCACTCTAAACTTGCAAGAGCATCATGCTGAGTGTTTCTTCTTCTCTCTCCTAATTGCAGCGACCAATCAACATGACTGGACTTAAGTTACTCCTAGATAAAAACAAACTGACAGGGCCAAACTACAAAGATTGGCTCAGGAATGTCAAGATAGCAATCACTTACGACAAGCTGGGGTATCTTCTTACCACCAAAGCTCCCCCTGTCCCTGGTCCAACTTCCAGCGTCGCGGATAAGGAAATCCGCAAGACTTGGGAGATTGATAGCGCGAAGGCCAAATGCCTCCTGCTTGCCTCGATGGACAACGAACATCAGAGGAGGCACGAGAATATGGACATGGAATCCATATTGCTTCATACAAAAGAACTGTATGGAGAGCAATCTCGTATCGCAAGATACGAAGCGTCGAAAAAGTTATTTTCGACAAGAATGGCCGTCGGATCATCAGTAGCCGAGCACGTGCTAAAGATGATCGGCTACATTGAGGAGCTCGCAGACCTAGGGATCACATTGGAGAGTGAGCTATATACGGATATAGTTCTCCAGTCCCTTCCTTCCACTTACGCCCAGTTTATACTGAACTTCAGCTTACAAGAAAAAGAGGTTGAACTTTCAGAGCTCCTCAACATGCTGAGGAGCGCAGAGGGCACCCTACAGAAAGGTAGGGATACATCCACTTTGTTTGTAGGAGGATCATCTTCTTCTAGGTCCAAGGCGAAAGCCAAGGGAAAGAAGAAGAAGGCCCCCGCCAAACCAAGGGGCGGTGTTAGTAAAGTGGATACGAAGGGAAAAGGTAAAGCAACAAAGATAGCGGGGAAGCTTGTGGATAAGGAAGAATGCTTCTATTGTCATAAGAAAGGACACTGGAAGAATGATTGCAGGGCCTGGAAGGCCAGAACACAGGAATTGAAGCAGGTTGCAGCTTCAGCTTCAGGTGTGTATGTTATTGAAAACTGTCTTTCAATAAACTCTACTTCCTGGGTATTGGATACCGGATCAGGATCTCATATCTGTAATTCTTTGCAGGCGTTGAGAAACCGTAGGGTTTTGAAAGCAGGTGACATGACCCTCAGAGTTGCGAACGGAGCTAGCATGGATGCTAAAGCCGTGGGGGACTATCACCTGGGAATGTCAGATGGACATGTTTTGGTTTTGCGTAATTGCTTTTTTGTACCCAACGCAACTTGTAATATCATTTCTGTATCTTTAGTTTCTAAAGAAGGTTATGAATTTGCGTTTGTAAGTAATGTTGTAAACATTCACCTTAATCAAGTTTTGATTGGGTCAGGTACATTGAGTAATGGTATATACGTGTTAAACCAACCACAGATTTTTAATGTCCAGAATACACACAAAAGAAAGTCTCCAGAAATAAATCAGACTTTCTTATGGCATTGTAGATTGGGTCACATCAATGAGAGAAGGTTGACGAAGTTACATACAGAAGGGTATTTGAATGCGTTCGAATATCAGTCGTATGCCACTTGTCAATCCTGTCTCAAAGGAAAGATGACAAAGACTCCGTTTACTGGACATGGAGTAAGAGCGAGCGAGCTCTTGGGACTTGTACACAGTGACGTGTGCGGTCCAATGTCTACACATGCGCGAAGCGGACATTCTTACTTCATTACTTTTACGGATGACTTCTCAAGGTACGGTTATGTCTTCTTGATGAAACATAAGTCCGAGGCCTTTGGAAAATTCCAGGAGTATAAGAATGAAGTAGAGAAACAGACCGGCAAAAGTATTAAGATTCTAAGATCGGATCGAGGTGGAGAATACTTAAGTGCCGAGTTCCTGGACTATTTAAAAGAGAACGGAATTCTCTCTCAGCTTACTCCTCCATACACCCCGCAACATAACAGTGTATCGGAGAGACGGAACCGCACCCTATTGGATATGGTGCGGTCCATGATGAGTAACGCTGAGTTACCGCGATCATTCTGGGGGTATGCGCTAGAATCAGCTGCATACCTTTTGAACCGAGTTCTGACTAAGACTGTGCCTACCAGCCCATATGAAATGTGGAGTGGGAAGAAACCCTATCTTCAATATCTGAAGATCTGGGGATGTCCAGCTTTTGTCAAAAAGCAGCATGCGGACAAACTCGAGGCACGCTCAGTACTGTGCAAGTTTGTGGGATACCCAAAGAACACCAGGGGGTATCTTTTCTACTACGCCGAGGAACAAAAAGTCCTTGTTTCTCGTAATGCCCACTTTCTAGAACACCAGTTCTTGGAAAAGGAAATAAGTGGGAGCGCAGTAAAACTGGAAGAAATTCCAGAACCACGGACTATTACTGAAAGTTTAGTGGAACCAGAGGGTTCGGAAGAACAGGACATTCCTACGCCGCTCCGCAGGAGTAGTAGGCAGTCTCATCCGCCCGAGAGATACTGCGGTTTTCTCATAGACGGGGATAGAGAGGATTGCATCATAGATTATGATGAGCCTACTAGCTTCCAGCAGGCCGTTCAGAGCGTTGACTCAGTGAAATGGCTGGATGCAATGCGGACCGAAATGGAGTCCATGTACACCAACAAGGTATGGACGTTGGACATTGCTCCAGACGGGGTAAAACCCGTAGGATGCAAGTGGATCTTCAAAAGGAAGATTGGTGTAGATGGACAGGTTGAGACCTATAAAGCTAGGCTGGTAGCAAAGGGTTTTCGTCAAAGACCTGGCTTGGACTATGACGAAACCTTTTCTCCAGTAGCCATGCTGAAATCCATTCGGATCCTTCTTGCCATTGCTGCCTTCCACGATTATGAGATCTGGCAAATGGACGTAAAGACAACTTTTCTAAATGGAAATTTAGAGGAGTGTGTCTATATGGACCAGCCGGAGGGTTTCATTCAGAGTGGGAGCAGCGGAAAGGTGTGCAAGTTGCTTAAGTCCATCTATGGACTAAAGCAGGCGTCGCGGAGTTGGAACATCTGCTTTGATGAGACGGTCAAAGAATTTGGCTTTATCAAAAATCCAGATGAACCATGCATCTATAGTAGATTTGTAGCGAGAACTGTAGTATTCCTCGTTTTATACGTGGATGACATTCTCTTAATAGGAAATGACATTCGTATGCTACAATCTGTCAAGGGGTTCTTGTCACACAGGTTCTCCATGAAAGACCTGGGTGATGCCTCATACATTCTGGGTATCCGGATCTACCGTGACAGATCCAAGAGGATATTAGGACTTTCTCAGTCCAGGTACATCGACACCATACTGAAAAGATTCAGTATGGAAGATTCCAAACGCGGTAACCTACCGGCTTGTCACGGGATCACCCTCTCTAAAGAGATGTCTCCCAAGACTGATTTGGAGAGGGATCGCATGTCTATTATACCCTACGCTTCTGCGGTAGGCTCTATAATGTATGCGATGTTGTGTACCAGACCAGATGTAGCTTATGCACTGAGTGTGGTAAGCCGGTATCAGTCAAACCCTGGGGAGAAACACTGGATAGCGGTAAAGAACATTCTCAAGTACCTGAGAAGGACTAAGGAGATGTTCTTGGTGTATGGCGGAAAAGACCTCCAGATCGAGGCCTTTGCTGACTCCAGCTTCCAGAGTGACAAGGATGATTCCAAGTCCATGTCGGGTTTTGTCTTTACCCTCAATGGAGGGGCGGTGTGTTGGAAGAGTTCCAAACAGGAAACCGTTGCAGACTCGACGATGGAAGCGGAATACATCGCTGCATCTGATGCCGCAAAAGAAGCTGTCTGGATGAGGAAGTTCTTGAAAGAACTTCAGGTGGTTCCGTCCATTGTTGATCCAATACCTCTGTATTGCGACAACAACGGGGCTATAGCTTTAGCGAAGGAACCCAGGTCCCATCAGAGATCCAGGCACATCTTGAGGCGGTATCACCTGATCAGGAAGATCGTGGATCGCCAGGAGATCGAGGTTCGGAGAGTCGCTTCAGAAGATAACACTGCAGATCCATTCACCAAGGCCCTGCCCCAGACTCAGTTCGAGCGGCTGATCGAGATGATAGGTCTTCGATACGCCAGTACATGGCCTTAGTGCAAGTGGGAGATTGTTAGTGTATATGCCCTAGAGGCCATTACTGTATCATACTGGTTTGTATATTACTTAATGGATGCTTGGGATATTCACCTTGTATATACAATCTTGCTCAAAATAGTAGTATGCTACTTGGTTTGTTTCTACTTCAATGTGTACATGTGTTTATTTTTGTATATCGCCTATACACATTAGTAGAGCCCTTAGGATCTTTGCTTGATTACCAGCGATGTGATGGCCGTCACACTAGTGGGGCTGGGTAATCTATAAGCACATCCTTATGCAGGTCCCTGGTCGCAGGACTATCGAGACAGGGCATCGATACTCCGGAGTAGACCAGCGCATGCGCTTCTCATCCCAGTGTGGGAGACGGTCTGTCCCACAGCCGTCAGTACGTCGTACTTGAGATAGTATGCGGGTGCTCGTTAGGTTACGGGTACACTGGACAGGACTCGTCGAGAACTGACTAGTTGGTATTATACCTATCGTCAGTTATCAGTTCCCAGGTGACATGAGTACAGCTTAGTCTGCTGACTTGACACTGTCACTCCGCCTCGAGTGTGTTCCCACTGTACTTTGATCACTACCCTACCACGGCTCAAAGGAGTCGTGCAAACAGGTAGTGGTTGGGTGCAGTCCCGAAGCACTTGGAGGCAGTGACGGTTAGACAGGATTCGTCTCTCCCGGTATTGGGGGTTGACATCGCGCTGTGTCTAGGAGAGCCATTACACGAGTAGTCCCTGGCCAGGGCAAACGAGATATACTGGTAGGTTTCCAGTGTTATCTCAGGGTGTTTTGGGCTTCGCTCCGGCACGACTTGTACCGCTATTGGGGGACTGACGTTTACCGCCCCCTAGGCCCGCCATGCGATGTATCAGACGAACAGACCGGACTGTACGGAGAATGTCACACTCAGGCTCAGTAGGAGTTCAGATGGGTTTCGCCTCGTCGGTCTTCTTGTCGGCACTACCTGGGGACCGTTACGCACAGCTAGTGCCGCTTGCGGTCTGTGGTTAAACCCACTGCCAGCGTAGTGTCGAGTCTTTAGAGTCCCACATAGAAAGCTTTTCGCCTTTAGGCAAAAGAGTAGAGGTCGCATGGTATTGCGACAGGTCGCATGGTTTTGCGACAGGGTTCGGTCACATCCGTGCACTTGTGCACGTACAGTGTCCGGACAGTTTACACTAGCGGGCTTTGGTTTAAGCCAGATCCTAGTGTACCTTTCGGGATTGGATTTATCCAGTGTGCATTCGTGTTCCTCGGAACGCGGATGCGGGTGCGTATGCACAGTTGACAGGGAGACAGAGGCAGCGGATTCTCATTAGGGTTGTTGACAGTTGACCGTTGACTATTTGACTTTTTGCTCAACCCTAATGAGAATATGATATGTGATTAACTATTATATTAATTAAGTATTATGGTGATATGGTTGTTGACTTTGTTGACTTGTTGACTTTTGTTGACTTGTTGACTTTGTTGACTTTTGTTGACTTGTTGACCGGTTGACTAGGCTTGACTAGTTGACCATCATGATAACCATAGCCATCATTTCATGGCAAAGACTTTTGTTTACTTGCTCATTTGTGTAAAATGAGTGCATGAAATGATATGGTTATGGTTGCTTCAACCATCACATAAGACTTTTTTTGATATGATGAGTTATGATCACTTTGGATTATGAGAGGGTGAAAGACAAAAGAGAGCCTCATTCTTTCTTGCTCATTCTTTCTCTTGTTCTTGAGCTCTCCTTTTGCTCTCACCCTCAACCTCTTGCTCCCTCTCTTGATCCTATGGTTCTATTGTCTCATGAGTTGAGAATCAAGAACCATAGATAAAATCCCATTCTATTTCTTCTCAACTCATTCTAGTTCACTAGGTTTAGCAAACCAAGTGAACTAGTTTCTTCAAAGAACGAAGAAGGAGCTAAAGGTTGGAGCTTTCAGGTGGATCTATCTTCGGCGTACGGAGACGACGAGAAGAAGCCATCGGACCACCATCGGAGCTTTGAAGACGAAGGAGTTCAAGACAAGCAAGGTATAACCCCCTAACCGAGTAGCTAGAAACTCATAGTTAGGATGTTAGATAGATGTTTAACCAAGATCCGGGTTTTAGGTCCATGTTACCACCTCCGTAAAAATCGTTTTTTACCAAATTCCGCTTTCCCGAAAGTACCGGGAGAGGTAGCATGGACTTACAAGTACACCGGACAGGACTCTCTGGGAACCTGCTAGTTGGGATTATACCAGACGTCAGATAGCAGTTCCCTGGTGACATGTGTACAGGTTAGTTCATCGACCTGAGATCGTCATTTGTCTCGTGCGAGTTCCCACTGTGCTTTGATTACTACCCTACCACGGCTCAAAGGAGTCGTGCAAACAGGTTTTAGTTGGGTACAGTCCTGAGCCACATGGAGGCAGTGAGCGGATCTGCAGGGGTTCGTCTCTCTCGGTATTGGGGGTGAGGTCGCGCTGTGTTTAGGAGAGCCATTACACAAAGCCCTCGGCCGAGGCAGGAGATTTACTGGTAGGTATTCCAGTAGTATCTCAGGGTGTTCTGGGCTTCACTCCGACACGACTTGTACCGCTTTTGGGGGTCTGACTTTTACCAACCCCCTAGGCCCACCATGGGATGCTCATAGACGAACAGACCGGACTGTACGGATATTGTCACTGACAGGCTCAGTAGGGTGTCAGGATGAGTTCGCTCATCGACGTCCCTTTTGGTCAATAGCTGGTGGCCCGTCACGTATGGCTAATACCTCTGACGTGCTTGTGGTTAAATCTACAGCCATAGTATTGATGAGTCTTTAGAGTCCACCACACTCAGTTACTTAAGTTTCGGGCGAAACGCTGTAGAGGCCGTATGGAGATATGGCAGGGTTCGATCAGATACGTGCGGTATTGCACGGATCGTGATCGGACGGTTTTTACTAGCCGGCTTTGGCTTAAGCCGGATCCTAGTATTAGATAGTGTAGATTTTGTCTCTTTGCATTTGTATTCAGTGGGAATACAAATGCGGGCATGTATATGCAGTCACGGGGTTTTCCTGTAATTTATTACGGGATCAGTTTTCTGAAGTTGCCAGTTTGCATTCCGTTCCGGCCAGTTTTCCTTTGTTCCTTCACGGCCGGACTTTTGTGTTGGAGGGGGTTATTTGCAAGTTTGCAAATAACTCTTTGTGGAGGTGTTATTTGTGAAATGGGAGATTATGATAGCATCTTTTGATACCATTCTTTTCTATCATCATTTCTTGATTTATTGTGATTAGAATTTGATTTGATATTGTTATCATTCACTTTGGGTTGTGGTCACCCTCTCCTTTTTCCTACCATCACCTTCCTTCATGATATATTATTCATTCCCTCCACCATTTGGAGATTAAGGGGGCCGGCCACATATTGGGGAGAGAATGAGAGAGTTGTTTTTCATTTTGGATGAGGGAAATTATTCATCTCTTATTTTCTCTTGCTACACAAATTCTAGCTCTCTCCAAAGTTCTTCATACCTCCATCATATTATGGCAACTACACTAAACCCCAAAAGAGACAAGTTCTACACTACACCTACAGCAAATCTTGGACGCGTCGGCTAGCCAACTTCGCACCCGAGTTGCCTCGGTCCAGAGGTGGGAGCCCGTAAAAGAATCCGGCTACGTGGTGCCTTTTTTGACGAGGAGGTGACGGACAGAGATTCCGCGGGAGATCGGAGTGGAGACGAAGACCGGAGGACACGGATCGCTTGGTATAGCTCTCTTCCCTTCTCTTGTTAGCTAGAATTAGGTTAATGGTCACGATCCGGGTATATTGTCCGCGGTAGCGCCGGTTAAAGTTAAGAAAATTTTTGATTCCGCATTTTGGCCTCGAGTAGACGGCCGAGGCGCTGCCGTGGCGCAACATGGTATCAAAGCCACGCCATTAACCTAGTCTAGCTTGCTCTAACGTGTTTACAAGTTCGATCGAACGGATTTTCCGAAAACCCATTTTCATTTGCACAGTTTTCTGTCGAAATTTTTTTGGCTCCAAAATTTTTTCAGTACATTGCAGTGACATGTGCAGGGAATTCTAAGCATTCTGTGAAAATTTGGTCGTGTGATCTCATTATTCCACCGCGGAACTGCGGCCAAACCCTTGTATTTGCCGCGGTTCCGCGGCCATTTTTACTATTCATTGGACCAAATTTTTGCAGTGAGCTCCTGGGTTGAAAATGGGGGTTTTGGAATATTCTTTTGGGGCCTAGACTCTCTTTAAGTGCTACAGTAATGCTTGGGGCCCACTTCGATAAATTTGATCGATCGAAAAGTATAAACACATTAGTTCACAGTATTTACATTATATCTGCGACCGTGAATGTCACTTGATCGGTAAATCCTGTCTAACTGCTATAGCCCGGTTAAACGGATTTGCGAACGTGACATTCACGTTGATATTCTGTGTTGTGCTGTGATGTTGCGGATCGGTCGTGAGGATAGCCTGGTTGCAGTGGTAGTACAGTTTTGTTTTATATGTACATTTGATATTGCGGGGCGAGCGTCCGACATGTGGACTGCCGTCACTGCCTGTTTGTATTATTCTTTTGGGGCACGACCAGGTTGCGGTCGATGTACCCGTTGTATGTATATTTTACTTTCTGTACTAGGATTACCCCAAGGTGGGGTGCACGGATAGCCGGGTTCTAGAGGGCAACGAGCCCGCATCTCATGGCATTGAGATGGAGGGGGCTTTACTCTAGAATTGGCGGGCTGTTCGCCGCACTCGTAGGGGGTACAGGTTGACCCAGGAGGGGGGCCCAAGTTACCGGATTCCGTGAAGTGCTGGGTGGTCCATTCACGTTGCTGAAGGGGGCTGCCTTGCTTCAGGTTTTGGCGGGTAACTTGCCGCGCCCGTAAGGGTCTAGGATTTTCATTGCACAGGCTATCCATACGACCAGGGGAACGTCGGGTTTCAGTAGCGGCTCTATGAAACCCGGGGATCCTAGACCCTTACAGGCACGACCAGGTTAGGACAGTCGTGCGGCCTTGTTAACTGTGTCAAGGGCTTGTACGGGTGGGTTTAATGCAATCCAGGATAATGACGGGTTGAACTTGACTAGGACTCTTTGATTTGTTGACTGTGTCAAGGTCACTTGGGTCCTAGGGGTAAAAATCACATCGGGAGTTTCTAAAGAAACTGAAACTTGCCAGGCATGCGCATACCTTCTGGAGTGTGGTAACGTGAGTGGATTCCGTCACGTTATCATGCGATGATAGTTGGATCCCGATTCCTACTGATGAGTTGGTTTACTCCTCGGGTGATCCTGACTAATTCTTCTTTCAGGTTTGGAGGAGAATTTGACGGTACAGTGGGAGGTTTTCAGATTAGATAAAGTGATAACCATTCTGATCTAGGTTAGAGTGCACGCTGAGTGTTTCTTTTCTCTCTCTCTTTGGCAGCGACCATTGACCCGACCCTAGACTATGACTCAGTGACCAAGTTGACCGAACCTTCTTAACACTGGCTTTTGGATTGTCAGAGTTGCAAACCTCATTGCTACTCCTACTTTTACCCTTTTCTCCATGACACCCCGTATTACTACAAACGTCCACTTCTATTGGACAAAAACCATCGTATGGTTATATACGAACTCGAAGGATTCGAGGATGGTTTTGTTGGTTCTGGAGAAAACGAATAGGACTATTCAGTTGTCTTTTCCTTTTACCCCCTCTCAGGTTGCGAGTACTCCTTGGTTTAGGAGTAGTACACCTGTTACGCAAATTGGATAGTCTTCTTCCAAACCATAGGCAGGTGTCGACCGTTGGGGAATGAAGAAAACCAATTAGCCTAAACGGTGTACAGAAGGTATTAAGTTAAGACAAAGAAAGGGATTAGAAGGAGGGCAAAGTAAATTGCGACTGCTATTCACGACCAAACCAAGTATTTCTTCGCCAATCCTAAATCACCTTTGTATTTCTCCATGACACTCCGTATCACTACGAAGATCCCAAGTTTATTGGATAATCCATCGTATGGTTATATACGAACTCGAAAGGAACTTGTTCCAGTTCGGGGATGGATCCTGGTTCAGGAGAAATAGGAATAAGGTTTATTCGGTTGTCTTTTATCTTCACCTTCTCTCACATTGCGAGTGTTCCTAAGATTAGGACAGTACACCCATTATGCTTATTGGATAGTCTTCTTCCAAACCATAGGCTGGTGCTGAACGGTAGGGAAGGAGGAAAACCATTTAGCCTAAAGGGGTGTGCAGAAGGTAATGACTAAAGACATATAAAGGGATTTGGAGAGATGGCAAAGAATCATACGGTTATAGTTGTGAATCTGGATAATGGAAGAGGCATTACTAGGAATACCCAGATACCCCATCGAAACATTTCAATGTTTCAGTTTCACTGTGTACTGTTAAAAGAAAACTGATTTCCCAACTAGGCACTTGCTCCAGGGTATGTATTTACCAGGTTTGATTCTCACATCTGTATGGTTTTACAGATGATGAGTGGGAGTAAGTTATTGGGAATTAGGTGATCATCCTCATTATATCGGAATTCGTTGTAATTGGTGATATCTGAGGAAGTCACCTGGGTTGTTTGCCGGACGGCAAATATTTGGTTTTGAATATCCGTTGTTATGCACCAATTTCAAATTGATATATCTGTACGTCTATTTTTATAGAGTGAGATATACCTTTTTGAAATTATGTCTATAACATTTACCTATATCAGTGGATGGTTAGGTAAGGAGCATTGAACAGCGGTGTAATTCTTCTTAACCATAAGTACAGTTTTCAACCTACGACACACAGTGAATGAGTTATTAGACTCAAGGGACTTGTACAAAGTATTGTATATTGTCCAGTGTCCATTAGGACAGAGGGGTTGGTCCTCGTACTATATTTGGCTTACTTATGACTTCTCTAGTTTTTAGACAGTGTTTCGTAGAAACACAAGGTCCGAATTTTGAGAAGTTATAGGTATAAGAGTAAAGTAGAGAACCAGGTATTGCAAGTATCGGGATTCTTCAAGGTGATCGAAGATGTAGATACTTGTGAATGGTGTTCAGTTGATAGTAGTGATTAAGAGAACTAGCTTCTCTTTCAGGTTACTCATAATTGGAAGTATTCCTAAGTTGAGTAACGCTGATCGGCCTCCTTCCATTTAGTTGACATGCACTGGAGACAGCTGCATGATTTGAATCTGGTTCCAATTAAATCTGTGCCTCTGTTTCTATATTGGATATAGAACAGTTCATATCTTGACATTGTTAAGATACGGGGAGTTGTCTGGCTTATGCTTAAAACCAGACACTGGACAACTCAAGGCACGTTTCTGTAATGGCTGTTTGTGGGTTGACCCAGGCTATGACGAGGGTTGACTTTCTACCATCTGGAAGATCAATAGTGATATTGTTCTTGACTCGCCACATTTTTAAAAGAAATGGATTTTTTCAGAAAACTGTAGTGGGAGTATGGTAGAACTGGAAGTGATTCCAGAACCGCAAACGATTACTGAAGATTTGATAAGAACCTAAAGATTCAATCTGATTTGACATTCCATTGGCCACTCCACAGATAAAGTGGGTAACCTCAGGCACCCGAGAGGTACTTCGGTATGCTCAAGGACGGTGGCAGGGAGGTTCTTGTTTACCCAGACTTGCCATTGCTGTTGCTCCAGACTGTGAGACCCGGCAGGAGGATGAGTATAGCGTCGTTCTAAACTAGCTTTAGAAGTGTACGTCTATATGACTCTGCCAGAGGGTTGTCGTGGTCAGTGGGAGCAGCGGAAGCATTGGTGGATAGTTGGCTTATATCTATTTATAGACTAAAGCAGATATAGCGGAGATAGATCATCTATTTCTGATGTGACAGTCATAGGTTTGACTTCATCAGAATAGGGGATGGATCTGTTAAGAAGGTAGTAGGGTGTGATGTCCTGGTATTTGGATGACATACACAGAGTAGGAAGTGATATTCCTATACTACGATCGGTTATACTTTGGTTGTCACACAGTGGTTTCTCCACATAGGATTTGGATATTATATCAGACATTCTGGTTACTGGATCTATGGTTTTAGATCTAGATTTGGGTGGTTTCCCAATCTGGGTACTTAGACAGCATTCTATAAGTATTTAGAATAGACGACTCCTGGCACGGTAGTGTACCTGCAGGTGATGGAGTCACCCTCTCTAAAGGTGTCTTACAGACTAAAGGGGAGAGGGATGTGCATGATTGGCAGATCACTTGCTTAGGCAATTGAGTCAATCATGAGATGTCAAGTACCACACCAGATGTTGTTCTTGCAGTAGATGCAATAAGTTGATATTAATCCAATCCTGGAGAAACAATCGGAAGCAGTTTTGGAACATAAGTGAATGTTCTAGGGATTTGATAACGGCAGCCTCCTTTAGGAGACGGTTATCATTCCAGGCTTCTAAGGTGACCTGGATGGCAGAGTGGCTGTCAGAGTTATAGTTTTCCCTCTGACGAGGGGCAGTATTTTGGACAGGTGGTCCAGGCGGATATTGTGGGAGGCATGGCGCAGGATACTGATTAAGTTCAGTTGACGATACAGTCTAAGAAGTTTGGATTTGGAGTTCATTTATGAGCTGGGTCCCATCAGATATCCAGACACATTCTAAGACAAGTATTGCTCATTTCGGGAGATGGCTTTCTCCGCGAACTTGAGATAAAGAGAGACATAGAAAGAAACGTCACAGCGGATCCACTCACTGAGGCTATTCCTCGAACGCAATAGTTTCGCAAACGAGCTTTGTGAGACTGACTAGTAGAGGAGTTGGGTGTTCGGTATCACACGGGCTGTGAGTATGTGACATCGCAATAATTAGCCTTGAGTGCAAGTGGGAGATTGTTGGAGATAGTGCCCTCAGAGTCAATTATTGGATCACAGGCACGCGATTGCAATGATTGGGGAGGACCTATCCCAGTAGGACAGTCTTACTCAAGATGATAGTATGCTATCTGGTTTATCTTTATCATCGTGTACTGCTTTAGGTGACCTTACGAGTCGCTATTACACGTTGATATAGCCCCTAGGATTCTTTCTTGACTACCAGCAGTATGAGGGCGATCATATACGTGAGAGCTGGAGTCTATAAGCACATCCTTAAAAGGTCCCTAGTCGTGGGAGTTTCGAGACTGGGCATCGATACTCCATTAGTAGACTAGTGTATACAGTCGAGACCCCAACGAGGGGCGGTGGCCGGTCTCACAAGCCATTGGTGTCAGTTGGTTCACCTAAGATGTATACAGGTGCTTATTGGGTTATGAGTACACCGGACCGGACTCGCCGGGAACCTGCTAGTTGGGATTATACCAGACGTCAGATAGCAGTTCCCTAGTGACATGTGTACAGGTTAGTTCATCGACCTTAGATCGTCATTTGTCTCGTGCGAGTTCCCACTGTGCTTTGATTACTACCCTACCACGGCTCAAAGGAGTCGTGCAAATAGGTTTTAGTTGGGTACAGTCCCGAGCCACATGGAGGCAGTGAGCGGATCTGCAGGGGTTCGTCTCTCCCGGTATTGGGGGTGAGGTCGCGCTGTGTTTAGGAGAGCCATTACACAAAGCCCTCGGCCGAGGCAGGAGATTTACTGGTAGGTATTCCAGTAGTATCTCAGGGTGTTCTGGGCTTCACTCCGACACGACTTGTACCGCTTTTGGGGGTCTGACTTTTACCAACCCCCTAGGCCCGCCATGCGATGCTCATAGACGAACGGACCGGACTGTACGGATATTGTCACTGACAGGCTCAGTAGGGTGTCAGGATGAGTTCGCTCATCGACGTCCCTTTTGGTCAATAGCTGGTGGCCCGTCACGTATGGCTAATACCTCTGACGTGCTAGTGGTTAAATCCACAGCCATAGTATTGACGAGTCTTTAGAGTCCACCACACTCAGTTACTCAAGTTTCGGGCGAAACGCTGTAGAGGCCGTATGGAGATATGGCAGGGTTCGATCAGATACGTGCGGTATTGCACGGATCGTGATCGGACGGTTTTTACTAGCCGGCTTTGGCTTAAGCCGGATCCTAGTATTAGATAGTGTAGATTTTGTCTCTTTGCATTTGTATTCAGTGGGAATACAAATGCGGGCATGTATATGCAGTCACGGGGTTTTTCCTGTAATTTATTACGGGATCAGTTTTCTGAAGTTGCCAGTTTG
Organism: Agapanthus africanus; assembly: GCA_030015575.1. Classification (NCBI taxonomy): domain Eukaryota; kingdom Viridiplantae; phylum Streptophyta; class Magnoliopsida; order Asparagales; family Amaryllidaceae; genus Agapanthus; species Agapanthus africanus. The sequence continues at coordinate 769,936,266 of JASDDO010000019.1, read as the reverse complement.
CATTCCGTTCCGGCCAGTTTTCCTTTGTTCCTTCACGGCCGGACTTTTGTGTTGGAGAGGGTTATTTGCAAGTTTGCAAATAACTCTTTGTGGAGGTGTTATTTGTGAAATGGGAGATTATGATAGAATCATTTGATACCATTTTTTTCTATCATCATTTCTTGATTTATTGTGATTAGAATTTGATTTGATATTGTTATCATTCACTTTGGGTTGTGGTCACCCTTTCCTTTTTCCTACCATCACCTCCCTTCATGATATATTATTCATTCCCTCCACCATTTGGAGATTAAGGGGGCCGGCCACATATTGGGGAGAGAATGAGAGAGTTGTTTTTCATTTTGGATGAGGGAAATTATTCATCTCTCATTTTCTCTTGCTACACAAATTCTAGCTCTCTCCAAAGTTCTTCATACCTCCATCATATTATGGCAACTACACTAAACCCCAAAAGGACAAGTTCTACACTACACCTACAACAAATCTTGGACGCGTCGGCTAGCCAACTTCGCGCCCGAGTTGCCTCGGTCCAGAGGTGGGAGCCCGTAAAAGAATCCGGCTACGTGGTGCCCTTTTCGACGAGGAGGTGACGGACAGAGATTCCGCGGGAGATCGGAGTGGAGACGAAGACCGGAGGACACGGATCGCTTGGTATAGCTCTCTTCCTTTCTCTTGTTAGCTAGCATTAGGTTAATGGTCACGATATGGGTATATTGTCCGTGGTAGCGCCGGTTAAAGTAAAGAAAATTTTTGATTCCGCATTTTGGCCTCGAGTAGACGGCCGTGGCGCTGCCGTGGCGCAACATATATAAAAGGGTTCTGATCGTCCGGGATAGTGGATGCCGATACAATTTAAGTACCCATTGTAAATCACACTGTCCGATCGTACCGTCGCAATCCAACTATTCTGAGTGGTTCTAGATGTTTCTATGTCCTTAACTTCGAATATGTATCTAAGGATACCAAATCCTTTGTAATATGCAACCTCCATACTAGGAAATTGAGCTAAACATCTTGAACACTCTCAAATGATGCAGACAAGTTCGGATCGAGCTATACTGTCCGATATTTAACAACCTTCGTATAATTCTAGATCACGACGAGCATCACACGTATGTTAACCGATAGACGGGGACTAAGTGGCGCTTTTAGTTTCATATATGAGTATCGATGAGAATATGAAGGTTTCATATTATCATTGAATATCATATATTGGTTTTAACCCGAACATCTCGAATCGCTCTCTAATTATGCGTTTGTTGTGTATTCTTGTTGTATGTGTGTGTTCCGGCTGTCGGGGGTAGGCTTTTATCCCATTAAGAATGTATAGAGCGAACGCCCATCACTTGTGCTTTCAACCGTTTCGAGTAAATTTCGGCAGCACCTCCCCGTTGTTCTCCGAGTACACTGTAATAGAATAGACAATCATTTCAAAGCCATGAAACAACGTTGAAATGAACATCTAATCTATCTTTGTACACGGAGAACCAGCGGAAAGGTACCGACGAATTATCTTGAAACGGATGAAAACACAAGTGAATGAAGGCGTTTGCTTTATACATTCTTAATTTGTCCACACGGGACAAATCTATGGGTTACCATACGATTGAATTTTCTCGTCGCGTAGACTATACGACGGTTGTTAGTATCGAGCTATACCGTCCGATATTTAACAACCTTCGTATAGTTCTAGGTCACGACGAGCATCGCACGTATGTTAACCGATAGACGGGGACTAAGTGGGGCTTTTAGTTTCATATATGAGTATCGATGAGAATATGAAGGTTTCATATTATCATCGAATATCATATATTGGTTATAACATGAAAAACGTGCCGTTGAAACAAATTATTGTTCTCCACCTTGCACTCTCTTAACAATGGTACATGCATTAAACATGTAAGAGCTATCTATAACAACTCTAAAGTTTCACCTGTTGGGTTCAACAAAAAGGTTTTTGATATAACAAACACAATCTTTCTTAATTTTTCCCTTGAATCGATGTGAAATTAATAGTGTCCATATGACACAATGGATATATTTTCTACACAAAAGGAAAAAGGCAAACAATAGTAAAGCAATTGTAATTCTATCAAGTATCCATACTGAAAAAGAATAATTAGCAAACTAAAAATTAATCACTAATGAAAAACAAACAAAAGTGCTTATTATTATACTTCAGAGGTTATAAGTGCTTGACCCCCATAGTACATAAGCTGTATCCGCAATTAACCCTTTTCTATATACTTGGGTGTATAGAATTTCTAAAAGTTACACACGGTTTTTCTAAATCCAATTCTTTCCTTTCACTACAAAACCCTTTATATTTTCTAATAGGTACCAAGAACTTTCAAAGTTTTTGGATATGCACAAAAAGAAAGCATCGCCAATAAGATTGATATAACCCAAATGAATTTGACCCATTACATATAAATGTCATGGTATTTCAATATTTTTCAAACAAATACCATAGACTTTGTTTGTTACAAATAAATACCATGAAGTTTTAACGTTTTCACATAATTTCCATAGACTTTGTTGTTTACAAATACATACCATTGACTTCCAACGTTTTCCAGATAAATACCATGAACTTTGTTGTTTACAAATAAATACATGAACTTTCAGCATTTTTTAGATAAATCCCATAGACTTTCATGGACCTTTTTCTCATATAAAAACCATGGACTGTGTTATTCACAAATAAACAGTATCGACTTTCACTATTTTCCAGACCAATCCCCTAAAATTTCACCTTTTTAACCCTAACCCAGCCCCAGCCAAACCCCAACCCAACACCAAACCCTAATCCGGCCTAACCCTAACCCCAACCCAGCCCCAGCCGAACCCTAACCCAACACCAAACCCTAACCCGGCCTAACCCTAACCCCAACCCAGCCTCAGCCGAACCCCAACCCCAACACCAAACCCCAACCGAACCCTAACCCTAACCCCAACACCAGCCGAACCCCAACTGATCGAACCCGTACCCTAACCCTAATCCTAACCCTAACCCCAACCGATACCTAATCCTAACCCTCATCGCTACCCTAACATCGTTAAAATAGTGTTTAATTAACTAACCTGTAGGCTAGGCGGTGGAGGAGACGATGGAGACGCAATCGGCGACGACGAGGGCGGTGGCGAAAACGAGAACGGAGGGCGGTGGCGACGACGAGATCACTGCAGGCGGTGGCGAAGACGATTCGGCTTGGATTCGGCGACGACGAGATCACTGCATGGCGGTGGAGACGCCGATCCCTTGAATCGGTTTGGGGATTTGGATTCGCGCGAACGATAAAGAGAATAAGAAATAATCAGCGTAGGGATCGATCACTTAAATCCCTATTTATATGCCCCTACGGATATACCCGTAGGTGCTTGGTTTGCGTCTCCGTAGGGGCAAACAACACTTTAAGATTTAATAATTTTTAAATAAATATTGAAGGACCGTAGGGGCAACCGTTTGGCCCTACGGATTAATCCGTAGGGCCAAACTTTATCTGCCCCTACGGATGTTGTTATCCATAGGGGCAACCCCTTATTTTACTAGTGAAAGGTACATCATCAGGGTACTACAACTACATGAAGCAATGTATATCAAAATAATCCTGAGTGTGGGATGATATAATAAAACCTCATGAAAAAATCATCAGCATGGAAAAATCCCAGTGTCCCTCACTGACACGTCAAATCCCAATATCCTCAGGCACCGCATTCTCAGATCGGCCCTCATATCCTGTAAGTCTCATGGAACCTGAGTGTCAAACATCGACACCCGAAAACTCATGAAAACATATGCATGCAAATATATGAGGATATCATCCACGTATGTCCATCGACGATACGTAAAAATCATGAAACCTGTGTCTAACATCGACACGGAAATACTCATCTGTCAGGCGCCGTCACCATGACCGGCCCAGATGTCAGTACATCTCATGGAACCTGAGTGTATACATCGACACCCACAATCCATGTAGCATGTCTGAACATGACTCCAGTCGGTATCCCCTAGATATCCGCCGAGTCCAAATAATATCACCGGTAGGTAGTGGTCCGTCTGCCAGGCTCATCGTCTACACCACAATATCATCTCTCGTCCTGGGGTACCATACCGGGTCCACCATGTACCCACAGATAGTGCCTCCCGCTCCTCGAATCGGGTTTCACATGCTAATCTCAGAACCGAGAAAACACATGGTGGACGCACTGAAATATCATATCAAGAGAAACCGGGTTTTCAAAGAATACATAAATTTCTTGAAACACCCCCGCGGTTCTCAAATCCATAATCATATGAAATCCATATCTCAATGCGAAAATCCATGAAAAACTAATATATGCAACATAAAACAGCAATTTGAGCATATTAAGGGAAAACCACTCTTTTAAATGAATCCAGCTTTAAAATATATCATGTGGTTCCCAATACCTCCGAAATCAAGTGCAGCATCATATAAGGTGTACATGTAACTGTAGCAAGATATAAGTATCTACTTGTAAGCAAGTAGGTATGATGCATTTCATAAGCGCAATATCACAATAATCATCGTCTCAATATCACATGTCAAAACAATACTACTTAGGGTATATGAAGTTATAGCAAAATAAGTGGGTGTACATGTCAGTAGGTATGCATGATGTACATGTAGCTGTAACAGGTATGTGGGTGTACATGTCAGTATATATGCATGATATACATGTGGCTATAGCAAGGTATACGTGAAATGGAATAAGAGTCACTACCTCTATTATCCCTATCCAAATACAATATCATGTATGTAAAAGTGTCAGCTGTATCTCATATGCACAATGGAATAAGAGTCACTACCTCAATTATCCCTATCCAATACAATATCATGTATGTAAGTGGGGTGTGTGTGTCATGACAATCACCGACGGTGTGGGTGTAGTATACAAATTAGTGCTCGTGCAACATGAACCGTCAGTAAGGTGTTGTGTCCAAAAAGTACAAGTCAAGGTACAACAGGTAATACTATGCAATGACGTTCATATGCAATTAACTCATATGCGAATAATATGCAGCTATCATATCATAATCCAGCCCTGACGCATAACGCCATACGGGCGATTTCCCCGTAGATGTTAAATCTATTCACCGATGATCTCGAGCTACTAAAATCCGACCACCTGCTTCCCTTTCTTCGCAGCGTCCGAAGTCCCCGCTTGCGATCCTAAAATTTCACAAACACATCACATAAGCTAAATATTCTACGCCGACTCAAAGATAATGAAACGCAAGGATAACGCCCAGAAAATTACACGGCGCACCTAGCGCACCAAACGCGCATGACATCGGCAAAAACCCTAACTAGGGTCGCTAAACTACGCAACACCAAGTTTAGACTCCGATCGTCCCAATTGCGCAAACACAACATAATAAAATATGAGGAAGATAATAAATATAACCTCGTAACAACCAATTGAACCCACGTCCAAAATACACAGAAACCTAGTAAGCACCTTATCGCATAATTACACACAAGTCTTAAGCTAACACAATTCTAGCGATATCAAACATCTTAAAACAGCCTAACTAAGTTATCTAAACCCTTTTCATAATTTTAAACTCGCGCAATTATGTTTTAGTAAAACCTAGTAAGCCAAAAACTCCATTAGACAAATTAGGAATTAACAATTATCATATTTCCTACTAGGTTAAGTTTTCCAAATCTTCAATTAACAATTAACCCATTCATCAACTTTAAACCCTAACTTGAACTTCTTTAAAATTATTATGAATGAATTAAACATGAGTTTAAAGCTATATTAATCAATTAATTAGCTAGTTAAGTGATTTAATACAGCAAATTAAAGATTTGGATTTGAAATTATACCTCTTCAAGAACACACCAAAGCAACTAGATTCATCATCTTTTGCCTCCAAAAATCATGTTTTTCTTGAAGATCCATGCTAGTTTAGTGAAGGGAAATGATGGGTTAAGATTTGTTTAGGAGTTTTGTGGATTTATTTAAGAAATTTTAAGGATTTATTGAGCTTGGAATTGTTGAAAATGGGGAAAGAAAAAGAATGGACAGAATTAGGGGAGGGCTCGGCCTTGATGGAAAAATGGGGGTAGTTTTGTGAAGTGTGTGAAGATTTCTAGCAAAAATTGACAATAAATGCTCATAAATGCTAAAATGCCACCTTTTCTTTTCTAAAAAAAAAATTTAAATCCTTTTGCCACAAAAAAATCTAGATATTTATGGATGGTTGGATTAACAAAATATCTAGTGATTAGATTAGTATAAATTAGTATAGATTCATATTAGAAGTAATTAACCGAAACCAAAAATGTAATTACCACTAATTAAGCGCATAATTAACAACTTAAAATAATATTTAATTAGGGAAAAATTCTATATGAACCCAAACTTCTCATTGACCCTCAAAGCCCGCGCACTAGCACTATTCTAGTTAAACTAGGCGCAGTCAAGTCTGTACAGAGGTTTTATCACAATCGGGTTAAAATAGAAAACACCGACTATTTTATCCTAAAACCGAAAAATTTGCATAAAGATTTCTAAAATGTTACAAATATGGATTTTCGTAGTGATACGGAATATTCCGGAGAAATGTAAAGGTGATATAGAAGTGGCAGGGGTATACGCAGTTTCGTCGTGAATGATAGCAGTCGCAATTTTCTTTGCCCTTTATATAATCCCTTTATATGTCTTTACTTATTACTTTTTGTACACCATACTTAGGCTAATTGACTTTCTTCCTTCCCTACCTTTCGGCAGCTGCCTATGGTTTGGAAGAAGACTATCCAACAAGCGCAATAGGTGTACTCTCCTAATACCAGGAACCCTCGCAACCTGAGAGAAGGTAAAGATAAAAGAAAACCGAATAATTGTTGGGTTTCCATAGCATCTAATATAGGGTTTGGAAGTATCACACATGCCATATTAAAAATTTAGAAAGGTGCTAAGCAAACTAACCATGAATCTTTAATTAGAAGTTTAGGGTAACATTAAAAATATCACATAATACAAACTATATATCACTAAGTGAAGAAATTAAAACCTTTGTAGACTTCCCTTGGTGACTCCTTGGACCTTTAAGAGTTTGAGACGGATCGCTAGAGGCCTTCCTTATCCACGATGATCCACCCGAAGTCCCTTTTCCCATAGCTCATTGCTTCACTTTAACTTTGAAAGAAGTGGAGCAAACACCCTACACAAATGGGCTAGAGAAGTGTAGAATGATGAAGTGGTTTGTATTATCTAATCAAAACCCTTTTTTTTACTACCTCACACAAATGAAAACTCAAGAGAGCTTGGAGGAAGAAGAAGGAGATGGCAAATGCTTTTTCTCAAAAGATAATGATAAAAAACAAAAATGAGAATATATATATATATATATATATATATATATATATATATATATATTCACTCTCTCATCTCAAACCATGGTTAACTAATATCTAGATATTTTGCATAGTAGTTAAAGTCCAAATGAAAATCAAACCATGGGTTAAAGCTAGGTCAAATGAAAGAAGAGTGTAGAAAAACCCAATTATGATTTAATTTTCATTTCCTTTTAATCCAAATATATATATATATATATATATATATATTAGTTCTATGTGAGTCTTGCATTTCCATCACAAGTGTATCAACAACCATGATACCATGTATGCATGTATGTATCCATACACATCATAATGTGCATACATGTATGCATACATCAACAAAGAAAAGGGTTTAATAAAGAATTGAGCTAAAAGTCAAATGTTAAATCAACACTTGATTTAACAAACCGGTCATATCACATACGACATGACTAATAGAAAAACGCTCGATTAATATACGGTATCACATACACGCATTTAATCGGGTCCCCGCGCATATCTCATATGCACACCACATTGTTTTGCCTGAGCTAGGAAACTCCTGTATGGGACTCTAAGACTCGTCAATACGCTGGCAGTAGGTGATGATCATATCAAACACCCACAAGCCGCAAGCGGTCAGCTAAACGTAACGGCCACCCGGGTATTGAGCGATCAGAAGAAAAACAAGTCCGGTCTCTTCGTACATGTTCCCCTCCGAAAGACAGCGCGACGTGAAGATGTCTTGCCTGAGATTCGGGGCAGATGCTATTTGGTTTTATCCGTCCACCTCTCCGAAGATGCCAAGTTGATTTATGGCACCGTATATCGGAGGTTTAGACGGATGCGGCCGATGTAGGAGACTTCGTCAGATTCCCCCTCGCTTGAGGGGTTTTTGATTGTGGGGACGCTCTTCCCTGCAGGCGCAAGCCCCTGCAGTTAATTACGCTACCGCATCGCGGTAACAACTTTCTCCTTTTCCAGATGGTCACTTCGTGTCGTGTGTGTTTGTTTTATGTTTGGTTGCCCGTGGATTGTATACGGAGACTGAGTTATGTCGTCGCCCGTAGGGCGTGGATTAGTCCAAATTCGTATTTTCTTAGATTTGGGTTTGGAGTTTTGGTTTGAGGATACGTTAACCATATTTGAGGCTAAGATCAACTCAAACGTTTATTAAGGACACGTTAGTCTGATTTGAGACTAAGATCAACTTAACGGGATCGTTTAGATCCGACAAAAGAGCATTTGGGGGCTCTATTGTTCCAGTTTAGGGACATAGTGGTCCATCGTCTGTATGGCCGTCGGGACCCGTCACCTCTCTGACGACGTTGAAGGATTACAACGACAGATATCAGAGAAGTTCAGAGATGTACCCTTAAACCAAAGTTGATTGGGGGATCTATAGTCCAATTTGGGACTAAAGTCTGTTTGAAGGTTTTTGTTTAAGGATACGTTAGCCATTTTTTAGGCTAAGATCAACTTAAACATTTGTTAAGGATACGTTGGTCTAATTTGAGACTAAGATCAACTTATCTGTTTGTTAAGGATACGTTAGTCTCATTTCAGACTAAGATCAACTTAACGGGATCGTTTAGATCCAACAAAAGAGCATTTGGGCTCTATTGTTTAGTTTAGGGACATTGCGGTCAATTACCAGTTTAAGGACATGGTGGACCGTAAAATGTATGGCTGTCGGGACCCATCACCTCTCTGAAGACGTTGAAGGATTACAACGACAAATATCAGAGGAGTTCAGAGATGTACTCTTGAACCAAGGAGTTGGTTGAAAGAGCAGATGTGCTCAGCTCAAGATGATTTGAGGACTCATGGCCAGTTTGGGCTAAATCCAATTATGTTTGAAATATTGGCCCTTTGGGCCATTAGACATTTGTCTGGGTTCAGCCCCTCATCATTCAGCAGTGCTAAACAGAGGTTTGGAGGCTCTGACAACATTTTGTTTTTGATTTCCTCAATTTTGAGATTCATTTGGAGGAGGGATTTTTGCCTCTGGAAAATTAACCAATTTGGCTAAAAGTAGTGTTAAACACTAGAGAACAACAGTGTTAAACACTGGAGATAAACTCTCAAATTAGTGTTAAACACTAAAAGATAATCAGTGTTAAACACTGGAAATATAATCCCCCAAATTAGTGTTAAACACTAGCAAACAACAGTGTTAAACACTGGAAATTAAGTTGTCAAATTAGTGTTACACACTAGAAAACACCAGTGTTAAACACTGGGTACAAAGTTCTCGAATTAGTGTTAAACACTAAAGAAAGAGGGGTTACGTGGGAGCACGTGATGGTGCCCAAAGGTGGGACCAGATCCCCTTTTATCTCGTTCTGCAATTAAATGTTAAACACTTTTTATTATTTTTATTTTGAGCGTCACGTGTTGACACGTGATGGGGATTTATGCACTGACTGTTAAAGCGTTTGCCAAGGGGTCACATGGTAACACGTGAGAGCGCCCAAAGCCTTCATTTCCTTTGCTTTTTCTTTCTGCGTTTTGGGAGTCACGTGGGAGCACGTGAGGCATTGCCTCAAAGCTGTTTCATTTTTATTTTTGGGGATCTTTTTAGGGGTCACGTGGGGACACGTGACCTAGTTTTATTCCTTCTCCTTTGATCACTGCGGATTGGGGTCACGTGTCATCACGTGACCAATGTTCTTTATGTGCATGGAGATCTTTCAAGTCTCTTTATTTTAAGAATTAAATTCTCTGTAGGGTTAAACCCTAATCATGATTTTGGAGGAATTAAATTCCGATTAATCCGAGAGAATTAAATTCTTATATAGGGTTAAACCCTAATCTCTTTTAGAGGAATTAAATTCCCATATATGTAAAAGAATTAAATTCTTGTACAGGATGAAACCCTAGTTCTGTCCATCTTTAAGGAATTAAATTCCTGTGAATTTGAGAGAATTAAATTCTCAATTAGGGTTAAACCCTAGTTCTGTTTTGGGAGAATTAAATTCTCTAAACTCAATCCCCCCTTTAAGTTTTGGATCTGCATGGCAGGATCTCAACCCGATGAGAATTAAATTCTCATCTTATGGGGAGATGTGCTCTGTACAGATCTTCAACCAGAAGAAGAACTAAGTTCTTTATTTGCAGAAGAGTTAAACTCTTAAATTTTGAGAATTAAATTCTCTTTTTGAAGTTGATATTTTCCCTTTTCTCACCTAGGGTTTTCTTTGTTGAGAATTAAATTCTCCTTTCTTTTCTCTCTGCAATTTCAAGATCCCAGAATTCTCTCCAAAGTTTTCTCTCTCCAAATTCTCTCCCCTTCTCTTCTCTTGGCTCCTTTTTATAGGAGGAGGAAAAAAATCAATTTGTTTAGCAAATCTTTCATTGAAATATTTTGCTTGTTTTCATAATTAATATGATCCTTTAGATCACATAGTGAATTTTATTCACCGTTGGATTTTAAATCCAAAGATATTCTATTTGTTATTTCTGGTGAGACTTTTAGGAGAATCTTTCCTTGTCTAAAATCTTTCCATAAACTGGTGATTTTTATTCACCCTTAGATTTTTAATCCAACGGTCCCCATAATCATTTTCCATTTGGAAAGATTTAGAGAAATTTAGAATTTTAATTCTATTTGGAAAGATTTAGAGAAATTTAGAATTTTAATTCTATTAAACTGTAAGGCTTTCGAAGCCTATCACGTGCTGGCACGTGACCCTTGGTCACGTGTGAGCACGTGACCCTTGGTCACGTGTGAGCACGTGACCCCCAATTGGTTCTTTTCTCAGCGTTTATTTATGCTTCAGTTTTAACCATCATGTGTCAATACGTGACCATTGGTCACGTGTGAGCACGTGATACCTCATTGAGGTATTTCCTTCAGCCATTTGTTTTTATTTCTGTTTTAATTATCACGTGTCAACACGTGACCATTGGTCAGTGTGAGCACGTGACCCCTAATTGGGTCCTTCTTCAGCCGTTTGTTTTTTATTTCTATTTTAACTATCACGTGTCAACACGTGACCATTGGTCACGTGTGAGCACGTGATACCTCATTGAGATAATTCCTGATTTTTTAATCAGGGAACAGTGCATAACATATTTGCTCATAACTTTTGATCCCGGATGAATTATGAAGCCCATAATATATCAAATCGAAGGGTTTTTCGAGACGCTTTCGATACCATCAGAACTTATCTATTTCTCATTTAGTATTTTGTCAAAAAACAGCCCGGAAAATACTGGTTCGCATTTTCATAAGCGTATCACTGCCATTTGATACCTTGGGCTCTTTTGCGCAGAAATTTTTGGCGGGAACAAATACCCCCCACTACTTTGGCCATGTAAGTATGTACGTGGGTGAAGTAGTGCAGAGATATGCAGAGTTATGTATGGCGTATGACCAGTTTCGGGTTGGTGTATCACTTCAGAATCTTGATCTGAGAAGATAACGAGCGGACACAAGCGTCGTCATTTATCATTGACTCAAATCTCAACTCTTAAGGGATATAGTTCCAAACCCTCATCCCCATGAGTCGCACCCTTCCATTTTTTTATGTCTTACTCTGGCGTGAAGTAGTTTATATGCTCATTAGTAGCTTCTCCATTTCAGTGGCATGTAACTTTGGCAAGTGTGGCTCATAGATGGTCCATCTTGACCTCTTTGTAGGGCAGTGATGGCTTAAGAGACAGGGGTAGGATCTGCCACCTAAGACTTTTCAACTTTATGAGCTGTGAGGGTCTCATAAAGACTTTTCTCCCTACGAGTCGTGAGGATCTCGTAGTTGTCTTTTCTCTCTAGGAGTCGTGAGGACTCCTAAGTGTGTTTTCTCTTGAGAGTCGTTAGGATCTCACAAGAGAATTTTCTCCCTTACAAGTCGAGAGGACTCATAAGTGATTGTTTCCCTCCTCGTCGATGTTTGACTTCGGGGAGTGTGGCCTGTAGATAGTCTATCTTGACCTCCTTGTAGGGCACCGATGGCTTAGGAAACAGGGTTAGGATCTGCCACCTAAGGCTTTTCAAATTTATGAGCCGTGAGGGTCTCATAAATACTTTTCTCCCTATGAGTCGTGAGGATCTCGTAGGTGTATTTTCTCCTTAGGAATCGTGAGGATTCCTAAGTGTGTTTTCCCTTATAAGTCGTAAAGATCTTATAAGAGAATTTTCCCTCTTACGAGTCGAGAGGACCCGTAAGCGGTTATTTCCCTTCTTATCAAGATTTGACTTCGGAGAGTATGACCCATGAATAGTATGCAAGAGTCAGTTTTGGACCGACTTGCAGGGTCCCAGTGCTTAGGAAACAGGTTTTTTAATCCCCACTGCCTAAGGCTTTGCCTCACGAGTCGAAATGAATCGAGCATTTCTCGCAAGAATATCCTAACGTCACAGTTAACCTCTGCTCTTTACGACAGAGGTCCGTTAGGGTCTGTGGTACTTAGGGTTTTGGCCGTCGTACCGTCGCGTTGGCTGATATATTCCTCGATATGCAATCTTGCTGTTCGAGTAGCCTTGCGATTGTCGTGTCTCTGATCCCTTCGGGGGCTGGACAAGACGTCTTCAAGTAATCTTCCAGGTAGTATTACCGTCGAAAGAGAAAGCGTAGGGATATTCCATGTCACTTTTTACTTGAGGTTAGGCTCATTTTGGAGAGCCCCGATGAGTCATAACCACTCCGCGCTGGTGTGGGATGATCTCCGATAGTCTTTCAGGATTTATATGACTTGCCGTTAAGACCCTGAAGCTAGGAATTTGGCCTTTGCTTCGTTTGCTGGCATTGCGTCCTCTATATCGAGACGAATGTCGCGGTTGTCTCTAGGTTGTTGGTGAACCGTCGAGATTTGGAACTAGGGACTTTGCCGTGGCTTCGCTGTTTGATGATGTTGCGTCTGCTGTGTCGAGTCGAACGTCGAGGTGGCGACCATTCCGCACTGGTGTGAGATGATCTCCGGTTGTCTTTCAGGCTTTATATGACTTGTCGTTAAGACCTTGAAGCTAGGAATTTGGCCTTCGCTTCGTTTGCTGACATTGCGTCCTCTATATCGAGATGAATGTCGCGGTTGTCTCTAGGTTGTTGGTGAACCGTCGAGGTTTGGAACTAGGGACTTTGCCGTGGCTCCGCTGTTTGATGATGTTGCGTCTGCTGTGTCGAGACGAACGTCGAGGTGGCGACCATTCCGCACTGGTGTGAGATGATCTCCGGTTGTCTTTCAGGCTTTATATGACTTGCCGTTAAGACCTTGAAGCTAGGAATTTGGCCTTCGCTTCGTTTGCTGGCATTGCGTCCTCTATATCGAGACGAATGTCGCGGTTGTCTCTAGGTTGTTGGTGAACCGTCGAGGTTTGGAACTAGGGACTTTGCCGTGGCTCCCCTGTTTGATGATGTTGCCTCTGCTGTGCCGAGACGAACGTCGAGGTGGTGACCATTCCGCACTGGTGTGAGATGATCTCCGGTTGTCTTTCAGGCTTTATATGACTTACCGTTAAGACCTTGAAGCTAGGAATTTGGCCTTCGCTTCGTTTGCTGGCATTGCGTCCTCAATATCGAGACGAATGTCGCGGTTGTCTCTAGGTTGTTGGTGAACCGTCGAGATTTGAAACTAGGGACTTTGTCGTGGCTCCGCTGTTTGATGATGTTGCATCTGCTGTGCCGAGACGAACGTCGAGGTGGTGACCATTCCGCACTGGTGCAAGATGATCTCCGGTTGTCTTTCAGGCTTTATATGACTTGCCGTTAAGACCTTGAAGCTAGGAATTTGGCCTTCACTTCGTTTACTGGCATTGCGTCCTCTATATCGAGACGAATGTCATGTTAGTGACCATTCCGCACTGGTGTGAGATGATCTCCGGTTGTCTTTCAGGCTTTATATGACTTGCCGTTAAGACCCTGAAGCTAGGGATCTTCTTTTGCTTCGTTTGTTGACATTGTGTCTGCAATATTGAGACAAATGTTGGGGTTGTCTCTAGATTGTCTATGAACCGTCGAGATTTGGCTTCGCTTTCTGGTAGAGCCTAGTGGGAAGGTATGGTTCCCTCTTTGTTTGTGTCCCTGGATTGTATACAGGGATCGATATGATCTCACATGTAGGGCAGAAGTTTCATTCATTTTTTTTTATTATTTTCTTTCCGCGATGCTCTATTATTTCAGCTTTATATCGCGAAGGTCATGATTGCCCAATTATTTCGGCTATTTTTCACGGTGCCCAATCATTTCGGCTGTTTTTTTTTACTCGCTGCTTTTTTATTGCGAGTTGCCCAATCATTTCGGCTATTTATTTTATTTTCACTCGCTGTTTTTTATTGCGAGTTGCCCAACCATTTCGGCTATTTATTTTATTTTTACTCGCTGCTTTTTATTGCGAGTTGCCCAACCATTTCGGCTATTTTGCATGCATACATGTTTACTTGCTGCTTTTTATTGCAAGTTGCCCAATCATTTCGGCTATTTCGTATGCACGTGTGGCTCGCAGATTTTTTATCGCGAGTATGGAACTTGGAATCTGGTGCCATCTCAGGATCAGCATCGCTACGACTGGTATATTGCCAGGAGCGAATCATCATTTGCCATGAAAGGACTTGGAATTTGATACCGATTTAGGCATCAGCATCGCTACAACTGGGATATTGCCAGGAGCGAATCATCATTTGCCTCTGTTGATATTGAACAAAGGTGGCTTAGCGAACAGGGTTAGGATCTTATCGACTAAGGTTTTTGACTTCATGAGCCGTAAAGGTCTCACAAAGGTATTTCTCCCTACAAGTCGTGAGGATCTCGTAGGTGTGTTTTCTCCTTAGGGATCGTGAGGATTCCTAAGTGTATGTTCCTCTGTAAGTCGTAAGGATCCTACAAGAGGGTTTTCTCCTTGTTAGTCGAGTGGACTTACAAGGGTTGTCCACCATATGGACATATCCCTAGCCACGGGTGGGGCTTGGTTAGGGAAATGTTTATTCATGCCCGTGGATTGTATACAAGGGTCAGTATCGAGCCGCCTGTAGGGCAATATCGAAGATTGTGGGAGTTGCTTAAGAACAGGTTCAGGTCCCTGTAACTTAAGACTTTCAAATCTTATGAGCCGTGAGGGTCCCATAAAAGATTTCTCTTTACGAGTCGTGAGGATCTCGCAAGTGTAATTTCTCCTTAGGAATCGTGAGGATTCCTAAGTGTGTTGCTTCCCTGTGAGTCGTAAGGTTCTCACGCGGATGGTTTCTCCTTACAAGGTCGAGAGGACCTTGCAAGTGTCTTTTAACGAGGTTGCGCCCTTTCGTGTTTTCACAAACACTTGCCGGTAGTCCTGCTGTTTTTACTCACGGAGCCCTTTCGGGTTTTCATCCGTGCCCATTTTGCTTATGGACATACCATTTTTTTTTATTCTCTTTTTTTTAACGAGGTCGCGCCCTTTCGGGTTTTCACGAACACTCGCCGGTAGCCCTGCTGTTTTTACTCACGGAGCCCTTTCGGGTTTTCATCCGTGCCCATTTCGCTTATGGACATACCGTTTTTTTTGTTTTTTTTATTCTTTATATTTTTTTTATCTCGTCTGCCTGAGGATGCTGCGGTAGTAGTTTAAAGACGTTTCGGTCGTCAGCTAGTTTTAGGACGTAGTGGTCCGTCGTTAGTTTAAGGACGTTTCGGTCCACCGTCGCCGTATTTGAGGCGAATCTCTAGTTTACTGACTTTTCGGTCTATGGGGCTTTCCCTATGAATGAGCATGATGCCCCCGGCGTATCCATCTTTCTCGGAGCATGTGGTTGTGGCGGGCTCACCTTCCAGTTTTCGGATAATGCGAACTTGCCCTGTTGGTATTGGTCTTCAACCCAGTTTTTGAAAACGTAACAGTTTTCGATCGGAGGGCCCAATACTCGGTGTTAATAGAAATAATTAGAATTTTTGACATCATCCAGTTGTAACTGGTGTTTCGGCTCCGGTAGAGTGATAAGCCTGTTGTGCACTGCCACTTCGAACAGCCTCCTTGTTTCATCCTGGGGAAACGAGTAAGGACGTTTCAACCTCTCATAGAGGGGTTGCCGCTTTTTGTTTTGGCGAATAATCGGTCTAAGGCCACTCGATTGCTGTTGACTGTTGGCGACAAAGGCCATTTTTCCTTTTCCTTTATCCTTTTTGTTCGCTCCGTTGTTTGTGGGTCTGAGATTCTCTCCGGATATCGTGCAATTGTGCGGCTGAACGTTCTCGCAACTTCTCAATCCTTCAGATATGGACTCCTTGAAAAGAGGGCCGAGGGATACTTTTTCGTCGGAATTGCTCCCGAAGGTGAGAACTCGTGATCCCCCGGGATCATCCCTATGACAATTGCCGGCAACTCTTTTATGCTCATCTGTCGTATTTTTTTACTGTCTACGAGCTTCACGCTTTATTCTGTTGACGTATTGCCTGTGAGCGACATACCCTTGCCACCAACACTTAAAGGAGTCGCAGTCTTCAGTAGGATGTGCGATCTTCTGATGATATAAGCAGTAATTAGGATGCATCTCTACTCCACCGAGAGTGTTTTCTTTAGAGGGTGGTAGCTTTATTCCCATTGATATGGCTTTAGCAAACCTTTTCCTCGTCTTGAATTTGTTTTTATCCGCAGCGGATGTTTTTTGATTTTACGGGAGTGCCTCGACTCTTTCATCTAGTCGCCGGCGTTTGGCTCCTTCCAGTATGACCATCTCACGCTCCTGATTGGCTTTACTTTTCAGACGAATCTCATTCAGGAAGGTATCGATCATCTCGTCTGACAGCCATAGAAGTTCTGGTTCAGGATCCGCCCCCCGTTTCTCGGTGCAAGGAGCCTCTTTATCATCTATCAAGGAGTGAGAGATCACATGACAACTTGCTACGTAGTTCTCAGATTCATCTGATGAGTTTTCTCCATCGTTTTCGTCCTCGAGGACGTGGCTGAGAAACTCTTGGAGCGTGATTAGAATCCGTGCCTTCTGGTTATACTCTTCCAGCGCGTCAATCTGTTTCTGCAAATCCGTGCGCTTGTCGCCAGGCTTCACGGGCTTCTTGGATTTTTTCTTGTTTTCTTTGAAGATTTTGACGGCTGGGTATGAGTGCTGGGGCCTTCACCATCGATCTTTGGAGTTGGGCGCGGCTTCAGCATCCCTTCGACGATCTGAGGTTCTAGCGGGTTCTTCCACCCGATCGCCGGGCATGCCTAGAAATCATTCAGCATCCTTTTGGTTTTGGCTGACAGCACGACCTCCCACGGAGCTTTTTCAACAAAAGAACAAGTTGCCCCCGGTGTATCCGTCTTCTTTGGAGTGTGCGGTTGTGGTGGGTTTATTTTCCACTTTTCTAAAAGTGCAAACTTGCCTTGTAGGTACTGATCTTCGATCCATCCTTTAAAGACAAAGCAATCCTCGATCGGGTGACTTACCGTTTGGTGGTAAGGGCAATAATTGGGATCGTTGACATCGCCTGGCTGCAACAGATGTTTTGGACTCGGCACATTGATGAGTCTGTTGCGCACTACCAGCTCGAACAGTCTTCTCGTTTTATCTTGAGGAGGAATAAACACTGGAAATATAATCCCCCAAATTAGTGTTAAACACTAGCAAACAACAGTGTTAAACACTGGAAATGAAGTTGTCAAATTAGTGTTACACACTAGAAAACACCAGTGTTAAACACTGGGTACAAAGTTCTCGAATTAGTGTTAAACACTAAAGAAAGAGGGGTCACGTGGGAGCACGTGAGGGCGCCCAAAGGTGGGACCAGATCCTCTTTTATCTCGTTCTGCAATTAAGTGTTAAACACTTTTTATTATTTTTATTTTGAGCGTCACGTGTTGACACGTGATGGGGATTTATGCGCTGACTGTTAAAGCGTTTGCCAAGAGGTCACGTGGTAACACGTGAGAGCGCCCAAAGCCTTCATTTCCTTTGCTTTTTCTTTCTGCGTTTTGGGAGTCACATGGGAGCACGTGAGGCATTGCCTCAAAGCTGTTTCCTTTTTATTTTTGGGGATCTTTTTAGGGGTCACGTGGGGACACGTGACCTAGTTTTATTCCTTTTCCTCTGATCACTGCGGATTGGGGTCACGTGTCATCACATGACCAATGTTCTTTATGTGCATGGAGATCTTTCAAGTCTCTTTATTTTAAGAATTAAATTCTCTGTAGGGTTAAACCCTAATCATGATTTTAGAGGAATTAAATTCCTATTAATCTGAGAGAATTAAATTCTTATATAGGGTTAAACCCTAATCTCTTTTAGAGGAATTAAATTCCCATATATGTAAAAGAATTAAATTCTTGTACAGGGTGAAACCCTAGTTCTGTCCATCTTTAAGGAATTAAATTCCTGTGAATTTGAGAGAATTAAATTCTCAATTAGGGTTAAACCCTAGTTCTGTTTTGGGAGAATTAAATTCTCTAAACTCAATTCCCCCTCTAAATTTTGGATCTGCATGGCAGGATCTCAACCCGATGAGAATTAAATTCTCATCCTATGGGGAGATGTTCTCTGTACAGATCTTCAACCAGAAGAAGAACTAAGTTCTTTATTTGCAGAAGAGTTGAACTCTTAAATTTTGAGAATTAAATTCTCTTTTTGAAGTTGATCTTTTTCCCTTTTCTCACCTAGGGTTTTCTTTGTTGAGAATTAAATTCTCCTTTCTTTTCTCTCTGCAATTTCAAGATCCCAGAATTCTCTCCAAAGTTTTCTCTCTCCAAATTCTCACCCCTTCTCTTCTCTTGGCTCGGCTCCTATTTTTAGGAGGAGGAAAAGAAACAATTTGTTTAGCAAATCTTTCATTGAAAGATTTTGCTTGTTTTCATAATTAATATGATCCTTTAGATCACACAGTGAATTTTATTCACCGTTGGATTTTAAATCCAAAGATATTCTGTTTGTTATTTCTGGTGAGATTTTTAGGGGAATCTTTCCTTGTCTAAAATCTTTCCATAAACTGGTGATTTTTATTCACCCTTGGATTTTTAACCCAACGGTCTTCATAATCCTTTTCCATTTGGAAAGATTTAGAGAAATTTAGAATTTTAATTCTATTTGGAAAGACTTAGAGAAATTTAGAATTTTAATTCTGTTAAACTGTAAGGCTTTCGAAGTTTGTCACGTGCTGGCACGCGACCCTTGGTCACGTGTGAGCACGTGACCCCCAATTGGTTCTTTTCTCAGGGTTTATTTATGCTTCAGTTTTAACCATCACGTGTCAACACGTGACCATTGGTCACGTGTGAGCACGTGATACCTCATTGAGGTATTTCCTTCAGCCATTTGTTTTTATTTCTGTTTTAATTATCACGTGACAACACGTGACCATTGGTCACGTGTGAGCACGTGATCCCCAATTGGGTCCTTCTTCAGTCGTTTGTTTTTTATTTCTATTTTAACTATCACGTGTCAATACGTGACCATTGGTCACGTGTGAGCACGTGATACCTCATTGAGATAATTCCTGATTTTTTAATCAGGGAACAACGCATAGTATATTTGCTCATAACTTTTGATCCCGGATGAATTATGAAGCCCATAATATATCAAATCGAAGTGTTTTACGAGACGCTTTCGATACCATCAGAACTTATCTATTTCTCATTCGGTAGTTTTTCAAAAAACAGCCCGGAAAATAATGGTTCGCATTTTCATAAGCGTATCACTGCCATTTGATACCTTGGGCTCTTTTGTGCAGAAATTTTTGGCGGGAACAATACAGTCGAGCCAACTGGCAACACTTACCATACAGTCCGGTCTCTTCGTTAGATATGTTGCATATCGAGTCTAAGGATGGTATCGTCAACCCCAATAACTCAATAAGTCATGCCGGTGTATGGCTCATAACAGATTGAGAAACTACTGATAACACTTATCAGTAAATCTCAGCAGCCCTGGCCAGGGACTTGCTGTTATAGCCAATCGAGTATAGCACAACATCAACCCCTAATACCGGGAGAGACGAAACCCCTCCTATTGCTTATTGCCTCCATTCGCCTCGGGACTGTACCCAAAATCCACCTGTTTGCACGACTCAGTAGAGCCGTGGTAGGGTGGAGATCAAAGTGCAGTGGGAGGACACACAATACTCTATAACGATCTTAGGTCTATAGACTAACCTGTACCAGTGTCACCTGAGAACTGTTATCCGACGATAGATATAATACCATATAGGAGTTCTCGGCGAGTCCGTTCAGTGTACCTAATCTCCACTGAGCACCCACATACAATCTTTGGTGTCACCACACCAGATGGATATGGGATCATCCATCTCCCATCATATGGGACAATAATGGTATACGCTAGTCTACTCTGGAATATCGATGCCCCGTCTCGATACACCCACGACAAGGAACAGTTCAAGGATATGCTCATAAACTACACGTGTCCCACCAGTATGATCTGCATCATAGTCCCAGTAGTCAAGAAATTATCCCGAGGGCTTTTATCAATATGTACCAAATGAGTAAGATGCATGATCAAATGAACATGTCAAGATAAAGTTAACCAGATAGCATACTATCATGTCGAGCAAGAAAGTCATCTATATCCATATATACATGTCCAAGCATCCACTATACATATAATGGCCTTTAGGGCATACATATATCCAACAATCTCCCATTTGCACTAAGGCCAGTTATTGGCTTATCTCATACTCAACATCTCAAAAAGTCGCTCATGCTGCGGCTGTGGAAGGGCCTTGGTGAGTGGATCCGCGGTGTTATTTTTTGTATCTACTCTCCGAATCTCAATCTCGTAGCGATCTACTATCTCCCGGATCAAATGATATCGCCTCAGGATGTGTCTAGACTTCTGATGGGACCTCGGTTCTTTGGCTAACGCCATAGCTCCATTATTATCACAATACAACGGTATTGGACAAATAATGGTTGGAACTACTCCCAGTTCCGCGACGAACTTTCTCATCCAGACGGCTTCCTTGGCAGCATCATTTGCAGCAATATACTCAGTTTCCATCGTGGAGTCTGCAACGGTATCCTGTTTGGAACTTTTTGTTAGTGTATATGCCCTAGGGGCCATTATTGTATCATACTTGTATGTATATTACTTAATGGAAGCTTGGGATATTCACAGTTGTATATACAGTCTTGCTAAAAATGGTAGTATGCTACTTGGTTTGTATCTACTTTAATATGTGCATATGTTTCTTGTAACGTATCACTTATACATATTAGTATAGCCCATAGGATCTTTGCTTGATTACCAGCGTTGTGATGGCAGTCACACTAGTGGGGGCTGGGTAGTCTGTAAGCAACATCCTATACAGGTCCCTGGTCGTTGGATTATCGAGATAGGGCATTGATATTCCGGAGTAGACAAAGTGTGTACGCTTCTTATCCCAGTTGGGGAGATGGTCTGTCCCACAGCCATCAGTACGTCGTACTGGAGATAGTATACAGGTGCTCGTTAGGTTACGGATACACCGGACAGGACTCGCAGGGGAACTGATTGGTTGGTATTATACTCGTCGTCAGTTAACAGTTCCCAGATGACATGAGTACAGCATAGTCCGCAGACTTGACACTGCTACTTCGCCTCGAGTGTGTCCCACTGTTCTTAGATTGCTACCCTACCACGGCTCAAAGGAGTCGTGCAAACAGGTAGCAGTTGGGTGCAGTCCCGAGCACTTGGAGGCAGTAGTCGTTAGACAGGATTCGTCTCTCCCGGTATTGGGAGATGATATCGCGCTGTGTCAGAGAGCCATTACGCAAAGTCCCTGGCCAGGGCAAGCGAGATATACTGGTAGGTTCCAGTAGCTTCTCAGGGTGTAATGGGCTTCGCTCCGACACGACTTATACAGCTATTAGGGGACTGACGCTTGCCGCCCCCTAGGCTCGATATGCGATAGTCTTAGACGAACAGACCGGACTGTACGGAGATTGTCACATCAGGCTCAGTGGGAGTTCGGATGGGTTTCCTCATCGTCCTTCTTATCGACATCTACCTGGGGACCGTTACGTACAGGTAGTGCCGCTTGCGGTCTGTGGTTAAACCCACTGCCAGCGTAGTGTCGAGTCTTTAGAGTCCCACACAGAGAGTTTTCCTGCTCCAGGCGAAACGATATAGAGGTCGTATGGTTTTACGACAAGGGTTCGGACGCGTACGTGTGTTTACGCACGTACGACTTTTCGGACAGTTTTTACTAGCCGGCTTTGGTTTAAACCAGATTCTAGTATCGGGTTATAGGATTTATACAGTCTAAAGTTTTTCCGTATTTTCACGGATTGGAGGGGCGTTCTCGTAATTTATCGGGAAGCTTCTAGAAGAGTGGTGACTTGGGGGGTAAGGTGGCATTGCATTAAATGAGATTAGTGACTCATTTGTGTGATTCATCCATGTCATTAATGCATCATAAATGCTTAATGACTCATGGAGATGAATCACTCATAGATATTTATGAAGCATGGTTGTTAATTCTTTTATTTCATTTTTGGATAAATAAATAATGCTTCATATATATTATGATAGATCATTATCTCATTTCATTATCATCTTCACCTTCTCTCTCCTCAAGCTCACTCTCTCTTCAAACCCTAACCCTAAGCTCTCATGAGTTGAGATCAAGGGTTAGCTAGACTAATACATCCATAACCTCACTCTATATCCCCTAGGTAGCTTAGATTAGCACTTTAAGCAACCTAGTTATCTCAAGTTTGAGATTAAGCTTGGCGTAGGAGCTTTCGGGTGGATCGTCTTTGATTCGAGGAGGCCGTTGAGATGCCGATGTTCCAAGGAGCCTACGAGGAGTGGAGGACAGCGATGAAGACCTGAAGGACATGTAACGTGAGGTATAACTTCGAATCCGAGTAGTTAAACCTCTAGCATATAGTTAGTAATGGTTTAGATAACGATTCATGCGCTCAAGTCTGTGTTACGAAGCTTTGATAATCGTTTTTCATATATTTCGCCTCCCCGTAAGTTCGTGGGGTGCGTGACATGGACTTACAGTGGTATCAGAGCCAACTAAACCATTACTAGCTTGTTAGCAACTAAATAGAAGTTCGATCGATGGAAAACACGAAAACAAAACCCCGGATATTCCAAGTTTCTGTTAATTTTAAAAGTGTCTGAAAAAATATTTGACATACCTTAAAATTCACAGCAGGGAAATATAAGAATACTGGGAAAATACGAAGTTCCAACTCAGTTTTATGGCCGCGGATCCGCCGCCGAGTCAACGCCGAGTTGACTCGGATTTGCTCTGTTATTCATATTTGTTGGTGTTTTGGTTTCCTATTTGTTCTTTTTATACCCAGGTTACTTCAGTGCTGGCTTGCTATTGGGATAGACACGGAAAATGGTTGTCGATCGATGTTCTAAGATATTTGGTAATTGGGTTTTTATCTGTAATGTTTAATGTGTTCGTAAACCTCCCCTAACTGCTAGTATGTCGGTTGGCAGGGGGTTGCACATTTCTGAAATGTTTACTGTTTGTGTATATGAACTGTATTGGACTGTTGTGATGATTAGCCGGGGTTTGAGATGTGTTTAATATTCATTCAATGTAAATGTAATTGATGTAATATTCTTTTGCGGGGCACATCCAGGTTGCGGTTGTAGCCACCGTTGTATTATTTCTTTTTACTGTTTTTGCTCCTAGGATAGACCCAAGGTGGGGTACACAAACTACCGGGTACGTCGAAGTGTTTAGTGGCCTACTCACGTTGTTGAGGGAGACCACTTCACTTCGGGTATTTGGCGGGTAGTTTGCCGTACCCGTAGGGGTCTAGGGTGGGGTAATGGCTACTCATCACAACTGTGTAATCCGTCTTTTATTGCAGGCTCAAAGCAAATGCGGATTGCTAGTAAATCCAATAAAGTTCATCTGTGATCTGGAATGCTTATTATTGCGTCTGACGAATGTAGAATATCTATATATATGATAGCTATTAGACGTCACTTATGTTTTACACCCGCGCTAGCCCATCCCCCGCTCTGTCGTTAGTTAAGTAACCTAACGGGTGATGACGGGACCCAGTGGCGAATGAGGATGGCATAAGAAGGACGTGGTATTTTCGTTGTTTTCTGCAATGATACGATAAATGATTGGACGCATTATTATAATACAAAGAAAATAAACCAAAGTTCAGTCATTGGAACAAATTTAAAAGAAACCACTCGGTTATTTTTAAAAGATCAGATTTTTTAATTGCGGAGCTTTAACCACTCCTTTTAAAAAAATATCAGGTTCCTTCGATTAAATCAAGTTCACTACGTTCACGGTTTTGCCAAAACCATTCGTAGCCCTCCGTCATTTCATTTGGGTATTCAGTAGTATTCAAGCTATGTATATTTGGCCCTTAGTCAAAACATAGTGTTTGGTAGCTGCTGGGGTATTCATTTGTTGCATAGATAGATGCGTTGGTTTGGGACAGTCGTATTACTTTTCTTGGCCCTTAGTCAAGAGTATATACGGGTGGGTTCAAATTATCCTGGATAATGACGGGTAGAACTTGACATGTGACTTATGACATATTTGGCCCTTAGTCAAAGTCATAAAAGCATGGGGCAAAAATCCATATCGGGAGTTTCTAAAGAAACTGAAATTTGCTTGAGTTGCATACCATTTTGGAGTTTGATGAATGTTGGTAGGATTCCTTCAACATTATCATACGATGATATTTTGGATCCCGATCTTACTGTGAGTATATACTACTTATCAGGAGATTCGTCACTTAACGATCAATGCTATAAACCAAGTAGGTGTCGAGAAAGGTGTCAGGGGGGTTACGCCCCCAGAGAAAAGTGGTTATTTAATTAAGGAACTTCGTGAAAGCGTTGGAAAACCTCCCTCGAAGTATCGACACTGGCCTGGCTGAACGGTTAAGCAAGTATTGTACGGTGAGAATTATCCTGACTAATTCTTCTTTTATGGTTTGAGGAAGGATTCGAGAAACAGTGGGAGCCATCCTGTTTAGATAAACTTAAAATCAATCTAAACTTGCAACAGCATCATGCTAAAATGTTTTCTTCTCTCTCTCTTAATTGCAGCGACCTTCTGACCACACATAGGTTACATCTAGATAACAAATTGACTGAATCTGACTTATATGACTGGCAAAGGTCTGTCCAGATGTCCATTGGCTATGACAAGCTGGACCACCCTATTACCGCTCAAGATCCCACCATCCCAGGTCCAGTTTCCACTGCCACGGATATGGATATCCGTCAGACAAGGGAAAAGGATAAAGCGAAAGCCAAGTGCCTCGTGTTAGCTTCAGTTGATGGTGTAAACCAGTAGCAGCACGAGAAGATAGACTCTGTTTCCATCTTTCTCCATAACAAAGATTTATATGGAGAGCAATCTCATAACGCAAGATATGAGACGTCGACCGAATTAATTCAAGCGAGGTTGGCCGTCGGGTCATCTGTAGGGGGCAACGTCCTTACAATGACTAGCTATATTGATAAGCTCCAGGACCTGCAGACCACGTTGGGAAACGGGTCAGATACTGACTTAATTTTACAGCTCTACCTTCTACCCTGAAGGAAACCAGGGAAGTAGAAGGAAAGACAAGGGCAAAAGTTTCGGGACTGGATATAGTAAAATAGGGACGTTCCTATTGTTATGGGATTGGGCATAGGCAGAAAGATTGCAGGGCTTTTGAAGCCAGTAGCCAGGATACGAAGCATGTTGTGGCTTCAGCCTTAAGTGTGTTTGTAATTGAAGACTGTATGTCAATAAACTCTACTTCCTGGGTACTAGATACCGGAGCAGGATCTCATATCTGTAATTCATTACATGCTTTGAGAAACAGTAGAGTTATAAAGGTAGGTGATTGGTCTCTCAGAGTTGCAAACGGAATGACAGTGAACGCTGAATCCGTGGGAGAATATCGCCTAGGTTTAACAGGTGGGCATATATTGATTTTACGTAACTGTTTATATGTACCTAGTATGACTTGTAATATCATATCAGTGTCCTCACTTTCGAGAGAGGGATATGATTTTACATTCGTAAGCGATGTAGTTAACATCCACCTAAATCAAGTTCTGATTGGGTCCGGTATATTAGATAACGGTATATACGTATTAAGTCAAGCTCAGGTTTTCAATGTCCAGAACACTCTTAAAAGAAAGTCTCTAGAGATAAATCGGGCTTTCTTATGGCATTGTAGACTAGGTCACATCAATGAGAGAAGGTTGACTAAGTTATATAGAGAAGGATATTTGAATCCGTTCGAATATCAATCTTATGTTACTTGTGAATGTTGTCTCAAAGGAAAGATGACAAAGACTCCGTTCACTGGACACGGAGTAAGAGCAAGCGAGCTCTTAGGACTCGTACACAGTGACGTGTGCGGTCCAATGTCTACACATGCGCGAGGTGGTTATTCCTACTTCATTACTTTTACGGATAATTTCTCTAGGTATGGATATGTCTTCTTAATGAAGCATAAATCCGAGGCCTTTGAGAAATTCCAAGAATACAAGAATGAAGTGGAAAAACACACAGGCAAGAGTATAAAGACACTGAGATCTGATCGAGGAGGTGAATACTTAAGTGCCGAGTTTCTGGGTTACTTAAAAGAGAATGGAATTCTCTCTCAGCTTACTCCTCCATACACACCACAACACAACGGTGTATCAGAAAGTAGGAATCGAACCCTATTGGATATGGTTCGTTCCATGATGAGTAAGGCTGAGTTACCGCGATCATTCTGGGGATATGCACTAGAATCAGCTGCATATCTTTTGAACCAGGTTCCCACCAAGACTGTGCACCACACCATATCAGATGTGGAGTGGGAAGAAATCCTATCTTCAGTATCTAAAGATTTGGGGATGTCCGGCTTATGTTAAAAAGCAGCATGCGGACAAACTCGAGGCACGATCAGTACTATGTAAGTTTGTGGGATATCCAAAGAACTCCAGGGGATATCTATTCTATTACACAGAAGAACAAAAGGTTTTTGTTTCTCGTAATACCCATTTTCTAGAATATCAGTTTTTAGAAAAGGAAACTAGTGGGAGCGAAATAGAACCGAAAGAAATTCCAGAAGCACAAACTACTACTGAAAGTTTGGTAGAACAAGAAGGTTCAGGAGAACAGGACATCCCGACGCCACTCCGCAGGAGTAGTAGGCAATCTCATCCGCTCGAGAGATACTACGGTTTTCTTATAGACGGGGATAGAGAGGATTGCACTATTGACTATGATGAGCCTACTAGCTTCCAGCAGGCCATTCAGAGCGGTGACTCAGTAAAATGGCTGGATGCAATGCGGACCGAAATGGAGTCCATGTACACTAACAAAGTATGGACTTTGGACATTGCTCCAGATGGGGTAAAACCCGTAGGATGCAAATGGATCTTCAAAAAGAAGATTGGTGTAGATAGACAGGTTGAAACCTATAAGGCTAGACTTGTTACAAAGGGTTTCCGTCAAAGACCTGCTTTGGACTATGACGAAACCTTTTCTCCAGTGGCTATGCTTAAATCCATTAGGGTCCTTCTTGCTATTGCTGCCTTCCATGATTATGAAATCTGGCAGATGGACGTAAAGACGGCCTTTCTAAATGGAAATTTGGAAGAAAGCGTCTATATGGATCAGCCAGAGGGATTCATTTAGAGTGAGAGCAGCAGTAAAGTATGCAAGCTGCTTAAGTCCATTTATGGACTAAAGCAAGCATCGCGGAGTTGGAACATCTGTTTTGATGATGCTGTCAAAGAATTCGAATTTATCAAAAATCCAGATAAACCATGCATATACAGTAAGATTGTAGGGAGAGCTGTAGTATTCCTCATCTTGTACGTGGATGACATTCTCCTAATAGGAAATGATATTCCTATGTTACAGTCAGTTAAAGGATTCTTATCACAGAAATTCTCCATGAAGGACCTGGGTGATGCCACCTACATTCTGGGGATCCGGATCTATCGTGATAGATCAAAGAGGATGTTGGGACTATCGTAGTTCAGGTACATAGACACCATAGTGAAGAGATTCAGTATGGATGATTCTAAGCACGGTAACCTACCGGCTTGTCACAGAATCACCCTCTCCAAAGAGATGTCTCCCAAGACTGATTTGGAAAGGGATCGCATGTCGATTATACCCTATGCTTCTGCGGTAGGCTCTATAATGTATGCGATGTTATGTACCAGACCAGGTGTAGCATACGCATTAAGCGTAGTAAGCCGGTATCAAGCAAACCCAGGGGAGAAGCACTGGATAGCAGTAAAGAACATTCTCAAGTACCTAAGAAGGACTAAGGAGATGTTCTTGGTATATGGCGGAAAAGACCTCCAGATGGTGGCCTTTGCCGACTCCGGCTTCCAGAGTGACAAAGATGACTCCAAGTCCATGTCGGGTTATGTCTTTACCCTCAATGGAGGGGCGGTCTGTTGGAAGAGTTCCAAGCAGGAGACCGTTGCTGACTCAACAATGGAAGCGGAGTACATAGCTGCTTGCGATGCCGCAAAAGAAGCTGTCTGGATGAAGAAGTTCCTCACAGAACTTCAGGTGGTTCGTACCAGTGTTGGTCCAATACCTCTGTATTGTGACAACAATGGCGCTATAGCTTTAGCGAAGGAACCCAGGTCCCATCAGAAGTCCAGACACATCTTAAGGCGGTATCACCTGATCAGGGAGATCGTAGGTCGCCGGGAGATCGAGGTGAAGAGAGTAGAGACGGAGAATAACAATGCTGATCCATTAACAAAGGCCCTTCCTCAGACGAAGTTCGAGAGGCTATTCGAGATGATAGGTCTACGATATGCCAGCTCATGGCCCTAGTGCAAGTGGGAGATTGTTAGTGTATATGCCCTAGGGGCCATTATTGTATCATACTTGTATGTATATTACTTAATGGAAGCTTGGGATATTCACAGTTGTATATACAGTCTTGCTAAAAATGATAGTATGCTACTTGGTTTGTATCTACTTTAATATGTGCATATGTTTCTTGTAACGTATCACTTATACATATTAGTAGAGCCCATAGGATCTTTGCTTGATTACCAGCGTTATGATGGCAGTCACACTAGTGGGGGCTGGGTAGTCTGTAAGCAACATCCTATACAGGTCCCTGGTCGTTGGATTATCGAGATAGCGCATCGATATTCCGGAGTAGACTAAGTTTGTACGCTTCTCATCCCAGTTGGGGAGATGGTCTGTCCCACCGCCATCAGTACGTCGTACTGGAGATAGTATACAGGTGCTCGTTAGGTTACGGGTACACCGGACAGGACTCACAGGGGAACTGATTGGTTGGT
This sequence comes from Agapanthus africanus, assembly GCA_030015575.1. NCBI lineage: Eukaryota > Viridiplantae > Streptophyta > Magnoliopsida > Asparagales > Amaryllidaceae > Agapanthus > Agapanthus africanus. Next base: position 769,906,734 of record JASDDO010000019.1, on the reverse strand, counting down.
ATTATACCCGTCGTTAGTTAACAGTTCCCAGATGTCATGAGTACAGCATAGTCCGCAGACTTGACACTGCTACTTCGCCTCGAGTGTGTCCCACTGTTCTTAGATTGCTACCCTACCACGACTCAAAGGAGTCGTGCAAACAGGTAGCAATTAGGTGCAGTCCCGAGCACTTGGAGGCAGTAGTGGTTAGACAGGATTCGTCTCTCCCAATATTGGGAGATGATATCGCGCTGTGTCAGAGAGCCATTACGCAAAGTCCCTGGCCAGGGCAAGCGAGATATACCAGTAGGTTCCAGTAGCTTCTCAGGGTGTAATGGGCTTCGCTCCGACACGACTTATACAACTATTAGGGGACTGACGCTTGCCGCCCCCTAGGCTCGATATGCGATAGTCTTAGACGAACAGACCGGACTGTATGGAGATTGTCACATCAGGCTCAGTGGGAGTTCGGATGGGTTTCCTCATCGTCCTTCTTATCGACATCTACCTGGGGACCGTTACGTACAGCTAGTGCCGCTTGCGGTCTGTGGTTAAACCCACTGCCAGCGTAGTGTCGAGTCTTTAGAGTCCCACACAGAGAGTTTCCCTGCTCCAGGCGAAACGATATAGAGGTCGTATGGTTTTACGATAAGGGTTCGGACGCGTACGTGTGTTTACGCACGTACGACTTTTCGGACAGTTTTTACTAGCCGGCTTTGGTTTAAGCCAGATTCTAGTATCGGGTTATAGGATTTATATAGTCTAAAGTTTTTCCGTGTTTTCACGGATTGGAGGGGCGTTCTCGTAATTTGTCGGGAAGCTTCTAGAAGAGTGGTGACTTGGGGGGTAAGGTGGCATTGCATTAAAAGTGATTAGTGACGCATTTGTGTGATTCATCCATGTCATTAATGCATCATAAATGCTTAATGACTCATGGAGATGAATCACGCATAGATATTTATGAAGCATGGTTGTTAATTCTTTTATTTCATTTTTGGATAAATAAATAATGCTTCATATATATTATGATAGATCATTATCTCATTTCATTATCATCTTCACCTTCTCTCTCCTCAAGCTCACTCTCTCTTCAAACCCTAACCCTAACCTCTCATGAGTTGAGATCAAGGGTTAGCTAGACTAATACATCCATAACCTCACTCTATATCCCCTAGATAGCTTAGATAAGCATTTTAAGCAACCTAGTTATCTCAAGTTTGAGATTAAGCTTGGCGTAGGAGCTTTCGGGTGGATCGTCTTTGATTCGAGAAGGCCGTTGAGGTGCCTATGTTCCAAGGAGCCTACGAGGAGTGGAGGACAGCGATGAAGACCCGAAGGACATGTAACGTGAGGTATAACTTCGAATCCGAGTAGTTAAACCTCTAGCATATAGTTAGTAATGGTTTAGATAATGATTCATGCGCTCAAGTCCGTGTTACGAAGCTTTGATAATCGTTTTTCATATATTCCGCCTCCCCGCAAGTTCGTGGGGTGTGTGACATGGACTTACACTTTTCTAACTAACCGCCCCTCCATTGAGGGTAAATACAAACCCTGAGATAGATTTTCTGTCATCCTTATCACATTTTAGAAGCTGGAATCGGTAAAGGCCTCCATTTGGAGATCCCCATTACCATACACCAAGAACAATTCTTTAGTCCTTCGTAAGTACTTAAAAATATTCTTCACTGCTATCCATTGTTTCTCCCTTGGGTTAGATTGATACCTGTTTACAGCAGCTAGTGTATAAGCAACTTCAGGGCGAGTACATAACATCGCATACATTATAGATCCTACGGCTGAAGCGTAGGGTACAATGCTCATGCGAGCTCTCTCTTCATCAGTCTTCGGACAGAAGTCCTTGGAAAGAGTGATTCCATGATAAGCGGGCAAGGCACCACGCTTAGAATCTTCCATACTAAACCTTTTTAGGATGGTGTTAATGTACTTTGATTGGGAAAATCCCAATAACCTCTTGGTTCTATCTCCATAGATCCCAATGCCCAAAATGCACGAGGCATCACCCAGGTCCTTCATGGAGAACCTTTGTGATAAGAATAGTTTGACCAATTGTAGCATAGGAATATCATTTCCTATCAAGAGAATGTCATCCATGTACAATACGAGGAATATGACAGTACTCCCTACAATCTTCTTATAAATGCATGGTTCATCTATATTTTTGACAAAATCAAACTCTTTGATTGTATCATCAAAGCAGATGATCCAGCTCCGTGAGGCCCGCTTTAATCCATAAATGGATTTAAGCAACCTACATGCTTTCCCGCTGCTCCCTCTGTCAATGAAGCCCTTTGGCTGATCCATATAAACACATTCTTCTAAATCACCATTTAGAAATGCAGTTTTAACGTCCATCTGCCAGATTTCATAGTCGTAGTGAGCAGCAATAGCAAGTAGGACCCGAATGGATTTAAGCATTGCTACTGGAGAGAAAGTTTCATCATAGTCCAATCCTGGTCTTTGACGAAAACCTTTCGCTACAAGCCTTGCTTTAAAGGTCTCTACCTGTCCATCTACACCAATTTTTCTCTTAAAGATCCATTTGCACCCTACGGGTTTTATCCCAGGAGGTGCAACGTCCAAAGTCCATACTTTGTTGGTGTACATGGACTCCATTTCGGATCTCATGGCATCCAGCCACTTCACTGAGTCACCACCCGTGATAGCTTGCTGAATACTAGTAGGATCATCATCATACATGATGCAATCTTCTCTATCACCATCAACGAGAAACCCATAGTATCTCTCCGGTGGGCGAGAAGTTCTACTAGATCTCCAGAGCGGCTGAGGTTCTTGAAGTTCTACTACAACATCAGTTTCAACCAATTCGTCATAAGCAATTTGTGTCTCTAAAACCTCTTCTAGTTCTACCGCATTGCCATCAGTACTATTTGTAAAAAATTCATTTTCTAAAAATGTGGCATGTTGAGAAACAAACACCTTTTGTTCCTCTTTGTGGTAGAATAGATATCCATACGAATGTTTTGGATATCCCACAAATTTACACATGACCGATCGTGTCTCGAGTTTGTCTGGATTCTGCTTTTTGACAAAAGCCGGATAACCCCATATCCTAACTCTTTTAAGAGATGGTCTCTTTCCACACCATATCTCATATGGAGTGGTAGACACGGTCTTAGTTGGAACCCTGTTTAACAGATACATTGCTGTCTCCAATGCATGTCCCCAAAAGGAAAGCGGTAACTCAGCATTACTCATCATGGACTGTACCATATCTAATAGGGTACGATTCCTCCGTTCTGACACACCGTTGTGCTGTGGTGTGTAAGGGGGAGTGAGCTGAGAGAGAATCCTATTCTCTTTTAAGAAGTCTGAAAACTCTGTACTCAAATACTCTCCACCTCGATCCGATCGAAGTTTCTTGATGCTCAAGCCTGTTTGTTTTTCTACTTCAAGTTTATACTCCTTGAATTTCTTGAAAGCTTTGGATTTGTGCTTTAATAAAAACACGTGTCCGAATCTTGAGAAATTATCAGTAAAAGTAATGAAGTATGAAAAACCGCCTCTAGCATGTGTAGACATTGGTCCGCATACATCACTATGTATGAGGCTTAAGAGTTCCACAGCTCTTTCTCCGTGTCCGGTAAACGGAGTTTTGGTCATTTTACCTTTGATACAGGACTGACAAGTCACATAAGATTTATTTTCAAAAGGATTCAAATATCCATCTTTATGTAGCTTGTTTAGTCTTGTTTCATTAATATGACCAAGTCTACAATGCCAAAGAAAAGCTTCATTTATATCTGAAAATTTTCTTTTATTAGTATGTTGTATATTGAAAACTGTGTGTTGGTCCAGGACGTAAATACCGTTATTTAGTGTACCATACCCAATCAACTGTTGATTCAAGTTAATGTTCATAACATTATTTTGCAACAAAAAATGATATCTTTCATTGTCAAACAAAGAAACGGATATTATATTACATAGAATACTAGGTACATAATAACAAGGGTTCAAAACCAAAATACAACCCGAAGGCAACCCCAGATGATACTCTCCGACGGATACAACATGTACATTGGAACCATTTCCAATCCGCAGAGTATGGTCTCCAGTCTTTAAAACTCTACTGTTTCTCAATCTCTGCATACAATTGCAGATGTGAGACGCAGAACCGGTATCTAATACCCAAGATGCAGAGTTTATAGAAAAACAATTTTCAGTTACAAACACACCTGAAGCGGAAGCATCAGTATGCTTCTTCTTCTTGAGATCAGCAAGATACAGAGCACAGTTGCGTTTCCAATGTCCCGACTTGTGGCAGTAAAAACATTCTCCTTTTCCACTTCCCACGGCCCCGGATTTGTCTTTCCCCTTCGCCTTTACAACTCCACCTCTCGGTTTAGCGGGTTTCTTCTTCTTCTTTCCCTTGGCCTTGGATTTTTGGATGGAAGAGGAAGATGGCCAAGCAAACAGAGCGGGAGTCTTCGTTGTCTTAAGCGTGCTCTCTACACTTCTCAGCATATTGAGAAGTTCAGGCAATGATTTCTCCAAATCGTTCATATTGAAATTCATAATGAACGGAGCAAAGGCAGGGGAGACCGTAGAACAATATCAGTATATTGCTCATTGTCCATGGTCCATCCCAGGTCCTCAAGTTCTTCTATAAGACCAATCATCTTCAAGACATGCTCTCCTATTGATGTGCCAGGGGCCATCCGCATCTGAAACAACTTTCGAGATGCCTCGTATCGTAAAGTCCGAGATTGCTCTCCATACATATCCTGTGTATGAAGAAAGATGGACTGAATATCCGTCTTCTCATGTTGCTTCTTGATGTTTACTGTCCATAGAAGCAAGCACGAGGCACATGGCCGTGTCACAATCAATATCCCATGTTTTTCGGATCTCCTTATCCGAAACAGATGATTCAGGACTTGGGACGGGTGGGGCTTTGGCAGTGAGGACATATGATACTTTATCATATGTGCATGCAATGTTCAGGTTCCTCAACCATTCTTTATAATTCGATCATGTCAGTTTGTTTTTCTCTAAAAGAAGCTTAAGTCCCGTCATCAGGTATCTGCCATTAGGAGAGAGAAAGGAATACACTCAGCGAAATACTCTTGCAAAGAATTAGATTGGTTATTATCTTATCTAATCGATGTCTCCCACTGCTTTTATCAAATTTTCTTTCAAAACCTTAAAAGAAAACTAGCCAGGATTGATTACATTCTACAGTTTCGCTAACTGGTCAGCCAGGCCAGTGTCGGTATTTTGAGGGAGCTTCCCCGTGCTTTTGCATGGACCTAATTAAAATAAACATCATTTTCCCAGAGGTCAAACCCCGTTGACACCTTTCTAGACACCTCCTGGATTAGCTAAGTAAAGTGCAAAACTCTCCTGGGAGTAACACTTACTCACAGTGGGATCGGGATCCAACTATCATATAGATGGTATGCAATCTCATTGCAAATTTCAACTCTTGAACTCCTGATATTGTTTTTATCCCTAGCTGCTTATGACCTTAGCTATGGTCAACATATCATAAGCACTAGTCAAGTTCTACCCGTCATTTCGAGATTAACTAGACCCACCCATATGACCCTTGACTATGATCAACATAATCACATGAATGTCCTAATTGATCGCATCATATGCTTTGTAGGAAGACATCACTTAGCTACCGTACACTACGCCTTGACTATAATCAACATACGTAGCACGAATACTAAGTACCCTGCTTCCTAAAATGACGGAGGGTTGCGGATGGTTTTTATGAAAACCTTTAACGATTTGAACTTGATCTCGTTGTAGAATAAAAATAGTTTAGAAAAGGAGTGGCTTAAGTTCCGCATCTTTTTGAAACTAGCATTTTTCATAAAAAAGGCCGAGTGTGTTTCAAATCTGATTCTACAATATCTTTAGGTTTCTTTTTCTTTACATTAATCTTATTAATGTAGTCTCATCATTTAAGTTCCTAAGCCATCACAGAAAAGAAACGAAAATAGAACGTACACTTATGCCATCCGCATTCGCCACAGTATCCCGTTATGCTCCGTTAGGTTACTTAACTAACGGCATAGCGGGACGGGACTAGCGTGGGTGTAAAACATAAGCAACATTTATTATATATCATATATATAATAATAATCCATTCGTCTCAGATACTAAGTAATCTCATCACTGAATATCAACAGCAGAAGCACATATGAAAAATATGATATCTAGGAGGTCCGTATTTTGTATTTAGCCAACAATAGAAAATACGGATTCTACGGTCGCGATGAATTGCCAAGCCCACACCCTTAGACCCCTACGAGAGCAGCAAGTGACCCTGCCAGTTCTAGAGTTTAGGAGACCCGGTCTCGACTCCTCGAGATGGCCTCCCACTGAACCCTAGAAGCCGGTCACTTGTGCTCCCCTCCTTGGGTCTATCCTAATACGGAAAAGTAAATAATATACAATAATGGTAACATCAACCTCAAACCGGAAGTGCCCAAAATAAAAGAATATTACATACAATTAATTTTTACATGGATGAAAATAAAGACTCCCATCTCACATAAAACCCCCGGCTATTCAATCGCGACAATCCTGCACATCATATCTCAGCAACACATAATATCATATATCATCAACGTAAGCAAGTATGCGTACCCCGATTGTCATTGATGTATAGCAACGAAATCGGCGATACACCACATACTACACTTACGGTCACAGAAAAGAAAGTGAAAAACAACAACAAATGAAATTATTACATTCACATATATCAAGACGATGTTAAACATTTCGATCGAATCAATTAACACCCACAAATTACCCCGAGAGCTCAACACTTGAGCAAAGTTAAAATACCCAAAAACCGTGCCACAGTGTCGATGGACCAGCCGTAGAAGGAGTTAACCAATGCCTCACCTATGGCAGCACAGAACTATGGCAAACCCTAGGGTTCGATCGCGGTTCCGTGAGCATACAATCGAGTTAAGGTTTTGTGTTCTTCTAGAGGGTCCATAGGGATACTTACACGATTTTCCGAATACAATTAACTTGAAAATTACAACTCTTGAAAATTTCAGAGGGAGTCTTAATGTGGGGTTTGAAGTTCGATCGAACTGTTAAATATTGTCTAGGTTACCAATACACTGTTAAAATATACGACTACGAAACACTACGAAATAGCCCCTAATCAAAATAAACATTACATGAAAATTTGGGCTAAATAAACAATACCTAAAACCCCAAATCCTACAGAACAGAGCATAGTAGAAATACGGGGCACATTGGAGCTAATTTGGCTGAGCAGGCTGGTCAAACAAGGGATGTGCTCGGTTTTTTGTAGGTGGAATTGCCCCGTATTTCTCTAGTGTTCTAAGTATATCTCATATAAACTTCTGCAGTTGCTAAAAAATTTTTAAACGACTTTTTACAAAATTTCCAGCGAGCAAAATTAGGGTTTCAAATATCGTATTTTTCGGAGTTGATTTCGTTTTCGTAATTGTTTTAACACCGTGTCTAAAATTCTAGCTTGGCTCTAATACCACTGTTGGGTTTCCATAGCACCTAATCTAGGGTTTGGAAGCATCACACATGCCACTTTAAAAATTTAGAGAGGTGCTAAGCAAACTAACTATGAATCTTTAACTAGAAGTTTATGGTAACATTAAAAATATCTTACACTACAAACTATATATTACTAAGTGAAGAAATTACAACCTTTGTAGACTTCCCTTGGTGATTCCTTGGACCTTTAAGAGTTTGAGACGGATCGCTAGAGGCCTTCCTTATCCACGATGATCCACCCGAAGTCCCTTTGCCCAAAGCTCCTTGCTTCACTTTAATTTTGAAAGAATTGGAGCAAACACCCTACACAAATGGGCTAAAGAAGTGTAGAATGATGAAGTGGTTTGTATTCTCTAATCAAAACCCTTTCTTTTTTACTACCTCACTCAAATGAAAACTCAAGAGAGCTTGGAGGAAGAAGAAGGAGATGGCAAAAGCTTTTTCTCAAAAGATAATGATAAACAACTTAATGAAAAACGAGAATAGAAAAAATATATATATTTTCACTCTCTCATCTCAAACCATGGTTAACTAATATATAGATATTTTGCATATGAGTTAAAGTCCAAATGAAAATCAAACCATGGGTTAAAGCTTGGTCAAATGAATGAAAAGTGTAGAAAAACCCAATTATGATTTAATTTTCATTTCCTTTTAATCCAAATCCAAATATATATATATATATATATATATATATATAAGTTCCATGTGAGTCTTGCATTTCTATCATAAGTGTATCAACAACCATGATACCATGTATGCATGTATGTATCCATACACATCATCATGTGCATACATGTATGCATACATCAACAAAGAAAATGGTTAAATAAAGAATTGAGCTAAAAGTCAAATGATAAATCAACACTTGATTTCATAAACCGGTCATATCACATACGACCCGACCAATAGAAAAATGCCCAATTAATATACGGTATCACATACCCGCATTTAATCGGGTCCCCGCGCATATCTCATATGCACACCATATCGTTTTGCCTGAGCTAGGAAACTCCTGTGTGGGACTCTAAGATTCGTCAATACGCCGGCAGTAGGTGATGATCATATCAAACACTCACAATCCGCAAGCGGTCAGCTAAACGTAACGGCCGCCTGGGTATTGAGCGATCAGAAGAAAAACAAGCGAAGCTGTCAAAAACTCCCGTCGAGCCAACTGACAACACTTACCGTACAGTTCGGTCTCTTCGTCAGATATGTTGCATATCGAGTTTAGGGATGGTATCGTCGACCCTAATAACTCAATAAATCATGCCGGTGTATGGCTCATAACAGATCGAGAAACTACTGATAACACTTATCAGTAAATCTCAGCAGCCCTAGCCAGGGACTTGCTGTTATAGCCAATCGAGCATAGCACAACATCAACCCCCAATACCGGGAGAGGCGAAACCTTTCCTATCGCTCATTGCCTCCATGTGCCTCGGGACTATACCCAAAATCCACATGTTTGCATGACTCAGTAGAGCCATGGTAGGGTGGAGATCAAAGTGCAGTGGGAGGACACACAAGACTCTATGACGATCTTGGGTCTACAGACTAACCTGTACCAGTGTCACCTGAGAACTGCTATCCGACGATAGATATAATACCACATAGGAGTTCTCGGCGAGTTCGTTCAGTGTACCCATTCTCCACTGAGCACCCGCATACAATCTTTGTGTCACCACACCAGATGGATATGGGATCATCCATCGCCCATTATGGGACAAGAATGGTATACGCTAGTCTACTCTGGAATATCGATGCCCCGTCTCGATACACCCACGACTAGGAACAGTTCAAGGATATGCTCATAAACTACATGTGTCTCACTAGTATGATCTGCATCATAGTCCCAGTAGTCAAGCAAATATCCTGAGGGCTTTATCAACATGTACCAAATGAGTAAGATGCATGATCAAATGAACAAGTCAAGATAAAGTAAACCAAATAGCATATTGTCACGTCGAGCAAGAAAGTCATCTATATCCATATATACATGTCCAAGCATCTACTATACATATAATGGCCTCTAGGGCATACATATATCTAACAATAATTTTATTCAATTTCTCCAGAACTAGAATCCATCATCGAATTGGAATAAGTTCCTTCGAGTTCGTATGTAACTATACGATGGAATATTCAAGAAATGTGGTTCTTCGTAGTGATACGGAGTGTTCTGGAGAAATGTAAAAGGGATGTAGGAGCGGCAATGATATATGCGACTCCGTGACAATCCAAAAGCCAAAGTGTTTTAAGAAGATTCGGTTAACTTGGTTCATGAGTTTTAGTTTAGGGTCGGGCCATGGTTGCTGCCAAAGAGAGAGATAAAAGAAACACTCAGCTTGCACTATAACCTAGATTAGATTGGTTAATCACTTTATCTAATCAGGATGACTCCCACTGTTTTATCGAATTCTCTTTCAAACCCTAAAAGGAGAATTAGTCGAGATCATCTAAAATCACCTGAAGAGTAACACCTACTCATCAGTGGGAATCGGGATCCAACTATCATCGCATGATAACTTGATGGAATCCACTCAAATCAACATACTCCAGAAGGTATGCGCTTTCCTGGCAAGTTTCCTGTATATTTGAAACTCCTGATGTGGTTTTTACCCCTAGGACCGAAGTGACCTTGACGACTAATCAACAAATCAAAAGGTCCTAGTCAAGTTCAACCCGTCATTATCCAAGATTGCATTAGATCCACCCCATGACCCTTGACGAATAATCAACAAAGTCACACGACCGTCCTAACCAATCACACTATCTATGCAACAGAAAAGTATTACAGAGCTACCGCGCACTACGTCTCGGTGAATAGCAATGACAAATGTAGCACGAATACTAAGCAATACTAATATGAAATGACGGAGGGCTACGGCTAGTTTTTGGCTAAAAACCTTTAACGTAATGAACTTGATATCGTTGAAGGAACCAAGTGGTTTTACAAATATATAATGGCGTAAACTTTTGCTAAAGAGGTCACTCCATGTGAAAGGATCTCGGCTCTTTCCTCATGAGATGCAGGGTGTTCCAAACTGAATACCATGATGCAAAGAAAAAGTGTAACGTTTTGAAAATCGTTTCGGTGAAATTTCGGAAAATCGGTAAAATAAGGGGGTTTTCTGTAAAAAGTCAAAATACAAATATTTTTATTATAAAATTAAATATACATATTCTAGCTACGTAATTACTAGTATTTGGTGTTTATTGAGCCACTGGTGAAATTTCAAATTTTCTGAAAATTTTTCCGAAATTAATTATTTTAATATTATTTTAAGCCGTCACTAATACATTTAATTAGAGAAAATTACAAATTGGAATGGGTTGATACAAATTTTATAATTCATGGCACACTAAACTGGCATGCAAAATATTGTTTCTGAAATGAAATGGTTTGCCAAAACGGTTTTAGAAATATCGAAGAAAAATGGCCTAATTAGTGAATGTTGTATTAATAGGAATTAGGGTAATACATTTATCTTTTTCCCTAACCCCCACACACCCACACCTCACCCTCTCTTCCTCTCCCATGTGGCCGGCCCCCCTTTGACAGCCCCCCTCTCTTTCCAATCACCTCACTTTTCATTACTTAAACAATGAAAAGAAAAGAAAAAGAAAGAAAGTCAAAGCGGTGTGGACTTTGTCTTTTCTCCCCATTTTCAACCCCTCCCTCTCTCTCCTCACTCCCTCAATTTCTAGCCGAAAATTCCCAGCCCCCAACAGCAGCCCCTCCTTCCATCTTCTCCTCTCATTTTCCATCAAAAAATTCACCAATTTCCATAAAAAATCAAAGCTAAAATTCAAATCAAAGCCCTACCCATTTTCCCTTATCTCTTTTAGCATGGATCTTGGTGCAAAGATTTCAATTTGGAGGGCTAGATTTCAAGTTGGATCAATAGGTTGTGAGGTATAAAAATCTTGACCTTTTTGTTAAATTGTTAGTTATTGCTTCAAGCAAATTTAATTAAGTGTTAATTTGGTTGTTGTTGTTTGTGTGATGAAATTCAAGAAAGGGGTTGAATTTCTAATTAGGGTTTGAAGCATCCTAAGTGGGTCAAATTCAGTGTTGTTGATATCTAGTGGGTTAGTTTGGTTGATCATGCGATGATGTGATCGCTATATCGTAAATCCGCAATGTTACGCCGATTTTCAATTCTAGTGCTTACAAGTTTTTTTTATAAATATTATGATGATTTGAGAATTAAAATATGGTAAGGGTTTCATCACGTCTTTGACATGATAATGAGTAGTTTAACACCTTAGGTTGTGCGAAACCTAGTCTAGTTGTTGAATTATATATTGTTGCTTTAAAAGTGTTAAAATTGGGTAAAATTGTAAACTAGAATTTCGGGTTAATGAAAGATAGTGAGATTAAAAATCTAATTAGGGTTTGTATGACTTATTTATAATGTTTAGTGGATATTGTGGCCGCTAGATTTGTTTAAATATCAAGTTTTGTACTAAAACGGTTAATTTTGCTTGCTAGATTTTCGGAAAAATAGCTTTTAAAGTGAGTATGAGGTTTTTGTGAATTGCAACCTATTTCATATTATAATTAGTGATTGTGAATGTGTAAATGGGTGTGTTTGGGTTTTTCTCGATGGTTTGGCGTTTGTACGCCGACGTCGAGGGTTTTTGGGTTGATTTGTGAAAGCAACCATAGGTTTTGACCTATGTGGGGTTCGTGTGTCGTTTTGGTCATGAGTTGGATTTTAATGCGATACGGTGCGTTATGATATGTAGGTACCTCCCGTGGACTTCGAGACGACAAGCAAGCGCGTGGCAACATCGGCACCGGCGAGCGAGGACCAGGTGAGTGGATTTATATCTACGGGGAGAAGTCGGGTGGATGGCGTATAGCACCCCCGCAGTTCGTGGTGATGTATACGAATACGTAAACACACATATATTGATTATATATTGTTTGATGTTTTTGATGATAAAGATGGGTATTTGGTGTGATTGGATTAGTGTAGTGTTGCGAAACCCTAAAGTAGTGGTTGCACCACACATACACACACACCCCCATACTTGCATACATTCTTATTTCATTTGTGCTTATGTGGGAATATATATTTATGTGTTCACATGGGTATGGGACTAAGTGTTCACATACCGAATTTGAGGATAGTATTTGGGATTTGAGGTGAGTCGATGAGATGTGATTTGAGACCGTAAGATCGAGATATGGCAGAATTCGTATTTGAGATACGTCGTGATGTTATAGCGGATCTTTAGACGACGATACCATGGGAATAGTGATATAAACAAAATGGTCGACATGTGATCATGATATGAGATATGATATGTTAGGATGTTTATGATAGGCCGCATTGGGCGATATATACTTCTTTATGACGATATGTGCTGATGATATCGGGCTGTACGAGACTGTCGATCAGTAGTCAGATCATGATTATATTGATGATATTGGTATTGTACTAGGCGTAGATCAGTACCCGGATTATGATCTTGATAAAGAGGATACCGGATGAATAATATGATGAATGTGATATTGACCGTACCCATATTTGGGATGCCGTACGACGGATTTACGTACGAGCTATATATTGATGTTTGATCTGCACTCTTGACTTGAGAATATTTGATTATAGATATGGTATCGGATGTGATATTATCGAGGGGGGATCACCGACTAATATATATATATATATATGTATATATATGTATCGACTCAGACGTTAGGCGGCTTCCTTACCTTTAGTTTAGCTTGACAGCTTAGCCCTATAGTTTAGTGTTGTTGTTAGCCCATATTAGTTGTCGTTGTGTCTAGTATTCAGCTCCCGCTCATTATTGTTGCTCGCTCTGCATCGTCTGCTTACATTATGATTCATGTTCTATTGTTGATATCATGCTGTTAGGACACCAGCACCATTACCGATGACGTGTATGTACCACGTACAGTTACTTGCCGGCTCACACACATCTTCATCGGTAATTTCCATGTCATGAACACTTTAGAAAATACTATTTCATTTGACATAGGTTGCTAGCTAATAGTTTAGACATGATATTAGTGTTCTTGCCTTATATGCTAGTTTAGACATTGTAGTTATTACTTGCTACTTCATGCATGTTATTATTCATTGATATGCCGCATTCATGGATTTTTATGTCTATATTCACTGTTTACATGTTATTGAGGATTTGGATTCGGATTTTCATGAGATTTCCTGGATTTGGGGGAAAACCGCAAAAACACTTATAAACTTCTTTCTCTCTTTTTAAAAGAAAAGTGCGGTTTTCCCATGACGTATGAGTCGTCCACCATGAGTTTGCTGATGGATTTCGAGACCCGATTCGAGGAGTTGGATGAACCGTTTCGGGTACATGGTGGACCCGGTAAGGTACCCCGGGGAAAGAAGCTTGTGTTGCTAACGATGAGCCTGGCAGGGGAGCACTACCGACCGGTGATTTTACCCGACGCGTCGGATATCCGGAGGATACCGTCGTGGTCTTGAGATTGATGGTAGGGGCCGGTCTGGACTTACGGCGTCCTAGATAGTGAGATTGATACAGAGATTCTGAGATATTGAGGTACAGAGATTTGATGATACAGGCCAGTCCGGATAGCCGGAGCCTGAGATATTGAGACATTGGGATTCATATTTTGTGTCGATGCTAGACACTGTTTATGCTGATTTCATTTATGATATCTCTTTTAAAAATACAGAAATCTCACTAATTTATGAAAGCAGTTTACTTCAGTACATGCATTCCGTTTCATGCATTGATACATCATCCATATGATACACTGCTACCTGAGGCACTGACACGGGCACATGGGATTACACTTGGGTTAGATATTTACCCTAGCCATTTTTATAGGCTGCTGGTTATATATTTGAGAATATATTATGATCTTATGACCTAGGATTGTTTTGTTCATGCGATTTCTGTTCGTAGATGTTTTTCTACTCACGAGTTGGCAACTCACCCCCGTTGTGCCACAGTTTCTTGCAGGTTTTGCCGTACAGGTTTCATTACGGCTTTGCTGGCACTGCTTCTTTCGGGTGACTTGCTATTGGTGGGTTTATTGGTATCGTACCCATCATTATACTTTGTATAATATTATTCAGTTGTATCTAGTAAATTCCATCAACCAAACATGTATTTATTTCAGAGATAGAGACCGGTGATGTTTATTCTTTCGACCTTAGAGTCGCGCGTTGTATTTCTATGGATTTCTTGCTGTTTTAAGTTTCCTTTTGAGTTTTGATCCTCGCCCTTGGCGTTGTATATTATATTGCTTGTGTGGTTGTGACCGTCGTTTGACGAAGAGCTAGCTCCCACTTGGGGATGCCTTTTTTATTGATTTCGTATACTATTCATGTTGTATCCCGTTTGGGGGCCAGTATTTACAAAGGAGACTTTGCCGAAATTTTCAGAAAATACTTGATCTTTTTAAAACTCATAATTCAGCTTATGCTATTAAAACTACTTGTTTTAAGTTGGTTTTTCCTTCACTCTACTACTTTTCTTGGTTTGGATTTCTGGGTTTTCGGCTTACTTAGATTACGTACGCCTCGAGGCGTTTCGTAGTTTAAGTGCCGGTCATGTTCCGTACTTTCGGGACGTGACAAAGTTGGTATCAAAGCATTAGGGTTTGCCTTCGGAGCGTAGGATGACCCTTGGTTGATGGAATATGTGACTAAAGTAGAGTGACGTACCGTGGGTATGTTCCGCGGCATATTTACGATACGCTACTCCACTTAAGAAGTCTTAGGATGTACATTTCTTTTTTCAGTATTATATTCATTCCTGATCTAGCCTCATCGGTACCAGTTGTGGTTTTGCTGCCACGATTACGGGCAGGGAGAGCTACGGCTAGAGTTGCGGTCAGCACGAGCTCGTTACGAACGAGGACTGACCAGGGTGTGATTCCGGCGACACACGATTGCAGAGATGTGTCTTTTTATTGTGTTTTCGTGCCACGAGCGTTTGATGGATCGCTGTATGAGATTACTCGGACGTGCAGATCAGCACCAGAGGATTGAGCCAATGATAGAGGCCAGCCAGATTTTGATGACCGTTGGCGTATTGCTTATTCATGATGATTGAGATACTGTTCAGCGTGCAGACGAGTGAGCCAGTTATTGCTACGAACGACGAGATATCGCCCCAGATGTTAGTGCTATTACAGTACGAGTTGTACTAAGAGATGATAGAAGGTCGCTAATCACCGAGGATGAATGACTAGGACATGTGGTTCGTTCGCCTACCCCGATGCGAGGTCATCAGATAGATTGATTTCAGCTAGAGACGACTTCACGCGGAGATGTTGAGAGTCGACAGAGACGATCGAATGTCAGAAACCTATTATTCTAAGTTTAAAGTATTCGGAAGAGCATGCAGGAAATTCTATGGACCCTCTAGAAGAATGAAACCCTAACTCGACTTAATGACCGTGTGAAAGCCTTTGAACCTTAGGGTTTGCGGCAGTTCCGCGACGCCATTAGTGAGGCTTGGGTTTTCCCTTCTATGGCTGGACCATCGATGCTGTGGTACGTACTCGATACTGTTAAACTGTACCCAAGATGTTGAGCTTTTGGGGGATTATGAGGTTTTGACAAATCGATCGGATGGTTCAACTTCATTCGGATGCTAGGTGGTGAGATGCATTCTTGGGAGACTCCAGATACGAGGGTAGCCGTTGGAGCTCAGTCCATGCATCCACGACGAAACGAGTCCGAAGCAGTCGACATTAGAGAAAAGTGGAGTAAGAGGTTCGTACCAGATCTGGATAAGATGACGTTCCACTCCGCCGACATCAGAGATGCAATACGCATGCCGAGGCATTGTGCTTGGATATACCTTCCAGAAGGAGTCGCGATGAGTATGCAGCCGTTCCGGAACAAGAAACTGATATAGTAAAGGACGATGACTTCCGGACAGTTCGGCAGAAACGAGATTTGGGAGAGACCTCGACAGGACCTTTCTGGAATAAATTACGAGAGGATTTGGACCCAGGAGTGGTCATGAAACGCATACCAGCAGGCCAGATTTCAGGATCGTCGACGAGACATGCTATGAGTGACCACGACAGTTGGCCAGAGATTCTTAGAGGATGTGCTTGAGCGGGACTATTCCGCCATATTTGATTTCGGTATTTTGGGCGATCTATTCGCATGATTGATTTTGATGATTGAGTTTCATGATATTTGTTTTCATGGACCATGGTTGCACCTGCTGAGTATTTGCGATTTTTGCACAGCTGTTGCACTTGATATCGTTTTCGTGCCTTGGTTTCTCACGTTTATGATTTTATGGGTTTCATACAGTTGAGTTGATTTTGTGCGTATATACGCACACGATTTGGTTTTTGCATTCGGTATGATTCACATATGCTTGCAGTGCATTGATACGCATTTTGTGCACTTAGATGCACTGGACTTCGATTTCGATTGTGATACTCGATATTTGTTTTGTGAACCTGTTCACACCATAATATTGTATTATTATATTCCCCATTCTTATTCTTTTTATAAATAAACAGATGCTTTTGACGCATGTCTGCTACATGTTACAGGTTACAGGTTCTTGGACAGAAAACAGTGAAAAAGACGAAAGATGATACAAAAGCGGGACTTTTGACCAACAAATAGAAGGATCCTAGTTAAGCCTAGACGAAGAACAGTTCACAATCAACAAGGCAATGCAAGGTCCAAAATTACAAAGCGAATGGTTAAAAATCCATTGCAAATTGTTCACTGAAGATCTGGAACCAATGTAGAAGCCCAATTGATAAAAGAACCAAAGAACCAGAAGCCCAATAAGACCAAGAACAAAACCCTAAATTTTCAGCATCCAATCTTTCTAAAGGGCCGCGGAACCGCGGCCCAAGCCTGCTATTGCCGCGGTTCCGCGGCCATATTGTGCCCGTACGTGGAGAACTTTTTACCAAAATGTTTAGCGGCGCTGAAAAGTTGACCTAAGGCTATTTTTGTAAATTTAGACATGCGGATCAAAATGTAACCTAGGGTTTCCTATTCTCTATAAATAGGAACTGTAAAGATTGTAATTCTTATGCCTCCTTTTAATAATAAATTCAGAATTCTTTATGGAGAGCATCAGTGTCTCTCTTCGATTCAGAAATTCAGATCTGACAACCCGCGTTGATGTTTGGAGAGATGCATCTGTAAGTAGAATTAATTCCTTGCTCTAGTTTAGATTTCAATTATTTGCCCTAGGTAGATTTAATTTCTTGCCGTAGATAAATTGTTTAGAGTTAGCTTTGGGGAAGGATTTTGAGAGATGAGATCTCTCATCCCTTTCTTAACCATAATATATTTTCAATAGGACTCCATGCATACACGCACACACCATGCCCTACGGCATCCTACCCCTCGAGGTAACAATGACACCGTAGTATAAAGGCCCGGTTGCGCGCGTTTTCCATGGAGGTTAGGGTAAGGATCTCTAAAGGAAGGACAAGAACCTAGAGGAAGGAACACCTTCCCGAATGGATCTAATCCCCTTTATTGATAATTACCATAACTCCTCATAGATCTTCATTCGGGTATAGAAAGCGTTGAGATTTACTTGCATTTCCAAACCATCCCTAAACCTAACCCTAGCAAGACTAGATCTAGATAATCTTAGATAGATAGATTTAGATTTTAGATTTAATAATCAATCCGAACACCCTTCGGAATTAACTCGTTAGCGCGATTAGGAGATTCACAACATCCCTGTGGACCGACCCGTACTCACCGGCTAGCTTCATGCGACGCCGTTCTTGATTGCGGTAATAGATAGTTTTTGAGATCAATCAGCACCTTGTGCACCTGATTGGATTTTGCGCATGTTCGGCGTTTGATATTGGATTTCATGATTTCGTGCATGATGGATGCACTTGATTTGGATTTTCGCGCATGTTGAGCGCATGTTTTGAGATGTGATTTTGGTACACACCAGATGCACTAAATCGAGATTCTTCGTGTTTGTCAGATGCACCTGTCTTTGCTGTCAGGAACACACGTTGCCTATGACAGATGTTGTGTGCACACCCGATGCACTTAGATGTTGTTTCTATGCGCATGTATGGCACATATATAGATTTTGATTTCCGTGCGCACCAGACACATGTAGTATTCATATGCATATTTTGGGATTGATTTCTTATAAAGCAGTACGTTTTTATGATATTTGCTATGTGTTTTCGTACTGAGCAGGACTAGTCAGAGGACAGTACCTGAATGTATTTTGCATGCATTGATAGCTATCGAAGGGAATTCCAAAAAGCAAGCTATAGTCTTAGTATTTACCTACGTGTCTGATATGACATGAAACGTTTAAAATAAGGAAACCCTTCTAAATTGTTTCCCAAAACGGCGGAACGTACATTTTAAACAAAATGTATATATGTATATGGTTATTTTCTTATGATAGAAGTCCGCTACTGTGCAGTGTTATGCGCATTGCACAGCGATTTTAAGAGATTTGGCATACATTTCCTTCATATATTTACATATATAGATTTGATATTTACGTGTATAATTTCGAGTTATATCATATTGGTTTTGTATTGGATTTGATATTTGTGTCTTTACCATGACTCCGATGATTGCGGGATGCTTGACGGAGTTTTGATTTTGAATTATATGCTCATTTTTCATGCGCATGCGCTGCGCTACGATTTGTTTTATGTATTTATGATTTCGGAGCCCCGACGACTTGATGGTTTTGCTTAGATGTTTTAGTATTTGGGGGGAGTTTTAATTTAAATTCGGGGACCGAATTTCTTTAAGAGGGGAAGATTGTAACGTTTTGAAAATCGTTTCGGTGAAATTTCGGAAAATCGGTAAAATAAGGGGGTTTCTGTAAAAAGTCAAAATATAAATATTTTTATTATAAAATTAAATATACATATTCTAGCTACCTAATTACTAATATTTGGTCTTTATTGAGCCACTGGTGAAATTTCAAATTTTCTGAAATTTTTTCCAAAATTAATTATTTTAATATTATTTTAAGCCGTCACTAATACATTTAATTAGGAATAATTACAAATTGGAATGGGTTGATACAAATTTTATAATTCATGACACACTAAACCGGCATGCAAAATATTTTTTCTGAAATGAAATGGTTTGCCAAAACGGTTTTAGAAATATCGAAGAAAAATGGCTTAATTAGTGAATGTTGTGTTAATGGGAATTGGGGTAATACATTTATCTTTTTCCCAAACCCCCACACACCCACACCTCACCCTCTCTTCCTCTCCCATGTGGCTAGCCCCCCTTTGACAGCCCCTCCTCTCTCTCTCCAATCACCTCACTTTTCACTACTTAAACAATGAAAAGAAAAGAAAAAGAAAGAAAGTCAAAGAGGTGTGGACTTTGTCTTTTCTCCCCACTTTCAACCCCTCCCTCTCTCTCCTCACTCCCTTAATTTCTGGCCAAAAATTCCTAGCCCCCAACAACAGCCCCTCCTTCCATCTTCTCCTCTCATTTTCCATCAAAAAATTCACCAATTTCCATCAAAAATCAAAGCTAAAATTCAAATCAAAGCCCTATCCATTTTCCCTTATCTCTTTTAGCATGGATCTTGGTGCAAAGATTTCAATTTGGAGGGCTAGATTTCAAGTTGGATCAATGGGTTGTGAGGTATAAAAATCTTGACCTTTTTGTTAAATTGTTAGTTATTGCTTAAAGCAAATTTAATTAAGTGTTAATTTGGTTGTTGTTGTTTGTGTGATGAAATTCAAGAAAGGTGTTGAATTTCTAATTAGGGTTTGAAGCATCCCAAGTGGGTAAAATTGAGTGTTGTTGATATCTAGTGGGTTAGTTTAGTTGATCGTGCGATGATATGATCGCTATATCGTAAATCCGCAATGTTGGGCCGATTTTCAATTCTAGTGCTTACAAGTTTTTTTTAAATATTATGATGATTTAAGAATTAAAATATGGTAAGGGTTTCATCACGTCTTTGACATGATAATGAGTAGTTTAACACCTTAGGTTGTGCGAAACCTAGTCTAGTTGTTGAATTATGTATTGTTGCTTTAAAAGTGTTAAAATTGGGTAAAATTGTAAACTAGAATTTCGGGTTAATGAAAGATAGTGAGATTAAAAATCTAATTAGGGTTTGTATGACTTATTTATAATATTTAGTGGATATTGTGGCCGCTAGATTTGTTTAAATATCAAGTTTTGTACTAAAACGGTTAATTTTGCTTGCTAGATTTTCGGAAAAATAGCTTTTAAAGTGAGTTTGAGGTTTTTATGAATTGCAACCTATTTCATATTATAATTAGTGATTGTGAATGTGTAAATGGGTGTGTTTGGGTTTTTCTCGATGGTTTGGCGTTTGTACGCCGACATCGAGGGTTTTTGGGTTGATTTGTGAAAGCAACCATAGGTTTTGACCTATGTGGAATTCGTGTGTCGTTTTGGTCATGAGTCGGATTTTAATGCGATACGGTGCGTTATGATATGTAGGTACCCCCTGTGGACTTCGAGACGACAAGCAAGCGCGTGGCGACGTCGGCACTGGAGAGTGAGGACCAGGTGAGTAGATTTATATCTACGGGGAGAAGTCGGGTGGATGGCGTATAGCACCCCCACAGTTCGTGGTGATGTATACGAATATGTATACACACATATATTGATTATATATTGTTTGATGTTTTTTATGATAAAGATGGGTATTTGGTGTGATTGGATTAGTGTAGTGTTGCGAAACCCTAGAGTAGTGGTTGCACCACACATACACACACACACCCATACTTGCATACATTCTTCTTTCATTTGTGCTTATGTAGGAATATATATTTATGTGTTCACATGGGTATGGGACTATGTGTTCACATACCGAATTTGAGGATAGTATTTAGGATTTGAGGTGAGTCGATGAGATGTGATTTGAGACCGTAAGATCGATGATATGGAAGAATTCGTATTTGAGATACGTCATGATGTTATAGCGGATCTTTAGACGACGATACCATGGGAATAGTGATATAAACAAAATGGTCGACATGTGATCGTGATATGAGATATGATATGTCAGGATGTTTATGATAGGCCGCATTGGGCGATGTATACTTCTTTATGACGATATGTGCTGATGATATCGGGTTGTACGAGACTGTCGATCAGTAGTCAGATCATGATTATATTGATGATATTGGTATTGTACTAAGCGTAGATCAGTACCCGGATTATGATCTTGATAAAGAGGATACCGGATGAATAATATGATGAATGTGATATTGACCGTACCCAGATTTAGGATGCCGTACGACGGATTTACGTACGAGCTATATATTGATGTTTGATCCGCACTCTTGACTTGGGAATATTTGATTATAGATATGGTATCGGATGTGATATTATCGAGGCGGGATCACCGACTAATATATATATATATGTATATATGTATATATATATATATGTATATATAAATTTGTATATATGTATATGTATCGACTCAGACGTTAGGCGCCTTCCTTACCTTTAGTTTAGCTTGACAGCTTAGCCCTATAGTTTAGTGTAGTTGTTAGCCCATATTAGTTGTCGTTGTGTCTAGTATTCAGCTCCCGCTCATTATTGTTGTTCGCTCCGGATCGCCTGCTTACATTATGATTCATATTCTATTGTTGATATCATGCTGTTAGGACACCAGCACCATTACCGATGACGCGTATGTACTGTTAGTGTATAGGCCCTAGAGGCCATTACTGTATCATACTAGTTTGTATATTACTTGATGGAAGCTTGGGATATTCACAGTTGTATATACAATCTTGCTCGAAATGCTAGTATGCTACTTGGTTTGTCTCTGCTTTAATATGTGCATGTGTTTCTTTTAGCATATCGCTGATATACATATTAGTAGAGCCCTTAGGATCTTTGCTTGATTACCAGCGTTGTGATGGCGCTCGCACTCGTGGGAGCTGGGTAATCTATAAGCACATCCTTATACTGGTCCCTAGTTGTTGGACTATCGAGACAGGGCATCGATACTCCAGAGTAGACTAGCGTATGCGCTTCTCATCCCAGCGTGGGAGACGGTCTGTCCCACAGCCGTCAGTACGTCGTACTTGAGATAGTATGCGGGTGCTCGTTAGGTTACGAGTACACTGGACAGGACTCATTGGGAACTGTTGGTTGGTATTATACCTATCGTCAGTTATCAGTTCCCAGGTGACATGAGTACAGCTTAGTCCGTTGACTTGACACTGTCACTTCGCCTTGAGTGTGTTCCCACTGCACTTTGATTACTACCCTACCACGGCTCAAAGGAGTCGTGCAAACAGGTAGTCTTTGGGTGCAGTCCCGAAGCACTTGGAGGCAGTGACGGTTAGACAGGATTCGTCTCTCCCGGTATTGGGGGTTGACATCGCGCTGTGTCCAGGAGAGCCATTACTCGAGTAGTCCCTGGCCAGGGCAAGTGAGATATACTGGTAGGTTTTCAGTGTTATCTCAGGGTGTTCTGGGCTACACTCCGACACGACTTATACCGCTATTAGGGGACTGATGTTCACCGCCCCCTAGGCCCGCCATGCGATGTATCAGACGAACAGACCGGACTGTACGGAGATTGTCACATACAGGCTCAGTAGGAGTTCAGATGGGGTTCACCTCGTCAGTCTTCTTATCGACATCTACCTGGGGACCGTTACGTACAGCTAGTGCCGCTTGCGGTCTGTGGTTAAACCCACTGCCAGCGTAGTGTCGAGTCTTTAGAGTCCCACACAAAGAGCTATTCGCCTTTAGGCAAAATGAGTAGAGGTCGCATGGTTTTGCGACAGGGTTCGTTCACATTCGCGCACTTGTGCACGTTTGCTGTCCGGACAGATTATACTAGCGGGCTTTGGTTTAAGCCGAATCCTAGTATATGATTTGGGATTGGTTTTTCTCATTTTATTTGTGTTCCTCGGATCACGAATGCGGGTGTGTATGCACAGTTGTTTGAGACAGAGGGGGAGGACCTTGATTAGGGTTAATGACTATTGTCATTTTATTAACCCTAATGCTTATGTGTGTATTATAGTTAATTGATAATTAGTTTAATAATTGTGCATGGTTATGGTTGTTGACCATTTGACCTCCTTGACTTGTTGACCAAGGTTGACACTTTGACCATCATCATTTCTTTTGGAAGATGCTTTTTGATCCTTGCAAATTGAAATGATAATGGTCATGTCATGATTAGCCATGACAATTATCTAGCTAATTATTCAATTAAAATAATATACACATATCAGTGAGAATGGTTCACATTATTCTCATTCCATCATATCTTTTCTCTCTCTTGTTCTTCCTCTTCCTCAAGCTCTCTCCCTCTCATGTGTTGAGAAACACTTGAGCTTGAGAAAAAACCCTCTCTTGATCATCTTTACTCTCATCTAGGGTTCAAGGACTAGCACTTCTTGCACCCTAGTTACTTCTAGCTTGAAGTTGAAGCCAAAGGTTGAGGCTTTCGGGTGGATCTTTCTTCGACGTGAGAAGACGACCAAGGTGACCTCCTTCCACCACTCCAAGGAGCAAGGAGAGAAGGACTTAAGGCCCAAGGTATAACCTTTCTAGCACTTAGCTAGTTACTAGTTAGCTTTAGCAAGTTTTTGTTTAGCAAAGATCCTTCTAGCTATAGTCCATGTTGCCTAAGCTCATAAAAATCCGATTTTTATTCCGTTTTCCGCCTCCCCGCAAGCACCGGGATGGGCAACGTGAACTTACAGTGGTATCAGAGCCTAACTAAACATAAACTAGCTAGGTAGTGAAGTGTGTCGAAGTTCGAAACGGAAAAATCGAAAAACCAAAACATCAAAACCCTAGTTTTCTGTTAAAATTTTTTCTGGTCAAAACAAAATTTGTTATACTCCAAAAATCATCTCAGGGTTTTGTAAAGATAGCCACCAAAAACGATCAAGTGAATCGACCAAAGTGCCGCGGTTCCGCGGCAATAGCAAGCCATTGCCGCGCAACCGCGGCCGTCTTGGCTCTTCACTTGGTCGAGTTTGGTGCAGTATATCTATGGCTTGGTTTTAGGATTTTTAAGATGGTTTATATGTGCCCAGATTTTCCAGAATAGAAATTTGTTTTTGGGGGCCTATAAATCCGTATTTTTTTCCGAACTTCAATACACTTTGACTAAAAGGTTATATCTGTGATGTTTGAATGTAGTGAACGTCGGCTAATCGCTATATGTCGATTAGTCGGGGTTATACATATCTGTGATCTGTGTTTGATATTGGTATGTGTATATGAATGGGTTGGATTGTCGCGGGTGAATAGCCAGGGTGGATGTGAGATGAGTGTTGCTTTTTCTTTCATTCATTGTAATATGTAAATTGATGTATTATTATTATTTGTATGGCCGCACAACCGGGTCGGGGTTGTAGCCGTCATTGTATAATTCTTTTTACTGTTTTTACTCCTAGGATAGACCCATGGAGGGGGTGCACAAACTACCGGGTATCTCGAAGTGCCGAGTGGCCTACTCACGGAGTTGAGGGAGGTTGCTTCGCTTCGGGTACTTGGCGGGTAGTTTGCCGCACCCGTAGGGGTCTTAGGTGGGGTATTGGCTATACACCGCGACCGTGTAATCCGCTTTTCGTTGCAGGCTCGAACGGATTGCGGATTCCTAGTATATCCAATGTATTCATCTGTGATCTGTAATGTCTATCATTGCTGTATATATTTATATATGATAACTATTTAGGCGTTGCTTATGTTTTACAGCCGCGCTAGCCCAGCCCCCGCTCTGTCGTTAGTTAAGTAACCTAACGGGTGATGACGGGGCCCCGTGGCGAATGCGAATGGCATAAGCGTACGTCATATTTTGGTTGTTTTCTGCAATGGTAGGATTAAATGATGGGACGCATTAAAAGAACTAATGAAAGAAAATAAACCAAGTAAAAGTCGATTGGAACACTTTGAAAACCACTCGGTTCTTTTCAAAACTAAACTTTTAAACGCGGAGCTTGAACCACTCCTTTTAAAAGCTATCACGTTCTATCGATTATATCAAGTTCACTACGTTCACGGTTTCGCCAAAACCATTCGTAGCCCTCCGTCGTTTCGTATGGATATTCAATAGTATTCAAGCTATGTTTGTTGACCTTCGTCAAGGCATAGTGATTGGTAGCTGTTGGGTGTTCATATGTAGCATAGATAGATGCGTTGGTTTGGGACAGTCGTACTACCTTGTTGACCTTCGTCAAGGGTATGTGCAGGTGGGTTCAAATTAACCTGGATAATAACGGGTAGAACTTGACATGTGACTTATGATTTGTTGACCTTCATCAAGGTCATAAGAGCATGGGGCAAAAATCCACATCGGGAGTTTCATAAGTACTGAAACTTGCTAGCGCTGCATACCATTTGGAGTGTGATAATTCTGGTAGGATTCCTTTGGTTTTATCACGTGATGATATTTGGATCCCGATCCTACTGTGAGTATATGCTACTCCTCGGGAAAACTCTCACTTAACGGTCAATGCTATAAACTTAGTAGGTGTCTAGAAAGGTGTTAGCGGGGCTATGCCCACAGGGAAAAGAGATTACTTAATTAAGGAACTTCGCGAAAGCGTTGGAAAACCTCCCTCGAAATACCAACACTGGCCTGGCTGAACGGTTAAGCAAGTATTGTACGGTGAGATTGATCCTGACTAATCCTTCCTTTGTGGTTTGAGGAGGGATTCGAGAGACAGTGGGAGCCATCCTGTTTAGATAAATTAAAAACCAATCTAAACTTGCAAGAGCATCATGCTAAGTGTTTTCTTCTCTCTTTCTTAATTGCAGCGACCCAGTGACCGCACCTAGGTTACATCTAGATAATAAAATGACTGAATCTGACTGTTATGACTGGCAAAGGTCTGTCCAGATGTCCATTGCCCAGGACAAGCTGGGACACCTCTTGACTGATCCAACCCCTGCCGTCTCAGGTCCAGTTTCCCCTGTCACGGATATTGATATTCGTAGGACATCGGAAGAAGACTGTGCGAAAGCCAAATGCCTCGTGTTAGCCTCAGTTGATGGTATATACCAGAGGCAGCACGAGAAGATGGACTCAGCTTCTATCTTCCTCCATAACAAAGTTTTATATGGAGAGCAATCTCGTATCGCAAGATATGAGACCTCGAACGAATTGCTTCCAGCGAGGTTGGCTATCGGGTCATCTGTAAGGGGCAACGTCCTTACAGAGACCAGCTCTTTTGAGCTCTCGGACCTGAAGACCACGTTGAAGAACGGGTCAGATGCTGACTCAGTTCAACAGTCTCTACCTACTACCCTAAAGGAAACTAGGGAAGTAGAAAGAAAGGGAAAGGCAGAAGTTTCAGGAACAGATGTAGTAAAAGAAGGATGTTCCTATTGTTACGGGAATGAACATAGGCAGAAAGATTGCAGGGCTTGTAAAGCCAGTAGCCAGAATTCGAAGCATGTTGTGGCTTCGGCTTCGGGTGTGTTTGTGATAGAGAACTGTATGTCAGTTAACCCTACTTCCTGGGTATTGGATACCGGATCAGGATCTCATATCTGTAATTCGTTACAGGCTTTGAGAAACCGTAGGGTTATCAGGAAAGGTGATATGACTCTCAGGGTTGCTAACGGAATGAGCATGTATGCTGAATCCGTAGGGGAATATCATCTAGGACTGACAACTGGGCAGATATTGATTCTGCGTAACTGTTTTTATGTACCAGGTGCGACTTGTAATACCATATCTGTATCCTTAATTTCTAAGGAAGGATATGATTTTACTTTTGTAAGCGATGTAGTTAACATCCACCTAAATCAAGTTCTGATTGGGTCAGGTACATTACAAAACGGGATATACGTATTGAATCAAGCTCAGATCTTCAGTGTCCAGAACACACTTAAGAGAAAGTCTCCGGAAACAAATCAGGCTTTCTTATGGCATTGTAGACTGGGTCACATTAATGAGACACGGTTGACAAAGTTACATAAAGAGGGATACTTGAATCCGTTTGAGTATCGGTCTTATGCCGCTTGTGAATCTTGTCTCATGGGAAAGATGACAAAGACTCCGTTCACTGGACACGGAGAAAGAGCGAGCGAGCTCTTGGGACTCATACACAGTGATGTGTGTGGTCCAATGTCTACACATGCGCGAAGTGGTTATTCATACTTCATTACTTTCACAGATGATTTCTCTAGGTATGGGCATGTCTTCTTGATGAAGCACAAATCCGAGGCCTTTGAGAAATTTCAAGAATACAAGAATGAAGTTGAAAAACAAACAGGCAAAAGTATCAAGACACTGAGATCTGATCGAGGTGGTGAATACTTGAGTGCCGAGTTTCTGGGCTACTTAAAAGAGAATGGAATTCTCTCTCAGCTTACTCCTCCATACACACCACAACACAACGGTGTATCGGAAAGGCGGAATCGAACCCTATTGGATATGGTTCGTTCCATGATGAGTAAGGCTGAGTTGCCACGATCCTTCTGGGGTTATGCGCTAGAAACAGCTGCATATCTCTTGAACAAGGCTCCAACCAAAACTGTGCCTACCACCCCATATCAGATGTGGAGTGGGAAGAAACCCTGTCTCAAGTACCTTAAGACATGGGGATGTCCAGCTTTTGTAAAAAAGCAGCATGCGGACAAGCTCGAGGCACGTTCAGTACTGTGTAAGTTTGTGGGATACCCAAAGAACTCCAGGGGGTATCTTTTCTATTCCGCAGAGGAACAAAAGGTTTTTGTTTCTCAGCATGCCCACATCTTGGAAACTGAATTTTTAGAAAATCAGATAAGTGGGAGCGCAATAGAACTGGAAGAAATTCCAGAACCACAAGCTATTACTGAAAGCTTGGAAGAACCAGAAGTCTCAAGAGAACCGGACATCCCAGCACCACTCCGCAGGAGTAGTAGGCAGTCTCATCCGCCCGAAGGATACTACGGTTTTCTCATAGACGGGGATAGAGAGGATTGCACCATGGATTATGGTGAGCCTACTAGCTTCCAGCAAGCCATCTAGAGCGGCGACTCAGTAAAATGGCTGGATGCAATGCGGGCCGAGATGGAGTCCATGTACACCAACAAAGTTTGGACTTTGGACTTTGCTCCAGAAGGGGTAAAACCCGTAGGCTGCAAATGGATCTTCAGAAAGAAGATTGGTGTAGATGGACAGGTTGAGACCTATAAAGCTAGACTTGTTGCAAAGGGTTTTCGTCAAAGACCTGGCTTGGACTATGACGAGACCTTTTCTCCAGTGGCTATGCTGAAATCCATTCGGATCCTTCTTGCCATTGCTGCCTTCCACGATTATGAAATCTGGCAGATGGACGTAAAGACGGCTTTCCTAAATGGAAATTTGGAAGAGTGCGTCTATATGGATCAGCCAGAGGGATTCAATCAGAGTGGGAGCAGCGGTAGAGTGTGCAAGTTGCTAAAGTCCATCTATGGACTTAAGCAGGCATCGCGGAGTTGGAACATCTGCTTTGATGATACTGTCAAAGAATTCGACTTTATCAAAAATCCAGATGAACCATGCATTTACAGTAAGATTGTAGGGAGAACTGTAGTTTTCCTCGTCTTGTACGTGGATGACATTCTCCTAATAGGAAATGATATTCCTATGCTACAGTCAGTCAAAGGATTCTTGTCGCAGAGGTTCTCCATAAAGGACCTGGGCGATGCCAACTACATTCTGGGGATCCAGATCTATCGTGATAGATCTAAGAGGATGTTGGGACTTTCACAGTCAAGGTATATCGACACCATACTGAAAAGATTCAGTATGGAAGATTCCAAGCGCGGTAATCTACCGGCTTGTCACGGGATCACCCTCTCCAAAGAGATGTCTCCCAAGACTGATTTGGAGAGGGATCGCATGTCTACTATACCCTACGCTTCTGCGGTAGGCTCTATAATGTATGCGATGTTGTGTACCAGACCAGATGTAGCATACGCATTGAGCGTTGTAAGCCGGTATCAGTCAAACCCAGGGGAGAAACACTGGATAGCGGTAAAGAACATTCTTAAGTACCTAAGAAGGACTAAAGAGATGTTCTTGGTGTATGGCGGAAAAGACCTCCAGCTCGAGGCCTTTGCTGACTCCAGCTTCCAGAGTGACAAGGATGACTCCAAGTCCATGTCGGGTTATGTCTTTACCCTCAATGGAGGGGCGGTTTGCTGGAAGAGTTCCAAGCAGGAGACCGTTGCTGACTCAACTATGGAAACGGAGTACATAGCTGCTTGCGATGCCGCAAAGGAAGCTGTCTGGATGAAGAAGTTCCTCACGGAGCTTCAGGTGGTTCCTACCATTGTTGATCCAATACCGCTGTATTGCGACAACAACGGAGCTATAGCTTTAGCGAAGGAACCCAGGTCCCATCAGAAGTCCAGGCACATTTTGAGGCGGTACCACCTCATCAGGGAGATCATAGATCGCCAGGAGATCGAGGTGAAGAGAGTTAATACGGAGAATAACACTGCAGATCCACTCACGAAGGCCCTACCCCAGATTCAGTGCGAGCGGCTGATCGAGATGATAGGTCTTCGATACGCCAGTACATGGCCTTAGTGCAAGTGGGAGATTGTTAGTGTATATGCCCTAGAGGCCATTACTGTATCATACTAGTTTGTATATTACTTGATGGAAGCTTGGGATATTCACAGTTGTATATACAATCTTGCTCGAAATGGTAGTATGCTACTTGGTTTGTCTCTGCTTTAATATGTGCATGTGTTTCTTTTAGCATATCGCTGATATACATATTAGTAAAGCCCTTAGGATCTTTGCTTGATTACCGGCGTTGTGATGGCGCTCGCACTCGTGGGAGCTGGGTAATCTATAAGCACATCCTTATACTGGTCCCTAGTCGTTGGACTATCGAGACAGGGCATCGATACTCCGGAGTAGACTAGCGTATGCGCTTCTCATCCCAGCGTGGGAGACGGTCTGTCCCACAGCCGTCAGTATGTCGTACTTGAGATAGTATGCGGGTGCTCGTTAGGTTACGAGTACACTGGATAGGACTCGTCGGGAACTGTTGGTTGGTATTATACCTATCGTCAGTTATCAGTTCCCAGGTGACATGAGTACAGCTTAGTCCGTTGACTTGACACTGTCACTTCGCCTCGAGTGTGTTCCCACTGCACTTTGATTACTACCCTACCACGGCTCAAAGGAGTCGTGCAAACAGGTAGTCTTTGGGTGCAGTCCCGAAGCACTTGGAGGCAGTGACGGTTAGACAGGATTCGTCTCTCCCGGTATTGGGGGTTGACATCGCGCTGTGTCCAGGAGAGCCATTACACGAGTAGTCCCTGGCCAGGGCAAGCGAGATATACTGGTAGGTTTCCAGTGTTATCTCAGGGTGTTCTGGGCTACACTCCGACATGACTTGTACCGCTATTAGGGGACTGACGTTCACCGCCCCC
The DNA here is from genome assembly GCA_030015575.1 of Agapanthus africanus. NCBI lineage: Eukaryota > Viridiplantae > Streptophyta > Magnoliopsida > Asparagales > Amaryllidaceae > Agapanthus > Agapanthus africanus. Next base: position 769,875,814 of record JASDDO010000019.1, on the reverse strand, counting down.
CTAGGCCCGCCATGCGATGTATCAGACGAACAGACCGGACTGTACGGAGATTGTCACATACAGGCTCAGTAGGAGTTTAGATGGGGTTCACCTCGTCAGTCTTCTTATCGACATCTACCTGGGGACCGTTACGTACAGCTAGTGCCGCTTGCGGTCTGTGGTTAAACCCACTGCCAGCGTAGTGTCGAGTCTTTAGAGTCCCACACAGAGAGCTATTCTCCTTTAGGCAAAATGAGTAGAGGTCGCATGGTTTTGCGACAGGGTTCGTTCACATTCGCGCACTTGTGCACGTTTGCTGTCCGGACAGATTATACTAGCGGGCTTTGGTTTAAGCCGGATCCTAGTATATGATTTGGGATTGGTTTTTCTCATTGTATTCGTGTTCCTCGGATCACGAATGCGGGTGTGTATGTACAGTTGTTTGAGACAGAGGGAGAGGACCTTGATTAGGGTTAATGACTATTGTCATTTTATTAACCCTAATGCTTATGTGTGTATTATAGTTAATTGATAATTAGTTTAATAATTGTGCATGGTTATGGTTGTTGACCATTTGACCTCTTTGACTTGTTGACCAAGGTTGACACTTTGACCATCATCATTTCTTTTGGAAGATGCTTTTTGATCCTTGCAAATTGAAATGATAATGGTCATGTCATGATTAGCCATGACAATTATCTAGCTAATTATTCAATTAAAATAATATACACATATTAGTGAGAATGGTTCACATTATTCTCATTCCATCATATCTTTTCTCTCTCTTGTTCTTCCTCTCCCTCAAGCTCTCTCCCTCTCATGTGTTGAGAAACACTTGAGCTTGAGAAAAACCCTCTTTTGATCATCTTTACTCTCATCTAGGGTTCAAGGACTAGCACTTCTTGCACCCTAGTTACTTCTAGCTTGAAGTTGAAGCCAAAGGTTGAGGCTTTCGGGTGGATCTTTCTTCGACGTGAGAAGACGACCAAGGTGACCTCCTTCCACCACTCCAAGGAGCAAGGAGAGAAGGACTTAAGGCCCAAGGTATAACCTTTCTAGCACTTAGCTAGTTACTAGTTAGCTTTAGCAAGTTTTTGTTTAGCAAAGATCCTTCTAGCTATAGTCCATGTTGCCTAAGCTCATAAAAATCCGATTTTTATTCCGTTTTCCGCCTCCCCGCAAGCACCGGGATGGGCAACGTGGACTTACATGTACCACGTACACTTACTTGCCGGCCCACACACATCTTCATCGGTAATTGCCATGTCACGAACACTTTAGAAAATACTATTTCATTTGACATAGGTTGTTAGCTAATAGTTTAGACATTATATTAGTGTACTTGCCTTATTTTCTAGTTTAGACATTGTAGTTATTACTTGCTACTTCATGCATGTTATTATTCATTGATATGCCGCATTCATGGATTTTTATGTCTATATTCACTGTTTACATGCTATTGAGGATTTGGATTCGGATTTTCATGAGATTTCCTGAATTTGGGGGAAAACCGCAAAAACACTTATAAACTTCTTTCTCTCTTTTTAAAAGAAAAGTGCGGTTTTACCATGATGTATGAGTTGTCCACCATGAGTTTGCTGATGGATTTCGAGACCCGATTCGAGGAGTTGGATGAATCATTTCGGGTACATGGTGGACCCGGTAAGGTACCCCGGGGCAAGAAGCTCGTGTTGCTGACGATGAGCCTGACAGGGGAGTACTACTGACCGGTGATTTTACCCGACGCGTCGGATATCCGGAGGATACTATCGTGGTCTTGAGATTGATGGTAGGGGCCGGTCTGGACTGATGGCGTCCTAGATAGTGAGATTGATACAGAGATTCTGAGATATTGAGGTACAGAGATTTGATGATACAGGCCAGTCCGGATAGCCGGAGCCTGAGATATTGAGACATTGGGATTCATGTTTTGTGTCGATGATAGACACTGTTTTTGCTGATTTCATTTATGATACCTCTTTTAAAAATAAAGAAATCTCACTAATTTATGAAAACAGTTTTCTTCAGTACATGCATTCTGTTTTATGCATTCATACATCATCCATATGATACATTGCTACCTGAGGCACTGACACGGGCATATGGGATTACACTTGGGTTAGATATTTACCCTAGCCATTGTTATAGGCTGCTGGTTATATATTTGAGGTTATATTATGATCTTATGACCTAGGATTGCGTTGTTCATGCGATTTCTGTTCGTAGATGTTTTTCTACTCACGAGTTGGTAACTCACCCCCGTTGTGCCACCGTTTCTTGTAGGTTTTACCGTATAAGTTTCATTACGGCTTTGCTGGCACTGCTTCTTTCGGGTGACTTGCTAGTAGGTGGGTTTATTGGTATCGTACCCATCATTATACTTTGTATAATATTATTCAGTTGTATCTAGTAAATTCCATCAACCAAACATGTATTTATTTCAGAGATAGAGACCAGTGATGTTTATTCTTTCGATCTTAGAGTCGCGCATTGTATTTCTATGGATTTCTTACTGTTTTGAGTTTCCTTTTGAGTTTTGATCATCGCCCATGGCGTTGTATATTATATTGCTTGTGTGGTTGTGACCGTCGATTGACGAAGAGCTAGCTCCCGCTTGGGGATGCCTTTTTTTATTGATTTCGTATACTATTCATGTTGTATCCCGTTTGGGGGCCAGTATTTACAAAGGAGACTCTGCCGAAATTTTCAGAAAATACTTGATGTTTTTAAAACGCATAATTCGGCTTATGCTATTAAAACTACTTGTTTTAAAATGGTTTTTCCTTCACTCTACTACTTTTCTTGGTTTGGATTTCTGGGTTTTTGGCTTACTTAGATTACGTACGCCTCGAGACGTTTCGTAGTTTAAGTGCCGGTTGTTAGTGTATATGCCCTAGAGGCCATTACTGTATCATACTAGTTTGTATATTACTTGATGGAAGCTTGGGATATTCACAGTTGTATATACAATCTTGCTCGAAATGGTAGTATGCTACTTGGTTTGTCTCTACTTCAATATGTGCATGTGTTTCTTTTAGCATATCGCTGATATACATATTAGTAGAGCCCTTAGGATCTTTGCTTGATTACCAGCGTTGTGATGGAGCTCGCACTCGTGGGAGCTGGGTAATCTATAAGCACATCCTTATACAGGTCCCTGGTCGTTGGACTATCAAGACAGGGCATCGATACTCCGGAGTAGACTAGCGTATGCGCTTCTCATCCCAGCGTGGGAGACGGTCTGTCCCACAGCCGTCAGTGCGTCGTACTTGAGATAGTATACGGGTGCTCGTTAGGTTACGAGTACACTGGACAGGACTCGTCGGGGACTGTTGGTTGGTATTATACCTATCGTCAGTTATCAGTTCCCAGGTGACATGAGTACAGCTTAGTCCGTTGACTTGACACTGTCACTTCGCCTCGAGTGTGTTCCCACTGCACTTTGATTGCTACCCTACCACGGCTCAAAGGAGTCGTGCAAACAGGTAGTTTTTGGGTGCAGTCCCCAAGCACTTGGAGGCAGTGACGGTTAGACAGGATTCGCCTCTCCCGGTATTGGGGGTTGACATTGCGCTGTGTCCAGGAGAGCCATTACACGAGTAGTCCCTGGCCAGGGCAAGCGAGATATACTGGTAGGTTTCCAGTGTTATCTCAGGGTGTTCTGGGCTACACTCCGACACGACTTGTACCGCTATTAGGGGATTGACGTTCACCGTCCCCCTAGGCCCGCCATGCGATGTATCAGACGAACAGACCGGACTGTACGGAGACTGTCACATACAGGCTCAGTAGGAGTTCAGATGGGGTTCACCTCGTCAGTCTTCTTATCGACATCTACCTGGGGACCGTTACGTACAGCTAGTGCCGCTTGCGGTCTGTGGTTAAACCCACTGCCAGCGTAGTGTCGAGTCTTTAGAGTCCCACACAGAGAGCTATTCACCTTTAGGCAAAATGTGTAGAGGTCGCATGGTTTTGCGACAGGGTTCGTTCACATCCGTGCACTTGTGCACGTTTGCTGTCCGGACAGTTTATACTAGCGGGCTTTGGTTTAAGCCGGATCCTAATATATGATTTGGGATTGGTTTTTCTCATTGTATTCGTGTTCCTCGGATCACGAATGCGGGTGCGTATGCACAGTTGTTTGAGACAGAGGAAGAGGACCTTGATTAGGGTTAATGGCTATTGTCATTTTATTAACCCTAATGCTTATGTGTGTATTATAGTTAATTAATAATTAGTTAATAATTGTGCATGGTTATGGTTGTTGACCATTTGACCTCCTTGACTTGTTGACCTAGGTTGACACTTTGACCATCATCATTTCTTTTGGAAGATGCTTTTTGATCCTTGCAAATTGAAATGATGATGGTCATGTCATGATTAACCATGACAATTATCTAGCTAATTATTTAATTAAAATAATATACACATATTAGTGAGAATGGCTCATATTATTTTCTCATTCTATCATTTCCTTTCTCTCTCTTGTTCTTCCTCTCCCTCAAGCTCTCCCCTCTCATGTGTTGAGAAACACTTGAGCTTGAGAAAAACCCTCTCTTGATAATCTCTACTCTCATCTAGGGATGAAGGACTAGCACTTCTTGAACCCTAGTTACTTCTAGCTTGGAGTTGAAGCCAAAGGTTGAGGCTTTCGGGTGGATCTTTCTTTGACTGGAGAAGACGACAAGGTGATGTAAGTGCACGGCGGCGCCCCGGCCGTCAATCCGACGCCGGAATGCGGAAACGGTGATAAACTTAAATTTTGCGGACTTTGCAAACCGGCACCACCGCGCACTAAAACTCCGGATCGAACCATTAACTAGTCTACGCAACTAATAAGAAAGGGAAGAGATGTATACCGACGATCCAAGTCCTCCGGTCTTCATCTCCACTCCGATCTCTTCGCGGGATCTCCGTCCGTCTCCTCCTCGTCGGAAAGGGGCACCACATCGCCTGTAGCTTTTACGGGCTCCCACCTCAATACCGAGGCAACTCGGGCGCAAAGCTGGCGAATCGACGCGTCCAAGATTTGCTGTAGGAATATAGTGTAGAGTGTATGTCTCACTTTGGGGTTGGTTGCCATAGATAGAGGAATGGTGTATAGAAAATTGGTGCTTTCAATTTTCTAGCAATGGAATGAGATGAAGAATGATATACACCAAATGAATCACTCTCAAAGATGAAGCTCTCTCCTTCTCTTCTCTTCTTCTCACTCAACCATGGAAAAACTTATCAACTTAGAAATGTAGAAGGAAAGAATATGAAGCCTTAAGGGAGGTGAGTGTAGGAGTGAAGAAGAGGTGACCACATCCAAGGGACAAAGAAACATACAACCATGCTTCACCCTTTTTCAAACCATACCCTTTCATGTCACTCAAATCCAAAGTATGGAGCAAAAGAAATGAAAGCTATCATAATCAATCTTTTACAAGAAACCCCCTCCACAAATGTTATTTGCACAATTGCAAATAACCCCCTCCATCGGAAAAGTCCGGCCGGGAAAGAACAAAGGAAAACCGGCCGGAACGGAATGCAAACTGGCAACTCCAGAAAACTGGTCCCGTAATAAATTACAGGAAAACCCCGATACTGTGCATACACACCCGCATCTGTATTCCGTCCGGATACAAATGCAAAGAGACAAAATCTACACTGTACTAAACTAGGACCGGCTTAAACCAAAGCCGGCTAGTAAAATCCGTCCGATCCTGATCCGTGCAATACCGCACGTATCTGATCGAACCCTGCCATATAACCATACGGCTACTAGTACAAACCGTCCGATCCTGATCCGTGCAATACCGCACGTATCTGATCGGACCCTGCCATATCTCCATACGGCCTCTACAGCGTTTCGCCCGAAACTTGAGTAACTGAAAGTGTGGTGGACTCTAAAGACTCGTCAATACAATGGCTGTGGATTTAACCACTAGCCCGTCAGAGGTATAAGCCAATACGTAACGGGCCACCAGCTATTGACTAAAAGGGACGTCGATGAGCGAACTCATCCTGACACCCTCCTGAGCCTGTCAGTGACAATATCCGTGCAGTCCGGTCCGTTCGTCTATGAGTATCGCATGGCGGGCCTAGGGGGTTGGTAAAAGTCAGACCCCCAAAAGCGGTACAAGTCGTGTCGGAGTGTAGCCCAGAACACCCTGAGATACTACTGGAATACCTACCAGTAAATCTCCTTGCCTTGGCCAAGGACTTTGTGTAATGGCTCTCCTAGACACAGCACGACCTCACCCCCAATACCGGGAGAGACGAACCCCTGAAGATACGCTCACTGCCTCCATGTGGCTCGGGACTGTACCCAACTAAAACCTGTTTGCACGACTCCTTTGAGCCGTGGTAGGGTAGTAATCAAAGTACAGTGGGAACTCACACGAGACAAATGACGATCCCCAGGTCGATGAACTAACCTGCACACATGTCACCAGGGAACTGCCATCTGACGTCTGGTATATGACCAACTAGCATGTTCCCGGCGAGTCCTGTCCGGTGTACTCATAACCCAATGAGCACCTGTATACATCTTAGGTGATCCAACTGACACCAGTGGCTTGTGAGACCGGCCACCGCCCCTCGTCGGGGTCTCGACTGTATACACTAGTCTACTAATGGAGTATCGATGCCCGGTCTCGAAACTCCCACGACTAGGGACCTTTTAAGGATATGCTTGTAGACCCCCAGCTCCCACTTATATGATCGCCCTCATACTGCTGGTGGTCAAGCAAGAATCCTAGGGGCTCTATCAACGTGTAATAGCGACATGTCAGGTCACCTAAAACAGTACACGATGATAAAGGTAAACCAGATAGCATACTATCATCTCGAGTAAGACTGTCCTACCGGGATAGGTCCTCCCTCAATCATTACAATCACGTACCTGTGACCTAATAATTGACTCTGAGGGCACTATCTCCAACAATCTCCCACTTGCACTCAAGGCTAATTATTGCGATGTCGCATACTCACAGCCCGTGTGATACCGAACATCCAACTCCTCTACAAGTCAGTCTCACAAAGCTCGTTTGTGAAACTATTGCGTTCGAGGAATAGCCTCAGTGAGTGGATCCGCTTAGTTGTTTCTTTCTATGTCTCTCTATATCTCATGTTCGCGGAGAAAGCCATCTCCCGAAATGAGCAATACCTGTCTTAGAATGTGTCTGGATGTCTGATGGGACATAGCTCATAAATGAACTCCAAATCCAAACTTCTTAGACTGTATCGTCAACTGAACTTAATCAGTATCCTGCGCGCCATGCCTCCCTCAGTATTGCCTTGGATCACCTGTCCAAAATACTGCCCCTCGTCAGAGGGAAAACTATAACTCTGACAACCTCCTTGTCGTCCATGTCACCTTGGAAGCCTGGAATGATAACCGTCTCCTGAATGAGGCTGTCGTTATCATATCCCTAGAACATCTACTTATGTTCTAAAACTGCTTCCGACCGTTTCTCCAGGATTGGATTAATGTCAACTTATTGCATCTAGTGCAAGAACAACATCTGGTGTGGTACTTGACATCTCACGATTGACTCAATTGCCTGAGCAAGTGATCTGCCAATCATGCCCGTCCCTCTCCCCTTTAGTCTGTAAGACACCTTTGGAGAGGGTGACTCCATTACCTGCAGGTACACTACCGTGCCAGGAGTCGTCCATCCTAAATACTCTTAGAATGCTGTCAAGTACCCTGATTGGGAAACCACCCGAATCTAGATCTAAAACCATAGATCTAGTAACCAGTATGTCTGATATAATACCCAATTCCTATGTGGAGAAACAACTGTGTGACGACCAAAGTACAACCGATTGTAGTATAGGAGTTTCTTTTCCTATTCTATGTATGTCATCCAAATACCAGGATATCACACCCTACTACCTTCTCAACAGATCCATCCCCTATTCTGATGACGTCAAACCCATGACTGTCACATCAGAAATAGATGATCTATCTCCGCTACATCTGCTTTAGTCTATAAATAGATATAAGCCTGATGTCCACCAATGCTTCCGCTGCTCCCACTGACTACGACAACCCTCTGCCAGAGTCATATAGACGTGCACTTCTAAAACTAGTTTAGAACGACGCTATACTCATCCTCCTGCCGGGTCTCGCAGCCTGGAACAACAACAATGGCAAGTGTGGGTAAACAAGAACTTCCCTGTCACCGTCCTTGAGGCTACCTGAGTACCTCTCGGGTGCCTGAAGTTACCCACTTTATCTGCGGAGTGGCCAATGGAATGTCAATCCAGATTGAATCTTTAGGTTCCTTATCAAATCTTCAGTAATCGTTTGTGGTTCTGGAATCACTTCCAGTTCTACCATACTCCCACTACTGTTTTCTGAAAAAATCCATTTTTATTAAAACTGTGGCGAGTCTAGAACAATATTTCTATTGATCTTCCAGATGGTAGAAAGTTAACCCTCGTCATAGCCTGGGTCAACCCACAAACAGCCATTACAGAAACGTGCCTTGAGTTGTCCAGTGTCTGGTTTTAATCATAAACCGGACAACTCCCCGTACCTTAACATCGTTAAGATATGAACTGTTCTATATCCAATATAGAAACAGAGGCACTGATTTAATTGAACCAGATCCAAATCATGCAACTGTCTCCAGTGCATGTCAACTAAATGGAAGGAGGCCGATCAGCGTTACTCAACTTAGGAATGCTTCCAATTATGAGTAACCTGAAAAAGAAGCAAGTTCTCTTAATCACTACTATCAACTGAACACCATACGCAAGTATCTACATCTTCGATCTCTTTGAAGAATCCCGATACTTGCTACATCTGGTTCTCTACTCTATTCAAATACCTATAACTTCTCAAAATTCGGACTCTGTGTTTCTACGAAACACATGTTTAAGAACTAGAGAAGTTAAAAGTAAACAGAATATAGTATGAGGACCAACCCTTCTGTCCCAATGGACACTGGACAACATACAATACTCTGTATAAGTCCGTTGAGTCTGATAACTCATTCACTGTGTGTCGTAGGTTGAAAACTGTACTTATGGTTAAGAAGAATTACACCGCTGTTTAATGCTCCTTACCTAACCATCCACTGATATAGGTAAATGTAATCGACATAATATCAAAAGGTATATCTCACTCTATGAAAATAGACGTACAGATATATCAATTTGAAATTGGTGCACAATAGCGGATATTCAAAACCAAATATTTGCCGACCGGCAAACAGCCCAGGTGATTTCCTCAAATATCACCGATTACAACGAATCCCGATATAATGAGGATGATCACCCAATTCCCAATAACTTACTCCCACTCATCATCTGTAAAACCATACAGATGTGAGAATCAAACTTGGTAAATACATACCCTGGAGCAAGTGTCCAATCGGGAAATCAGTTTTCTTTTAACAGTACACAGTGAAACTGAAACATTGAAATGTTTCGTTGGGGTATCTTGGTATTCCTAGTAATGCCTCTTCCAGATTCACAACTATAACCGTATATCTCTTTGCCACCTCTCCAAATCCCTTTATATGTCTTTAGTCATTACCTTCTGCACGCCCCTTTAGGCCAATTGGTTTTCTTCCTTCCCTACCGTTCGGCACCAGCCTATGGTTTGGAAGAAGACTATCCAATAAGCATAATGGGTGTACTGTCCTAGTCCTAGGAGCACTCGCAATGCGAGAGAAGGTGAAGATAAAAGACAACCGAATAAACCTTATTCCTCCTGGACCAGAATCCATCCCCGAACTGGAATAAGTTCCTTTCGAGTTCGTATATAACCATACGATGGAGTATCCAATAAACTGTGGATCTTCGTAGTGATACGGAGTGTCCTGGAGAAATACAAAGGTGATTTGGGATTGGCGAAGAAATACTTGGTTTGGTCGTGAATATCTGTTGCAATTTACTTTGCCCTCCTACTAATCCCTTGCTTTGTCTGAACTTAATACCTTCTGCACACCATCGTTATGCTAATTGGTTTTCTTCATTCCCTACCGGTCGGCACCAGCCTAAGGTTTGGAAGAAGACAATCCAATTTGCGTAATAGGTGTACTACCCCTAAACCAAGGAGTACTCGTAACCTGAGAGAGGGTAAAAGGAAAAGACAACTGAATAATCCTATCCGTTTTCTCCAGAACCGGAAACCATCCTCGAATAAATTCTTTCGAGTTCGTATCTAACCATACGATGGTTTTGTCCAATGGAAGTGGACGTTCGTAGTAAAACGGGGTGTCCTGGAGAAAAGGGTAAAAGTAGAAGTGGCAATGAGGTTTGCAACTCTGACAATCCAAAAGCCAGTGTAAAGAAGGTTCGGTCAACTTGGTCACTGAGTCAAAGTCTTGGGGTTGGGTCAATGGTCGCTGCCAAAGAGAGAGAGAGAAGAAACACTCAGCGTGCACTCTATCCTAGATCAGAATGGTTACCAATTTATCTAATCTGGAAACCTCCCACTGTACCTCAAATTCTCCTCCAAACCTGAAAGAAGAATTAGTCGGGATCACCCGAGGAGTAAACTAACTCATCAGTGGGAATCGGGATCCAACTATCATCGCATGATAACTTGACGGAATCCACTCAAGTTACCACACTCCAGAAGGTATGCGCATGCCTGGCAAGTTTCAGTTCTTTTGAAACTCCCGATGTTTGTTTTTACCCCTAGGACCCAAGTGACCTTGACTGAGCCAACATATCAAAGGATCCTAGTCAAGTTCAACCCGTCATTATCTTGATTGCATTAGACCCACCCGCACGAGTCCTTGACTGAGCCAAAATGACCGTACGACTGTCCTAACCAATCACATATCCATGCAACAGAAAAGCACTACATAGCTACCGAACACTACGCCTCGGCTGAGCACGACATACGCAGCACGAATACTAAGTAATACTAATCTGAAATGACGGAGGGCTACGACTGGTTTTTGGCGAAAAACCTTTAACGTAATGAACTTGATATCGTTGAAGGAACTGCACAACTTTTTTATAAAATATAGTGACGAAAACCTTTACTAAAGAGGTCACTCCCGGTGAAGGGATCTCGGCTCTTTCCCCGTAGAATGGGGTGCAGGATATTCCAAATGAATACCACGATGCAAAGCAAAAGTAATCGGCTATAGTGAAGTCAATGCCCTGACGCAAACTTCTGTCCAAGGGGTCACTCCCGGTGAAGGGATCTCGGCCCTTGCCTCGTCGACTGAGGAGCAGGATATTCCAAATGAATACCACGATGCAAAACAAAAGTGAACGTCCTTGCAATAACAGCTTTTTGAAAAGTGTTCCAACAACATCTGATTAGGTTTGTTTTTAACTTGCATTGAACCGAATCAATGCAGTCCCATCAATTGATCACACCAAAAAGAACGAAAATATACTGATGTACGTATATGCCATCCGCATTCGCCACTGGGTCCCGTCATTACCCGTTAGGTTAGCTTACTAACGACAGAGCGGGGACTGGACTAGCGCGGATGCAAAACATATACAACATCTACTAATATATATACCAATATATTATATTCGCTCAAGGCGTGAATAAAATGCAACATCACAGAAATGTACAGCATCACAGAACAATACAGATATCTGGGATCCCCGGGTTTCACAGAGCCACTACTGAAACCCGACGTTCCCCTGGTCGTGTGGATAGCCTGTGCAATGAAATCCTAGACCCCTACGGGCGCGGCAAGTCACCCGCCAAAACCTGAAGCGAGGCAGCCCCTTTCAGTACCGTGAATGGACCACCCAGCACTTCACGGAATCCGGTAACTTGGGCACCCCTCCTGGGTCAACCTGTACCCCCTACGAGTGCGGCGAATAGCCCGCCAATCCTGGACTGAAGCCCCCTCCGTCTCAATGCCCTGAGATGCGGGCCCGTTGCCCTCCAGAACCCGGCTATCCGTGCACCCCACCGCGGGGCAAACCTAGTACAGAAAGTAAAAAATACATACACCGGGTACATCGACCGCAACCAGGTCGTGCCCCAAAAGAATAATACAAACAGGCAGTGACGGCAGTCCACATGTCGGACGCTCGCCCCGCAATATCAAATGTACATAATACAACAAAGCTGTACTAGCATTGCATCCAGGCTATCCCCACCGACCGATCCGCAACATCACAGCAAATACATAGAACATCAACGTGAAGGTCACGTTCGCAAATCCGTCTAACCGGGCTATAGCAGTTAGACCGGATTTACCGATCGAGTGACATTCACGGTCGCAGATATAATGTAAATACTGTGAAAAATGTGTTTAAAAAATTTCCGATTGATCAAACAATTAACAAGTGGGCCCCAAAGAAAACTGTAGCACTCACAGAAACAATTGGCCCAACTTTAATATTCCAAAGCCCATATTTTAAGCCCAGAAGGCCTCTGTAAAAAAATGGTGAAGTGATGTGAATAGTGCGCGGCGGAAGGGCCGCACAAATGGGGTTTTCGCGGCGGTTCCGCGCTCCAACTGTGGAGTCACTTCATCGAATTTTTACAGAGCTCTTAGATTTTCCAGTACATCAATATTTTACAACCTGAAAAATTTTTCGAGACCAAAAATTTTCAACAGAAACTGTCGTGGGCAAATACGGGTTTTTGGACATTTCGATCGATCGGAACTGAAAAACACATTACACAAAGCTAGACTAAGTTAATGGCGAGGCTCTGATACCACTGTAAGTGCACGGCGGCGCCCCGGCCGTCAATCCGACGCCGGATGCGGAAACGGTGATAAACTTAAATTTTGCGGACTTTGCAAACCGGCACCACCGCGCACTAAAACTCCGGATCGAACCATTAACTAGTCTACGCAACTAATAAGAAAGGGAAGAGATGTATACCGACGATCCAAGTCCTCCGGTCTTCATCTCCACTCCGATCTCTTCGCGGGATCTCCGTCCGTCTCCTCCTCGTCGGAAAGGGGCACCACATCGCCTGTAGCTTTTACGGGCTCCCACCTCAATACCGAGGCAACTCGGGCGCGAAGCTGGCGAATCGACGCGTCCAAGATTTGCTGTAGGAATATAGTGTAGAGTGTATGTCTCACTTTGGGGTTGGTTGCCATAGATAGAGGAATGGTGTATAGAAAATTGGTGCTTTCAATTTTCTAGCAATGGAATGAGATGAAGAATGATATACACCAAATGAATCACTCTCAAAGATGAAGCTCTCTCCTTCTCTTCTCTTCTTCTCACTCAACCATGGAAAAACTTATCAACTTAGAAATGTAGAAGGAAAGAATATGAAGCCTTAAGGGAGGTGAGTGTAGGAGTGAAGAAGAGGTGACCACATCCAAGGGACAAAGAAACATACAACCATGCTTCACCCTTTTTCAAACCATACCCTTTCATGTCACTCAAATCCAAAGTATGGAGCAAAAGAAATGAAAGCTATCATAATCAATCTTTTACAAGAAACCCCCTCCACAAATGTTATTTGCACAATTGCAAATAACCCCCTCTATCGGAAAAGTCCGGCCGGGAAAGAACAAAGGAAAACCGGCCGGAACGGAATGCAAACTGGCAACTCCAGAAAACTGGTCCCGTAATAAATTACAGGAAAACCCCGATACTGTGCATACACACCCGCATCTGTATTCCGTCCGGATACAAATGCAAAGAGACAAAATCTACACTGTACTAAACTAGGACCGGCTTAAACCAAAGCCGGCTAGTAAAATCCGTCCGATCCTGATCCGTGCAATACCGCACGTATCTGATCGAACCCTGCCATATAACCATACGGCTACTAGTACAAACCGTCCGATCCTGATCCGTGCAATACCGCACGTATCTGATCGGACCCTGCCATATCTCCATACGGCCTCTACAGCGTTTCGCCCGAAACTTGAGTAACTGAAAGTGTGGTGGACTCTAAAGACTCGTCAATACAATGGCTGTGGATTTAACCACTAGCCCGTCAGAGGTATAAGCCAATACGTAACGGGCCACCAGCTATTGACTAAAAGGGACGTCGATGAGCGAACTCATCCTGACACCCTCCTGAGCCTGTCAGTGACAATATCCGTGCAGTCCGGTCCGTTCGTCTATGAGTATCGCATGGCGGGCCTAGGGGGTTGGTAAAAGTCAGACCCCCAAAAGCGGTACAAGTCGTGTCGGAGTGTAGCCCAGAACACCCTGAGATACTACTGGAATACCTACCAGTAAATCTCCTTGCCTTGGCCAAGGACTTTGTGTAATGGCTCTCCTAGACACAGCACGACCTCACCCCCAATACCGGGAGAGACGAACCCCTGAAGATACGCTCACTGCCTCCATGTGGCTCGGGACTGTACCCAACTAAAACCTGTTTGCACGACTCCTTTGAGCCGTGGTAGGGTAGTAATCAAAGTACAGTGGGAACTCACACGAGACAAATGACGATCCCCAGGTCGATGAACTAACCTGCACACATGTCACCAGGGAACTGCCATCTGACGTCTGGTATATGACCAACTAGCATGTTCCCGGCGAGTCCTGTCCGGTGTACTCATAACCCAATGAGCACCTGTATACATCTTAGGTGATCCAACTGACACCAGTGGCTTGTGAGACCGGCCACCGCCCCTCGTCGGGGTCTCGACTGTATACACTAGTCTACTAATGGAGTATCGATGCCCGGTCTCGAAACTCCCACGACTAGGGACCTTTTAAGGATATGCTTGTAGACCCCCAGCTCCCACTTATATGATCGCCCTCATACTGCTGGTGGTCAAGCAAGAATCCTAGGGGCTCTATCAACGTGTAATAGCGACATGTCAGGTCACCTAAAACAGTACACGATGATAAAGGTAAACCAGATAGCATACTATCATCTCGAGTAAGACTGTCCTACCGGGATAGGTCCTCCCTCAATCATTACAATCACGTACCTGTGACCTAATAATTGACTCTGAGGGCACTATCTCCAACAGGTGACCTCCTTCCACTACTCCAAGGAGCAAGGAGAGAAGGACATAAAGCCCAAGGTATAACCTTTCTAGCACTTAGCTAGTTTTTAGTTAGCTTTAGCTTGTTTTTGTTTAGCACAGATCCTTCAAAGTCTAGTCCATGTTGCCTAAGTTCATAAAAATCCGATTTTTATTCCGTTTTCCGCCTCCTCGAAAGTGCCGGGGTGGGCAACGTGGACTTACAGTGGTATCAGAGCCTAACTAAACATAAACTAGCTAGGTAGTAGAGTGTATCGAAGTTCGAATCGGAAAAATCGAAAAACCGAGCTTTAAAAACCCTAAGTTTCTGTTAAAATTTTTTCTGTTCAAAACAAAATTTGTCATACTCCAAAAATCATCTCAGGGTTTTTTAAAGAACACCACCAAAAACGATCCAGTGAGTCGACCAAAAAGCCGCGGTTCCGCGGCAATAGCAAGCTATTGCCGCGAAACCGCGGCCGTCTTGGCTCATCACTGGGTCGAGTTTGTTGCAGTGTATTTCTGGCTTGGTTTTAGGATTTTTAAGATGGTTTATATGTGCCCAGGTTTTCCAGAATAAAATTTTTTTTTTGGGGACTATAAATCCGTATTTTTTTCCGGAACTTTAATACACTTTGACTAAAAGGTTATATCTGTGATGTTTATATGTATTGAACGTCGGCTAATCGCTATATGTCGATTAGTCGGGGTTATACATATCTGTGATCTGTGATTGATGATGGTATGTGTATATGAATGGGTTGGATTGTCGCGGGTGAATAGCCGGGGTGGATGTGAGATGAGTGTTGCTTTTTCTTTCATTTATTGTAACATGTAAATTGATGTAATATTATTATTTGTTTGGCCGCACAACCGGGTCGGGGTTGTAGCCGTCATTGTATAATTCTTTTTACTGTTTTTGCTCCTAGGATAGACCCATGGAGGGGGTGCACAAACTACCGGTATCTCGAAGTGCCGAGTGGCCTACTCACGGTGGTGAGGGAGGTTGCTTCGCTTCGGGTACTTGGCGGGTAGTTTGCCGCACCCGTAGGGGTCTTGGGTGGGGTATTGGCTATTCACCGCGACCGTGTAATCCGCTTTTCGTTGCAGGCTCGAACGGGTTGCGGGTTCCTAGTATATCCAATGTATTCATCTGTGATCTGTAATGTCTATCATTGCTATATATTTATATATGATAACTATTTAGATGTTGCTTATGTTTTACAGCCGCGCTAGCCCAGCCCCCGCTCCGTCGTTAGTTAAGTAACCTAACGGGTAATGACGGGGCCCCATGGCGAATGCGAATGGCATAAGCGTACGTCATATTTTGGTTGTTTTCTGCAATGGTAGGATTAAATGATGGGACGCATTAAAAGAACTAATGCAAGAAAATAAACCAAGTAAAAGTCGATTGGAACACTTTGAAAACCACTCGATTCTTTTCAAAACTAAACTTTTAAACGCGGAGCTTGAACCACTCCTTTTAAAAGCTATCTCGTTCCATCGATTATATCAAGTTCACTACGTTCACGGTTTCGCCAAAACCATCCGTAGCCCTCCATCATTTCAGTTAAATAATCGGTAGTATTCAAGCTATGTATTTTGACCTCACGCCAAGGCATAGTGATTGGTAGCTGCCGGATATTTATCTGTTGCATAGATAGAATGCGTTGGTTTGAGACAGTCGTACTGCCATTTTGGCCCACGTCAAGGGAAGGTACGGGTGGGTTCAAATTAACCAGGATAATGATGGGAAGAACTTGACATGTGACTTATGATATTTTGACCTCACACCAAGGTCATAAGAGCATGGGGCAAAAATCCACATCGGGAGTTTCATAAGCACTGAAACTTGCTAGCGCTGCATACCATTTGGAGTGTGATAATTCTGGTAGGATTCCTTCGGTTTTATCACGCGATGATATTTGGATCCCGATCCTACTGTGAGTATATGCTACTCCTCGGGAAAACTCTCACTTAACGATCAATGCTATAAACTTAGTAGGTGTCTAGAAAGGTGTTAGCGGGGCTACGCCCACAGGGAAAAGAGGTTACTTAATTAAGGAACTTCGCGAAAGCGTTGGAAAACCTCCCTCGAAGTACCGACACTGGCCTGGCTGAACGGTTAAGCAAGTATTGTACGGTGAGATTGATCCTGACTAATCCTTTCTTTACGGTTTGAGAAGGGATTCGAGAGACAGTGGGAGCCATCCAGTTTAGACAAATTAAAAACCACTCTAAACTTGCAAGAGCATCATGCTAAAGTGTTTCTTTTCTCTCTCCTAATTGCAGCGACCATTCAACATGACCGGACTTAAGTTATTACTAGATAAAAACATATTGACAGGGCCAAACTACAAAGATTGGCTCAGGAATGTCAAGATGGCAATCACTTACGACAAGTTGGGGTATGTCCTTACCACCAAAGCTCCCCCTGTCCCAGGTCCCAAAACCAGTGTCGCAGATAGGGAAATCCGTAAGACATGGGAAATAGATTGCGCGAAGGCCAAATGCCTCGTACTTGCCTCGATGGACAACGAACATCAGAGGAGGCACGAGAATATGGACCTAGAGTCCATATTTCTTCATACAAAAGAACTGTATGGAGAGCAGTCTCGTATCGCAAGATACGAAGTGTCGAAGAAGTTGTTTTCGGTAAGGTTGGCGTCGGATCATCGGTAGCGGAACACGTGCTTAAGATGATTGGCTACATTGAGGAGCTCGCGGACCTTGGGACCACGTTGGAGAATGAACTCTATAATGATTTGATTCTCCAGTCCCTTCCTTCCACTTATGCCCAGTTTATTCTTAACTTCAACATGCAAGGAAAGGAGGTTGAACTTTCCGAACTTCTGAACATGTTGAGGAGTGCTGAGGGCACCCTACAGAAGGGTAGGGAGACATCCACTTTGTTTGTAGGAGGATCTTCCTCTTCTAGGTCAGGGCGAAAGCCAAGGGCAAGAAGAAGAAAGCCCCCGCCAAACCAAGAGGCGGTGTCGGTAAAGTGGATACGAAGGGAAAAGGAAAAGCAACAAAGATAGCGGGGAAGCTAGTGGGGAAGGAAGAATGCTTCTATTGTCACAAAAGTGGTCACTGGAAACAGGATTGCAAGGCTTGGAAGGCCAGAACACAGGATTTGAAGCGAGTTGCGGCTTCAGCTTCAGGTGCGTATGTTATTGAAAACTGTCTATCAATAAACTCTACATCCTGGGTATTGGATACCGGATCAGGATCTCATATCTGTAATTCTTTGCAGGCGTTGAGAAAGCGTAGAGTTTTGAAGGCATGTGACATGACCCTCAGAGTTGCAAACGGTGCTAGCATGGATGCTGAGGCCGTGGGGGACTATCACCTGGGATTGTCGGATGGACATTTTTTGGTTTTGCGTAGTTGTTATTATGTACCAAATGCAACCTGTAATATCATTTCTGTATCTTTATTGTCTAAAGAAGGTTATGAATTTGCATTTGTAAGTAATGTAGTGAACATTCACCTTAATCAAGTTTTGATTGGGTCAGGTACATTGAACAACGGTATATACGTATTAAACCAACCACAGATTTTCAATGTCCAGAATACACACAAAAGAAAGTCTCCAGAAATCGATAAAACTTTCTTATGGCATTGTAGACTGGGTCACATCAATGAGAGAAGGTTGACTAAGTTACACACAGAAGGATATTTGGGTTCGTTCGAATATCAATCGTATGCAACTTATCAATCCTGTCTCAAAGGAAAGATGACAAAGACTCCGTTCACTGGACACGGAGTAAGAGCGAGCGAGCTCTTGGGACTCGTACACAGCGACGTGTGCGGTCCAATGTCTACACATGCACGAAGCGGTTATTCTTACTTCATTACTTTTACGGATGATTTCTCAAGGTTCGGACATGTCTTCTTAATGAAGCATAAATCCGAAGCTTTTGATAAGTTCCAGGAATATAAGAATGAAGTAGAAAAACAAACAGGCAAAAGTATCAAGGCACTGAGATCTGATCGAGGTGGTGAATACTTAAGTGCCGAGTTCCTGGGTTACTTAAAAGAGAATGGAATTCTCTCTCAGCTTACTCCTCCATACACTCCGCAACATAACGGTGTATCGGAGAGACGGAACCGAACCCTATTGAATATGGTACGGTCCATGATGAGTAACGCTGAGTTACCGCGATCGTTCTAGGGATATGCGCTAGAAACAGCTACATACCTTTTGATCCGTGTTCCCACTAAGACTGTGCCTACCACACCATATGAGTTATGGAGTGGGAAGAAACCCTATCTTCAATACTTGAAGATTTGGGGATGTCCAGCTTATGTCAAAAAGCAGCATGCAGACAAATTAGAGGCACGCTCAGTACTGTGAAAGTTTGTGGGATACCCAAAGAACTCCAGGGGGTATCTTTTCTATTACGCAGAGGAACAAAAAGTCCTTGTTTCTCGTAATGCCCATTTTCTGGAACATCAGTTCTTAGAAAAAGAAATAAGTGGGAGCGCAATAGAACTGGAAGAAATTCCAGAACCACAAGCTATTACTGAAAGCTTAGTAGAACCAGAGGGTTCGAAAGATCAGGACATTCCCACGCCACTCCGCAGGAGTAGTAGGCAGTCTCATCCGCTCGAGAGATACTACGGTTTTCTCATTGACGGGGATAGAGAGGATTGCATCATAGACTTTGATGAGCCTACTAGCTTCCAGCAAGCCATTCAGAGCGTCGACTCGGTAAAATGGCTGGATGCAATGCGGACCGAAATGGAGTCCATGTACACCAACAAAGTATGGACGTTGGACATTGCTCCAGATGGGGTAAAACCCGTAGGATGCAAGTGGATCTTCAAAAGGAAGATTGGTGTAGATGGACAGGTTGAGACCTATAAAGCTAGACAGGTAGCAAAGGGTTTTCGTCAGCGACTTGGTTTGGACTATGACGAAACATTTTCTCCAGTAGCTATGCTGAAATCCATTCGGATCCTTCTTGCCATTGCTTCCTTCCACGATTATGAGATTTGGCAGATGGACGTAAAGACAGCTTTTCTAAATGGACATTTAGAGGAGTGTGTCTATATGGATCAGCCAAAGGGTTTCATTCAGAGTGGGAGCAGCGAAAAGGTGTGCAAGTTGCTTAAGTCCATTTATGGACTAAAGCAGGCATCGCGGAGTTGGAACATCTGTTTTGATGAAACAGTCAAGGAATTTGGCTTTATCAAAAATCCAGTTGAACCATGCATCTATTGTAGATTTGTAGCGAGAACTGTAGTATTCCTCGTTTTATACGTGGATGACATTCTCTTAATAAGAAATGACATTCCTATGCTACAATCTGTCAAGGGGTTCTTGTCACACAGGTTCTCCATGAAAGACCTGGGTGATGCCTCATACATTCTGGGTATCCGGATCTACCGTGACAGATCCAAGAGGATATTAGAACTTTCACAGTCCAGGTACATCGACACCATACTAAAGAGATTCAGTATGGAAGATTCCAAGCGCGGTAATCTACCGGCTTGTCACGGGATCACCCTCTCTAAAGAGATGTCTCCCAAGACTGATTTGGAGAGGGATCGCATGTCTATTATACCCTACGCTTCTGCGGTAGGCTCTATAATGTATGCGATGTTGTGTACCAGACCGGATGTGGCTTATGCACTGAGTGTGGTAAACAGGTATCAGTCAAACCCTGGGGAGAAACATTGGATAGCAGTAAAGAACATTCTCAAGTACCTGAGAAGGACTAAGGAGATGTTCTTGGTGTATGGCGGAAATGACCTGCAGATTGAGGCCTTTGCTGACTCCAGCTTCCAGAGTGACAAGGATGATTCCAAGTCCATGTCGGGTTTTGTCTTTATCCTCAATGGAGGGGCGGTGTGTTAGAAGAGCTCCAAACAAGAAACCGTTGCCGACTCGACTATGGAAGCGGAATACATCGCTGCATCTGATGCCGCAAAAGAAGCTGTCTGGATGTGGAAGTTCTTGAGAGAACTTCAGGTGGTTCCGTCCAATGTTGACCCAATACCTCTGTATTGCGACAACAACGGGGCTATAGCTTTAGCAAAGGAACCCAGGTCCCATCAGAAATCCAGACACATCTTAAGGCGGTATCACCTGATCAGGGAGATCGTAGATCGCCAGGAGATCGAGGTTCGGAGGGTTGCTTCAGAAGATAACACAACAGATCCATTCACCAAGGCCTTGCCCCAGACTCAGTTCGAGCGGCTGATCGAGATGATAGGTCTTCGATACGCCAGTACATGGCCTTAGTGCAAGTGGGAGATTGTTAGTGTATATGCCCTATAGGCCATTACTGTATCATACTAGTTTGTATATTACTTAATGGAAGCTTGGGATATTCACAGTTGTATATACAATCTTGCTCGAAATGGTAGTATGCTACTTAGTTTGTCTCTACTTCAATATGTGCATGTGTTTCTTTTAGCATATCGCTGATATACATATTAGTAGAGCCCTTAGGATCTTTGCTTGATTACCAGCGTTGTGATGGCGCTCGCACTCGTGGGAGCTGGGTAATCTATAAGCACATCCTTATACAGGTCCCTGGTCGTTGGACTATCGAGACAGGGCATCGATACTCCGGAGTAGACTAGCGTATGCGCTTCTCATCCCAGCGTGGGAGACGGTCTGTCCCACAGCCGTCAGTGCGTCGTACTTGAGATAGTATACGGGTGCTCGTTAGGTTACGAGTACACTGGACAGGACTCGTCGGGAACTGTTGGTTGGTATTATACCTATCGTCAGTTAACAGTTCCCAGGTGACATGAGTACAGCTTAGTCCGTTGACTTGACACTGTCACTTCGCCTCGAGTGTGTTCCCACTGCACTTTGATTGCTACCCTACCACGGCTCAAAGGAGTCGTGCAAATAGGTAGTTTTTGGGTGCAGTCCCGAAGAACTTGGAGGCAGTGACGGTTAGACAGGATTCGTCTCTCCCAGTATGTGGGGTTGACATCACGCTGTGTCCAGGAGAGCCATTACACGAGTAGTCCCTGGCCAGGGCAAGCGAGATATACTGGTAGGTTTCCAGTGTTATCTCAGGGTGTTCTGGGCTACACTCCGACACGACTTGTACCGCTATTAGGGGACTGACGTTCACCGCCCCCCTAGGCCCGCCATGCGATGTATCAGACGAACAGACCGGATTGTATGGAGACTGTCACATACAGGCTCAGTAGGAGTTCAGATGGGGTTCACCTCGTCAGTCTTCTTATCGACATCTACCTGGGGACCGTTACGTACAGCTAGTGCCGCTTGCGGTCTGTGGTTAAACCCACTGCCAGCGTAGTGTCGAGTCTTTAGAGTCCCACACAGAGAGCTATTCGCCTTTAGGCAAAATGAGTAGAGGTCGCATGGTTTTGCGACAGGGTTCGTTCACATCCGTGCACTTGTGCATGTTTGCTGTCCGGACAGTTTATACTAGCGGGCTTTGGTTTAAGCCGGATCCTAGTATATGATTTGGGATTGGTTTTTCTCATTGTATTCGTGTTCCTCGGATCACGAATGCGGGTGCGTATACACAGTTGTTTGAGACAGAGGGAGAGGACCTTGATTAGGGTTAATGGCTATTGTCATTTTATTAACCCTAATGCTTATGTGTGTATTATAGTTAATTAATAATTAGTTTAATAATTGTGCATGGTTATAGTTGTTGACCATTTGACCTCCTTGACTTATTGACCTAGGTTGACACTTTGACCATCATCATTTCTTTTGGAAGATGCTTTTTGATCCTTGCAAATTGAAATGATGATGGTCATGTCATGATTAACCATGACAATTATCTAGCTAATTATTTAATTAAAATAATATACACATATTAGTGAGAATGGCTCATATTATTTTCTCATTCTATCATTTCCTTTCTCTCTCTTGTTCTTCCTCTCCCTCAAGCTCTCCCCTCTCATGTGTTGAGAAACAATTGAGCTTGAGAAAAACCCTCTCTTGATAATCTCTACTCTCATCTAGGGTTGAAGGACTAGCACTTCTTGAACCCTAGTTACTTCTAGTTTGGAGTTGAAGCCAAAGGTTGAGGCTTTCGGGTTGATCTTTCTTTGACAGGAGAAGACGACAAGGTGACCTCCTTCCACTACTCTAAGGAGCAAGGAGAGAAGGACATAAAGCCCAAGGTATAACCTTTCTAGCACTTAGCTAGTTTTTAGTTAGCTTTAGCTTGTTTTTGTTTAGCAAAGATCCTTCAAAGTCTAGTCCATGTTGCCTAAGTTCATAAAAATCCGATTTTTATTCCGTTTTCCGCCTCCCCGAAAGTGCCGGGGTGGGCAACGTGGACTTACACCGGTCATGTTCCGTACTTTCGGGATGTGACAAAAAGAATCGACTATAGTGAAGTTATTACACTGACGCAAACTTTTTCCTAAGAGGTCACTCCCTACGAAGGGATCTCGGCTCTTGCCTCGTCGAATGAGGTGCTGGATATTCTGAACTGAATACCACTGTGCAAAGCAAAAGGAAACGCCCTGTAATAACAGTGTTTGAAAATTTGGTTCCAACAACATCATATAGGTTTTTTTCCTTGTATTAATCAGAATTAATGCAGTCCTATCAATTAATCCATATCACACCAGAAAAGGAACGAAAATAAAATGTACGCATATGCCATCTGCATTCGCTACGGGGCCCCGTCATGCACCGTTAGGCTACTTAACTAACTGCAGAGTGGGGGCTGGACTAGCGCGGGTGCAAAACATATACAACATCTACTAGTATACATAAATATATATAACATTCGTCCCAGGCTTGATATAAGCAATATCATAGAATCTCAGCAAGCAACACAAAATGGTGGATAATCTTGGAGCCTTGGGTTTCACTTGAGCCACAAATGAGACCCGACGTTCCCGGTCATGTGGATAGCCGGTGCAATAAAAACCTGTACCCCTACGAGCGCAGCAAGTTACCCACTAATCCTAGATGTGAGGCAACCCCAATCAACAAAGTGAATGGGCCACCCAGCACTTCATGGAATCCGGTAACTTGAGCACTCCACCGTGGGTCATCCTATACCCCCTACGAGTGCGGTGAATAGCCCGCCAATTTTAAAGTAGGGCCCCCTCCGTCTCAACGCCATGAGATGCGGGCCCGTTGCCCTTTAGAACCCGGCTATTCAATCACTCCACCGTGGGGTAATCCTAGTACAGAAAAGAAAAGTATATATACAATGGCGACATCGAACTCAACCCAGTCATCCCCCATTAAAAAAATATACAATCTGGCAGAGATGACAGTCCACATGTCGGACGCTCGCCCCGCCATAACGAATATACAAATGAATCTTAACTCTACTACCACCATTGCACCACTGGCTATCCACCACGACAATTTAACCCCAATATCAGCACAACACAGAACATCAATGTGAATATCATGTTCGCAAGCCCGTCTAATCTAACATATAGCAACTAGTCTGGTTGTACCGCTCAATGATATTCACGGTCGCAGATATATTCATATGCACTGATAAACACGAGCTTAAAATTTCGATCGACTAAACATTTCCAAATTGGCCCTCAAATGAAAAACCAGCACTCAAACAATTCTGAGCCAAAACCATACATCAAAAAAAATCATATTTTCATGAGCTAGAGCCCGAGAAAAAATTTAGGGCACTGTAGCCTAAAAAGTGTAGCGGTTCAGCGGAAAAATGTGCTATTGTGCTTCGGTTCCGTGGCCGAATTTTGGAGTTAGGTACCCAAATTTTTTTTCTTATCTTTAGTTTTGCTTGCATATAATTTTAAGACCCTCTGAAAGATTTTTTGAACTTTTAAAATCGACAGCAAGCATGAACAAATGGAAATACGATTTAGAAAAATTGGTCGATCGACATTTTAACTTTATGTAAACTAGCTAGTAATGGTTTATGGGGTGGCTCTGATACCATGTTGGGTTACGATAGCGCCTTGGCCATTTGCCATGGCCGATGCAGAACAAAAACCGGCGTTTAAAAATTATGGCGCTAATGAATCCGTCAAGATCGAACCATAAACCTTTACTAGCTAACTAACAAGAGCTAAACTACTATGATAGAAGTGTTATACCGAATCATCCGAGTCATTCGGTCTTTAACCATCTTCCTAAGCTCCTAGAGGCCACTATGATCAAGCTTGATCGCCAATCTCCCTCCATCGAAGATGATCCACCTGAGAATTTGTAGTTCGAGCTCCAACCTCATAGCCGAGGTAACTAGGGTACCTAGTTCGCTAAACTAGATGTTGGATATATGTATGCCGTAGAGGCCATTATATGATAGTGGATATATATATATATATATATATATATATATATATATATATTCAGTGTACATTCTTGCTCGTCATGATAGTATACTATCTGGTTCTTCTTTATTTGACATGTTGATTTGATCATGGTTTTATTCATTCACACATATTGATAAAGCCCTGAGGATATTTGCTTGACTACAGTGATTATGATGGAGATCATACTAGTGGGACATCTGTAGTTTATAAGCATATCCTGAAAAGTCCCTAGTCGTAGGTGTATCGAGACGGGGCATCGATATACCAGAGTAGACTAGCATATATGATACTAGTGTAAGTGCACGGCGGCGCCCCGGCCTCCATCCCGAGGCCAAATGCCGAAGCGGTGATAAACTTTAATTTTGCAAACTAGCAAACTGGCACCACCGTGCACTAAACACCCGGATCGAACCATTAACTAGTCCTAGCTAACTACAAGATGGAGAATAGAGATATACCGACTGATCCGAGTCCTCCGGTCTTCTCGTCATCGTCCCGATCTCCCACGGAATGTCCTGTCTCCACCTCGTCGCCGGAAGTGCACCACATCGCCTACATCTTTTACGGGCTCCCACCTCAATGCCGAGGCAACTCGGGCACGAAGCTGGCTAGTCGACGTGCCCAAGGTTTGCTGTAGAATGTGTAGTGAGCAAGTCTCATTTGGGGTTGTAGGAATTGCCATTGGTGGAGGAAATGAACCATATATATCTTTAGATGAACAAAGGGATTTTTGGCATGGGAATGAGACACCATTTTCTTCTCTCAAATTTTGGACAGCCCCTGCCTCTCTTGGCCGGCCATGGCTTGGAATGGGAGAGGAGAGAGTGAAAATGAGGGAGGAGTATGAATCAAAAGAATGAGAGTCTCTCATAATCCAAGAGAGAGAAAAGAGATGATGAGAAGAAATCATCACAAGGAAAATCCAACACTCAACCACAACCATCATAACCAAACATCATCATCAAGCATGATGACTTCAAAAAAAGGTCAATCCATCATGAAGATAGAAGTCAAGCAAGTCAAGGGATGGTGCACCATTATGAAAATCATCATGATGTAACTATATGCAAAGACCCCCTTCCAAATTGCTTATTTGCACAAATGCAAATAAGCCCTCCTCCACCAATCTTCGGCCAATGAAGGATACAAAGAAATATGGCCGAAACGGAAAGCAAACTGGCAACTCCAGAAAACTGGTCCCGTAATAAATTACAGGAAAACCCCGCTACTGTGTATACACACCCGCATTTGTATTCCGACCGAAATACAAATGCAATGAGACAAAACTACACTGTACTATACTAGGATCCGGCTTAAACCAAAACCGGCTAGTAATATCCGTCCGATCCTGATCCGTGCAATACCGCACGTATCTGATCGAACCCTGCCATATAACCATACGGCCTCTAGTACGAACTGTCCGATCCTGATCCGTGCAATACCGCACGTATCTGATCGGACCTTGCCATATCTCCATACGGCCTCTACAGCGTTTCGCCCGAAAGCTTGAGTAACTGAATATGGGGGACTCTAAAGACTCGTCAACACCTTGGTTGTGGATTTAACCACTAGCATGTCAGAGGTATAAGCCAATACATAACGGGCTACCAGGTATTAACCAAAAGGGACGTCGATGAGCGAACTCATCCTGACACCCCACTGAGCCTGTCAGTGACAATATCCGTACAGTCCGGTTCGTTCGTCTATGAGCATCGCATGGCGGGCCTAGGGGGTTGGTAAAAGTCAGACCCCCAAAAGCGGTACAAGTCGTGTCGGAGTGTAGCCCAGAACACCCTGAGATACTACTGGAATACCTACCAGTAAATCTCCTGCCTCGGCCGAGGGCTTTGTGTAATGGTTCTCCTAGACACAGCGCGACCTCACCCCCAATACCGGGAGAGACGAACCCCTGAAGATACGCTCACTGCCTCCATGTGGCTCGGGACTGTACCCAACTAAAACCTGTTTGCACGTCTCCTTTGAGCGTGGTAGGGTAGTAATCAAAGTACAGTGGGAACTCACACGAGACAAATGACGATCCCCAGGTCGATGAACTAACCTGTACACATGTCACCTGGGAACTGCTATCTGACGTCTGGTATAAGACCAACTAGCATGTTCCCGGCAAGTCCTGTCCGGTGTACTCATAACCCAATGAGCACCTGTATACATCTTAGGTGAACCAACTGACACCAGTGGCTTGTGAGACCGGCCACCGCCCCTCGTCGGGGTCTCGACTGTATACACTAGTCTACTCTGGAGTATCGATGCCCTGTCTCAAAACTCTCACGACTAGGGACCTTTTAAGGATGTGCTTATAGACTACCAGCTCCCACTTATATGATCGCCCTCATACTGCTGGCAGTCAAGCAAGAATCCTAGGGGTTCTATCAACGTGTAATAGCGACCTGTCAGGTCACCTAAAGCAGTACACGATGATAAAGATAAACCAGATAGTATACTATCATCTCGAGTAAGACTGTCCTACTTGGACAGGTCCTCCTTCAATCATTGTAATCACATACCTGTGATTCAATAATTGACTCTGAGGGCACTATCTCCAACAATCTCCCACTTGCACTCAAGGCTAATTATTGCGATGTCGCATACTCACAGCCCGTGTGATACCGAACACCCAACTCCTCTACTAGTCAGTCTCACAAAGCTCGTTTGCGAAACTAATGCGTTCGAGGAATAGCCTCAGTGAGTGGATCCGCTTTGATGTTTCTTTCTATGTCTCTCTATATCTCATGTTCGCGGAGAAAGCCATCTCCCGAAATGAGCAATACCTGTCTTAGAATGTGTCTGGATGTCTGATGGGACATAGCTCATAAATAAACTCCAAATCCAAACCTCTTAGACTGTATCGTCAACTGAATTTAATCAGTATCCTGCGCCATGCCTTTCTCAGTATTGCCTTGGACCACCTGTCCAAAATACTGCCCCTCGTCAGAAGGAAAAACTATAACTCTGACAACCTCCTTGTCGTTCAGGTCACCTTGGAAGCCTGGAATGATAACTATCTCCCGAATGAGGCTGTCGTTATCATATCCATAGAACATCCACTTATGTTCTAAAACTTCTTCCGACTGTTTTTCCAGGATTGGATCAATGTCAACTTATTGCATCTAGTGCAAGAACAACATCTGGTGTGGTACTTGACATCTCATGATTGACTCAATTGCCTAAGCAAGTGATCTGCCAATCATGCACATCCCTCTCCCCTTTAGTCTGTAAGACACCTTTAGAGAGGGTGGCTCCATCACCTGCACGTACACTACCGTGCCAGGAGTCTTCCATTCTAAATACTCTTAGAATGCTGTCTGAGTACCCTGATTGGGAAACCACCCAAATCTAGATCTAAAGCCATAGATCTAGTAACCAGTATGTCAGATATAAAATCCATTTCCTTTGTGGAGAAAACACTGTGTGACGACCAAAGTATAACCGATCGTAGTATAGGAATGTCACTTCCTACTCTGTGTATGTCATCCAAATACCAGGACATCACACCCTACTACCTTCTCAACAGATCCATCCTCTATTCTGATGAAGTCAAACCTATGACTGTCACGTCAGAAATAGATGATCTATCTCCGCTACATCTGCTTTAGTCTATAAATAGACATAATCCACATGTCCACCAATGCTTCCGCTGCTCCCACTGACTACGACAACCCTCTGGCAGAGTCATATAGACATACACTTCTAAAGCCATTTTAGAACGACGCTATACTCATCCTCCCGCCGGGTCTCGCAGCCTGGAACAACAGCAATGGCAAGTCTGGGTAAACAAGAACTTCCCTGTCACCGTCCTTGAGGCTACCGGAGTACCTCTCGGGTGCCTGAAGTTACCCACCACATCTGCGGAGTGGCCAATGGAATGTCAAACCAGATTGAATCTTTAGGTTCCTATGAAATCTTCAGTAATCGTTTGTGGTTCTGGAATCACTTCCAGTTCTACCATACTTCCACTACTGTTTTCTGAAAAAATCCATTTTTAATAAAACTGTGGCGAGTCTAGAACAATATCGCTATTGTTCATCCAGATGGTAGAAAGTCAGCCCTCGTCATAGCCTGGGTCAACCCACAAACAGCCATTACAGAAACGTGCCTTGAGTTGTCCAGTGTCTGGTTTTAATCATAAGCCGGACAACTCCCCGTACCTTAACTTCGTTAAGATATGAACTGTTCTATATCCAATATAGAACCAGAGGTACTGATTTAATTGAACCAGATTCAAATCATGCAGCTGTCCCCAGTGCATGTCAACTAAATGGAAGGAGGCCGATCAGCGTTACTCAACTTAGGAATACTTCCAATTATGAGTAACCTGAAAGAGAAGCAAGTTCTCTTAATCATTACTATCAACTGAATACCATATACAAGTATCTACATCTTCGATCACTTTGAAGAATCCCGATACTTGCTACACCTGGTTCTCTACTCTATTCAAATACCTAAAACTTTTCAAAATTCAGACCCTGTGTTTCCACGAAACACCTGTCTAAAAACTAGAGAAGTTATAAGTAAACCGAATATAGTACGAGGACCAACCCCTCTGTCCTGATGGATTCTGGACAACATACAATACTCTGTATAAGTCCCTTGAGTCTGATAACTCATTCACTGTGTGTCGTAAGTTGAAAACTGTACTTATGGTTAAGAAGAATTACACCGCTGTTTAATGCTCCTTACCTAACCATCCACTGATATAGGTAAATGTCATAGACATAATTTCAAAAAGGTATATCTCACTCTATGAAAATAGACGTACAGATATATCAATTTGAAATTGGTGCACAATAGCGGATATTCAAAACCAAATATTTGCCGACCGACAAACAGCCCAGGTGATTTCCTCAAATATCACTGAATACAACGAATCCCGATATAATGAGGAAGATCACCTAATTCCCAATAACTTACTCCCACTCAACATCTGTAAAACCATACAGATGTGAGAATCAAACCTGGTAAATACATACCCTGGAGTAAGGATCTAATCGGGAAATCAGTTTTCCTTTAACAGTACACAGTGAAGCTGAAACATTGAAATGTTTCGATGGGGTATCCCGGTATTCCTAGTAATGCCTCTTCCAGATTCACAATTGTAACCGTATAAATCTCTGCCACCTCTCCAAATCCCTTTATTTGTCTTTAGTCATTACCTTCTGCACACCCCTTAGGCCAAATGGTTTTCTTCCTTCCCTACCGTTCGGCACCAGCCTATGGTTTGGAAGAAGTCTATCCAATAAGCATAATGGGTGTACTGTCCCAATCCTAGGAACACTCGCAATGCGAGAGAAGGTGAAGATAAAAGACACCTGAATAAACCTTATTCCTATTTCTCCTGAACCGGAATCCATCCCCGAACTGGAACAAGTTCCTTTCGAGTTCGTATATAACCATACGATGGAGTATCCAATAAACTGTGGATCTTCATAGTGATACGGAGTGTCCTGGAGAAATACAAAGGTGAAGTGGGAGTGGTAATGAAATACCTGGTTTGGTCATGAATATCAGTTGCAATTTACTTTGCCCTCTTACTAATCCCTTGCTTTGTCTTAACTTAATACCTTCTGTACACCATCGTTAGGCTAATTGGTTTTCTTCATTCCCTACCGGTCGGCACCTGCCTATGGTTTGGAAGAAGACTATCCAATTTGCGTAATAGGTGTACTATCTCCTAAACCAAGGAGTACTCGCAACCTGAGAGAAGGTAAAATGAAAAGACAACTGAATAGTCCTATCCGTTTTCTCCAGAACCTGAAACCATCCTCGAATAAATCTCTTCGAGTTCGTATCTAACCATACGATGGTTTTGTCCAATGGAAGTGGACGTTCGTAGTAATACGGGGTGTCCTAGAGAAAAGGGTAAAAGTAGGAGTGGCAATGAGGTTTGCAACTCTGACAATCCAAAAGCCAGTGTTAAGAAGGTTCGGTTAATTTTGGTCTCTGAGTCATAGTCTTAGGGTCGGGTCAATGGTCGCTGCCGAAGAGAGAGAGAAAAGAAACACTCAGCGTGCACTCTAACCTAGATCAGAATGGTTACCAATTTATCTAATCTGGAAACCTCCCACTATACCGTCAAATTCTCCTCCAAACCTGAAAGAAGAATTAGTCGGGGTCACCCGAGGAGTAAACTAACTCATCAGTGGGAATCGGGATCCAACTATCACCGCTTGATAACGTGACGGAATCCGCTCACGTTATCACACTCCAAAAGGTATGCGCATATCTGGCAAGTTTCAGTTCTTTTGAAACTCCCGATGTGATTTTTGCCACATGCTCTTATGACCTTGACGAAGGTCAACAAATCATAAGTCACATGTCAAGTTCCACCCGTCATTGTCCAGGTTAATTTGAACCCACCCGTACAAGCCCCTGACGAAGGTCAACAAGGCTATACGACTGTCCCAAACCAACGCATCTATCTATGCAGCAGAAAGGTAACAAGCAGCTACCATACACTATGCCTTGACGAAGGCCAACAAACATAGCATGAATACTACGTGCTACCCGTCTGAAATGACGGAGGGCTACGAATGGTTTCTGGCGAAAACCTTTAACGTAATGAACTTGATATCGTTGAAGGAACGGATAGCTTTTTAGAAAATATAGTAACGAAAACCTTCGCTAAAGAGGTCACTCCCGGTGAAGGGATCTCGGCTCTTTCCCCGTAGAATGAGGTGCAGGATATTCCAACTGAATACCACGATGCAAAGCAAAAGTAATCGGCTATAGTGAAGTTATTGCCCTGACGCAAACTTCTGTCCAAGGGGTCACTCCCGGTGAAGGGATCTCGGCCCTTGCCTCGTCGACTGAGGAGCAGGATATTCCAACTGAATACCACGATGCAAAACAAAAGTGAACGTCCTTGCAATAACAGCTTTTTAAAAAGTGTTCCAACAACATCAAATTAGGTTTGTTTTAACTTGCATTGATCCGAATCAACGCAGTCCCATCAATTGATCACACCAAAAAGAACGAAAATATACTGATGTACATATATGCCATCCGCATTCGCCACTGGGTCCCGTCATTACCCGTTAGGTTAGCTAACTAACGACAGAGCGGGGACTGGACTAGCGCGGATGCAAAATATATACAACATCTACTAGTATATATACCAATATATTATATCCGCTCAAGGCGTGAATAAAATGCAACATCACAGAAATGTAAAGCATCACAGAATAATACAGATATCTGGGATCCCCGGGTTTCACAGAGCCACTACTGAAACCCGACGTTCCCCTGGTCGTGTGGATAGCCTGTGCAATGAAAGTCCTAGATCCCTACGGGCGCGACAAGTTACCCGCCAAAACCTGAAGCGAGGTAGCCCCTTTCAGCAACGTGAATGGACCACCCAGCACTTCACGGAATCCGGTAACTTGGGCACCCCTCCTGGGTCAACCTGTACCCCCTACGAGTGTGGCGAATAGCCCGCCAATTCTGGAGTGAAGCCCCCTCCGTCTCAATGCCATGAGATGCGGGCTCGTTGCCCTCTAGAACCCGGCTATCCGTGCACCCCTCCGCGGGGCAATCCTAGTACAGAAAGTAAAATATATATACAACGGGTACATCGACCGCAACCTGGTCGTGCCCCAAAATAATAATACAAACAGGCAGTGACGGCAGTCCACATGTCGGACGCTCGCCCCGCAATATCAAATGTACATAATACAACAAAACTGTACTAGCATTGCATCCAGGCTATCCCCACGACCAATCCGCAACATCACAGTATAACACAGAACATCAACGTGAATGTCACGTTCGCAAATCCGTCTAACCGGGCTATAGCAGTTAGACAGGATTTACCGATCAAGTGACATTCACGGTCGCAGATATAATGTAAATACTGTGAAATAATGTGTTCAAAATATCCGATCGATCAAATTTTAACAAGTGGGCCCCAAGTACTACTGTAGCACAACAAGAAATTCTGGGCCCAAAATTAATATTCCAGAAACCCTATTTTCACCCTAGAAGCCCACTGGAAAAATTTGACGCATCGATCTCTCCATACTGCGGCGGAACCGCGGCCCCAAGTGGGGTTTGGCCGCGGTTCCGCGCTCCCCTTGAAAGATCAATGTGTCGAATTTCTCCAGAATTCTTATGACTTTCAGTACATCACTTTTCTACAACCTGAAAAAATTTTCGAGCCAAAAAAAATTCGACAGAAAACTGATGTGAAGAAAACGCGGGTTTTTGGAATTTTGTACGATCGGAAATGTAAAACACATTAGACAAAGCTAGACTATGTTAATGGCGAGGCTCTGATACCACTGTAAGTGCACGGCGGCGCCCCGACCTCCATCCCGAGGCCAAATGCGGAAGCGGTGATAAACTTTAATTTTGCAAACTAGCAAACTGGCACCACCGCGCACTAAACACCTGGATCGAACCATTAACTAGTCCTAGCTAACTACAAGATGGGGAATAGAGATATACCGAGTGATCCGAGTCCTCCGGTCTTCTCGTCATCGTCCCGATCTCCCGCGGAATGTCCTGTCTCCACCTCGTCGCCGGAAGTGCACCACATCGCCTACATCTTTTACGGGCTCCCACCTCAATGCCGAGGCAACTCGGGCACGAAGCTGGCTAGTCGACGTGCCCAAGGTTTGCTGTAGAATGTGTAGTGAGCAAGTCTCATTTGGGGTTGTAGGAATTGCCATTGGTGGAGGAAATGAACCATATATATCTTTGGATGAACAAAGGGATTTTTGGCATGGGAATGAGACACCATTTTCTTCTCTCAAATTTTGGACAGCCCCTGCCTCTCTTGGCCGGCCATGGCTTGGAATGGGAGAGGAGAGAGTGAAAATGAGGGAGGAGTATGAATCAAAAGAATGAGAGTCTCTCATAATCCAAGAGAGAGAAAATAGATGATGAGAAGAAATCATCACAAGAAAAATCCAACACTCAACCACAACCATCATAACCAAACATCATCATCAAGCATGATGACTTCAAAAAAAGGTCAAGCCATCATGAAGATAGAAGTCAAGCAAGTCAAGGGATGGTGCACCATTATGAAAATCATCATGATGTAACTATATGCAAAGACCCCCTTCCAAATTGCTTATTTGCACAAATGCAAATAAGCCCTCCTCCACCAATCTTCGGCCAATGAAGGATACAAAGAAATATGGCCGAAACGGAAAGCAAACTGGCAACTCCAGAAGACTGGTCCCGTAATAAATTACAGGAAAACCCCGCTACTGTGTATACACACCCGCATTTGTATTCCGACCGAAATACAAATGTAATGAGACAAAACTACACTGTACTATACTAGGATCCGGCTTAAACCAAAACCGGCTAGTAATATCCGTCCGATCCTGATCCGTGCAATACCGCACGTATCTGATCGAACCCTTCCATATAACCATACGGCCTCTAGTACGAACTGTCCGATCCTGATCCGTGCAATACCGCACGTATCTGATCGGACCTTGCCATATCTCCATACGGCCTCTACAGCGTTTCGCCCGAAAGCTTGAGTAACTGAATGTGGGGGACTCTAAAGACTCGTCAACACCTTGGTTGTGGATTTAACCACTAGCATGTCAGAGGTATAAGCCAATACGTAACGGGCTACCAGGTATTGACCAAAAGGGACGTCGATGAGCGAACTCATCCTGACACCCCACTGAGCCTGTCAGTGACAATATCCGTACAGTCCGGTCCGTTCGTCTATGAGCATCGCATGGCGGGCCTAGGGGGTTGGTAAAAGTCAGACCCCCAAAAGCGGTACAAGTCGTGTCGGAGTGTAGCCCAGAACACCCTGAGATACTACTGGAATACCTACCAGTAAATCTCCTGCCTCGGCCGAGGGCTTTGTGTAATGGCTCTCCTAGACACAGCGTGACCTCACCCCCAATACTGGGAGAGACGAACCCCTGAAGATACGCTCACTGCCTCCATGTGGCTCGGGACTGTACCCAACTAAAACCTGTTAGCACGTCTCCTTTGAGCGTGGTAGGGTAGTAATCAAAGTACAGTGGGAACTCACACGAGACAAATGACGATCCCCAGGTCGATGAACTAACCTGTACACATGTCACCTGGGAACTGCTATCTGACGTCTGGTATAAGACCAACTAGCATGTTCCCGGCGAGTCCTGTCCGGTGTACTCATAACCCAATGAGCACCTGTATACATCTTAGGTGAACCAACTGACACCAGTGGCTTGTGAGATCGGCCACCGCCCCTCGTCGGGGTCTCGACTGTATACACTAGTCTACTCTGGAGTATCGATGCCCTGTCTCGAAACTCTCATGACTAGGGACCTTTTAAGGATGTGCTTATAGACTACCAGCTCCCACTTATATAATCGCCCTCATACTGCTGGCAGTCAAGCAAGAATCCTAGGGGCTCTATCAACGTGTAATAGCGACCTGTCAGGTCACCTAAAGCAGTACACGATGATAAAGATAAACCAGATAGCATACTATCATCTCGAGTAAGACTGTCCTACTTGGACAGGTCCTCCTTCAATCATTGTAATCACGTACCTGTGATTCAATAATTGACTCTGAGGGCACTATCTCCAACAACTAGACCCATACGATGGGCGATGGATGTTCCCACATTCGTCGATGTTTGACATCGAGATCGTATACGGGTGCTCAGTGGTGACTGGGTATACTGGACGGACTCACCGAGAACTCCTATATAGAATTATATCTATCGTCGGTAGCAGTTCTCAGGTGACACTGGTACAGGTTAGTCTGTAGACCCGAGATCGTCATAGAGTATTGTGTGTTCTCCCACTGTACTTTGATTACCACCCTACCACGGCTCTATTGAGTCGTGCAAACAGATGGATTTTAGGTACAGTCCCGAGACACGCGAAGATGATGAGTGATAGGAGGGGTTTCGTCTCTCCCGGTATTGGGAGTTGATGCTGTGCTGTGCTCGATTGGCTATATCAGTAAGTCCCTGGCCAGGGCTGTTGAGATTTAATGATAAGTGTTATCAGTAGTTTCTCGATCTGTTATAGACCATTCATCGGCACGACTTATTGAGTTATTGGGGTCGATGTTACCATCTCTAGACTCGATATGCAGCATATCTGACGAAGAGACCGGACTGTACGGTAGTGTTGCCGGTTGGCTCGACGGGAGTTGTGACAGGTTCGCTTGTTTTCTTCTGATCGCTCAATACCCGGGTGGCCGTTACGTTTAGCTGACCGCTTGCGGCATGGGGGTGCTTGATATGATCATCACCCACTGCCGGCGTATTGACGAGTCTTAGAGTCCCAGAATGGAGTTACCTAGTCTAGGAGAAACGATGTGGTGCGCATATGAGATATGCGTGTGGACTCGGTTAAAATGCGCGTATGAGATACCGTATATTAATCGGGCGGTTTGCTTTTGGTCGGGTCGTATGTGATATGACCGGTTTGCTAAATCAAGTGTTGATTTATCATTGACCATTAGTTTCTCACTTTAAACCCTTTCTTGTCTTTTTGTTGTATACCTGCATGTATGCATTTATTCTCATTAATGCACATATGGATGTGCATGCACACATACATGCATACATAATTCTATCATGGTTGTTAATATAGTGGATGGTGGCAATATAAGACTCACACCATTTATAAATATATATGGATATTTCTTTTTTTGGAAAAGAAAAATAGAAATGGAAATTGTTATCATGGTTTAATATTATATTCATGTACTAATCCTTTGCTTTAACCATGATTTAATTTCTATGGCCATTTTTATCCAAAATAAATATCTAGATATTTTATAACTATGGTTAAGAATGGGAAAGAGAAAATATATATATTTTCATTTCTCATTTTTAACATAAGCCTATCATTATCTTGAGCTCTTCACAAGCCATCATCTTCTTCCTCCTTTCTCTCTTACTCTCTAGCTTTCTCTTGTGAGCAAAAGAGTCATCAAGTTAGGGTTTTGAAGTGAGAAAACAAACCACATCACCATTCTACACTAGTCTTTCCCATTAGTGTAGAGTGTTAGCTTCTACTTCTTCTCTTGATCTAGTGGAGCTTCAAGCTTGGACAAAGAGGACTCCGGGTGGATCGTCGTGGACCTAGAGGATCTCAAGAGAGCCTTTTCTAACCCTCAAGTAGCCAAGGAGTCTAGCGTAGGGAGCTACAAAGGTTGTACTCTCAAAACCCTAGCTTTTACTACTTGTGTTTGTGTTATAGTTTTTGTTACCCTAGCTTTTCTAGTTTGATCCTTAGGTGTGTTTCTCTAGCACCACATAAAATTTAAATATGGCATGTGTGATACCTCCAAACCCTTGTAGTGGTGCTGTAGGAACCCCTTCACTAGATAGCCTAGAGGATGTAGAATATATTGATGGATTAATTTGTCTCCAAACACTTTAGGTTTCTCAACATATGAGACTTGAAGGGTGGAGGTAGAAGAAGAAGCTTGAGGATGAGAGTGTGGCAACCATAGAAAATGGCTGTGTTGTGAATGAAAGAATCATCAAGCTCACAAAATATCTCACAACACATAAATCAAGCATGCTACTATAGTAAACCATGAGTCACCCCTTTAGCCATGCTTCCATAAATGCAAAGAACACCTCATCCTCCACCCCATTTAACCATTTAACAAAATGGTTAAAACAAAAATGAGGTGGAATCTTCTAGAAGTAATCTTGTAATGAATTACAAGAATATCCCTCATCCATATATACATACCCGTATCCATATTCCAAAAAATATGAATACAAAAAGGCGAAAATAAATCCAATAATATAATACTAGAATCCAGCTG
The DNA here is from genome assembly GCA_030015575.1 of Agapanthus africanus. Classification (NCBI taxonomy): domain Eukaryota; kingdom Viridiplantae; phylum Streptophyta; class Magnoliopsida; order Asparagales; family Amaryllidaceae; genus Agapanthus; species Agapanthus africanus. The sequence goes on along the minus strand of JASDDO010000019.1, from coordinate 769,837,892 downwards.
AAACCAAAGCCCACTAGTATTATCCATCCGAATCATGACATGTGAGTGTATATGATCGAACCCTGTATTAAAACCATACGGTCTCTACATTGTTTCACCCAAAATAGGGAAACCCTCTGTGTGGGACTCTAAAGACTCATCAATACGCTGGCAGTGGGTTTAACCACAAGCTTGTCAGTGGCAATAGCTGTACGTAACGGCTACCCAGGTATTGAGCGAAAGGAAGGCCGACAAGAAAACTCATCCGAACCCCTACTGAGCCTGTCCGTGACAATTTCCATACAGTCCGGTCCGTTCGTCTAAGAGTATCGCACATGGAGTCTACGGGGTGGATAAAGTCAGACCCCTAATAACGTGATATTTCGTATCGGTATGAAGCCCATCACCAACTGAGACATTACAGATCCAAATCAGTAATTCTCGACTACTTTGGCCAAGGATTTCTGTTGATGGCCACCCGAGCACTACGTGACATCAAACCCCAATACCGAGAGAGACGAATCCACGACGATTCGCTCACTGCCTTTGTGTGGCTCGGGACTGTACCCAAGTAAAACATGTTTGCACGACTCCTTTAAGCCGTGGTAGGGTAGTAATCAAAGCACAATAGGAATTCACACAAAACAAATGACGATCTCAGGTCGACAGATTAACCTGTACATATGTCACCTGGGAACTGCTATCTGACAATAGGTATAATACCAACTAGCATGTTCCCGGCGAGTCCGTCCAGTGTACTCATAACCCAATGACCATCTGTATACTATCTTAGGTGGAAACCAATGGCTTGTAATACCGGCCACCGTCCCTCGTCGGGATCTCGATAAGTACACACTAGTCTACTTTGGAGTATCAATGCCCAGTCTCGATACTCCCTCGACTATGGACATTTAAGGATGTGCTTATAGACCACCCAACTCCACGTATATGATCGCCATCATAATGCCGGTAGGCAAGCAAGAATCCTATGGGCTATATCAACATATAATAGTGATCTATAATACCACATAATGCATGTACATGATGATAAAGACAAACCAGATAGCATACTATCATCTTGAGTAAGACTGTTCTACCCGTATAGATCCTCCCTCAATCATCACAATCGCGTGCCTGCGATTACAATAATTTACTGGAGAGCACTATAGCCAACAAATCAGGTGCTTGGACAACATTCTAAAAGTATTTTAGAATAGATGACTCCTAGCGTGGTAGTATACCCGCAGGTAATGGAGTCACCCTCTCTAAAAGGGATGTCTTCTAGACTGATGAAGAGAGGGACTGGCATAAATGACATATCATTTGCTTATGCAATTGAGTCAATCATGCAAAGTCTTGTACAATACCAGATATTTCTTTTACACTAGTTGCAACAAGCATATATTAATCCAATCCTCGGGAAACAAATGGAAGTAGTAAAGAACATAAGAGGATGTTCTTGGTATTTGGTAACGGCAGCCTCCTCCGGGAGGCGGTTATCGGTTATGGCTTCCAAGGTGACCTGGATGACAGAGATGCTGTCAGAGTTATTAGTTTATCCTCTTCTGAGGATAAGTATATTGAATAGTGTTCCGATAGAGATACTGAGGTAATCATGGTTCAGGATGCTGGTTATAACTCAACAGAGGATACAGCCCAAGAAGTTTGTTGGATAGGAGTTGTTTATTGATAACTTGGTCCCATCAAGTATCCAGACAAATTCTTGCGGCGGGGTATCGCTCAGATTGGGAGATTGTTCATCTCCACGATGTTGAGATATAGAGAGAAGAAGTTATAACATTATAGCGGATCCATTCACTGAGGCTATTTCTCGAACACGGATATTCCTCAAACGAGATTTGAGAAACCGATTAGTAGAGAAGTTGGGTATTCGGTAGCACACGAGCTGTGGGTACGCGATACCGCAATAATTATCCTTAAGTGCAAGTGGGAGATTGTTGGATATAGCGCCCTCAAGTCAATTATTGTAATCGCAGGCATACGATTGTGATAATTGAGGGAGGAGCTATACGGGCATGACAGTCTTACTCAAAATGATAGTATGCTATCTGGTTTGTCTTTATCATCATGTACATGTATTATGTGGTATTGCAGATCACTATTACATGTTAATAGAGCCCATAGGATTCTTGCTTGACTACCAGCATTATGATGGTGATCATATACGTGAGAGCTGGGTAGCCTATAAGCACATCCTTAAATGTCCCTAGTCGTGGGAGTATCGAGACTGGGCATCGATATTCCGGAGTAGACTAGTGTATACACTTCGAGACACTGATGAGGGGTGGTGTCCGGTCTCATAAGCCATTGGTGTTGTGTCACTTAAGATAGTATACAGGTGCTCACTGGAGGTGAGTACACTGGGCGGACTCGTCGAGAACTTCTAGATAGTATTATACTTATCGTCAGATGGATGTTCTCAGGTGGCATGAGTACAGGTTAGTCCTTTGACCTGAAGTCATCATTTGTCTCATGTGAGTTCCTACTGTACTTTGATTACTACCCTACCATGTCTCAAAGGAGTCGTGCAAACAGGTTTTAGTTAGGTACAGTCCCGAGTCATATGGAGACAGTGGTCGACTGTCATGGATTCGTCTCTCCTGGTATTAGGAGTCGATGCCGCGCTGTGTTCAGTTGGCTATCACCAGAAATCCATGGCCACGGTAGGGGAGATTTACTGATAGTTGATCAGTAGTATCTCAGTTGGTGATGAGCTAGACTCAGACATGACTTATCGGGTTTGTAGGGGTCTGACGTTGTCCACCCCCTAGAACCGATATGCGATACTCTTTGACGAAGAGACCGAACTGTACGGAGATTGTCACATTCAGGCTTGGTAGTGTAAGTCGATGTCGCGTACCCCACGTGTTCGCGGGGAGGCAGAAATTGCAAAAAATGTTTTTTATGGGCTTCGCATTACCGACTAGTACCAAGGATCGAACATAAACCATAGCTAGCAAACTACTTGAGGTTTAACTACTTGGATGAATGTTATACCTCGTAGTATCGTGTCCTTCGGGTCTTCTCGCTGTCCTCCTCGTCATCGCAGGCTCCGAGGATCTAAATGGATCGAAGCAACCTCGACAGCCTCCTCGAGTCAAAGACGATCCACCCGAGAGTCTATAGTCCAAGCTCCTATCTCGAATCTGAGATAACTACGGCTTCTAGTTCGCTAAACTAGAAGTCTTAGAGGGTGTAGAGTAAGAAGATGGAGTGCTTTGTCTCTTGGAACTCAAGCTTTCTCAACTCATGAGACTTTATGGGTTATGAGGAAGAAGAATGAGACATGAAGAAAATAAGAGAGGAGAAGAGAGCTTGGATGAAGCTTTGACTTTTCATTTGTGATGAATAGTTGAACCAAATGAATTATTGATGAGATAATATCTCACAAAAAATATCTATGGTTCATAAATATCCTTTTTGTCAAGTGATGAGTTATAGCCATCCAAAGAAAATGTCTCCACTTCATTTCTCTACCTCATTTTTCTTTAATCCATAAAGGAAAAAAGAAACCCTAATGAGGTGTCCCTTCAAAAAGCTTTTCCGAAAAATTACAAGAATGCCCCTCATCCGTATATACATACCCTCATTTGCATTCCGAAGAATACGAATACAAAGAGACGAAAACAATCCATCAATGTAATATTAGGATCCAGCTTAAACCAAAGCCCACTAGTATTATCTGCCTAATCAAAATATGTGCATAAGTACACATAAGTGATCGAAGCCCTGCCGTAAAACTATACGGCCTCTACACCTTTCGCCCGATGCAGGGAAACTCTCTGTGTGGGACTCGAAAGACTCGACAGTATGCTAGCAGTGGGTTTAACCACAAACCGCAAGCGGTACTAGCTGCACGTAACGTCTGCCCAGGTATGTGTCGATAAGAAGGCTGATGAGCTAACTCATCTGAACTCCTACTGAGCCTGTATGTGACAATCTCCGTACAGTCCGGTCTGCTCGTCTAAGAGTATCGCATATCAGGCCTAGGGGGCGGTAATCGTCAGACCCCTAATAGCGCAATAAGTCATCTCGGAGAGTAGCCCAAAATACCATAAGAAACTACTGGAGTACCTACCAGTAAATCTGGCTTTTCTTGGCCAAGGACTTTGTGTAATGGCCTTTCGAACACAGCGCTATATCAACCCCCAATACCGGGAGAGACGAATCCTATCTAATCGTCACTGCCTCCAAGTGCTTCGGGACTGCACCCAACTACTACCTGTTTACACGACTCCTTTGAGCCATGGTAGGATAGTAATCAAAGTACAGTAGGAACACACTCGAGACGAAGTAGCAGTGTTAAGTCGACGGACTAAGCTGTACTCATTTCACCTGGGAACTGCTACCCGACGATAGGTATAATACCCACCAACAGTTCCCAATAAGTCCTGTCCAGTGTAATCATAACCTAATGAGCACCTGCATACTATCTCCAGTATGATGTACTAATAGCTGTGGGACAGACCATCTCCCCTGCTGGGATGTAAAGCGTATACACTAGTCTACTGTGGAGTATCGATGCCCCATCTTGATAATCCTATGATTAGGAACCTGTATAGAATATGCTTATAGACTACCCAACCCCCACTAGTGTGACTGCCATCACAATACTGGTAATCAAGAAAAGATCCTAAGGGCTCTATCAATATGTATGAGCGATATGCTAAGAAAACACATGCACATATTGAGGTAGGAACAAACCAGGTAGCATACTACCATTTCGAGCAAGACTGTTACTATATCCGTGTATATCCCAAGCTCCCATTAAGTAATATACAATCCAGTATGATACAATAATGGCCTCTAGGTCATATATCACTAACAATCTCCCACTTGCACTAAGGCCATATACTGGCATGTTGTAGACCGAAGATCTCGAATAGCCTCTCGAACACTGTTTGAGGGATGACCTCTATGAGTAGATCTGCAGTGTTGTTCTCCGTATCTACTCTCCTCACCTTGATCTCTTGGGGATCAATGATCTCCCTGATCAGGTGGTACCGCCTCAAGATATGTCTGGATCTTTGATGGGACCTGGGTTCCTTTCCTAAAGCTATAACACTATTGTTGTCACAATACTAAACTATTGGACCAACAATGGAAGGAACCACCTGAAGTTCAGTTAAGAACTTCCATATCCAGACTGTCTCTTTTGCGGCATCTCATGAAGCGAACTACTCCGTTTCCATCGTCGAGTTTGCAACGGTGTCCTGCTTAGAGCTCTTCTAATAGACCGCCCCTCTACTGAGGGTAAAGACATAACCCGATATGGACTTGGAGTCATCATTATCACTCTGGAAGCTAGAGTCAGCAAATGCCTCGATCTGGAGGTCTTTTCCGCCATATACCAAGAACATATCCTTAGTCCTTCTCAGGTACTTGAGAATGTTCTTTACTGCTATCTAGTGCTTCTCCCCTGGGTTTGACTGATACCGGATTACCACGCTAAGTGCTTAAGCAACATCTGGTCTGGTACATAATATCGCATACATTATAGAGCCAACCGCAGAAGCGTAGGGTATAAATATGATGCGAGCCCTTCCAAATATGTCTTGGAATACATCCTTTTTGGAGATGGTGATTCCATGACAAGCCGGTAGACTACCGCGCTTTGAATCGTCCATACTAAATTTTTTCATCATGGTGTTGATTTACCTTGACTTTAAAAGTCCCACTATCCTCTTTGATTTATCATGATAGATCTGGATCACCAGAATGTAGTTGGTATCACCCAGGTCTTTGATGGAGAACCTTAGTGACAAGAATCCTTTGACTGATTGTAGTATAGGTGTGTCATTTCCTATCAAGGGAAAGTCATCCATGTACTAGATATGGAATCCTACAGTTCTCTCTACAATCTTACTATAAATGTATGGTTCATCTGGATTTTTGATATAGTCGAATTCTTTGACTGTCTCAATAAAAACAGATGTTCCAACTCCGCGATGCCTGCTTTAGTCCATAAATGGACTTAAGCAACTTGCACACTGTCCCGCTGCTCCCACTCTGATTGAAACCCTCTGGCTGATCCATGTAGATGCACTCTTCTAAATAACCATTTAGAAAAGCCATCTCTACGTCCATCTGCCGCATCTCAAAATCTTGGAAGACAACAATGGCAAGAAGGATCCGAATGGATTTTAGAATAGACACTGGAGAAAAGGTTTCATCATGGTCCAAATATGGTCTTTGACGAAAACCTTTTGCAGCAAGTCTAGCCTTATAGGTTTCAACTTATCCATCTACACTAATCTTCTTTCTGAAGATCCATTTGCAGCCTACGGGTTTTATGTTAGTTATATGTATGCCCTAGAGGCCATTATTGTACATATGATGTATATTATAGTGGATGCTTGGACATACATAGGGAGGACTTTCTTGCTCGACATGATAGTATACTATCTAGTTACTCTTTATCTTAACATGTACACTGATTGTCTCTCTGTTACATGTTGATAAAGCCCTTAGGATGTTTACTTGACTACTTAAATTATGATGCGGATCATACTAGTGGGACAAAGGTAGTCCGTACATCCTTTAATGTCCCTAGTCATGGGTGTATCGAGACGGGGCATCAATATACCAGAGTAGACTATGCGTATACCTTCTCGACCCATGATGATGGGCGATGGATGATCCCATATCCATTGGTGTTTGACATTAGAGATGATATACGGGTGCTCAGTGGAGACTGGGTACATTGGACGGATTCGCCGATAACTTCTAGATGGTATTATACCTCACGTCAGATGGCAGTTCTCTGGTGACACTGGTACAGGTTAGTCTGTCGACCCGAGATCGTCATAGAGTCTTGTGTGATTCCCACTGTGCTTTGATTTCCACCTTACCACGTTCAAGAGAACGTGCAAAACGGTGGTTCTTGGGTATAGTCCCGAGTCACATGGAGGCAATGAGCGATTGGAGGGGATTTCGTCTCTCCCGGTATTTGGGGTTGATGTTGCGCTGTGCTCGATTGGCCATAACAGGAAGTCCCTGGCCATGGTTGTTTATGAGATTTACCGGTAAGTGTTATCTGTGGTTTCTCGACCCATTATGAGCATCACATCGGCATGACTTATCAAGCTATTGGGGTCTGACGTTTACCATCCCCAGGCAAGATATACGACATATCAGACGAAGAGACCGTACTGTACGGTAGTGTTACTGATTGGATTCGCAGGAGTATGAGCAGGCTTGCTTGTTGATCTTTTGATCGCTCAATACCCCGGTGGACGTTACGTTTAGCCGGCTTGTGGGTGTTTGATATGATCATCACCTACTGCCCGCGTATTGACGAGTCTTTAGAATCCTACACAGAGGTTTCCTGGTTCATGCGAAACGGAGTAGGAACACAGATGTGATATGTGCGGGACCGAGATTAACACACGTATGTGATACCTCATTCTATTCTCATGATGTGTGACATCGATCGGTTATATGTGATATAGCCGGGTTATCGGATCAAGTGTTGATTCGATAAATTGTTATATTTGATATTAGTCGGTTATATGTGATATAGCCGGATTATTAAATCAAGTGTTTTAATGTATAATTCTATATTTGATATACTAGATTACATCAACTAATATTAGCTTACTTAAATATTTCTTTTTCTCACTTGTGTGCATTAGTGTATATGTGATATATATTAATGTACAACCTTTTGTGTCATGCTTGATGCCACATGCAACATGGGTGTATGAGACTTACACCATGCTTATAATAGTGAAAAGATTTTATTTATTTAAAGTAAATCAAAATTAATGGTAATTAGTCACATGCTTGGAAGCTTGGAGAAGCTTGTAGCATCTTTGACTTAGTCCACTAGTTTTGTTTTACTTGTAGATATTTATTAACCTAACCATTATTGTAATCCATGGTTTATTCTCTACATGAGTTAGTGTATGACACTAACTCACCCATGGTTGCTATTCTCACCTCATGAGTTCATTCTCTCATCTTCATCACTTCATCTTTTTCTTCATGAGAAAAAGCTTACTAGCTTTTCTTAAGGTAAGAAAATATTGTGAGAAAAAAAACTAAAGTGAGCCCATTTCCTACTTCATCATCCTATACTATTAGCCATTTAGTTTAGGGTGTTTGCTTCACTAATTTCACCATTAGTGAAGAGCTAGCATGAGCTTGAGTCTCTTCGATGTAGATCATCTTCGACCTCGAAGACATTGAGCAAGCTTGTTTATTTCTTCATGATAACCCTTTTTAGAGTTCGGGTGTTCATGACTTGCAACGAAGGGACTACTACACGGAGTATTAGAAGTGAAGGACCGGTCTACAAAGGTTGTATTTCTCATTCACTTAGTTGTAAAGTTGTTTACATATCGTTTCGTCGGATTTTCTAGTTAAAGATTCTAGTTTAGGGTTCTTTAGAACGGCAAAAATTTGAAAACGGCATGTACGATGCCTCCCGAAACCTTGCTGCCATCCTAGGGAACCCTGGAGTGGTATCAGAGGGAAGCTAGAGAATTATACGGATTATGTTAGATTATGAAACCGAAACGAATTCGAAACTTGCAACTCCATAACCCAGTTTCTGTCGAATTTATAAAGTCTTCAATTTTTTTAAAAATAAGCACAGAATGTTGTATGAGATATAACATGAACAATGTGAAAATTTGAAGCAAAACCACCTCAAAGTGGCCGGCCACAATGCCCCAAAAACAGGTGAGCTAGGCCCATTTTGGGAGTTCAGGGTTCAAATTTTCAGGGTGTTCCAGTCTCTGGGTTTTGGTGTTTCAGGTGTTGTTTGTTTTTGCTAAATTTGCATATGATGTTAACTTTCTGCAAAGACAATTCGGAGTGTTTCGCAGTCGTAATTCTAACATGTATTCGGGTTATTTAGACGATGTTAAAAAGTTTGAACGGATATCAATAACCCATATTTTCTCTCACTGAAATTTTCCAAGAGTTGGATTTTTCCGAGTCTAAAATTTTCAGAAAATCATGCAAGCGATTCTGTGGACCCTCTAGAAGAACGATACCCAAACTCTACTTTTTTGGATCGCGGAACCGCGGTCATACCCTATGGTTTGCCGCAGTTCCGTGGTGACATGAGTGAGGCATGGGTCGGTCCTTCTACGGATGGTTCATAGGAGCTGTGGCAGTTTCTGGGAACTTTTTGAACTTCGCTCAAGTGTTGAGCTTGTTGGGAAATTTTGGGTGCTTGCTTATTCGATCGAAAAGTTTAACTTCGTCTAGGTATCTGTGATTTTCATACAATAATTGGAATTTATTTAGTTGCGTGCAAGTTTAAGATTTCGGTCTTGGGTGAAATCGGGAATCTTGTTGAATTACCCGACTTCTTTTGAAAAGTGTTTTCATAGTTGATACCTAAATGTAAGATTTGCATTGTTAGGCATGAAATCCAGAATATGTGATATTCTGGGTTTATGATGTCTAAGGGCAGTAACGATTCCAATTGTTGTAGTTTTCAACTTTCTTTTCTGCGACCGTAAATATAATATGTGGTGTATCGCCGGTTTCATTACTATATGTCAACGACAATTAGGATACACATATTTACTTACGTTGATAACATATGATGTTATGTGTTGCGGTGATATGTTATATTGGATCGTCGTGTTTGAATAGCCGGGTTTTTTTAATGTGAGATGGGAGTTTTTCATTTTCATTCATGTAAAAACTTGTATGTAATATTCTTTTATTGAGGCACTTCCGGGTTGAGGAAGATGTCACCGTTGATATATATTATTTACTTTTACGCATTAGGATAGACCCAAGGAGGGGAGCACAAGTAACCGGGTTCTAGAGTCCAGTGGGAGACCATCTCGAAGAGTCGAGTCCGGGTCTCCTAACTCTAGAATTGGTAGGGTTGCTTACCGCTCTCGTAGGGGTCTAGGGATGTGGGTTTGGTTATTCATCACGACCGTGGAATCCGTGTTTTATACAGGCTTAATATAAAACCCGGAAATCCTAGTATATCCAATATTTCATATATTGATTTCTGCTGTGATATTCTTTGATGTGATCATTGTATATGTTGAGATAGATACTATATAATAAATGTGATATATTATAGACGTTGCTTATGTTTTTCACCCGCGCTAGCACTGCCCCACTCTGCCGTTAGTTACCTAACCTAACGGTGCATGATGGGACATCGAGGCGAATGCAAATGGCATAAGCGTACGTTGTATTTATCTGTGATGCTTAGGTAGCTTAAATGATGGGACCTTCATTAATGTGATTAATGAAAGAAAATAAACCTAAAGATGTTGTAGAAACTTGTTTCAAAAACTGGTAGCTCTAGTTCTTGCTTTGCATAGTGGTATTCCTTGTAGAATATCCGGCACCTTATTCGATAAGGAAAGAGCCGAGATCCCTTCACCGGGAGTGACCTCTTTGGCAAAACTAGCAAAGGCCTAAAAAACACCCCATTTTAAATCATTTAATTCTACAATGATATCAAATTCATTACGCAAAAGGTTTTCTTAAAAACCTGTCACAGCTCTCCGTCATTCCAGATAAGTAATAGTTAGTATTCGTGCTGCGTTTGTTGACCTTTGTCAAGACGTAATGTGCGGTAGCTGATTAGTGCTTATCTGCAAAGCATATGATGCGATTGATTTAGGGTAGTCGTGTGACCTTGTTGACCTCTGTTAAGTGTCGTGCGGGTGGGTTTATTTCAATCATGAAATGACGGGTTGAACTTGACTAGCAGCCTATGGTTTGTAGACCTTTGTCAAGTTCATAGGAGGCTAGGGGCAAAATTATCGGGAATTTCAAGTGTTGAAATTTGCAATGAGATTGCATACCTTCTATGAGATAGTTGGATCCCGATACCCACTGCGCGTAATAGTTACTCCTGGGAGTGTTTTGCACTTTACAATTAGCCGATCAAGTAGGTGTCTAGAAAGGTGTCAACAGGGTTATGCCCCTGGGAAAACGATGTTTATTTTAATTAGGTCGGTGCGAAAGCACGGGGAACCTCCCTCAAAGTACTGGCACTGGCCTGGCTGAAAGATTGGCGAACTTGTAGGGTGTAATTAATCCCGGCTAGTCTTTCCTTTTTAGGGTTTGAAGGAAGATTTGATAAAAACAGTGGGAGCCATCCCGATTAGATAAAATAATAACCAATCTGATCTTGCAAGAGCATACGCTGAGTGTTTTCTTCTCTCTCTCTCTCTCCAGGTAGCGACCATGTCACTCCTTAATCAAGATAATAATATGGATGTATTGACCAAACCCGCTTGTTATACTGAACTGAGGAATTTTGGTCCCGCTCCAACTTATAATTGTTATAAGACTGAGCAGGAAATTGGGGAATACCAGGATTCCCGTGCCGCCCAAAAGAAGAAAGTGAATGATGATGCATCTTCTTCGGGTGTGTTCATTACCGAGAACTGTTTCTCTGTATCCTCTACGTCCTGGGTATGAGATACCGGATCAGGATCCCATATATGTAATATGTTACATGGGCTACAGATAGGTAGAGAACTGAAAATTGGTGATAAGTTTTAAGAGTTAGAAACACTGCAATTGTTGCAGCTAAAGAAGTTGGCGGTTATCACCCTGTATTACCAAATACATTGATTCTGAACGAATGTTATTAGATATCGAACCTGATATACAACATTATATCAGTCTCTTTATTTAGTAAAGAAGGATATAATTTTGTATTATTGGATAATGTTTTGAACATTTCCTATATCAAAAGTTGATCGGTTTTGGTGCATTATCTAATGGCATATACGTTCTAAATCAAACTACAGTTTTTAATGTACAAAACACACACAAGAGGAACAGTTCAGAAATGAACGAATCCTTCTTGAGGTATTATAGACTAGGTCATATCAATGCGACCCAACTAGCTAAGTTACATTAAGATGCATATTTAAATCAGTTTGAATTTACATCTTGTGAAACTTGCCAGTCATGTCACAAAGATAAAATGACCATAGCTCCGTTTACTGGAAACAGAAAAAGAGTTAGTAAACTCTTGGGATTGATACATGATGATGTATGTAGGTCCCCTGTCTACACATGCCAGGAATGGTTCTTTGTACTTTATTATAGTCACTAATGATCTTTCAAGATTCGGACATATGTTCTTGTTGAAACACAAGTCTGAAGCTTTTGAGAAATTCATAGAATATAAATAAGAAGTAGAGAACCAAAAAGCGTATAAGTATTATGTCCTTTGATGTGATCAGGTAGGAGAATACTTGAGCATGGAGATCCTAGACTATTCTAAAGGAGAATGAGATTCTCTTTCAGCATTACTCCTCCATATACACCACAGCACTATGGTGTATCGGGACGGAGCAATCGCACCCTATTAGATATGGTGCGCTCTATGATAAGTACTAGTGAGTTGCTTATTTCCTTATAGGGAGTTATGCATATGAGAAGTTGCATACCCATTGAATAGGGTTCCAGCCAAATCAGGTGCCTACCACTCCATATATGATATGGTATGGGAAGAGCCCATCTCTTAAGCAAGTTAAGATTTGGGGTTTTTCGGCCCATGTCTAAAACCAAAATCCGTACAAGCTCGAGGCAAGGTCAGTTCTGTGGAAGTTTGCTGGATATCCCAAGTATTCGTAAGGGAATATCTTCTACCGTACCGAGGAACAAAATGCTTTTTATTTCTCGGCATGCCAACTTTTTAGAAAAGGAATTTATTTTGGAAAGAAATTTATGGACATGATGTAGAACCGGAAGGAGTTCCAGCTATACAAACTACAGCTGATGATTTGGTAGAACCAAAGGATTCAATAGCTCCCGACGAACCTCTGCCTCTCCGCCGATCTGGTAGGGTTCCTCATCCGCCTGAGAGATACTTCGGTTTTCTCAATGACAGTGGGAGAGAGGATTGCATCATGAGATGATGACCCAACAAGTTTCGAGCAGGCCATCAAGAGTGGGGACTCTGTAAGAATAGCTGGATGCTAAGCGATCTGAGATGGAATCTATATACACCAACAAAGTATGGGCTTTGGTTGCTATATCTGAAGGGTTAAACCCCCATCAGGAGCAAGTATATCTTGAGAAGATTACTTGGTGTAGATGGATAAGCTGAGACTTTCGAAGCTAGACATGTTGTAAAAGGTTCTCGTCTTCGATTAGGTGTGAATTATGATGAAACCTTTTCTAGTGGCTATGCTTAAGTCCATCCGGATCCTACTTGCCATTGCTACATACCATGATTACGATATCTGGCGGTTGGGTGTCATGACTGCTTTTCTAAATACTGATTTAGAAGAGAGCGTCTATAAGTACACAGCCAGAGGGCTTCGTAGACAGTGGGAGTAGCGGAAATGTGTGCAAGTTGCTTTACGGGTTAAAGCAAGCATCGCGGAGTTGGAATATCTGTTTTGATGTGGTAGTCAAAGCATTTGACTTCATCAAAATGGTAGATGGACCTTGTATATACAAAAAAGGTAGTAAAGAGTAAGGTGGTCTTCCTCGTATTGTACGTAGATGACATACTCATGATAGTGAAGGTGTTTCTTATGCTACACTCAGTCAATCTCCTCTTATCACAAAGATTCTCCATAAAGGATCAAGGTGATACATCCTAAATCCTGGGTTTTGGATCTATGAGATAGATCTAAGTGGATGTTAGGATTCTCACTAGGTGTAGTGAGATGGTATCAATCGATCTTGGGAAGAATCACTGGAAAGCTTTTAGGGTGGTAAGGTTGACTGAATGTCAGTCACAGGCATTGTCTTTACCCTCAGTGGAGGAACGGTATGTTGGAAGAGTTCCAAGCTAGATACCGTGGCAAACTAGACGATAAAGGTTGGATACATCGCTACCAAGGATGCTACCAAAGAGGTAGTCTGGATGTATATATGTTCATGATATGAACTTCGTTCCTACCATTGTGTGACAATGGAGTTGTGGCTTAGGCCTAGGAACCCCTGTCCCAATAGTGACCCGGACATATTCTAAGGCAGTATCACCTGATCATGGAGATGGTTGATCTCCAGGGAGATCGAGGTTAGGAGAGTAGACTCAGAGGACAACACGGCGGATCCACTCATAAAGGCCTTTTCCCAAGAGAGACTTTTATTGGATGGTTGAGTATGAGATACTACAACCACTGCTGATTGTTGGGTATTGGATACTACAACATATGGCCCTAGTGCAAGTGGGAGATTGATAGTTATATGTATGCCTTAGAGGCTATTATTGTACATATGATGCATATTATATTGGATGCTTGGACATACATAGGGAGGAATTTCTTTCTCGACATGAAAGTATGCTATCTAGTTACTCTTTATTTTAATATGTACACTGATTGTCTCTCTGTTACATGTTGATAAAGCCCTTAGGATGTTTACTTGACTACCTGGATTATGATGCGGATCATACTATTAGGACAAAGGTAGTCCGTGAGTACATCCTTTAATGTCCCTAGTCGTGGGTGTATCTAGACAGGGCATCGATATACCAGAGTAGACTAGCGTATACCTTCTCGACCCATGTAGATGGGCGATGGATGATACTATATCCATTGGTGTTTGAAATCATAGATGATATACGGGTGCTCAGTGGAGACTGGGTACACTGAACGGACTCGCCGAGAACTCCTAGATGGTATTATACCTCACGTCAGATAGCAGTTCTCTGGTGACACTGGTACAGGTTAGTCTGTCGATCCGAGATCGTCATAGAGTCTTGTGTGATTCCTACTGTGCTTTGATTTCCACATTACCATGTTCAAGAGAACGTGCAAAACGGTGGTTTTTGGGTACAGCCCCGAGTCACATGGAAGAAATGAGCGATTGGAGAGGATTTCGTCTCTCCCGTTATTAGGGGTTGATGTTGCACTGTGCTCGATTGGCCATAATAGGAAGTCCCTGGCCAGGGCTGTTTATGAGATTTACTGGTAAGTGTTATCAGTAGTTTCTCAACCCGTTATGAGCCTCACATCGGCATGACTTATAAAACTATTGGGGTCTGACGTTTACCACCCTCAGGAGAGATATGCGACATATCAGACGAAGAGACCGGACTGTACGGTAGTGTTACTGATTGGATTCGCAGGAGTATGATAAGGCTTGCTTGTTGATCTTCTGATCTCTCAATACCCGGGTGGCCGTTACGTTTTGCAGGCCGCTTGCGGCTTGTGGGTGTTTGATATGATCATCACCTACTGTCGGCGTATTGACGAGTCTTTAGAGTCCTACACAGAGGTTTCCTGGTTCATGCGAAACGGAGTAGGAGCACATATGTGATATGTGCGGGACCGAGATTAATGCGCGTATGTGATATCGCATTCTATTCTCGCGGTGTGTGATATCGGTCGGTTATATGTGATATAGCCGGACTATCGGATCAAGTGGTGATTCGATAAATTGTTATACTTGATATTAGTCGGTTATATGTGATATAACCGGATTATTAAATCAAGTGTTTTAATGTATAATTGTATATTTGATATACTAGATTACATCAACTAATATTAACTCACTTAGACATTTCTTTTTCTCACTTGTGTGCAGTAGTGTATATGTGATATATATTAATATACAACTTTTTGTGTCATGCTTGATGCCACATGCAATATGGGTATATGAGACTTACACCATGCTTATAACAATGATAAGGTTTTATTTATTTAAAGTAAATCAAAATTAATGGTAATTAGTCACATGCTTGGAAGCTTGGAGAAGCTTGGAGCATTTTTGACTTAGTCCACTAGTTTTGTTTTACTTGTAGATATTTATTAACCTAACCATTATTGTAACCCATAGTTTATTCTCTACATGAGTTAGTGTATGACACTAACTCACCCATGGTTGCTATTCTCACTTCATGAGTTCATTCTCTCATCTTCATCACTTCATCTTCTTCTTCATGAGAAAAAGCTTACTAGATTTTCTCAAAGTGAGAAAATATTGTGCGAAAAAGAAAGCTAAAGTGAGTCCATTTCCTACTTCATCATCCTCTACCATTATCCATTTAGTTTAGGGTGTTTGCTTCACTAATTTCACCATTAGTGAAGAGGTAGCATGAGCTTGAGTCTCCTCGACGTAGATCATCTTTGGCATCGAAGACATTGAGCAAGCTTGATCATTTCTTCATGAGAACCCTTTCTAGAGTTCGCGTGTTCATGACTTGTAGTGAAGGGACTACTACACGGAGCATTAGAAGTGAAGGACCGGTCTACAAAGGTTGTATTCCTCATTTACTTAGTTGTAAAGTTGTTTACATATCGTTTCGTCGGATTTTCTATTTAAAGATTTTAGGTTAGGGTTCTTTAGAATGGAAAAAATTTGAAAATGGTATGGACGATGCCTCCTGAAACCTTACTGCCGTCCTAGGGAATCCTGCATTTTACCCTTTCTGGAGCAATGTTCAAAGTGCATTCTTTGTTGGTGTACATGGACTCCATTTCGGTCAGCATTGCATCTAGCCATTTTACCGAGTCGCTGCTCTGAATGGCTTACTGGAAGCTAGTTGGCTCATCATTGTCAATGATACAGTCCTCTCGATCCCCGTCTATGAGAAAACTGTAGCATCTCTCGGGCGGATGAGACTGTCTACTAGTCCTGCGGATTGGTGTAGAGATCTCCGGTTCTTTTGAAACCTCTAGTTCTACCATACTTTCAGTAATAGTTTGTGGTTATGGAATTTCTTCCAGTTCTATAGCGCTCCCACTATTTCCTTTTACAAAAAATTGATTTTGTGTGATAAGGAACAAAAATCTTTTGTTCCTCTGCGTAATAGGAAATATACCCCTTGGAGTTCTTTGGCTATCCCATAAACCTATACAGTGCTGAGCGTGCCTTGTGCTTGTCTGCATACTGCTTTTCAACGAAAGTTGGACATCCCTATATCTTCCAATACTGAACATAGGGTTTCTTCCTACTCTACATCTGATATGGTGTGGTAGGCATAGTCTTGGTAGGAACCTTATTCAAAAGATATGCAGCTGATTCTAGTGCATAACTTTAGAAGGATCGCGATAACTCAACATTACTCATTATGGAACGAACTATATCCAATAGGGTTCTGTTCCACCTTTCCTATACATCGTTGTGTTGTGGTGTGTATGGAGGAGTAAGCTGAGAGAGAATTCCATTCTCTTTTAGGTAATCCAGGAACTCGACAATTTAAGTATTCACCACGTCGATCAGATCTTAGTGTCTTGATACTTTTGCCTGTTTGTTTTTCCACTTCATTCTTATATTCTCGGAATTTTCTCAAAATGCATTGGATTTATACTTCATCAAGAAGACATGTCCTAACCTAGAGAAATTATCCATAAAAGTAATGAAAAAGGAATAACCACTTCGTGCATCTGTAGATATTGGACAACACACGTCGCTGTGTATCCAAAGAGCTCGCTCGCTCATACTCCGTGTCTAATGAATGGAGTTTTTGTCATCTTTCCTATGAGACAAGATTGACAAGTTGCATAAGGCTGATATTCGAACGAATCCAAATATCCCTCTCTATGTAACTTCGTCAACAGTGTTTCATTGATGTGACCCAGTCTACAATGCCATAAGAAAGCCTTATTTAATTCTGGAGACTTTCTTTTAAGTGTGTTCTGGACGTTGAAAACCTGAGCTTGATTCAATATATACTGTCCTCTAGTGTACCTGACCCAATCAAACTTTGATTTAGGTGGGAGTAGACCACATCGCTTACAAACTAGACTAGGTACACACAAATAGTTATGTAGAATCAATATCTGCCAACTTGTCAATTCTAAGTGATATACCCTACGGATACAGCGTCCACGCTCATTCCGTTAGCAACCCTGAGAGTTATATCACCTGCCCCGATAACTCTACGGTTTCTCAAAACCTGTAATGAATTACATATATGAGATCCTGATCCGGTATCTTATACCTAGGAATTAGAGTTAATTGACAGACTGTTTTCAATCACAAACACACCCGAAGTCGAAGCCATAACATACTTCGGATCCTGGATTCTGACTTTCCAAGCTCTGCATCCCTTCTACCAATGCCCTTTCTCGTGACAATAGGATCATCCCTCCTTCCCTACTGTTAACCCCGAAACTTTTTCCCTTCCCTGTCCCTCTACCTTACTGACATCGCCTATCGGCTTTGTAGAGCTCTTCTTCTTCTCACCCTTGGCATCTGCCTTAGATCTAGAAGAGGAAGATTTCTCAATAAGTAGAGCGGGTGTCTCCCTGGTTTCCTTTAGGGTGCCCTCAACTGGAAGTATAACTTTCTTCCCCTGGGCGTTAGTAGGAGGTAAGGACGGTAGAATCAAGTCAGCATATGACTCGTTCTCCAATGTGGTCTCCAGGTCCGTGAGCTTTTTAATATAGCTAATCATTGTAAGAACATGGTCCCCTACAGATGACCCGACAGCCAACCTCGTTTGAAGCAATTCTTTCGAGGTCTCATATCTTGCGATACGAGATTGCTCTCCATATAAAACATTGTTATGGAGGAAGATGGAAACTAAGTCCATCGTCTCATGCTGCCTCTGGTATACACCATCTACTTAGGCTAACACGAGGCACTTGGCATTCTCACAGTTTTTCTCCCTTGTCTTACGGATATCAAAATCCGCGACGGTGGAAACTTGACCTGGGACGGTGGGGGCTTTGAGTAGTAATAACCTGGTCCAGCTTGTCATAGGTAGTGAACATCTGGACAAACCTTTGCCAGTCAATATAGTATAACTCAGTAATTTTATTATCTATCTGTAACCTAATCTGGCCACCTGGTCACTGTAATTAGGAGAGAGAGAAGAAAACACTCAGCATGATACTCTTGCAAGTTTAGATTGGTTTTTAGTTTATCTAAACAGGATGGCTCCCACTGTTTCTCGAATCCTTCCTCAAACCATAAAAGAAGAATTAGTCAGGATTAATCTCATTGTACAATACTTGCTTAACCGTGTAAGTATGTGGCAGCGCCCCGGCCGTCTAACAGACGCCAAAATGCGGAACAAAACTTTTTACGACTGGCGCTATCGCATACTATAACCCGGATCTGCCATTAAAGCTAAATTAACATATTGTAAAGAGGGTAGAATTGTTATACCGAATGATCCGAGTCCGTCGGTCTTCAACCATCATCCCACGCTATGTTGCAACTGATCCGAACTTGCTCGATCTCCGGTCTCGTCGTCTAGGTGGCACCACGTCGACGGATCTTTAAACGGGCTCCTGCCTCTGAACCGAGGCAACTCGATCGTCAATTTTGCCAAAAGAGATGACCAAGATGAAGTAGAGAATGAGTAGAACACTTTGTCTCGTTACGTCCAAGGCTATGGACGAACGGTTAATGAAGTTGCCAATTGAAATCGGGTAAATGGAAATTGAACTATATGAAATTTCCATATACAAAACTATCATAATCTTTTGCCACAAAATCAAATGAAAAATCATCCTTTCCACAAAGAGGGCCGGCCACAATAAATAGAAGAGGGAGGGTGAGTGTAGGAGCTTGCAAGAGGGTGACCATAACAAGGATACTTATCAACAAAGAATGAATCACTAATAAGCATTAAATGCAAACCATGAATCATCAAACTAGTCATCACCCTTCATTAAAAGCACCATTAATGAACTAATGACTCATATGCCTTGTCATCATCTAGAACCATCTAGAAGCATGACTCACCCTCATGACTCACCCAAGAAGATAAATCCGCAATTAACCGAATGTTAAATACGGCCGATAGAAAACTGGAAACTGGAAACTTCCAAAAATCATCCCGAAACGAATTTCAGGATAACCCCGTATCAGTATAAACATACCAGCATTTGTATTACGACCGAATACAAATGCAACTGAGACAAACATATTATATCTACACAGTATAATACTGGGATCCAGCTTAAGCCAAAGCCTACCAGTATTATCTACCCGAAATATAACACATGCGTAAACGCACGTGCTTTTTCCGAACCCTGCCATAATATCATACGGCATCTACAACGTTTCGCCCGAACTTGCGAAAGTGTTTGTGGGGGACTCTAATGACTCATCAATACACTGGCACTGGGTATAACCCTTAGCACGTCAGAGGTACAAGCTGCACGTAACGGTTTGCCTATGTATTGATTGGAAGGGAAGCTGACGAGAGAACTCATCTATTATCCCTACTGAGCCTGACAGTGACAATATCCGTACAGTCCGGTCCGTTCGTCTATGAGTATCGAATATAGGGCCTAGGGGGCCGGTAAACGTCAGACCCCCAATAGCGGTATAAGTCGTGTCAGAGAGCAGCCCAGAACACCCTAAGATACTACTGGAATACCTTCCAGTAAATCTCGATTACCCTGGCCAGGGATTTCGTGTAATGGCTCTCCTAAACACAGCACGATCTCACCCCCAAAACCGGGAGAGACGAATCCCCGAAGATTCGCTCACTTGCTTCCAATGTGGCTCGGGACTGTACCCAAAATATACTTGTTTGCACGACTCCTTTGACCCGTGGTAGGGTATAAATCAAAGCACAGTGGGAACTCACACGAGACAAATGACGACCTCAGGTCGATGAACTAACCTGTACACATGTCACCAAGGAACTGCTATCTGACGATATGTATAATACCAACTAGCATGTTCCCGGCGAGTCCTGTCCGGTGTACTCATAACCCAATGAGCACCTGTATACGTCTTAGGTGAACCAACTAACACCAATGGCTTATGAGACCGGCCACCGCCCCTCGTCGGGGTCTCGAATGTATACACTAGTCTACCCTGGAGTATCGATGCCCTGTCTCGAAACTCCCACGACTAGGGACACTTTAAGGATGTGCTTACAGACCCCAGCTCTCACGTATATGATCGCCATCATACTGCTGGTAGTCAAGCAAGAATCCTATGGGCTCTATCATCATGCAATAGTGAACTAAAGCATGTATACGATGATAAAGACAAACCAGATAGCATACTATCATCTCGAGCAAGACTGTCCTATCAGTATAGGTCATCCCTCAATCATCGCAATCACATATCTGCGATCCAATAATTGACTTAGAGGGCACCATATCCAACAATCTCCCACTTGCACTTAAAGCTAATTATTGCGATGTCGTGTACTCACAGCTCGTGTGATACCGAGCATCCAACTCCTCCACTAATCAGTTTCACAAAGCTCGTTTGCAAAACTATTGTGTTCGAGAAATAGCCTCAGTGAGTGGATCCGCTTCGGTGTTCCTTTCTGTATCTCTCTTTTAATCTCAAGTTCGCGAAGAAAACCATCTCCCGAATTGAGTAATACCTGTCTTAGAATATGTCTGGATATCTGATGGGACCTAGTTCATAAATGAACTCCAAATCCAAACTTCTTAGACTGTATCGATCACTAAAAATAATCAGTGTCCAGCACCATGCCTCCTACAGTACCCCTTTGGACCACCTGTCCATAATACTGTCCCTCATTTGAGGAAAAACTATAACTTAGACAATCACCATGTCATCCAGGTCACCTGTGAAGCCTGGAATAATAACCGTCTCCCGAAGGAGGCTGTCGTCATCAAATCCATAGAACATGTACTTATGTTCTATAACTGCTTCCGTATGTTTCTTCAGGATTGGATTAATATAAACTTATCGCATCTAGTGCAAAAACAACATCTTGTGTGGTACTTGACATTTCACGATTGACTCAATTGCCTGAGCAAGTGATCTGCCAATCATGAACGTCCCTCTCCACTTTAGTTTGTAAGACACCTTCAGAGAGGGTGACTCCATCATCTATAGGTACACCACCATGCAAGGAGTTATCTATTCTAAAATACTATTAGAATACTATCAAAGTACCCACATTGGAAAACTATCCAAATCTAGATCTAAAAACATAGATCTAGTATCCAGAATGTCAGATATTATATCCATATCCATTGTGGAGAAATAATTGTGTGACGACCAAAGTACAACCGATTGTAGTAAAGGAATTTTACTTCCTATTCTGTGTATGTCATCCAAATACCAGGACATCACACCCTACTACCTTCTCAACAGATTCATCCCCTATTCTGATGAAGTCAAACCCATGACTTTCACATCAAAAATAGATGATCTATCTCCGCTATTTCTACTCAAGTCTATAAATAGACACTAGCTATTTGTCCACTATGCTTCCGCTGCTCCCACTGACTACAACAACCCTCTGGCAGAATAATATATACGTGTACTTCTAAAACTAGTTTAGAACGACGCTATACATATTCTCCTGCCGGGTCTCATAGTCTGGAACAACAGTAGTGTCAAGTCTGGGTAAACAAGAACCTTCCTGTAACCGTCCTTGAGGCTACCGGAGTACCTCTCGGGTGTCTGAGGTTACCCACCAAATCTGCGGAGTGGCTATTGGAATGTCAAACCAGATTGAATATATAGGTCCTATTAAACTTTCCGTAATCGTTTGCGGTACTGGAATCACTTTCAGTTCTACCATACTCTCACTACTGTTTTCTGAAAAAATCCATTTTAATAAAACTGTGGCGAGTCAAGAACAATATCACTATTGATCTTCCAGATGGTAGAAAATCAACCCTCGTCGAAGCTAGGGTCAACCCACAAACTGCCATTACAGAAACGTGCCTTGAGTTATCCAGTGTCTGGTTTTAAGCATAAGCTGGACAACTCCCCTTACCTTAACATCGTTAAGATATGAAGAATTCTATATCCAATATAGAAAATTTGGCACTTATTTAATTGGAACTGGATTCAAATCATGCAGCTGTCTCCAGTGCATATCAACTTAATGGAGAGAGGCTAATTAGCATTACTCATCTTAGGAATCCATCCAATTATGAGTAACGTGAAAGAGAAACAAGTTTCTCAAAACCATTACTATCAACTGAATACCAATCACAAGAATCTACATCTTCGATTTCTTTGAAGAATCCCGATACTTGCGACACCTGGTTCTCTACTTTATTCTTATACCCACAACTTCTCAAAACTTAGACATTGTATTTTTACGAAACACTTGTCTAAAAACTAGAGAAGTCACAAGTAAATAAAATATAGTATGAGGACCTACCCCTTTGTCCTGACGGACATTGGACAACATACAATACTCTGTATAAGTCCGCTGAGTTTAATAACTCAAAACCTGTGCATCGTAGGTTGAAAAACTGTACCCAGGCGATTTCCTCAAATATCACCAATTACAACGAATTCCGATATAATGAGGATGATCACCTAATTCCCAATAACTCACTCCCACTCAACATCTGTAAAACCATACAGATGTGAGAATCATACCTGGTAAATACATACCTTGGAGTAAGTATCTAATCGGAAAATCAGTTTTCAATTAACAATGTACAGTGTAACTGAAACATGAAAATGTTTCGTAGGGGTATCCTGGTATTCCTAGTAATGCCTCTTCCATAATCCAAATCATGACTTTAACCGTATATTTCTTTGCCATCTTTCCAATTTCCTTTATTGTCTTTAGTCGTTACCTTCTGTACACCATCATTAGGCTAAATGGTTTTCTTCCTTTCCTACCGTTCGGCACCAGCCTATGGTTTGGAAGAAGACTATCCAGTAAGCATATTAGGTGTACTCTCCTAAACCTAGGAGAACTCTCAACTTGAGAGAAGGTGATGATAAAAGACAACTGAATAATCCTTATTCCTATTTCTCCTGAACCGGAATCCATCCTCGAAAAAATATCCTTCGAGTTCGTATATAACCATACGATGGATTTATCCAATGGAATTGGATGTTCGTAGTGATACGGGTTGTTCTGGAGAAATCAAAGGTGAAGTAGGAGTGACGATGAAACACGTGGTTTGGTCGTGAATATGAATAGTCGCAATTTACTTCGCCCTCTTTCTAATTCCTTTATCTTGTCTTTACATATTACCTTCTGCACACCCTACTTAGGCTAATTGGTTTTCTTCATTCCCTACCTTTCGGTACCTGCCTATGGTTTGGAATAAGACTATCCAATAAGCGTAATAGGTGTACTCTCCTAAACCAAGGAGCCCTCGCAACCTGAGAGAAGGCGATAATAAAAGACAACTGAATAAACCAGTTCTATTTCTCCTGAACCTGGATCCATCCTCGAAGAAGTCCCTTCGAGTTCATATATAACCATATGATGGATCTATCCAATGGAAGTGGATGTCCATAGTAATACGGGTTGTTCTGAGAAATACAAATGGTAAAAGAAGGAGCTAAAATGACTTATGCAACTATAGACAATCCAAAAGCCTGTATTTTAAGAAGGTTCGGTCAACTTGGTCGCTGAGTCATAGTCTAGGGTCGGTCAAAGGTCGGTGCCAAATAGAGAGAGAAGAAACACTTTGCGTGCACTCTAACCTAGATCAGAATGGTTATCACTTTATCTAATTAGAAAACCTCCCACTGTAATCTCAAATTCTCCTCCAAACCTAAAAGAAGAATTAGTCGGGGTCACCCGAAGAGTAAACTAACTCATCAGTGGGAATCGGGATCCAACTATCATCGCATGATAATTTGATAGAAGCCACTCAAGTTAACACACTCCAGAAGGTATGCGCAAGTCTGGCAAGTTTCCTATATGTTTGAAACTCCCGATATAATTTTTTATCCCATGCACTTATGACCTTGACGTAGGCCAACAAATCATAAGCCACATGTCAAGTTCTACCCGTCGTTGTCCTGATTAATTTAGTACATCGTACAAGCCCTTGACGTAGGCTAACAAGGCTGTACGTCTGTCCTAAAGTTAATGCATCTATCTATGCAACAAACGAATGCCCAGCAGCTACCAAACACTATGCCTTGACGTAGGCCAACAAACATAGCTTGAATACTACTGACCATTTATAAGAAATGACGGAGGATTACGGCTGGTTTTTGGCGAAAAACCTTTAACGTAATGAACTTGATCTCGTTGAAGGAACCTGATAGCTTTTTATAAAAATATAGTGGCGAAAACCTTTTGCTAAAGAGGTCACTCCCGGTGAAGGGATCTGGCTCTTTCCTCATGGAATGAGGTGCAGGATATTCAAACTGAATACCGTGATGCAAAGCAACTTGTAATCAACTATATTGAAGTTATTACCCTGACGGAAACTTCTGCCCAAGGGGTCACTCCCGGTGAAGGGATCTCGGCCCTTGCCTCGTCGAATGAGGTGCAGGATATTCCAACTGAATATCGCTAAGCAAAACAAAAGGAAACGTCTTTGTAATAACTCCTTTTTAAAATTTGTTCCAACAACATCATGATATAGGTTTGTTTTATCTTTGCATTAATAAGAATCAATGCAGTCCCATCAATCAATCACACCAGAAAAGAACGAAAATAAAATATACGTATATGCCATCCACATTCGTCACTGTGTCCCGTCATCACCCGTTAGGTTACTTAACTAACGACAGAGCGGGGGCTGGACTAGCACGGGTGTAAAACATATGCAACATCAAATAATATATATACTAATATACAATAATTGCTCCAGGCGTGATAATATGCAACATTTCAGAAAAGTAATAAGCATCACAGAACAATACAGATAATCTGGGATCCCCGGGTTTCACAGAGCCGCTACTGAAACCCGACGTTCCCCTGGTCGTGTGGATAGCCTGTGCAATGAAACCTAGACCCCTACGGGTGCGGTAAGTTACCCGCCAAAACCTGAAGTGAGGCAGCCCCCTACAACAAAATGAATGAACCACCCAGCACTTTACGGAATCCGGTAACTTGAGCACCCCTCCTTGGGTCAACCTGTACCCCCTACGAGTGCGGTGAATAGTCTCCCAATTCTAGAGTGAGGCCCTTTTGCCTCTCAAAGCCATGAGATACGGACCCGTTGCCCTCCAGAACCCGTCTATCCGTGCACCCCACCGCGGGGTAATCCTAGTACAGAAAAGAAAATATATACAACGGGTACATCGACCTCAGCCCGGTCATGCACCAAAAGAATAATATACAAACAGGCAGTGACGACAGTCCACATGTTAGACGCTCGTCCCGCAATATCAAATGTACAAATAAATCCAAATAGCACTACCATTGCACACTGCTATCCACCACGATAAATCCGCAACATCACAGCACAACACAGAACATCAACGCGAATGTCACGTTCGCAAACCCGTCTAAAAGAACTATAGCAATCAGACGTGGTTTACCGATCAAATGACATTCTCGGCCGGAGATATAAAGTAAGTACTGTAAAATAACAAGTTTAAAATTTCGATCGACAAAATTTCCCGAAGTGGGCCCCACAAACATCTGTATACAGTAATAAAATATGGGCCCAAAAGACATATACCAAAAACCAAAATTTCCCATGGAAAACTCACTGGAAATATTTGGCGCACTATTCCCACAAAAGCGCGGTGGATCAGCGGCCAAACCCTGGTTTGGGCCGTGGATCCACGGCCGTTTTGTGGGATCACGTGACCAAATTTTACCAGTATGCTAAGAATTGCCTGCTTAGTTTTCTGTGATATGTCAAATAATTTTTAGACCAGATTAAAAATCGACAGAAACTATGAACAGAAAATTGTAGTTTCACGAAAATCCGTTCGATCGATATTTTAAACGCGTTAGCATAAGTTGGTAAAGCTTAATGGTGAGGCTCTGATACCACTGTAAGTATGTGGCAGTGCCCCGGCCGTATAACAGACGCCAATATGCGGAACAAAACTTTTTACGACTGGCGCTATCGTATACTATAACCCGGATCTGCCATTAAAGCTAAACTAACATATTGTAAAGAGGGTAGAATTGTTATACCAAATGATCCGAGTCCTTCGGTCTTCAACCATCATCCCACGCTATGTTGCAACTGATCCGAACTTGCTCGATCTCCGGTCTCGTCGTCCAGGTGGCACCACGTCGACGGATCTTTAAACGGGCTCCCGCCTCTGAACCGAGGCAACTCGATCGTCAATTTTGCCAAAAGAGACGACCAAGATGAAGTAGAGAATGAGTAGAACACTTTGTCTCGTTACGTCTTAGGCTATGGACGAACGGTTAATGAAGTTGCCATTTGGAATCGGGTAAATGGAAATTGAACTATATGAAATTTCCATATACAAAACTATCATAATCTTTTGCCACAAAATCAAATGACAAATCATCCTTTCCACAAAGAGGGCCGGCCATAATAAATAGAAGAGGGAGGGTGAGTGTAGGAGCTTGCAAGAGGGTGACCATAACAAGGATACTTATCAACAAAGAATGAATCACTAATAAGCATTAAATGCAAACCATGAATCATCAAACTAGTCATCACCCTTCATTAAAAGCACCATTAATGAACTAATGACTCATATGCATTGTCATCATCTAGAACCATCTAGAAGCATGACTCACCCTCATGACTCATCCAAGAAGATAAATCCGCATTTAACCGAATGTTAAATACGGCCGATAGAAAACTGGAAACTGGAAACTTCCAAAAATCATCCCGAAACGAATTTCAGGATAACCCCGTATCAGTATAAACATACCAGCATTTGTATTACGACCGAATACAAATGCAACTGAGACAAACATATTATATCTACACAGTATAATACTGGGATCCGGCTTAAGCCAAAGCCTACCAGTATTATCTGCCCGAAATATAACACGTGCGTAAACGCACGTGCTTTTTCCGAACCCTGCCATAATACCATACGGCATCTACAACGTTTCGCCCGAACTTGGGAAAGTGTTTGTGGGGGACTCTAAAGACTCATCAATACACTGGCACTGGGTATAACCCTTAGCACATCAGAGGTACAAGCTGCACGTAACGGTTTGCCTATGTATTGATTGGAAGGGAAGCTGACGAGAGAACTCATCTATTATCCCTACTGAGCCTGACAGTGACAATATCCGTACAGTCTGGTCCGTTCGTCTATGAGTATCGAATATAGGGCCTAGGGGGCCGGTAAACGTCAGACCCCCAATAGCGGTATAAGTCGTGTCAGAGTGCAGCCCAGAACACCCTAAGATACTTCTGGAATACCTTCCAGTAAATCTCGATTACCCTGGCCAGGGATTTCGTGTAATGGCTCTCGTAAACACAGCACGATCTCACCCCCAATACCGGGAGAGACGAATCCCCGAAGATCCGCTCACTTGCCTCCAATGTGGCTCGGGACTGTACCCAAAATATACTTGTTTGCACGACTCCTTTGACCCGTGGTAGGGTATAAATCAAAGCACAGTGGGAACTCACATGAGACAAATGACGACCTCAGGTCGATGAACTAACCTGTACACATGTCACCAGGGAACTGCTATCTGACGATATGTATAATACCAACTAGCATGTTCCCGGCGAGTCCTGTCCGGTGTACTCATAACCCAATGAGCACCTATATACGTCTTAGGTGAACCAACTAACACCAATGGCTTATGAGACCGGCCACCGCCCCTCGTCGGGGTCTCAAATGTATACACTAGTCTACCCTGGAGTATCGATGCCCTGTCTCGAAACTCCCACGACAAGGGACACTTTAAGGATGTGCTTACAGACCCCAGCTCTCACGTATATGATCGCCATCATACTGCTGGTAGTCAAGCAAGAATCCTATGGGCTCTATCATCATGCAATAGTGAAGTAAAGCATGTATACGATGATAAAGACAAACCAGATAGCATACTATCATCTCGAGCAAGACTGTCCTATCGGTATAGGTCCTCCCTCAATCATCGCAATCACATACCTGCGATCCAATAATTGACTTAGAGGGCACCATATCCAAAAATCTCCCACTTGCACTTAAAGCTAATTATTGCGATGTCATGTACTCACAGCTCGTGTGATACCGAGCATCCAACTCCTCCACTAATCAGTTTCACAAAGCTCGTTTGCAAAACTATTGTGTTCGAGAAATAGCCTCAGTGAGTGGATCCGCTTCGGTGTTCCTTTCTGTATCTCTCTTTTAATCTCAAGTTCGCGAAGAAAACCATCTCCCGAATTGAGTAATACCTGTCTTAGAATATGTCTGGATATCTGATGGGACCTAGTTCATTAATGAACTCCAAATCCAAACTTCTTAGACTGTATCGATCACTAAAAATAATCAGTGTCCAGCACCATGCCTCCCACAGTACCCCTTTGGACCACCTGTCCATAATACTGTCCCTCATTTGAGGAAAAACTATAACTCAGACAATCACCATGTCATCCAGGTCACCTGTGAAGCCTGGAATAATAACCGTCTCCCGAAGGAGGCTGTCGTCATCAAATCCGTAGAACATGTACTTATGTTCTATAACTGCTTCCGTATGTTTCTTCAGGATTGGATTAATATAAACTTATCGCATCTAGTGCAAAAACAACATCTGGTGTGGTACTTGACATTTCACGATTGACTCAATTGCCTGAGCAAGTGATCTGCCAATCATGAACGTCCCTCTCCACTTTAGTTTGTAAGACACCTTCAGAGAGGGTGACTCCATCACCTACAGGTACACCACCATGCAAGGAGTCATCTATTCTAAAATACTATTAGAATACTATCAAAGTACCCACATTGGGAAACTATCCAAATCTAGATCTAAAACCATAGATCTAGTATCCAGAATGTCAGATATTATATCCATATCCATTGTGGAGAAACAATTGTGTGACGACCAAAGTACAACCGATTGTAGTAAAGGAATTTTACTTCCTATTCTGTGTATGTCATCCAAATACCAGGACATCACACCCTACTACCTTCTCAACAGATTCATCCCCTATTCTGATGAAGTCAAATCCATGACTTTCACATCAAAAATAGATGATCTATCTCCGCTATTTCTACTCAAGTCTATAAATAGACACTAGCTACTTGTCCACTATGCTTCCGCTGCTCCCACTGACTACAACAACCCTCTGGCAGAATAATATATACGTGTACTTCTAAAACTAGTTTAGAACGACGCTATACATATTCTCCTGCCGGGTCTCATAGTCTGGAACAACAGTAGTGTCAAGTCTGGGTAAACAAGAACCTTCCTGTAACCGTCCTTGAGGCTACCGGAGTACCTCTCGGGTGTCTGAGGTTACCCACCAAATCTGTGGAGTGGCTATTGGAATGTTAAAAAAGATTGAATATATAGGTCCTATTAAACTTTCCGTAATCGTTTGCGGTACTGGAATCACTTTCAGTTCTACCATACTCCCACTACTGTTTTCTGAAAAAATCCATTTTAATAAAACTGTGGTGAGTCAAGAACAATATCACTATTGATCTTCCAGATGGTAGAAAATCAACCCTCGTCGAAGCTAGGGTCAACCCACAAACTGCCATTACAGAAACGTGCCTTGAGTTATCCAGTGTCTGGTTTTAAGCATAAGCTGGACAACTTCCCTTACCTTAACATCGTTAACATATGAAGAATTCTATATCCAATATAGAAAATTTGGCACTTATTTAATTGGAACCGGATTCAAATCATGCAGCTGTCTCCAGTGCATATCAACTTAATGGAGAGAGGCTAATTAGCATTACTCATCTTAGGAATCCATCCAATTATGAGTAACGTGAAAGAGAAACAAGTTTCTCAAAAGCATTACTATCAACTGAATACCAATCACAAGAATCTACATCTTCGATTTCTTTGAAGAATCCCGATACTTGCGACATCTGGTTCTCTACTTTATTCTTATACCCACAACTTCTCAAAACTTAGACATTGTATTTCTACGACACACTTGTCTAAAAACTAGAGAAGTCACAAGTAAATAGAATATAGTATGAGGACCTACCCCTTTGTCCTGACGGACATTGGACAACATACAATACTCTGTATAAGTCCGCTGAGTTTAATAACTCAAAACCTGTGCATCGTAGGTTGAAAAACTGTACCCAGGCGATTTCCTCAAATATCACCAATTACAACGAATTCCGATATAATGAGGATGATCACCTAATTCCCAATAACTCACTCCCACTCAACATCTGTAAAACCATACAGATGTGAGAATCATACCTGGTAAATACATACCTTGGAGTAAGTATCTAATCGGAAAATCAGTTTTCAATTAACAATGTACAGTGTAACTGAAACATGAAAATGTTTCGTAGGGGTATCCTGGTATTCCTAGTAATGCCTCTTCCATAATCCAAATCATGACTTTAACCGTATATTTCTTTGCCATCTTTCCAATTTCCTTTATTGTCTTTAGTCGTTACCTTCTGTACACCATCATTAGGCTAAATGGTTTTCTTCCTTCCCTACCGTTCGGCACCAGCCTATGGTTTGGAAGAAGACTATCCAGTAAGCATAATAGGTGTACTCTCCTAAACCTAGGAGAACTCTCAACTTGAGAGAAGGTGATGATAAAAGACAACTGAATAATCCTTATTCCTATTTCTCCTGAACCGGAATCCATCCTCGAAAAAATATCCTTCGAGTTCGTATATAACCATACGATGGATTTATCCAATGGAATTGGATGTTCGTAGTGATACGGGTTGTTCTGGAGAAATCAAAGGTGAAGTAGGAGTGGCGATGAAACACGTGGTTTGGTCGTGAATATGAATAGTCGCAATTTACTTCGCCCTCTTTCTAATTCCTTTATCTTGTCTTTACATATTACCTTCTGCACACCCTACTTAGGCTAATTGGTTTTCTTCATTCCCTACCTTTCGGCACCTGCCTATGGTTTGGAATAAGACTATCCAATAAGCGTAATAGGTGTACTCTCCTAAACCAAGGAGCCCTCGCAACCTGAGAGAAGGCGATAATAAAAGACAACTGAATAAACCAGTTCTATTTCTCCTGAACCTGGATCCATCCTCGAAGAAGTCCCTTCGAGTTCATATATAACCATATGATGGATCTATCTAATGGAAGTGGATGTCCATAGTAATACGGGTTGTTCTGAGAAATACAAATGGTAAAAGAAGGAGCTGCAATGACTTATGCAACTATAGACAATCCAAAAGCCTGTAATTTAAGAAGGTTCGGTCAACTTGGTCGCTGAGTCATAGTCTAGGGTCGGTCAAAGGTCGGTGCCAAATAGAGAGAGAAGAAACACTCTGCGTGCACTCTAACCTAGATCAGAATGGTTATCACTTTATCTAATTAGAAAACCTCCCACTGTAATCTCAAATTCTCCTCCAAACCTAAAAGAAGAATTAGTCGGGGTCACCCGAAGAGTAAACTAACTCATCAGTGGGAATCGGGATCCAACTATCATCGCATGATAATTTGATGGAAGCCACTCAAGTTAACACACTCCAGAAGGTATGCGCAAGTCTGGCAAGTTTCCTGTATGTTTGAAACTCCCGATATAATTTTTTATCCCATGCACTTATGACCTTGACGTAGGCCAACAAATCATAAGCCACATGTCAAGTTCTACCCGTCGTTGTCCTGATTAATTTAGTACATCGTACAAGCCCTTGACGTAGGCTAACAAGGCTGTACGTCTGTCCTAAAGTTAATGCATCTATCTATGCAACAAACGAATGCCCAGCAGCTACCAAACACTATGCCTTGACGTAGGCCAACAAACATAGCTTGAATACTTCTGACCATTCATAAGAAATGACGGAGGATTACGGCTGGTTTTTGGCGAAAAACCTTTAACGTAATGAACTTGATCTCGTTGAAGGAACCTGATAGCTTTTTATAAAAATATAGTGGCGAAAACCTTTTGCTAAAGTGGTCACTCCCGGTGAAGGGATCTGGCTCTTTCCTCATGGAATGAGGTGCAGGATATTCAAACTGAATACCGTGATGCAAAGCAACTTGTAATCAACTATATTGAAGTTATTACCCTGACGCAAACTTCTGCCCAAGGGGTCACTCCCGGTGAAGGGATCTCGGCCCTTGCCTCGTCGAATGAGGTGCAGGATATTCCAACTGAATATGGCTAAGCAAAACAAAAGGAAACGTCTTTGTAATAACTCCTTTTTAAAATTTGTTCCAACAACATCATGATATAGGTTTGTTTTATCTTTGCATTAATAAGAATCAATGCAGTCCCATCAATCAATCACACCAAAAAAGAACGAAAATAAAATGTACGTATATGCCATCCGCATTCGTCACTGTGTCCCGTCATCACCCGTTAGGTTACTTAAGTAACGACAGAGCGGGGGCTGGACTAGCACGGGTGTAAAACATATACAACATCTAATAGTATATATACTAATATACAATAATTGCTCTAGGCGTGATAATATGCAACATTACAGAAAAGTAATAAGCATCACAGAACAATACAGATAATCTGGGATCCCCGGATTTCACAGAGCCGCTACTGAAACCCGACGTTCCCCTGGTCGTGTGGATAGCCTGTGCAATAAAACCTAGACCCCTACGGGTGCGGTAAGTTACCCGCCAAAACCTGAAGTGAGGCAGCCCCCTACAACAAAATGAATGGACCACCCAGCACTTCACGGAATCCGGTAACTTGAGCACCCCTCCTTGGGTCAACCTGTACCCCCTACGAGTGTGGTGAATAGTCTCCCAATTCTAGAGTGAGGCCCGTTTGCCTCTCAAAGCCATGAGATACGGACCCGTTGCCCTCCAGAACCCGTCTATCCGTGCACCCCACCGCGGGGTAATCCTAGTACAGAGAAGAAAATATATACAACGGGTACATCGACCTCAGTCCGGTCATGCACCAAAAGAATAATATACAAACAGGTAGTGACGACAGTCCACATGTTAGACGCTCGTCCCGCAATATCAAATGTACAAATAAATCCAAACAGCACTACCATTGCACACTGCTATCCACCACGACAAATCCGCAACATCACAGCACAACACAGAACATCAACACGAATGTCACGTTCGCAAACCCGTCTAAAAGAACTATAGCAATCAGACGTGGTTTACCGATCAAATGACATTCTCGGCCGGAGATATAAACTAAGTACTGTAAAATAACAAGTTTAAAATTTCGATCGACAAAATTTCCCGAAGTGGGCCCCACAAACATCTGGTGTACAGTAATAAAATATGGGCCCAAAAGACATATACCAAAAACCACAATTTCCCATGGAAAACTCACTGGAAATACTTTGCGCACTATTCCCACAAAAGCGCGGCGGATCAGCGGCCAAACCCTGGTTTGGGCCGTGGATCCGCGGCCGTTTTGTGGGATCATGTGACCAAATTTTACCAGTATGCTAAGAATTGCCTGCTTAGTTTTCTGTGATATGTCAAATAATTTTTAGACCAGATTAAAAATCGACAGAAACTATGAACAGAAAATTGTAGTTTCACGAAAATCCGTTCGATCGATATTTTAAACGCGTTAGCATAAGTTGGTAAAGCTTAATGGTGAGGCTCTGATACCACTGTAAGTATGTGGCAGCGCCCCGGCCGTCTAACAGACGCCAATATGCGGAACAAAACTTTTTACGACTGGCGCTATCGCATACTATAACCCGGATCTGCCATTAAAGCTAAACTAACATATTGTAAAGAGGGTAGAATTGTTATACCGAATGATCCGAGTCCTTCGGTCTTCAACCATCATCCCACGCTATGTTGCAACTGATCCGAACTTGCTCGATCTCCGGTCTCGTCGTCCAGGTGGCACCACGTCGACGGATCTTTAAACGGGCTCCCGCCTCTGAACCGAGGCAACTCGATCGTCAATTTTGCCAAAAGAGACGACCAAGATGAAGTAGAGAATGAGTAGAACACTTTGTCTCGTTACGTCTAAGGCTATGGACGAACGGTTAATGAAGTTGCCAATTGGAATCGGGTAAATGGAAATTGAACTATATGAAATTTCCATATACAAAACTATCATAATCTTTTGCCACAAAATCAAATGAAAAATCATCCTTTCCACAAAGAGGGCCGGCCACAATAAATAGAAGAGGGAGGGTGAGTGTAGGAGCTTGCAAGAGGGTGACCATAACAAGGATACTTATCAACAAAGAATGAATCACTAATAAGCATTAAATGCAAACCATGAATCATCAAACTAGTCATCACCCTTCATTAAAAGAACCATTAATGAACTAATGACTCATATGCCTTGTCATCATCTAGAACCATCTAGAAGCATGACTCGCCCTCATGACTCACCCAAGAAGATAAATCCGCATTTAACCGAATGTTAAATACGGCCGATAGAAAACTGGAAACTGGTAACTTCCAAAAATCATCCCGAAACGAATTTCAGGATAACCCCGTATCAGTATAAACATACCTGTATTTGTATTACGACCGAATACAAATGCAACTGAGACAAAGATATTATATCTACGCAGTATAATACTGGGATCCGGCTTAAGCCAAAGCCTACCAGTATTATCTGCCCGAAAAATAACATGTGCGTAAACGCACGTGCTTTTTCCGAACCCTGCCATAATACCATACGGCATCTACAACGTTTCGCCCGAACTTGGGAAAGTGTCTGTGGGGGACTCTAATGACTCATCAATACACTGGCACTGGGTATAACCCCTAGCACGTCAGAGGTACAAGCTGCACGTAACGGTTTGCCTATGTATTGATTGGAAGGGAAGCTGACGAGCGAACTCATCTATTATCCCTACTGAGCCTGACAGTGACAATATCCGTACAGTCCGGTCCGTTCGTCTATGAGTATCGCATATAGGGCCTAAGGGGCCGGTAAACGTCAGACCCCCAGTCGTGTCAGAGAGCAGCCCAGAACACCTTAAGATACTACTGGAATACCTTCAAGTAAATCTCGATTACCCTGGCCAGGAATTTCGTGTAATGGCTCTCCTAAACACAGCGCGATCTCACCCCCAATACCGGGAGAGACGAATCCCCGAAGATCCGCTCACTTGCCTCCAATGTGGCTCGGGACTGTACCCAAAATATACCTGTTTGCATGACTCCTTTGACCCGTGGTAGGGTATAAATCAAAGCACAGTGGGAACTCACATGAGATAAATGACGACCTCAGGTCGATGAACTAACCTGTACACATGTCACCAGGGAATTGCTATCTGACAATATGTATAATACCAACTAGCATGTTCCCGGCGAGTCATGTCCGGTGTACTCTTAACCCAATGAGCACCTGTATACGTCTTAGGTGAACCAACTAACACCAATGGCTTATGAGACCGGCCACCGCCCCTCGTCGGGGTCTCGAATGTAATCACTAGTCTACCCTGGAGTATCGATGCCCTGTCTCGAAACTCCCACGACTAGGGACACTTTAAGGATGTGCTTACAGACCCCAGCTCTCACGTATATGATCGCCATCATACTGCTGGTAGTCAAGCAAGAATCCTATGGGCTCTATCATCATGCAATAGTGAACTAAAGCATGTATACGATGATAAAGACAAACCAGATAGCATACTATCATCTCGAGCAAGACTGTCCTATCGGTATAGGTCCTCCCTCAATCATTGCAATCACGTACCTGCGATCCAATAATTGACTTAGAGGGCACCATATCCAACAAACCGTTCGTCTAGGCTAGTGTCAGTACTTTGAGGGAGGTTTTACGACGCTTTCGCGAAGTTCCTTAATTAAATAATCTCTTTTCCCTGGAGGCGTAGCCCCGCTAACATTGTTCTAGACACCTACTTGGTTTATAACATTGATCGTTAGGTGAAGAATCTCCCGAGGAGTAGGGGATACTCACAGTAGGAATGGGATCCAAATATCATTGTGTGATAAAGTCGAAGGAATCCTATCAAACTTATCACACTCTAAATGGTATGCAATACTAGCAGGTTTCAGTTTCTTTAGAAACCCCTGATGTGGATTTTTGCGCCATACTCTTATGACCTTGACGAAGGCCAACAAATCATAAGTCACATGTCAAGTTGTACCCATCATTGTCCAGGTTAATTTGAACCCACCCGTATATACCCTTGACGAAGGCCAACAAAGTAATTCGACTGTCCCAAACCAACACATCTATCTATGCTACATATGAATACCCAGCAGCTACCAATCACTATGCCTTGACGAAGGCCAACAAACATAGCTTGAATACTACTGAACATTCATATGAAATGACGGAGGCTACGAATGGTTTTTGCGAAACCGTGAACGTTGTGAACTTGATATAATCGAAAGAACCTGATAGCTTTTAAAAGGAGTGGTTTAATCTCCATATTTAAAAGTCTTTTGTCTTAAAATAACCGAGTGGTTTTTAAATTTGTTCCAACGATTCAGCTTTTGTTTGTTTTCTTTACATTAATGTAATGCAGTCCCATCATTTACACCTATCATCAGAGAAAAAGACGAAAATACCATGTCCACTTATACCTTCCGCATTCGCCACTGGGCCCCGTCATCACTCGTTAGGTTACTTAACTAATGACAGAGCAGGGGCTGGACTAGCGCGGATACAAAAAATAAGCAACGCCTACTAGATATCAAATATAGATATATATATATATATATATTCGTCTCACGCAATAATAGGCATTCCAGATCACAGATGAACATATTAGATATACTAAGATTTCCGCGTTTCGTTTGAGCCTGTAACGAAAAACGGATTCTACGGTCGTGATGAATATCCAAACCCCACCCTAGACCCCTATGGGTGTAGCAAACTACCCGCCAAATACCCGAAGTGAAGCAACCTCTCTCAGCAAAGTGAGTAAGCCACTCGGCACTTCAAAGTATTTGGTAGTTTATGCACCCCACCTTGGGTCTATCCTAGGAGCAAAAACAGTAAATAAAATAATACAACGGTAGTTACAAGCTCAACCCAGATGTGCTCCGCAAAAATAATATTATATCACTTTACAAATTTTACATCGAATGAATGAATGAAAACCCTCATTTCACATCTACGGCTATTCATCCACGACGATCCAATAAGTTCATATACACAAACTAGCATCAAAGATCACAGATATATGCAACCCCAACTAATCGACGTATAGCAATTAGTCAACGTTTCCAAACACATATACACATCACAAAGCTTGTAAAGTAACTACGATATTAGAATTCCGCACGCAATTAGAAAACTTAACCAATTTTCCAAAACTTGAAAATCCAGTGAGCTAAAGTTCTAAAAACGATCGTTTTAAGCCAATTCGGGAGTCAAAACAAACTCGAAACCCGCCTGAATTTTTTAGGAGAGTTATAGAACGAAATTAACTTCGAGTTGGGGGCCTAGAGGGGGTACCCTACCCCGACCCCACCACGAGGTGGCCAGGGGGTGAGGCAGACTCGAAACTGCCTAAGGTAGGGCAATTTCGGGTCCCCACCGCCAAGACCTCCTTGTGATGGTCTTGGGGAGTGGACCTAGCCGTTCGGTCCCCCCGGGGCTTCCCCCGGGTGCTCATGAACCACCCCGCGGCTTCGTAGTTCAAACCGTGAGCCCGCGGGGTGTGCAAACATCTCAAATATCATTTTTGGAAACTGTTTTTATTGGCAGTTTTTGCACGATAAAAACGGTGGATTTATAACGTCGCTACAAGCTATCTAAGGTTTATGAGAGGCTATGATACCACTGTAACTCGATATCGCGCACCCCACGTGTTCGCAGGGAGGCGGAAATTGCAAAAACTGATTTTTACGGGCTTCGCAACACCGACTAGAACCAAGGATCGAACATAAACCATAACTAGGAAACTACTTGAGTTTTAACTACTTCGCAATACCTCATAGTATCGTGTTCTTCGGGTCTTCTCGCTGTCCTCCTCGTCATCGTAGGCTGCGAGGATCGAAACGGATCGAAGCAATCTCGACGGCCTCCTTGAGTCAAAGACGATCCACCTGAGAGTCTATAATCCGAGCTCGTATCTCGAATCTGAGATAACTATGGCTTCTAGTTCGCTAAAGTAGAATTCCTAGAGGGTGTAGAGTAAGAATATGGAGTGCTTTGTCTCTTGGAACCCAAGGTTTCTCAACTCATGAGACTTTATGGGTTATGAGGAAGAAGAAGGAGACATGAAGAAAATGTGAGAGGAGAAGAGAGCTTGGATGAAGGTTGACTTCTCATTTGTGATGAATAGTTGAACCAAATGAATTATTGATGAGATAATATCTCACCAAAAATATCTATGGTTGACAAATATTTTTTTTGTTAAGTTATGAGTCATAGCCATCCAAATAAAATATCTCCACCTCATTTTTCTTTAATCCATAAAAGAAAAAAGAAACCCTAATGAGGTGTCCTTTCTAGAAGCTTTCCCGAGAAATTACGAGAATGCCCCTCATCCGTATATACATACCCACATCTGCATTCCGAAGAATACGAATACAAAGAGAAGAAAATAATCCATCAATATAATACTAGGATCCGGTTTAAACCAAAACCCACTAGCATTATCCACCTGATCATCATACGTGCATAAGTATACGTAAGTGATCGAAGCCCTGCCGTAAAACCATACGGCCTCTACACCTTTCGCCCGATGCAGGGAAACTCTATGAGTGGGACTCGAAAGTACGCTGACAGTGGGTTTAACCAGAAGCCGCAAGCGGTACTAGCTGCACGTAACGGCTGCCCAGGTATGTGTCGATAAGAAGGCCGATGAGCTAACTCATCCGAACTCCTATTGATCCTGTATGTGACAATCTCCGTACAGTCCGGGCTGTTCGTCTAAGAGTATCGCATATCGGGCCTAGGGCGGCGGTAATCGTCATACCCCTAATAGCGCAATAAGTCATGTCGGAGAGTAGCCCAAAACACCCTGAGAAACTACTGGAGTACCTATCAGTAAATATCGCTTGCCTTAGCCAAGGACTTTGTGTAATGGCCTTCCGAACACAGTGCGGTATCAACCCCCAATACCGGGAGAAACGAATCATATCTAACTGCCACTGCCTCCAAGTGCTTCAGGACTGCACCGAACTACTACCTGTTTGCACGACTCCTTTGAGCCATGGTAGGGTAGTAATCAAAGTACAGTGGAAACACACTCGAGGCGAAGTAGCAGTGTCAAGTCGACGGACTAAGCTGTGCTCATGTCACCTGGGAACTGCTACCAGACGATAGGTATAATACCCACCAACAGTTCCCGACGAGTCCTGTCCAGTGTACTCATAACCTAATGAGCACATACATACTATCTGCAGTATTATATACTAATGGCTGTGGGACAGATCATCTCCCCTGCTGGGATGAGAAGCGTATACACTAGTCTACTGTGGAGTATCGATGCCCCATCTCGATAATCCTATGATTAGGAACCTGTATAGAATGTGCTTATTGACTACCCAACCCCCACTAGTGTGACTGCCATCACAACGCTAGTAATCAAGCAAAGATCCTAAGGGCTCTACCAATATGTATAAGCGATATGCTAAGAAAACCAATGCACATATTGAGGTAGAAACAAACCAGGTAGCATACTACCATTTCGAGGAAGACTGTTACTATATCCGTGTATATCCCAAGCTCCCATTAAGTAATATACAATCCAGTATGATACAATAATGGCCTGTAGGTCATATATCACTAACAATTAAGGTAAGGACGCACTTGATTGTCGGCCCCCCTTTCGACAAGTACCTGGGTAGCCGTTACGTATAGCTAGTGCCGCCGACGTGCTTGTGGTTAAATCCACTGCCAGCGTATTGTCGAGTCTTTTGAGTTCCACACAGAGCGTTTTCCTGGTTCAGGTGACAAATGTAGGAGCCGTACGTTGGTACGTGCAGGGGATCCGATTAAATACGTGTACGCGATACACGAACTTTAATCGGACGGTTGATAATACTAGCCGGCTTAGGATTAAGTCAGATTATTAAATCAAGTTTTGATTTAATAATTTATATATGTATTTTTATACATATATTTTAGTATTATTGTTCACTATTCATTTTCTCTCTTTGGTGCTATCCGTATTTTTATACGGATACGCGTATATATAGCGATACATATAACAGGTGAAATATTCCTATTTGTACGGGAATACTTCTAGAAGAAAATGACCTCATATTTATTTTTCTATTTAGAAAAATAAAAAGGAAAATGAGGTGGCATGTGGAGACTGAAGCATGGGTCCAAGCATGGATGAAAAGCATGGCTTCATTTTTAAATTGATTTTTCATTTGCTTGCACTATTGGTGCATGGTTGATTATATAATAGCCATTCCTTTTTATCATGAGACTTGATGATATTTTTCTTCTTCTTGG
The DNA here is from genome assembly GCA_030015575.1 of Agapanthus africanus. Lineage (NCBI taxonomy): Eukaryota > Viridiplantae > Streptophyta > Magnoliopsida > Asparagales > Amaryllidaceae > Agapanthus > Agapanthus africanus. The sequence continues at coordinate 769,796,943 of JASDDO010000019.1, read as the reverse complement.
CTTGAGCTCCATGGCTCATAGCTTATGCTCCATGCTTCATCTTCTCATTCTTCTTCTTCTTCTTGCTTCCATTTTTAAGCAAGATAACAGAGAGAAAAATATAATGAAGTATTCCTACATCACCAGCCATCCAAACCCAGCAACTTTGGACTGTCGGTTTGATACTTCTCCGCGTTCCTTCAGGTAGATCGTCTTCAGCAAGGGTGATCGATACTCAAGCGCGTTCCCGGCGGCTATGAGTTTGGAAGGATCTTCCACAATTGGATGGACTTACGAAAAATGTTGTATTTCTCAACCCCTTGCAACTCTAGATTTGCCACTATAGGTATATGGTTCGTATCTTGGGTTCATCGGGAGTCCGGTGCTCGCAAGAATTTTTTTTTTAGCTTCCTCCTCGGCCGCGGCTTCCGCAGAGCGGGCGCCGGATCCCAACAGGCAGTTTTCTACTTCAATGTTTGGTTAGATTCTAGGGTCGTCGTTTCTAATGACAAGTTTTTGAAAATTAATGTTTTTCGTTCCGCAAAGACCGTGGTTGAAGCAGATAGTACGCTAGAAACATCATCAGAAAGGTTCCAAAAAAAACTTAAAATTTATCTTATGTTAAAAATGAAACCTTCAATGTCCTAATTTTTATTTTTATTTTTGAAACTGATTTATAAGCCCTAATCTTTACATACAACACACACACACAACAAATCCACACACACAAGCACACAACACAAATTCAGGGGACTCATGCATTTATTTTGAAAGCGTTAATTTTTGGTAACTTTTCCTGAAGTATGGACCATGCACTCTTCGCAACGGTAAGTTAGCAATTATTTTTATAAAGTGTCATTATTGCAGTAAACAATGATGTGGACACTAACTAAAATGAGGAGCAAATGTTAACATGGATCATTATTTGATTAAAGATTATGGCAAAACCAAATTTCATTCTAAATATGGATATGATTTAAATAAATATTTGAAAAAAGGATAAGATTTAAATGATAGTTATGAATAATATGGATCTAAATTAAAATGTGAGTAGCAAAGTAATTGTTAATTAATCATGCCAATACCAATGAGCAGTAGCTCAGTTGGTGTGTGCACTTCTCCTCTTGGGGAGAGTGCAAGGTTCGAACCCTAGAAACCCCAAGAGGAGAAGTGGCCATAAATTAAAGCTTTCGAGGCAAATTCGTGGGTCCTCTAGGTGTGTGTGGATGGAGTAGGGTGTGTTGGTTGGGTGGGATGGGTGTGTTGTAGGTTGGGGGTGTTGGGAATCAAGACCGCAGCGGAAGATGCCTTACGAATCTATAAACCTAGACCTCTTTATAAACGAATAACAAAAAAATAGAAATAAACCGCAATAATAAATAACACAAATTTTTGAGGGGAAACGAAAAGAAATTTTATTAGAACTTAAGAGAAAGAATATCACCTTATAGAGAATTACACAAACTCTCTCCTTATGATCTCCAATGAGATATTCCTCACTCTCTACAAGTTCTCCTTCGAAAGTCTTGATAACTTATGGAGCCACCGTCTCCTTTTAACTTTATGATAAAAAACTCTCTACCTTAATGGCCTTTCTCTTGATCCCTTATGGAGTCGTCGAATTGTCTCACTTAAACCTTATGATCAAGATCTACAAACCTAGACCCCTTTATAAACGAATAACAAAAAAATAGAAATAAACCGCAATAATAAATAACACAAATTATTGAGGGGAAACGGAAAGAAATTTTATTAGAATTTAAGAGAAAGAATATCACCTTATAGAGAATTACACAAACTCTCTCCTTATGATCTCCAACGAGATATTCCTCACTCTCTACAAGTTCTCCTTCGAAAGTCTTGATAACTTATGGAGCCACCGTCTCCTTTTAACTTTATGATAAAAAACTCTCTACCTTAATGGCCTTTCTCTTGATCCCTTATGGAGCCGTCGAATTGTCTCACTTAAACCTTATGATCAAGATCTCAATCACTTTAAACTTTAACCCTAAGATCCTATATATAACCCATACAGTCTGAATTATAATAAGATCCCAAAATTTACAATACTGCCACTAGAATATGTATTTTCAAGATAAATCTCAAACTACAAATTCACGTTTATTTATAAGCAGACATCCGAACCTATGAGGGACAGATGTTTGTGTGTGATCTGCTCGAAAGGCAGCTCTGCCAGACGTCTGAACTTATGGGCTCAGACATATGTTATCTTTTAACGCGTTTGGCCAGAGTGTGGCCTGACATTTGTGGCTTATTGCTTCAGACGTCTCGGCGAACTCTGGAAATTTGGACTTTATTGCCTGTCTTCTGAACCTCATGGCTCTATACGTCTGGGCTTTCTCTGGATTGACACGCAGTCTTGATATACAAGACATCCTTCACAATGATCTCCACCTTGGCTTGTATATCCTTATAACCACCTTGAAAACTTATTGCCCTTCGTCTTGTATCATTTAGGGTTGCTTTATTTGTTCTCCCCGTTTCCTTTGCTGGTACAGCTCTAAAATATTGAAACCGCGAACTGTCTCAATCTTTCCTCAGAATTGTGAAACTGGTGCTATCACAGTTTTTAAGCAGAACCGAGAAACTGGTGCGACCCTCCTACCAAAGTCGACCTTCCTTACATTTGAGTACTTGAATAGAAACCAATGCTGACTTGAACTTCTCCGTGGGAATGACTTTCGTTAGCATGTTCGCCGGATTCACCTTAGTATCGATTTTGATCAAATCGATCTCCTTTTCGGCTTACTCCCTTATCTTGTGATACCGCACGTCGATAAGCTTAGTTCAACTGTAGTATACTTGATTCTTCACCAAGTGAATGGCGTTTTGACTATCGTAAAATAAAGGATCCAACCCCTTATCGAACCCGAACTAGCCAACTAGGCCCTTTAACCACAATGCTTCCTTTGATACTTCCACTGCCACCATATATTCTGCCTCCGTCGTTGAGAGCGCCATAATATCCTGAACTGTTGACTTTCAACTGATTGGAGATTCTGCAACTGTATATACATAACCTGTAAGAGATCTTCTTTTGTCAAAATTCCCAACCTAATCCGCATCTACGGATCCTTGTAACTGGCTCGATTTATCTTTCGACTTGTGAAAGTATAAACTGAGATTTTTAGATCCTTTTAGATACCGAAATATCCACTTTACAGCTTCATAATGAAGCTTCCCTATATTTGGCATGTACCAGCTAACCAGACTTACCGCATAGGATATGCCTGGACATGTGCATAACATAGCATACATTAGTGATCTCACTGCGCTTGTATATGGTACTCGGGTTATCTTTTCCTTCTCCTCTGTCGATTTTGGACACATCTTGGAGGATAGCTTGAAATGACTGATGATAGGGGTGCTCATCTATCTTGAATCCTTCATGTTGAATCTCTCCAACATTTTCTCAATATATCTGACTTGGGATAGCCATAGCTTTTCAGCCTTCATGTCTCGAATAATCTCCATCGCAAGAATCTTTTTTGCTTCACCTAAGTCCTTCATGTCAAATTCTGAGCTTAATGAAGCTTTGAGCACCTTTATTTCTGCCATACTCTTAGCCGCGATCATCGTATCATCGACATATAGGAGTAGATATATCGACGACCCATCCTTAAGCTGCTCCGAATATACGCAGCTGTCATACTCACATCGAGAGTAGTTGGTTTTCCTTATAAAGAATCGAAGCGTTTGTACTATTGCCTGAGAGACTGCTTCAATCCATATAAAGACCGCTTGAGCTCACATAAATGATCCTTTTTACCGGGCTTTATAAATCCTTCAGGTTGCCTCATGAAGATTGTCTCTTCCAACTCACTATGCAGAAAGACCGTTTTCACGTCCATTTGCTCCAACTCTAAATTTTGAGTAGCTACCTTCGCCAACAACACTCGAATAGACGTATGCTTGACTACATGTGAGAAAATCTCATTGGAGTCAACCTCCTCCTTCTGAGCAAAACCCTTCGCAACTAAACATATATTGTATTGCTCATTCTCCTTTTTCTTTAACACCCACTTGCAGCCAATAACCCTTTTCTTTTCGGCAGCTCTGTCAATCTCCACGTACCTTTCTTTCAAAGTGACTCCATTTCCTCTATCATCGCTACAATCCATCGATCCCTATCTTCTTGCCCAATGGCCTCCTGATAAGAGCTAGGATCTCCACTTTCAATGACTAAAGCGTATGCGAGCATGTCTTCGAAACTGTACTTGATTGGTGCCTTATGAGTACGTGTTGATCTCTTTAATGCCATTGCCTATGGGTCCTGACCTTCTGTCTCCATAATCTGCCCGTTCACCTATGAATCAATAGACTGAAATTGTGCTTCAGTGTTTGTATTCTTATGAGTGCCAGAAAACTCTATCTTCACTGGATTATTGTCACTTAATGCTCCACCTGCCTTCTTATTATCTCCAACCACGTCTTTCTATATAGAATTTTTATCGAAGATCATATCTCGGCTAGTGAACACCTTGTTTTTTTCAAGATCCCATAATTTGAAGCCTTTAACACCAAATTTGAATCCCAAGAAAGCACACCTTTTTTTTTCAAGATCCCATAATTTGAAGCCTTTAAAACCAAATTCGAGAGGCGCTAGAAACTTAAAGTCTAGAATCTTAACTAAACTCTTAAACTAGAAAACTACAAAGAGTTTTAGTTACTATGAAAAGAGATTATACTAAAGGGATTCGTGTCCTTTGGTCTTCAAAATCTCTTGCTTAGCTCTTCGGGACTCCTGGATTAAGCTTGTCCACTAGTCTTCCTTTGTCGAAGATGATCCACCTGAAAGATATAGTTCATGACTCTAGCTTCACACAAACAAGCAAATGAAGCAACTAAAGACCCTAGATTGCTAATCTAGAGTGCTTAGAGGTGTGGTGAAGTGTTCTAGTATCTTTTTATCTGTTTCTATCCTTGATTCTCAACTCATGAGAGTGTAGGGAAGAAGATGAAGAAGAAGGAGGGCGAGCTCAAAGGAAGGAGAGAGAAAGGAAATGGTGAAAATGAGAAAACCTTGATGAGAGAAAAACAATGGTCATGGTTTTGTATAAAGATATTTTCAAATATAAAATGGCAATCATGCTTGAATAGTTTGGAAAAATGAATTTATAATTCATTTGTCAATACTATTCAAGTATGTCTCTTACCTTTCTCACCTCTCTTTACCTTTACACCTCATTCCTATTTTTAATCAAAATAGAAAATACATGATGAGTTGCCCTCCTTCTAGAATGTATACTAGTATAAATACTAGAATACATCTCCGTACATACATACCTGTATTCGTATCAAAATATGAATACCAAAAGAGATAGAATAATACAAAAAACATAATATTAGAATATACATATCGAAATATGTATGTGTGTGTGTGTATAAATTATTAAATCAATACTTGATTTAATAATCCGCCTTAATCTTAAGCCGGCTAGTATTATCATCCACCCGATTAAATCCGAATAGCTAGTATATGCATTTAATCGGAATTCTGCACGTATCAAAATATGGCCACTACATCATTTCGCCTGAATCAGAAAAACCCTCTGTGTGGGCCTCTAAAGACTCGACAATATGCTGACAGTGAGTTACTGGATAAATCCATAACCGCAAGAACGCCAACAACATTGGTTGTACGTAACAACTACCAAGGTATATGTCGAAAGGAAGGCTGACGAGCAAGCACATCTGAACCCCTACTGAGATTATCTGTGATGATCTCCGTACAATGGTCTCTTCGTGTAATACCCTAATAAGTTTATACAATATAACTTGGTATTTTAAATCATCCTTTATAATTCTTTTATTTTATCTTTTGGGTTGCGAATGATTCGAATAGTAGTAGTCATTATCCGACCCGACCCGCATGTTTAAAACCCGATATGGTGCAAGGTTATATCTAATATTTACTAGTATAATGTATCTACGTGAATCTAGTCTTATATATACATTATATATGCTTAAATCTTTATATATCTATTTATAGTACAAGATATGAATAAATAATATTTTTCTAACTGACTTTGCATGGTATATCACCCCATATCTTATTGTTGTTCTTATCTATTATATTCATATCCCAAAATATAAGATAACCAAATATTTACTAAATCATATATATTTATTTAAATTCCTTTCTAAATAATATTAAGGGATATATGTATTTAAGATTAGATTACCGCATTATGGCCTAAATTTTTATGTATGTATTTTATTCTCAAAACCATATTTTTTGACTAGATTCGGCTAATATTTGGAGTGATATGATATTATCTGTAAAATCCTACACAATATATTATATATTCTTTATTAATATATATACACTCTTTATATTATTTTTATTTAAATATAACTCTCTCCCTCTCCCCAGTCTCATTATCTTTCTCTCTCCTTTATCGTTCTCGCCGTCGCCTGAACCCTACACCACCACCGTCATCATCCTCGTCACCTCCTCCTCCTCCTTCGTGCAAGACCTGGCACCACCTACGCCATCACCGCCGGAAACACCTTCTTCTTCTTTTCTTTTTCTTCTCCGATCACCTCACCATCTCGATTTCCCGACCTCATCGTCGCCGTCGAAGTCGTCCCATCTCCTTATCGCTGACCCAGCGACCTCTTCTCTTCTCCCCACAGTGACCTAGCACCCAGAGCTCCCCAAACACCTTCTTCTTCTTCTTTTGTCCTCTGTCGTTACTTTGCTAGGGCCGACCGCCGTCACCACCCTAGTTCTCCGTCGACGAACACAACCCAGACCTTATCTCCAGTCACCCTCTCTTCAAACCCAGACCCCCTTCATCTCTTTCTCTCTTTTCTCCTTTTCCAATTTTGAAACCCGATTTCATCTCGTCGCCGATGAACCCCGACTTATCGCCGTGTCCTTCGATCCAAGTACCAGCCTCTGGGAATTCTACAGAGCACTAGCGAGTACCTCAGAGCATTACACAGTCTTTTGTGGCCAAGGTCATGTATACGTCGTAATTTCAAACATCTCCGTCGTTCGGAAAATCCATATTTCATCGTGAGTATATCAATCGAGGTAAGTTCTTAAACTTGCACCATGCTATTTTACCTATACCAATTTTTATACAATTATTTGAAGTGTACGCATTATACTGTTTAGCAAGTAATACCGTTTTACAATATTATAGTATTAATCCGTATTTTACTAATAACAAGTTTATTTGGTTGCATGCTAGTTCGTTATAGTTTCAATATAATTCCATTGTAATTCGTGATCCTTTACCTATATGACAGTATGTCTAGTTCCAGACGTAAATATTATTACACATACACACACATATAAATTAGTTAATTAATTAATTTTACATTTAAATAATATACCTTAGTTATTTCTACAGTATTTTAATAACCGGTTACTTTTTTCGTCAAGTATTCATCCTGTTAACACGCCGCTTGACATATTCACGACACATTACTAGACCTATTGCTTGGATTATTACTAATGCCGACAATCTTCACTTGTTGTCCTGATGGACTTGACTTGTTGTCTAGTTAGACAAGACCTGTACCTGCTTGATCCTGTGTTGGTGTCACGACCCGAAATATTAGCTCGTGATCAGTACTTGAATCACGCAACGTCTAAAGGCGTAACGGAATTCAAGTAAGCTGAAACCCAGAAATCTAAACCTTTTAAGAAAAATAAAGGAGGTGAGGTTTTGAAATAAAGGTATAATAAAATCAAGTTTACTTAATGCATAGAAAAGGAACATGAATGATGCAAGTGAAATTTATTAGTTTGAAAACATGTTTCATCTTTTAAAAATTTTGGCAGTACCTCCTTTGTATATTTTGATCTAAAACCACAAATACATAATAATGATAATGGCATACCCAAGCGGGAGCTAGCTCTTCGCCAAACGGCGGATCACAACCACGCAAGACAATATAGATAAATATACGACGCCCAATGGCGAAGTTCACCACAAGAGATAAAGAAATGAGCAAAACATAACCCCAAAAGTGAATATAAAAACCATCGCTCAAATCTCGCAACTACAAGTCTCACTAAGTCTCATTACTTATACAATTTACAAATTTTGATTGATGAGTTAACTAGATATAATATGAAATATAGATACAAGAGTGGGTACGATACAATTGTCCCACCTACCAATGCAAAACACCCGAAAGCAACTGTGTACAAGCGAAGCCGCTACTGATCCAAGTGGTCAACCTGCAAGAACTGTGGCACAATGGGGGTGAACTGCCAACTCGTGAGTAGAAAAATATCAACAGATAGAAATCGAATAAACAACGACTCCTAGGTCAACTATATCTTAAAGGTAATACTATGGTATCTAGGGTGACTGGATCTGTAAATATGCCAACAAGGTAGTCAATACCTATATGCATGTGGATAACATCCAACGGTAATAATCAATGCAGGTATATGGGTCTTGTCCAACCATAATCAAGGTATGTATGCATGTGGATCTCGTCCACCCATATCATCAATGTCTGTATGCGAGTAAATATCATAAAAGAGTGTGCATGAAAATACGAGGATATATATATCAACGGTGTCCCTCCCGACACATCAAAATCATGGAACATGAGTGCCTAGCATCGACACTCGAAAATATCATGAAAACCGTGCCCAGCATCGACACGTAAATCTACATATATCGGGCTCCGTCAGTCCGGATCGGCCCACGGGTTCCGTCAGTCCAGATCGGCCCATATCATCTCTCGACTCCGGTCGGTATCCTCCGGATATCCGCCGAGCCCAAATACTATCACCGGTAGGTAGTAGTCCCTCTGCCAGGCTCACCGTCTGTATACACAGTATCCCTTTCTTGCCCCGGGTACCATACTGGGTCCACCATATACCAGCAATCGGCCTCATCCTCCTCCTCGAATCGTGTTTCACACGTCGCTCTCAGAACCGAGAAAACACATGGTGGACGCACTGAAATATCATATCAGGAGAAACCGGGTTTTTAAAACAACACATAATCTCTTTTAAAATGTCCACGGTTCTCAAATCCAGAAATCTCATGAAAACAGCATATCTCAATGCGTAAAATCATAGAGCATGATGTATGCGACATATAATTGAAATGTAAGCATATCCGTATTTTATGCAACATGGAAAAGAGATATGACATAATAAGGGAAAACCGCTCTTTTAAAATGATTCCAGTTTTTAAAATATAACATGCGGTTCCCAATTTTACAATAAAACCAGTTATCTATATAGGTATAATATGAATATGCGCAAGTGTAGATGTACCAATGTATGTGTGCACAAATATGGATATACAATGTGTATGTACACAAGTATGGGTATATCAAGGTATATGTGCACCAATATGGATATACGAATGTGTATATCCGCAAGTATGGATGTATCAATGTATATGTGCACCAATATGGATATACGACTGTGTATATTCGCAAGTATAGATGTATCAATGTATATGTCATGATGCAGCAACCCTACTGTGTAGTGACATGGCAATTATCGATGATGAAGTATGTGAGCCGACAAATCTGTGTATGTATAACATACGCATCATCGATAATAGTGCAAGCGTACTAGCACAGGTATAAGCAATGCAATGGAAATAATATGAATGCAGCATAAGGTAAATCATATGCAAATGCTGACGGGTATACGTATCTAATATGACCGAGTTTGGGAATCTATCAATCGGCATCCAGCCTAACAACATCGCGTACGGTATGATCCATCGTACGGCAACCTCTAGTCAAGGGTAAGGATCAATCATCAAGTCAAACTCATCATGCACGAAAAATCATCGTACGGCGGCATTAAGCTAATAGGGATCCTATCATCTTATAAGACAAATGAGGGTACTGTTTCCCCCCAATCAGAGCAAAGCTCTGTTTTAATTTCAAAAATTCAAAAATTGAAGCAACGCTTCAGATCTCTTGCGCTGCGCGCAACGCGCCACGTGTCAAAAGCAGACACGCCAGCGCAACGCCCAAGGCAGTGCACCCTATCAGAGCAAGGCTCTGTTTAAAATTCAAATTTTAATAAAGAAAGCAACGCTTCAGATGATCTGCGCTCTGCGCTGCGCGACACGTGTCAGCGCAGTTGCGCTGCGCTCTGCGCTGCGCGACACGTGGCAGCGCAGTTGCGCTGCGCTCTGCGCTGCGCGACACGTGGCAGCGCAGTTGCGCTAGCGCAGTTGCGCTGCGCTCTGCGCTGCGCGACACGTGGCAGCGCAGTTGCGCTAGCGCAGTGGCGCTGCGCTCTGCGCTACGCGACACGTGTCAAGCGTAGGTGCGCTTGCACTAGCTGTGCCAGCATTTAAAACAGAATTAAAATTCTAGAAAGATCTTTCTGATCTTACTAAAACAATAAGATTCTTTTCTGTAAAGCAGAAGCCCTTGGATCAAAAATCCAACGGTAGGGAAAAATCCCTAAATCACTCAGAGAAAGATCTCTTTAACTGATTTAACAAATCAATTGGCACTATAAAAAGGCCCCTAGACTCCAAGTCTAAGAAGACATTAACACAGAGGAAACACAGAACTCCTCTAAAAGAAAATTTGAGAAGAGCTCAGAAAAGAAAAAGGTAAAAACCATTGAATAAAAGAAGAATTTTCTTCTAAAATGATCAATGATCTAAGAACAAGATCAAGATCTTGAACAAAAAATATATAATAACAAAAAGAAGTAATTGACTTCTTCATCGGATCTTTCTGATCTATATAAAGGCATTGCCTTTTGTTGAACCCTTGGTTCTTGAAATACTTGAGGTAAAACCTCTTTAGAATTAAAAAGATTCTGTTCTTTGATCTAAAATAGATCAAGATGCGCTCTGCGCTTTTAAACAGTGCCCTGCACTTGTAAAATCTGCACTGTTGCACTCTTGGGTTGGCGCAACTCACTAGAGAGCGCCACGTGTCAGCTCTAGAACAAACTGAGCTATGCGCTTCTAAAACAGAGCACTGCTCTCTTAAATTGGCGTACTGCACCAGAGTGCGCCACGTGTCAGCAGCGCAATAGCGCAGCACACTGCGCTTGCGCTCACCAGAGTGTGACACGTGTCACCTCCACATGCGTTTGCGCTCATTAATTGGCGCAAAGCGCCTGACAGGCCACGTGGCACACTGTCAGGCTAATTAATGCACTGCATTATTAAAAAGGAGGGACAGAGCCCAATTAAAAGGTCTAACAGGCCTAATAAAAAATGCAATGCATTATTAAAAAGGGGGCAGAGCCTAAATAAAGGTCTGTCAGACCAAAACAGATGCTGTGCATCATTTATAAAAAAGGGCAGAGCCCAAATAAAGGTCTAATAGACCAAGCAAAAATACCATGTATTATTAAACAAAGGGCAGAGCCCAATCGAAGGCCTAACATGCCAACTACAAATAAAATGTTGAACATTTCCAACTGGACTTAGCCCAATTGCGGCCATAAGTCCTCAAATTAAATTGAATGAGCACGACTGCTTTCTTAAATCAATTTACATCCGGTTCAAGGGTACATCTCCGAACTTCTCTGATATTTGTCGTTGTAAACCTTCAACGTCTTCAGAGAGGTGACGGGTCCCGACAACCATACATTGCTATGGACTTAAGCGTCCTTAAACCAACTCACGGACTTAAGCGTCCTTAAACCAACTCACGGACTTAAGCGTCCTTAAACCAATGGACCACCACGTCCCTAAACTGGCAATGGACCACTATGTCCCTAAACTGGAACAATAGAGCCTCCAAATGCTGTTTTGTCGGATCTAAACGATCCCGTTTAAGTTGATCTTAGCCTCAAATATGGCTAACATATCCTTAAACCTTCAAACAGACTTTAGACCCAAATTGGACTATAGATCCCCCAATCAACTTTGGTTCAAGGGTACATCTCTGAACTCCTCTGACATCTGTCGTTGTGATCCTTCAACGTCGTCAGAGAGGTGATGGGTTCCGACGGCCATACATGCGATGGACCACTATGTCCCTAAACTGGAACAATAGAGCCCCTAAATGCTCTTTTGTCAGATCTAAACGATCACGTTTAAGTTGATCTTATGGCTAACGTATTCTTAAACCAAAACCCCCAAAACCAAATCTAAGAAAACACGGATTTAGACTAATCCACGTCCTACGGGCGACGACATAAATTAGTCTCCGTATACAATCCACGGGCAACCACAAACAAAACAAATACCCACGACACGAAGTTAAATTCTGGAGAAGGAGAAGGTTGTTACCGCGATGCGGTAGCGTAATTAACTGCAGGGGCTTGCGCCTGCAACGAAGAGCGTCCCCACAATCAAAAACCCCTCTAACGAGGGGGAATCTGACGAAGTCTGCTACATCGGCCGCATCCGTTTAAACCTCCGATACACGGTGCCATAAATCAACTTGGCATCTTCGGAGAGGTGGACAGATAAAACCAAATAGCATCTGCCCCGAATCTCAGGCAAGACGTCCCCACGTCGTCTTGGCCGCAATTCGGAGGGGAACAGATTCTGGCACGCCCGGTGGAACCTCTTCCTCTTTCCACTCCACACTTCGTGTGTCGTGTTCGCGAACGAATCGCGGTTTGCTGTGGTTGCCTGTGGATTCGAGGTACTAAGATTTAGTGTCTTGCTCCATGCAGAAAACGGAAGATCAATGGCTTCAAACTGCACTACCTGCAACTACAACTCTCGCTCCGTCCCTGCTGGAGGAGTGACTTACGGGCACCAAGCGGCCTCCCTTTTCAAGATGCCAGTGGAGCAGGTAACTCAAGCCACCACTGGATTATTCTTCGGGACCATGCTCCCACCGATGAGCTTCAATACCCTAATGACATTGCAAGAAACCCCAAAGAAGTCGGTCTTTGATCGACTTACCACTGCCGCGGCCCCTCTCAACGGGTCGCCCAACTTCAATACCTCAGTTTTCAACAGACTGGGCCAGAACGTCTGCAAGCCCGCGATACCCGAAGCTGCCATCCCAGAACAGATAGCCATCCCGGCTCAAGCGGACGAAATCATTGGAAAGGCTCCTCCTTCCAAGGAGTCAGTTTTTACAAGGCTGGCCATTCCTGTTTCTGCTCCAGGCGAGGTCCTCAAAGCTGCTTCCCCTGCCCAGAGCTCTGTCTTTGACAGATTAAACATGGCTTCTCAACGGGTGTCAGTCTTCGACAGGCTTGCACCAATAACGGTCTCTCCTCAAAGCATGGGGCATGATGAAGTCACCCTTATAGCTGAAACAACTCCATCCGCACGACACGCTCGACGTCGCCACTGGCGCTGAGTAAGGAAGGCTGGGGGCAACTCCCCCTCTGGATTCACTCCACCAACTCCAGCGGTGGGGATCGATGCTGCTGTTCCAACTGAGAACAGCTTTGAACTGCTCAACAAGGTGCGCATAAACTCTCCTACTGCAGTGCTAAAGAGAATTCCTTCACCTGTGAAATGCTACAGAGAAGAAGCCGGAGCAACCTCCTCAACAGCTGTCCTCTAAAATTTACAAGGTCTGGCGTCAAGTCCAAGACTCCATGATGGATCAAGACTATCTCCGCCAACAGAAAAAGATGAAGGTTCAGCAGGAGAAAGACTACTCTGTCAAGCCAGGAAAAGAAACAGCTGGATGGGTGTCCACTACAACGGCTCCCTCAACGTCAATCACTCAAAAGAAAAGGAGGCCGCAAAAAGCCCATGTGAACATAGCGAACCGTAAAACAGCTGAGCACAAACGCCCCAAGTCTGGGGGCATAGTGGTGCATACTGTTTATATGGCTACCGGAAAGGAGGAAAGCCGCGCTGCGACAGGTCACCGACCGCTCACCCGATCCGTGACCAAAGCCCAGGAGCAACAACAAAAGCTTCAGGAAATGATGACGCAAATGGCTGCACTTACCGGGCCAAAAGAAAGCTCGGAGGCATCGTCAGAACAGCGTCACGAACAAGAAACCGACGCTGACTTTCTACGCAGAGTCCTCGAAAGGAAGTACAAAGAAGCCGCAGAACAAGCGGCTAATATAAAACAAATGGCGCTCCTCTTCCAAGATATGGTAGGGATGATGTTACAGCCGGACCCTCCAGCTGATGGCCCTCCAATCATTGTTGAAGACGATAGAAGGGAGACATCTAATCCTCCTCCGGCTCTTTCAGCAGCCAAGGAGGAAATTTTCTCCGAGGCCGCCCTGGATTACTATATAGCTCAGCAAATATGGGCTCATCAGGCGACTGAAGCGGCTGGGCAAATTGTTAAAACCGGATGACCCTATCCAAGCTGGTATGACCAAATCAGTTACCCGCCGGGATATACGATCCCTAAGTTCCACGCATATAAAGGGACAGGGAATCCACATCAGCATGTCGCTCAATTCAGGGCCTTATGCGGCGACACTAGAGGCGTCGACAAACTGCTGCTTCGCCAATTCGTCGGCAGCCTATCGGAGACGGCCTTTGAATGGTATTCGGAGCTACCTAATGGCTTTGTCAAAACATTTGCAGAGATGGAGCTACTGTTTACACAAAAATTCGTGAGTGCTAGTGAACGCACCCCGATAACAGCACTGATCAACGCCAGGATAAGGCCAGGAGAAACGTGGGTTCAATACGCAACACGATGGCGGAATCTGTGGTCGAAATGCGAACAACGCATCGAAGAAGCGCCAGCGGTCGGCATGTTCATGGGAACTCTTGATCCGCAAACGACCATCTCACAGTTCATGATGTTCTTCAAGCCAATTACTTTCCAGGACTTGATCGACAAGTTGGCCCAAATGGATCAGATGGGACATAAACCGTCTCCTCCAAAGCCAGACTCTCGAAATGAGAAGGGGAAAGGAAAAGAGATTGTCGTCGCCAATGCTCAACAACAGCCGAGCAATTTGAAGCCGGTTGTCTGTCAAAACAATATGCGTCCATACGTATCCCTCGAGAAGAGGCTAGGACGTCCTTACTCGTTTCTTCAAGATAAAACGAGAAGACTGTTCGAGCTGGCACTGCGCAACAGGTTCATCAATATGCCAGATCCAAGACGCCCGTTGCAGCCAAACGACGTCAATGATCCCAATTACTGTCCCTACCACCGAGTGTTGGGTCATCCGATCGAGGCTTTCTACGTCTTCAAAAACTGGATTGAAGACCAATACCAACAGGGTAAGTTCGCATTGAATGAAAGATGGAAGGTGAACCTGCCGCAACCTCATACCCCGAAAAGGGTAAGCACGCCGGGGGCAACGTGCTCCCTTAATGAAGAAGCTCCGTATGAGGTTGTGCTATCAACCAAAACCAAGAGGATGCTGAACGATCTCCAGACATGCCCGGCGATTAGGTGGGAGAACCCGCTAGAACCCCAGATCATTGAAGGGATGCTGAAGCTGCGCCCAACTCCAAAGACCGGTGGTGATGGCCTAAGCACTCACACCCAGCTGTCGAAATCTTCAAAGAAGAAGAAGAAAAGATCCAAAAAGCCCGTGAAACCTGGCGACAAGTGCACGGACCTGCAGAAACAAATCGACGCGTTGGAAGAGTATAACCAGAAAGCGCGGACTCCCATCACGCTCCAGAAGTCCCTCGGCCACGTCCTCGAAGACGGAGATGATGGAGAAGACTCATCAGATGAATCTGAAGACTACGTAGAAAGTTGTCATGTAATCTCTCACTCGTTGATAGATGATAAAGAAGCTCGTTGCACCGAGAAACGGGGGGCAGGTCCTGAACCAGAACTTCTGTGGCCATCAGACGAGATGATCGATGCCTTCCTGAATGAGATTCGTCTGAAAAGTAAAGCCAATCAGGAGCGTGAGATGGCTATATTGGAAGGAGCCAAACGCCGGCGACTAAACGAAAGAGTCGAGGCACTCCCGTCAAATCAAAAGACATCCGCTGCGAATAAAAACAAATTCAAGACGAGGAAAAGGTTTGCTAAAGCCATATCAATGGGAATGAAACTACCACCCTCTGAAGAAAACACTCTCGGAGGAGTAGAGATGCATCCTAATTACTGCTTATATCATCAGAAGATCGCACATCCCGCTGAAGACTGCGACTCCTTTATGTGTTAGTGGCAAGCGTATGTCACTCACAGGCAATACGTCAACAGAATAAAGCGGGAAGCTCGTAGACAGCGAAAAAATACGACAGATGAGCATAAAAGAGTTGCCGGCAATTGTCATAGGGATGATCCCGGGGGATCACGAGTTCTCACCTTCGGGAGCAATTCCGACGAAAAAGTAGCCCTTGGCCCTCTTTTCAAGGAGTCCATCTCCGAAGGATTGAGGAGTTGTGAGAACGTTCAGCCGCACAATTGCACGATATCCGGAGAGAATCTCGAACCCACAAACAACGGAGCGAACAAAAAGGATAAAGGAAAGGAAAAAACGGCCTTCGTCGCCAACACTCAACAACAATCGAGTGGCCCTAGTCCGTTGTTCACCAAAACAACAAGTGGCAACCCCTCTATGAGAGGTTGAAACGTCCTTACTCATTTTCCCAGGATGAAACAAGGGGCTGTTCGAAGTGGCAGTGTACAACAGGCTTATCACTCTACCGGAGCCGAAACACCAACTACAACTAGATGATGTCAACAATACCAATTACTGCCCTTACCACCAAGTATTGGGCCATCCGATCGAAAACTGCTACGTTTTCAAAAACTGGGTTGAAGACCAATACCAATAGGGCAAGTTCGCGTTGTCCGAAAACGGGAAGGTGAGCCCGCCACAACCACATGCTCCGAGAAAGATGGATACGCCGGGGGCATCATGCTCATTCATAGGGAAAGCCCCATAGACCGGAAAGTCGGTAAACTAGAGATTCGCCTCGAATGCGGCGACGGCTGACCGAAACGTCCTTAAACTAATGACGGACCACTACGTCCTAAAACTAGCTGATGACCGAAACGTCTTTAAACTACTACCGCAGCATCCTTAGGCAGACGAGATAAAAAAAGAGAATAAAAAAAATAAATAAATAATAAAGACGGTATGTCCATAAGAGAAATGGGCACGGATGAAAACCCGAAAGGGCTCCGTGAGTAAAAACAGCAGGGCTACCGATGAGTGTTCGTGAAAACCCGAAAGGACGCGACCTCGTTAGAAAAAAGAATATAAATAATAAAAAAAAACGGTATGTCTATAAGCGAAAGGGGCACGGATGAAAACCTGAAAGGGCTCCGTGAGTAAAAACAGCAGGGCTACCGGCGAGTGTTTGTGAAAACCCGAAAGGGCGCAACCTCGTTAAAAGACACTTGCAGGGTCCTCTCGACCTTATAAGGAGAAATCACCAGCGTGAGATCCTTACGACTCACAGGGAAGCAACACACTTAGGGATCCTCACGATTCCTAAGGAGAAATTACACCTACGAGATCCTCACGACTCGTAAGGAGAACTCTCTTATGGGACCCTCACGGCTCATAAGATTTGAAAGTCTTAAGTTACAGAGACCTGAACCTGTTCTTAAGCAACTCTCACAACCTTCGATATTGCCCTACAGGCGGCTCGATACTGACCCTTGTATATAATCCATGGGCGCGAATAAACATTTCCCTAACAAAATCCCACCCGTGACTAGGGATATGGAACAACCCTTGTAAGTCCTCTCGACCTATAAGGAGAAAACACTCTTGTAGGATCCTTACGACTTATAAGAGAACATGAACTTAGGAATCCTCATGATTCCTAAGGAGAAAACGCACCTACGAAATCCTCACGACTCGTAGGGAGAAATACCTTTCTGAGACCCTTACGGCTCATGAATTCAAAAGCCTTAGTCGACAGGACCCTAACCTTGTTCGCTAAGACACCTTTGTTCGACATCAACAGAGGCAAATGATGATTCGCTCCTGGCAATATCCCAGTTGTAGCTATACTGATGCCTAAACCGGTATCAAATTCCAAGTCCTTTCATGGAAAATGATGATTCGCTCCTGGCAATATTCCAATTGTAGCGATGCTGATGCTGAGATTGGCACCAGATTCCAAGTTCCACACTTGCGATAAAAAAAATTAGCGAGCCATACATGCATATGAAATAGCCGAAATGATGGGGCAACTTGCAATAAAAATCAGCAAGTAAAGATGTATGCATGCAAAATAGCCGAAACGATGGGGCAACTTGCAATAAAAAGCAGTGAGTAATAATAAAATAAATAGCCGAAATGATTGGGCAACTCGCAATAAAAAGCAGCGAGTGAAAATAAAATAAATAGCCGAAATGATTGGGCATCGCGAAAAATAGCCAAAATGATTGGGCAATCGCGACCTTCGCGATATAAAAGCTGAAATTGTAGAGCATCGCGGAAATAAAATAATAAAAAAAAAATGATGAATGAAACTTCTGCCCTACAGGCGATATCATAGCAATCCCTGTATACAATCCAGGGGCACAAACAAAAAAAGGAAAAACATCTTCCCTCCCCATGCTCCATCAGAAAACGGAGCCAAGTCTTGACGGTAACACATACAAAACCTGAAAGACGATCGGAGATCATCTCGCACCAGCGTGGAATGATCATCATTTCGACGTTCGTCTCAATACAACAGACGAGATATCATGACAGCGTTCTTCCTCCAACAGGATTCGGACGTGACGCAGCAAATGAAGCAAAGGCCAAATTCCTAGCTTCACGGTCTTAACGGCAAGTCATATAAAGCCTGAAAGACAATCGGAGATCATCTTGCACCAGTGCGGAGTGGTCACCACCTCAACGTTCGTCTCAATACAGCAGACGAGATGTCGCCCTAGCGTTCTTCCTCTAACAGGATCCAGACGCAACATCATCAAAAAGAGGAGCCACGGCAAAGTCCCTAGTTCCAAAACTCGACGGTTCACCAACAACCTAGAGACAACCGCGACATTCATCTCGATATAGAGGACACAATGCCAGCAAACGAAGCAAAGGCCAAATTCCTAGCTTCAGAGTCTTGACGGCAAGTCATATAAAGCCTGAAAGACGATTAGAGATCATCTTGCACCAGTGCGGAATGGTCACCACCTCGACGTTCGTCTCGACACAGCAGACGCAATATCATCAAGCAACGGAGCCACGACAAAGTCCCTAGTTCCAAACCTCGACGGTTCACCAACAACCTAGAGACAACCGCGACATTCATCTTGATATAGAAGACGCAATGCCAGAAAACGAAGCGAAGGCCAAATTCCTAGCTTCAAAGTCTTGACGGCAACTCATATAAAGCCCAAAGACAATCGGAGATCATCTCACACCAGTGCAGAATGGTCACCACCTCGACGTTCGTCTCGACACAGCAGACGCAACATCATCAAGCAGCGGAGCCATGGCAAAGTCCCTAGTTCCAAACCTCGACGGTTCACCAACAACCTAGAGACAACCGCGACATTCGTCTCGATAGAGAGGATGCAATGCCAGCAAACAAAGCAAAGGCCAAATTCCTAGCTTCAGGGTCTAGACGGCAAGTCATATAAAGCCTGAAAGACTATCGGAGATCATCCCACACCAGCGCGGAGTGGTTATGACTCACCGGGGCTCTCCAAAATGAGCCTAACCTCAAGTAAAAAGTGACATGGAATATCCCTACGCTTGCTCTTTCGACGGTAATACTACCTGGAAGATTACTTGAAGACGTCTTATCCAGCCCCCGAAGGGATCAGAGACACGAAAATCGCAAGGCTACTCGAACAGCAAGATTGCATATCGAGGAACATATCAGCCAACGCGAAGGTACGACGGCCAAAACCCTAAGTACCACAGACCCTAACGGACCTCTGTCGTAAAGAGCAGAGGTTAACTGTGCCGTTAGGATATTCTTATGAGGAGTGCTTGATTCGGCTCGACTCGTGAGGAAAAGCCTTAGGCAGTGGGGATTAAAAAACCTGTTCCCTAAGCACTGGAACCCTGCAAGTCGATCCAAAACAGACTCTTGCATACTATTCACGGGCCACACTCTCCGAAATCAAATCTCGACAAGGAGGGAAACAACCGCTTACAGGTCCTCTCGACTCGTAATAGGGAAAAATTCTCTTATAGGATCCTTACGACTTATAAGAGAAAACGCACTTAGGAATCCTCACGATTCCTAAGGAGAAAATACACCTACGAGATACTCTCGATCCGTAGGGAGAAAAGTCTTTATGAGACCCTCACGGTTCATAAAGTTGAAAAGTCTTAGGCAGTAGATCTGAACCTCCGGCCTAAGGCATCATTACCTCTTGAAGAAGCAAAGACAAAGATGCTCGCTCCATCATCTGTCAACCATGTTTGCTAAAGTAACATACTAATAATAAAAGAAGGAAGAAAGCGCAGAGATGACACAAGACATTGCAAAAGGAAATGTGTATATCTTTATTCATGAATTCAATTAAGTACAAGGCGAATCGTATAAAAGAATAAAAGAATGGATACATCTTATTCAAAAGTTACAAGCGTATAATTGATACAAAAAGTAGCTACTAAGAAGGAAGTGTCTTTAACAAATCCGCGAGCTGCACTCACACTTCCTTCAGTGCCTCCTCCTGAGCGGCTGCCGCGGCCACTTCCGCTTCCACCTGGGCCCGCAGCTGCAGGTAGGATCAAAGTTGCTCCTCGGCTGCCTGCTGGGCTGCCTCCTGATTTGGTGCATCCCGCTCGACGACATCAAGCTGCTGCCTCAGTGTTAACCCTTCGAAGAGGCATCGCAGAAGGCCTTCAAAGATGACCTTCAGCTGTGCAGCGTTTGCCTCCACTTGAGCATGCAGTTGGGCAGATTTGCTCGAAGTCTCACCGCGCTCCTTACGCCTTGAAGCAACTTCTTTTTCGAGGTGGCGGAAGTAAGGAGCGCTCTGTTCGATCCATGCCGCCCATTGAGCGCTCACGGCCAAGATCGCGGGGGCAGGACGTATCGACTCCAGCTGATGCGGGCGGGCCTCGATTTCCCTGCAGTGATTAACCCAAAACTTGACGACACCTTCATTATGAAAATTTACCAGCGTCGCCAGCATCGGATTAACCTCCGCAGCGAAACCTGCGGCAGATGGGGGAACGTTCATGTCAAGTTCTTCAACGTATCCGCTCAGCATTCCCAAACTCATCGCAGCATTCTTTGAAAATGGACGTCTTAAGAAGGGGCCTGCCGGCATTATGATGCGGGACTCAAGAGGGACCGGAACCGGAACGACAGCTGCAAAACAAAATACAGTCAAATGACGGTTTAAAAAATATATATAAGGAAGTCATCGATGGGATAGTTTACTATACCAGCTGCAGCAGGCGGCAAAGCCGGGAGGGCCGGTGGCGCGACCGCTCTTGCATCTCCTCCTTCGATTTGTAGCACTGCAATTAGGGCGAGGAAGAATCAGAAATAATTCTATTACTAAAAAGAAGAAGGGTATTAATTGAAAATCATATTCACCAGCGCCGCTGGAGGAAGCACGCTCCGATGAGAAGGAGAAGTGTGGGTGCAACACCTGGTAAAGGTGATCAAAAAGCACTCCTGCAAAGATGCAGTAGTACAACATCAATACATGAATTATGCGGCCGAAAGATAAAACTAATGGGTTATAAATTCATACCTTCCAACATTTGCGATGGTACGAGAGAAGGCTGAGAGGTGGCCACCGCCAAGGCAGTAGCTGACGGCGCTCCTTTAAGCAATGGAGCATCAGCACTGGCCGCACCTGCGTTAAAAACAAAGATGAACCTATCAAGAAGGATTGCAAGATAAAAAAGGGGGGACGATAACCCGAAATTTACCTGATGAGCCGCCAGCCGAAACGGAGGCGTCTCCCTCCTCCATCGACATGAGTCCACCTCCCGTGGCCTCATCACCAGACTTTATGGGGGGCGTCGTCGTACTCGCGAGGCCAGGAGACGGTGGAGGACCGTAGACGGGGAGAGCAATGATTGGAGCGTTGCCAGACTCTTGAGAAAGAGCGGCTGGCTTGTCCTCGGGAGTCATGCCCGTCTCACCCGCTACTCCTTCGGGCTCGGCGGTTGCTGCTGTCTCGTCCGCCGTCGCCATGGGGTCGCCGGTCTCAGGCGCTCCGTCCGCTGCTGCCCCACGCTCGGTTATAGCAGCCGTCTCATTTGCCGCTACCTCGGGCTCGGCATCGACAGCCTTCTCTGGCACGGTTTCCTCAGCCCCCAGATCGGGTCCAGCAACCCCGGCGACGTCGCCCACCGTCGGCTCGGGTTCAGCCAGTACCTCTTCCTCTGTCCCCTTAGGCTCGACGGTTTCCGCCTTCCTTTCGGTAGTGCTTGGCCCTGCAGGAAAAGATATATGAGAACCGATAGGTTTACAATTCTTACAACAAAATCTTGAATGATACATTACCTCAGGTGGACTGATCGTTAGCCTCCCTGGATGCGCACGCCGCATGTCTGTGAGCGGTAGACAAGGCGACCGGGGGCTCTTCCGAAGGAGTATCAGCACGAGTAACGGTACTTGGGCCCGCTCCTGCGGCCAAAGCAGCTCTGCGCTCCTTCGCCTCATGCCTCAAGCGCTTCCTCTCTTCCCGGGCCGTCACGACGGACCTCTTCAAAGCTTCCTTCATTGAGGCGTCATCGTCCGCGTATAGAGTTGCCTCTAGAGCCTTCAAGGCATCCCTCATCGGCTTTTCAAGTCGGGTCTCTTGCGGCTGCCCCGTAGAGGCCGGGACTTCAGTAGCTGGCCCGAGAAGAGTCCCCGCATCGGCTTGCGCAGAAGATCCCACGGCCCCTGCAAAAAGACAGAGAGAAGATTAGATTGGCTATAAAAAAAAAGAAGAGGGAATAAAGACTCAGCGAGCCGATACATACCAGCGTCCGACATAGCGTGTTTCCTTTCCTCCTCCTGGAAAGTTTGGAGGGAAGCAGCGATAGCTTCTTCAATGGTGACTCCTGTTAAAAAAAGGGGGGAAGGCATTAGTTAAAGACAATAATAAAGGTACAATGCAATAATGAAGGATGTAACTAATGATTGCCTGCTTGAGCGAGTTTAGCCAACCAAGCTTCGAGCCTTTCCGTTCGCTCAGAAGCCGCGATGGCGGCCGCCACATCGGTGTCTGCCGGATCTACAAAGAAGCCCTCGTTGCTTCCATACTCACTCAGGCCTTCGGGGAGAGGGACCTGAGGCTTTAAACCGAGGATGGCGTCGAGAGAGAGAACCGACTTCTTCTTCTTTTGCGCGTGGGCCCCGGTCGGCGCCAAAATCATTTTACGCTTCGCAGGCACCTTGGGACGGCGGGTCCCGATGTCCGAGCCCACGCCAGACTCGGGCGAAACTACGTTCACCATCTCCACTGGAGCACGGGGCACTGGGGACGCGTCCACGGTATCACGAAGTGGCAATCCGCGGGGAGGGCTAAGCACGTGCGGTGGTCCGGCTCCAGCATCTTTCAGCGGAGGAATGACCGGGGTCCTTGGCTTCAGGGGAGCCTTGCGGTCGCGGCCGGGAGGCGCGCCCTTACGGTCAACCAACATGCGCTTCTCTTCACGGATGACTGCACCCATGGCATACCCATACCAAGCCACGTATACGTTGAGTATCCGTGGGACGCAGCTCGACTCACTAATAAAGAAGCAGGAGCCCGTGTTCAGCCGCATAAAGTGGTGTAACGCGCTCCTTATCCCCTCCCTGGTGGCAGCGGGCTCTTCCAAAAATGCCTCCAGCGGGACCCCCTGGTTATATCCTAGTTGCTGGGAGAACCGATTTGGACTATACCTCATGAAGAGCGCCTGATCACCCTGCCTGAATACCAAGAAGCCCGGCCGGATGGAGTATAAGTGCAGGATCTATTGGGTTTTCAATACGGAGACCCCGTCTTTGAAAATATCTTGCAGCGCTAACACTGTCCTGGAGGTATCCGGACCAACGGTCATCACCTTGTCTTGGAAAGACATTCTCGCTCCGACAATGTGCGGACGGAGAAGCAACCCCCTAACCTCCCGTGGAGATGGATTCACTATAGAAGCCCCGACTAATCGCACGACTCTCGGGAGTCTGCACTTCTCATAAAAGGAGGGGCTCTTATGAATCCCGAATACTCCGAGCACATGCAGTTCCATCCATGAAGTAAAATAGTGCATCGGGAAATTGGCGGGTTGCACCCCGGGTTCATTCGCGTCCGCCGCCACGCTTAATCCATGATATAGGTAAGCCAGCCCGGCGATTCCGATAGACAATTGTATTCTAGCCACCATCCGGTGCGTTGGGTAGAAGACTGACGGCCTAATGTAGCGTGGGTGCATGGGAAGCGCGAAACAGGACAGCCATAATCCTAGAAAGCCGAGGAAGAAGGTCTCTTCGTCAATACCCGGGGCAGCGATTTTCGATAGGGGCATGATGGCAGCGTTCGGAATGTGAAATCCCTGTTGGTCATTCTCCAATGCCGGTAGGCGATCTAAGCCAAAGCTGAAGGGGTCGTCGAGCTTGGCGAACTTTTCATTCCGCTGTGAAAGAATCTCCAGTCGAAGAAAACGAGCAATAAAATCTGCAATACTGACTCCCCGGATTCCTGATTCCAAGTAGAGATCCTCATATATATGCAGAGCCCTCACCAGACTCAGAAACTGGTGCTGAATGGCATTCTCCGGCGTCAAATCAAATACCAGCGGTTTGGTGGCGAAGACGTACTCATCTGGAGGAAGTAACTCCTCATAATGCTCCCCCCTCACCAGCAGACCAGATATCTCAGCAAATTCTTCTAGGGGAATGGAGACTTCCCTGTCCGTCAAGAGAAAAGTATGAGTGGGGATATTCCATTAGTCCATGAACGCCTTCACCCACCATGTTGGAGGAGCAGGATACTCAAAAAGCGAGGCGTAAACGGCAGGGTACAAACCGATCTTCATCAGATGCGTCTTCTTCGTCGACAAGATATACCTCGCCCACTGCAAATATCCGGCCGATTGTCGCGGGATCAATCCGAGGTTATAAGCCTGTCCCCAAGGGCGCACCTCACCCTGGCATATGCGTCGCCCCAGAATATCCACGGCCGGTGGCGGCTGCATGGGAATAGCATCAATCGACGGCTGGAGAAGATCCTCCAAATTCCAATTCACAACCTCCACGGCATAGTTCACTGGGGGTGCATCCGCATACGGGATCGACGAAATTGGCTCTGAAGGCGTCACGCAACCAAAGCTTCGGCGACTTTTGATGATCTCACTGTACCACCTACCCCACAGGTGAAGGTTCTTGTGCTCGGGGTCATGATACTTAATGAGAGCGAGCACCTCTCGGTCCACCGGTGCCTCGAGAAACCCTTCCTCTGAGCGAACAAACGGGAAAGACAGATCAGCAGACATGATTGCCTGCAAAGAAAAACGAAATTCAACCATCAGTGTCATAATTTAATTTTGAAAAAGCCTGACGTTTGATACTATGCTGCAATGCAGTGTAGGGGGACCAAAGGGGGACCCAAAAAATCTAGAGGACAATGTATCAGTTATTAAGACAGCCCCATCATTGGATGAGACTGTCAATTAATGAGGAGATTCCCAAAAGAATATTCTCATTAAATGAGAAATCCCTGGAGACAAGGAGAAAATCTCCCCTTTCAGAGCAAAGCTCTGTCACAGAGTGACACTTGTCAAACTCTGGTCTCAAGGGAATAAAATTCCTTAAAAGAGCCTGGCTCTGTAAGAATGCTGAGAAAATCTATTAAAAG
The DNA here is from genome assembly GCA_030015575.1 of Agapanthus africanus. Classification (NCBI taxonomy): domain Eukaryota; kingdom Viridiplantae; phylum Streptophyta; class Magnoliopsida; order Asparagales; family Amaryllidaceae; genus Agapanthus; species Agapanthus africanus. Next base: position 769,771,395 of record JASDDO010000019.1, on the reverse strand, counting down.
AAAAAAAATTATTAACTCCTAAAAATTAAAAATTTGGGGATCTTAAAGATCCATGAAAACTTTTAAAAGTTCTTCATTTTTAGATCAAAAAGATCTATGTTTTGCCAAAGAGCAATGCTCTGTTCATGGGTTAAGAAACCCTGAAGCAGGTTCTTGAGAGCAAGGCTCTGTTGGTGAAACCTCAAAGGGGTTTTCTTTAGATCAAAAGATCTATGAGAGCAAGGCTCTATTAATTAAAATTAATTTAATTAAAGATTAATTTTTACCTAAAAAGTTTTTTCTAAAAAATTCTAACTCTTGGAGTTCTTGAAAGCAAGAGCAAGGCTCTAGAGTTCTGAAAGTAAAAATCTTGAAGATGGTGAACATCTGTTGAGGACCAAGGGTCCTATTTATAGGCGCTTGCGCCTCTTCAACTCCTGAGTTGATCCAATGGCTGGGATCTTGCCACCGCTGCACTCACGTGTGTGCCACGTGAGCGCAACGGTGGGGGGGAATTTGTTTCCCCCAATCAGAGCAAAACTCTGTATGAATTTCAAAAATTCAAAAATTGAAGCAACGCTTTAGATCTCTTGCGCTGCGCGAAACGCGCCACGTGTCAAAAGCAAAAATGCCAGCGCAGCGCCCAAGGCAGCGCACCCAATCAGAGCAAGGATCTGTTTAAAATTCAAATTTTAATAAAGGAAGCAACGCTTCAGATGATCTGCGCTCTGCGCTGCGCGACACGTGGCAGCGCAGTTGCGCTGCGCTCTGCGCTGCGCGACACGTGTCAAGCGCAGTTGCGCTTGCGCCAGCTGCGCCGCACATTTAAAACAGAATTAAAATTCTAGAAAGATCTTTCTGATCTTATTAAAACAATAAGATTCTTTTCTGCAAAACAGAAGCCCTTGGATCAAATATCCAACGGTGGGGAAAAATCCCTAAATCACTCAGAGAAAGATCTCTTTAACCGATTTAACAAATCAATTGGCACTATAAAAAGGCCCCTAGACTCCAAGTCGAAGAAGACATTAACACAGAGAAAACACAGAACTCCTCTAAAAAAAAATTTGAGAAGAGCTCAGAAAAGAAAAAGGTAAAAACCTTTGAATAAAAGAAGAATTTTCTTCTAAAAAGATTAATGATCTTAAGAACAAGATCAAGATCTTGAACAAAAAATATATAATAACTAAAAGAAGTAATTTACTTCTTCATCAGATCTTTCTGATCTATATAAAGGCATTGCCTTTTGTTGAACCCTTGGTTCTTGAAAAACTTGAGGTAAAACCTCTTTAGAATTAAAAAGATTCTGTTCTTTGATCTAAAATAGATTAAGATGCGCTCTGCGCTTTTAAACAGTGCCCTGCACTTGTAAAATCTGCACTGTTACGCTCTTGGGTTGGCGTAACTCACCAGAGAGCGCCACGTGTCAGCTCCAGAATAAACTGCGCTATGCGCTTCTAAAACAGAGCATTGCTCTCTTAAATTAGCGCACTGCACCAGAGCGCGCCACGTGTCAGCAGCGCAATAGCGCAGCGCACTGGCACAGCGCACTGTGCTTGCGCTCACCAGAGCGTGACACGTGTCACCTCCACATGCGCTTGCGCTCATTAATTGGCGCAAAGCGCCTGACAGGCCACGTGGCACACTGTCAGGCTAATTAATGCACTGCATTATTAAAAAGGAGGGACAGAGCCCAATTAAAAGGCCTAACAAGCCTAATAAAAAATGCAATGCATTATTAAAAAGGGGCAGAGCCCAAATAAAGGTCTGCCATACCAAAACAGATGCTGTGCGTCATTTATAAAAAAAGGGCAGAGCCCAAATAAAGGTCTAATAGACCAAACAAAAATGCCATGCATTATTGAACAAAGGGCAGAGCCCAATCGAAGGCCTAACAGGACAACTACAAATAAAATGTTGAATATTTCCAACTGGACTTAGCCCAGTTCTGGCCATAAGTCCTCAAATTAAATTGACTGAGCACGACTGCTCTCTTAAATCAATTTACATCCGGTTCAAGGGTACATCTCCGAACTCCTCTGATATTTGTCGTTGTAATCCTTCAACGTCGTCAGAGAGGTGACGGGTCCCGACAACCATACATTGCTATGGACTTAAGCGTCCTTAAACCAACTCATGGACTAAAGCGTCCTTAAACCAACCAATGGACTTAAGCGTCCTTAAACATATTCACGGACTTAAGCGTCCTTAAACCAATGGACCACCACGTCCCTAAACTGGAAATGGACCACTATGTCCCTAAAATGGAACAATAGAGCCTCCAAATGCTCTTTTGTCGGATCTAAACGATCCCGTTTAAGTTGATCTTAGCCTCAAATATGGCTAACGTATCCTTAAACCTTCAAACAGACTTTAGTCCCAAATTGGACTATAGATCCCCCAAACTTTGGTTCAAGGGTACATCTCTGAACTCCTCTGACATCTGTCGTTGTAATCCTTCAACGTCGTCAGAGAGGTGATGGGTCCCAATGGCCATACAGGCGATGGACCACTATGTCCCTAAAATGGAACAATAGAGCCCCCAAATGCTCTTTTGTCGGATCTAAACGATCCCGTTTAAGTTGATCTTAGCCCCCAAATATGGCTAACGTATCCTTAAACCAAAACCTCCAAAACTAAATCTAAGAAAACACGGATTTGGACTAATCTACGTCCTACGGGCGACGACATAAATTACTCTTCGTATACAATTCACGGGAAACCACAAACAAAACAAACACCCACGACACGAAGTGAAATTCTGGAGAAGGAGAAAGTTGTTACCGCGATGCGGTAGCGTAATTAACTGCAGGGGCTTGCGCCTGCAGGGAAGAGCGTCCCCACAATCAAAAACCCCTCTAACGAGGGGGAATCTGACGAAGTCTGCTATATCGGCCGCATCCGTCTAAACCTCCGATACACGGTGCCATAAATCAACTTGGCATTTTTGGAGAGGTGGACGGATAAAACCAAATAGCATCTGCCCCGAATCTCAGGCAAGATGTCCCCACGTCGTCTTGGCCGCCATTCGGAAGGGAATAGGTATGGCCTAATATCACATACGGCCTATCATCCATGATTCACAATATTATATATATAAACCTATGTCCCAGGTCACATCCACAATAATCTCATATCAGGGGACCGGCAGGGTATAAATCATCTCGATCGACTCGCATCCATATACCATCATATCATCATATTCGTCTTATATTCCTTCATCACATATATATCACACATAAAATCAAATTCACATAAACATTCTATCTCTACTAAGTATAAGTATCTAATCTAACATACACACCCGAACCATACAATCGGATTTTTAAAGAAGCGAATCATAGTTTTGAAAATAGGGGTTACGGTGTTTTTAAGAAAAAGATATCATTTGAAAATCCTTAACATCCCTCAAGGTATATATTTAAAAGATACATACGACTCTTCGGTTTAGAAAAAGGTATGGTTCGGATGACGCATCTACATCGACTATCTAGTCCTACGGTACCCTAAACGGCAATATCGCTAAACGTCATCCTATGATAGTAGTAACATATCACTTCTAACTATCCTCTAGTTTCTAATATGGTTTCATATCTATCTCATTCTAACCCTAGTTTCCTAATCTAGGTTTCCTTAACCATATTCTATAATCGGTTTCCAAGAAAACTTTACGGGGGTGCTATACGCCATCCACCCGACTTCCCCCGTGGATATAGATCCACTCACCTGGTCTTCGCTTGCCGAAATCGATGACGCCACGCTCAGTCGTCTTGGAATCCACGCGAAGGTACCTACAATAATAAACAATCGCAATGCGTATTAAAATCAAGACGGAAAACCAAAACGGTACACGTTTCGCTCATAGGTCAAAACCTATAGCTTTGCATGCAAAACACGACCAAAACCCCTGGTCGTTGACGTACAAACACCACACAACGGAAACAAAATATCAAATACCAAGATCAAGTCAAAATAAAGTCGCAAAACTATGTATCAACTCATGGAAATGGTCCCAGATTTCACCCTAAGCCAAAATGGTCAATTCTGCATACATGGAGGGTCAAATTTACTGCAGATAAGGCCCTGGAACCAAACTGGAACAATTCTACCCTATTCTGGCCCCAAATTGCGACCAAATTGAATAAAACTGTGGCCTGGGTGCAGGGGATGGGGCTCAGGTCTCAGTGGTAGCTTCCTAGATGCCCGCATGACTCCCAGTAATTGCAAAATCATTTCTAGTGTCCCCGGGTTGCTCCAGATTCTAAAATACCCTCGCAATTCACACATTTATCCGATGTCGGGGTTTCTAAATCCGTGTTTTGGGTTTATAAGCTCTGGTCCAGGTCAAGAATCACCTTACAAGTCTCATTGACAGCCACAAATCATCACCAATTTCAAACAAACAATCAAACCCTTTACTAGGGTTTTCTAAGTTCAAAATTCCGCACCCAATCAACCTTTAAACTACACAAGAATGTAAGGAAACTAAAATTAAACTAAAGGGAAGAATTTATACCTCCATTAGGCAACCCAAGAAAAACCTTAGCTCCTCAAGGTTGTCAAAACCTAAATTTTCTTGGTCCAATGTGTAGTGGGGAAGGAGGTGGTCAATTTTAATGAAGGGGTTTAGGGTTTTGGTGGAGTTTTTGAGGTGGATCTCTAAGGGTGAAGTGGAGGGAGATGAAGATGAAGAGGAGGAGAAGAAATGAAATGGGGAAAGGTGTGGGGCTGCTGCCCTCTCTTTCTCTCTCTTTTAATCTAACCCTCTCACTCTAGTATTACCTTTTTGCCCTTTTTCACCTTTTTCTCTTTTCTTTTGAAAACCAAGTCACAAAATACCCAAAATAACACAAGAACACAACATGTAACCAAAATGCACCATAACATGGTGCACTAGCCATGAAAAACTGTACAAACACGGATTTGGCTTAATCGCGATTAGTAGTGCACTAATCGGGTTTTTATCGAAAATGCATATAAAAATTTTTAAAATGCCAAATCCTTTAAATTTACTGTTAAATGAATAAATCATTTTAATTTCTATTTATTTCATAATTATTGGTATATATTTATACCTTTTTTCGAAAACCCCCATTTCGCAAATCGGGCAGTTTTCGGGAAAAATATTAGTTTAATATTAAATTCCAAAAATAATATTTCATATTTTCTGAAATGTTACAGTCTTTCCCCCTTAAATAAATTCGGTCTCCGATTTTAAATTTAAACCCCCAAAATCTAAAACATGTCAATAATCGGCTCAAAACAACGGGGCTCCGAAATCATGGAAAATCCTGAAATAGTACAACGCGCCAAGTGCGCATGAAAACAAGTACAAAACTCAAAATCAACTCCGTCAAGCGTCACGCAAATTATCAAATTTTGCACGCATTTCCTCGGAGTTACAATGGAGATACAGATCTTGAAATCCACTATTGAAATCCAATATACACTAGTCAAATACTATAATACGTGTATAGTACGCATCTTTGAAAACTCCAAAATTTGAATAAAACACATGCAAAATCTTTTCTAAATTGCCGTGGGAGTGCGTAACTCATGGCATAACTGACGGACACTCATTTAAAATAATAATATATGTCCATATATGTTTTCTAAATATACGTTTCGTCGTTTTCAAAATATCCCAAAAGGTTTCCTTTATAAACGTTCGTGTTGCTCACGGACACGTAGGAAATAGCGAGACTATAGCTTCTTTTGAAAACCCTTTTTGGTAATCTTTTAATGCATGCAGAGTACTCAGGTACTGTCCTCAGATCAGTCCTGCTTGGCTACTACACAATATAGTGCCCAACATGAAAACAAGTGTTCAAAAGCAAAATCAGTCTCAAAAGGCGTATCCAATAATCACATGCGTCTGGTGTGCATGGAAATCAAATCCAAATACAGGTGCCACAATATGCACAAAAGCCCAAAACGGGTGTGCACAAAAGCATCTGTCCAGTGCAACGGGTGTGCACGACAACAATATCTGGTGCATCTATTTTGCACAAAAACAACATCCGGTGCAACAAATGCACGAAATACAATCAATAACTCAAACGCATAAAAAGCAACACCGAGTACACCAAGGTGTATAAATCAAAATCGTGTGCAACTGCGTGCACAAAACACACATCAATGCACTATAAGCACATATAAGCTATACCGAGTGCAGAAATCAAATCATCCGTATGAAATCCATGAAATCATAAACATGTGCAGAGAATCTCAAGTGTAATAGATATGCACAAATCGCAATTCAACATAACGGTGTACAAAATATATATAAGGTGTGATAACTATGCGCAAAAATGTAAATACTCAGTAGGTGCAGCCATGGTGCACGAAATCAATATCAGGAAACTCGTCATCAAAACTCAAATCCAAGCGATATAAGCGTGATACTCGGATCACAAACGCAAATCTCAACAAAGGACATCGAGGTACACCTCCTACAATGTCGAAAAATAAATCGGGGCGCCTAAAAACTGGCAGAACAAGAACATCCGCTTGCCTCCTGCTCACGGTCTGGCATCCTTGGTCTCTGGGTCCTTATCTTCTCTGTGGATTTACCATTCTCGCAATCCATCGGCTCATCGGCCCTGTCAGGTGTGCTAACAGGGACGATTCTGTTCTGGCACTTCTTTGGTCATCTCTCGGTCAATCATCACGACCACTCGTAAGGCAGCACATCACTGGCGTCGGCCTCTGGCTCTCTGAATATACGTGACACATCTGATCCTTGGTGCAAATCTCATTACAGCAGTGTCCCGGAAGGAATCCTGCTCAGGGTCTCTTCCGATCTTACCTATTCCGAACTATACGGAGGCTGGTACTCTTACATAATCCTTTCTCGTTTTCTGGACATCTGCGTGTTCCGCACACATTTCCTCTGAAACTGACCGTGTCCCAACGCCTCTGTAAGCATATCAGGTCTTTGATCTCGACGGGGAGTAATAACAGCTCGTCAGTGTCTCGCACGAACCTCTGGTTCCACTCGTTTTTATCGTTGTCCAATATGACGTCACGCCATGCTATCTGCGCACTGCAACTTTTCTCGGCCATGATCAATCCGAAGTCTCTCACACATACTCAAAATCGTGTACTCTGTAGCTTCATCATTCCGTAAAAGATATCTGGCCGAACACGTCCTCGGGAACTCATCCCAACCATCGGAGGAATACTCAATACTCGTTCGTTCTCGATCAACTCACAACGCATCAGGGTAAGGTCCTCCATCCAAAACTAGTCATCTTGCTGATCTCTTATTACATGATATCTGGACGACGTCAAACTTTTCAATCGAGTCATCGAGGTCCCAAAATTTCCCGAAGGCTCAACACCTGAGCGCAGTCTAAAAATATCTGGTACATACCACAGCACCTCTGGACCAGCCGTAGAAGGGCAAACCCAAGCCTCACTGATAGCACCGCTAAACTTCCACAAACCCTAAGGTTCAAAGCAGTTCCATGGTCATCATGTCGAGTTAGGGTTTCATTCTTCTAGAGGGTCCACAGAATTACCTGCATGTTCCTCCGAACACTTTAAACTTGGGAAAATGGGTTTCTGACACTCGTTCGAACTTTTTAGCTTCGCCTATGCAACATGTGAATATTCTTCGCCCGCATGCTAAACAATGCCTCAATCCTCCAGGAAAGGCGATATATCGGCGGTCATCTATGGATCGGTCTGCTCTAGGTCTGAGTAAGATTCTCTCCACACTGGAAATCTTCAACTCAACTGGGCCTGCATCGGCGCATCAATCTGACGAATCACCTTCATCTCTCAACTCGGGGTAGACTAGCTATCATCTGTCGCATTTCTGCCTGGAAGCTCCAGCGATCTCAGCTCGTAAGCCCTGGAAGCGACATCCCATCATCTTAGCAACAGCTGGGTCACCTGTTTGCACGGTAGGCGATATCAAAATCTCTGAGGTATGTTGTACATCAACAGTCCTCTCGCAACTGGCAGCTCTAACAATGGCCCGATCATCCGGTATAAAACCAAGCACTCGCCTCCATAAGAGGTCACAACAAAATACTAACTCGAGACATCCCCATGTCACCAGAAAACACAATGGGCAGTCCTCGTACCAGACGAGCTCGCCCTGACCGCAACACCAGCAGCAGCTCAAACTGCGCTCAAACTATGGTAACAGGAATCTCAATTGAGTATCGAAGAGAGCAGATCAACGGCATAAAAGGAAACGACAGATCCAGAATGGATACATGATCATAAGAAGGAACAACATCAATGAAAGTATGATCATGGAAACGAATAGAATCAAGGATCTCAAATGGATGTATAATCATGGGTATAAAGAGAATTATAAGTCTCAAAAATATGTACAACCTAAGGTTTCTTAAGTGGAGTATCGTATCGTAAATATGCCGCGGAACATACGTACGGTACGTCACTCTACTCAAGCTACCTACTCCATCAATCAGGGTCAGCCTATGAAATGAAAGTTCGGGTCTAATACCCCCCCCCCCGTCCAAGTCTAAGTTCCGTAAGGTCAAGCCTAGGTTCCAAAATACATACCCGTCCTAGACTCCGCATAGTCAAACATAGACTTGAACAAGGTTAAACCTAGCGCTCTGATACCAACTTTGTCACGACCCAAATTATTAGCTCGTGACCAGCAATTGAATCACGCAACGTCTAAAGGCGTAACAGAATTCAAGTAAGCAGAAACCCAGAAATCTAAACCTTTTAAGAAAAATAAAGGAGGTGAGGTTTTGAAATAAAGGTATAATAAAATCAAGTTTTCTTAATGCATAGAAAAAGAGCATGAATGATGCAAGTGAAATTTATTAGTTTGAAAACATGTTTCGTCTTTTAAAAAATTTGGCAGCACCTCCTTTGTATATTTTGATCCAAAACCATAAATACATAATAATGATAATGGCATCCCCAAGCGGGAGCTAGCTCTTCGCCAAACGGCGGATCACAACCACGCAAGACAATATAGATAAATATACGACGCCCAACGGCGAAGTTCACCACAAGAGATAAAGAAATGAGCAAAACATAACCCCAAAAGTGAATATAAAAACCATCGCTCAAATCTCGCAACTACAAGTCTCACTAAGTCTCATTACTTATACAATTTACAAATTTTGATTGATGGAGTTAACTAGATACAATATGAAATATAGATACAAGAGTGGGTACGATACAATTGTCCCACCTACCAATGCAAAACATCCGAAAGCAACTGTGTGCCAGTGAAGCCGCTACTGATCCAAGCGGTCAACCGCAAGAACTGTGGCACAACGGGGGTGAGTTGCCAACTCGTGAGTAGAAAAATATCAACAGATAGAAATCGAATAAACAACGACTCCTAGGTCAACTATATCATAAAGGTAATACTATGATATTTAGGATGACCGGGTCTGTATATGTGCCAACAAGGTAGTCAATACCTATATGCATTCGGATAACATCCAACAGTAATAATCAATGCAGGTATATGGGTCTTGTCCAACCATAATCAAGGTATGTAAGCATGTGGATCTCGTCCACCCATATCATCAATGTCTGTATGCACATAAATATCATAAAAGAGTGTGCATGAAAATACGAGGATATAATTATATCAACGGTGTCCCTCCCGACACATCAAAATCATGGAACGTGAGTGCTTAGCACCGACACTCGAAAACATCATGAAAACCGTGCCCAGCATCGGCACGTAAATCCTCATATATCGGGCATCGTCAGTCCGGATCGGCCCACGGGCTCCGTCGGTCCGGATCTTTCCATATCATCTCTCGACTCCGGTCGGTATCCTCCGGATATCCGCCGAGCCCAAATACTATCACCGGTAGGTAGTAGTCCCTCTGCCAGGCTCACCGTCTATATACACAGCATCCCTTTCTTGCCCGGGGGTACCATACCGGGTCCACCATGTACCCGCAATCGGCCTCGTCCGCCTCCTCGAATCGGGTTTCACATGTCGCTCTCAGAATCGAGAAAACACATGGTGGACGCACTGAAATATTATATCAGGAGAAACCGGGTTTTTAAAACAACACATAGTCTCTTTTAAAATGTCCACAGTTCTCAAATCCAGAAATCTCATGAAAACAACATATCTCAATGCGTAAAATCATAGAGCATGATGTATGCGACATATAATAGAAATGCAAGCATATCCGTATATCATGCAACATGGAAAAGTGATATGACATATTATGGGAAAATCGCTCTTTTAAAATGATTCCAGTTTTTAAAATATAACATGCGGTTCCTAATTTTACAATAAAACTGGTTATCTATATAGGTACAATATGAATATGCGCAAGTGTAGATGTACCAATATATGTGTGCACAAATATGGATATACAATGTGTATGTGCACAAGTATGGGTATATCAAGGTATATGTGCACCAATATGGATATACGAATGTGTATATCCGCAAGTATGGATGTATCAATGTATATGTGCACCAATATGGATATACGAATATTTATATCCGCTATAGATGTATCAATGTATATGTCATGATGCAGCAACCCTACTGTGTAGTGACGTGGCAATTATCGATGATGAAGTGTATGAGCCGGCAAATCTGTGTACGTGTAACATACGCATCATTGATAATGGTGCAAGTGTACTACCACAGGTATAAGCAATGCAATGAAAATAATATGAATGCAGTATAAGGTAAATCATATGCAAATGCTGACGGGTATACGTATCTAATATGACCGAGTCTGGGAATCTATCAATCGGCATCCAGCCTAACAACATCGCGTACGGTATGATCCATCGTACGGCAACCTCTAGTCAAAGTTAAGGATCAATCATCAAGTCAAACTCATCACGCACGAAAAATCATCGTACGTCGGCATTATGTTAATAGGGATCCTATCATCCTATAAGACAAATGAGGGTACGGCCTAATATCACATACGGCCTATCATCCATGATTCACAACATTATACACACACACACACACACACCCCTATGTCTTAGGTCACATCCGTAATAATCTCATATCAGGGGACCGGCAGGGTATAAATCATCTCGATCGACTCGCATACGTATACCAACATTTTATCATTTCATCATATCATCATATCCGTCTTATATTCCTTCATCGCATTTATATCATACATCAAATCGAATTCACATAAACATTATATCTCTACTAAGTATAAGTATCTAATCTAACACACCCCCGAACCATACAATCAGATTTTTAAAGAAGCGAATCGTAGTTTTGAAAATAGGGGTTACGGTGATTTTAAGAAAAATATATCATTTGAAAATCCATAAATTCCCTCAAGGTATATATTTAAAAGATACACACGACTCTTCGGTTTAGAAAAAGGTATGGTTCAGATGACGCATCTACATTGACTTTCTAGTCCTACGGTACCCTAAACGGCAATATCGCTAAACGTCATTCTATGATAGTAGTAACATATCACTTCTAACTATCCTCTAGTTTCTAATATGGTTTCATAGCTATCTCATTCTAACCCTAGTTTCCTAATCTAGGTTTTCTTAACCATATTCTATAATCGGTTTCCACCAAAACTTTGCGGGGGTGCTATATGCCATCCACCCGACTTCCCCCGTGGATATAGATCCACTCACCTGGTCTTCGCTTGCCGAAATTGATGACGCCACGCTCCGTCGCCTTGGAATCTATGCGAAGGTACCTACAATAATAAACAATCGCAATGCGTATTAAAATCAAGGCGGAAAACCAAAACGGTACACGTTTCGCTCATAGGTCAAAACCTATAGCTTTTCGTGCAAAACACGACCAAAACCCCTGGTCGTTGACATACAAACGCCACACGATGGAAACAAATATCAAATACCGAGGTAAAGTCAAAATAAAGTCGCAAAACCATGCATCAACTCATGGAAATGGTCCCAGATTTCACCTTAAGCCAAAATGGTCAATTCTGCATACATGGAGGGTCAAATTTACTGCAGATAAGGCCCTGGAACCAAACTGGAACAATTCTACCCTATTCTGGCCATAAATTGCGGCCATATTGAATAAATCTGCGGCCTGGGTGCAGGGGATGGGGCTCAGGTCTCAGTGGTAGCTTCTTAGATGCCTGCACGACTCCCAGTAATAGCAAAATCATTTCTAGTGTCCCCGGGTTGCTCCAGATTCCAAAATACCCTCGCAATTCGCATATTTATCCGATGTCGGGGTCTCTAAATCCGTGTTTTGGGTTTCTAAGCTCTGGTCCAGGTCAAGAATCACCTCACAAGTCTCATTGACAGCCACAAATCATCACCAATTTCTAACAAACACTCAAACCCTTTACTAGGGTTTTTTAAGATCAAAATTCCACACCCAATCAACCTCTAAACTACACAAGAATGCAAGGAAACTAAAATTAAACTAAAGGGAAGAACATATACCTCCATTAGGCAACCCAAGAAAAACCCTAGCTCCTCAAGGTTGTCAAAACCTAAATTTTCTTGGTCTAATGTGTAGAGGGGAAGGAGGTGGTCTATTTTAATGAAAGGGGTTTAGGGTTTTGGTGGAGTTTTTGAGGTGGATCTCTAGGGGTGAAGTGGAGGGAGATGAAGATGAAGAGGAGAAGAAGAAATGAAATCGGGAAAGGTGTGGGGCTGCTTCCCTCTCTCTCTCTCTCTTTTAATCTAACCCTCTCATTCTAGTATTACCTTTTTGCCCTTTTTCACCATTTTCTCTTTTCTTTTAAAAAACAAGTCACAAAATACCCAAAATAACACAATAACACAACATGTAATCAAAATTCAACATAACATGGTGCACTAGCCATGAAAAACTGTAAAACTACGGATTTGGCTAGTAGTGCACTAATCGGGTTTTTATCGAAAATGCATATAAAAAATTTTAAAATGCCAAATCCTTTAAATATACTATTAAATGAATAAATCATTTTAATTTCTATTTATTTCATAATTATTGGTATATATTTATACCCTTTTTCAAAAAAACCCATTTCGCAAATCGGGCAGTTTTCGGGAAAAATATTATTTTAATATTAAATTCCAAAAATAATATTTCATATTTTCTGAAATGTTACAGTTGGTATTAGGTAGATATCGTTAATACCTTATTTGAATATGAAACCTGGGGGAAAAGGGGAAATCAATAATGAAACCTGACATGTAACTCAACAGTTCGATACTTTTCAGAGACTGATCAGTCGATACGGGCTTCGGGCCCCGGAATGATGATGCTGACATCATTCGTCTATACATGATACCCTATTTTACTGTTTAGCGGCACGTCTCGGATTCAGCCCCGAGGTCCTTGACCGTGGTCCCGGGCACGCACGGGATACTATTGAATTACATCGACGATTTCATTAATTGATTTGAAAGACTTGTAAAATAGATAACCTAGAAACACAGATTTTAGGATACACCTGACATACATATAGCTCACTGTTTTTACACCTGTGATTATTAGTTCTACTCATGTTTTCTTTATAGCATCCTGTTATGATTACACTATTATTTTGATATTATGACGCACTGACGTCTGGGTTTTGCATGGCCCAGTTCCTTTAGCCTTGTTGCAGGAAGATCGAGAGTATTTTGACAAGCAAGCTGAGCAGTGAGGAGCTTGATAATTAGTTTTAGAGATGCTTAGTTTATTTTATTTCCGTAGTTTAAGTTTATCGTTGTGATCCCATAAGGGACGTGATTAGTATATTGTTTCTTTATTGGATCTCTATTCGTTTCCGCTATATATATTTCTTGATTATTATTTATTATGGCAGATGGACATGTATTAGTTAGATTTTATTTACTATTCTTGATATCTGATTGATAGCCATAATATGACTATGGAGGGATCTTTCCTAGCCTTAGGTAGCATGGTTTGCTTTGTCATGTACCGTATTCATGTATTTTTGGGAAGCAGGGCGTGGCAAGGTTCTGTTGGTGTCAGAGCCATAGGATTTAGGATTAGTCGGGTTTGGTTCTTTTGTAGTTGGGTATTAGATCCAATACACTAACCAGGAAACCTGGAATTAGGAACATGTCCTGCCACATTACTACCTTACCAGTCTTGAATCTATAGTTTATCGACTTCTTGTTTATTGAATCATGTTGATCATTGCTAATCCTTTGAGTGTTCTTGGCTTCAGAACCATGGCAGATAGAGATTTGCAGTAATACCATAGGCATGTGGAAAACGCCGCATTACTTGGAGTCGTACGTGGTATGTTAGAAAACTAGAAGCGTCAAAATGAACTGAATCAGTGGAAGGCCGAAGCTTTCCAAGTGGGTTTGAAGACGGTCCAATAGACTGTTGTCACAGCAGCTGAGAGGGCAGCAGCTCCCAGACCAACACAGCGTGAGAGCACCGTGGCAGATTTCATGAAACTTGGTCCTTGCATATTTATAGGATTGGGGGAGTCATTGCCAGCGGAACAGTGGCTAGTGGATATAGAGAACCTGCTTATTGCCGCGCTGATTCCAGATGAGAAAAGGGTGGATGTAGTATGCATCCAATTGGTAAATTACGCTCGCGAGTGGTGGCTTATCGAGGAGACCCGTTTGACCAAGCCAATCAACTGGGCGACTTTCTCGCGAAGTTTTTTAGAGAAGTTCTTTCCGCAATCTGCTCGGGAGGAAATGGAAGAGAAGTTCATTAGCTTGAATCAGAATGGCGGATTCGTTGATATTTATCCAGCTGAGTGGACCCGGCTAAGTCATTTTGCAGGGCCCTTGGTTGCCAATGAGGTGGATAGGGCAAGGCGGTTTATGCGTAGCTTGGATGTGGAGATTCAGAGACATATCATATCGTTGGGATTGACTACCTTCTCCTAAGTTCTCAAGACGGCTAGGGAGCAGCAGAGTTTATCGGTGAAGGTAAAGGTAAATCTATAGCAAGAGATTGTAGTGCGAAATGCTACGTTTGTAAAAACCAGAGTTTCCGGACGTAGAGGCATTCCGGTAAACAAACGAGAGACATTACCTATGAAGAAGCCTTTTGTATCAGATTAGAAAAAGGCTGCGATTTGTGACTTCTGCTGTCTACCCGGTCACACACAGAAAGAGTGTCGAAGGAGGCTCAGACTTTGATTAGTTTGTGGATCAGCTGATCATAACATTAGTACGTGTCTTTCGAAGCTAAGATTGAGAGACGATGTTCAAAAACCACTGCAGAAGCAGACTTATGGGCAGAAGCAGATTACTCATAGACATAATCAGGGACGGGCCTACACCTTCATAGCCGAGAAGGCTAAGGCGTCAGACGATATTTTTTTAGGTATCTTACTTGTTTATAATTTCCCTGCATTCGTATTATTCGATTCTGGTGCATCCCATTTCTTTATGTCTTCCAAGTTTATTAGTGCACACTCTGTCCCACACACGGCCCTATCTAGTTCTTGGGACATACACACTGGGAATGAGAGAATTATATCTAGTGTGAGTGCTGATTGATCTCAAAAAGTATCTATTACCGCAATCAAGAACGGCGTCGCTTTGCAGCTAGCCGATGAGTACGGGTCGGTCCACAGGGATGTTGTGAATTTCCTAGTCGCTCTTACGAGTTAATTACGAACGGTGTGAATGGATTAATTAAATCTAAAAACTAAATTAATCTAGGGCAATTGAATTAAAGATCTAACTATCTAACTAGGGCAAGGAATTAAATTTATACTAGGGCAGAGAATGAAAAATTACCTAGGGCAAGAATTGAAATTACCTACTTACTTTACAGATGGCTCTCTCCAAACATTAACACAAGACTTGTCAGATCTGAATTCATGAATTGAAAAGAGGCACCGATGCTCTCCAAAAGAATTCTAAAATTTATTAATGAAGGGAGGCATCGCCTTTACAATGATTTAGAGTTCCTATTTATAGAGGATAGGAAACCCTAGGTTACAATTGATTCGCATGTCTATATTTACCAAAATATCCATAGGAAGACCTAGTCAAAGTAGACTCCAAGCTTTGGTAAAATTTTATGTCTGGAAATTTTAGAACTGATTCTGGGCTTCTTGGGCTTTTTATTTCTTTGGATCTTTATTCAATTTGGCTTCTCTATTTCTTCCAGATCTCCAGTGAACAATTGCAGTGGACTTTTAACCGTTTGCTTTGTAATCTTGGACCTTGCGTTGCCTTGTACTGATCTTTTGTGTAGGCTTGATTAAGATCCTTCTATTTGTTGGTCAAAGTCCACTTTTGAATCGTCTTTTCATCGTTTTCACTGTTTTCTCTCCAAGAACCTGTAACCTGTAATATGTAGCAGACATGCGTCAAAAGCACCTGTTTATTTATAAAACGAATAAGAATGGGGAATATAATAATGCAATATTATGGTATGAACAAATACCCCCAAACTTATCTTTTGCTCGTCCTCAAGCAAATTTATTTTTTTTATTCTCGACAAAAAACCTAACCGCACTTTCGCAGGGAAACGCGATTGCACTGAGCTCGTGCAACAAGCCGTTAAACCTCTAGGTGTCCCTAGTAGGAGGAGTGTTGTCTCCTGAGGGTTTTCAGCGGATACTACCCACAAAATCCTATCAATTTGGCTTTTCAACTTTTGTTCTCCAATTAGGTTTTCTAACAAGGAACTCTATTATCTTCGACTTGCAAATTATCCACCCATATTCTTCACACTTCCTCATCATCTAACTTAAGATTATATATGTTCTGCAGACTTACTTAGCTTTCGGCATCTCTTAAGTTTTCCTTCTAGGGTTCCATCTCCACTTAGGAATTTTTATCAACTCTACTAAAGATACAAATTCTATTCTTCATTCCTCTCTCTTATCTAAATCCCAATCACATACCCCTACGTGTGTGTATGAATCACCCCTACACTTGGAAATTCAAATCAAGCAATCATACTCTTGTCCGTTGTCCAAAGCACTTCTTAATTGATGAATTTTTAAATGAATTTTGCTTATACATCCTTCATGCGACCGTTAATACTTCTTGAGGTACCAACGACCGATTACATGATGTGTTTGCACATTAAAGCGTAATTCCTAGTCTTGCAACACCCAAGGCTTTTTAGCAGTGACTCCCAAACCAGTTGGTCTAAGGCACTAGGTGATAAAGCACCCTTGCTAAATATTTTTTTCTATTTTTGCAGCCTTAAGTAATCACAAAAACCAGTGTTCATTTTTTTCTTTCTTTATTCACACTTGTATTTTTTTATTTTCTTTTCTTCGTACTAAGGACTTTAGACAAGAGCATTTCAAGGTCTCCTCTACTATTCCAAGTGTCAAGGTGCGTGTTTGTGCAATTGTAGGGTATACATTTTCAGAATCTAGATTTAAGCTAGGAATTATTTTTCAAACTTATACTCTAATAAAAATATCAATACCTTTCCTTCGTTTCGACTTAGCCCAAGAAGTGAACTCAAAATTTTCCTATTTCTAAATAAACTACAAAGACATATACTTTCTACCGTTAAAATTTAAGAAAGGTTATTTTTAAGGTTTTTAATTTACTAAGTCTAAGATCTAGTTGTTCCTAGCTAGTTAACCTATCTGTCAAACTTAAGTCAAATAAGGCCAAAATTGAATACATTAATTTTTATAACTTTTGAAAATTTTCAATTTTTATGGATTTTAAAATAAGTATGCAAATGCAAGAATATACACATGAATGCGAGGAAAGAAGACTTACCGAGCATACCCCCAAACTTAAACTTGACAGTGTCCTTACTGTCATCACCAAGAGGGTCAAAATGTCGGCACTCCCTTGTTTATTTATTTATAAATTTTTTTAAAATATTTTTTTAATGTTTTGAATTTTTTTTAATTTTTTATAGAAAAAGAAAACAAAAAATATATATACATATATACAACAAGGTCCCTCCCAAACTTAAGCTTGGCCTTACACAAGCCAAAGGTTAGCACCAACCATTCAAAAATCTTATCGTGGTAATGGCCGAGTTGGTGAAATAATAGGGTGTAGAGGAAAGAAATGAGAAACACACGAGACCATGTGGGAAGAAGGGTAGAATATGGTCTCGGTGGAGGAGAGGAATGGCGGAAAGGAGAAAGAAGTGGAGTACGATCTTGAGGGTGTAAATCGAGTGAATAAATTAGCGCAATTTATGATGACCGATGTGTTAAAAGCGATTGTGCTAATCTATCAATCCGTCGAGAAATGGGGTCAAATCATTCAAGATTCGCAAGAAAGTATGGGTACGTCGGACTTGGTATTGGAGATGAAAGCGTAACGGTCTCTTGTAAGGTCGGAACGATAGGAAGGACGAAAGGGAGTGAATTAGAGATAGTCTCATTCTCACCGTAGTAAACTGTCTCGAATTGGAAAGATTCCAACAATGGTTTGAAACAACTGTAAGCAACCGAGTCTGATGGTTCAACTAACTCATCTGAAAATGTAAAGGACTCAAACTCGGGCGGTGAGTCATCAACATCGTCCGAAAAAGTGAAACACTCGTAAGTGTAATCGGCTGTGAGAACTGTGTCAGATTCAAAAAGAAATTTTTCAAGCTCACAGTCTTCAAGCGTGATATTAGGCGTGGTCGGAACGATGGAAAGGAAGGAGGGTGATTTAGTTAAAGGTTCAAGAGGATGAATTGGAAAATCCGACACATCAAACAAGAATGGTTCAACCTCAATATTATCCTCAATACTCACCTCAATACTATCCTCATAATTCTCCTCAATATTTAGCTCATCCATGCCATTATCATCAAAATCAAGACGCATATGAAGTTCAGAAGAAACATTTAATGACTCGGGATGATGAATTGGACATAAAATTTCAATCAAATCAACTGGTTCATCATCCAAAATATTCCCGGCGTCTGTATCCTCAATCAAGTGAAAATCAATATTTTCTGACACCTCATCAAAAGCATGGATATTTATCGATTTAGGTTCTAGAGTGGAGGTGTAAAGATCGAAAGGATTAAGTGTGGTTTCACTCGAAAGGGGTTCTTCACAATTTGGCAAATCAAGCACTACAAAATCACACAACTCATTTTTATCCTTAACTGATGAATCATTTGGGACAATCGATGGAAAACCGGAGTTGTGGGTTTCAATTGGGTAAGGGTAGGTTTGATTTAGAAATCCTCTCAAATTCGCACTCTGTCCAACCGCCTTCTTATACAATGAAAAATTTGAAGCTAGCGGGAAACTAGCGACCGGTCCACTAGGTTGCATAAGGGCGGCCATGGGCGCTTCCACATTCCTAGTCATTTTTTTTGTTGCTGCAATATAAGCTGCCAACGACTGTTCCAAACTAGACATAGGTGGTGAAGAGGTTTCGGGAAAAGATTCGAAATTGTTTGGATACGTGAAACTCCCAAAAGGCTGTGTAGAAACAGGGTCTAGTGAAGGTGGGAAAGTCGGGTAAGACTGGTAGGAAGTGGATGGTTGGACAGGATTAGGATCAACATGTGGACAAAAAGGTGGATGGACTTGTTGATTCGTAGAACTAGATGAGGGGAGAGGGGTGAAAGATCGGCTACGAGATTGAGCGATATGCTCAGTAATGGACATCGGTTTAGGAGTTACAGCTGGACTCGAAAAAGTGGCATCAACGTACGAAGGTGGTGAAGGTTAACATGGTTGACACAAAGTGGGTTGCAAAGTCAAACTGTTTCTCTTAGACGCTTCTATTTGATCTTTCGAAGAAATTTTGGGCATGGAGGGATTTTCTTTAAATCGACCGAAACAATTGACGTACAAGGCAAAGTTAGGTTCGGGATACCAAAGTTCGGCAAGAGATTTATGATGTGGGGTACCCATGATAGAAGAATGAGAAAAGAAAGAAGGTAAGTGGTGCAAGTGGGGTACAAGGATTTCTTAGCGACAAAAATTTTTGCAAGTTTTGATAAAATTTTTTTTCTTTTTTCCTTTTTCTCTTTATTTGAAACTGTTTGCAACAAAAAAATTTCGATAAAGGGCTTAGACACAAATGCAATCAACCAGAAATGCATAATCAGGCCTAGATCTAGGGTCACCTAGGTCAGCTAGACAGCTCCTAACTATTCCAAAGGGCTAGAAATAGGACCTCAAACCGCCTCTTCACCGCTAATTGCGGCCAGGTAAGTGCCAGGTAAGTGGGAGGCTCCCCGCTACAAGTAGCGGTCCTAATTAAGTAACCACTTGCCTTGACACACTTGCCTAGACACCGCAAAGTCAGGTTAGGATAAACGGCTGATGCCTATAACTAGTCCTCTGTCCTATTGAGCTCGAAGTCCTTAGGGCTGAGTCTAGTATTTTTTAATTAATAGATGGTCAATGCATATGCCTTATGTGATTTCTGGGGTCCTGGGAAGGGTGATGAAACCCCCACCCAATTTGAATTGGTCAAAAGCCCCTTATAGTCAGTTTTAAAGATATGCAAAACAGAAAAATCACATGCAATCAAATCTTTTTTTATTTTATGCGCGGCGCAAAGAATCCTGCACAAGATTGTTATTTGGAAAGAGAAAGATTTTTAAAGCACAGAATCCTGCAGGAATTTTTCAGAAAAGATATATCTAGATTTCCAGAGAATAAACAGAGGATCTTACAGAGCAAATTTTACTGGATGTCGTCACCACTGCACCGCCTTTCCGCGGCTAAAGCTAGTCCCCACCGCGTTTCCGCGGTAAAATTGACTGCACGGTTCCCCAAAAAAAATTTGAGAGGATGATTCTGCCAGAGCGCGGCGGATCCGCGGCCCAAAGCTAGGTAAGGCCGCGGTTTCGCGGTTAGGGAAGGAGTTCAGTTCCAGAAATTTTTGTGGCTGTTCTGTTGTTTAAAATCTCTTCTGTTCCGATATCCCGTTTTCTGTTTCGCTTTCTGGAAATTTCCAGATCCGTCTCGAGTGTAAATCCTGCAAAATTCAAACAAGAATACCCTTTCCAAAAATAACAGATGATATATTTTTATATTTTTTTTGTGATTTTTGTGATTTTTATGATTTTTTAATTTTGATTAACTCGAAATTGCAAAAAGTAAATTTTACGCCGTTCTCCGCAAATATAAAAATACCCCCAAACTTATCTTTTGCTCGTCCTCGAGCAAACTTATTTTTTTTATTCTCGACAAAAAACCTAACCGTACTTTCGCAGGGAAACGCGATTGCACTGAGCTCGTGCAACAAGCCGTTAAACCTCTAGGTGTCCCTAGTAGGAGGAGTGTTGTTTCCTGAGGGTTTTCAGCGGATACTACCCACAAAATCCTATCAATTTGGCTTTTCGACTTTTGTTCTCCAATTAGGTTTTCTAACAAGGAACTCTATTATCTTCGACTTGCAAATTATCCACCCATATTTTTCACACTTCCTCATCATCTAACTTAAGATTATATATGTTCTGCAGACCTACTTAGCTTTCGACATCTCTTAAGTTTTCCTTCTAGGATTCTATCTCCATTTAGGAATTTTTATCAACTCTACTAAAGATACAAATTCTTTTCTTCATTCCTCTCTCTTATCTAAATCCCAATCACGTACCCCTACGTGTGTGTATAAATCACCCCTACACTTGGAAATTCAAATCAAGCAATCATACCCTTGTCCGTTGTCCAAAGTACTTATTAATTGATGAATTTTTAATTGAATTTTTTCTTACACATCTTTCATGCGACCGTTAATACTTCTTGAGGTACCAACGACCGATTACAAAATGCGTTTGCACTTTAAAGCGTACTTCCTAGTCTTGTAACACCCAAGGCTTTAGCAGTGACTCCCAAACCAGTTGGTCTAAGGCACTAGGTGATGAAGCACCCTCGCTAAATATTTTTCTATTTTTGCAGCCTTAAGTAATCACAAAAACCAGTGTTCATTTTTTTCTTCTTTATTCACACTTGTATTTATTTATTTATTTATTTATTTTTATTTTCCATCGTACTAAGGACTTTAGACAAGAGCATTTCAAGGTCTCCTCTACTATTCCAAGTTTCAAGGTGCGTGTTTGTGCAAATTGTAGGGTATACATTTTCAGAATGAGCTAGGAATTATTTTTCAAACTTATACTCTAATAAAGATATCAATACTTTTCCTTTGTTTTAACTTAGCCCAAGAAGTGAACTCAAAATTTGCCTATTTCTAAATAAACTACAAAGACATATACTTTCTACTGTTAAACTTTAAGGAAGGTTATTTTTAGGATTTTTAATTTACTAAATCTAAGATCTAGTTGTTCCTAGCCAGTTAACCTATTTGTCAAACTCAAGCCAAATACGGCCAAAATTGAATACAATAATTTTTGAAATTTTTGAAATTTTTCAATTTTTATGGGTTTTCAAATAAATATGCAAATGCAAAATTATGTACATATGAATGCGAAGGAAGAAGACGTACCGAGCATACCCCCAAACTTGAACTTGACAGTGTTCTCACTGTCATGCTACACCAAGAGGGTCAAAATGCCGGCACTCCCCTGTTTATTTATTTATAATTTTTTTATTTTTTGAATTTTTTTTATTTTTTATAGAAAAAGAAAACAAAAATATATATACATATATACAACAAGGTTCCCCCCAAACTTAAGCTTGGCCTTACACAAGCCAAAAGTTAGAACCAACCATTCAAAAATCTTATCGTGGTAATGGTAGGGTTGGTGAAAGAATGGGGTGGAAAGAAAAGAAATGAGAAGCACACGAGACCGAATGGGAAGAAGAGTGGAATATGGTCTCGGTGGAGGAGAAGAATGGCGGAAAGGAGAAAGAAGTGGAGTACGATCTTGAGGGTGTAAATCGAGTGAATAAATTAGCGCAATTTGTGATGACCGATGTGTTAAAAGCGATTGCGCTAACCTATCAACCCGTCGAGAAATGGGGTCAAATCCCTCAACATTCGCAAGAAGGCATGGGTACGCCGAACTTGGTATAGGAGATGAAAGCGTAACGGTCTCTTGTACGATCGGAATGATAGGAAGGATGAAAGGGAGTGATTTAGGAATAGTTGTAATCTCACCTAAGTAATCTGTCTCGAACTTGAAGGATTCCATCAATGGTTCGAACTGACTGTAAGCAACCGAGTCTGATGGTTCAACTAACTCATCTGAAAATGTAAAGGACTCAAACTCGGGCGGTGAGTCATCAACATCATCCGAAAAAGTGAAACACTCGTACATGTTATCGGCTGTGAGAACTGTGTCAGATTCAAAGGAAAATTTTTCAAGCTCACAGTCTTCAAGCGTGATATTAGGCGTGGTCGGAACGATGGAAAGGAGGGAGGGTGATATAACAGTTAAAGGTTCGGGAGGATGAATTGGAAAATCCGACACATCAAACATAAATGGTTCAACCTCAATATTATCCTCAATACTCTCTTCGATACTATCCTCATAAATCTCCTCAATATTTAGCCTATCCATGCCATTATCATCAAAATCAAGACGCATATGAAGTTCGGGAGAAACAATTAATGACTCGGGATGATGAATTGGACATAAAATTTCACTCAAATCGACAGGTTCATCATCCAAAATTTTCCCGGCGTCTATATCCTCAATCAAGTGAAAATCAATATTTTCTGACACCTCATCAAAAGCATGGATATTTATCGATTTAGGTTCTAGAGTGGAGGTGTAAAGATCGAAAGGATTAAGTGTGGTTTCACTCGAAAGAGGTTTTTCACAATCTGGCAAATCAAGCACTACAAAATCACACAACTCGTTTGATATTTTATTTTCAACTTGTGAACTATTTGGAACAATCGATGGAAAACCGGAGTTGTGGGCTTAAATTGGGTAAGGGTAGGTTTGATTTGGGAATGTGTAGAACTCACTCGCTCCTCTTAAATTCTCACTCTGTCCAACCGCCTCCTCATACATTGAAAAATTTGAAGCTAGCGGGAAACTAGCTACTGGTTTACTAGGTTGCATAAAGGCGGCCACGGACGCATCCACATTCCTAATCATTTTGTTTGTTGCTGCAATGTACGCCTCCAACGACTGTTCCAAACTAGACATGAGTTGTGGAGGGGTTTCGGTAAAAGATTCAAAACTGTTTGGATACGTGAAACTCCTAAAAGGCTGTGTAGAAGCAGTGTCTAGTGAAGGTGGGAAGGTCGGGTAGGACTGGTAGGAAGTGGATGGTTGGACAGGAGTAGGGTCAACATGTGGATAAAAAGGAGGATGGACTTGTTGATTCCTAGAACTAGATGAGTGGAGAGGAGTGAAAGATCGACTATGAGATTGAGCAATATGCTCAGCAATGGACATCGGTTTAGGAGTTACAACAGGACTTGAAAAAGTGGTATCAACGTACGAAGGTGGTGAAGGTTGACATGGTTGACACAAAATGGGTTGCAAAGTCGAACTGTTTCTCCTAGACGCTTCTATTTGATCTTTCAAAGAAATTTTGGGCACGGAGAGATCTTCCTTAAATCGACCGAAACAATTGACGTACGAGGCAAAATTAGGTTCGGGATACCAAACTTCGGCAAGAGATTTATGATGCAGGGTACCCATGATAGAAGAAAGAGAAGAGAAAGTAGGTAGGTGGTGCAAGGATTTCTTAGCGACAAAAGTTGCAAGTCTTTTTATAAAAAATTTCCACTTTTTTTTTATTTGTTTTGCAAAATTTATTTTTTTGATAAAGGGCTAAGACGCACTTTCGATCAACCAAAAATGCATAATCAGGCCTAACTCTAGGGTCACCTAGGTCAGCTAGACAGCTCCAAACTGTTCCAAAAGGCTAGAGATAGGACCTCTTCACCGCCAATTGCGGCCAGGTAAGTGCCAGGTAAGTGGGAGGCTCCCCGCTACAAGTAGCGGTCCTAATTAAGTAACCACTTGCCTTGACACACTTGCCTAGACACCGCAAAGTCAGGTTAGGATAAACGGCTGATGCCTATAACTAGTCCTCTGTCCTATTGAGCTCGAAGTCCTTAGGGCTGGGTCTAGTATTTTTTAATTAATAGATGGTCAATGCATATGCCTTATGTGATTTCTGGGGTCCTGGGAAGGGTAATGAAATCCCCACCCAATCTGAATTGGTCAAAAGACCCTTAAAATCCGATTAAAGATATGCAAAACAGTAAATCACTTGCAATCAAAGATTTTTTTTGTTATGCGCGGCACAAAGAATCCTGCTCAAGATTTGTTATTTGGAAGGGAAGATTTTTTTTAAGCGCAAAGAATCCTGCAGAAGATTTGACAAAAGATATATGGGGATTGGTAGAAGAGGGAAAAGGGGAGCAAACAGTGCAAAATTCGCGTGCTGACGTGGCATATGGACCGCGGAACCTCGGCGGGAGAGCGCTTGCGCGGCGGATTAGTGGCGGTATGGAGGCTTCAGGTCTCCATAAAAATTGAGATGTTCTGCTTTTCCAACCTCTTTCTGTTCTGATGTATCTTTTTCTATTTCGAACTCTGGATTTTTCCAGATCCGTCGATCCTGCAGAGATTCAAAAAAAAAACCCTTCTAAAAATAACAGATGATATATTTTTATATTTTTGTGATTTTTAAGTTTTTATGGTTTTTTAATTTAGATTAACCCGAAATTGCAAAAAGGAAATAACACGCCATCCCCGGCAACGACACTATTTGATTGACCTCAAAAACTATCTATTACCGCAATCAAGAACGGCGTCGCTTTGCAGTTAGCCGGTGAGTACGGGTCGGTCCACAGGGATGTTGTGAATTTCCTAATCGCTCAAACGAGTTAATTACGAACGGTGTGAATGGATTAATTAAATCTAAAAACTAAATTAATCTAGGGCAATTGAATTAAAGATCTAACTATCTAACTAGGGCAAGGAATTAAATTTATACTACGGCAGAGAATGAAAAATTACCTAGGGAAAGAATTGAAATCTAAACTAGGGCAATTAAATAAATCTACTTACTTTACAGATGGCTCTCTCCAAACATTTACACAGGGTTATCAGATCTGAATAGATGATATGAAAAGAGGCATCGATGCTCTCCAAAAGATTTCTAAATTTTATTCATAAAAAGAGGCATGAGGGAGGCATAGCCTTTACAATGATTTAGAGTTCCTATTTATAGAGGATAGGAAACTCTAGGTTACAATTGATTCGCATGTCTACATTTACCAAAATATCCATAGAAAGAGCTAGTCAAAGTAGACTCCAAGCTTTGGTAAAATTTTATGTCTGGAAATTTTGGAACTGATTCTGGGCTTCTTGGGCTTTCTATTTCTTTGGATCTTTATTCAATTTGGCTTCTCTATTTCTTCCAGATCTCCAGTGAACAATTGCAGTGGACTTTTAACCGTTTGCTTTGTAATCTTGGACCTTGCGTTGCCTTGTACTGATCTTTTGTGTAGGCTTGATTAAGATCCTTCTATTTGTTGGTCAAAGTCCACTTTTGCATCGTCTTTTCATCGTTTTCACTGTTTTCTGTCCAAGAACCTGTAACCTATAATATGTAGCAGACATGCGTCAAAAGCACCTGTTTATTTATAAAACGAATAAGAATGGGGAATATAATAATGCAATATTATGGTATGAACAAAATTTAACAAGTGCAAGGGTTGCTCAATTGTTATTTGCGGATGGGAGTTAGTCGCGGAGTTCTTGGTGATTGATACTGGCAGTTATGATGTTGTCCTGGGAATGTATTTTCTTGGCATTTTCCATGCTCACATTGATTGTAGGGTGAAGAAAGTAATTTTCCATATTCCCGGACATCCGGAGTTCATATTCTTAGGAGGTAGCAGATCTGTCGGGCCATTCGAATTTAGGTCAAGGCCGACAAGTGCCTCTTTTTCATCGATGGAAGTAAACAAGGAAGAAGCGCCAGTAGTGGTTCAGGATTTCATGGATGTGTTTGAGGATATCTCGGCTTTACCACCAAAACGAGATGCGGAGTTAGCTATTGATCTTATTCCGGGAGCAGAACCAATTTCAAAGGCCTATTATCCAAAGGCACCGGTTGAACTGGAAGAGGTAAAGAAATAAGTTACCGAATTACTAGAGATGGGTTGGATCTGCAGCAATGGTTCACCGTGGGGAGCTCCAGTTCTTCCAGTTAAGAAGAAAGATGGCATGCGAAGGATGTGCATCGACTATCGAGAGTTAAATCGGGTGACTATTAAGAATAAGTACCCAATCTCTCATATCGGCGAATTATTCGATCAACTCAGTGGCGCGAGAGTATTCTCGAAGTTGGATTTGCGATCAGGGTATCATCAAGTTCGGATGAAAGAAGAAGGCATTTGCAAGACGGCGTTCCGAACTTGATATGGGCATTACGAGTATTTAGTGATGCCATTTGGAGTTACTAACGCACCGGCAATATTTATGGACTTGATGAACCGGATCTTTTCGCCATTTCTAGATCAGTTCCTGGTTGTTTTCATTGACGATATTTTGGTCTCTTCGAGGAGCAAAGAATAGCTTGATGAACACTTGAGAATCGCACTGTAGACGTTGAGATTAGAAAAGCTATATGCTAAGATGAGCAAGTGAAAGTTTTGGCTTGAAGAAGTGAAGTTCTTGCTCATGTTGTATCCGGAGATAGGATTGCAGTTGATCCCGAAAAGATTGCATCTATTCATCATTGGCATATTCCAAAGAAAATGGAGGAGATTGGAAGTTTTCTTGGGCTTGCTGGATATTATAGAAGGTTTGTGGAGAACTTCTCTCATATAGCAGAACCATTGACCAAGCGAACACGAAAGGAGGTACCGTTCGTATGGACTGAGAAGTGTGCGTTAGCTTTTGAAGTGTTGAAGCAGAGATTGACAACCGCTCCTATTCTGACAGTACCAGATAGTTCCGGAGGACCAGTTATTCACAATAACGCATCTGGGAAAGGTTTGGGATGTGTTCTGATGCAGCATGGGAAGGTTATAGCGTATGCGTCGAGGCAATTAAAGACCCATGAGAAGAATTACCCAACTCATGATTTAGAGCTAGCAACGCTGATTTTTGCGTTGAAGATTTGAAGACACTACTTAGTGGACGATAGGGTAGAAGTATTTACCGATCACAAGAGCCTAAAGTACATATGCACAAAGAAAGAGATTAACATGAGGCAACGTAGATGGTTAGAGCTGATGGCTGACTATGATCTTAATCTAAAATATCATCCCGGGAAAGTTAATGTAGTGCCGGATGCTTTAAGTCTATTACCAGTGATACGGATGTTGGCTGCACAAAGGGAGATTATAGCTGATCTTTAGAGATTCGAATTGAAGATCGTAGTATCAGATTCTTTGGGATAGTTGATGCAGTTGCAAGTACAGTCATCCTTGATTGACAACATTAAGGCAGTACAGGTGCACGATCCTAGATTACAAAAATTTCAAGGACAAGTGAAAGCGGGACTTCGAACCGATTTGTTGATTCATGAAGATGGTTCATTATGATATGGAAGCCATTTATGAGTGCTTAAAGGAGATGTTCGTGAACAAGTCATGAAGAAGGCTCATAATTCTACATATTCAGTACATCCGGAAGGCATGAAGATATATAAAGATTTGCGACAACATTTCTGGTGGGAAGGCATAAAAAGAGAGATTGCTCTCTACGTATCGAAGTGCTTGGTGTGTCAGCAAGTCAAGGCTGAACATTAGAGGGTAGCTGGTTTGTTGCAACCACTTCCGATTCCTCAATGGAAGCGGGAACATATAATCATGGATTTCATTACGGCCTTATCACGGAGTCCAAAGAGCAATAACGCAGTTTGGGTGATTGTCGATCGATTGACCAAGGCAGCTCATTTTATACCCTTTCGAGTTGGTCAGTCGACGGAGGCTTTAGCAGAGTGGTACATGCATGAGATTATGAGATTGCAAGTGTTGGATATGTATACCTTACAAGCCATTATTGTATATGTATACATGTGGATGCTTGGACATATGTATGTACAGGACAATCTTGCTCGATATGATAGTATGCTATCTGGTTTGTCTTTATCTTAACACGTGCATATGTTTTACTTGTTATTACGTATCATTTATACATGTTGATAAAGCACGTAGGATCATTGCTTGACTACCTGCGTTGTGATGGCGATTATACTTGTGGGAGCTGAGTAGTCGATAAGCACATCCTTAAAGTGTCCCTAGTCGTGGGAGTATCGAGACTGGGCATCGATATTCTGGAGTAGACTGGTGTATACGTTTCTAGACCCCGACGAAGGGCGATGGTTGGTTCCACAACCATTAGTCATTCACACCTAAGATCGTATACAGGTGCTCACTAGGAGTGAGTACACTGGACAGACTCGCCGAGAACTTCTATATGGTATTATACCTATCGTCAGATAGCAATTATCAGGTGGCATAGTCTTCAGACCTGAGATCATCATTTGTCTCGTGTGAGTTCCCACTGTACTTTTATTACTACCCTACCACAGCTCTACTGAGTCGTGCAAACAGGTTTTAGTTAGGTACAGTCCCGAGCCACATGGAAGCAGTGAGCGATTGTGGGGAATTCGTCTCTCCCGGTATAGGGAGTCGATATCATACTGTGTTCGATTGGCCAGAACCATAAGACCTTGGCCATGGCAGTTGGGATTTACTGATAGGTAGATCAGTAGTTTCCCGGATTGGTCCTGTGCCACAGCAGCACGAATTATCGGGTTAGTAGGGTCTGACGTTTACCACCCCTAAACCCGGTATGCGATACTCTTAGTCGAAGAGACCGGACTGTACGGAGATTTTCACAGATAGGCTCAGTAAGGATCTGGATGAGTTTGCTCGTCGGCCTTCCTTTTCGACAGGTACCCGGGTAGCCGTTAAGTACAGCTAGTGTCGCTGACGTGCTTGTGGTTATGGATTTATCAAGTAATTAACTGCCGGCGTACTGTCGAGTCTTTAGAGTCCCACACAGAGCGTTTCCCTAGTTCAGGCGAAATGATGTAGTATCCGTATTGGATACGTGGAAGGTTTTGATCGAATGATTGTACCTGTTACCCGGACATTCGATCGGACGGTTGATAATACTAGTCGGCTCGGGATTGAGCTTGGTTATTAAATCAGGTATTAATTTAATAATTTATGTATATGTATTTCGATATGTATATTCTAGTATTATATTCTTTGTGTTATTCTATATCTTTGGGTATTCGTATTTTGATACGAATACGGGTATGTATATACAGTAGAGTGTAATCCGTATTTATATAGAAAACATTCTAGAAGGTGGACACCTCATTTTATATTTATCCATTTATCTTTAAATGGAAAATGAGGTGTAAAGGCAGTGAGGGGAGTATGGTGAGAACCATGCTTCAATAGTGTTGACAAATGAATTTTCAATTCATTTGTGCAAACTATTCAAGTATGGTTGGGGTTTTATAGTGGAAAAATAGGTTTACAAAATAATGGTTGAGTTTTTATCTCTCATGAGATTTTTCATTCTCACCATTTGGCTTCACTCTCCTCACTAGCTTTCTTGAGCTCCTCCTCCATCATCTTTAACCTCCTCTCTACTATCTCATGTGTTGAGAATCAAGAGAGGAGGTAAGATAGATGCAAACTTAGAACCATTCAATACATCCTAGACACTTTAGATTAGCAATCTAAATTCTCCAGTTGCTCTTCTAGACTCTTAGTGTGGAGCTAGAGCTATGGACTACATCTCTCGGGTGGATCATCTTCGACGGAGGAAGACCGACGATCAAGCTCGATCCAGGAGATCTCAAGGAGCAAGAAAAGGTGATCAAGCTCGTTCAAGGAGATCCCTAGGAGCAAACGAAGAGGATAGAAGACCGAAGGACACAGATCTTTTGGTGAGACATTTCTATCATAGTAGTTAGATCTCCTCTTTGTTAGCTAGTTTAGGTTTATGGTAGATTCTAGAACGGTTTTTTCTAGAACTAGTTTTTCAAACTCTAAAATTTTTTGTTCCGCAACGGCCACGGTAGATGGTCAGGGCGTTAGGAAATCCCAACATGGTATCAGAGCCACCCTATAAACCTTAACTAGCTAGTTTAGATAAGTTTAAAATATCGATCGATGAAATTTTTCAAAATCGCAATTCCAATTTTGTGCTTGATGTCGATTTTAAAAATTGTTCAAAAAATTATTCAGAGTATCTTAAAAATGCGTGCAGGCGATTTTAGAAGGCCTGAAGAAGTTTGGGCACATAAGCCTATCATACGGAACTGCCGCATAACATGCTTGTTGGCGGCGGTTCCGCGGTCAAAATGGGGCTGTTGTGCAACAAATTTATTCTGGCACTCTATTATATAGAAATGTGATTTTTGGGATGTATGTTTTTGGCCCAGATTTATTTGAGTACTGGTTAGCACTTGGGGCCAATACGGGAAAGTTTTAGTTGATCGAAATTTTAAATACGTGTTTATCGGTGTATGTGTTAGTATCTGCGACCGTGAATATCATTGAGCGGTATAACCCGATTAATTGCTATATATTCTATTAGACGGGTTTGCGAACATGATATTCACGTTGATGTTCTGTATTTTGCTGATATTGTGGATGGATTGTCGTGGTGGATACCCTATGGTGAAATGGTAGTAGTACAATTCAGATTTATTTGTGTATTCATTATTGCGGGGCGAGCGTTCGACATGTGGACAGCCATTTCTGCCGGATTGTATATTATTTTATTGGGGCACGACCGGGTTGAGGTCGATGTCACCATTGTACATATTTTTTTCTATTCTGTACTAGGATTACGCCGCGGTGGAGTGCTCGAATAGCCGAGTTCTAGAGGGCAACAGGCCCGCATCTCATGGCGTTGAGACGGAAGGGGCCTTACTCTAGAATTGGTAGGCTATTCACCGCACTCGTAGGGGTATAGGATGGCCTACGGAGGGGCGCTCAAGTTACCGGATTCCATGAAGTGCTGGGTGGCCCATTCACTTTGTTGATTAGGGTTGCCTCACTTCTGAGATTGGCGGGTAACTTGCCGCGCTCGTAGGGGTCCAGGGTTTTCATTGCACTGGCTATCCATACGGCCGGCAACGTCGGGTCTCATTTGCGGCTCAAATGAAACCCGAGACTCCAAGATTATCCACCATTCCGTGTTACTTGTTGTTGTTCTGTGATGTTTTTTATATCATACCTGGGACGAATGTTATATATATATATATATATTTATATATACTAGTAGATGTTGTATATGTTTTTCACCTGCACTAGTCCAGCCCCCGCTCTGCTGTTAGTTAAGTAACATAACGGTGCATGATGGGGCCCCGTGGCGAATGCGGATGGTATATACATACATTGTATTTTCGTTCTTTTCTGGTGTGATAGGAATTAATTGATGGGACCACATTAATTTTGATTAATGCAAGAAAAGAAAGCAAAGATGTTTGAACAAATTTCGAAAAACTATAGTCATATTCTTTCGCTTTGCATAATGGTATTCGGTTAGGAATATGCAGCACCTCATTCGAGAAGGCAAGAGCCTAGACCCCTTCACGGGGAGTGACCTCTTAAGAAAAAGTTTATACTGTAGATTACTCGGTTTTCTTCAAAACCATAAGTTTTCAAAAGCGGAGCTTAAACCATTCCTTTTTCAAAACTACTTGGTTCCTTCAACGATATCAAGTTCATTACGTTAAAGGTTTTTTCGCCAAAAAAACCAGTCGTAGCCCTCCGTCGTTTCCTACAAGCACTACTTAGTATTCATGCTACGTATTTTGGTATTGTCAAGGCGTAGTGATCGGTAGCTGAGTATTGATTATTTGTAGCTTTGTTTCTGATTATTTAGGACAATCGCATAGCTATGTTGGCATTGTCAAGGGTTATACGGATGGGTTTATGTTAATCAAGATAATGACGAGCCAAACTTGACTAGCGGCTTATGTTATGTTGGCATTGTCAAGTTCATAAAGTCGTTAGGGGCAAAAACCACATTGGGAGTTTCAAATATACAGGAAACTTGCTAGCGTTGCATACCTGTTCATCTCAGAAAACTGCATTTTAATACCCTCATTCATGATCTATTTTGTTGTTTATCGGTACTTTTAACCAGTGTGTGCTTAGTAATTACAGATTACAGGTATTCGTGATACAACACTGAAAACACACCCAATATCACGGATATAGCGTTTGGGAGCCGACACTGCAATCAGAACAGAGAACCGACCGATATCTAAAGATCTCTTTTGCAATAAACAAGTGTGCAGACAATTTTTGGTCCAACACAATACATGTGTGGCACTAGCTCTTTGACATGGACCATACGGGGGCTGCCCTTGCACAATTCATGCAAGTAGGCACATGTGTGGTGTGATGGGTAATAAATGCAAAAAGCTTTGATGTGATATTGGCATCAAGTTTCCCTCCAATTCTCTGCATGCAGATCAGGTTATTTTAAACAAATCAAACAGCACCAGGATGATGTTGGAGTTGACACAAGACCACCACATGAATACGAGCCACAGTGCTCGGTTTTGGGCCGGCCACACCCCCACATTATCCGAGCTCGCCAGTCCCCTGCCCCATTTGTCCCCATCTTTTCATTGTCCCTTTCTTGCAGTCACATCACCTTATTTCTATTACTTGTTTAATCTTTTTTGGTGATTATAAAAGTCAGATCAGTGAGCAAGGGAAGGGCTCTCTCACATAGTGTATGATATATATTTTTGTTTTAGTTTATTTTTTGGTTTAGGCTTGAGAGAGAGTGGGCTATCACTTGGTTTCATCTTCTTCTTCCCTCTTGATGCTTTCATTGGAGAGCTATTATGGAGGTTGAACAAGTTACCAATATCTTGTACTTCTTCTTCAAGTGTTTATATATTGCTTTGTTATTGCTTTGTTTAATTGCTTCTTTGCTTTGCTTTATGATGTGTAACTAATCTTCTTTGGTTATGGTTATGGTAAGGAAGTGAGATGAAAGGCTTTGCCTCCTCCTCCTCTTGTGATTGTTTAATTTGCTTAACATGATTATAACTTAAGGATTGTTTTATATATTGATGTGATATGGTATTGTGAAAGTATGGTTACTTTGTAATCTCTTCATATACCATATTCACTCCCCTTCCCTATTTCACAATATTTAAGTTAATATCAAATTAGTGTTAAGTTTGCTAAGTTTGGATACGGTATTTTATGACCGAGTGCTTGACAAATCCTCGGTTTTCATATACCCTATACTATCACAAACTCTTAGCAAAGTTAACACTAAAACTATTTACTCTCACTAACTAATTTGTGTTTTTGATGTTATGGTAAGCTTGCTAACCCTCGTGCTTAGTGTTGATACCCCAAGCTCGGACATACAAACAGTAAGTGAACAAAACGGACTTGATTTGTGTTTTGCATCGAATATCGGAATTTGATGATTTGTGCTTCGCAAGCGCGTTGACAAGTCATGCTTCATGCCGGGATAGACGTAAGGACGAACAACTCATGATCAAGAGAGTATCGAAGAAATCGTCGCAATTCGACCTTCCAAGCCAAAACCACAACCACTTCTTTCTTAACTTCTTTCTTTGTATTCCTTGTTTTCGTATTCTTTATTTTTGTGACAAAACCAACCTATTCGTTATTTGTTGAACCTTAAATCACAAGACCTAATACACAATTCCCTGCGGATCGACCCATACCTGCCAGCTTGCTACAACACGCCGTGCACTTGCGATTTTATAAATTTTAAAACGAGAACGATCTCGCGTGCGCAATCCATTTCCTTAAAATCATGTCCATTTCCAAAACATACGCGTTTGCACGCACGGGTGAATTCCCAACAATACTTTCTGGAGTGTGGTGACTAGAGTGGCTTCCAACTGGTTTATCACGCAATGATAGTTGGATCCATATCCCATTGATGAGTAGGATTACTCTTGGGAGATATTTTTCACTTCACAATTAGCTGATCTATTAGGTGCCTAGAAATGTGTTAATGGGGCTATGCCTCTGCGGAAATGAGGTTTATTTTAATTACGTCTGTGCGAGAGCACGGGGAACTTCCCTCAGAGTACTAACACCGACCTGGCTGAACGGTTGGCGAACTTGTAAGGTGTTAATGATCCCATCTAGTTCTCCTTTTAAGGTTTGAAGGAGAATTCGAGGAAACAATGGGAACCATCCTGATTAGATAAATTAATAACCAATCTAATCTTGTAAGAGCGCACGCTGAGTGCTTTTTTTCTCTCTCTCCATGTAGCAACCAATTCATGCCTTAATCAAGATAATAAAATATATCGCTTGACCGATCCGAATTCTTATTCGGGGCTGGGGAACGTCGGTTTGGCTCTAACTTATGACAGCAGTCATGAGAATGAGCAAAGGAAAGAGAATTGCATGAATTCCTTGATGACCGCAACGAAGAAGAAGCATACTATTGTGTCTCCTTCATGTGTTCTTGTTATTGAGAACTGTTTTTCGGTCAGTCCTACCTCCTGGGTACTAGATACCGGATCCGGATCTCATTTCTGTAATTTATTGCAGGGTCTGAAAAAAAGTAGGATGGTTGGACCTGATGATATGTCCCTCAGAGTAGGGAACAGAGCACAAGTTGATACTGCTGCCGTTGGTGAATATCACCTAGCATTGCCAAATGGCAATACTATGATTTTGAACAATTGCTACTATATACCTTCCATGGTTTGCAACATCATATCAGTTTCTTTACTTGATAAAGATGAATATAAGTTTTTTCTTGATAGAAATATCATGAACATTTACTTTAATCAGGTATTGGTTGCAGAAGGTACACTGTGTAATGGTATCTATGATCTAAATCAAAACACAGTTTTCAATATACAAAACACACGCAAGAGGAAGAGTTTAGAAGTAAATGAATTCTACTTGTGGCATTGTAGACTTGGTCATGTCGGAGAAAAAAGACTAAGTCCGTTGCATAAAGATGCATATTTGAATCTGTTCGAATTTTCATCTTATGAAACTTTTCAGTCTTGTCTCAAAGGAAAGATGATCAAATCTCCATTCATCGGATACGGAGAAAGAGCAGCAGAGCTCTTAGGACTCATACACTGTGATGTATGTGGTCCGATGTCTATACATGCAAAGGGTGGGTTCCCGTACTTCATTACATTCACTGATGATCTGTCTAGGTTCAAATATGTGTATCTTTTAAAACACAAATCTGAAGATTTCGAGAAATTCAAAGAATATAAGAACAAAGTAGAGAACCAGACTGGCAAAAGTATCAAGATCCTCCGATCAGATAGAGGAGGGGAGTACTTAAGCACGGAATTCTTAGAATACTTAAAAGAGAATGAAATTATATCTCAGCTTACTCCTCCGTATACACCAAAGCACAACGGTGTATCGGAGCGGAGAAATTGTACCCTTTTGGATATGGTTCGCTCTATGATGAATAATGCTGACTTGCCTCTTTCATTCTGAGGATATGCGCTTCAGACAGCAGCATACCTATTGAATCAGGTTCCATCCAAATCTGTGCCTAAGACTCCATATAAAATTTGGAGTGGTAAAACACCGTATCTTGAACGTATTAAGATATGGGGTTGTCCGGCCTATGTAAAAGTACAAAATCCGGACAAACTTTAGGCACGTTCAGTTTTATGCAAGTTTGTGGGATATCCTAAAAATTCTCTAGGATATCTGTTCTACCACACCCAGGATCAGAAAGTGTTTGTTGCTCGTCGCGCCACCTTTTTAGAATGGCAATTTCTTGCAAAAGAAATAATTGGGAGCACGGTAGAACTGGATGAAATGTCAGAACCACAAAATCAAACTGAGGATTTGGTAAAACCTCAAGATTTAGTAGTCCCAGACAAGCCTCAGCGCAGATCTAGAAGGATTTCTCATCCGCCCGAGAGATACTACTGTTTTCTCATAGACGGGGATCGAGAAGATTGCATTTTGGAAGAAGATGATCCTATTAGTTTCAAGCAGGCCATTATCAGTAGGGACTCTGATAAATGGCTGGATGCTATGTGATCCGAAATGGAGTCCATGTATACGAATAAAGTGTGGACCTTTAATATTGCTCCACCTGGGGTAAAACCCGTTGGATGCAAATGGATCTACAAAAAGAAGATTGGTGTAGATGGACAGGTGGAAACCTATAATGCTAGACTTGTTGCAAAAGGTTTTTGTCAAAGACCAGGTGTGGACTATTACGAAACCTTTTCTCCAGTGGCTATGCTCAAATCCATTCGACTCCTACTTGCCATTTCTTCCTTCCATGACTATGAAATCTGGCAGATGGACGTAAAAATGGCTTTTCTAAACGGATGTTTGGAAGAATGCGTTTATATGGATCAGCCGGAAAGATTTGTAGACAGTGGGAGCAGCGGGAAAGTGTGCAAGTTGCTTAAATCTATTTATGGATCAAAGCAGGCATTGCGGAGCTGGAACATCTGTTTTGATGAAACAGTCAAGGAATTTGACTTCATCAAAAACAAGGATGAGCCTTATATATATAAGAAGATTGTAGGATAAACCATCGTATTCCTAGTTTTGTACGTGGACAACATTCTTTTGATAGGAAATGATATTCCTATACTACAATCGGTCAAGCTGTTCTTATCACAAAGGTTCTCCATGAAAGACCTGGGTGATGTCTCGTACATTCTGGGGATTAAGATCTACAGAGATAGATTTAAGAGATTATTGGGACTTTCACAGTCCAGATACATAAACACCGTACTAAAGAGATTTAGTATGGAAGATTCCAAGCACGGAAACATACCCGCATTTTATGGAATCACCCTCTCCAAAGAGATGTATCCTAAGACTGATGAGGAGAGGGTTCACATAAGAACTATACCTTACACTTCGGCGGTAGAATCTATAATGTATCCGATGCTATGTACCAGACCAGATGTAGCTTACGCGCTTAGCGTGGTGAGCCGGTATCAGTCAAACCTAGAGAGAAGCACTGGACAGTAGTGAAGAACATTCTTAAGTACCTGAGAAGGACTAAAGATCTGTTCGTGGTATTCGGTATTAGGGACCTTCAGGTGGAGTCCTTTACCGACTCGAGCTTTCAAAGTGACAAGGATGACTGCAAGTCTGTCTCGGATTTTGTGTTTACCCTCAATGGAGGGGTGGTCTATTGGAAGAGCTCCAAACAAGATACCGTCGCAGACTCGACGATGGAGGCTGAATATATTGTTGTCAACGATGCCGCAAAAGAAGCGGTCTGGATTAAGAAATTCATTACTGAACTTCAGGTGGTTCCATCCATTGTTAATCCAATACCTTTGTATTGCGACAACAATGGAGCTTTGGCTTTAGCGACGGAACCATGGTCCCATCAGAAATCCAAACACATCTTAAGGCGGTATCACTTGATAAGGAAAATCTTTGATCGCCAGGAGATCGAGATGTGGAGAGTGAACACAAAAGTCAACACGGTGGATCTATTCACCAAGGCACTTTTTTAAGCACAATTCGAGAGACTATTTGAGATGTTGGGTAAGAGATACGACAACAACTGGCCCTAGTGCAGACATTGGGTACTCGCTACGCTAATATATGGCCTTAGTGCAAGTGGGAGATTGTTGGATTTGTATGCCATAGATGCCATTATTGTATATGTATACATATGGATGCATGGACATATGTATGTACAGGACAGTCTTGTTCGATATGATAGTATGCTATCTGGTATGTTTTTATCTTAACATGTGCATATATTTTACTTGTTATTACGTATCATTTATACATGTTGATAAAGCCTATAGGATCATTGCTTGACTACCTGCGTTGTGACGCCGATCATGCTTGTGGGAGCTGGGTAGTCGATAAGCACATCCTTATAGTGTCCCTAGTCATGGGAGGATCGAGACTGGGAATCAATATTCCGGAGTAGACTAGTGTATATGTTTCTAAAACCTAACAAGGGCGATGGTTGGTCCCACAGTGATTGGACTTTCGCACTTAAGATCATATACAGGTGTTCACTGGGGTGAGTACACTGGACGAACTCGTCGAGAACTTCTAG
Organism: Agapanthus africanus; assembly: GCA_030015575.1. Lineage (NCBI taxonomy): Eukaryota > Viridiplantae > Streptophyta > Magnoliopsida > Asparagales > Amaryllidaceae > Agapanthus > Agapanthus africanus. Next base: position 769,732,662 of record JASDDO010000019.1, on the reverse strand, counting down.
ATAGTACTATACCTATCGTCAGATAGCAGTTATCAGGTAGCATGAGTACAGGTTAGTCTTCAGACCTGAGATCGTCATTTGTCTCATGTGAGTTCCTACTGTACTTTGATTACTACCTTACCACGGCTCTACCGAGTCGTGAAAACATGTTTTAGTTGGGTACAGTCCCGAACCACATGGAGGCAGTGAGCGATTGTTGTGGATTCGTCTCTCCCGGTATAGGGAGTCGATATCGCACTGTGTTCGATTGGCCAGCACCATAAGATCTTGGCCAAGGCAGTTAGGATTTATTGATAGGTAGATCAGTAGTTTCCGGATTGGTCCTGAGCTACATCAGCACAAATTATCGGGTTATTAGGGTCTGATGTTTACCACCCCTAGAACCGGTATGCTATACTCTCAGACGAAGAGATCGGACTGTACGGAGATTGTTATAGATATGCTCAGTAGGGATCTGGATGAGTTTGTTCGTAGGCCTTCCTTTTCGACAGGTACCCGGGTAACCGTTACGTACAGCTAGTGCCGCTGACGTGCTTATGGTTATGGATTTATCCAGTAACTCACTGCCGGCGTACTGTCGAGTCTTTAGAGTCCCACATAGAGGATTTCTATGCTTCAGGCGAAATGATGTAATAGCCGTATTGGATACGTGCAAGGTTCTGATCGAATGATTGTACTTGTTACCCGGACTTTCGATCGGACGGTTGATAATACTAGCCGTCTTGGGATTGAGCCGGATTATTACATCAGGTATTAATTTAATAATTTACATATATGTATTTTGATATGTATATTCTAGTATTATGTTCTTTGTGTTATTCTATCTCTTTGGGTATTCGTATTTTGATACGAATACGAGTATGTATATACAGTAGAGTGTAATCTGTATTTATACGGAAAAAATTCTAGAAGGTGGACACCTCATTTTAGATTTATCCATTTATCTTTAAATGGAAAATAAGGTGTAAAGGTAGTGAGGGGAGTATGGTGAGAACCATACTTCAATAGTGTTGACAAATAAATTTTCAATTCATTTGTGCAAACTATTCAAATATGGTTGGGTTTTTATATTGGAAAAATAGTTTTACAAAACTATGGTTGAGTTTTTCTCTCATGAGATTTTTCATTTTCACCATTTAGTTTCACTCTCCTCACTAGCTTTCTTGAGCTCCTCCTCCTTCATCTTCAACCTCCTTTCTACAATCTCATGCCTTGAGAATCAAGAGAGGAGGTGAGATAGATACACACTTAGAACCATTCACTATATCCTAGATACTTTAGATTAGCAATCTAAAGTTTCTAGTTACTCCACTAGACTCTTAGTGTGGAGCTATAGACATGGACTGCATCTCTCGGGTGGATCATCTTCGACGGAGGAAGATTGGCGATCAAGCTCGATCCAGGAGATCTCAAGAAGAGCAAGGAAAGGTGATCAAGCTCGTTCAAGAAGATCCCTAGGAGCAAACGTAGAGGATAGAAGACTGAAGGTCACAAATCTTTTGTTGAGACACTTCTATCACAGTAGTTAGATCTCCTCTTTGTTAGCTAGTTTAGGTTTATGGTAGATTCTAGAACGGTTTTTTCTAGCGCTAGTTTTTCAAACTCCAAAAAATTTTGTTCCACAACGGCCATGGTTGATGGTCAGGGCGCTAGGAAATCCCAATAGCATGGAGTATCAGTTAGTATCATTTCTGATCGTGATACTCGGTTCCTATCACACTTTTGGAGGAGTCTACAGGAGAGTTTGGAAACTCACTTGAAATTTAGTACGGCCTATCATCCTCAGACAGATGGACAGTCCGAGAGGATGATCCAAACTCTTGAAGGTATGTTGAGAGCATGCATGTTAGATTTCAAGGGTTCGTAGGAGGATCATTTGCATTTGGTGGAGTTTTCTTACAGTAACAGTTTTCAGGGGACTATACAGATGGCTCTATTTGAAGTATTGTACGGTCGTATGTGTCGCTCTCCTGTCTGTTGCGACAATATTGGAGAAAGAAGATTGTTTGGACTGGAACTCATTGTGCAAACTGTGAAGAAAGTTAACTTGATTCGTGATCATATGAAGGTGGCACAAGATAGATAGAAAAGTTGGGTTGACACTGGAAGAAGACCTTTGGAGTTCGCTGTTGGCGATCTTATGTTCTTGAAGATATCACCGACTAGGAGACTAATCCGTTTTGGTAGTCGAGGAAAACTTAGTCCTTGATTCGTGGGGCCTATCGATATCATTGAGCATGTTGGAGAGTTAGCTTATTGATTGGTTTTACCACCATCCTTGGCGAGTGTTCATGTCACGACCCAAAATTTGGTACGTGACGACACTTAAATTACGTAACGTCTATAGGAGTAATGCAATTTAAGTAAGCGGAAACCCAGAAATCTAAACCATCAAAAGAAGTAAGTGATAAGAACATTATTAAAAAAACTTTTAGGAATATTGAGTAAAAATCTTTAAAGTTTAAATTTTGTTTTCTTAAAAATTTTGGCAGCACCTCCTTTGTAAAAACTAGCCCCGAAACGGGTACAAACATAAATTATAAGTAAAGCAAAATGTGATATAAATAAAGCATCTCTAAACGAGAGCAAACCACGCCCAAAGGCGGAAACAACCACCACAAGAAGATATACGACGCCGTAGCGAAGAAATAGACACTATAGAGTGAAAACAGCATAAAAGATAAAACTGCATAATAAAAGCCGGCTTACACGAGCACGACACCCAGAGTCACAAAATAATATACAGTATCATCCTCACATCTCATCTCTAAGTCCATACAAGAAGTAGTAGATGGAGAGTACTAGATACAATAAGATATACAAAGAACGTCATCGGATAACCGCAAAACCGACCTATAACAAAATGGCTCACAGCCAGTCGTAGCGGTATCCGCTTCAAAAAAATACAATAAGAAGAAGCCCTGCCGCGACTACTCTGAGGGGCAACCTATAAAATACTGTGGCACAACGGGGGTGAGTTGCCAATTTGTGAATAGTAAATAACATCATGTAGGTAATCGCAGGTATTGACGTACCGCGATAATCTATCACTTACAAACTGATAGTATAATATGCCAATATGTATATGCAACAGTCATGAAAGGTACTCTATCAGGTACTACTAATACATGAAGCAATGCATATCAAATGAATGCTGAGTATGGGATAAAACATATCATCATCAATGAATCGTCATCGTGGAAAAAACAGTGTCCATCAACGACACTCCAAATCCCAATACCTCAGGCACCATCACTCTGATCGGCCCTCATATCCGGTAAGTCTCATGGAACCTGAGTGTCCAACATTGACACTCAAAAACATCATGAAAACTAGTGTCCAGTATCGACACGTAAATCCACATATCATAAGCTCCGTCTGCGGGATTGGCCCGCGGGTTCCGGTAGAACGGGTCGGCCCATATCCATGTCATAACTCTGGTCGGTATCCTCCAGGTATCCTCCGTGTCCAAATACTATCACCGGTAGGTAGTAGTCCCTCTGCCAGGCTCATCGGCTAATCCATCAACAGACCTTTCTTGCCCCGGGGTACCATACCGGGCCCACCATGAACCCGCAAATGGCCTCATCCACTCCTCGCATCGGGTTTCTAATACAAGTCTCAGAACCGAGAAAACTCATGGTGGACGCATCGAAATATCGTATCAATAGAAACCGGGTTTTCAAAACAATACATAATTTCTTGAAATATCCCCACGGTTCTCAAATCTATAAATCACATGAAATCCATACCTCAATGCGTAAATCCATGAAATGTGGTATATACAACATAAAACAGTAATATGACATATCAAGGAAAAACCGCTATTTAAATGTATTAAGTTATTAAATATATCATGCGGTTCCCAATTTCTCCAAAATCCAACGCAACATCATACAAGGGTGAACATGTAGCTATAGCAAGGTATATGTGTAAGCATGTAGATATAGCAAGGTATATGTGTAAGCATGTAGGTATGCATGTATACTATATTTCATATGCACAATGGAATAAGAATCAATGTCTCAATGTCAATAACCGACACAATATCACATATGTATATATGTTGTGCATGTCATGGCAATTACTGATGGTGTGTGTATAGCATACAATTAGTGCTCATGCAACATAAACCGTCAGTAACAGTGTTGTGTCTTATTAATACTATGTCCGTATGCAATAAGAGAATGAGGTATGCAACAATGGTACACATGCACAATCAATGTACATATACTTATAACTAATAGTCATATCATTGAATCTAGCCCAGACGCATAACGCCATACGGGCGATTCCCCCGTAGATGTTAAATCTACTTACAGATGATCTTGAGCTAAGTAAAACCAACCATTTGCTTTCTCTTCTTCGCGGCGTCCGAAGTCCCCGCGATCCTAAAATCATACAATAACATAACAAGTGCATATTAGAAATCGACCAATAACACGTATAAACAACGTTTGACCGACGCACCAATTCCAATCAAACTCTCAAGTGTTCGTCTAGTGGCTAACGTGCGTAGCGACATCCCAAAACCAACCCAGGTGCAGCAGCTACACAAATTACACGAACCGTGTCGGATAACGTAACGCGTGTAGTCGTAAAACTAGAAACAAGCAAAGTGATCCTAGATTCTGTATACTGTCAAAACATAAAAATCAAGCAGTACCAAACACTTCTAAACAGCCGCAGACAGTTACCCTACAAAACCCAACCCCAACTCCACCAAAAAACCGAGCTCGCCAGAATTTCCCCAAAAGTCGCCGGCCAAAACCGATTAGGTGGGGTTCGTGCTTCAGTTGAATGCTTAGGGTCTCTAGTACATAACTATTATATTGCTAGATTTTCTAGTATACACTCGGGGTCACAGCAGATCACAGAAACTCCAATATGACACTAAAAATACGATATGTACACAAAACTATACTTTTAGTGTTCTAGACAACAACTATAAGGCAACACAACAATAAAACACCTATTTAACAGTTTAGAGGTTATAGCTATCCACACTTGCTCAAAAGATCCTAGCTTTCCATGCTCCAAGTGATCCTAGTGGCTAAAACATGACTTGAGAAGTGTTTTAGTGGTGTTTAATGAAGTTTTGCAAGGTTTTGTGAAGAAAAGGTAAGGGTTTCAGTTGAGGGAAGAGAAATAATTAAGAATGAGAGAGAGTGAGGTAAGAATGAGATATAATGAGAGTGTGAGGTGAGATAAGGATGAGAGGGTGAGTGTAGGGTGAGTTTTAGCCTTACACTTACTCTCTCCCTCTCCTCATAAATGCTAGCATTAATGCCCTCCATGACTCACCTAGCCACCTCTCCTCAATCCAAAACAAGAAGATAACTCTCACAAAAGAAAGCTAAGTGTAAGGTTAACATGGCATGGATTAGTTTAAGGTGTCATGGCCACTAAACAAGGTTAGCACTAAACAACCCCCATGTTAACATGCACAAGTGTGTGTAAGCCAAAACAATAATATAAAATATTGATTAATCTTTATAAAATGCAAGAAAACTATTTTGGTAACCTTTTTATTGAAAACCCGCATTATCGCTTAATTAACACTAATCGCATTCTAAGGTGTTACAATCTCCCCCCTTAAAGAAATTCGTCCCCGAATTTAAAATTGTTACTATGCGTACCTTCAAAGAGATGAGGGAATATCTTCTGCATCTCGCTCGCAGCCTCCCAAGTGATCTCCTCACTAGACGGGCTACGCCAAAGAACCTTCACAGATGGCAAGACCTTTGACCGAAGTTTCTCCACCTGCCGATCCAAAATAACTATCGGCTGCTTGGTGAACGAAAGATCGCGTTCTAGTTGAATGGTCTGGTGCTGAATCATGTGAGAAAGTTCATGAAGGTATTTGCGAAGTATCGACACAAGGAATACAGGGTGAACATCCGGAAATCTAGGTGGATGTGCCAAACGATAGGCAACGGTACCGACTCGCTCAAGGATCTCAAAAGGACCTACAATTCTGGGACTAAGTTTCCCTTCTTCCCAAATCTCATCACACCCTTCATCGGAGAAATCAGTAGGAATACATGACCCCCCCACTGCGAACTCAAGCCTGCGATGACGACGGTCGGCATAAGACTTCTGTCTGCACTGGGCTGCTCTCATCCTTTCCTGAATCAACTGGATCTTCTCCGTAGTCTCTTGAACTAGCTGGGGTCCAAAAATCTTGCTCCCGCTGAGTTCGGTCTAACAGACTGGCAATCGACACGATCTACCATACTAAGCCTAAAAAGGTGCCATCTGAATCGTCTCCTGATAACTGTTAGTGTAGGAGAATTCCATCAATGGCAAGTGATGATCCCAATTGCAACCAAAATTAAGCATGCACGCACGAAGCATATACTCCAGAGTCTGTATAGTCCGCTTTGACTGACCATCGGTCTACGGATGGAAAGCAGTGCAAAAACTCAAACAGGTACCCAAGGCTTCCTGAAGCTTCTGCCCAAGACGGCTAGTGAACTGGATGCCTCTATTGGATACAATGCATGAAGGAACTCCGTGCAAACGCATAAATTCACCAATATACAACTGAGCATACTGAGCATAACCGAAAGTGGTCTTCACTGGAAGGAAGTGAGCCGCTTTCGTTAACCGGGCAACAATCACCCAGATGGAGTCATACCCTTGACTAGACCTGGGTAGACCCACAACGAAGTCCATGAAGATCTGCTCCCATTCCCACTTTGGAACGGTTAAATGTTGCAAATCCCCTGCCGGTCATAAATGCTCAGCCTTAATTCGTTGACAAGTCAGGCACCTCGAAACGAAATCCGAAACATCACTCTTCATCCCTGCCCACTCGTAACTATCTCTCAAGTCATGTTACATCTTGGTGGAACTTGGGTGAACACTAAAACCTGACTGCTATGCCTGTTATAGAATCTTGCGTCTCTACTCATTGGTATCAGGTACATACAAACGAGTCCCGAAACATAGCACACCCTGGTCATCAGTCAGAACTCCGAAGCTCTACCCTGTCAAACATGTTCAAGAATCTCATACAAAGAATCTCAGACAAACGGGCATCGGCGGGCTGTGCCTCACAAAAACGATTAAGTAGAAGTGGATGGGCACGGAAATGAGCAAGCTGTCCCCCAATGGAGGTGAACTTAAACTGTACTCAGCTGTCGTACAAGAACTGCCAATCTGCAGAATATTGTCTCTGAACTGCGCTCAACTGAACAAGCTACCCTCGGGCCTACGACTCAAAGCATCTGCTATCACATTCACCTTGCCCGGGTGATAAAGGATCTTACAATCATAATCTTCACAATCTCCATCCAACGGCACTGTCTCAAAATTAGATCCCGCTGCAGGAAGATGTGCTTAAAGCTCTGGTGGTCTGTGAAAATCTAACACGACTTCCCGTACAAGCAGTGTCTCCAAATCTTAAGCGCAAGACCACCGCGGCCATCTCAAGATCATGGGTGGGATGATTCTGCTCGTGCTCCTTCAATTGTCGGGAAGCATAAGTGATAACTCTATCATGCTGCATCAATAGACAATCGAGCCCTACTCGCGAAACATACAGTAAACAACAAAATCACCCGATCCAGAAGGCAAAGATAGAACTGGTGCAGTCGTCCACCGAGTCTTCAACTGCTGAAAACTCAGATCGCATGTCTCGGTCTAAAGAAAAGGAATCCCCTTCCTGGTCAATCCGGTCAGCGGTGTAGCGATACTCGAGAAGTCCTGCACGAAACAGCGGTAAAAACCAGCTAAGCCCAAAAGCTACATACCTCAGTCATTGATACAGGTCTGGGCCAAAGCTGTACGGCCTCGATCTTCCTCGGGTCCATACGAATACCAACTCCCGTAACCACATAACCTAGGAAGTCAACACTATCAAGCCGGAAGGAACACTTCGAGAATTTAGCAAACAACTGGTGCTCTCTCAATGTCTATAAGCAATACTCAAGTGCTGCTCATGTTCCTCTCGACTCTTAGAATAAACCAGTATGTCATCAATAACACAATAATAAACTGGTCGAGGAACGACCTGAAAACTCTGGTTCATCACATCTATGAACGCTGTTGGGGCATTGGTGAGTCTAAACGACACCACCAAAAATTCATAATGCCCGCAACGCGTACTTAACGCAGTCTTCGGAATGTCATCATTCCGAACCCACAACTGATGATAACCTGATCACAAATCAAACTTGGAAAAATGTCCCGCACCCTGGAGCTGATCAAACAAATCGTCAATGCGAGGTAAAAGATACCTATTCCACACCGTTGTTGGCTATAGTGCCCTCAAGGCAATTATCATAGTCGCGGACTTGTGATTATGATGATTGAGGCAGGACCTATACCGATAAAACAGTCTTACTCAAGATGATAGTATGCTATCTGGTTTGTCTTTATCATCATGTACATGTTGATAGAGCCCATAGGATTCTTGCTTGACTGCCAGCATTATGATGGCGATCATATATGTGGGAGCTGGGGTCTATAAGCACATCCTTAAATGTCCCTAATCGTAGGAGTATCGAGACCGGGCATCGATACTCCAGTGTATACTAGTGTATACTGATCGAGACCCCGACGAGGGGCAGTGGCCAGGTCTCACAAGCAATTAGTGTTAGTTTGTTCACCTAAGATAGTATGCAGGTGCTCATTGGGTTATGAGTACACTGGACGGACTCGCCGGGAACCTGCTAGTTGGTATTATACCTATTGTCATATAGCAGTTCCCAGGTGACATGTGTACAGGTTAGTCTGTCGACCTGAGATCGTTATTTGTCTCGTGTGAGTTCCCGCTGTGCTTTGATTACTACCCTACCACGGCTCAAAGGAGTCGTGCAAACAGGTTTTAGTTGGGTACAGTCCCGAGCCACATGGAAGCAGTGATCGGATCGTCGGGGATTCGTCTCTCCCGGTATTGGGGGTTGATGTCGTATTGTGTACGGATGGCCATCACCATAAATCCATGGCCATGGTAGACGAGGATTACCGATCCAGGATCGATAGTTTCTCAGGAAGTGATAGGTATCATGCCGACACTAAATATCGCGTTGTTAGGGGTTTGACTTTATCCACCCCGTAGACTCGATATGCGATACTCTTAGACAAACAGACCGGACTGTACGGATATTGTCACTGACAGGCTCAGTAGGGGTTCAGGATGAGTTTGCTCGTCAGCCTCCTTTTCGCTCTATACCTGGGTAGCCGTTACGTACAGCTAGTGCCGCTGACGTGCTTGTGGTTAAACCCACTGCCAGCGTATTGACGAGTCTTTAGAGTCCCACACAGAGGGTTTTCACGGTTCAGGCGATATGGTGTACATGTTGTACGTTGGTGCATACAGGTGTCCGGTTAAATATGTGCACATGCTGCGCAGACTTTAATCGGACGGTTGATAATACTAGCGGATTAGGATTAAGCCAGGTTATTAAATCAGGTTTTGATTTAATAATTTACATATGTATTTATATATATGTATTCTAGTATTATTGTTCACTATTTGTTTTCTCTCTCGACTATTCGTATTTTTATACGAATACGCGTATATGTATTTCGATACATGTACCGGGAAGTATTCCGTATTTTATACGGAATAGCTTCTAAAAGGTGCCACCTCATTATTGATTTTCTTTATTGAAAATCTTTTGGGAAATGAGGTGGAGGGGTGACATGGCATGAACATGGTCAAAGCATGGTTTTGTGCATGTTGTGAGGCATGTAGCAAAGCATGGTTTTGTGCATGTTGAGAGGCATGTAGCAAAGCATGGTTTGCTTTGTTTATTGTAATTTGAAAATTGGAAATGTTTTTTTTGGTTGATGGGAGAGAGAGGGGGGCCGACCACTATGATGGGGGGAGCTCTTTTTCATTTGGTTAATTTTTCATTACATTTTCACACATGCTCTCTCTCACTCTCTCATGCTTCAAACTAAAAATACAAAGCCATTTTTCATTGTGGTTCATGCCAAAGCTTTCACCTCCTTCATCTTCTTCTTGAGTTTCTCATTGAGCTCAAGGGTAGAGAGAAAAAACATAGTGACACGCTACTACACCTCGAACCTCCATAGCTAGCGACTTTGGAGCATCGATTACCTCGTTCATTGAGGTTGGAGCTTGCGCCGTTTCCCTCGGGTGGATCATCGGAGATGGAGGAAGACCGGCGACCAAACCACATCAAGGAGCCACTAGGAGCTTGGAATGAAGTCCGAAGGACGTGGATCAACTCGGTATAACGATTCTAACTCTTAATTAGCTTGCTAGTTTAGGGTTTAAGGTCGATCCGTAAATCGGGTAGCGGTAGCGCTAGTTTCAGAAAGTTTTGTTCCGCATTTTAGCCGCGTTTTGATGGCCGGGGTGCTGCCGGAACCCTTCATGGTATCAGAGCCACCCTTTAAACCCCTTACTAGCTTGTTTAAACGTGCTTGAAAGATCGATCGACGGAAATTTCCGAAATCACGATTCCATTTTCATGTTTGCTATCGATTTTTAAAAGTGGTCAAAAAATTATTTCAGGCATCTTAAAATCCGTGCAGGCAAATCTAAGGCTACACAAAAATTTGGGCTCTTGATGCCTCTACATTGCCGCAGATCCGCCGCACTTATCCCCCATTGGCGGCTGTTCCGCGGCCATTTATTGGCGACGGGCCTTCAAATTTTCATTGTAGCTCCTATACTTGGAATTGTGATTTTTGTGATATTCTGTTTTGGCTCAGTTTTCTGTGTAGTGGACAATTTGGAATTTTGTCGATCGATATTTCAAGTGTACGTTTAACAGTACATACATTTCTATCTGCGACCGCGAATGTCATTTGATCGGTAAACCCGTCTAACTGCTATATGTTCTTTTAGACGGGTTTGCGAACGTGACATTCACGTTGATGTTCTGTGGTGTGCTGTGATGTTAGTTGGATCGTCGTGGTGGATAGCAATTGTGCAATGATAGTACAGTTGTTTTCATTTGTACATTCGATATTGTGGGGCGAGCGTCCGACATATGGACTGCCGTCACTGCCAGTTTGTATATTATTCTTTTGGGGCACGACCGGGCTGAGGTCGATGTCACCCTTGTATATTATTTTATTTTCTGTACTAGGATTACCATGAGGTGGAGTGCACGGATAGCCGGGTTCTAGAGGGCAACTGGTCCGCATCACATGGCGTTGAGATGGAAGGGACCTTACTCTAGAATTGGCGGGCTATTCGCCGCACTCGTAAGGGGTATAGGTATGACCCACGGAGGGGCGCTCAAGTTACCGGATTCCGAGAAGTGCCGGGTGGCCCATTCATGTTGTTGAAGGGGGCTGCCTCACTTCTGGTTTTTGCGGGTAACTTGCCGCGCTCGTAGGGGTCTAGGTTTCATTGCATATGCTATCCACACGACAGGGAACGTCGGGTCTCACTTGCGGCTCAAGTGAAACTCGGGGCTCCAGATTATCCACCATTCTGTATTGCTTCTGTGATGTTTCTGTGATGTTGCTTTATATCATGCCTGGGACGAATGTTATATATATATATATATATATATTTATATATACTAGTAGATGTTGTATATGTTTTGCACCCGCGCTAGCCCAGTCCCCGCTCTGTCGTTAATTAAGTAACCTAAGGGATGATGACGGGACCCAGTGGCGAATGCGGATGGCATATACGTATATTTTATTTTCGTTCTTTTCTGGTGTGATTAATTGATGGGACTGCATAGATTCTTATCAATGCAAAGATAAAACAAACCTATATATGATGTTGTTGGAACCAAGTTTTTTAAAAAACCGACATTACAGATGTACACTTTTTCTTTGCATCGTGGTATTCATTTTGGAATATCCTGCACCTCATTCGACGAGGCAAGGGCCGAGATCCCTTCATCGGGAGTGACCCCTTGGGTAAAAGTTTGCGTCAACGTAATACTTTATTATAGTCGATTGTTTTTTGTTTGCATCGTGGTATTCAGTTTGGGATATCTTGCACCCCATTCGACGGGGAAAGAGCCGAGATCCCTTCACCGGGAGTGACCTCTTTAGCATTCGCCAGTATATATTTATAAAAACCACTTGGATTCCTTCAACGATATCAAGTTCATTACGTTAAAGGTTTTTCGCCAAAAACCAGTCGTAGCCATCCGTCATTTCGGATAAGTAGTGCATAGTATTCGTGCGGTGTTTGTTGGCCAAAGTCAAGGCATCGTGTACGGTAGCTGTGTGTTGCTTGTCCGCTGCATGGATATGCATTGGTTTAGGACAGTCGTACCACTTTGTTGGCCAAAGTCAAGGGTGTGTGCGGGTGGGTCTAAATCAATCGGCACAATAACGGGTAGAACTTGACTTGCAGGTTATAATTTGTTGGCCAAAGTCAAGGTCATAAACCGCTTGGGGTAAAAATCACATCGGGAGTTTCAAATATATAGGAAACTTACCAAGCTTGCGCATACCTTCTGGAGTGTGGTGACTTGAGTGGCTTCCATCAAGTTATCATGCGATGATAGTTGGATCCCGATTTCCACTGATGAGTAGGATTACTCCTCGGGTAATTCCGACTAATTCTCCTTTTGGGTTTGGAGGAGAATTCGAGGAAACAGTGGGAGCCATCCAGATTAGATAAAATGATTAACCATTCTAATCTAGGTTAGAGTGCACGCTGAGTGTTTCTTTTCTCTCTCTCTGGCTGCGTCTATGACCCGACCTTTGACTAAAACTCATAAAACCAAGTTAACCGACCCTTCTTAAAACACTTTGGCTTTTGGAATGTCACGGTGTCGCATACATCATTACCACTTCTATGTCACCTTTGCTTTTCTCCAGAACACCTTGTATTACTACGAACATCCACTTCCATTGGATAAATCCATCGTATAGTTACATACGAACTCGAAGGATCTGATTCGAGGATGGATTCTGGTTCTAGAGAGATTGAATAGGATTATTCGGTTGTCTTTTCTCTTTACCTTCTCTCAGGTTGTGAGGGCTCCTAGGATTAGGAGAGGGTACACCTATTGAGCTTATTGGATAGTCTTCCTCCAAACCATAGGCAGGTGCCGAACGGTAGGGAAGGAAGAAAACCAACAAGCTTAACTGTGGTGTACAGAAGGTAATAAGTAAAGACATATAAAGGGATTAGAATAATGGCAAAGAAAATTGCGATCACCATCATTCACGACAAAGACCATGTATACCCCTGCCACTCCTACATACACTTTTCATTTCTCTAGGACACTCCGTATCACTACGGATATCCACTTCCATTGGATAAATCCATCGTATAGTTACATACGAACTCGAAGGAACTTTTTCGAGGATGGATTCTGGTTCAGGAGAAAAAGAATAGGATTATTCAGATGTCTTTTCTCTTTACCTTCTCTCAGGTTGCGAGGGCTCCTAGGATTAGGAGAGTACACCTATTGCGCTTATTGGATAGTCTTCTTCAAAACCTTAGGCTGGTGCCAAACGGTAGGGAGTGAAGAAAACCAATTAGCGTAAAGGAGGTGTACATAAGGTAATAAGTAAAGACATAATAAAGGGATTGCAGAGAGGGCAGGTAAGTATATGGTTACTGTCATGATTCAGGATAATGGAAGAGGCGTTACTAGGAATACCAGTTAACCCTTTTGAAACATTTTTATGTTTAAGTTTTACTGTGCGATGTTAATTGAAAAATGTTTTCCCAATAAGAATCTATCTCCAGGGTATGTATTTACCAGATCAGTTTCTCACATCTGTATGTTATTACAGATGGTGAGTGGGAGTAAGATATTGGGAATTAGGTGATTAGATCCTCATTATATCAGAATTCGTTGTAATTGATGATATTTGAGGAAATCGTCTGGATTTTGCCGGATGGAAAATATTTGGTTCTGAATATCCGTTGTTATGCACCAATTTCAAACTGATATATCTGTACATTTATTTTATAAAGTGAGATATAACTTTTTGATATTGTGTCTATGACATTTACCTATATCAGTTGGTGATTAGGTAAGGTGCATTCAACAGCGGTGTAATTCTTCTTAACCATAGTACAATTTTCAACCTACGACGCACAGGGTTTGAGTTATTGAACTCAGTGGACTTGTACAAAGTATTGTATGTTGTCCAGTGTCCATTTGGACAAATGGGTAGGTACTCATATTATATTCTGTTTACTTATGACTTCTCCAGTTCTGGACATGTATTTCGTTGAAATGCAAGGTCCAGATATTCAGAAGTTATAGGTATAAGAATAAAGTAGAGAACCATTTGTTGTAAGTATCAGGATTCTTCGAGGAAGTCGAAGATGTAGATACTTGTGTTTGGTATTCAGTTAATAGTAATGGTTTTGCGAACTTGCTTCTTTTTCAGATTACTCATATATGGATGCACTCCTAGATGAGTAATGCTGATTGTCCTCTTTCCATTTGGTTGAAATGCACTGGAGACGGCTGCATGATTTTGAATCTGGTTCCAAATTAGATTAGTTCTTTTGTTTCTATATTAGATATATATAGAATCAATTTATATCTTAACGATATTAAGGTATAGGGAGTTGTCCGGCTGATGCTTAAAACCAGAATCCGGATAAACTCAAGGCACGTTTCAGTAATGGCTGTTTGTGGGTTATCCCGGGCTTTGACGAGGGTTGACTTTCTACCATCAGGAAGATCAATATTTATATTGTTCTTGACTCGCCACAGTTTTAATAAAATGGATTTTTTTTTCAGAAAATAGAAGTGGGAGTATGGTAGAACTGGAAGTTATTCCAGAACCACAAACGACTACTGGAAATTTAAAAGAACCTAAGGATTCAATTGGATTTGATATTCCATTAGCCACTCTGCAGATTTGGTGGGTAATCTCAGTCACCCGAGAGGTACTTCGGTCTTCTCAGAGACGGTGACAGGGAGGTTCTTGTTTACCCAGACTTGCCCTTGCTATTGTTCTAGACTATAAGACCTGGTAGGAGGATGAGTATAGCGTCGTTCTAAACTAGTTTTAGAAGTGCACGTGTATATGACTCTGCCAGAGGGTTGTTGTAGTCAGTGGGAGAAGCGGAAGCATAGTAGGCAAGTAGCTTATGTCTATTTACAGACTAAAGCAGGTATAGCGGAAATAGATCTATTTTTGATGTGACAGTCATAGGCTTTGACTTCATCAGAATAGGAGATGGATCTGGTAAGAAGGTAGTAGGGTATAATGTCTAGGTATTGGGATGACATGCACTTGATAGGAAGGGATATTCCTATACTACGATCGGTTATACTGTGGTTGTCATAAAGTTGTTTCTTCATACAGGATATAGATGTAATATCAGGGTTTCTGGTTACTAGATCTATGGTTTTAGATCTAAATTTGGGAAGTATCCTAATCTGGGTACTTTGACACTAAATGGACGACTCCTGGCATGGTGGTGTACCTGCAGTTGATGGAGTCACCCTCTCTAAAGGTGTCTTACAGACTAAAGGGGAAAGGGATCTACATGATTAGCATATCACTTGTTTAGGCAATTGAGTTAATCATGAAATGTCAAGTACCACACTAGATATTGTTTTTTGCACTAGCTGTAATAAACATATATTAATCCAATTCTGGAGAAACATTGGGAAGCAGTTTATGAACATAAGTAAATGTTCTTGGGATATGGTAACGACAGCCTCCTTCAAGAGTCAGTTATCATTTCAGGCTTCCAAGCTGACCTAGATGACAGAGTAACTGTCAGAGTTACCGTTTTTCCCACCTTTGAGGAACAGTATGTTGGACAGGTAGTCCAAGCGGATACTGAGGAAAGGCATAGCGCAGGATACTGATTAAATTCAGTGGACGATACAGTCTGAGTAGTTAGCTGGATTTGGAGTTCATTTGTGAACTGGGTCCCATCAGATATCTAGACAAATTCTAAGACAGGTATTGCTCATTTCGGGAGATAACTTTCTCCGCGAAGTTGAGATATAGAGAGATACAGAAAGAAACATTGGAGCGGATCCACTCACTGAGGCTATTTCTCGAACGCAATCATTTTCGCAAATGGGCTTTGCGAAACTGATTAGTAGAGAAGTTGGTGGTTCGGTATCACACGGGCTGTGAGTATGCGACATCGCAATAATTAGCCTTAAGTGCAAGTGGGAGATTGTTGGATATAGTGCCCTCAAGGCAATTATCATAGTCGCGGACTTGTGATTATGATGATTGAGGCAGGACCTATACCGATAAAATAGTCTTACTCAAGATGATAGTATGCTATCTGGTTTGTCTTTATCATCATGTACATGTTGATAGAGCCTATAGGATTCTTGCTTGACTGCCAGTATTATGATGGCGATCATATATGTGGGAGCTGGGGTCTATAAGCACATCCTTAAATATCCCTAATCGTAGGAGTATCGAGACCGGGCATCGATACTCCAGTGTAGACTAGTGTATACTGATCGAGACCCCGACGAGGGGCGGTGTCCAGGTCTCATAAGCCATTGGTGTTAGTTTGTTCACCTAAGATAGTATGCAGGTGCTCATTGGGTTATGAGTACACTGGACGGACTCGCCGGGAACCTGCTAGTTGGTATTATACCTATTATCAGATAGCAGTTCCCAGGTGACATATGTACAGGTTAGTCTGTCGATCTAAGATTGTCATTTATCTCGTGTGAGTTCCCACTGTGCTTTGATTACTACCCTACCACGGCTCAAAAGAGTCATGCAAACAGGTTTTAGTTGTGTACAGTCCTGAGCCACATGGAGGCAGTGATCGGATCGTCGGGGATTCGTATCTCCCGGTATTGGGGGTTGATGTCGCATTGTGTACGGGTGGCCATCACCATAAATCCATGGCCATGGTAGACGAGGATTACCGATCCAGGATCGATAGTTTCTCAGGAGGTGATGGGTATCATGCCGACAATAAATATCGCCTTGTTAGGGGTCTGACTTTATCCACCCCCCTAGACTCGATATGCGATACTCTTAGACGAACAGACCAGACTGTACGGATATTGTCACTGACAGGCTCAGTAGGGGTTCAGGATGAGTTTGCTAGTCAGCCTCCTTTTCGCTCAATACCTGGGTAGCCGTTACGTAAAGCTAGTGCCGTTGACGTGCTTGTGGTTAAACCCGCTGCCAGCGTATTGACGAGTCTTTAGAGTCCCACACAGAGGGTTTTCACGGTTCAGGCGATATGGTGTACATTTTGTGTAGGGTTCCTAGGCACACTAATGAGGTCTCACAAGACATCAACCATGCTAATTTCAAGAATTACAAGTGCCGAGAAACCCTAATACGGATCGTTGACTAGAAAATAGGCGAAACAAACAACTAGTTAACAACTTAACTAAATGAACGGAAATACAACCTTTATAGATCCGGTCCTCCACCTCCATAGCTCTGCGATGAAGTCCCCTCGCTGCGATCATTGGATCTCGGGCTCTAGCGTTGGCTTTATCGGAGAAATGGGCGGGCTAGGTCGCCGACTTCGATGCCGAAGATGATCTACGTCGAGGCAACACAAGATCAAGCTCCAACTTCACCAAGCCATGAAACTTGTGAAGAAAACACCCTATACTACTTGGCAAGTGGTAGAGGATGAAGAAATAGGAAGTGGGTTCACTTTAGAATTGGATTTCTCACTCTTTTTGTCAAGGCACCATTGTTGGTAGCAAGCTTCTTCATCTTGAAGAAGAAGAAGAAGAAGAAGATAATATGATGTGATAAGTAATTTCCAAATAGAAAATAAATGAATACTTATCATAAACAAACCATGGTCAAGTGTAGAGAATGAACTAGGGTTAAGTTAAAGGGTTAGGGTTTAGGAAAGAAACAAAATGGCTTTGACTTTCAACACTTCAAGAAGTTTCAAGAAAGAAACAAAATAAGTCACCATTTTATTTATCCTTCCAAAAAGAATAAATAAATAAATAAATGAATATATAAGAAAATCAAAACCCTAACCATTTAAATAACCATGGTTTAATTCTTTACACAAACCCAAGTTTGCATGTATCATCAAACATGATACAAACAAGTGCACAAAAGTATATCACATATACAACTTGTGTATTTCAAGTGAGAAAATCCTTTTTAAGTGAACCAATACTAGTTAATGCAAAGTAATATATCAAATATATAATTATACATTAAATCATTAAATCAACACTTGATTCAATAATCCGGTCATGTCGCATATAACCAACCAGTATCCAATGTATCGACTTATCGAATCAATCCTCGATTCGATAACTAGGTTATATCGCATACAACCAATCGATACATTCATCGCGAGAATAGAATACAGTATCACATACACGCATTAGTCTCGGTCCCGCACATATCTCATATGCGCTCCTATTTCGTTTCGCTTGAGCCAGGAAACCTCTGTGTAGGACTCTAAAGACTCGTCAATACGCCGGCAGCAGGTGATGATCATATCAAACACCCACAAGACGCAAGCGGTCTGCTAAACGTAACGGCCACCCGGGTATTGAGCGATCAGAAGATCGACGAGCAAGGCCGCTCATACTCCTGTGAATCCAACCAGTAACACTTACCGTACAGTCCGGTCTCGTCGTCTGATATGTCGCATATCTCGCCTAGGGGTGGTAAACGTCAGACCCCAATAGCTCGATAAGTCGTGTCGATATGAGGTCTATAA
Organism: Agapanthus africanus; assembly: GCA_030015575.1. Classification (NCBI taxonomy): domain Eukaryota; kingdom Viridiplantae; phylum Streptophyta; class Magnoliopsida; order Asparagales; family Amaryllidaceae; genus Agapanthus; species Agapanthus africanus. The sequence continues at coordinate 769,714,076 of JASDDO010000019.1, read as the reverse complement.
CAATTCGAGAAACTACTGGTAACACTTACCAGTAAATCTCAGCAACCCTGGCCAGGGATTTCCGGTTATAGCCAATCGAACACAGTGCAACATCAACTCCCTATACCGGGAGAGACGAATCCCCTCTTATCGCTCATTGCCTCCATGTGATTCGGGACTGTACCCAAAAACCACCGCTATGCACGCCCTCTTGGACGTGGTAAGGTGGAAATCAAAGCACAGTGGGAATCACACAAGACTCTATGACGATCTCGGGTCAACAGACTACTCTGTACCAGTGTCACCAGAGAACTGCCATCTGACGTAAGGTATAATACCATCTGGGAGTTCTCGGCGAGTCCGTCCAGTGTACCCAGTCTCGACTGAGCACCCGCAAACCATCTCTGATGTCAAACACCAATGGATATGGGATCATCCATCGCCCATCTGTATGGGTCGAGAAGGTAAACGCTAGTCTACTCTGGTATATCGATGCCCAGTCTCGATACACCCACGACTAGGGAATTTGAAGGATGTACTTATGGACTACCATGTCCCCACTAGTATGATCCGCATCATAGTCCAGGTAGTCAAGTACACATCCTAAGGGCTTTACCAACATGTAACAGAGAGACAATCAGTGTACACGTTAAGGTAAAGAGCAACCAGATAGCATACTATCATGTCGAGCAAGAAAGTCCTCCATATATATGTCCAAGCATCCACTACAATATACATCCTATGTATAGTAATGGCCTCTAGGGCATACATATAACTGACAATCTCCCACTTGCACTAGGGCCATCTGATAGCAGTGGTTGTAGTATCTCATACTCAACCATCCCATAAAAGTCTCTCTTTGGGAAAAGTCCTTTGTGAGTGGATCCGCCGTGTTATCCTCTGAGTCTGCTCTCCTAACCTCGATCTCCTTGGAGATCAACCATCTCCATGATCAGGTGATACTGCCTTAGAATATGTCTGGATCACTGATGGGACGGACGTTCTTTGGCATAAGCCACAACTCCATTGTCTCACAATGGTAGAAACGAAGTTCAACTCATGAACTAATATACACCCAGACTGCCTCTTTGGTAGCATGTTAAGTAGCGATGTATCTTGCCTTTATCGTCTAGTATGCCACGGTATCTAGCTTGGAACTCTTCCAACATACCATCCCTTTACTAAGGGTAAAGACAATGCCTGTGACTGACATTCAGTCGTCTTTATCACGCTGGAACCCTTCCAGTGATTCTCCCCAGGATCGATTGATACCATCACACTACAACTAGTGAGTATCCTAATATCCAATTAGATCTATCTCATAGATCCAAAATCCAGGATTTAGGAGGTATCATTTTGATCCTATATGGAGAATCATTATGATAAGCGGAGATTGATCGAGCGTAGCATAGGAAACTCCTTCCCTATCAAGAGTATGTTATCCACTTACTCTACGAGGATCGTCACCATACTCCCTACTACCTTTTTGTTTCTACAAGGTTCATCTACCATTTTGATGATGTCAAACTCTTTGACTACTTCATCAAAACAGACGTTCCAACTCCGCGATGCCTGCTTTATCTTATAAAGCATCTTGTACACGTTTCCGCTGCTCCCACTGTCTACGAAGCCCTCTGGCTGTGTACTTATAGACGCCCTCTTCTAAAACATCATTTAGAAAAGCTGTCATGATACCCAACCACCAGATATCGTAGTCATGGTATGTAGCCGTGGCAAGTAGGATCTGGATGGACTTAAGCATAGCCACTGAAAAAGGATTCATCATTATCCACGCCTGGTCGATGATGAAAACCTTTAACATGTCTAGCTTTGAAAGTCTCAACTTTTCCAAGTACACCAAGTAATCTTCTCAAGATATACTTGCTCCTGATGGGGATTTAACCCTTCAGATATAGCAACCAAAGTCCATACTTTGTTGGTGTACATGGATTCCATCTCAGATCGCTAAGCATCCAGCCATTCTTATAGAGTCCCTACTCTCGATGGCCTGCTCGAAACTAGTTGGGTCATCATCTCATGATGCCATCCACGCTCCCACTGTCATAAAGAAACCGAAGTATCTTTCTGGTGGGTGAGGAACCCTACTAGATCGGCGGAGAGGCTGAGGTTCGTTGGAATCTACTGAATCCTTTGGTTCTATCAAATCATCAGCTGCAGTTTGTATGGCTGGAACATTTCCAGTTCTACATAACAGACCTTGCCTCGAGCTTGTCCGGATTTTGCTTTTAGACATAGGCCGGACAACCCCAAATCTTAACTAACTTAAGATATGGGCTCTTCCCTTTCCATATCACATATGAAGTGGTAGGCAACTGATTTGATTGGAACCCTATTCAATAGGTATGCAGCTTCTCAAGTGCATAACTCCCAAAAGGAAATAGGAAACTCAGTAGTACTCATCATAGACCACACCATATCATATAGGGTGCTATTGCTCCGCCCCGATATACCATCGTGCTATGGTGTATACGGAGGAGTAATGCTGAGAGAGAATCTCATTCTCCTTTAGAATAGTCCAGGAATTCCGTGCACAAGTATTCTCCTCCTTGATCGCATCAAAGGACATAATACTTATACCCTCAATTTGGTTCTCTACTTCTAACTTATATTCCGTGAATATCTCAAAAGGTTCGGACTTGTGTTTCAACAGGAACATATGTCTGAATCTTGAGAGATCATCAGAGAATGTAATGAAGTACAAAGAACCGGTCTTGGCATGTGTAGACAGGGGACCTTTACACATCAACATGTATCATCCCAAGAGTTCACTAACTCTTTCTCTGTTTCCATTAAACAGAGCTGGTGTCATTATATCTTTGTGACATGACAGGCAAGTTTCACAAGATGTAAATTCAAACTGATTTAAATATGCATCTACATGTAACTTCAGCTAGTCAGGTCGCACTGATATGACCTAGTCTACAATGCCTCAAGAAGGATTCGTTCATTTCTGAACTCTTCCTCTTGTGTGTGTTCTGTATACTAAGAACTGTAGTTTGATTTAGAACGTCAATGCTTTTAGATAACGTGCCTGAACCGATCAACTTTTGATATAGGAAATGTTCAAAACATTATCCAACAATACAAAATTTTATCATTTCTTTACTAATAAAGAGACTGATATGATTTTGTATATCAGGTTCAGTATCTAATAGCATTTGTTTAGAATCAATGTATTGTAATACAGGGTGACAGTGACCAACAGACTTGGCTGCAACACTTGCCCCGTTTTCTGCCTCATGAAACTTATCACCCGTTCTCAGTTCTCTACCTTTCTGTAGCCCATGTAACTGATTACATTTGCGGGATCCTGATCCGGTATCTAATACCCAGGACGTAGAGGATACTGAGAAACAGTTCTTTATAATGAACACACCCGAAGATGATGCATCAGCATGCACTCTCTTCGTTTGGGCGGTACGGGAATTCTGGTAATCCCCAATTTCCTGCTCTGTCTTATAACAATTATAAGATGGAGCGGGACCAACGTTCCCCAGCTCAGTATAACAAGCGGGTTCGGTCAAATATCCGTATTATTATCTTGATTAAGGCATGATATGGTCGCTACCTGGAGAGAGAGAGAGAAGAAAACACTCAGCGTGTGCTCTTGCAAGAATAGATTGGTTATTATTTTATCTAATCAGGATGGCTCCCACTGTTTTCATCAAATCTTCCTTCAAACCTTAAAAGGAAAGACTAGCCGGGATTAATTACACACTACAAGTTCGCCAATCTTTCAGCCAGGCCAGTGTCGGTACTTTGAGGGAGGTCCCCCGTGCTTTCGCACGAACCTAATTAATGTAAACCTCGTTTTCCCAGAGGCGTAACCTCGTTAACACCTTTCTAGACACCTACTTGATCGGCTAATTGTAATGTATAAAACTCTCCCAGGAGTAACTCTTACTCGCAGCGGGTATCGGGATCCAACTATCTCATAGAAGGTATGCAATCTCATTGCAAATTTCAACACTTGAAATTCCCGATAATATTTTACCCCTAGCGTCCTATGACCTTGACGCAGGCCAACAAACCATAGTCCGCTAGTCAAGTTCAACCCGTCATTTCTTGATTGAATTAAACCCACCCGCACGACCCTTGACGCAGGCCAACAAAGTCGCACGACTACCCTAATCCAATCTGCATCATATGCATAAGCAGATAAATACTAGTTAGCTACCGCACACTACGCCTTGACGCAGGCCAACAAACGTAGCATGAATACTAACTACCACTTATCTGAAATGACGGAGGGCTACGACAGGTTTTTTAGAAAACCTATTGCGTAATGAATTTGATATCGTTGTAGAATCAAATGATTTTAAAATGGAGTGTTTTTTTAGGCTTTTCTAGTTTTGCTAAAGGGGTCACTCCCGGTGAAGGGATCGTCGGCCCTTTCCTCGTCGAATGAGGTGCGGGATATATCATATATATCACTGTGCAAAGCAGAAACTATAGAAGCTATCAAAAGACAAACCGAGTGTGTAGTATCTGCCAGTTATTGCTAAAGGAGTCACTCCCGATGAAGGGATCTCGGTCCTTTCCTCATCGAATAAGGTGCAGGATATATCATATATACCGCTGTGCAAAGCAAGAACTGTAGCTACCTGTTTTATTTATAGAAATTCGATTCCACAACATCTTTAGGTTTCTTTTACTTTCATTAATCATATTAATGAAGTGCCATCATTTAAGTTACCTAAACCTCACAGATAAATACGACGTACACTTATGCCATCCGCATTCGCCTCGATGTCCCCTCGTGTACCGTTAGGTTAGGTAACTAACGACAGAGCGGGGCAGGGCTAGCGCGAGTGCAAAACGTAAGTAACGTCTATATAATATATCATATATACTATATACAATATTTATCACAGAACATCACATGATCACATCACAGATATAGCAGCAGAAGAAACATATGAAACATTGGATATACTAGGACGTCCGTGTTTTCAATACGAGCTAGTATAAAACACGGATTCCACGGTCGCGATGAATAGCCAAACCCACACCCCTAGACCCCTATGAGAGCGGCAAGCAACCCTACCAATTTTAGAGTTAGGAGACCCGGACTCGACTCCTCGAGTTGGTCTCCCACTGGACTCCAGAACCCGGTTACTTGTGCTCCCCTCCTTGGGTCTATCCTAGTGCGCAAAAGTAAATAATATACAAAACGTGACATCTTCCGCAACCTGGAAGTACCCCAATAAATGAATATTACATACAAGTTTTTACATGAATGAAAATGAAAAACACTCATCTCACAAAAAAAAACCCGGCTATTCAAACACGACAATCCAATATAACATATCCAGCAACACATAACATCACATGTCATCAACGTAAGTAAACACACGTATCCCAATTGTCGTTGACATATAGCAACGAAACCGGCGATATCACATATTACACTTACGGTCACAGAAAAGAAAGTGTAAAACTACAACAGTTGGAATCCGCAAACTCCTTAGACATCGCATGCCTAATTAAATGAATTCCTTAGAAATCGCATGCCTAACAATTATAAACCCCGCATTTTAGTCTCATTATCGAAAACTCTTTTCAATATCAAGTCGGGCAATTCAACAAGATTCCCGACATCCTGATCGAATGCTCGTCGCAAACTTCAGTAGACGGCTGCACCCCCGATGCCGCCGACGAAGTGCACCAAGGTGGAACACCGCTTCCGCGAGCACCCGAATGGATGCTTTCGGCGACGGGGTTCTCCTACAGTCACTTGGTCGGGGCTATAGGGTGTAGCAGACTATTAAGTTTACCCGGCGAGTATCCGCGTACGCTACGTGATTGCGACGGACTTTTGATCACATCAAAATTCCGTGGCAACCGATCAAGTGAGACTAAACCGCTAGATTTATAACATTCATTCAGTTATCTCATAACTTCTTGTGAATTCCAATTATTGTATCACATTCCAGATAAAATAGAAAATGTTAAACTTTCCGATCGAACATTCAAACACCCAAGTTTTCCCGAAACAGCTCAACACATGAAATAAGTTTAAAAACATCCAGTTCATGCCTCAGTACCAACGGTCCAGCCGTAGAAGGGTCAAGCCAACGCCTCACATGTGGCACGCCGTACTGCCCCAAACCCTAAGGTTCAAAGGGCAGTTCAAGACGGTCACATAATCGAGTTAAGGTTTGTTGTCTTCTAGAGGGACCATCACGTTACTTGCACTACTTTGAACGTTCTTAAACTACAAAAAGATCCAACACTTGGAAATTTCCCGGCAGGGGAAAAAGTGGGTATTTATATCCGGTCGAACTTTTTAACAGTTTCTAAAATATCCGGAAAACTTAAACAAAGTTAAATTATCCGATCAAATTAAAGAGTCCCCAATAAAACCCTAGAATACTCAACACTTGAGTGGAATTAAAATATTCCCATAAAAAATTGCCAAGAAAGGACCTAAGAATAAATATATGAAATTTCAGGGACTAAGTCAAATTTTGGCCGCGGAACCGCCGCAAAACCCATGGTTTGGCCGCGGTTCCGCGGTAAAATTGTTGACTTAGGGGACCGTACTTCACAGTAATTCTTAGTTTTTCCTGCTTAATTTTTTGAGAATTTTTAATTCACAAAAATCCACTGTTTGAAAAATTGTACAGAGAGGGTTGAAATCGGGGAATATCGGGTTCGATCGGACTTCTAGCTTCGTCTACACATCGCCTAAAGCTCTAGCTAGGCTCTGATACCACTGTAGGGTTCCTAGGCACACTAATGAGGTCTCATAAGGCATCAACCATGCTAATTTCAAGAATTACAAGTGCCGAGAAATCCTAATACTGATCGTTGACTAGAAAATAGGCGAAACAAGCAACTAGTTAACAACTTAACTAAATGAACAGAAATACAACCTTTGTAGATCCGGTCCTCCACCTCCATAGCTCCGTGATGAAGTCCCCTCGCTGCGATCATCGGATCTCGGGCTCTAGCGTTGGCTTTATCGGAGAAATGGGCGGGCTAGGTCGCCGACTTCGATGCCGAAGATGATCTACGTCGAGGCAACACAAGATCAAGCTCCAACTTCACCAAGCCATGAAACTTATGAAGAAAACACCCTATACTACTTGGCAAGTGGTAGAGGATGAAGAAATAGGAAGTGGGTTCACTTTAGAATTGGATTTCTCACTCTTTTTGTCAAGGCACCATTGTTGGTAGCAAGCTTCTTCATCTTGAAGAAGAAGAAGAAGAAGAAGATAATATGGTGTGATAAGTAATTTCCAAATAGAAAATAAATGAATACTTATCATAAACCAACCATGGTCAAGTGTAGAGAATGAACTAGGGTTAAGTTAAAGGGTTAGGGTTTAGGAAAGAAACAAAATGGCTTTGACTTTCAACACTTCAAGAAGTTTCAAGAAAGAAACAAAATAAGTCACCATTTTATTTATCCTTCCAAAAAGAATAAATAAATAAATAAATGAATAGATAAGAAAATCAAAACCCTAACCATTTAAATAACCATGGTTTAATTCTTTACACAAACCCAAGTTTGCATGTATCATCAAACATGATACAAACAAGTGCACAAAAGTATATCACATATACAACTTGTCTATTTCAAGTGAGAAAATCCTTTTTAAGTGAACCAATACTAGTTAATGCAAAGTAATATATCAAATATATAATTATACATTAAATCATTAAATCAACACTTGATTCAATGATCCGGTCATGTCGCATATAACCAACCAGTATCCAATGTATCGACTTATCGAATCAATCCTCGATTCGATAACTAGGTTATATCGCATACAACCAATCGATACATTCATCGCGAGAATAGAATACAGTATCACATACACGCATTATTCTCGGTCCCGCACATATCTCATATGCGCTCCTATTTCGTTTCGCTTGAGCCAGGAAACCTCTGTGTAGGACTCTAAAGACTCGTCAATACGCCGGCAGCAGGTGATGATCATATCAAACACCCACAAGCCGCAAGCGGTCTGCTAAACGTAACGGCCACCCGGGTATTGAGCGATCAGAAGATCGACGAGCAAGGCCACTCATACTCCTGTGAATCCAACCAGTAACACTTACCGTACAGTCCGGTCTCGTCGTCTGATATGTCGCATATCTCGCCTAGGGGTGGTAAACGTCAGACCCCAATAGCTTGATAAGTCGTGTCGATATGAGGTCTATAACAATTCGAGAAACTACTGGTAACACTTACCAGTAAATCTCAGCAACCCTGGCCAGGGATTTCCGGTTATAGCCAATCGAACACAGTGCAACATCAACTCCCTATACCGGGAGAGACGAATCCCCTCCTATCGCTCATTGCCTCCATGTGATTCGGGACTGTACCCAAAAACCACCGCTATGCATGCCCTTTTGGACGTGGTAAGGTGGAAATCAAAGCACAGTGGGAATCACACAAGACTCTATGACGATCTCGGGTCAACAGACTACTCTGTACCAGTGTCACCAGAGAACTGCCATCTGACGTAAGGTATAATACCATCTGGGAGTTCTCGGCGAGTCCGTCCAGTGTACCCAGTCTCCACTGAGCACCCGCAAACCATCTCTGATGTCAAACACCAATGGATATGGGATCATCCATCGCCCATCTGTATGGGTCGAGAAGGTAAACACTAGTCTACTCTGGTATATCGATGCCCCGTCTCGATACACCCACGACTAGGGACTTTGAAGGATGTACTTATGGACTACCATGTCCCCACTAGTATGATCCGCATCATAGTCCAGGTTGTCAAGTACACATCCTAAGGGCTTTACCAACATGTAACAGAGAGACAATCAGTGTACACGTTAAGGTAAAGAGCAACCAGATAGCATACTATCATGTCGAGCAAGAAAGTCCTCCATATATATGTCCAAGCATCCACTACAATATACATCCTATGTATAGTAATGGCCTCTAGGGCATACATATAACTAACATTTTGAATGTTGGTGCATACAGGTGTCCGGTTAAATATGTGCACATGCTGCGCAGACTTTAATCGGACGGTTGATAATACTAGCGGTTTAGGATTAAGCCAGATTATTAAATCAGGTTTTGATTTAATAATTTACATATGTATTTATATATATGTATTCTAGTATTATTGTTCACTATTCATTTTCTCTCTCGGCTATTCGTATTTTTATACGAATACACGTATACGTATTTCGATACATGTACCGGGAAGTATTCCGTATTTTATACGGAATAGCTTCTAGAAGGTGCCACCTCATTATTGATTTTCTTTATTGAAAATCTTTTGGGAAATGAGGTGGAAGGGTGACATGGCATGAACATGGTCAAAGCATGGTTTTGTGCATGTTGTGAGGCATGTAGCAAAGCATTGTTTGCTTTGTTTATTGTAATTTGAAAATTGGAAATGTTTTTTTTGGTTGATGGGAGAGAGGGGGGGCGGCCACTATGGTGGGGGGGGAGCTCTTTTCATTTGGTTAATTTTTCATTACATTTTCACACATGCTCTCTCTCACTCTCTCATGCTTCAAACTAAAAATACAAAGCCATTTTTCATTGTGGTTCATGCCAAAGCTTTCACCTCCTTCATCTTCTTCTTGAGTTTCTCATCAAGCTCAAGGGTAGAGAGAAAAAACATAGTGACACACTATTAAACCTCGAATCTCCATAGCTAGCGACTTCAGGGCGTCGGTTACCTTGTTCGTCGAGGTTGGAGCTTACGCCGTTTCCCTCGGGTGGATCATCGGAGATGGAGGATGACCGGCGACCAAACCATATCAAGGAGCCGCTAGGAGCTTGGAATGAAGACCGAAGGACACGGATCAACTCGGTATAACGACTCTAACTCTTAGTTAGCTTGCTAGTTTAGAGTTTAAGGTCGATCCTTAAATCGTGTAGCGGTAGCGCCAGTTTCAGAAATTTTTGTTCCGCATTTTGGCCGCGTTTTGATGGCCGGGGCGCTGCCGGAACCCTTCAACCGTAACTCGATTCAATTGATGAAAATCAATACACAACCTCAAACTGTCGTCCTTCTTCTTGACGAACAGAACAGGAGCTCCCCAAGGCGAAACACTTGGAAGTACAAATCCCCTATCAAGCAACTCTTGCAGCTGATCCTTAAGCTCCCTAAGCTCCACCGGCTCATCGGGAACAACGTTGGGAAACTCTCACACAATAGGAACCCAGTCCAACGAATCTACTATGGCTCCGGTATCACGAATGAAAGCTAAGAATCCCCGACATCCTCTCCTCAAAAGACGACTAGCGAAAAAGGCTGAAATCAAACTGTGAGGGGCGGCACCACGGTCCCCCTGCACAACAAGAACTGGCTCGCCGGGAAAACAAAACCTGACTATCTTCTTGCGGCAGTCCACAGACGCATAGCACGTAGCTAACCATTTCGTGCTTAGGAGAATGTCAAGTCCAACATATCCAGAAGGATCAAATCGACGGACGAATCTCTATCTCCTATCCGATTGGCATATGACCGAAACACGTGTCGCGCAACAAAAGAATTGCCAACAGGAGTAATCATGACAAGCGGCTGATCTAGCATACACGACTCTCGGCCCAACCTCGGCATGAAGTGTGTAGAAACATACGAGTGCATAGATCCCGGATTAAACAAAACGTTTGCATCAAAAGAACATACGAAAAAGTACCTGAAACCACTGCAAGGGACGCCTGCACGTCCTGATGAGTGAAAGCAAATGCTCGTGCATGTTCTCTATCTGCAACGGGCTGTCCTCTTCCTCTGCCATCATGTTCTCTCTGAACAAGACCTCCGTGACCACGACCTCTCCGAACATAAATCTGACGCGGAGCAACAACAGGCGCAAAAGACAACACTCCCTGAGGTGAAGGTAGTAAGGTAACATATGGTATGGCTGTCTTTCTCTGGCATACCACGGTACAATTCCTAACGAGGTGATGGAAACTCCCGCACCGGAAACATCCAGACGATGACTGCCGACCCTCCTAGGAATAAGAGCTAAACAACTGACCTCGTCCCAAGCCTCTGATACTCTCGCGACCTGAACGAAATCTGTCGTGGCGTCCAAACATCTGTCTCTAGGATGATACACCTGTACAAGCCTTCCTTGGCCCTGGAACTTCCAAAGTCTCAGGAAGACGCTCCTCATCTAGTAGGGCTGCGTCCACTACTGCGGTATACGTGACACAATGTTGTGTGCTGATAGCGAGGAATAACTAGGTAACAGGGAGAAAAACCTCCCGTCGCTGCGCTCGACTGACCTCAACCAACGATCCCATCATCTGGCGCAAATCCTGCATATCTGTCTCTAGCCTAGCAATACGATCTATCGAAGGCGAGATCATTCTCATTTTAAATATTTATAACCGCAAGTGCACGGCGCGTTGTAGCGAGCCGGCAAGCACGGGTCGATCCGCAGGGAGTTGTGTACTAGGTATCACGATTTAAGGTTCAACAAATTAATGAATTGGGTTTTGTCAAAAAAATGAATAAAATACGAAAACAAAGAAAAGAAAGAAAATGAGTTAAAGAAGAATGGTTGTGGCTTGGCTCGGGAGCTCGAATCGTGACGTTTCCCTCCACACTCCCTTGATCATGAGTTGTTCGTTCCTTACATAGATCGCGGCATGAAGCACGACTTGTCAAAGCGGTTGCGAGGCATAAGTCGTCAAGTCCGATATTCTCCGCAAAGCACGAAACGAGTCTGTTTGATCACTTACCGTTTGTGTGTCCAAGCTTGGGGTATCCACACTAAACACAAGGGTTAGCAAGCATACCGCAACAACAAAAACACAAAGTAGTTAGTGAGAGCAATTGATTTTAGTGTTAAGTGTGCTAAGTGTTTGTGATGGTATATGGTATATGAAATTAAGAGATTTTCCAAGTCGTTAATCACAACATACCATATCCAAACTTAGCAAACTTAACTCTAAATTGAGTACAACTTAAACATTGAAATGGGGAAAGGGAATGACTATGGTTTATGAGGAGGTTACAAGTAACCATGTGTCAAAATACCATTTCATATCAATACATTAACAATCTTTAAGTTAGAATCATAAATTTAAGCACATGAAACATAAACAAGAGGTGGAGGAGCCAAAGCCTTTTATCTCACTTCCTCACCCACACCACAACCAAAGAATTAGTTAAGCATGATAATAAAGCAAGTAAAAAAAAGAAGCAAGAATAAAAGAAACAACAATATATATTAACACTTGAAGAAATGAGATACAAGATTCTGGTATCCTATTCAACCTCCTTAATGAAGCTCTCTAAAGAGAGCTTCAAGAGGGAAGAAGAAGAAGAAACCAATTGAAGTTCACTCACCCTCAAGCCTAAACAAAAGAAAAGCAAAACAAAAATATAGAATATGAGGTATAATATACATGATCCCCTTGCTCAACTCTGTTATGCTATTTATAGGCAACAAAATATCAAAAGTTGCATATCCAGCAATATCGCGTGAGTGAAGAAGGGCAATGCCGCTTGTAAATGATACTGGACTGGCATGAAAATAAGGGACCCACCAAAAGAGCATGAGCTCATTTGACCCCAACTTGGCCGCAAATTGCGGCCAAGATTAATTTATTTGCGGCCTCAATTTGGAGAGTGGGGCCCATCTTTGTTCTATGCACTTCTGGTCTCTTGGGCATCTCTCTGTAATTGCAATTCTTTTTAATTAACACATATATGCAATCTGGAGCTAAATCACAGAGAGGAGATCAAGTGCAGAGGTTTATATCACATCAATACTTTTAGCAATCAATTCTCATTCAATGCACATCAAACCATATGTGCCCACTTGCTCTAGCCATCATGCCATGACTGCCCCCACTTGGTCCAAGCTATGTGCACACATGTGTGTTGGACCATTTTTAGACAAAAAATGTTTACACATGCATTATTTCCAAAAGAGCTCAAGGGATATCAGTCGGTTTTCTGGTCTGCTTGCAGTGTCGGCTCCCAAACGTTATATCCATAATTTTGAGTATGTTTCCAGTATTTTATCACGAACACCTGTAATCTATAATTACTGAGCAGACATTGGTTAATAGCACCGATATAAAGCAAAATAGATAATGAATGAGCGGTATTAAAATGCATTTTTCTATGATGCAAAAAAAACACTGTTGCACAACGGGGGTGAGTTGGCAACTCGTGAATAGTAAATAACATTATGCAGGTAATCGCAGGTATGCACGTACTGCGATAATCTATCACATGCAAACTGATAGTATAATATGGCAATATGTACATGCAACAGTCATGAAAGGTACTCTATCAGGTACTACTAATACATGAAGCAATGCATATCAAATGAATGCTAAGTATGGGATAAAACATATCATCATCAATGAATCATCATCGTGGAAAAAACAATGTCCATCAACGACACTCCAAATCCCAATACCTCAGGCACCGTCACTCTGATCGACCCTCATATACGGTAAGTCTCATGGAACCTGAGTGTCCAACATTGACACTCAAAAACATCATGAAAACTAGTGTCCAGCATCGACACGTAAATCTACATATCATAGACTCCGTCTGCGGGATCGGCCCGCAGGTTCCGGCAGAACGGGTCGGCCCATATCCAATTAATAACTTCGGTCGGTATCCTCCAGGTATCCGCCGAGTCCAAATACTATCACCCGGTAGGTAGTAGTCCCTCTGCCAGGCTCATTGGCTAATCCATCAACATACCTTTCTCACCCCGGGGTACCATACCGAGCCCACCATGAACCCGCAAATGGCCTCGTCCACTCGTCGCATCGGGTTTCTAACACAAGTCTCAGAATTGAGAAAACTCATGGTGGACGCATCGAAATATCATATCAAGAGAAACCGGATTTTTAAAACAATACATAATTTCTTGAAATATCCCCGCGGGTCTCAAATCCATAAATCACATGAAATCCATATCTCAATGCGTAAATTCATTAAATGTGATATATACAACATAAAACAGTAATATGACATATCAAGAAAAACGCTATTTAAATGCATCAAGTTATTAAATATATCATGCGGTTCCCAATTTCTCCAAAATCCAACGCAACATCATACAAGGGTGAACATGTAGCTATAGCAAGGTATATGTGTAAGCATGTAGATATAGCAATGTATATGTGTAAGCATGTAGGTATGCATGTATGCTATATTTCATATGCACAATGGAATAAGAATCAATGTCAAAATGTCAATAACCGATGCAACATCACATATGTATATATGTTGTGCGTGTCATGGCAATTACCGACTATGTGTGTAGCATACAATTAGTGCTCGTGCAACATGAACTGTCAGTAACAGTGTTGTGTCTCATTAATATTATGTCCGTATGCAATAGGAGAATGAGGTATGTAACAATGGTACACATGCACAATCAATGTACATATACTTATAACTAATAGTCATATCATTGAATCTAGCCCAGACACATAACGCCATACGGGCGATTCCCCCGTAGATGTTAAATCTACTCACAGATGATCTTGAGCTAAGTAAATCCAACCACTTGCTTTCCCTTTTTCGCGGCGTCCGAAGTCCCCGCCTGCGATCTTAAAATCATACAACAACATAACAAGTGCACATTAGAAATCGACCAATAACACGTACAAATTACGTTTGACCGACACACCAACTCCAATCAAACTCTCAAGTGTTCGTCTAGTGGCTAACGTGCGTAGCGACACCCCGAAACCAACCCAGGTGCAGCAGCTACACAAAGTACACGAACCGTGTCGGATAACGTAACGCGCGTAGTCGTAACACTAGAAACAAGCAATGTGATCCCAGATTCTGTATACTGTCAAAACATAAAAATCAAGCAGTACCAAACACTTCTAAAGAACTGCAGACAACTACCCTACAAAAACTAAGCCCCAACTCCACCAAAAAACCGAGCTCACCGGAATTTCCCCAAAAGTCGCCGGCCAAAACCGATTAGGTGGGGTTCGTGCTTCAGGTTAATGCTTAGGGTCTCTAGTACATCACTATTACATTGCTAGATTTTCCAGTATATACTCGGGATCACAGCAGATCGCAGAGACTCCAATATGACACTAAAAATACGATATGTGCACAAAACTATACTTTTAGTGTTCTAAACAACAACTATAAGGCAACACAACAATAAAACACCTATTTAACAGTTTACAGGTTATACCTATCCACACTTGCTCAAAAGATCCTAGCTTTTCCTGTTCCAAGTGATCCTAGTGGTTAAAACATGACTTGAGAAGTGTTTTAGTGGTGTTTAATGAAGTTTTGCAAGGTTTTGTGAAGAAAAGGTAAGGGTTTCAGTTGAGGGAAGAGGAATAATTGAGAATGAGAGAGAGTGAGGTGAGAATGAGATATAATGAGAGTGTGAGGTGAGATAAGGATGAGAGGGTGAGTGTAGGGTGAGTTTTAGCTTTACACTTACTCTCTCCCTCTCCTCATAAATGCTAGCATTAATGCCCTCCATGACTCACCTACCCACCTCTCCTCAATCCAAAACAGGAAGATAACTCTCACAAAAGAAAGCTAAGTGCAAGGTTAACATGGCATGGATTAGTTTAAGGTGTCATGGCCACTAAAAAAGGTTAGCACTAAACAACCCCCATGTTAACATGCACAAGTGTGTGTAAGCCAAAACAAATAATAATAAAATATTTATTAATCTTTATAAAATGCGATAAAACTATTTTGGTAACCTTTTTATTGAAAACCCGCATTATCGTTTAATTAACACTAATCGCATTCTAAGGTGTTACAGTTCATGACGTGTTTCATGTATCTCACTTCCGCAAGTTTGTTCGAGATGAGACGCACGTTCTAGATCATTTGGAACTAACAGTAAGAGAAGTTTTAATTTATGAAGAGTGACCGATGGCTATTGTGGATCACCGAGAAAAAGTTCTCAAGAATAAAGTAATCCCCCTAATACTCGTTTCGTGGGGAAATCATTTGTTTAGAGAATCTACTTGGGAACGTGAACATGAGATTTGACAAAAGTTTCCACACCCTTTTTTAAAAATCCGTATCTTCTTGTCTTTTTCTTGTTCCGTGACTTTCGAGGACGAAATTCTTTTGTAGTTGGGTATAATGTAACACCCTAGTACGTTTATACAATATAACTTGGTATTTTAAGTCTTCTTTTATAATTCTCTTATTTTATCTTTTGGGTTGCGAATGATTCGAATAGTAGTAATCGTTATCTGACCCGGCCCGTATGTTTAAAACCCGATATGGTCCAAGGTTATATCTAATATTTACTAGTACATTGTATCTACGTGAATCTAGTATTTATACATTATATGTGTTTAAATCTTTATATATCTATTTATAGTACAAGATATGAATAAATAATATTTTTCTAACTGACTTTGCATGGTATATCACCCCACATCTTATAGTTATTCTTATCTATTATGTTCATATCCCAAAATATAAGATAACCAAATATTTACTAAATCATATATATTTATTTAAATTCCTTTCTAAATATTACTAGGGGGTATATGTATTTAAGATTAGATTACCTCATTATGGCCTAAATTTTTATGTATGTATTTTATTCTCAAAACCATATTTTTTGGCTAGATTTGGGTAATATTTGGAGTGATATGATATTATCTGTAAAATCCTACAAAATATATTATATATTCTTTATTAATATATATACACTCTTATATATATAAACTGTTATATATATATATTATTTTTATTTAAATATAACTCTCCCCCCCCCGTCTCATTCTCTTTCTCTCTCCTCTCTCATTCTCGCCTTCGCCTAAACCCAACACCACCATCGTCACCATCCTCATCACTTTCTCCTCCTTTACGCAAGACCCAGCACCACCTACACCATCACCGCCGGCAACACCTTCTTCTTCTTTTCTTTTTCTTCTCCGATCACCTCATCGTCTCGATTTCCCGACTTCGTCGTCGCCGTCGAAGTCGTCCCATCTCCTTGTCGTTGACCCAACGACCTCTTCTCTTCACCTTGCAGTGACCCAGCACCCATAGCACCATCCCTGACACTTTTTTCTTCTTCTTCTTCTGTTCTCTGTCGTTGCTTCGCCGGGGCTGACCGCCGTTGCTACCTTAGTTCACCGCCAACGAACATGATCTAGACCTCATCTCCAGTCACCCTCTCTTCAAACCCAAACCCCCTTCATCTCTTTCTCTTTCTTTTCTTATTTTCCAAATTCAAAACCCAATTTCATCTCGTCGCCAACGAACCCCGACTTGTCGCCGTCGCCTTCGATCTAAGTACCAGCCTCTGGGAATTCCACAGAGCCCCAGCGAGTACCTCAGAGCATTACACAGTCGTTTATGGCCAAGCTCATGTATACATCGTGATTTCGAACGTCGCCGTCGTTCGGAAAATCCGTATTTCGTCGTGAGTATATCAATCGAGGTAAGTTCTTAAACTTGCAACATGCTATTTTACCTATACCAATTTTATACAATTATTTGAAGTGTACGCATTATATTGTTTAGTAAGTAATATCATTTAAAAATATTATATCATTAATCCGTATTTTACCAATAACAAGTTTATCTGGTTGCATGCCAATTCGTTATAGTTTCAATATAATTCCATTGTAATTCGTGATCCTTTACCTATATGACAGTATGTCTAGTTGCAAACGTAAATATTATTACACACAGGTTTACATATATAAATTAGTTAATTAATTAATTTTACATTTAAATAATACACCTTAATAATTTCTACAGTATTTAGATAACTGGTTACTGTTTCCGTTAAGTATTCATCCTGTTAACACACCGCTTGACATGTTCACGATACATTACTAGACCTGTTGCTTGGATTATTACTAATGCCGACAACCTTTACTTGTTGTCCTGATAGACTTGACTTGTTGTGTGATTAGACAAGATCTGTACCTGCTTGATCCTTAGTTGGCATTAGGTAGATATCGTTAATACCTGATTTGAACACGAAACCTGGGGGAAAAGGGAAAATCAATAATGAAACCTGACGTGTAACTCAATAGTTCGATACTTTCCAGAGACTAATCGGTCAATACGGGCTTCGGGCCCCAGAATGATGATGCTGATATAATTCATCTGTACATGATACCCTGTTTTACTGCTTAGCGGCACGTCTCGAATTCAGCCCTGAGGGTCTTGACCGTGGTCCCGTGCATGCACGGGATACTATTAAGTTACATCGACGATTCTATTAATTGATTTTAAAGACTTGTAGAATAGATAACCTAGAAACACAGATTTTTGGATACACGTGACATACCTATAGCTCACTGTTTTTACACCTGTGATTATTAGTTCTACTCATGTTTTCTTTATGGCATCCTGTTATGATTACACTATTATTTTGATATTTATGACGCACTTACGTCTGAGTTTTGCATGGCCCGGTTCCTTTAACTTTGTTGCAGGAAGATCGAGAGTATTTTGACAAAAGCTGAGCAGTGAGAAGCTTGATAATTAGTTTATTTTATTTCCATAGTTTAAGTTTATCGTTGTGATCCTATAAGGGACGTGATTAGGATATTGTTTCTTTATTGGATCTCTATACGTTTCCTCTATATACATTTCTTGATTATTATTTATTATGGCAGATAGACATGTGTTAGTTAGATTTTATTTACTACTCTTGATATTTGATTGACAGCCGTAATGTGACTATGGAGGGATCTTTCCTAACCATAGGTAGCATGATTAGCTTTGTCATG
The DNA here is from genome assembly GCA_030015575.1 of Agapanthus africanus. Taxonomy (NCBI): domain Eukaryota; kingdom Viridiplantae; phylum Streptophyta; class Magnoliopsida; order Asparagales; family Amaryllidaceae; genus Agapanthus; species Agapanthus africanus. Next base: position 769,695,397 of record JASDDO010000019.1, on the reverse strand, counting down.
TACTGTATTCATGTATTTTTGGGAAGCGGGGCGTGACACTTCGTCTAAGAGTATAACATACCGGGTCTAGGGGATAGTAAATGTCAGACCCTAATAACCCGATAATCGATGCCAATGTGTCTCATGACCAACCGAGAAACTATTGACTAACCTGTCGGTAATTCTTACCTACCTTGGCCAAGGACTTATGGTGCTGGCCAATCGATTAAGCGCGACATCAACTCCTTTTACCGAGAGAGACAAATCCCCAACAATCGCTCACTGCCTCCATATGGCTCGAGACTGAACCCAACTAAAACCTATTTGTATGACTCAGTAGAGCCGTGGTAGGGTAGTAATCTAAGTACAGTAGGAACTCACATGAGACATATTATGATCTCAGGTCTAAAGAATAACCTATGCTCATGTCACCTGAGAACTGCTATCTGACGATAGCTATATTACTATCTAGAAGTTTTCGGCGAGTCCGTCCATTATACTCACCCCAGTGAGCACCCGTATACTATCTTAGGTGTCAAACACCAATAGTTTTGGGACCAACCATCACCCCTCATTGGGGTCTAGAAACGTATACACCAGTCTACTCCGGAATATCGATGCCCAGTCTCGATACTCCCATGACTAGGGACATTTAAGGATGTGCTTATGGACTACCCAGCCCCCACATGTATGATCGCTATCATAACGCTGGTAGTCAAGCAATAATCCTACGAGATTTATCAACATGTATTAGCGATACGTAATAACAAGTAAAATATATACATATGTTAAGATAAAGACGAACCAAATAGCATACTATCATATCGAGCAAGATTGTCCTGTATATATACATGTCCAAGCATCCATTATATATATACAATAATGGCCTCTAGGGCATACATATCCAATATTCTCCCACTTACACTAAGGCCATATATTGGCGTATCGAGTACCCAACGTCTGCACTAGGGCCAGTTGTTGGCGTATCGCATACCCAACATCTCAAATAGTCTCTCGAACTGTGCTTGAGGAAGGGACTGGGTGAATGGATCCATTGTGTTCTCTTTCGTATCTACTCTCCATACCTCGATCTCTCGACGATCTTTGATCTTCTTGATCAGGTGATACCACCTCAAGATGTTTCTGGATCTCTGATGGGACCGTGGTTCCTTCGCTAAAACCATAGCCCCATTGGTGTCTCAATACAAAGGTATTGGATCAACAATAGAAGGAACCACCTCAAGTTCAGTAATGAACTTCTTTATCCAGACCGCTTCTTTTGTGGCATCGTTGGCAGCAATGTATTCGGCCTTTATCGTCGAGTCTGTGATGGTGTCCCGTTTGGAGCTCTTCCAATATACCGCCCCTCCATTGAGGGTAAATACAAAACCCGAGACAGACTCGTTGTCATCCTTGTCACTTTGGAAGCTCGAGTCGGTAAAAAACTCCACCTGGAGATCCCCATTACCATACACTAAGAACATTTCCTTAGTCCTTCTCAGGTACTTGAGAATGTTCTTTACTGCTGTTCACTGGTTTTCTCTTGGGTTTGACTGATACCGGCTTACCACGCCAAGTGCGTAAGCTTCATCTAGTCTGGTACATAGCATTGTCTACATTATAGATCCTACCACTGAAGTGTAGGGTATATGCTCATTGGAGCCCTCTCCTCATCAGTTTTGGGAGACATCTCTTTGAAGAGGGTGATTCCGTGCAAAGTGGGTATATTACCATACTTGGAATCTTCCATACTAAACCTCTTTAGTATGGCATCTATGTACCTGAACTGTGAACGTCCCAACAATCTCTTGGATCTATCTCTATAGATCTTAATCCCTAGAATGTAGGAGGCATTACCTAGGTCTTTCATGGAGAACCTTTGTGACAAGAACATCTTGACTGATTGCAGCGTTGGAATATCATTTCCTATCAAGAGAATGTCATCCACGTACAAAATTAGGAATACAACAGTTCTCCCTACAATCTTCTTATATATACACGGTTCATTCTCATTCTTGATGAAGTCAGATTCCTTGACCGTTTCATAAAAATAGATATTCCAGCACCGTGATGCTTGCTTTAATCTATAAATGGATTTAAGCAACTTGCACACCTTATCGCTGCTCCCATTGTCTATGAATCCCTTTGGTTGATCTATATAAATACACTCTTCTAAACTTCCATTTAGAAAATCCGTTTTTATGTCCATCTTCCAGATATTATAGTTATGGAAGGCAGCAATGGCAAATAGTATTCGAATGGATTTCAGTATAGCCACCGGAGAAAATTTTTCGTCATAGTCTACACCCGGTCTTTGATAAAAACTTTTTGCAACAAATCTAGTCTTATAGGTTCTCCACCTGTCCATGTATACTAATTTTCTTTTTGAAGATCCATTTGCAGCCAACGGGTTTTACCTCAGCTAGCGCAACGTCCAAAGTCCAAACTTTGTTTGTGTACATAGACTACATTTCAGATCGCATAGTATCCAGCCATTTGTCAGAGTTCCTACTGGTAATGGCTTGCTCAAAACTTGTAGGATCATCTTCTTCCAAGATGCAATCCTCTCTATCCCCGTCTATGAGAAACCGCAGTATCTCTCGGGTGGATGAGAAATCCTACTAGATCTGCATAGTAGCTGAGCTTTGTCTGGTTCTATTGAATTCTCTGGTTCTACCAAATTTTCAGTTGCAGTTTGTGCTTCTAGAATTTCTTCTAGTTCTATTGTGTCTCCACTAATTTCTTTTGCAAGAAATTCCTTCTCTAAAAAGATGGTATGGCGAGCAACAAACACTTTCTGCTCCTCGGTGTGGTAGAACAAATATCCTAGAGAATTCTTAGGATATCCTTTAAACTTATAAGGAACTGATTGTGCCTGAAGTTTGTCTGGTTTTTATGTTTTTGCATAGGCCGAACAACCCGATATCTTAAACTGCTTAAAATATGAATTCCTTCCACACCATATTTCATATGAAGTCTTAGGCATGGATTTAGATGGAACATAATTCAGTAGGTATGCTGTTGTCTAAAGCGCATAGCCCCAGAATGAAAGAGATAAGTCAGCACTACTCATCATGGAGCAAACTATATCCATGAGGGAACGGTTGTATATAGTGTTCTCAAGGCAATTATTGTAATTTCAAGTAGGCGATTATGATAATTGAGGGAGGACTTATTTAGGTAGAACAGTCTTGCTCGTGATGATAGTATGATATCTGGTTTGTCTTCATCATTGATGAAGCCCGTAGGATTCTTGTTTGACTACCAACATTATGATGACGATCATATACGTGGGAGCTAGATAGTCCATAAGCACATCTTTAAATGTCCCTAGTCATGGGAGTATCAAGACTAGGAATTGATATTCCGGAGTAGACTAGTGTATACATTTCTAGACCCCGATAAGGGACGGTGGCCGGTCTCACAAGCTATTGGTGTTGTGTCATTTAGGATAGTATACAAGTGCTCACTGGAGATGAGTACACCCGACGGACTCGCCGAAAACATCTTGATGGTATTATATCTTTTGCAGATGGAAGTTCTCAAGTGGCATGAGTACAGGTTAGTCTTTTGACCTGAGATCGACATTTGTCTCGTATGAGTTCCTGCTGTACTTTGATTACTACCCTACCACGGCTTAAAGAGTCGAGCAAATAGGTTTTAGTTGGGTACAGTCCCAAACCATATGGAGGCAGTGATCGATTATTAGGAATTCGTCTCTCATGGTATTAGGAGCCGATATCGCGCTGCGTTCGGTTGGACATCATCCAAAATCCATGGCCACGGTGGATGAGATTTACTGATAGTTGTTCAGTAGTTTCCCTGTTGGTGATAAGCTTGACTCCGACATGACCTATCGTGTTATTAGGGGTCTAACATTATCTACCCCTAGACCTGGTATGCGATACTGTTAGACGAAGAGACTGGACTGTATGGAGATTGTCACATTCAGGCTCAACAGGGTAAGGACGTACTTGATTATCAACCTCCCTTTTGGCATATACCTGGGTAGCAGTTACATACAGCTAGTGCCGCTGACGTGTTTGTGGTTAAACCTACTGCCGGTATATTGTCGAGTCTTTAGAGTCCCACACAGAGGGTTTTCCCAGTTTAGGCGATAGATGTAGAGGTCGTATGTTGGTACGTGCAGTGGTTCGGTTAAATACGTGTACAGGATACACGAACTTTAATCGGACGGTTGATAATACTAGCCGGATTAGGATTAAACCGGATTATTAAATTAGGTTTTGATTTAATAATTAATATATATGTTGATATATATATTTTAGTATTATTATTCACTATTCATTTTCTCTCTCTTGTGTTATCCTTATTTTTATACGGATACATGTATATGTAGCGATGCGTATACCGGACGAAATATTCTGTATTTGTACGGGAATGCTTCTAGAAAATGGACACTTTATATTTGATTTTTTTTTTTAGAAAATCAAATGGAAATAAGGTGGAGGGTGAGGTGGCATTGTGCATGGTTGGAGGAATGTAGAGAGGATTGGGCTTTCGTCTGTTTAATGGAAAATGTTATGAGATTTTTGTATGGTTGTAAAATGAAGCCATTCATTCTACATTCTCTCATTCATTCTTTTTCAACACTTAGCTTACTCTTATGGCTAAGTTTCCTCACCTCCTCTTCCTTCTTCTTCTTGCTCTCTTAAGCATGAAAATTGAGAGAAAAAGTTAGTGAAAATTTCTACATCACCCATAATCCATTCTTAGCGAGTTTGGAGCGTCGGTTGGAGGTTGGATCAGTTTCTCTCGAGTGGTTCATCTTCGGTAAGGGAGGTCGCCTCTCAAGCATGTTCCCAGCAGTTACGAGCTTGGAGGGGTCTTCCACAATTAGGTGGACACGCGTCAAAGGTTGTATTCTCTAAACTTTGTTGCTAAGTTTACTAGTTTAGTTGTATAGTTTGATTCCTTAGGAATATGTGTTTTGTGCTTACTAAAAATCATTGTTTCGCTTCCTTCTTAGCCGCGGCGTGAGTACAACACACTAACATGGTATCAGAGCCGATACATACGCCAAAACTAGCTTGCATGACTTCAGAATTCATCGCACAACTCATTTTTATTTTATGCAGTTTCAGCCCATAAAATTCAGCCGCTGTTGTGCATTAAATCGTTGTTTTCATGCTTTTTCTCGATCCTCAGAGCTCTCTTTTTGGAATGGGGATTCCGTAGGGGATCAAGGGTGACCCATAGACTCTCGAGAAGCCTTTTTCTAAACCGTATTTTGCTTAATAGGGGCTGATTTTGATGACTGAAAACTGCAGTGCTTGGTTGTCCAAAAATCCATACTCTTTGCGTGTTTCGATCACCGCAGGCTCTTGGTTCGGACCAAGAACCTGCGGGGAGGATCGTGGGTACCCTGGGAAATTCCCGTGGGCTTTGGTTGGGTCGATCGAAATCTTGGTGTTGGTAAAAAGAATAGATTGTTTGTATTTCGGAGTGCGCTCGATTTTCGTGGTTTGGAATTCTGAGTGTTTGCTTCTGGGTGATGAATTCTATGATCATGGTTTTCGTATATGTGTACATGTGTTGTTAAATGTCATCTAATTGCTATATGCTCAATTAGACGGGATTGCACACTTACTTCTGTTGTTTGTTTCTGTGAAATATATATATATATATATATATATATATATATATATATATATATATATATATATATATATATATATCGTTTATGGTTTAGTCGGATTGTCGTGTCAGATAGCCCCTCGTGTGATTGGTTGTACCATTTTGATTTACATTGTTGTATTCATTTGATCGGGACGAGCTCCAACTTGTGGCTGTCGTTTCCGTATTATGTATATTCTTTTATTGGGGCATGACCAGGATGCGGTCGATGTCACTGTTGTATATATTTCATTTTTGTTCTAGGATTAACCCAGGAGAAGTGCTCGAGTAACCGGGTTCTAGAGTGCAGTAGGTGACAATCTCATGGAGTTGAGACCAGGCCACCTTGCTCTAGAATTGGTGGGTTCCTCGCCACACTTGTAGGGGTTATAGGTTCGACCCGTGGAGGGGTGCACAAGTTACCGGATTCTGGAAAGCGGCGGATGACCCACTCATGTCATTGAGAGCATGTTACCTAGTTTCTAGAATTGGCAGGTGGTTTGCCGCACTCGTAGGGGTCTAGGATCGACTTTGTATGGGCAATCCACATGACCGGGGAATATCGCGTCTCATTTACGGCTCAAATGAAACGCGGGGCTCCTAATTTATCATCTATTCCATATTATTGTTCGCGTGCCTGTGATGATTATTATCTGCCTGTGATGACTATTGTCGGCCCGCGCTGTTGATATATATATACACACACACACACACACACACACACACACACACACACACACACACATACATACTAGTAGATACTTTTATATGTTTTGTATCCGCGCTAGCCTTGTCCCCACCCTTCCATAAGTGAAGTAACCTTACGGTGAAGACCTGGGATCCCGTGCCAAATGCAGATGGCATATAAAAGCATGCTATTTTGGTTGTTTCTGGTGTGGCTTAGAAACTTATATTGATGGGATCGCATTATATGTTTAATGCAAGGAAAATAAACCTATTTGATATTGTTGGAACCAATTTTTAGAACTACTCGGTTTTCTTCAAAACTATAGTCATATTCTTTTTCTTTGCATAGAGGTATTCGGTTAGGAATATTCTGCACCTCATTATATGAGGAAAGAGCCTTGATCCCTTCATCGGGAGTTCGCACTTAAGCAAAATTTTATGTTATTAGTCTTAAAAGTGGAGCCTAAACCACTTCATTTCAAAGCCACTCAAGTTCTTTCAACAATATCAAGTTCATTACGTTAAAAGTTTTTCGCCAAAAACCATCCGTAGCCCTCCATCATTTCAGATGGGCAGCGCCTAGTATTCATGCTATATTTGTTGGCCTTCGTCATGGCATAATTGTCACGACCCAAAGGTACGGAACGTGACTGGCACTTAAATTATGAACGTCTCAATGCGTAACGTAATCTAAGTAAGCCAAAGCCCAGAAATCTAAACCAAATAAAGAAATAGAGTGAAGGAAAACTTATTTAAAGAAAACGATTTAAACCAAATAAGTCGCATTAATCATCTAAAAAAACATCAGAATTTCCCGAAAATTTCGGTAGAGTCTCATGTTCATATCAGAATTTTGCATTATTATATCACCCATTCTTAATCACATTACAAATAAATAGGTGCTTTTGATCCATGTCTGCTAAATAGTTGCAGGTTATAGGTTCTTAGAACAATACAGTGAAATTCATGAAAAGACGTTACAAATGTGAGACTACGACCAACAATAGATGAATCCATATGATGTCGCCTACCAGTTCAAGGAACAAATGAAGATCAGTAGACAGTTCAATGCACAAAGCACAAGGGTAGCACAAGATTCAAGACTTCAACGCGAAGCTCACGGCAAAAAGTCCACAACATTCTGCACTGTAGAAATCTGGAAGAAAATAGAAAATATTCTGTGGAACCAAGTGAAGAAAATAGAAGGAAAAAGCAACATGAAGCAACCCTAGAAGTTTGATACCAAGATCCCACAACATGGCCACGGAACCGCGGCCAAACATGGCTTTCTGCCGCAGAACCATGGCCGTGCAACACACGTGTCGGTGCACGTGTCGGTGGGTGTCGGTGCTTTGATCCGGCTTTCTTAGGGTAGTCTTGTAATTTCAAATGTGGATCAGATGTAAACCTAAGGTTTCTCCTATCTATAAATAGGAAAGCTAGAAGCCTAATTAGGCATGCCACTTTTTAATTCGTAGATTTAAAATTTTTAATTTCTTTGTAATCGTTGAAGAGGTATCAATAAAGTAAGTTTCCTTTCTATCTTGCATTCTTTTTTTAATCTGAATTTTAATTCTTGAAATTTCTTATCTGTTCTTTATTATCTGCAATTTAGTTTTCTAATATATAAAAAATATAAAAATGAATTTGAATGTCACATTCCTAATGAGTGAGTAATTCCTCACTTGTTAAGGTTAGGATAGGGAAGGTTTGAGAGAAGAAAATCTCTCTCACTCTTTTCCTGCCCATATAATTTAATTAGGACTCTAGTTAATTTAACCACACACCGCTCACTACGGCACCCTATCCTACATGATAGCGGTGATTCCCTAGTTAGACCGATTGTAGTTGAATTAACCGGAGGTTAGGGCTAAGAGCCAAGAAAGGACGGACAAGGACCAAAAGGAAGAAACTACGTTTCTTCCTAATCGTGCTAATCACCTTTGTTGACTATTACCCTAACACCTATATTCTTAACTAGGGCATTAAAAGATGTGAGAAGAAATCATATTTCAAACTAACCTAATCCTAACCCTAGCAAGACTTTAAATCAATTTAATCCCATTCTTAGATTTTAAAACAAAACCTACCAAAAATAGGACTTAACTCGTTAGAACTTAAAGAAAGAACACCATTTCCCTGTGGATCGATCCGTACTCAACCGGCTAGCTACCAAGCGACACCGTCTTGATTGCGGTATTCTTAATTTTAAAACGCACGTACTAAGCCTAAACCAATCAAATGGCGCCGTTGCTGGGGAGACGATAGTTATTTTCTTTTTGTAATTTCGGGTTAATTAAATAAAAAAATTATAAAAAACTAAAAATAATAAAAATACATAATGCGAATTTTGCAGGAAAGGAAGACGGACTGATTCAGATCTGGAGCAAGCCCAGTGAACAAATCAAAAAACAGAGGATCTGAACAGACAGATGAAAACTACAAAAGCACAGAGAAAATTTTTGAAGATCCAAACTGACTAAACCTTCGCGGAAACGCGGCATAAACAAGCATTTGACCGCGGTTCCGCGGTCAACCCGTGACGTCAGCACTCCAATTTTTCTGTGAGTATTTCTTGTATTCTCTTCTACACCCTGATCTCCACTGAAATTTTTTCCTGCAGGGTTCTTTGCCCAAAACTTCTTCTTCTCCTTCTCCAATAAATCATTTTTGTGCAGGATTCTTTAAGCCGCAAATAAAAAGAAAAAAATTCGGTAAGTGTTTTAGATTTTGTGTGTTACTGCTTTGCATATTTAAAACGGAATTTAAGGGGCTATAACACCAATCCAGATTGGGTGGGAATTTCATTACCCTTCCTAAGACCCCAGAAATCACAAAAAGCATATGCATCATCCTCGAGTTAATTAAAAAATATCTAGACTCAGCCAATTAAGGACTGGCGCGCTCATTAGGACAAAGGAAGGTTGTGGGCATTCAGTCATTTATCTAAACCTGATTTTGTGGTGCCTAGGCTAGACAAGTGAGAAAGGTAACTTTAAAAGGCCCGTCTCACGGTGATTCGTGAGCGGAACCCTCCTTTCTTCACTTGTGCTTACCTGGCCACAATTGACGATGAAGAGGCGATTTGAGGGATATCTCACAACTTGTCGCTTTGGACCAGTTAGGAGCAGTCTATTTGACTTAGGAGAACCTAGCTTTAGGCTTGATTGTGCATGCTTAAATTGTGATTGTTTGAAAGTGTGTCGTAGTTCCGTACAAAATCTTTTGCAAAACTCTTTATAAAAAATAAAAACACAAAACAAAATTTTTACAAAACCTTGCCATTTGTCGCTAGAATTCCATTGCACCCAACCTTCACCCACATTTCCCCATTGACGTTTTCTTACCCTCACATTCTACGTTTGACTACACTACAACTCTTTTAGTGTATGTCCGATTGGACTAGGGACACTAGCGCCCGTTTAGTTCGTGTCTCGTTAGTCGCTACTGACGACGTGTTCGACTCCAAAGTCGAAACTCCCTCCACTTCTTTTTCATCTTTACCATCATCTTCACATTCATCATCTTCTAAGGAAATGTCAGTATTCAATCCTAACAACTCCTTACCTACCTCGGGACTGATTCCACCTCAACTGGGTATGAATAACCTACAACAACCTCCTGTTGAAGCGCCACAATGAATCGCGCTCCAGGATCATTTCTATCCCACCCGCTCCGCACTTCTTACTTGTCTTTCACTTCCGCCGGCAAATAGGGATAATTTCGAAATTAAGCCCCACTTCATCAATATGTTGCCCAAATTTCACGGGTTGGAATCCGAAGATGCCTATATTTTCATTAACAAATTCCAGAATATTTGTGCAATGATGAAGACCACCCAACTGTCTGATGATGCTATAAGGCTACGAGTCATTCCTTTCACATTATGTGACTTAGCTGAAAAGTGGCTATATAGTACTGCATCGCATTCCATAAACAGTTGGGAAGAGTTTGTTAAAGCATTTCTTAAAAAGTTTTACCCCCATCACAAGACCGCGAGAATACGTAATGAAATTAACCAATTTTCCCAGCTTCCTTCCGAACCTTTTTGGAAGTAATTCGAACGATTCAAAGACCTGCTTGTTCAGTGCCCTCATCACGCTATTGAGAGATGGTAACTTTGCCAAACTTTATATGAAGGACTGAACCCAACAACTAAGCAGTTGCTGGAAACCATTTGTCAAGGTCACTTCCTAACCAAATCTGACGAGGAAGCTTGGCAATTTCTCAACGATCTTGCTGAACAAACGCTTCAGTGGGAAAGCACTAGACAGACCACTTCATCCACTTCATCTACTTCATCCGGTCTGTCTAGGGCAGGCGTTCATCAACTTGATATGTCAATTGCAATGAAAGCCGAAATGGCAGCAATTACACGAAAACTAGAAGAAATTGAGAGAAAATTCTCATCGCCTTCTCCTGCCCCTTCTTTACCACTTCGCACTATATGCACTTGTTGTTCGGATCCATCCCATTTGACTGAAGAGTGTCCTTACAACCCACCTACTCAAGGACATGATCAAGTCAATGCTGCCTTTCAGCAAAGACAAAGAAATAATCCATAATCTTCAACTTACAATCCTGGTTGGAGGAACCACCCCAATTTTGCTTGGAATCAAAATCAACAACAATTCTAAGGCAACAACAATTTCCAGAGGCCTCCTCCTCAACAACAAGCACCTCAATAAACTCAATATCCACAACCTTTCCAACCCCAACCTTCCCAAAATCAAATGAAAATTTTTACTCCCAACAATTCCTTTCCTCAAAACAATTTTGTTTCACCAAATAACGATAAGATCTCCTCGCTAGAACGAAGTCTGGATGCGTTTTTAAAACAATCTACTCAATCCTCAGCCAACATCCAATCTTCCATTCAGTCTTTGGTGCAACACACTGCATCACATGGGCAAAGCATCAAAACCATTGAAGCCCAGATTGCACAACTGAATGCAGCTTTAAGCGAGCGAGAGAAGGGGAAGCTTCCATCTCAACCAGTGCCATGACTACATTGAGATCTGGAAGGATGTTGTACAACAATGTTGACATTGATGATAACACCCCGGCCGCCGGTTCTTCTTCTTCTTCTTCATCTTCATCTTCTTCGTCTTCAGATCCTGTTCTCCATTCTTCACAAGGCTCTACTTCTTCTGCTGTGCCGAACGGACCCACAAATCACTCCACGAAAACACCAGCACTGGGATCCATTCCAACTCCGCAATCCCTTCCACAAATATTGGACTCAACCAATTTTCAAAATATTCCATTTCCAAACAGGTTGAGATCCAATAAACAAACTCCACTAATGGAGAAGATTGTGGAGTTATTTAAACAGGTTAGCATTAACATTCCCCCTGTTGGATGTAATCCAACAAGTCCCTTCTAACGCTAAAATCTTGAAGGACTTATGCACCAAAAAGAGGAAATCACAGGTACCTAAGAAATTTTTCTTGGGTAGTGCAATGAGTGATGCTCTTACCTAACCTTTACCGCAAAAACGAAAGGACCCTAGCTGTCCTACAATTTCAATAACTATTGGGGATAAGAACATCAACCGCGCACTTTTAGATCTTGGTGCCATTGTTAACCTTCTTCCTTATTCAGTATATGAGCAACTAGGCGTTGGAGAGCTGAAACCCACACATTGTACTCTCCGAATGGCCGACCGATCCATCACCCATCCTAGGGGTGAGTTAGAGCATGTGTTGATTAAAGTAGGGGACTTCATATTCCCCATTGATTTCATTGTTATGGATACACAGCCTGTAGCTAACCCCCGGAGTCAAATTCCGGTGATACTCGGTCGACCATTCCTTGCAACTTCTAATGCGGTGATCAATTGTCGAAATGGTTCAATGAACTTATCTTTTGGAAACATGACAATTGAGCTCAACATTTTTAAGTTGGGGAATCAGCCCTCCGAACCTAATGCTAATATACTTGATGTTTTCTTGATCCAAAAGATCACCCAGGAGGACCGTGAGCTCGAGAAATTTCTGTTCGATCATAGCAATTTTGACGCCACTAGTGCATTCCTCCTTGAATCTGATACTGTTATCACACCCGATAATGACTACGAGTGTTTCACTTTCACGAACGATCTTGAACCATCACCACCCGAGTTTGAATCCTTTGAATTCTCAGATGAGTTAGCTGAACCATCCGACTCGATTGCTTACACTCGTTTTGAACCTCTGTTGGAATCCTTCGAGTTTGAGACAATTTCATCGATTTTACCTTCAATTGTTTCGCCTCCAATACTCGAACTCAAGCTATTGCCGTCTCACCTTAAATACGCTTACTTAGGTGAGAATGAGACCCTTCCTGTTATCATCTCGGCTTCACTAGCCCCCGAGTAAGAGAAAGCCCTTTTAACGGTCTTACAAAGCAATCGACAAGCTTTTGGTTGGACTATGGCGGACATCAAGGGGATTAGTCCCCTAATTGTTGAACATCATATTCATATGATGGATGATGCCAAGCTAGCAAGGGATCCACAGAGACGACTCAACCCAGCAATGAAGGAGGCTGTTAAAAAGGAGATCGTAAAATGTCTTGATAGTGGTATCATTTACCCTATCTCTGATAGCCAGTGGGTTAGCCCCATTCATGTTGTCCTAAAGAAATCGGGCATAACGGTCATAACTAATGAGGAGAATGAGTTAATACCTACTCTCACCCAAACTGGGTGGTGAGTATGTATCGATTATAGAAAACTCAACGCCGCGACACGAAAAGACCACTTTCTATTACCTTTTATTGACCAAATGCTAGAACGATTGGCTGGGCATGAATTTTATTGCTTTTTGGATGTCTATTCCGGCTATAATCAAATTCCCATCACCGAAAAGGATCAAGACAAGACCACATTCACTTGTCCTTTCGGTATGTTTGCTTACTGTCGCATGCCCTTTGGGTTATGCAATGCACCCGCTACCTTCCAGCAGAGTATGATGGGTATTTTTCTGACATGGTGGAAAAATTCTTGGAGATCTTCATGGATGATTTCTCCATTTTCGGCGAGTCCTTTAATGAGTGTTTTCTACATTTAGACGCAGTCCTTACCCGATGTAAGGATAAGAACCTTACTTTAAATTGGGAGAAGTGCCACTTTATGGTACGAGAAGGTATTGTCTTAGGACATATCATCTCACAAAATGGCATTGAGATAGATAAAGCTAAGATTGAAGTCATTTCCAATCTTCCTCCTCCCAAATGCGTCCGAGACATTCGAGCCTTCCTTGGCCATGCCGGTTTCTATAGACGGTTCATCAAGGATTTTAGCAAGATAGCTAGACCCTTGACTCTTTTGTTGGCCAAGGACACCACATTTGATTTCGACTCAAGCTGTATGAAGGCGTTCGAGTCATTGAAAAACTCACTTACTTCTGCTCCTATTCTTTCGTCTCCTGACTGGACGCATCCATTTGAAATTATGTGCGATGTATCTGATTTTGCCATTGGTGCTGTTCTTGGACAGCACATCAATAAGATGCCGCATGTAATTTATTACGCTAGCCGAACCTTGAACGAGGCCTAATTAAATTGCACAACAACTGAGAAGGAATTCTTAGCTGTTGTGTTTGCATTAGAAAAGTTCCAGCCCTACTTAATCGGCTCTCCAGTCATCGTATACACTGGCCATTCAGCTCTTCACTATCTTTTTGCGAAGAAGGACACTAAATCTCGGCTGATATGTTGGATCCTCTTACTGCAAGAGTTTGATCTTGTCATCAGAGACAAGAGAGGATGCGAAAACGTAGTCGCCCACCATCATTCACGCTTCCCTTCTTCGCCGACGCTTCAATTTCCTATAAAAGACGTTTTTCCATATGAGCAGCTCTTGACTGTGTCATACGAACCTTGGTTCGCAGATATTGTGAATTATTTGGCCACCGGACTTATACCAAATGAATGGTCGAATCAGGACAGACTCCGATTCCTATCCCAAGTCAAACATTTTTACTAGGATGAACCTTATCTATTCAAATACTGTCCCAACCAAATCATTCGTCGGTGTGTCCCCGACAATGAATTTAAGAGCGTGTTGTCATTCTGCCACGATCAAGCGTGTGGCGGGCATTTTGGCCCTAAAAAGACAGCAAAAAAGATGTTGCAGTGTGGTTTCTACTGGCCACAACTTTTTAAAGACGCGTATAATTACTGCAAGACATGCTCCCGGTGCCAACACTTGGGCCAAATATCTAGGAGAAACGAAATGCCGCTCCAACCAATATTGGTTGTGGAAATTTTTGATGTTTGGGGGATAGACCGTTTCCCAACTCTTTTGGGAACATGTATATTCTCCTCGCTATTGACTATGTTTCTAAGTGGGTCGAGGCTGTGCCCAGCCGGACTAATGACAACAAGGTTGTCGTTAGGTTTCTCAAAGAAAACATTTTCTCTCGGTTTGGGCACCCCCGCGCAATCATCAGCGACAATGGAACTCATTTCTGTAATAGGACTTTCGAGTCCTTAATGCGGAAATATTCCATTAATCACAAGCTATCAACGCCCCATCATCCCCAAACTTGTGGGCAAGCCGAGGTTTCAAATTGGCAAATTAAACAGACATTGGAGAAAACGGTTTCCAAAAACCATAAGGATTGGTCTTCAAAACTTATTGATGCCCTTTGGGCATTTCGAACTGTCTATAAGGCCGATCTTGGCATGTCTCCTTATAGGCTTGTTTATGGAAAGGCTTGCCACCTTTCCGTTGAAATTGAGCATCGAGCATTTTGGGCAATAAAAGAGTTGAATCTATCTCTCGGAGATGCTGGCAGCCATAGAAAGCTGCAATTGAATGAATTAAACGAGCTTCGGGATGAAGCTTACGAGAACGCGGTTGTCTTCAAAAACCGAACGAAAGTGTTTCACGATAAACACCTTATGCGCAAAAATTTCAAACTTAGACAACAGGTTTTACTTTACGACACCCGGCTACATTTCCATCCCGGTAAGCTCAGATCTCGATGGAAAGGGTCATTTTTGGTACGCACCGTATATCCGCGCGGTGCGGTCGAATTAATGAATCCGGAGGACGGTTCACTATTTAAAGTGAACGGACATAGCCTTAAACCGTTTCTCACCACGGACCCTTTGGAGGAGCTTCTGCTGTTGCAAGAGCCGATTTACATTGACAGACCTTCCTCTATTTACCCCCAAATTGTTAGTTATATGTATGCCCTAGAGGCCATTGCTATACATAGGATGTATATTGTAGTGGATGCTTGGACATATATAAGGAGGACTTTCTTGCTCGACATGATAGTATGCTATCTGGTTGCACTTTACCTTAACGTGTACACTGATTGTCTCTCTATTACATGTTGGTAAAGCCCTTAGGATGTGTACTTGATTACCTGGACTATGATGCGGATCATACTAGTGGGGACATGGTAGTCCATAAGTACATCCTTCAAGGTCCCTAGTCGAGGGTATATCGAGACGGGGCATCGATATACCGGAGTAGACTAGCGTATACCTTCTCGACCCATACAGATAGGCGATGGATGATCCCATATCCATTGGTGTTTGACATCAGAGATGATATACGGGTGCTCAGTGGAGACTGGGTACACTGGACGGACTCGCCGAGAACTCCCAGATGGTATTATACCTCACGTCAGATGGCAGTTCTCTGGTGACACTGGTACAGAGTAGTCTGTTGACCCGAGATCGTCATAGAGTCTTGTATGATTCCTACTGTGCTTTGATTTCCACCTTACCACGTCCAAGAGGGCGTGCAAAACGGTGGTTTTTGGGTACAGTCCCGAATCACATGGAGGCAATGAGCGATAGGAGGGGATTCGTCTCTCCAGGTATAGGGAGTTGATGTTGCGCTGTGTTCGATTGGCTATAACCGGAAATCCCTGGCCAGGGTTGCTGAGATTTACTGGTAAGTGTTACCAGTAGTTTCTCGAACTGTTATAGACCTCACATCGACACGACTTATCGAGCTGCTGGGGTCTGACGTTTACCACCCCTAAGCGAGATATGAGACATATTAGACGAATAGACCGGACTGTACGGCAAGTGTTACTGGTTGGATTCACAGGAGTGTGAGCGGGCTTGCTCGTTGATATTCTGATCGCTCAATACCCGGGTGGCCGTTACGTTTAGCAGACCGCTTGCGGCTTGTGGGTGCTTGATATGATCATCATCTGCTGCCGGCGTATTGACGAGTCTTTAAAGTCCTACACAGAGGTTTCCTGGCTCAAGCGAAATGAAATAGGAGCGCATATGAGATATGTGCGGGACCGAGAATAATACCAGTATGTGATACTGTGTTCTATTCTCGCGATGAATGTATCGATTGGTTGTATGCGATATAACTTAGTTATCGAATCGAGGATTGATTCGATAAGTCGATACATTGGATATTAGTCGGTCATATGCGATATGACCGGATCGTTAAATCAAGTGTTGATTTAATGATTTAATGTATATTACTTTACATTAACTAGTATTGGTTCACTTAAGATTATTTTCTCACTTGAATGTGCACATTGTATATATGATATAGTTTTGTGCACTAGATTGTATCATGTTTGATGATACATGCAAACTTGGGTGTGTATGCTTTAAACCATGGTTTAGGTTAATGGTTAAGGTTTATATATAATTTATTTATTCATTATGGTTAAAATAAAATGGTGGCTTTCTTGTTTTATTCATGAAGCTTCATGAAGCTTTGAAAGTCTTTGCCTTTTTTTGTTTTATCCTTAACCTAACCATCAACCTAAACCTTAGTTTATTTTCTACATGAGTTAGCCTCACCCATGGTTGAATTATGATAACTCTTCACTTGATTTTTCATTTTGATTGATATTCTTTTCTTCTTCTTCTTCTTCTTGTAAAAGAAAAGAAAAGTTTGTGTCAAAAATGTCAAGTGATGATTTCAAGTGAGAAATCCAAATCCAAAGTGAACCCACTTCCTATTTCTTCATCCTCTACCACTTGCCAAGTAGTATAGGGTGTTTTCTTCACAAGTTTCATGATTTGGTGAAGTTGGAGCTTGATCTTGAGTTGCCTCGACGTAGATCATCTTCGGCATCGAAGTCGACGACCTAGCCCGATCATTTCTTCGACGAAACCATCTCTAGAGTCTGGGATCCGATGATCGCAGCGGAGGGACATCATCACGGAGCTAAGGAAGTGGAGGACCGGATCTACAAAGGTTGTAGCCCCTTTCACTATCTAGTTAAGTTGTTAACTTGTTGTTTCGCCTATACCTCTAGTTACGATCTTGCTTAGGGTTACTTGGCACATAGAAAAATTTTGAAATTGGCATGGTTGATGCCTTATGAGACCTCATTAGTGTGCCTAGGAACCCTACAGTGGTATCAGAGCCTAGCTAGAGCCTTAGGCGATATGTAGACGAAGTTAGAAACCCGATCGAACCCGAAACCCTAGTTTAAAACCCTTCTCTGTACATTTTTTCAAAACTGGGTTTTTTCCAAATTAAAAATATGCAGAAAAATCAGCAGGGATTTTTAGGGATTATTGTGCTGCACGTGCGCCTGATTCGATTAAAGCGCGGCGGAACCGCGGCACGAGCATGGCTCGTGCGGCGGTTCCGCGGCCATGTAGTCGCTTCATTCATTTCTGTTTTCACAGTAATTTCTTTATTTTAGTGCTGTATTTTCTGGGAATTTTTAAATTATACTCAAGAGTTGAGTTTTCTGGGTTGTATTGGGAGTTCGTAAATTCGATCGGATTGTCTAATTTTGTCTATATGTTTTTCCGGGTATTTTTAGAACGTGTTAAAAAGTTCGACCGGATATAAATACCCACTTTTTCCCCTGCCGGGAAATTTCCAATTGTTGGATTTTTCCATAGTTTAATGACGTTCTAAGTAGTGCAAGTAACGCGATGGTCTCTCTAGAAGACAACAAACCTTAACTCGATTATGTGACCGTCTTGAACGGCCCTTTGAACCTTAGGGTTTGGGGAAGTACGGCGTGCCACATGTGAGGCGTTGGCTTGACCCTTCTACGGCTGGACCGTTGGTACTGAGGCATGAAGTGAATGTTTTTGAACTTATTTCATGTGTTGAGATGTTTCGGGAAAACTTGGGTGTTCGATTGTTCGATCGGAAAGTTTAACATTTTCTATTTATCCAGAATGTGATACAATATTTGGAATCCACAAGTAGTTATGAGATAACTGATTTGAATGTTATAAACATAGCACTTTAGTCTCACTTGATCGGTTGCCACGGAATTTTGATGCGATCAAAAGTCCGTCGCAATCGCGTAGCGTACGCGGATACTCGCCGGTAAACTTAATAGACAGATACGCCCCATAGCCCCGACCAAGTGACTGTAGGAGAACCCCGTCGTCGAAAGCATCCGTTCGGGTGCTCGCGGTAGCGGTGTTCCGCCTTGGTACACTTAGTCGATGGTATCGGGGGTGCGGCCGTCTACTAAAGTTTGCGACGAGCATCCGATCAAAATGTCAGGAATCTTGTTGAATTGTCCGACATGATATTGAAAAGTGTTTTCGATAACGAGACTAAAATACGGGGTTTATAATTGTTAGGCATGCGATGTCTAAGTAATTCATTTGATTAGGCATGCGATGTCTAAGGAGGTTGCGGATTCCAACTGTTGTAGTTTTACACTTTCTTTTCTGCGACCATAAGTGTAATATGTGATATCGCCGGTTTCGTTGCTATATGTCAACGAAAATTGGGATACGCATGTTTACTTACGTTGATGACATGAGATGTTATGTGTTGCTGGATATGTTATATTGGATCGTCGTGTTTGAATAGCCGGGGGGTTTTTATGTAAGATGAGTGTTTTTCATTTTCATTCATGTAAATTCTTGTATGTAATATTCTTTTATTGGGGCACTTCCAGGTTGCGGAAGTTGTCACCGTTGATGTATATTATTTACTTTTCCGCACTAGGATAGACCCAAGGAGGAGAGCACAAGTAACCGGGTTCTAGAGTCCAGTGGGAGACCAACTCGAGGAGTCGAGTTCGGGTCGCCTAACTCTAGAATTGGTAGGGTTGCTTGCCGCTCTCGTAGGGGTCTAGGGGTGTGGGTTTGGCTATTCATCGCGGCCGTGGAATCCGTGTTTTATACTGGCTCGTATTGAAAACACGGACGTCCTAGTATATCCAATATTTCATATGATATTTTTTCTGCTGCGTTATCTGTAATGTGATCATGTGATATGTTCTCTGATAGATACTATATATAGTATATATGATATATTATATAGACGTTACTTATGTTTTACACCCGCGCTAGCCCTGCCCCGCTCTGCCGTTAGTTATCTAACCTAACGGTGCACGAGGGGACATCGAGGCGAATGCGGATGGCATAAGTGTACGTCGTATTTATCTGTGATGTTTAGGTGCTTAAATGATGGGACTTCATTAATGAGATTAATGAAAGTAAAAGAAACCTAAAGATGTTGTGGAATCGAATTTCAAAAATAAAACAGGTAGCTACAGTTCTTGCTTTGCACAGCGGTATATATGATATATCCTGCACCTTATTCGATGAGGAAAGGGCCGACGATCCCTTCACCGGGAGTGACCCCTTTAGCAATAACTGGAAGATGATACAACTCTCGGTTTGTCTTTTGATTACTTCTATAGTTTCTGCTTTGCACAGTGATATATATGATATATCCCGCACCTCATTCGACGAAGAAAGGGCCGACGATCCCTTCACCGGGAGTGACCCCTTTAGCAAAACTAGAAAAGCCTCAAAAACACCATTTTAAAATCATTTGATTCTACAACGATATCAAGATCATTACGCAATAGGTTTTCAGAAAAACCTGTCGTAGCCCTCCGTCATTTCAGATAAGTACTAGTTAGTATTCATGCTGCGGTAGTTTGGCCTCTGTCAAGGCGTAGTGTACGGTAGCTAACTAGTGCTTATCTGCTAGCATATGATGCGATTGGATTAGGGTATTCGTACGGCGTTGTTTGGCCTCCGTCAAGGGTCGTGTGGGTGGGTTTAATTCAATCAGGAAATGACGGGTTGAACTTGACTAGCGGACTATGGGTAGTTTGGCCTCCGTCAAGGTCATAGGACGCTAGGGGCAAAACATTATCGGGAATTTCAAGTGTTGAAATTTGCAATGAGATTGCATACTTTCTATGAGATAGTCGGATCCCGATACCCACTGCGAGTAAGAGTTACTCCTGGGAGAGTTTTACACATTACAATTAGCCGATCAAGTAGGTGTCTAGAAAGGTGTCAACGGGGTTACGCCTCTGGGAAAACGAGGTTTACATTAATTAGGTTCGTGCGAAAGCACGGGGGACCTCCCTCAAAGTACCGACACTGGCCTGGCTGAAAGATTGGCGAACTTGTAGCGTGTAATTAATCTCGGCTAGTCTTTCCTTTTAGGGTTTGAAGGAAGATTTGATAAAAACAGTGGGAGCCATCCTGATTAGATAAAATAATAACCAATCTGATCTTGTAAGAGCGCACGCAAAATGTTTTCTTCTCTCTCTCTCCAGGTAGCGACCATATCACGCCTTAATCAAGATAATAATACGGATGTATTGACCGAACCCGCTTGTTATACTGAGCTGGGAAACGTTGGTCCCGCCCCAACTTATAATTGTTATAAGACATAGCAGGAAATTGGGGATTACCAGAATTCCCGTGCCGCCCAAACGAAGAAAGTGCATACCGATGCATCATCTTCGGGTGTGTTCATTACACAGAACTGTTTCTCAGTATCCTTTACGTCCTGGGTATGTGATACCAGATCAGGATCCCGCATATGTAATTTGTTACATGGGCTACAGAAAGGTAGAGAACTGAGAACGCGTGATAAGTTTCATGAGGCAGAAAACGGTGCAAGTGTTGCAGCCAAGTCTGTTGGTCATTGTCACCCTGTATCCCAAATACATTGATTCTGAACAAATGCTATTAGATACCGAACCTGATATACAAAATCATATCAGTCTCTTTATTAGTAAAGAAATGATAAAATTTTGTATTATTGGATAATGTTTTGAACATTTCCTATATCAAAAGTTGATCGGTTCAGGCACGTTATCTAAAAGCATTGATGTTCTAAATCAAACTACAGTTCTTAGTATACGGAACACACACAAGAGGAAGAGTTCAGAAATGAAAGAATCCTTCTTGAAGCATTGTAGACTAGGTCATATCAATGCGACCCGACTGGCTGAAGTTACATTTAGATGTATATTTAAATTAGTTTGAATTTACAACTTGTGAAACTTGCCAGTCATGTCACAAAGATTAGATGACCGTAGCTCTGTTTATTGGAAACAGAGAAAGAGTTAGTAAACTCTTGGGACTGATACATGATGATGTATGAAGGTCCCCTGTCTGCACATGCCAGAACCGGTTCTTTATACTTCATTACATTCTCTGATGATCTCTCAAGATTCAGACATATGTTCCTGTTGAAACACAGCTCCGAACCTTCTGAGATATTCACATAATATAAGTTAGAAGTAGAGAACCAAAATATGGGTTTAAGTATTATGTCCTTTGATATGATCGAGGAGGAGAATACTTGAGCACGGAAATCCTGGACTATTCTAAAGGAGAATGAGATTCTCTCTCAGCATTATTCCTCCGCATACACCATAGCACGATGGTATATCGGGACGGAGCAATAGCACCCTATATGATATGCTCTATGATGAGTACTACTGAGTTTCCTATTTTCTTTTGGGAGTTATGCACTTGAGAAGTTGCATACCTATTGAATAAGGGTTCCGATCAAATCAGTTGCCTACCACTTCATATGTGATATGGAAAGGGAAGAGCCCATATCTTAAGTTTGTTAAGATTTTGGGTTATCCGGCCTATGTCTAAAAGCAAAATCCGGACAAGATCGAGGCAAGGTCAGTTCTGTAGAACTGGAAAGGTTCTAGCTGTACAAAACTGCAGCTGTTGATTTGACAGAACAAAAGGATTCAATAGTCCCCGACGAACCTCAGCCTCTCCGCCGATCTGGTAGGGTTCCTCATCCGCCTGAGAGATACTTCGGTTTCTCGATGATAGTGGGAGCGAGGATTGCATCATGAGATGATGACCCAACTAGTTTCGAGCAGGCCATCAGGAGTGGGACTCTGTAAGAATGGCTGGATGCTTAGCGATTTGAGATGGAATCCTTATACACCAACAAAGTATGGACTTTGGTTGCTTTATCTGAAGGGTTAAATCCCTATCAGGAGCAAGTATATCTTAAGATGATTACTTGGTGTACATGGAAAAGTTAAGATTTTCAAAGCTAGACTTGTTAAAGGTTTGCATCATTGACCAGGTATGGATTATGTTGAAACCTTTTCTAAGGATCTATGTTTAAGTCCATCCAGATCCTACTTGCCACGGCTATATACCATGACTACGATATCTGGTGGTTGGGTGTCATGACTGCTTTTCTAAATGATTTTTTGGAAGAGAGCATCTATAAGTACACAGCCAGAGGGCCTCGTAGACAGTGGGAGCAGCGGAAACGTGTGCAAGATGTTTTATGTGATAAAGCAGGCATCGCAGAGTTGGAACATCTGTTTTGATGAGTTAGTCAAACAGTTTGACATCATCAAAATGGTAGATGAACCTTGTATATACAAAAAGGTAGTAAGGAGTATGGTAGTGATCCTCGTAGAGTACGTGGATGACATACTCTTGATAGGGAAGGAGTTTCCTATGCTGCGCTCGGTCAATCTCTGCTTATCACAAGGATTCTCTATATAGGATCAAAGTGATACCTCTTAAATCCTGAGTTTTCATCTATGAGATAGATGTAATTGGATGCTAGGATTCTCACTAGCAGTAGTGAGATGGTATCAATCGATTCTGGGGAGAATCACTGGAAAGGTTCCAGGGTGATAAGGACGACTGAATGTCAGTCACAGGCATTGTCTTTACCCTCAGTGGAGGGATGGTGTGTTGGAAGAGTTCCAAGCTAGATACCGTGGCATACAAGACGATAAAGGATAGATACATCGCTACTTAAGATGCTACCAAAGAGGCTATCTGGGTGTATATTAGTTCATGAGATGAACTTAGTTCCTCTCATTGTGTGACAATGGAGTTATGGCTTATGCCAAGGAACGTCCGTCCCATCAATGATCCAGAAATATTCTGAGGCAGCATCACCTGATCATGGAGATAGTTGATCTCCAAGGACATCGAGGTTAGGAGAACAGACTCAGAGGACAACACGGCGGATCCACCCACAAAGGCCTTTTCCTAGAGAGAGACTTATATGGGATGGTTGAGTATTAGATACTACAACCACTGCTATCAGATGGCCCTAGTGCAAGTGGGAGATTGTTAGTTATATGTATGCCCTAGAGGCCATTGCTATACATAGGATGTATATTGTAGTGGATGCTTGGACATATATAAGGAGGACTTTCTTGCTCGACATGATAGTATGCTATCTGGTTGCACTTTACCTTAACGTGTACACTGATTGTCTCTCTGTTACATGTTGGTAAAGCCCTTAGGATGTGTACTTGATTACCTGGACTATGATGCGGATCATACTAGTGGGGACATGGTAGTCCATAAGTACATCCTTCAAGGTCCCTAGTCGAGGGTATATCGAGACGGGGCATCGATATACCGGAGTAGACTAGCGTATACCTTCTCGACCCATACAGATGGGCGATGGATGATCCCATATCCATTGGTGTTTGACATCAGAGATGATATACGGGTGCTCAGTGGAGACTGGGTACACTGGACGGACTCGCCGAGAACTCCCAGATGGTATTATACCTCACGTCAGATGGCAGTTCTCTGGTGACACTGGTACAGAGTAGTCTGTTGACCCGAGATCGTCACAGAGTCTTGTGTGATTCCCACTGTGCTTTGATTTCCACCTTACCATGTCTAAGAGGGCGTGCAAAACGGTGGTTTTTGGGTACAGTCCCGAATCACATGGAGGCAATGAGCGATAGGAGGGGATTCGTCTCTCCAGGTATAGGGAGTTGATGTTGCGCTGTGTTCGATTGGCTATAACCGGAAATCCCTGGCCAGGGTTGCTGAGATTTACTGGTAAGTGTTACCAGTAGTTTCTCGAACTGTTATAGACCTCATATCGACACGACTTATCGAGCTGCTGGGGTCTGACGTTTACCACCCCTAGGCGAGATATGCGACATATCAGACGAACAGACCGGACTGTACGGTAAGTGTTACTGGTTGGATTCACAGGAGTGTGAGCGGGCTTGCTCGTTGATATTCTGATCGCTCAATACCCGGGTGGCCGTTACGTTTAGCAGACCGCTTGCGGCTTATGGGTGCTTGATATGATCATCATCTGCTGCCGGCGTATTGACGAGTCTTTAGAGTCCTACACAGAGGTTTCCTGGCTCAAGCGAAACGAAATAGGAGCGCATATGAGATATGTGCGGGACCGAGAATAATACCAGTATGTAATACTGTGTTCTATTCTCGCGATGAATGTATCGATTGGTTGTATGCGATATAACTTAGTTATCGAATCGAGGATTGATTCGATAAGTCGATACATTGGATATTAGTCGGTCATATGTGATATGACTGGATCGTTAAATCAAGTGTTGATTTAATGATTTAATGTATATTACTTTACATTAACTAGTATTGGTTCACTTAAGATTATTTTCTCACTTGAATGTGCACATTGTATATATGATATAGTTTTGTGCACTAGATTGTATCATGTTTGATGATACATGCAAACTTGGGTGTGTATGCTTTAAACCATGGTTTAGGTTAATGGTTAAGGTTTATATATAATTTATTTATTCATTATGGTTAAAATAAAATGGTGGCTTTCTTGTTTTATTCATGAAGCTTCATGAAGCTTTGAAAGTCTTTGCCTTTTTTGTTTTATCCTTAACCTAACCATCAACCTAAACCCTAGTTTATTCTCTACATGAGTTAGCCTCACCCATGGTTGCATTATGATAACTCTTCACTTGATTTTTCATTTTGATTGATATTCTTTTCTTCTTCTTCTTCTTCTTGAGAAAGAAAAGAAAAGCTTGCTTCAAAAATGTCAAGTGATGATTTCAAGTGAGAAATCCAAATCCAAAGTGAACCCACTTCCTATTTCTTCATCCTCCACCACTTGCCAAGTAGTATAGGGTGTTTTCTTCACAAGTTTCATGACTTGGTGAAGTTGGAGCTTGATCTTGAGTTGCCTCGACGTAGATCATCTTCGGCATCGAAGTCGACGACCTAGCCCGATCATTTCTTCGACGAAACCATCACTAGAGTCCGGGATCCGATGATCGCAGCGGAGGGACATCATCACGGAGCTAAGAAGGTGGAAGACCGGATCTACAAAGGTTGTAGCCCCTTTCATTATCTAGTTAAGTTGTTAACTTGTTTTTTCGCCTATACCTCTAGTTACGATCTTGCTTAGGGTTACTTGGCACATAGAAAATTTTTGAAATTGGCATGGTTGATGCCTTGTGAGACCTCATTAGTGTGCCTAGGAACCCTACACAAATTTCGGTTATCCAACCATAAACAGTGGAAACACTGTTTTAAATAAGTTTGGGGGTATGTAACACTTGTAATTATATAAAAAAACAAAATAAAAATAAAAATAAATTTCAAATTTTTGGGGTTATTTTTGAAAATTTTCAGTTTCAAATAAAAAATAAAAAATTTTATTTACAAATAAATTCCTTTTTTTGATAGGTCCTTTTTTGCAAATAACCAAAAACAGCCCCTATAAAAAGAACCCGACCCCTCCTCTGAACATTCATAACCTTAATTTCCAACTTCAGAAAACCCTAGCCGCCGCTTCATTTTCTGCAGAGAGATCGTTCCTTTGAGCCGCGCAACCGTCGCCGATTGCAGCTTCCCGCCGCGCTTCCGCCGCCATCTGTCGTCTTCTCCCTCTGAAAACTTCAGAGGAGGTTTGCATTCTCCGATACTCTCTGTTAAAATTTTTAGAAATATCTGCATTCTCTGTGATGGCACCAACCCTGCAATTTGAAAGTGACTTCTCACAAATGTTTTGCACACACGATGTACGGTAGCTATTTCGGTGAGGAGATCCGAAGGCGTGGGTGGAATTTCTTGCTTTTTAACCATCCAAACTCCTTCACTCTTCCAGATCTCGTCACCTGATTTTATGAGTGCATGGAGGATGGTTGCCTCTCACAACACGGATACATTAGGCTACTTTGGGGGTATAGGGAAATAATAATCGATAGGGACTTCATCCATGAAGTCACCTTAATACCTAGACTACCTACTCATGATCAACCCCTCCAATTCGAGGATTACCTACCCTTGATGGGTAATGATTGTTTGAGAGAGCCACGTAAGGGCATCCAGTCTAGAACCCTCTTTGCGAATGTACTAACTGTGTGCCGTTGGCCACAAAATAATATTTTTGGTAGTTCTCACAATACGACATTTTTCATATCATCCTTTCATATCGTGCACACTTTAATGACTAGGAATCCAGGCTATGATATATGCTCGGTATTACTCCATTTGATTGGTGCGGGCAAAAGGGCTGCCAATTATCCATGCCCTATGTTGGTGACACAATTGTGTCGCCATTTCCGCCCTGTGGAGGAATTTGAGTTTTATATGCATGGAGGTATCCCTATTAGACCTCTTGTTGAGGGCGTATCCACGTCCTACACACGCTTAAATGATGTATGGTCGCACACCGAGCCGGCTGACGATGTACCCGCCAAAACCCCCAGCTCCAGTTCGACCGTGAGCGAGGAAGAGCTTATCCCTGCGGCACAAGCACGTTTACTTAGGAGAGCCACTAGGGGGATAGACAGATTAATAGGGATGGTGACCAACCTGGATCAGCGAGTCACATGGTTGGAGCACGGCATGACCACCCTGCTGGCGAGAGAGGAACGTTCCCGTACACGTTCGAGGGGACGGCGAGGCCATGAGCAGTGAGGGCACTGCTTTTAATAAGTTTAGGGGTGTAGGTGGTTTGTAAATAGTTATCATTGCATTGCATATTTTAATTTTTTGTACATATTTGTTTTTTTTTCTTTCTTTGCATATTTAATTCCGTATTGCATCTTTATAAAAAAATATAAAAATTAAAAAAAATGAAAATAAAAAAAAATATATATAAAAAATAAAATCAAAAAAAATTGAAAATTTTTTAAAAAATTATAAAAAATGAAAAATTAAATTTTGGTCATATTGACTTAAGTTCAACATGATGGTTAAATAGTAAAAACACAACTAGATCCTAAACTTAGTAAATTAAAAACCCTAAAAATAAGCTTTCTTAAAATTTAACGATAGAACATATATGTCCTTATAGTTTATTTAGAAATAGACAAATTTTGAGTTCAGTTCTTGGGCTAAGTCAAAATAAGAGAAGAGTATTGAATTTCTATTTGAAGTGTAAGTTTGAAAAATAATTCTGAACCTTAAGTCTAAATTCTGAAAATATATACCCTACAACTTGCACAAACACGCACCTTGAAACTTGGAATAATAGAGGACACCTTGAAATGCTCTTGTCTAAAATCCTTAGTATGTGAAAAACATAAAATAAAAGTATAAGTGTGAATAAAGAGATAAAAAAAAATGAACACTGGTTTTGTAATTACTTAAGGCTGCATAAAATATATATATATATATAGCGAGGGTGCTTCATCACCTAGTGCCTTAGACCAACTGGTTTGGGAGTCACTGCTAAGTCTTAGGTATTACAAGACGAGAAATTACGCTTAAATGTGCAAGCACATTTTGTAATCGGTCGTTTAGTACCTCAAGAAGTATTAATGGTCGCATGAAGGATGTGTGAGAAATTTCATCTAAAATTCACCAAGTAAAAGTACTTTGGACGATGGACAAGAGTATGATAGCTTGAATTGAATTTCCAAGTGTAGGGGTAAAAATTACACACACGTAGGGGTATATGATTGGGGTTTGGATGAGAGATAGGAATGAAAAATAGGGTTTATACCTTCAGTAGAGATGATAAAAATTCTTAAGTTGAGATGGAACCTTAGAAGGAAAATTCAAAAGATACTGAAAGCTTAATAAATTTGCAGAACATATACGATCTTAAGTTAAATGATAAGTGAGTATGAAAAATACGGATTGATGATTTCTAAGTCAAAGATAATAGAATTTCTTGCTAGAATACCGAATTGAAGAATGAAAGTCAACAGACCTACTAGGGACACCTAGAGGTTTAACGGCTTGTTGCACGAGCTCAGTGCAATCGCACTCCCTGAGAAAGTGAGATTATGATTTTTCGAGAATAAAATTGGCTTTCCTCAGGACGAGCAAAAGATATGTTTGGAGGTATTTGTTCATTTCAGAATTTTGCATTATTATATCACTCATTCTTAATCAAATTACAAATAAATAGGTGCTTTTGATCCATGTCTTCTAAATAGTTACAAGTTACAGGTTCTCAAAACAATACGGTGAAATTCATGAAATGACGTTACAAATGTTAGACTACGACCAACAATAGATGAATCCATATGATGTCGCCTACCAGTTCAAGGAACAAATGAAGATCAGTAGACAGTTCAATGAACAAAGCACAAGGGTAGCACAAGATTCAAGACTTCAACACGAAGCTCACGGCAAAAAGTCCACAACATTCTGCACAGTAGAAATCTGGAAGAAAATAGAAAATATTCTGTGGAACCAAGTAAAGAAAACAGAAGGAAAAAAGCAACATGAAGCAACCTTAGAAGTTTGATACCAAGATCCCACAACATGGCCGCGGAACCACGGCCAAACATGGCTTTCTGCCGCGGAACCGCGGCCGTGCAACACACGTGTCGGTGCACGTATCGGTGGGTGTCGGTGCTTTGACCCGGCTTTCTTAGGGTAGTCTTGTAATTTCAAATGTGGATCAGATGTAAACCTAGGGTTTCTCCTATCTATAAATAGGAAAGCCAGAAGCCTAATTAGGAATGCCACTTTTTAATTCATAGATTTAAAATTTTTAATTTCCTTGTAATCGTTGAAGAGGTATCAATAAAGTAAGTTTCCTTTCTATCTTGCATTCTTTTTTTTATCTGAATTTTAATTCCTGAAATTTCTTATCTATTCTTTATTATCTGCAATTTAGTTTTCTAATAAATAAAAAATATAAAAATGAATTTGAATGTCACTTTCCTAATGAGTGAGTAATTCCTCACTTGTTAGGGTTAGGATAGGGAAGGTTTGAGAGAAGAAAATCTCTCTCACTCTTTTCCTTGCCCATATAATTTAATTAGGACTCTAGTTAATTTAACCACACACCGCTCACTACGGCACCCTATCCTACATGATAGCGGTGATTCCCTAGTTAGACCGGTTGTGGTTGAATTAACCGGAGGTTAGGGCTAAGAGCCAAGAAATGACAGACAAGGACCAAAAGGAAGAAACTACGTTTCTTCCTAGTCGTGCTAATCCACTTTGTTGACTATTACCCTAACATCTATATTCTTAACTAGGGCATTAAAAGATGTGAGAAGAATCCATATTTCAAACTAACCTAATCCTAACCCTAGCAAGACATTAAATCAATTTAATCTCATTCTTAGATTTTAAAACAAAACCTACCAAAAATAGGACTTAACTCGTTAGAACTTAAAGAAAGAACAGCATTTCCCTGTGGATCGACCCGCACTCAACCGGCTATCTACCAAGCGACACCGTCTTGATTGCAGTATTCTTAATTTTAAAACGCACATACTAATCTTAAACCAATCATCTCCTTT
This sequence comes from Agapanthus africanus, assembly GCA_030015575.1. Lineage (NCBI taxonomy): Eukaryota > Viridiplantae > Streptophyta > Magnoliopsida > Asparagales > Amaryllidaceae > Agapanthus > Agapanthus africanus. The sequence goes on along the minus strand of JASDDO010000019.1, from coordinate 769,665,398 downwards.
GTAAATACTGGCCCCCAAATGGGTACAACATATAAAAATACCAATATATCAAGAATAAAGGCATCCCCAAGCGGGATCTAGCTCTTCGCCAAAGGCGGAATCATAACCACATGCAGTAAATATATCATAATAATGAGAAATAAGTATAAAAGCATAAAAGTATCACATCGTCTCAAGTGAGCATCGACACCAAACCACAATACAAGTCTCAAGTCTCACCGTCTAGTCCAATATACAAGGGTAGATGGAGTATGCTAGATACAAATAAAATACATGGTGGGAGCAAAAGAAAATCCTCCAAGACCCACCTATGAGCAAGCCACAAGTCCAAGCAAACAAAGAAAAGGAAGAAGTACGCCCGCCGTTACTATGCTAACGAGTCGGACCTGCAAGATACTGTGACACAAAGGGGGTGAGTTTCCAACTCGTGAGTAGTAAGTAAAATCTAATAAGATTATCGTAAGTATGCATGTAAATGCGTCACAACCTACATATACCAATATGACGCGATGCTCTAGTATGTGTGCAACATGAATGCAAAATCACACGAAACCTGAATATGTTTGGTACGTGAAAATCTGTATTCTTACCTTAGTAAAACTTCTGTGAAATACTGAAGTATCATCAATGAAATCAACTGAAGTTCCGTGTCAAGTATCGACACAAAATCAGAATATCTCAATGCCTCAATATCTCAATGCCTCGACATCTCAATGTCACGGTATCTCAATGTCTCAATATCTCGGGCTCCGTCTGTCCGGATCGGCCTATATCATCAATCTCTCGACTACGGTCGGTATCCTCCGGATATCCGCCTCGTCACAAATAATAACCGGTCGGTAGTGCTCACCTGCCGGGCTCAATGCTATCTGTGGATCTTCGTGCCCCGAGGTACCGCACCGGGTCCACCATGTACCCGCAGACGGTGCATCCCCCTCCTCGAATCGGGTATATGATACTGCTTAAGAACTGAGAAAACTCATGGTGGATGCCACACATATCACATCATGAGAAAACTACAAATCTTTGTTTTTAAAATGATAATAGGTTCATAAATTTTTGCGGTTTTCTCCAAAATCCAGAAATCCCATCAATACTGAAATACTCAAGAAGAATCGCAATATGAAAACATGTCGATAATGATGGAAATCTATGATACGGTAGTATATACCATGCGAAGTACGGCCAGAAGCTATGCATGAATCAGAATACAATGAGGTATGTATAAGTGTCTAACAATCCTACGTATCCATCTTAATGAAATAAATATGCAAGAATAAATCTACGGATTATATACGATGCATATGCACAATTATCGATCATACTATAGTGTTCGTAACATAGCAATTACCAATGGCATGTGTGTTCGCATAAATAGTGCACGTGTGGCATAAACTAATGGTAATGGTGCAAGTGTCCTATGAGACGGTATCACACACACACACATATGTATATATATGTATGTGTGTGTGTGTGTATATATATATATATATATATATATATATAACGATGCGATGCAATGAAATGGCTAATTAGGAAATTACGCATATAATGCAAATACTATAAGTAATACTAAACCATCGGGCGCCTCGCACCATCCAGACGATCCCCCATAGATGTATACATCTACTCACCGGGACGCCTTGACTAATCTGATCCGATCTCGGCCATGTCTCTTCCGCGCCACATCCGACGCCTCTGCACCCGATCCTAAAATCGTGCACAAGCAATTAAAAGAATAAATATACGAATAGTCGTGGGGCAAACGACACAAATCAATTATGCGCACTAACTGGACGCGCGCACGCTTGGTGCACAGAACGCGCTCGCGACAATGCCGCAAACTACAACTAGGGTCGCTACACGCCGCAACTACCGAGCCTAGAACTCGATCGTAAAAATCTCGCGTTCACAACGCATTAAATTTTATAGGAATTAGGTTGTAGGTCATCTAAAATCTCAACTTAATTTAAATCGATTAATTTCCAAAAACCTAGTAATCGACCATTAACCATTTTCGTACAAATCTTGATGTTTTAGCAAACCTAGTGGCCTCATTATTCACTTAATATCTTAATTAAGCCACACAAATCATAACCAAAATTTTATCTCACCAATTTACATTAATTATAAAAATCTAGTTTGCAAAAATTCATAATTGAGACAATTTAAATATAACAATTTAACAAATTAGCAACTAGATTAGGTTTTTGCATGTCTTAAAATATTAATCTACACTTAACTAACTTGATTTATTTATAAAAAACCTAACTTTAATTCAAACCCGAAACTTGAAATTTCAAGTTTGAAATTAGAACCATAATTAAACACCAAGATTAATTAAATTAAAGTAATTAACCCACAATTAACCATTGGGTTAGGATTATATCTCCCAAACTTGTGATCAAACATGCAATCTAGCCTCCCAAAGATGCTTCCTTACTCCAAGATCCATACTAGTTTGGCTAAAGAATAATGGGTAAGGGTTTAATTAGGAATTAGTGGTGTTTTATTTTGATTTTTTGATGGAATTTTGAAGAGTTTTTGAGAGGAAATGAGATGGGGGAAAATGGGGAACTGCACAAGGTGGGCTCGGCCAGGTTAGGATGAGAAAAAATGAGAAAGAGTGAAGTGTGTAGATAAGTGTAGAAACCTCCCCATCATTTCACATATTAACCCTCTTTTTAAATTTCTTTTTCTTTTAATTTTGGAATGAGAATGAAATGAGAATTAGTGAAGAGAAAGGGGGGGCTGCCACTTACTAGGTTCGGCCTTGACTTGGGGAATGGGTGTGTGTGTAAGTGTGTATAAATTTCTAGGATAATACAACCCTTCAAGCTCATTTATTAGTTCACATGTTAATTAATTTATTTTATAATTAATCTTTACCCTAGAATTCTCTAGAATATTGGAGACAAATTAAGAAAGCATGAGCATGTTACAAGTTAAGTGTTTGTGTTGTCATGGTTCACATTTGTATAATTAACCCATTCCAATTTGTAATTACCATTAATTTAATGCCTAAATGAAAGCTTAAAATATTATTTAAAATAATTAATTAAGGAAAAATATTTAAGTATAGTAATAATTTATAAGTGACTAAATAAATACCAAATATTAACAATTAAATAGTTAAAATAGGTTTTTTTAAGTCTACGTTGAAAAATAATTATAGTTACGTTTTACGGAAAATACAATTTATTATACCGATTATCGGAAAATTCTCCTAAACAATTTATTTATTTATTTATTTTTAAAATGTTACAATCTTCCCCCCTTAAAGAAATTCGGTCCCCGAATTAAAAATCTAACTACGCGTACTCTCAAAAAGATGAGAATATTTCTCCCGCATCTCGACCTCGGCTTCCTACGTGACCTCTTTGTCGCTCGGGCCACGCCAAAGAATCAAAACGGGTTTCATCATCTGCCGATCTAGAATGATTATCGGCAGCACTGTGAGAGAAAGATTGCTCTCCAGCTGAAACGCCTGGTGCTACATCGCGTAAGAGGTTCATGAAGGTACATGCGGAGCATCGATACATAAAATACGGGACAAACAATCTGGAAAACTAGGTAAAAGAGCCACACAATAAACACTGCACCAACACGCTTGAGAATCTCTAAAGGACCCACATATCTGGAACTGAGCTTTCCTTTCCTTCTGAATCTCAACACGCCCTTCATCAGAGAAACCTTTAAGAAAAACATGATCGCCAACAGTAAACTTAAGTCTATGCCGACGTCGGTCTAGATAAGATTTCTGCCCGCTCAGGGCCACTCTCAACCTATACTGAATCACTGAATCTTTTTTGGTCGTTTCTTACACCATCCGTGGCCCCAAAATACTGCTCAACTTACGGGTGATCGACGTTTCCTCCTATATAATACCTTGAAGGGTGCCGTCAGAATTTTCTCCTGGAAGCTGTTATTAATGGAAAACTCTATCAATGGTAAGTAGTGATCCCAACTGCCACGTGATTTATAGAGATTTTGTGATCAAAGAATTGTTTACCGCAATCAAGAACGGCGTCGCTTGGTAGCTAGCCGGTGAGTACGGGTCGGTCCACAGGGATTTTGTGTATTCTCAATTTGTTCTAACGAGTTAATTCCAAACGGTGTTGGATTGATTATCACTAAAAACTAAAGTTGATCTAAACTAGGATTAAAACCTTGCTAGGGTTAGGTTTAGGTTAAGTTTGGAAAGTCAATATTCATCACCGCTTTCTATGCCCTAATTAAGATCTATTAGGTGTTATGGTAATAATTAATAAAGTGGATTAGTACCATCGGGAAGAAACTAGGTTTCTTCCTCTTGGTTCTTGTCCTTCCTTTCTTAATTCTTACCCTAACTTTCATGGAAAACATATATAATCGGTCTTTTATACTACGGTATCACCGCTACCTCGTGGGATAGGGTGCCGTAGGGAGCGGTGTGTGTATGTATGCATGGAGTCCTATAAAAATATGTGATGGGCAAGAAAGGGGTGAGAGAATTTCTTCTCTCAAACCTTTCCTATTCCTAACCCTAACAAGTGAGGAACTACTCACTCATTAGGGAATTGATAAACATGTTCTAAACTAATTAACTAGGGCAGATAATAAAAGTTATACTAGGGCAGATAATAAAAGTTATACTAGGGCAGAAAGAAAATTAACTAGGGCAATAAAAAGAAAACTTACTCTAATTCTTATTTGATGCTCTCTTCAAACATTTATAGGAATTGAATTCTGAATTTTTGATAAATACAATGAGGCACAAGAAGAGGCATACCTCAAAAAGAGGTTTAGGATTTCTATTTATAGATCATAGAAACCCTAGGGTTACATTCGATCCCTATTTGCATTTACAAATTTACCCCTAAGAAGCCTAGTCAACGCATCGCCACATCGTTAGAAAATGCACCGACACGTGTTCACCATAGCCACGGATCCGCGGCCAGAAGGCAGGTTTGGCCGCGGTTCCGTGGTCATATTGTGGGCTTCTTGGTTGTTTTTTTCTGGGTTGCTTCTGGTTGCATTTGGCTTCTTATTTCTTCACTTGGTTTCTTAGATTGTCTTCTAGTTTTCTTCCAGATTTCCACAGTGCATAATGTCGTGGACTTTTACCCTTTGCTTCGTGTCGAAGTCTTGAACCTTGCGCTGCCTTTGTACTTTGTGAAATTGTCCATTGATTTTCGTTTATTCTTCAAACTGCAGGCATGATCACGATCCTTCCATTTGTTGGTCGTAGTCTCACTTTTGTATCGTCTTTTCATCAATTTCACTGTTTTGTTCCGAGAACCTGTAACCTGCAACTATGTAGCAGACATGGATCAAAAGCACCTATTTATTTGTAAAATGAATAAGAATAGGAAATATAATAATGCAAAATTATGATATGAACACCACGAAATCTAGAATGCAAGCTTGGGGAGCATGTCCTCAAGAATCTGAATGGTCTTCTCTGATTGACCATCGGTCTGCGGATAGAAAACTGTACTGAAACTCAATTGGTGTCCATAGCCTCCTGAAATTCTTGCCATAGCCGGCTGGTGAACTGGGTGTCCCAGTCGGACTTAAAAAAGGTCGGAACTCCATATAGTCGCACCATCTCATCAACATGTGTCTAAGCATCCTGAACGAACCCGAAAATGGTCTTGATTGGCCGAAATGAGCTGCTTTCCGTCAATCGGTCTACGATCTCCCAAATATAATCATACCCTTGACTGGTCCTAGGCAGACCCACAATAAGATCCATAGAAATTTGTTCACATTTTTACTCCAGAGTGGGCAAAGGTTGTAACTCTCCTGCTGGCCCCTGATACTCGGCCTTGACTTGCTGACAAGTCAGTATCCCAAAACAAAATCTGTGACATCTTTCTTTATCCCCTCATACCAGTAGTCTTCTCTCAATCATAGTACATCTTGTTGAAAACCGGATAAACACTATATGTCGACTGGTGTGCCCTTCTAAATATCTTGCGTCTCAGTCCCTCGGAATCTGGCACACACAGTTGAGTCCCAAATCGTAGTGCTCCCTAATCATCAATCATGAGCTATGAATCTCTGCCCTGTCGAACTTACTCCATGATCTCTGACTAACGAACATCATCGGACTGTACCTCACTGATACGGTCAAATATTGTGGACATGCACGGACGCAGGCAAGTTGTCCCCGGTCGACGTAAACTCGAACTGTACTCGGCTGTCCCAAAGAATCTGCTAGTCTGCAGTCAACTGTCTCTGAACTGTGCTCAAACAACAAAAGCTACCTTCGGGCCTCCAACTCAAAGCATCTGCCATAACATTTGCCTTTCCCGGACGATAAAGAATCTCACAGTCATAGTCTTCACTAGCTCCACCCATCGGCGCTGTCTTAAAATTAGATTTCGCTGCTGAAAGATATACCTTAAGCTTCTTGTGATCCATAAATATCTGGCACGACTCGTCTCCAAATCTTAAGTTTAAAAATCACTGCGGCTATCTCTAAACCATGCATGAGATAGTTCTACTCACGCTTCTTCAACTGCCGGGAAGCATTACAATAATCAACAAAACCGCCTGATCCTGAAGGCAAAATAATATTGGCGCCGTGGTCAAACGAGTCTATAACTGCTGAAAGCTTTGCTTGCATGCCTCAGTTCAAAGAAAAGAAACTCCCTACCGGGTCAAACCTAAAAATGCTGCGAACCTCCGTCATTGATACAGGTCTGAGCCAGTGCTGAACGGCCTCGATCTCCTTCAGTTCCATACTTACCATCTCTCGTACCACGTGATCCAAGAAGTCAACACCATCCAACCAGAAAACACACTTAGATAATTCAGTGAATAGCTGGCGCTCCCTCAACGTCTGCAACGAAATCCACAATTACTGCCCAGACTCCACTCGGCTCCAAAAGTACACTAAGACGTCCTCAATGGACACAATGATAGACTGATCAAGAAACGACCTGAATATATGGTTCATCAAGCCCATAAATGTTGCTGGGGCATTGATGAGGTCAAACGATATCACCAAAACTTATAACGTCCGTAACTTGTGTGAAAAATAATCTTCGGAATATCATCCTCTCGAACCCGCAGCTTATAGTAGCCTAACCGCAAGTCAATCTGCGGGAAATGTTCTGCACAGTAACCCGATTCAACTAACGTTTGTAGGGTGCTTTTCATCATCCCATTGAGATGGGAATACGCGCGCGCTTGTCAGGCTCATTACAGATTCCCCCTGCCTAGGATAGGCTGGGGTTTATTGATTATGGGGATCCGAATCTCCGGCAGCCGCGGACTAAGCTGCCGTTAATTACCCCTCGCATCTGGAGCGAAGGAACCTCCGATTGACGGGTTAAACTGGTCATGCGAACTCAATATGCAGTGCGTTGGTGTGTGTATTTTTTTTGTTTTATTCCACTTGTAGGAAAAAAGATATATATATATATATAAACAAAAATAAATAAGTAAATAAATATTTAGAGAATTTTTTTTATTATTTTTATTTATTATTATTTTTTTTAATTTAAAAATATTATTTATAATTTATTTTTATTTATTTAATATTTATTTTATATATTTTTTAAATAAAAAAGGATTAAATAAAGAAAAGAAGGAAGAAAAGAAGAATAGAAAAGAATTATTAGTTTTTTTAATTTTTAAATATTATCTATAATTTGTTTTCATTTATTTAATATTTATTTTAAATAATAAAAAAAAGGAGGAAGAAAGAAGAAAAGAGAAGAAAGAAAGAAAAAAGAATTTAAAAGGGGGGGGTCACATGTTAGCATGTGGCCCCTCATGTGAGGGGGGTCACATGCTAGCATGTGACATGGAGGGTGAGGGGAGATCACATGCTAGCATGTGACCCCTCACATGCTGGGGCCTAATGGGAGCCCTCTCCCTCACGTGCTGCCACGTGAGGGGGCCAAAAGGGCTCCAGATTTTTTTTTTATTTTTAACCTGGAGTTAACTCCAAAAGATTTTAAATGGAGTAAAACTCCTAAAGAACTTTAAATGGAGTTTAACTCCGAAAAAGATTTTTATTGCGGAGTTAAACTCCAAAAGAATTTAAATGGAGTTGAACTCCGAAAGAATTTTTATTGTGGAGTTGAACTCCGAAAGAATTTTAAATGTGGTGTTGAACTCCGAAAGAATTATATATGGAGTTAAACTCCTAAAAAGATTTAATATGGAGTTAAACTCCAAAAAACGATTTTTACTGTGGAGTTAAACACCAAAAGAATTTCTGTGGTGGAGTTAAACTCCAAATTAATTTTATTTGTGGAGTTAAACTCTAAAAGATTTTTCCCTTTCTTCTTTGAGAAGAAACCCAAAATGGGTTTTCTTGAAACTCCAAGATCTAGATCTTGGATGATAAAAAAAGGGACCCTTTTTCTTCTCTTGATGGAGTCTTGGGAGATGGATTTATGGTAAAACTTTGTTTAGTTTTAAAAAAAAAGAGAGCTAAGCTCTTGATTTATTTGGAAAATGAAAAGGAAGAGAAAGAACTTGGAAAAGAGAGAGTGGAGGCACAAACCCTAGTTTTTTGAGGGAATGAAAAAGTGTCTTGCTTTATTCATCATCATATTGCCTTATATAGGCTTACATATTTGCATATAGCCCATTGGGCTTTACAAAATGGCATTTTGTCCATCGCATGGCTCATGTGCCATTTCATTTTGCACATAAGCCATGGGCTTACAAAAATTTGCCTTTATGCCCATTTTGTTTACATTCATGCATAAAAAAAATTACATAAAAATTATTTATTACATGATTTCATTTTGGCATGGGGGAGGGTCGGCCGCTTCATGTTCGGACTCGACCTGAGCATAGGCCCACTTGACTTGGGGTTGACTTTGACTTTCACTTGGTCAACCGAGGTGCAATTTTCGACTTCAACAAAGTGCCCCCCATCAATAAATGCACACCACATGTGTGAGTCGTGTGCATGAAATTGATGGATCTTCTTTCGCGTGGAGGCGACTTGCTTTGGTTCCCACTTTTTGGGATGCACTGCCCTTTTTACGACATGGACGGTCGACGCTTGACGCGTCTCCGAGACGGAGTGTCCGTGGTAGACGTTTTCCTGGCCCGGAGCGTTCTGGTTCCCACTTTGTAGGAAGCCTGCACTGCCCTTTTTACGACATGGACGGTCGACGCTCTGATCCGGAGCGATTTGGTTCCCGATTTGTGGGAAGCCTGCACTGCCCTTTTTGCGACATAGACGGTCGACGCTCTGATCTGGAGCGATTTGGTAGACGTGCCCCCGGCACGGAGTGTCGCTGGTCGACGTTTCCCCGAGGCGGAGTGTCGGCTGGCTGACGTGTCCCCGAGATGGAGTGTCTGCTTGACGTTTCCCCGTTACGGAGTGTCTATGTTGACGTTTCCCCGGCACGGAGTGTCGTTTGTTAACGTGTCCCCGGCACGGAGTGTTTGTGTTGGAATTTCCCTGATGCAGAGTGTCTGTATGGACGTTTCCCCGATGCAGAGTGTCGCTGGTTGACGTGTCCCCGACACGGAGTGTCTGCTTGACGTTTCCCCAGCACGGAGTGTCGCTGTTGGACGTTTCCCTGATGCGGAGTGTCTGTGTTGGACGTTTCCCCGATGCAGAGTGTCGCTGTTGGACGTTTCCCTGATGCGGAGTATCGCTTGTTGACGTGTCCCCGAGACGGAGTGTCAGCTTGACGTTTCCCCGTTACGGAGTGTCGTTGTCGGACGTTTCCTTGATGTGGAGTGTTTGTGTTGGACGTTTCCCTGATGCAGAGTGTCGCTTGTTGACGTGTCCCCGGCACGGAGTGTCTGCTTGACGTTTCCACGGCACGGAGTGTCGCTGTTGGACGTTTCCCTGATGCGGAGTGTCTGTGTTGGACGTTTCCCCGATGGAGAGTGTCGCTTGTTGACGTGTCCCCGGCACGGAGTGTCTGCTTGACGTTTCCCCGGCACGGAGTGTCGTTGTCGGACGTTTCCCTGATGCGGAGTGTCTGTGTTGGACGTTTCCCCGATGCAGAGTGTCGCTTGTTGACGTGTCCCCGGCACGGAGTTTCTGCTTGACGTTTCCCCGGCAGGGAGTGTCGCTGTTGGACGTTTCCCTGATGTGGAGTGTCTGTGTTGGACGTTTCCCCTATGCAGAGTGTCGCTTATTGACGTGTCCCCGGCACGGAGTGTCTGCTTGACGTTTCCCCGGCATGGAGTGTCGCTGTTGGACGTTTCCCTGATGCGGAGTGTTTGTGTTAGACGTTTCCCCAATGCAGAGTGTCGCTTGTTGACGCAGAGGTCGATGTTGGAATTGGTTGGCTTGATTTGTTTGATTTGAGTTGGCATCAGCATCGCTACACTGGAATATGGTACCAGGAGCGAATCATCATCTGTCTTTGAGAGGATTTTGGGATTGGTATTTTTATCGGCATCTGCATTGCTGCACTGGAATAATGCCAGGAGCAACTCATCATTTGCCCCGGGAGGATTTGGGAATTGGTTTTTTTTGTTTGGCATCTGTATTGCTACACTGGAATATGGTACCAGGAGCGACTCATCATTCGCCACTTGGGGTTTGGGTTTGGTTGGCATCTGCATCGCTGCACTGGAATATGGTACCAGGAGCGACTCATCACTCGCCATTTAGGGATTGGGATTTGGAATTTGGTTGGCGTCTGCATCGCTACACTGGAATATGGTACCAGGAGCGACTCATCATTCGCCACTTGGGGTTTGGGTTTGGTTGGCGTTTGCATCGCTGCACTGGAATATGGTACCAGGAGCGACTCATCATTCGCCATTGGGGTATGGGATTTGGAATTTGGTTGGCGTCTGCATCGCTGCACTGGAATATTGTACCAGGAGCGACTCATCATTCGCCGTTTGGGGATTGGGGAGCGATGGCTTAGGAGAAAGGTTTAGATCCCTATCACCTAAGGCTTTTCAATTTTATGGGCCGTGAGGGTCCCATAAAAGCATTTTCTCCCTACGAGTCGTAAGGATCTTGTAGGTGTATTTTCTCCTTAGGAGTCGTGAGGACTCCCAAGTGTGTTTTTCCTTTGTGAGTCGTAAGGATCCCATGAAGGTTTGTTCTCCTCATGTATCGTGAGGACACATGAGTGGGTCTTCCCAATGGAGCATAATTCCGAGGGCGGAGACCGGCCGCGTAACTGGTGATTGCGGTGGGGCATGGGCATGGTGAGAATTATTTAAGCCCGTGGATTGTATACGGTAGTCAATTTGGGGACTGGCCATAGGGCCAGGAGAATTTTGGAAATTTGAATTTTTGTTAGCGTCTGCATCGCTGCACTGGAATATGGTACCAGGAGCGACTCATCATTCGCCTTTGTTTAGTTTTTTTTTGTTTTACCGCGATTGCTCTATCATTTCAGCTTTTCTTATCGCGAAGGTCGCGATTGCCCTATCATTTCGGCTTCTTAATCGCGGTTGCCCCATCATTTCGGCTATATTTTCATTTTTATTTTTACTCGCTGATTTTTATTGCGAGTTGCCCCATCATTTCGGCTTTTCTTTTTATTTATTTATTTACACATTCCCTTTTTTTATTTACACACATTTTTTTTTACATTCCCAGTTTAACGACTTAGAGGTCGATTATTCCCAGTTTAATGACGTGGTGGTCGATTGTTCCTAGTTTAATGACGTGGTGGTCCTCGGTTCCCAGTTTAAAGACTTAGAGGTCTACTGTTTCTAGTTTAACGACTTAGAGGTCATCTGTTTCCAGTTTAACGACTTAGAGCGTCTGTTTGCAGTTTAACGACTTAGAGGTCGTCTGTTTCCAGTTTAACGACTTAGAGGTCGTTTGTTTCCAGTTTAACGACTTGGAGGTAGTCTATTTCCAGTTTAAAGACTTAGAGGTCGTCTGTTTCCAGTTTAACGACTTGGAGGTCATCTGTTTCCAGTTTAAAGACTTAGAGGTCGTCTGTTTCCAGTTTAACGACGTGGTGGTCATCTGTTTCCAGTTTAACGACGTGGCGGTCATCTGTTTCCAGTTTAACGACTTGGAGGTCGTCTGTTTCCAGTTTAAAGACTTCGAGGTCGTCTGTTTCCAGTTTAACGACTTGGTGGTCATCTGTTTCCAATTTAACGACTTGGAGGTCATCTGTTTCTAGTTTAACGACGTAGTGGTCATCTGTTTCCAGTTTAACGACTTGGAGGTCATCTGTTTCCAGTTTAACGACTTGGAGGTTATCTGTTTCCAGTTTAACGACGTAGAGGTCATCTGTTTCCAGTTTAACGACTTAGAGGTCGTCTGTTTCCAGTTTAACGATGTGGTGGTCATCTGTTTCCAGTTTAACGACTTGGAGGTCATCTGTTTCCAGTTTAACGACGTGGTGGTCATCTGTTTCCAGTTTAACGACTTGGAGGTCATCTGTTTCCAGTTTAACGACTTGGAGGTCATCTGTTTACAGTTTAACGACGTGGTGGTCATCTGTTTTCAGTTTAACGTCTTGGAGGTCATCTGTTTCCAGTTTAACGACTTGGAGGTCATCTGTTTCCAGTTTAATGACGTAGAGGTCATGTGACGAGGAGCTTAGAGAAGATACCTGATAGGGCAGTTGTCGGGGGTACCACTGGAGCTTGCATGAGATGCCTTATTACTTTGTCGGTGTTGATGGCCTTGGGCAGTTGTCGGGGGTACCACTGGAGCTTGCATGAGATGCCTTATTACTTTGTCGGTGTTGATGGCCTTGCCCCCAGCTGGGGCCAAGGAAAGCCGTTCAAATACCGACCTGCGTTCGAAGATGGCAATTGAAAATTGTTAACCCCCTGCAAATAGAAACATGAATTCAGTACAGGCAATCAATGTATATGTTGATTGAGTTCGCATGTATATTTAACCCGAAATATGGGAGGAGAGATAGGTCCCACCGGGCGTGCCAGAATCTGTAGTATGTTTTTCATCACCCCATCCGAAAGAATTTTTATTGTGGAGTTGAACTCCGAAAGAATTTTAAATATGGAGTTGAACTTCGAAAGAATTTTATATAGAGTTAAACTCCTAAAAAGATTTAATATGGAGTTAAACTCCAAAAAAAGATTTTTACTGTGGTGTTAAACTCCAAAAGAATTTCTGTGGTGGAGTTAAACTCCAAATTAATTTTATTTGTGGAGTTAAACTCTAAAAGATTTTCCCTTTTCTCCTTTGAGAAGAAACCCAAAATGGGTTTTCTTGAAACTCCAAGATCTAGATCTTGGATGATAAAAAAAGAGACCCTTTTCCTTCTTTTGATGGAGTCTTGGGAGATGGATTTATGGTAAAACTTTGTTTAGTTTAAAAAAAAAGAGAGCTAAGCTCTTGATTTATTTGGAAAATGAAAAGGAAGAGAAAGAACTTGGAAAAGAGAGAGTGGAGGCACAAACCCTAGTTTTTTGAGGGAATGAAAAAGTGTCTTGCTTTATTCATCATCATATTGCCTTATATAGGCTTACATATTTGCATATAGCCCCTTGGGCTTTACAAAATGGCATTTTGCCCATCTCATGGCTCATGTGCCATTTCTTTTTGCACATAAACCATGGGCTTACAAAAATTTGCCTTTATGCCCATTTTGTTTTCATTCATGCATAAAAAAAAAATTCATAAAAATTATTTATTACATGATTTCATTTTGGCATGGGGGAGGGCCGGCCGCTTCATGTTCGGACTCGACCTGAGCATGGGCCCACTTGGTTTGGGGTTGACTTTGACTTTGACTTGGTCAACCGGGGTGCAATTTTCGACTTCAACAACGTTAATCGATGCATCAACACAACTGCCGTCTTTCTTCACGACGAAAAGAAATGGAGCTCCCCAAAGTGACACACTCGGACGAACAAGCCCTTTATCCTACAAATCTTGCAACTGATCCTTTAGTTCCTTAAACTCTGCCGGGTCCATCTGATATGGCGGTAGAAAAAGACCCTGTGCTGGGATCAAGTCAAAGCAGAACTCAATATCGCGCTCTGGTGACAAACCAAACAACTCGAGAAAAGACATCTTGAAATTCCCTTACAATCGGGACATAGTCCAACGGGACCTCTGCGGCTCCAATAAGACGAACATACGCTAAGAATCCCTGTCATCCTTTCCTCAAGAGCTAACTAGCACGAAGAGAAGAAATCAAATCGAGAAGGGTGGCGCTACGGTCTTCCAAAATAACAGGAACTAGCTCACCCGGAAAGCTAAATCTGACTGCCTCCTCACGGCAGTCCACGGATGCACAATATGTGGCTCATTAATCCATGCCCAGAAGAACCTCAAAGTCCAACAAATTGAGAAGAATCAAATTGGCAGAAGAATCCTTATCTCCGATGCGAATGAAACACGAACGAAAAACATATCGAGTGACCAAAAGATTAGCCTGTCACTGTAAGTCGATGTGCAACACCCTGTTAGTTATATGTATGCCCTAGAGGCCATTACTGTACATTGGATGTATATTGTAGTGGATGCTGGGACATATATAGGTAGGACTTTCTTGCTCGACATGATAGTACGCTATCTGGTTGCTCTTTATCTTAACATGTATACTTGCTGTCTCTCTATTACATGTTGATAAAGCCCTTAGGATATGTGCTCGACTTCCAGGACTATGATGTAGATCATACTAGTGGGGCCTGGGTAGTCCATGAGTACATCCTTCAATGTTCCTAGTCGTGGGAATATCGAGACGGGGTATCGATATTCCAGAGTAGACTAGCGTATATCTTCTCGACCCATGTGATGGGCGATGAATGATCCCATATCCATTGGTGTTTGACATCAGAGATGGCATGCGGGTGCTCAGTGGAGACTGGGTACACTGAACGGACTCGCCGAGAACTCCCAGATGGTATTATACCTCAGGTCAGATGGCAGTTCTCTGGTGACACTGGTACAGCTTAGTCTGTTGACCCGAGATCGTCATAGGGTCTTGTGTGTCTCCCACTGTGCTTTGATTTCCACCCTACCACGGCTCTACTGAGTCGTGCAAACAGGTGGTTTTTGGGTACAATCCCGATTCACAAGGAGGCAATGAGCGATAGGAGGGGATTCGTCTCTCCCGGTATTGGGGGTTGATGTTGCGCTATGCTCGACTGGCAATAACTGGAAATCCCTGGCCAGGGTTGCTGTGATTTACTGGTAAGTGTTATCAGTAGTTTCACGCTTGTTATGGACCTTACATCGGCATGACTTGTCAATCTACTGGAGTCTGACGTTTACCACCCCTAGGCGAGATATGCGACATATCAAACGAACAGACCGGACTGTACGGTAAGTGTTGTTGGTTGGATTCACAGGAGTGTGAGCGGGCTTGCTCGTTGATCTTCTGATCGCTCAATACCCGGGTGGCCGTTACGTTTAGCAGACCGCTTGCGGCTTGTGGGTGTTTGATATGATCATCACCTGCTACCGGCGTATTGACGAGTCTTTAGAGTCCTACACAGAGGTTTCCTGGCTCAAGAGAAACGAAATAAGAGCGCATATGAGATATGTGCGGGACCGAGAATAATACCAGTATGTGATACTGTATTCTATTCTCGCGATTTGTATCATTGGACGGTTATATATGATATAGCCAGGTTACCGGATCAAGTGTTGATTCGATACATTGATACACTTGATATTAGTCGGTTATATGCGATATGACCGGATCATTAAATCAAGTGTTGATTTAATGATTTGATGTATAATTATATATTTGATATATTACTTTACATTAACTAGTATTTGTCCACTTAAGATGGATTTTCTCACTTGATGTGCACAAGTAGTATATGTGATATATTTTTGTGCACTAGATTGTATCATATTTGATGATACATGCAAACTTGGGTGTGTGTATGCTTTAAACCTTGTTTAGGTTAATGGTTAGGGTTTTGTTATCTTTTCTTAATTACTTATTCATTTTATTTATTTTTGGGCAAGAAATAAAATGGTGGCTTCTTTGGGTTTTTAGTTGAAGCTTCATGAAGCTTTGAAAAGCTTTGACCATTTTGTTTCTTTCCTTAACCTAACCATTCACCTAAACCCTAGTTTAGTCTCTACACTAGTTACACAAGCCCATGGTTGCATTATGATAAAATCACTTGATTTATTATTATTCATCAATTGATTTTATTTATTCTTATCATATTCTTTTTCTTCTTCTTCTTCAAGAAGAAGAAACCTTGCTACCTCCAATGGTGCCATGATCAAAAGAGTGAGAAATCCAATTCTAAAGTGAACCCACTTCCTATTTCTTCATCCTCTACCACTTGCCATGTAGTAGAGTGTGTTATCTTCATAAGTTTTATGACCAAGTGAAGATGGAGCTTGATCTTGAGTTGCCTCGACGTAGATCATCTTCGGCATCGAAGTCGACGACCTAGCCCGATCATTTCTCCGACGAAACCATCGCCAGAGTCCGGGATCCGATGATCGCAGCGGAGGGACGTCAACACGGAGCTAGAGAAGTGGAGGACCGGATCTACAAAGGTTGTAGTCACTTTCCTTTTAGTTAAAGTTGTTAACTTGCATTCTTTCGCCTTACCTCTAGTTATCGATCTTGCATAGGGTTTCTTTGGCACATGAATATTTTGAATTGGACATATTTTATCCGTTGTAGAACCTCATTAGTGTGCCTAGGAACCCTACAGTGGTATCAGAGCCTAGCTAGAGTTTTAGGCGAAATGTAGACGATGTTAGAAGTCCGATCGAACCCGAAACCCTAACCCTAAACCATTCTCTGTACATTTTTTGAAATCGGGTATTTTTGTGAATTAAAAATATCCAGAAAATTCAGCAGGCTTTTTTAAGAATTACTGTGAAGCACGTGAGCGTAACTCGACTACATGGCCGCGGAACCGCGGCACGAGCATGGCATGTGCGGCGGTTCCGCGGCCATATAGGAGCATTTTGGCACTTTCTTTGCACAGTAATTCCTATCTGTTAGTGCTGTGTTTTCTGGGAATTTTTAACTTCTACTCAAGAGTTGAGTTTTCTGGGTTGTATTGGGAGTTCGTAGATTCGATCGGATTGTCAAAATTTGTCTATGTTTTTTTTCCGGATATTTTAGAACATGTTAAAAAGTTCAACCGGATATAAATACCCACTTTTTCCCCCTGCGGGGAAATTTCCAATTGTTGGATTTTTCCGTAGTTTAATGACGTTCTAAGTAGTGCAAGTAACGCGATGGACCCTCTAGAAGACAACAAACCTTAACTCGATTATGTGACCGTCTTGAACTGCCCTTTGAACCTTAGGGTTTGGGGCAGTACGGCGTGCCACATGTGAGGCGTTGGCTTGACCCTTCTACGGCTGGACCGTTGGTACTGTGGCATGAAATGGATGTTTTTAAACTTATTTCATGTGTTGAGCTGTTTCGGAAAAACTTGGGTGTTTAATAGTTCGATCGGAAAGTTTAATATTTTCTATTTATCTGGAATGTGATACAATATTTGGAATCCACAAGTAGTTATGAGATAACTAATATGAATGTTATAAACATAGCACTTTAGTCTCACTTGATCGGTTGCCACGGAATTTTGATGCGATCAAAAGTCCGTCGCAATCACGTAGCGTACGCGGATATTCGCCGGGTAAACTTAATAGACAGCCACGCCCCATAGCCCCGACCAAGTGACTGTAGGAGAACCCCGTCGCCGAAAGCATCCGTTCGGGTGCTCGCGGCGGCGGTGTTCCGCCTTGATGCACTTCGTCGACGGCATCAGGGGTGCGGCCGCCTAATAAAGTTTGCGACGAGCATTCGATCAAAATGTCGGGAATCTTGTTGAATTGCCCAACTTGATATTGAAAAGAGTTTTCGATTTTGAGACTAAAATGCTGGGTTTGTAATTGTTAGGCATGCGATGTCTAAGGAATTCATTTGATTAGGCATGCGATGTCTAAAGAGTTTGCGGATTCCAACTGTTGTAGTTTTACACTTTCTTTTCTGCGACCGTAAGTGTAATATGTGATATCGCCGGTTTCGTTGCTATATGTCAACGACAATTGGGATACGCATGTTTACTTACGTTGATGACATGTGATGTTATGTGTTGCTGGATATGTTATATTGGATCGTCGTGTTTGAATAGCCGGGTTTTTTTTATGTGAGATGAGTGTTTTTCATTTTCATTCATGTAAAAACTTGTATGTAATATTCTTTTATTGGGGCACTTCCAGGTTGCGGATGATGTCACCATTTGTATATTATTTACTTTTCCGCATTAGGATAGACCCAAGGAGGGGAGCACAAGTAACCGGGTTCTAGGGTCCAGTGGGAGACCATCTTGAGAAGTCGAGTCCGGGTCTCCTAACCCTAGAATTGGTAGGGTTGCTTGCCGCTCTCGTAGGGGTCTAGGGGTGTGGGATTGGCTATTCATCACGACCGTGGAATCCGTGTTTTATACTGGCTCGTATTAAAAACACGGACGTCCTAGTATATCCAATATTTCATATGATATTTTCTGCTGCGTTATCTGTGATGTGATCATGTGATTTGTTCAGATAGATATGGTATATAGTATATATGATATATTATATAGACGTTGCTTATGTTTTACACCCGCGCTGGCCCTGCCTCGCTCTGGCGTTAGTTACCTAACCTAACGGTGCAGACGGGACATCGAGGAAAATGCGGATGGCATAAGCGTACGTTATATTTATCTGTGATGTTTAGGTGGACTTAAATGATGGGACATTCATTAATGAGATTAATGAAAGAAAATAAACCTAAAAGATGTTGTGGAATCGAATTTCAAAAATAAAACAAGTAGCTACAGTTCTTGCTTTGCATCGCGGTGTTCCTTGTAGAACATCCTGCACCTTATTCGATGAGGAAAGGGTCGAGATCCCTTCACCGGGAGTGACCCCTTTAGCAATAACTGGTAGATGCTACACACTCGGTTTTTCTTTTGATTGCTTCTATAGTTTCTTCTTTGCACAGTGATATATATGATATATCCCGCACCTCATTCGACGAGGAAAGGGCCGACGATCCCTTCACCGGGAGTGACCCCTTTAGCAAAACTAGAAAAGCCTCAAAAACATTCCATTTAAAAACCATTTCATTCCGCAACGAGATCAAGTTCAAAGCGTTAAAGGTTTTCATAAAAACCATCCGCAACCCTCCGTCATTTTAGGAAGTAGAGTACTTAGTATTCGTGCTGTGTTTGTTGACCATAGTCAAGGCACAGTGTACGGTAGCTAAGTGATGTCTTCCTACATAGCATATGATGCGATTAGTTAGGACAGTCATGTGGCTTTGTTGACCTTAGCCAAGGGTCATGTGGGTGGGTCTAATTAATCACGAAATGACGGGTAGAACTTGACTAGTGCTTATGATTTGTTGACCATAGCCAAGGTCATAAGTGCTAGGGGAAAAAAACCTTTATCGGGAGTTTCAAGTGTTGAAATTTGCAATGAGATTGCATACCTTCTATATGATAGTTGGATCCCGATACCCACTGCGAGTTATTGTTACTCCTGGAAGAGTTTTGCACTTTGCAATTAGCCGATCAAGTAGGTGTCTAGAAAGGTGTCAACAGGGTTACGCCCCTGGGAAAACGAGGTTTATTTTAATTAGGTCCGTGCGAAAGCACGGTGAACCTCCCTCAAAGTACCGACACTGGCCTGGCTGAAACATTGGCGAACTTGTAGAGTGTAATTAATCCCGGCTAGTCTTTCCTTTTAGGGTTTGAAGGAAGATTTGATAAAAACAGTGGGAGCCATCCTGATTAGATAAAATATATAACCAATCTAATCTTGCAAGAGCGCACGCAGAGTGTTTTCTTCTCTCTCTCTCCAGATAGCGACCATGTCACGCTTTAATCAAGATAATAATATGGATGTATTGACCGAACCCGCTTGTTATACTGAGCTGGGGAACGTTGGTCCCGCTCCAACTTATAATTGTTATAAGACCGAGCAGGAAATAGGGGAATACCAGAATTCCTATGCCGCCCAAACGAAGAAAGTACATGATAATGCATCATCTTCGGGTGTGTTCATTACAAAGAACAGTTTCTCAGTACCCTTTACGTCCTGGGTATGTGATACCGGATCAGGATCCCGCATATGTAATCTGTTACATGGGCTACAGATAGGTAGAGAACTGAGAATGGGTGATAAGTTTCATGAGACAGAAAACGGTGCAAGTGTTGCAGCCAAGTCTGTTGGTCACTGTCACCCTGTATTACCAATACATTGATTCTGAACAAATGCTATTAGATACCGAACCTGATATACAAAATCATATCAGTCTCTTTATTAGTAAAGAAATGATATAATTTTGTATTGTTGGATAATGTTTTGAACATTTCCTATATCAAAAGTTGATCGGTTCAGGCACGTTATCTAAAAGCATTGATGTTCTAAATCAAACTACAGTTCTTAGTATACAGAACACACACAAGAGGAAGAGTTCAGAAATGAACGGATCCTTCTTGAAGTATTGTAGACTAGGTCATATTAATGTGACCCGACTAGCTTAAGTTACATTTTAGATGCATATTTAAATCAGTTTGAATTTACATCTTGTGAAACTTGCCAGTCATGTCACAAAGATAAGATGACCACAGCTCTGTTTATTGGAAACAGAGAAAGAGTTAGTAAACTCTTGGGACTGATACATGTTGATGTATAAAGGTCCCCTGTCTACACATGCCAAGACCGGTTCTTTGTACTTCATTTCATTCTCTGATGATCTCTCAAGATTCAGACATATGTTCCTGTTGAAACATAAGTACGAAGCTTTTGAGATATTCATAAGAATATAAGTTAGAAGTAGAGAACCAAAATGGGTATAAGTATTATGTCCTTTGATATGATCAGGGAGGAGAATACTTGAGCACGGAATTCCTGAATTATTCTAAAGGAGAATGAGATTCTCTCTCAGCATTACTCCTCCGTATATACCACAACACGTCGGTGTATCGGGGCGGAGCAGTCACACCCTATATGATAAGGTGTGCTCTATGATGAGTACTACTGAGTTACCTATTTCCTTTTGGGGAATTATGCATTTATGAAGTTGCATACCTATTGAAAAGGGTTCAAATCAAATCAGTTGCCTACCACTTCATATGTGATATGGAAAGGGAAGAGCCCATTTCTTAAGTTAGTTAAGATTTGGGGTTGTCCGGCCTATGTCTAAAAGCAAAATCCGGACAAGCTCGAGGCAAGGTCTGTTATGTAGAACTGGAAATGTTCCAGCTATACAAACTACGGCTGATGATTTGACGGAACCAAAGGATTCAATAGTCCCCGACGAACCTCAGCCTCTCCGCCGAACTAGCAGGGTTCCTCATCCGCCTGAGAGATACTTCGGTTTCTCGATGACAGTGGGAGCGAGGAATGCATCATGAGATGATGACCCAACTAGTTTCGAGCAGGCTATCGAGAGTAGAGACTCTGTAAGAATGGCTGGATGCTTAGTGATCTGAGATGGAATCCTTATACACCAACAAAGTATGGACTTTGGTTGCTATATCTGAAGGGTTAAATCCCCATCAAGAGCAAGTATATCTTGAGAAGATTACTTGGTGTAGATGGAAAAGTTGAGACTTTCAAAGCTAGACTTGTTAAAGCTTTTCGTCATCGACCAGGCGTGGATAATGATGAAACCTTTTCCAGTGGCTATGCTTAAGTCCATCCGGATCCTACTTGCCACGGCTACATACCATGACTACGATATCTGGTGGTTGGGTGTCATAACTGATTTTCTAAATACTGATTTAGAAGAGAACGTCTATAAGTACACAGCCAGAAGGCTTCGTAAACAGTGGGAGCAGCGGAAACGTGTGCAAGATACTTTACAGAATAAAGCAGGCATCGCGGAGTTGGAACGTCTATTTTGATGCGATAGTCAAAGAGTTTGACTTCATCAAAATGGTAGATGAACCTTGTATATACAAAAAGGTAGTAGTGAGTAAGGTGGTCATCCTCGTATTGTACGTGGACAACATACTCCTGATAGGAAAAGAGTTTCCTATGCTACGCTCGGTCAATCTCCTCTTATCACATGGATTCACCAATAGGATAAAGGTGATACCTCCTAAATCCTGGCTTTTGGATCTATGAGATAGATCTAAAGGGATGTTGGGGTTCTCACTAAGTTTAGTGAGATGGTATCAGTTGATCCTGGGGAGAATCACTGGAAAGGTTCCAGGGTGATAAGGACGACTGAATGCCAGTCGCAGGCATTGTCTTTACCTCAGTGGAGGGACGGTATGTTGGAAGTGTTCCAAGCTAGATACCGTGGCAGACTAGACGATAAAGGCTGGTAACATCGCTATTAAAGATACGACCAAAAAGGAAGTTTGGGTGTATATTGGTTCATGAGATGAACTAGGTTCCTACCATTGTGTGACAATGGAAGTGTGGCTTTGGCCCAGGAACCCTGGTCCCATCAGTGACCCAGACATATTCTGAGGCAGCAACACCTGATCATGGAGATAGTTGATCTCCAGGGTGATCGAGGTTTGGAGAGTAGACTCAGAGGACAACACGGCGGATCCACTCACAAAGGCTTTTTCCCAGAGAGAGACTTATATGGGATGGTTGAGTATTAGATACTACAACCACTGCTACAGATGGCCCTATTGCAAGTGGGAGATTGTTAGTTATATGTATGCCCTAGAGGCCATTACTGTACATTGGATGTATATTGTAGTGGATGCTGGGACATATATATATAGGTCTTTCTTGCTCGACATGATAGTACGCTATCTGGTTGCTCTTTATCTTAACATGTATACTTACTGTCTCTTTATTACATGTTGATAAAGCCCTTAGGATATGTGCTCGACTTCCAGGACTATGATGTAGATCATACTAGTGGGGCATGGGTAGTCCATGAGTACATCCTTCAATGTTCCTAGTCGTGGGAATATCAAGACGGGGCATCGATATTCCAGAGTAGACTAGCGTATATCTTCTCGACCCATGTGATGGGCGATGGATGATCCCATATCCATTGGTGTTTGACATCAGAGATGGTATGCGGGTGCTCAGTGGAGACTGGGTACACTGAACGGACTCGCCGAGAACTTCCAGATGGTATTATACCTCACGTCAGATGGCAGTTCTCTGGTGACACTGGTACAGCTTAGTCTGTTGACCCGAGATCTTCATAGAGTCTTGTGTGTCTCCCACTGTGCTTTGATTTCCACCCTACCACGGCTCTACTGAGTCGTGCAAACAGGTAGTTTTTGGGTACAGTCCCGATTCACATGGAGGCAATGAGCGATAGGAGGGGATTCGTCTCTCCCGGTAGTGGGGGTTGATGTTGCGCTATGCTCGACTGGTCATAACTGGAAATCCCTGGCCAGGGTTGCTGTGATTTACTGGTAAGTGTTATCAGTAGTTTCACGCTTGTTGTGGACCTTACATCGGCATGACTTGTCAAGCTACTGGGGTCTGACGTTTACCACCCCTAGGCGAGATATGCGACATATCAGACGAACAGACCGGACTGTACGGTAAGTGTTGCTGGTTGGATTCACAGGAGTGTGAGCGGGCTTGCTCGTTGATCTTCTGATCGCTCAATACCCGGATGGCCGTTACGTTTAGCAGACCGCTTGTGGCTTGTGGGTGTTTGATATGATCATCACCTGCTACCGGCGTATTGACAAGTCTTTAGAGTCCTACACAGAGGTTTCCTAGCTCAAGCGAAACGAAATAGGAGCGCATATGAGATATGTGCGGGACCGAGAATAATATCAGTATGTGATACTGTATTCTATTCTCGCGATTTGTATCATTGGACGGTTATATATGATATAGCCGGGTTACCGGATCAAGTGTTGATTCGATACATTGATACACTTGATATTAGTCGGTTATATGCGATATGACCGGATCATTAAATCAAGTGTTGATTTAATGATTTGATGTATAATTATATATTTGATATATTACTTTACATTAACTAGTATTTGTTCACTTAAGATAGATTTTCTCACTTGATGTGCACAAGTAGTATATGTGATATATTTTTGTGCACTAGATTGTATCATGTTTGATGATACATGCAAACTTGGGTGTGTGTATGCTTTAAACCTTGTTTAGGTTATTGGTTAGGGTTTTGTTATCTTTTCTTAATTACTTATTCATTTTATTTATTTTTGGGCAATAAATAAAATGGTGGGTTCTTTTGGTTTTTAGTTGAAGCTTCATGAAGCTTTGAAAAGCGTTGACCATTTTGTTTCTTTCCTTAACCTAACCATTCACCTAAACCCTAGTTTAGCCTCTACACTAGTTACACTAACCCATGGTTGCATTATGATAAAATCACTTGATTTATTATTATTCATCAATTGATTTTATTTATTCTTATCATATTCTTTTTCTTCTTCTTCTTCTTCTTCAAGAAGAAGAAACTTTGCTACCTCCAATGGTGCCATGATCAAAAGAGTGAGAAATCCAATTCTAAAGTGAACCCACTTCCTATTTCTTTATCCTCTACCACTTGCCATGTAGTAGAGTGTGTTATCTTCACAAGTTTTATGACCAAGTGAAGATGGAGCTTGATCTTGAGTTGCCTCGACGTAGATCATCTTCGGCATCGAAGTCGACGACCTAGCCCGATCATTTCTCCGATGAAACCATCACCAGAGTCCGGGATCCGATGATCGCAGCGGAGGGACGTCAACACGGAGCTAGAGAAGTGGAGGACCGGATCTACAAAGGTTGTAGTCACTTTCCTTTTAGTTAAAGTTGTTAACTTGCATTTTTTCGCCTTACCTCTAGTTATCGATATTCCATAGGGTTTCTTTGGCATATGAAAATTTTGAATTGGACATGTTTGATCCGTTGTAGAACCTCATTAGTGTGCCTAGGAACCCTACACACCCCACGAGTTGCGGGGAGGCGGAAATATGAAAAACGATCTTGTTCTTGAAGTATACATCGACTAACCGAAGATCTTTGCTAAACGATAATTAACAACTACCATAGAAGTTCTAAACTACTATGTAAAGAGATTATACCTAGTGATACGTGTCCTTCGTCTTTACGATCTCTTCGTCCTCCTCCAAGTGATAGATGATCCATCCGAGAACCCTAATCCAAGCTTCACCTCAAGACTTGAGGTAACTAAGTTTCTCTAGTTGCTAACCAAAGGGACTTAGGTCATATAGAGTTAGGTCATGGGATGTTTAGTCTATCCTAATCCTTGGTCTCAACTCATGAGTGTTTGGATTAGGGTTTGAAGAGAGAGTGAGCTTGAGGAGAGAGAAGGTGGAGATGATAATGAAATGAGAAAAGCTTCTCACTTGAATATATAAAGCATAATGAATTATCAAATAAAATGAATTAAATGATTATTCACCATGCTTCATTAATTCAATATGAGTGATTCACTATGTGAGTCATTAAGCAATAAATGATGCATTAATGACATAGTGAATCACACAAATGAGTCACAATTTGCATTTAATGAAAATGCCACCTTAACCTCCTTAGTCACCATTCTTCTAGAAGCTTCCCGGAAAATTACGAGAACGCCCCTCGCATCCGTGAAAACACGGAAAAACTTTAGACTGTATAAATCCAATAACCCGATACTAGAATCTGGCTTAAACCAAAGCCGGCTAGTAAAAACTTTCCGAATGTCGTACGTGTGTTTAAACACGTATTCGTCCGAACCCTTGTCGTAAAACCGTACGACCTCTATATGGTTTCGTCTGGAGTTGGGAAAACTCTGTGTGGGACTCTAAAGACTCGACTACTACGCTGGCAGTGGGTTTAACCACAGACCGCAAGCGGCACTAGTTGTACGTAACGGTCCCCAGGTAGATGTCGATAAGAAGGCCGGTGAGGATACCCATCCGAACTCCTACTGAGCCTGTGCATGACAATATCCGTGTAGTCCGGTCTGTTCGTCTAAGAGTATCGCATGTATGGTCTAGGGAGGTGGTAAACGTCAGACCCCTAATAACCGTACAAGTCGTGTCGGTATGGCTTTATCACCATCCGAGAATCTACTGATCAATCTATCAGTGATTCTCAATCAGCCCTGGCCAGGGACTTATGGTAATGACCAACCGATCACTGTGCGATATCAACTCCCTATACCGGGAGAGATGAATCCCTAACAGTCACTCACTGCCTCCACGTGGCTCGGGACTGTGCCCAACTAAAACCTGTTTGCACGACTCCTTTGAACCGTGGTAGGGTAGTAATCAAAGCACAGTGGGAACTCATACGAGACAAATGATGACTTTAAGTCAACGGACTATCTGCACACATGTCACCTGAGAACTGCTATCTGACGTTAGGTATAAATACCATCCAGTCAGTTCTCGGCGAGTCCTGTCCGGTGTACTCACACCCAGTGAGCATATGTATACAATCTTAGGTGCACTCCACCAATGGCTGCGGGACCAATCCATCGCCCCTCCTCAGGGTCTAGATATGTATACACCAGTCTACTCCGGAGTATCGATGCCCAGTCTCGATACTCCTGCGACCAGGGACATCTAAGGTTGTGCCTATTGACTATCCAGCTCCCACTAGTATGACTGCCATCATAACGCCGGAAGTCAGGCAAACACCCTATGGGCTTTATCAACACGTGTATATATATATATATATGAAGACTATGCAAAATATATCTTACGTTAAGATAAAGACAAACCAAATAGCGTACTATCATATTAAGCAAGACTGTTATGTACATACATATCCTCAGTATCCTATACAATGAAGGCCTCTAGGGCATATATATCCAACAATCTCCCACTTGCACTAAGGCCTATAATTGGCGCAATGAGTACCCATTGTCTTCACTATATCCAGTTGCTGGAGTACCGCATGCCCAACATCTCAAACAGGCTCTCGAACTGAACTTGAGGGATGGCCTTTGTGAATGGATCTGCCGTGTTGTCTTTTGTATCCACTCTCCGTACCTCAATCTCCCGACGATCAACGATCTCCCTGATCAGGTGAAAACGCCTTAAGATATGCCTGGATTTCTTATGGGACCTGGGTTCCTTCGCCAATGCTACGGCCTCATTGTTATCACAATACAAAAGTATTGGATTGGCAATGGACGGAACCACCTGAAGTTCAGAGATGAACTTCCTCATCCAGACAGCTTCTTTTACGGCTTCACTAGCAGCTATATACTCAGCCTCCATAGTTGAGTCTGCGACGGTATCCTGTTTGGAACTCTTCCAACATACCGCCCCTCCATTGAGGGTAAACACAAAATCCGAAATGGATTTAGAATCATCTTTGTCACTTTGGAAGCTGGAGTCGGTAAAAGCCTCTACCTGGAGGTCCCCATTACCGTAAATCAAGAACATCTCCTTAGTCCTTCTCAGGTACTTGAGAATATTCTTTACCGCTATCCAATGTTTCTCACCTGGGTCAGACTGATACCTGCTTACCACACCAAGTGCGTAAGCTACATCCGGTATTGTACATAGCATCGCATACATTATAGATCCTACCGCCGAAGCGTAGGGTAAAATGCTCATCCGATCCCTCTCTTCATCAGTCTTTGGAGACATCTTTTTGGAGAGGGTGATCCCGTGCCAAGCGGGCATGTTACCGCGCTTGGAATCTTCCATACTAAACCTCTTTAGTATAGTGTCAATATACCTGGACTGTGAAAGTCCCAACATTCTATTAGATCTATCACGATAGATCTTAATGCCTAAAATGTAGGTTGCATCACCCAAGTCTTTCATGGAGAATTTCTGTGACAAGAAGAGCTTTACTAATTGTAGCATAGGGACATCATTCCCTATCAGTAGTATGTCGTCGACGTACAAAACGAGGAAGACTACTGCTCCTTCTACAATCTTCCTATAAATACATGGTTCGTCTACATTTTTGATAAAGTCAAACTCTTTGACTGTCTCATCAAAGCAGATGTTCCAACTTCGCGATGCTTGTTTTAATCCATAAATGGATTTAAGCAACCTGCACACTCTTCCGCTGCTCTCACTGTCTAAGAAACCTTCTGGTTGTTCCATGTAAACACTCTCTTCTAAATGTCCATTTAGAAAAGCTGTTTTTACATCCATTTGCCAGATTTCATAGTTATGGAAGGCAGCAATGGCAAGCAGGATCCGAATGGATTTAAGCATCGCTACAGGTGAAAAGGTTTCATCATAGTCCAATCCTGGTCTTTGACGAAAACCTTTTGCAACGAGTCTAGCTTTGTAGGTTTCCACTTGTCCAAGTGCACCAATCTTCTTTTTGAAGATCCATTTGCATCCAACTGGTTTCACCCCAGGAGGAGCAACTTCTAAAGTCCATACTTTATTGGTGTACATGGATTCCATTTCGGATCTCATAGCATCCAGCCACTTCATTGAGTCAATACTCGTGATAGCCTGCTGAAAACTAGTAGGCTCATTATCATCGATGATGCAATCCTCTCGATCCCCATCTAGAAGAAAACCATAGTATCTCTCTGGAGGATGAGAAAACCTACTAGATCTGCGGAGTGGCGTTGGTTCATCATGTTCTATTGAAATCTGAGGTTCTTCTAAGTCCTCGGAAGCAGTTTGAGGTTCTGGAATTTCTTCCAGCTCTACCGCGCTCCCACTAATTTCTTTTGCAAGAAATTCGCTCTCTAAGAAGATAATATGGCGAGCGACAAACACCTTTTGTTCTTCAGTGTGGTAGACCATGTACCCCCTTGAATGTTTGGGGTATCCTACAAACTTGCACAAAACCGATCGTGCCTCGAGCTTGTCCGGTCTATGCTTTTTAACATATGCCGGACACCCCCATATCTTGATATACTTGAGATATTGTCTCTTCCCGCTCCACATTTCATATGGAGTGGTAGGCACAGACTTAGTTGGAACTCTATTCAATAAGTATGTTGCTGATTCTAGAGAAAATCCCCAGAAGGAAAGTGGCAACTCAGCACTACTCATCATTGAACGCACCATATCTAATCGCGTGCGATTCCTCCTTTCTGATACACCATTATGCTGAGGTGTATAAGGCGGAGTAAGCTGAGAGAGAATTCCATTCTCTTTTAAGTATTCAAGGAAACTGGTACTTAAGTATTCTCCACCTCGATCAGATCGAAGTGTCTTGATACTTTTACCAGTTTGTTTCTCTACTTCATTTTTATACTCCTTAAACTTCTCAAAGGCCTCTGATTTATATTTCATTAAGAACACATGTCCATACCTAGAGAAGTCATCAGTAAAAGTGATGAAGTAGGAGTGACCGCTTCGCGCATGTGTAGACATTGGACCACATATATCACTATGTACAAGTCCCAAGAGTTCAGTAGCTCTTGCTCCGTGTCTGGAGAACGGAGATTTGGTCATTTTTCCTTTAATATATGATTGACAAGGTTCATATGATGAATATTCAAATGGATCTAGATATCCATCTTTATGTAACTTAGTCAACCTTGTTTCGTTTATATGACCAAGTTTACAAAGCCATAAGAAGGCTTGATTTGAATCTGGAGCCTTTCTTTTAAGTGTGTTTTGAATATTGAAAATTCGAGGTTGATTAAGTATGTATATGTCGTTTTCCAGTGTGCCATACCGAATCAGTTCTTGATTTAGGATAATGGTCATGACATTTCTTTCAAGCGCAAAATTATATCCTTCATTAGATAACAAAGATATTGATATAATATTACACAACATACTGGGAATACAAAAACAGCTGTACAACACCAAAATGTGCCCACTAGTCAACCCTAGATGATACTCCCCTATTGCAACAGCATCTACATGCATTCCATTGCCCATCCGGAGAGTCATATCACCTGCCCCCAGTACTCTACTATTTCTCAGATCCTGCAATGAATTACAGATGTGAGAACCAGAACCGGTATCAAGTACCCATGATGTAGGGTTTACTGAAAGACAATTTTCGATTACGAACACACCTGAAGCAGAAGCAACCGCTAGCTTCGTGTCCTTTGCCTTGAAGGCCATACGGTCCTTCTTCCAGTGCCCTTGCTTGTGACAATAATGACATTCGTTTATATCCGCTTTCACCCTTCCTGCCTTGTTCTTTCCCTGCACCTTCTTTATCCCACCTTTCGGTTTGTGGCTTTCATCTTCTTCTTCCTTTTAGCTTTCGCTTTAGATTTAGAAAAGGATGATTGGCCAGCATACAGAACGGGGGCCTTCTCCTTTTTCAAGGAGGTCTCTGCTACCGTCAACATGTTGAGGAGCTTTGGAAGATCAGCTTCCATTTCGTGTATGTTGAAGTTAAGCACGAACTGAGAGAAGGTGTGGGGAAGGTACTGCAAAATCAAGTCGATATACAAATCGTTCTCTAGCACGCATCCCAGGTTTGCGAGTTCCTCAATGAGGCTGATCATTTTGAGGATGTGCTCTTCTACAGGCGATCCTGGAGCTAACCTCATCTTGAAGAGTTTCCTTGAGGTCTCGTACCTTGCGATACGGGAGTGCTCTCCATATAATTCCTTAACATGGAGAAAGATGGATACAATATACATACTCTCGTGCTGTTTCTGGAGTTCATTATTCATGGACGCCAGCATGATACACTTATCTCGCTCACAATCCAGATCCCAAGTTTTGCGAACTTTCTTGTCCACAACTGAGGAATCTGGTCCAGGGATAAGTGGAGGAACAGCGGTGGTAACATATGCTACTTTGTCATAAATCAGTGCAATGTTGACGTTCCTTAGCCAATCTTTATAGTTCTGCCCGGTCAGTATATTTTTTTCAAGTAATAGTTTTAGTCCTGTCATGGTAGCTGCCAGAGAGAGAGAAAAGAAAACACTCAGCATATGCTTCTTGCAAGTTTAGATTGGTTATTAGTTTATCTAAACAGGATGGCTCCCACTGTTTCCTCAAATCCTTCTTCAAAACCTAAAAGAAGAACTAGTCAGGATTTAATCACACGTTACAATACTTGCTTAACCTTTCAGCCAGGCCAGTGTTGGTACTTCGAGGGAGGTTTTCCAACACTTTCGCGAAGTTCCTTGATTAAATAACCTCTTTTCCCTGGAGGCGTAGCCCCTCTAACACCTTTCTAGTCACCTACTTGGTTTATAGCATTGATTGTTTAAGTGAGAAAAATTCCCGAGAGTAATCCTATTCATCAGTGGGATCGGGATCCAACTATCATTGTATGATGCACTAGATGGAAGCCACTCTAGTCACCACACTCCAGAAGGTATGCTAAATCTGTAAGTTTCCTTTATGTTTGAAACTCCCGATGTGATTTTTACCCCAAGCTCTTATAGACCTTGACGTAGGCCAACAAGTCATAAGACGCAAGTCAAGTTCTACCCGTCGTTGTCCTGATTAATTTAGGTACATCGTACATGCCCTTGACGTAGGCCAACAAGGCTGTACGTCTGTCCTATACTAATGCATCTATCTATGCAACAAATAAGCAGACCACACTGCTACCATCCACTATGCCTTGACGTAGGCCAACAAGCATAGCATGAATACGATGTGCTGTCTATTTGAAACGACGGAGGGTTACGGCTGGTTTTTGGCAAAAAACCCGTTAACGTAATGAACTTAATATGATCGAAGGAACCATGATAGCTTTTATTAAATGGAGTGGTTTAAGCTCCGCATTTAAAATTTGCTTTTTGAAGAAAAACCGAGTGGTTTTAGAAATTGTTCCAACGATTCAGTTTAGGTTTTATTTTCCGTTGCATTAATAATAATGCGTCCCATCAATTAACCTATCATTAAAAATAACAACGAAAATACAACGTCCTCTTATGCCATCTGCATTCGCCACTGGGTCCCGTCATCACCCGTTAGGTTACTTAACTAACGGCAGAGCGGGGGCTGGGCTAGCGCGGATGTAAAACATAAGTGACGTCTAAATAGCTATCATATATAGATATTGTATATTCGTCAGACGCAATAATAGGCATTCCAGATCATAGATAAACAATATTGGATTTGCAAGCAATCCGCGTTTCTTTTGAGCCTGCAATGAAAGACGGATTACACAGTTGTGATGAATAGCCATAACCCCACCCTAAACCCCTACGGGTACGGTAAACTACCCGCCAAGTACCCGAAGTGAAGCGGTCTCCCTCAACAACGTGAGTAGGCCACTAAGCACTTCAAAATACCCGGTAGTTTGTGCACCCCACCTTGGGTCTATCCTAGGAGCAAAAATAGTAAAAAGAAATAATACAACGGTGGCTACAACCATAACCTGGATGTGCCCCGCAAAATAATATTACAACTTATTACAATTATATCGAATGAATTAATACAATAACCCATCACACAACCCGGCTAATCATCACAACAGTCCAATACAGTTCATATCCACAAACAGCTAAAAAACATTACAGATATGTGCAACCCCCTGCCAACCGACATACTAGCAGTTAGGGGAGGTTTACGAACACATAATACAGTTCACAGATATAATCAAACAAGCAAACATCGTATAATTTCGATCGATTAAACACATTAAATTCTACTCCAAATTTTCTCTGTAAATTTGAAACCTGAGCAGAAAATAAACAATACCAGAAAATACAAAATATCACAAAAGATGCACAGAGGAAAACTGGGCTGAATCGACCCAAACTCGGCCGCGGATCCGCGGCGGATCGGTGGGATCGGCCGCGGTTCCGTGGCTCAGTGGCCGATTCAGGAGCCCATTTTTCTTCTGTGTTCTTATATTTTCATGTAGGGTGTTCTGGAGGAACCTGAAAAATTTTAGGACCTCATTTTAAAATCGACAGAAACTATGCAATATCGGTGTATTTTCAGATTTGTTTTCCGTTCGAAATTCATACGTCTTTGCAAGTGAGTTAATTATAGTTTAGTGAGGCTCTGATACCACTGTAAGTCGATGTGCAACACCCCACGAGTTGCGGGGAGGCGGAAATATGAAAAACGATCTTGTTCTTGAAGCATACATCGACTAACCGAAGATCTTTGCTAAACGATAATTAACAACTACCATAGAAGTTCTAAACTACTATGTAAAGAGATTATACCTAGTGATACGTGTCCTTCTTCTTTACGATCTCTTCGTCCTCCTCGGCCTCCTCCAAGTGATAGATGATCCACCCGAGAACCCTAATCTAAGCTTCACCTCAAGACTTGAGGTAACTAAGTTTCACTAGTTGCTAACCAAAGGGACTTAGGTCATATAGAGTTAGGTCATGAGATGTTTAGTCTATCCTAATCCTTGGTCTCAACTCATGAGTAGTAGGATTAGGGTTTGAAGAGAGAGTGAGCTTGAGGAGAGAGAAGGTGTAGATGATAATGAAATGAGAAAAGCTTCTCACTTAAATATATAAAGCATAATGAATTATCAAATAAAATGAATTAAATGATTATTCACCATGCTTCATTAATTCAATATGAGTGATTCACTATGTGAGTCATTAAGCAATAAATGATGAATTAATGACATAGTGAATCACACAAATGAGTCACAATTTGCATTTAATGAAAATGCCACCTTAACCTCCTTAGTCACCATCCTTCTAAAAGCTTCCCGGAAAATTATGAGAACGCCCCTCGCATCCGTGAAAACACGGAAAAACTTTAGACTGTATAAATCCAATAACCTGATACTAGAATCTGGCTTAAACCAAATCCGGCTAGTAAAAACTGTCCGAATGTCGTACGTGCGTTTAAACACGTATTCGTCCGAACCCTTGTCGTAAAACCGTACGACCTCTATATGGTTTCGCCTGGAATTGGGAAAACTCTCTGTGGGACTCTAAAGACTCGACTACTACGCTGGCAGTGGGTTTAACCACAGACCGCAAGCGGCACTAGCTGTACGTAACGGTCCCCAGGTAGATGTCGATAAGAAGGCCGGTGAGGATACCCATCCGAACTCCTACTGAGCCTGTGCGTGACAATATCCGTGCAGTCCGGTATGTTCGTCTAAGAGTATCGCATGTATGGTCTAGGAAGGTGGTAAATGTCAGACCCCTAATAACCGTACAAGTCGTGTCGGTATGGCTTTATCACCATCCGAGAATCTACTGATTAATCTATCAGTGATTCTCAATCAGCCCTGGC
Organism: Agapanthus africanus; assembly: GCA_030015575.1. NCBI lineage: Eukaryota > Viridiplantae > Streptophyta > Magnoliopsida > Asparagales > Amaryllidaceae > Agapanthus > Agapanthus africanus. The sequence goes on along the minus strand of JASDDO010000019.1, from coordinate 769,631,486 downwards.
CAGAGACTTATGGTAATGACCAACCGATCACTATGCGATATCAACTCTCTATACCGGGAGAGACGAATCCCTAACAGTCACTCACTGTCTCCACGTGGCTCGGGACTGTGCCCAACTAAAACCTGTTTGGACGACTTCTTTGAACCGTGGTAGGGTAGTAATCAAAGCACAGTGGGAACTCACACGAGACAAATGACGACTTTAAGTCAACGGACTATCTGCACACATGTCACCTGAGAACTGCTATCTGACGTTAGGTATAAATACCATCCCGTCAGTTCTCGGCGAGTCCTGTCCGGTGTACTCACACCCAGTGAGCATCTGTATACAATCTTAGGTGCACTCCACCAATGGCTGCGGGACCAATCCATCGCCCCTCCTCAGGGTCTAGATATGTATACACCAGTCTACTCCGGAGTATCAATGCCCAGTCTCGATACTCCTGCGACCAGGGACAACTAAGGATATGCCTATTGACTATCCAGCTCCCACTAGTATGACTGCCATCATAACGCCGGAAGTCAGGCAAACACCCTATGGGCTTTATCAACACGTATATATATATGAATACTACGCAAAATATATCATACGTTAAGATAAAGACAAACCAAATAGCGTACTATCATATTAAGCAAGACTGTTATGTACATACATATCTCCAGTATCCTATACAATGAAGGCCTCTAGGGCATATATATCCAACAGTCACAACGGAATCTATCTAACCGCCTCTGATCTAGCATACCGATACAAATCCGCTTCGGTCCAGAAGCAATTGAAGTCTTATAAATGCACTCCTTCAACAACCAGGTTGCGTTCATAGCAGCGGCGTAAATGTCAACATGCTGGGCGCCAATTGCAAGAAATAACTGCATGTCCAATCTCCACACAAACCTCTTTATTCATTTTCTCTTCAGTGTCTACTAGGTAAGAAGCATATTAGACAGTTGAGTTAACTAAACATCATGCTCGGACACTGTCGTCCCTGGAGTCTTACGCAAAGACTCAAAACTACGAGCTCGGACATCTCGAACGCTCTTCGGAAGGAAACGAGCAAGAAATATAGCTATGAACTCATCCCTAGTCATAGGAAGTCGATCTACAGCTCGGCCTCTCTCAATTGACTCGCACCACGTCTGAGCAAAACCTCTCTAAACGAAAAATCGTAAGCTCAATCCATATCCTGTCAGAACACCTCTGTGAACGACAATTCCTATCCATCCTGTCAAGGATTTTCTACGTATCCTCCGCCGTCTGTGTCGGTAAAAAAAAACTGGAGGCCTCAGCCTCAAGTACTCCTGTAAGAATACGGGAATAAACTTGGTAATAACAGAAACAGCTACCTGAGGAGCAGGTACAAACACAGTCCCTGAAATAGGAGGGACATCATCGGCTCTCGAAGCTCGTCTAACCACCACTAACAAGCCAATCATCCATCGCACGTCCTGCATACTCGACTCCAGCCTAGCCATCAATCCCGGAAAAAGGTGGCCCACTTTGTCTCTGAGGGGTAGGCATACCGCCCTGATCAGTCTTCGTCTCAAACGAGCCTGCTCTAATCTCATCCCCGGCGGCAGCCCTCTGGCCCTCGTAGTCTCCAGTGGCATAGTGGCTGGAGCAAGAACAGGATCGATAGGAACATTTCAATCAAATCAAAGGATTTTCGGAATCGAGGAAGGAAGTACAAGAAATCATATATCCTAAGGCCACTTAGGCGGAGTACCGTATCGTAAGTATGCCGCGGAACATATACACGGTATGCCACTCTGCTTAAGTTACCTACTCTATCTACCAAAAGTCATCCTACATTCAGAAAGGTAAAACCCTACGCTCTGATACCAACTTTGTCACGACCCGAAGGTACGGAACGTGACTGGAACTTAAATTACGAAACTTCTCATGGCGTAACGTAATCTAAGTAAGCCAAAACCCAGAAATCTAAACCAAATAAAGAAATAGAGTGAAGGAAAACTTATTTAAAGAAAACGATTTAAATCAAATAAGTCGCATTAATTATCTAAAAAATATCATAATTTCCCGAAAATTTCAGCAGAGTCTCCTTTGTAAATACTGGCCCCCGAACGGGTACAACACATAAAAATACCAATATATCAAGAATAAAGGCATTCCCAAGCGGGAGCTAGCTCTTCGCCAAAGGCGGAATCACAACCACATGCAGTAAATATATCATAATAATGTGAAATAAGTATAAAAGCATAAAATCATCACGTCGGCTCAAGTGAGCATCGACACTAAACCACAATACAAGTCTCAAGTCTCACCGTCTAGTCCAATATACAAGGGTAGATGGAGTATACTAGATACAAATAAAATACACAGTGGGAGCAAAACAAAATGCTCCAAGACCCACCTATGAGCAAGCCGCAAGTCCAAGCAAACGAAGCAAGGGAAGAAGTACGCCCGCCGCTACTATGCTAACAGGTCGGACCTGCAAGATACTGTAGCATAACGGGGGTAAGTTGCCAACTCGTGAGTAGTAAGTAATATCTAATAAGGCTACATAAGTATGAACACAAATGCGTCACAACCTACATATACCGATATGACGCGATGCATTAGTATGTGTGTAACATGAATGCAAAATCACATGAAACCTGAATATGTTTGGTACGAGAAAATCTGTATTCTTATCTTAGTAAAACTTTTATGAAATACTGAAGTATCATCAATGAAATCAACTGAAGTTTCGTGTCAAGTATCGACACAAAATCAAATTATCTCAATGCCTCAATATCTCAATGTCTCGACATCTCAATGTCATAATATCTCAATGTCTCAATATCTCGATGTCTCAATATCTCTGGCTCCATCAGTCCGGATCGGCCCATATCATCAATTTCTCGACTACGGTCGGTATCCTCCGGATATCCGCCTCGTCACAAATAATAACCTGTCGGTAGTGCTCCGCTGCCGGGCTCAACGCCATCTGTGCGATCTTCTTGCCCCAAGGTACCGCACCGGGTCCACCATGTACTCACAGACAGTGCATCCCCCTCCTCGAATCGGGTATATGATACTGCTCAAGAACCGAGAAAACTCATAGTGGACGCCACACACATCACATCACGAGGAAACCGCAAATCTTTGTTTTTAAAATGATAATAGGTTTATAATTTTTTGCGGTTTTCTCCAAAATCCAAAAATCTCATCAATACTGAAATACTCAAGAAGAATCACAATATGAAAATATGTCGATAATGATGGAAATCTATGATACGGTAGTATATACCATACGAAGAACGGCCAGAAGCTATGCATGAATCATGATGTAATGAGGTATGTATAAATGTCTAACAATCCTACGTATCCATCTTAATAAAATAAATATGCAAGTATTAATCTACGGATTATATACAATGCATATACACAATTATCGATCATACTATAGTGTTCGTGACATAGCAATTACTAATGGCGTGTGTGTTTGCATAAATAGTGCACGTGCAGCATGAACCAATGGTCATGGTGCAAGTGTCCTATGAGACGGTATCTCTCTCTCTCTCTCACACACACACATACACACATATATAACGATATGATACTATAAGTAATACTAAACCACACACACACACACACACACACACACACATAACGATGGGATACTATAAGTAATACTAAACCATCGGGCGCCTCGCGCCATCAAGACGATCCCCCCATAGATGTATATATCTACTCACCGGGACGCCTCAGCTAATCTGATCCGATCTCGGCCATGTCTCTTCCGCGCCACATCCGACGCCTCTGCACCCGATCCTAAAATCGTGCAAAAGCAATTAAAAGAATAAATATACGAATAGTCGCGGAACAAACCACACAAATCAATCACGCGCACTAACTAGACGCGCGCACACTTGGTGCACAAAACGCGCTCGCGACAATGCCGCAAACTACAACTAGGGTCGCTACACACGACAACTACCGAGCCTAGAACCCGATCGTAAAAATCTCGCGTTCACAACACATTGAATATTATAGGAATTAGGTTGTAGATCATCCAAAATCTCAACTTAATTCAAATCTATTAATTTCCAAAAACCTAGTAAGCGACCATTAACCGTTTTCATACAAATCTTGATGTTTTAGTAAATCTAGTGGCCTCATTATTCACTTAATATCTTAATTAAGCCACACAAACCATAACCAAAATTTTATCTCACCAATTTACATTAATTATAAAAATCTAGTTTGCAAAAATTCATAATTAGGACAATTTAAATGTAACAATTTAACAAATTAGCAACTAGATTAGGTTTTTGCATGTATTAAAATATTAATCTACACTTAACTAACTTGATTTATTTATAAAAAACCTAAATTTAATTCAAACCCTAAACTTGAAATTTCAAGTTTGAAATTAGAACCATAATTAAACACCAAGATTAATTAAATTGAAATAATTAACCTACAATTAACAATTGGGTTAGGATTATATCTCACAAACTTGTGATCAAACATGCAACCTAGCCTCCCAAAGATGCTTCCTTGCTCCAAGATCCATCCTAGTTTGGCTAAAGAATAATGAGTAAGGGTTTAATTATGAATTAGTGGTGTTTTATTTTGAATTTTTGATGGAATTTTGAAGAGTTTTTGAGAGGAAATGAGATGGGGGAAAATGGGGGACTGCACAAGGTGGGCTCGGCCAGGTTAGGATGAGAAAAAATGAGAGAGAGTGGAGTGTGTAGATAAGTGTAGAAACCTCCCCATCATTTCACATATTATCCCCCTTTTTAAATTTCTTTTTCTTTTAATTTTGGAATGAGAATGAAATGAGAATTAGTGAAGAGAAAGGGGAGGCTGCCACTTACTAGGCTCGGCCTTGACTTGGGGAATGGGTGTGTGTGTAAGTGTGTATAAATTTCTAGGATAATACAACCCTTCAAGCTCATTTATTAGTTCACATGTTAATTAATTTATTTTATAATTAATCTTTACCCTAGAATTCTCTAGAATATTGGAGACAAATTAAGAAAGCATGAGCATGTTATAAGTTAAGTGTTTGTATTGTCATGGTTCATATTTGTATAATTAACCCATTCCAATTTGTAATTACCATTAATTTAATGCCTAAATGAAAGCTTAAAATATTATTTAAAATAATTAATTAAGGAAAAATATTTAAGTATACTAATAATTTATAAGTGACTAAATAAATACCAAATATTAACAATTAAATAGTTAAAATAGGTTTTTTTAAGTCTACGTTGAAAAATAATTATAGTTACGTTTTACGGAAAATACAATTTATTTTACCGATTAACGGAAAATTCTCCTAAACAATTTATTTATTTATTTTTAAAACGTTACAATAGTGCATGGTAGCTGTTTCTTTTCTACAGCATAGAGATGCATTAATCTAAAAAATTCATACAACCTTGTAGGCCTTCGTCAAGGGTGAGTATGGGTGGGTTTTATTTAATCAGGACAATGACGAATAGAACTTGAATTGCGACTTATGATTTGTTGGGCTTCGTCAAGGTCATGAGACCCTTGGGGCAAAATCCATATCGGGAGTTTCAAACATACGGGAAACTTGCCAAGTTTGCGCATACCTTCTGGAGTGTGGTAATTTTGGTCAGTTTCCGTCAAAATTATCACACTATTATAGTTGGGTCCCGATTCCTACTGATGAGTATTTATTACTTCTCGAGAGATTTTCACTTCACAATTAGCTAACCTAGTAGGTGTCTAGAAAGTGTTGACGAGGTTATACCTATGCAGAAATGAGGTTATTGATTGGGTCCGTGCAAAAGCATGGGGACCTCCCTCGGAGTACCAACACTGGCTTGGCTGAATGGTTAGCGAACTTGTAAGGTGTATATGATCCCGACTAGTTCTCCTTTTAGGGTTTGAAGGAGAATTCGAGGGAACAGTGGGAGCCATCCTGATTAGATAAAGTGACAACCAATCTAATCTTGATAGTGTGCACGCTGAGTGTTTATTTTCTCTCTCTTTGTTACAGCGACCCATGACTTACCTTAAGCTAAAACTCTTTAACCAAGTTGACCGAACCTTTTTACAAACTTTGGCTTTGGGTTGTCTTGATTCACGACAAAGTTGCATATATCCCTGCTACTCCCACTTTCCCCTTACTTTTCTCCAGATCACTCCATATCACTTCGATGATCCATATTACTTGGAACAGCCATCGTATAGCTATATACGAACTTGAAAAGTTATTTCAGTCGAGGATGGCCACTGGATCTGGAGAATTTCGATTGTAATATTCGGTTGTCTCTTCCCTTTACCTTCTCTCAGATTGTGAGAGCTCCTTGCATTAGGAAAGTACACCTATTATACTTATTGGATATTCTTCTTCCAAACCTTAGGCTGGTGCCGAAAGGTAGGGAAGGAAGAAAATCAATTAGCCTAAGTGCGGTATACAAAAGATAAGATGTAGAGACATATAAAAGGATTGAAGTGAAGGAAAAAGAAATTACGATTGCTGTCATGAATCTGGATAATGGAAGAGGCATTATTATGAATACACGGCCACCCCCATTGAAACATTTATGTTTCAGTTTTTCTGTATACTTGTAAATGAGAACTGTTTTCTCAATTAATTCTGACTCCAGGATATGTATGTACTAGATTTGGATCTCACATCTGTACGGCATTACAGATGCTGAGTAAGAGTAGAATATTAGGAAATTGCGATTCGATCCTCGATATCGGAATTCGTAGCAGTTAGCGATATTGGATTAAATCGTTTGGCTATGCTTGATGGCAAATATTTGGTTCTGAATAATCGTTGTTATGCACCAATTTTTAAAATTGAATATTTGTATATTTATTTTATAAAGTGAGATATATATTTTGGAAATTGTATTCTAAACATTTACCTTTATCGGTTGAGAATAAGGTAAGGTGTATTGAATAACGGTGTAAGACATTCTTAAACAAGATACAGTTTTCAACTTACAATACATGAAATTTAAGTTAGTATACTCTTGGAACTTATACATGAAAATATATGTTTTCCAGTGTCCCTTAGGACAAGGGGTTGGTACTCTTACTTCATTCATGTTTACCTATGAGTTCTCTGGTTTTAGACACACATTCTTTGTAATGCAAGGTCCAAAATTTTTGAAAAGTTTATAGGTATAAGAATAAAGTAGAGAAACATACGATGGAATTATCAGGATTTTTCGAAGTAATCGAAGATGTAGATGCTTGTGCTAGGTATTGTAACGACTCTGAAATCACTGTACAGAAATTTCTTGTATTTCATAGTAAAGGGTATTAGAGCCTGTGTAAAAGTTAAAAGTTATATTTTAAAAATAAAAGCAAGAAACAATTTGTAGCTTACTAGTAAAGTCTCTACACTATTGTGACATAGCCTGTGCGTTCGCATCCCTTCAGAACCAATTATTTTTTAATATTTTTCCTTTTAAATTTTTCGGAAGCCCAAGAGTTGCACGTGCAATACACGAAGAAACGAAAAGTTTTAGAAAAATCAAACAGGCACAATAAGATGTACACACCCAACTTGACACGTGACACGAATCTTGAGATGGATCATCAATTTTCGATCGCCCAAAGTCCCCATATGGCCGCTACCGACGGTTGGGATGAAGCCAAATCCCTCCGTGCTTTGCACACACACCCCTTCAGCTCCCTTTAACTCCCCTGCACTCTGCACTCTTTGATTTTCCTGCAATCAAACAGAGACCCTTCAATTCACCATTTAACACCTTTTTAATAAATTTTAATCCAAAATTTTAATTCCCAAATCCTAATTCTTCACTATAAATACCACTCCATGCCCTAACTCCCCTCTATTCTGAAAATTTCTAGCAAAATCATCTCAAAAGTTCCTAAGTGCAAGTGGAGTCAAGTGGACTTAGCAACCAAGCTCCTTCCATCGAAGATCGAAGCCGTTTCCGGAGCTTCCGTGACGCCATGAAACCCCCTCCCTTCTTCCTTACTCTCTTCTCGATAGTATAATGGCGTAAGTCCTTCCCATCTCTTCTTCTTTTCATTTCAAATCACCTCCAAAAAAATATATCGGTAAAGTGAAGTTACCTCCGATACATTTCTTTTTAAACTTGGAACTCTCTTTTCCTTAATACATATTTCAAACTAACTTCACCATCTTACTTGTAATTTTGATTACAATCTTTTAGTTTTGAGTTTAACCAATATTTTCATATAAAACAGTCATATAACGAACTTTTCATTAAAATACCATGAACTTTAGTATCAACCTCTTTTCGATCTTATTTAAACAACACCTTTAGGAAAACTTCACAGGGTAACAACCTACCATATACGCACACCATGGTTTCAAAGCATGATGTTTATATATGTATATGGTTGGTTCAAAGAATAACTTTCATTAAAATACCACATCTTTTCAAAAACGGGTTTCTTTTAAATCGGTATTTTGTAATCCTTGGCAAATATGCCTCTACAACCATCGTTAGGGGACCTGCTATTAGATGATGCGGATTATCGCACATCCTTGGGATAGTAGAGCGAGATACAGAACTCCTCACAGAGTATTCAATCTCGAAAGAAAATAAAATACGGTTTTTAAGAAATGCGATTTTCTAAACAAAACTAAATTTTTTGAAAAATTATATAAAAATTATAAATCCGTATTTTCAATAAAAAAAATTTAAAATGAAAGATTAAATTGTTAATAAAATACCATCAAGTTACCAAAATGGCTAGTTTTCAATAAAATATCATAAACTTTTAAAAGCTAAGTTTTTATCATGAAAATACCATAATAATTAAAATATATGCCCATGAAAACCCTAAATCTTGTAAATCACCCTCGAGATTATTTTTAAAACAATATTAACATATTTTTCATAAAACCACTCGAGATATGCAAACAATATTTTAAGAACTATAGAATTAACATAGGCTTAAGTGGTATCATTTCTCTTGTACCCTAGGGAGCCGGAGAAAGTGAGTGCTTGCCTATTCAGGTTAGACAACTTAACGGAGTTATCAATGGTAATTGTCTTAAAAAAACACAAATCATGTCGTTCATGTGCAACAGTTGCCGATTACTCTCGAACCTAAGAGATTCAAGAGTTAAATCCGTTCACAAGTTTCCGACTCCAACAGGAATCCACCTTTGACCCAGAATCCAAAATCAAACACGAACTTGAATATTTGATCATGAAACCGAACACTCGAATTCAAGTATAACACTCAAACTCGTATACTTGACTCGACTCGACCAAACCATGCTTATAACTTGACATGAACTTGACATGAATACCTAAACACATGATTACATATTGAATATGAACCTGTACATTTTATATCCATGGATTCAGCCAAGACCTGTAATTTTAATCTATACAATACAATATGTAGGGATAAAGGGGTAGATTGGTACGGAATGTATATCGTGGCACGAGAGGTCACCTTAAAAGACACCTACATGAATTCACGTGCCGTTGTCCCGTGGGTTATGATGGGGCCTTATACTATATGTTACCATAGTCCACGGGTTAAGATGGATTCCCTCGTATACATGAATACCTCCTTTATCAAACTACAAACAACCACATTAGAATAACTATCCTATACTAGTGAATGATCATATACAATTTTACCTGTCCTTTGTTCATTTGGTTTCTATTCACATTGTATACTATCTTCTCTTATTTCTTTTGGGACTTACCGAGCGCTAGTTCACTGAAGACATTTCTTTCTGTTTCTTTCTTTGGGATGTTCGTCAGGAGGACCGTACTCTAAGGAGATAGGGCCGAGCCTAGAGGACTTGGATTAGCTTGCTGCATAGCCAGATTACTAGCTCTTTCCAGCCTGCACTTACTTTCAGTATGCCATTGTTTTGGCATTTGCATTTATCTTTTAATTTCAGACAGTTGTATGTAAATTTGAATTTAAATAAAGTTGTTGTTTCATTTTATTACTCTTGTCATTCTTGTTCATTATTATATTGCTTATTTATGCTTAACGTGTTTGTTTCATAGTAAATACATCGCGGGCTTACCACACCACTGTTTCCGTCTATTGGGAAGCGGGGCGTGATAGGTATTCCGTTGTAGTAATATTGAGAACCTGATTCTCTCACAGGTTACTCATCCATGGATGTGCTCCTTGATGGGTAATACTGTATTGGCTTTTCTCCATTTAGGTGATATGCATTGGAAACAGCTGCATAACTTTTGAATCTGATTCCATCTAAATTAGTACCTATGATTCTATATGGATATTGATTGGTTGCATATCTTGAGGTTGTTAAGATATGGAGTTATTCGGTTTCTGTTTGAGAGCAGAATCTGGACAACTCAAGGCACATTTCGGTAACGACAGTTTGTGGATTATCCCAAGCATTCACTAGGATTTTGTTTCTACTATTTTTAAGATCAATAGTTACATTGTTCCTGACTCGCCACTTTTTTTTATAAAAAGAATTTTTTTGCAAAAGAAACTAGTGGGGGTATGGTAGAACTGGAAGTGATTCCAGAACCACAAGCAGTTACCGAAAATTTAGTAGAATCTAAGGATTCAATTGGACTTGATAAACCATTAACCACTTCGCAGATTTTAGTAGGTGACCTCAGGCACCCGAGAGATACTTCGGTTTTTTCGTAGACGGTGACAAGGAGGTCAGTTTCATGGTTATGATGGCCCTACTAGTTATCTAAAGGTCATAGGAAGTGGTTACTTCCAGGTGACAAGATGCTTTGTATCTAAGTTGGACTCCACACACTTCAACAAATTATGGATTTTGGCCTTTTCTTGGTGCTCTTGAATGGGTAAAACCCATTAGGAGCAAGTAGATCTTTCAAGATCTGTGCAGGTGGAAAGGTATCAACCTAATAAGGCTAAATTTGTTGTAAAGATGCTCATCAAATACCCGTTGTGGATTGTGATGAGACTTTTACTTCAGTGTCTATGCTAAAGTCTATATGGATATGGCTTGGCATTGTTGCTATCCTTGACTATGATATCTGGCAGATGGATGACTATAACGTCATTCCAAATGGGAATTTGGAAGTGAACATGTATATGACTCTACCAGAGGGTTATCGTAGTCAGTGGGAGCAGCGAAAGGTGTGCAAGTTATTTATGTCTATTCATAGACTAAAGCATGGATAGCGGAGATGGATCATCTGTTTTGATGTGATAGTAAAGGTGATTGACTTCATCAAAACATATGAACCTAATAAGAAAGGTATAGGGAGTTATGTCTTGGGACCTGGATGACATACTCCGGTTAGGAAGTGATGTTCCTATACTATAATCAGTCAAACTTTGATTGTCATGAAGTGGCCTGAATGACAGAGATGTTGTCAGATTTTTTAATTTGCCATCTTCTGAGGAGCAGTATATTGGATAGGGTTCAAATAGGGATACTGAGGTAGACATGGTGCAAGTTACTAGTTATGACTCAACAGAGGATACAGCCCAAGAAGTTTGTTGGATAAAGCAATTCATTTATGAACTTGGTCCTATCAAGTATTCAGACAAATTCTTGAGGCGTGGTATCTCTCAATGAAAGTAGATTCTATAACCTTTACTAGGGTTTTAAGAACATCAAGTATGCAATTTTAAAAATTTAGAGGGCTAAGTCTACTTAACAAGATCAAACTAAAGGATTAGGGTTTCAAAGATAGCAAAACGAAGTTCTATTCTAAGTGAAGAGATGCTACAACCTTTGTAGCCAAGTCCTTTACTTCAAATGCTCCTTGTAGTAGTCCTTTGAACTCCTTCTAGGACTCCACTTGAAGAAAAGAACAATTTTGCTCGAAGTCTTTTCGTCGAAGATGATCCACCTTGAGGCACCTCACACTCAAGCTCACACTTCACTTAATCAAGGTATTAGTGAAGAGAATAATCTAAACTAAATTACTAGAATAGTTTAGGTTGATAGAGTAGGATTTTTGCTCACTAAAAATCTTTTCTTTTTCTTTTTCTTTTGAGTGAATAGTAACACAAGAGAAGATGCGGAGAAGATGAAGATGAGGATAAGAATGAGCAAGGATGGTCAGGATAAGAATAAATCATATACTTATATCATAAAAAGAAATGAAGAAAATGAGTCATGCATGAAACAAAGATCTTAACTAATGATTCATTGTTTGTTTTCTTTAATTTATATAATGAATGATTATCCTCTTATCCAATAATCCATGTAATTCTCATACATCCATCTATGGTGTATCAACAACAATGACACAAATATATATATATCATTTATTGTTAGTATGATATGCCCTAGAGGCCATTATTGTATAGTACTAGTTTGTATATTACATTTTGGAAGTTTAGGATATATACACGGATTTATGACAGTCTTGCTCGATATAGTAGTATGCTACTTGGTTTGTATCTATCTTAATATGTCTATATGTTTCTTTTAACGTATCACTAATACATATTGATAGAGCCCTTAGGATTTTTGCTTGACTACCAGAATTGTGATAGCAGTCACCCTAGTGGGAGCTGGGCAATCTACAAGCACATCCTTACACAGGTTCTTAGTCGCAGGATTATCGAGACAGGGCATCGATACTCCAGAGTAGACTAGTGTATACTCTTCTCTTCCCAGCAGGGGAGATGGTCTGTCCCACAGCCATCAGTAGTCATACTGGAGATAGTATGCAGGTGCTCGTTGGGTTATGAGTTACACTGGACGGACTTGTAGGGAACTGCTGGTTGGTAATATACCTATCGTCAGGTAGCAGTTCCCAGATGACATGAGTACAGCTTAGTCCGTCGACTTGACACTGCTATTTCGCCTCAATTGTATTCCCACTGTTCTTAGATTACTACCCTACCACGGCTCTGCTGATTCGTGCAAATAGGTAGTAGTTGGGTGCAGTCCCGAAGCACTTGGAGGCAATGGCGGTTAGTTTGGATTCGTCTCTCCCGGTATTGGGGGTTGATGTCGCGCTGTGTTCGGAAAGCCATTACACAAAGTCCCTGGCCAGGGCAAACGATATTTGCTGGTAGGGATTCCACTAGTTTCTCATGGTGTTTTTGGCCGTACTCCGACACGACTTATTGCACTATTAGGGATCTGACGCTTGCCGCCCCCTAGGACCGATATGCGAAACTCTTAGACGAACAGACCGGACTGTACGGAGATTTCTACAGACAGGCTCAGTAGGGGTATGGATTAGTTTGCTCGTCAGCCTTCTTATCGACTGATACCTGGGTAGCCATTATGTATAGCTAGTGCAACTAACGCGCTTGTGGTTGAACCAACTCCCAGAGTACTGTCGAGTCTTTAAAGTCCCACACAGAGGGTTTCCCGGTTTCGGACGAAACGTGTAGAGGTCTTATAGTTTTATGACAGGGTTCGATCACATACGTGTACTTATGCGCATATGATGTTCGGGCGGACATTACTAGTGGGCTTTGGTTTAAGCCGGATCCGAGTATATGATTATTGATTAGTTTCGTCCTATTGTATTCGTGTTTCTCGGAATACGGATACGGGTATGTATATACGGACGAGAGGGGCATTCTTGTGATTTGATCAAGATTGCTTTTAGAGAATGATACATCAAATTAGGGTTTCTCTTTTATGGTTAATTCTTTAGTGAGGTGGAGGAATTGAGATAGGAAACTTTGTGGTATTTTAGTGAAATGGATTAGGGTTTTGCATTGACCATCTTGGACTCTTTTGTGAGTTGTTGACTTAGATATTATTGGGAGATATTTGTGAGATATTTTCCTTAGGTTTAAATGCAATAACCCTAGCCATTTTGATAATTGATTATTCACTAAAAAACTATAGATACTTTCTCCTCCTCATTTTCTCAAGCTTTCTCCTTCTCAATTCCAAACCCTAACCATCTCATGAGTTGAGAATCCTAGGGTTTTGTGAGACTACTAGATCCCTCATCACTCTTTACACATCCTAGGCTACTAAGTTTAGCACACCAAGTGACCTAGTTGCCTCAAGTTAGAGGTTAAGCTCAAAGTCGGATCTCTCGGGTGGATCTTCTACGATTTGGAGAAGACGACGAGAAGGTGCAATCTGTTCTCAGTTCAAGGAGATCATGACTTGGAGAAGGACAGCGAGAAGGTGAAGGACAGCGAGAACTTGAGGTATAACACTCACACATAGTAATTAAACCTCTTTGCTATATTGTTAGTTAGGGTTTAGTATCGATCCTGGTGTTTAGTCGATGTTACGAAGCTAATAAAAATCATTTTTTTGCAAACTCTGCCTCCCCACGAACACGTGGAGTGCGTGGCATCGACTTACAGTGGTATCAGAGCTGACTAAACCATAGATAATAGATTAAACGACAACTAAAACTACAAAACCGAAATGACCCGTAAACATCGAAACGTAGATCCTAGTTTCTGTTGATTTTTTCCGATGCTCTAAAAATTATTTTAGCAGTTGCAGAGTACTCCTTCACTTGTAAAGTGAACATAGACAAAAAACGAGACATTTCCCTTCAACCTGGACCGGCCACATTGACCTAATGTCCGGCCTCACCGGTTTTACCATGGAGAAATGCTTTGTGTTTTGGTCTGTGGCTTTGTTACTTGGATCTAGTGTTTCAGGAGTTGTTTATTTTTGCCAATTTTGGATATGCTGTCAATTCTTCACTGTGGCAATACTGGGTGTTTCGAAGTCGCGGTTTAACGTCGTTTAATGTTTCAAGTTGTGATAAATGTGTTCGTAAACTTTCGCTAATTGCTATATGTCAGTTAGTTGGGGGTTGCACATTTCTGTGATGTTTGTTTGTGTATATGGACTTATTGGATTGTCGTGAATGAATAGCCGGGGATATGAGGTGTTATATTCTTTCATTTAAATGTAATTGTAAATTGTTGTAACATTTTTTCGTGGGGCACATCCGAGTTGAGGTTGTAGCCACCGTTGTATTATTTCATTTACTGTTTATTGCTCCTAGGATAGACCCAAGGTGGGGTGCACAAACTACCGGGTAATTTGAAGTGTCGAGTGGCCTACTCACGTTGTTTAGGGAGGTTTCTTTGTTTTAGGTATTTGGCGGGTAGTTTGCCACACCGATAGGGGTCTGGGGTAGGGTTTGGCTATTTATCACGACCATAGAGAGATCCACTGCAACCCTAACTTAAAGTCATTGAGAGCTTCGATAGAGTTCTCGTCAAAGAAAAGACTCGGTGCTGTCACTGGGTGCAGGTAAGACGGAGGTTTGACCTTTTTTGAAACATTTCAAGTCGTTTTGGTTCATATTCACGGGAAACAGAAAGATTCGATTCGTAGAGCCGGTGCTGCTGCTGTCTGCGTGAGCGAAGCGAACGATCCTTTGACGGACCGGGTGCCTGCAGGATTTGAAACAACTGCTTCTGCCAGTGTATACAGCTCTTTTATTGGAGGGTGAATGGAGAAACACGGAATTCCCAGTATATACAATGTGTTCATCTGTGATCTGGAATGCCTATTATTGCGTCTGACGAATGGATATTATCATTATATATATATATATATATATATATATATATATATATATTATAATAGACGTTGCTTATATTTTGCATCCGCGCTAGTCTAGCCCCCAGCTCTAGCGTTAGTTATCTAACCTAACGGTGTAAGATGGGGCCCCGTGGCGAATACGGATGATATAAGCGTACGTTATATTTTCGTCTTTTTCTATAATGGTAGGTTAATTGATGGGACCGCATTACATTAATGCAAAGAAAACAAACCAAAGCTGAATCATTGGAACAATTTTAAAATCACTCGGTTTTTCAAAACAGAAAAACTTTTAAAAATGCGGAGCTTAAACCACTCCTTTTAAAAGCTATCAGGTTCCTTCGATTATATCAAGTTCACTACATTCACGGTTTCGCCAAAACCATTCGTAGCCCTCCGTCATTTCAGTTGGACATTCAGTAGTATTCAAGCTATGTATTTTGACCTTCGCCAATGCATAGTGATTGGTAGCTGCTAAATATTCATCTGTATCATAGATAGATGCGTTGGCTTGGGACAGTCGTACTGCTATTTTTGCCTTCGTCAATGGTATGTACGGCTGGATTCAAATTAATCTGGATAATGACGGGTAGAACTTGACATGTGACTTATGATATGTTGGCCTTCGTCAAGGTCATAAGAGCGTGGGGAAAAAATCCACATCTGGAGTTTCTAAAGAAACTGAAACTTGCTAGTGTTGCATACCATTTAGAGTGTGATAATTTTGGTAGGATTCCTTCGACTTATCACACGATGATATTTGGATCCCGATCCTACTGTGAGTATATGCTACTCCTCGGGAGATTTTTTCACTTAGCGATCAATGCTATAAACCAAGTAGGTGTCTAGAACAGTGTTAGCGGGGCTACGCCTCCAGGAAAAAGAGGTTATTTAATTAAGGAACTTCGTGAAAGCATCGTAAAACCTCCCTCGAAGTACTGACACTAGCCTGGCTGAAAGGTTAAGCAAGTATTGTACGGTGAGATTAATCCTGACTAATTCTTCTTTTATGGTTTGAGGAAGGGTTCGAGAAACAGTGGGAGCCATCCTGTTTAGATAAACTAAAAACCAATCTAAACTTGCAAGAGTATCATACTAAAGTGTTTCTTCTCTCTCTCTCTTAATTACAGCAACCAAAGATGACGGGCCTTAAGTTACTATTAGATAAAAATATATTGACAGGGAAAAACTACAAAAATTGGTTCAGGAACGTCAAGACGGCAATAACTTATGATAAGTTGGGCTATATCCTCACTTCTAAAGCCCCGCCGTCCCAGGTCCAGAATCCAGTGTCGCGGATAAGGAAATCTGTAAGACCTGGAAGATTGACTGTGCGAAGGCAAAGTGCCTTGTGCTGGCCTCTATGGACAATGAGCACTAAAGGCAGCACGAGAATATAGATCTTGAATCCATATTCCACCAAACTAAGGAATAATATGGAGAGCAATCTCGTATCGTAAGATACGAGACCTCGAAGAAGCTTTTTCAGGCGAAATTGGCTGTCAGATCATCTGTAGGGAAACACGTCCTTAAGATAATTGGCTACTGATTGATCATCTTTTGTGTGTAAGTAAAATGTTTCACAACCAAAGAAATTTATACTGCAATCAATTAACAGTGTCGATGTAGCACGTTAATGAATACGGATCGTCCACTGAGATGTGTGTACTTGTTCGAATTTGTTTTAGTTGAGTCGAAAAGAAAATATAAAAGAAAATGATTCAAGATTTGTGAGTTTTAATTTCAAGAAACATAAAGAATATAGATCTAGAATCAAGAAGTTGCCCAAATCAATTTAGTTATCAAGATTTGTAGAATAGCTTGTAGGAATCGATCAAATTGGTAGCAATGATGAATACTAGAATTACGAATCTTATCTATTGATGAATTGTAGCTAGATCGATGACTATCAATGAAGATTAGGGATCTATTGAAGAAACTAGGGTTTCTCCTTCACCATCCCCTGTCTTTTCATTGACTATCATTCAAATCTAGCCTCTAGCAAAGTGGATCTTCAATCGTTTGATCCCTAATTTGCAACGAAATAATCAAAGACATGATCTCGATCCAAATTAGGTCATCAAAGATTCTTTTTCCTAGAGTTCACAAATCTCATAAGACTTAAGAGTAGTAAAAGGATTTCATCATCATTAGATCTACCGATTCTCTTGATTCTGTTACAAGCGGAGATTTCACTCACACATCATGAAAATTAATGAATCAAGAATTTTCACAATGCAAGAATGTAAAGAAAGCGAGAATTAACAATTTATCACCTTCATTAAATCTTCTTCAAATTACACAACTCCTCAATTCGAGGTATAAGATTAAGCTCTTGATCGCTCCTTTGAAGAGGTGAATTTGTCGTCGATCTTTGCGAAGCTCGATCGCCGTAAGTCGTGGATCGTCGTGGATCTCTTGCTCGGATGATGATCGACATTGCGATGAAGGATCGTTGATTGCTCGCTTGATTTGTTTCTCGATGGATCTTGATTTGGCTTTGGAATTGGATTTGGTTTAGGGTTCGGATCACAAGTTATGTCACTCAACTTGTGTGTGATTTGGCTCAATATTCAACAACCGAACAACCTTTTGAATGAAGCCCTAGGTCTCCTTTTATAGTCCTTCAAATCTTCCACTAGAAGCTAGGTTGTTATGAAGCTTGTATAGGAAGCTAGGTAGGTATCAAGCTAGCACAAGAAGCTTGGAGGTTTGAAGGAAAGCTTCTGGAGAAATATCACAGTTCAAAGCATCTTAAGGAAGCTCGGACGTTAAAAGGGGAACCTCGGGAAAAAGTTTGACCGCCAACGAGTCAGATCGGCCACGGATCCGCGACGGATCGGCCTGGATCGGCCTCGGTTCCGCAGCGGATCGGCCTGGATCGGCCGCGATTCCGTGGCCATATGATGAGTTTGATGGCTGGTTTTCACTGTGTCTCTTGATGTTGGCTTTAGGGTTCTTCTCTAATACCTGGAATCTTATTACTGTTTCTTAGTTGCTGCCAGATTTCAAGTCTTTGACTTGATGCGTTTTATCGACATTTTTGTGATTCCGATTCTTTGACCTGAAGAATTTCCTACACACAATCTTGATGAAAGTGTTAAGATATACAAAATCATGCGTCTAGAAATAAACACACAATTTCCCTCATAATGTCGGTTATAATGTATAACACATCTTATTTGATATTTTGCAGACGAATTGCTAATATATGCTATATTTATACCAAACACCTTTAGATGATTAGAAAGAGTAGGGAAATTGATGTATTAAGAATGCAATATTTTCGACTGATCAAATTCCCCCAAACTTAATTTTGATCGTCTCGAGCAAATATCTTTTATTCAAGAGAAAGAGAAAATTTTATTAAGAAAAACTAACTAGCACACTTTCGTTAGGAACACGATTGCACCGAGCACGTGCAACAAGCCTTTAAACCTCTAGGTGTCCCTAGTAGGAGGAGTGTTGTCTCCTGAGGGTTTTCAGCGGATTGCACCCACAAAATCCTATAATAAAAGGAAGACTGTGAAAGTTACATATAAAGATAAGAATTATAAAAGAAAGACTTTGAAAATTAGAGTTTCTAATAATACTAGCTTTTTGGTTGTCATGAGCCCTATCTTAATAGTCACGAAAAGATGTTAGAAATCACATCATCCCTCAATAAAACATAGTCTTTATTCTTCATTCCTATCTTTCGTCCAAACACCGATCATATACCCCTACGTGTGTGTAAAGAACATCCCTACACTCGGAGAATTCAATTCTAGCTATCATACTCTTGTCCATCTACCTCAGTACTTTTTAGTCGGTGAATAGTTTGATGGATTTGCTCACACATTTTTCATGCGACCGTTAATACTTCTTGAGGTACTAACCGACCGATTACTCATGTGCTTGCTGATTAGGCGTATTAGTATTTTCCTCGTCTTGCAACACCTAAGGCTTAGCAGTGACTCCCAAACCAGTTGGTCTAAGGCACTAGGTGATGAAGCATCATCGCTATATTTTTTTATGCAGCCTTGGTGATTACAAAACCAGTGTTCATTTTTCTGCTTCATTTATTATTTTCTTCATACTTTGGCTTTTAGACAAGAGCATTTCAAGGTATCCTCTACTATCCTGAGTTTCAAGACGTGTGTAAGTGCGTACAGTAGGGTATCAACGTTTAAGTGTTTGGCTTCCAGAATAGGAACTATTTTTCAGACTTATTTTTATCCTCAGATTAGTGACTTATTTCATCTTACTAACCCTTGGGACAACGGCTCATAACTACTTATTACTAGTTCGTTTAAGAAAACTTCTAATTTCCTAGGTTTTCTTAAATTTTTCTAATCTTTTGGATGTAATTTTTCACTTTCTAATCTTTTATTATAAAATTAAATATTAAATATTTTTTATATGTTTTGTGCTTATGCAAAGTATGATGCAAAGTGATGCGCAAATAAGCACAAACCTCCCCCAAACCTGTTTACAACAGTGTCCTCACTGTTCCCATCTGTTAAATCTCGGAAACCTGTAAGCTTGGGAGGAAATTTATTAACGGGGGCAATAATATATGAACATGAAAATCTCCCATAAACTTATTTTTTCACTCACCTCCATTCTAAAGATGATACAGTATTTTTCAAGACATGGAGGTGAGACAGAGGAATTTTAGTCAAGATAAAGTGGCTCCTGCAAAAACAGGAGCTCCTCCGTGGAGTCAGTGGAAAAATACGATTTTTATCTATGTCCATTTACATTGAAAATTGCCCCGTTTTCAACATTTTCAACCTCAACTGCCCCGTGCGGGTATACATACCGCACAACAAAAGGTCCTTTCCACCGAGATTTTAGCTTACCCGCATGAAGATGAAGACGTGAATCATAAAGAAGGACTTGTTGACCAGGTGTAAAAGTTTTTCTTAAAATGTTTTTATCATGAAATACCTTAGTCCGGTTCTTTACAATTACAACATTATCGTAAGCTTCATCGAGGAGTTCGCTTAGCTCGTTTAATTGCAGCTTCCGAAAGTTGCAGGCTTGATTTAAGTCAAAGTTAAGTTCTTTAATGGCCCACATTTCTTTGTGTTCAATCTTGACCGGAAGGTGGCAAGCCTTGCCAAACACTAGACGGTAAGGAAACATACCTAGATTAGTTTTATATGCGGTACGAAATGCCCAAAGAGCATCCGTCAATTTGGTTGACCAATCTTTTCGGTTTTTAGAAACTGTTTTCTCCAAAATTTATTTGATTTGTCTGTTTGAAACCTCAGCTTGCCCACTCGTTTGGGGATGATAGGGTGTGGAAAGTTTGTGATTGATTGCATATTTCCGCATCAAAGTCTCAAAAGACCGATTACAGAAATGCGTCCCATTATCGCTAATGATAGCACGTGGGTGTCAAAATCACGAAAACATATTTTCTTTTAAAAACTTAATGACAGCATTTTTGTCATTAGTGCGACAAGGAATAGCTTCAACCCATTTCGAGACGTAATCAACCGCAAGCAATATGTACAAATTCCCAAAAGTGTTGGGAAAAGGACCCATAAAATCTATACCCCAAACGTCAAAAATTTCAACCACCAAGATCGGTTGAAGAGGCATCTCATTTCTCCGAGAAATTCTACCCGTGTGTTGACACTGTGAACAGGTTTTGCAATGATCAAATGCGTCTTTGAATAAAGTCGTCCAGTAAAAACCGCATTGCAAAACCTTCCCAGCCGTCTTTCGAGGACCGAAGTGACCCCCACATGCCTGATTATGACAAAAAGATAGAACACTCTTGAATTCATCATTGGGGACACATCTCCGAATGATCTGGTCAGGACAATACTTAAACAAATAAGGTTCATCCCAGTAAAAATGTTTTACTTGGGATAGAAATCGATATTTGTCCTGTTTAGACCATTTGCTAGGAATAAGTCCTATAGCAAGATAATTCACAATATCCACGAACCAAGGTTCATCGGATACGTTCAAGAGTTGTTCATCCGGAAAAGAGTCATTAATTTCCAGGGTCACAGGTGAAGAAGAGATGCGCGAAAGATGGTCGGCTACTACGTTTTCACATCCTTTCTTATCTCGAATAACAAGATCAAATTCTTGTAATTGAAGGATCCAACGTATTAGCCTACCTTTAATATCTTTCTTTGCCAAAAGATGTTTTAAGGCGAAGTGGTCAGTGTACACAACAATTGGTGAGCCAATCAAGTAAGGCCTAAATTTTTCTAATGCGAATACAACTGCAAAGAGTTCTTTCTCGGTAGTTGTATAATTAATTTGAGCATCATTCAGGGTCTTACTCGCATAATAAATCACGTGTGGCATCTTATAAATGTGCTCTCCTAAGACTGCACCAACAGCAAAATCTGATGCATCACACATTAGCTCAAATGGGTGGTTCCAATCTGGAGATGATAAAACGGGGGCTGTAGTGAGGGATTTTTTAAGTGAGTCAAATGTAGCCTCACAATCCGGGTCAAAGTGAAGGGTTGTGTCCTTGGTCAAGAGAAGAGTTAAGGGTCTAGCAATTTTGTTAAAATCCTTAATGAATCTCCTGTAAAAGCCTGCATGGCCAAGGAACGATCGAATATCTTTGACGCATTTGGGATGAGGAAGGTTTTGAATGACATCTATTTTGGCTCTGTCAACCTCAGTGCCTTTCCGTGAAATAATATGTCCAAGCATAATTCTCTCTTGGACACTAAAGTGGCATTTTTCCTAATTCAATGTTAAGTTCTTCTCTTTGCAACGAGTAAGAACTGCATCAAGATGTGATAGGCAGTCATTAAAAGAATTTCCGAATATCGAGAAATCGTTCATGAAAATCTCCAGAAAATTCTCGACCATGTCCGAGAATATCCCCATCATACACCGCTGAAATGTAGCGGGAGCATTGCATAACCCAAAGGGTATGCGTCTATAAGAAAAAGTACCAAAATGACAAGTAAATGTGGTTTTATCTTGATCCTTTTCGGCAATAGGGACCTGGTTATAACCAGAGTATCCGTCCATGAAGCAATAATATTCCCGTCCAGCTAAGCGTTCTAACATCTGGTCAATAAAAGGTAGAGAAAAGTGATCTTTCCTCGTTGCGGCATTGAGTTTTCTATAATCAATACATACACGCCACCTAGTTTGAGCGCGTGTCTGGATTAACTCATTAACCTCATTTGTTATGACCGTAATACCAGATTTCTTAGGGACTACATGAATTGGACTTACCCATTGGCTATCAGAGATTGGGTAAATGATACCATTATCAAGGTATTTGACGATTTCTTTCTTTACTGCATCCTTCATGATGGGGTTTAACCGTCTCTGTGGTTCTCGGGTTGGCTTGGCTTCATCCATCAAATGTATATGATGTTCAACAATCAAGGGACTAATCTCTTTGATGTCAGCCATAGTCCAATCAAAAGCCTGCCTATTAGATCTCAATACCGTCAAAAGCGTGTTCTCTTCCTCTAGGACTAGAGAAGTTGATATGATTACGGGTAAAAACTCATTCTCATCTAAATATGCATATTTAAGATGAGAAGGTAATAATTTGAGATCTAACGTCGGTGGAGAAACAATAGAAGGTGGAGTAAGAGAAGGACATTCAGATTCACGAAGAAGCTCGTAGTCTGCAAAGGATACAGACTCGGAAAGTGATGAGTCAAAAGTTTCAGACTCAGGAGTGGACTCGTCGAAAGTGTCCTCACTAAGATGTGCAAAATCAAACATTGATGTGCTAATGTCGTCAAGATCTTCAAAGCAAAGTTCATCAACTTCGCAGCTTTCGGGAGCTATCTCGTGGACAGAACAGACATCAAGAATGTGAGCAGAGGGTTCAGACGGCTGACTTCCAATCTTATAAATGTTCAGCTCAATTGTCATCTTTCCAAAAGATAGGTTCATAGAACCGTTTCGACAATTAATGACAGCATTGGAAGTGGCAAGGAAAGGTCGACCCAGAATCACCGAAATTTGGTTCTGTGGGTTTGCTACAGGTTGTGTATCAAGAACAATAAAGTCTATAGGGAATATAAATTCCCCGACTTTTATCAATACATCCTCAAGTTCACCCCTAGGTTTGGTGATTGATCGGTGTGCCATTTAGAGAGTGCAATGAGCTGGTTTCAACTCTCCAATCCCTAACTGCTTGTAGACAGAATATGGAAGCAGGTTAACACTTGCACCAAGATCAAGTAAAACACGGTTAATGTTTTTACCCCCAATATAAATCGAGATTGTAGGACAACCAGGGTCCTTACGTTTCTTTGGTAACTGTGGGGTAAAAGCATTGCTAACATTATTTGTCATGAAATCCTTTTTGGGCACTTGAGTCTTCCCCTTCCTAGTGCACAAGTCCTTTAAAATTTTCTCATAAGCAGGGACTTGTTGAATAGCATCTAGGAGAGGGATGTTGATATTAACCTGTTTAAACATTTCCATAATCTTCTCCCTATGTGAACTCATTTTGTTTCCCTTAACTGATTCGGATATGGAGCTTTAGCAATAATAGCTGGGTCCAACATTGGAGAAGGTGGTGTGTGTGGAACTAATCCCAGAATAGGAGTGGGGATCGTCTTTGGTGGACTAGAAGAGGTATGTTGAGGGTTCGAGCCTTGAGAAAAACAAAGAATAGGCTCGTAAGAAGGTGGTGGGGTAGACGAACAAGGATCAGAAGTGGAAGTAAAAGTGGAAGGAAAAGTGGAAGTGAAAGCCGGGGTGTTATTAATTAATTCATCATGTATGATTATCAATCTCTTCACCGACATGATTATTCAGCACTCTTCTGGATCTCAACGTTGTAATGGCATTCACATTGTAGTGTTGTGAATGCCTAGGATTCGGGAGAGGTTGAGACGGAAGTTTCCCTTTCTCTCTAGCACTCATTTCGGCATTTATTCGTGCAATTTTTACTTCCATCGATTTTATACTCTCGACGTGTGAGGCGGAATTCTTCTTTATGTCATCGACAGAAGATGTTATCTCAGTCGAAACTTGCATGAAATTTTTCAGAACCAAATTCATGGTTAGTGCGAGTGAAGAGGAGTCATCAGTACCGGTCAATTGCAAAGAATTATACGGTGCAGAAGTGTTGACCGGATTTTGAAAGTTTTGTGATTGATAGGGGTGCCAAGTCAATTGTAGTGGTTGCTGTTGTTGTGGAGGGACCCTTTGAAAGTTGTTTTGGTTTGGAACCATGTTTTGAGTTTGGTGTTGGTTCCAAGCAAAATTAAGGTGATTCCTCCAACCCTGATTATAAGTGGAAGAATAAGGATCGTTTCTAGGTCTTTGCTGAAAAGCAGCATTTGTGTGCTCTTGACCTTGAAAAGAAGAATTCAATGGACATTCTTCCGTCAGATGTGATGGATCAGAACAGCATCCACAGACAGTTTTAGGGAGTGTCATCTGATTTAGGGAGGCTAATAGAAATTTTTGTTCCATAGCTTCGAGTTTCTTTTGCATTGCTGCCATTTCAGCTCTAACTCCTATGGAAACATCTAGTTGATGGATACCACCCCTAGACGATGGTTGACTTACACTCTCCCACTGTAAAGATTTTTCAGCGAAATCTTCTAAAAATCTCCAAGCTTCACCATCATCTTTAGATATGAATTTGCCTTGACACATGGATTCATGATTCTGTTTTGTTGTAGGATTAATGCCCTCATATATGATTCTGCACAGATCCTGTCGGTGGATTCCGTGATGAGGACATTGAACTAACAGATCCTTGAAGAGTTCAAAACACTTCGAAAATGGTTCATTGGGAAGCTGGGTAAATTGATTTATTTCGCTACGGACTCGAGCTGTTTTATGATTGGGGTAGAATTTCTTAAGGAAAGCTACGACGAATTCATCCCAGTTTGAAATAGAATGTGCGGCTGTGTTATAAAACCACTTCTCGGCTAAATCGCACAAGTGAACGGGAGAAGACGTAATCTTATAGCATCCATAGAAAGCTGTGAAGTACCCATCATAGCACATACATTTTCAAATTTGGTAATAAAGACGTATGTGTCTTCAGACTCGAGACCGTGAAATTCGGGTAAAAGATTGATGTATTGAGGTTTGATTTCAAAGTTGTCCCCATTGGCTGGTGGAATGAAAAGACAGGTAGAAAGAGGACCTCGAATAGGGTAGCATCTCTCTTGGAGAGAGATGCGGGACGGATTCTGCGCACCTGCGGACGGTGGCAGAGTAGTGTTAAAGAAGTTCGATAGAGATCCGTCCATCGAAGTGGATATGGTGTGTGGCGAGGAAAAAGAAGATGTAGAAATACTGACTTCGGAGTCGATAGAAGGAACGCGGACAAGACGGGCACTAGAATCTCGTGTCCAGCCGAGCATGCACTAAATGGTTTAGCACAAGTGGCAGCGTAAGTGATAATTAGAGAAAATGTGGATTTGGTGTTTGGTTTGAAAAGGACGGATTTTGAAAAATCACACAAAAAATGCACAAGCAACCCTAGATCTAATGGTCACTGGTTGGTAGAGATTTTCTATGCTTAAATTTACCGGAATCAAAACGGTGTCGCTTGGTAGCTAGCTGGTTGAGTACGGGTCGATCCACAGGGAGATGGAATCTTTTTCTTTATGTTTTAACGAGTTAAGTCCTAAAATTTTGTGGTTTTGTTTTAAGATCTATGAATGAGAATAATTTGATAAAAAGCTTGCTAGGGTTAGGATTAGGTTAGTTTGAGATAGGGATCTTCTCAAATCTTTCCATGCCTTAGTTATGAATATAGGTCTTAGGGTAATCGGCAACAACGGGGATTAGCACGACTAGGAAGAAACTTACAAGTCTAAGCTAGGCTTTCCATGCTTAGTTTCTTCCTTTTGGTCCTTGTCCGTCCGTTCATGGATCTTAGCCCTAACCTCCGGTTAATTCAACCACAACCGGTCTGACTAGGGAATCACCGCTATCATGTAGGATAGGGTATCGTAGTGAGCGGATTGAGCTTGAATTAAAGGGAGTCCGTATTTAAAATTATTGGGCAAAGAAAGGAGTGAGAGAGATTTCCTTCTCTCAAACCTTCCTTCTCCTACCCTAACAAGTGAGGAATTACTCACTCATTAAAAGATTTAAAATAAAGATCAAGATAAGAAATTGCAGATTAATTCTACCACTAGATTAACAATTAAAAATTTCAGGTATTTAAAATACGATAAAAAGAATGCGAGATGAACAAATAAAAAAGAATTACTTTATTGATGACCTCTCAAAAACACATTACAATGGAATTTAAATTTTTAGATCTAGAAATTAAAAAGAGGCATCCTCAAAAGAGGCACGCCTAATTTGGCTTTGAGCTCTCCTATTTATAGATAGGAAAACCCTAGATTTACATTCTGATCCATACACTAAATTACAAAACTACCCCAAGAGAGCCGAGCCAAAGCACCGATACTGCCACCGACACGTGCACTGCACGGCCGCGGAACCGCGGTAGAAGTGCCTGTTTGGCCGCGGTTCCGCGGCCATTTGGTGGACTTAGGGCATCAAAATTTCTGGTCTTTTTCATGTTGCTTTTATCTTCTGTTTTATCCTCTTGGTTTCTCATAATCTCTTCAATTTCCTTCCAGATATTTAACAGCGCAAGATAATGTGGACTTTTGCTATGAGCTCCGCGTTGAAGTCTTGGATCTTTTGCTGCCCTTGTGCCTTGTGCGTTGAAGTGATCAACAATTTTCCATTTTGTCTCTTGAACTAGTAGGCTGCATCATACGAATAGTTAGCGGAGATCAGTATTCATTTGTTGTTGGTCGTAGTCTCACATTAGTTGTCACTTTTCATGAATTTCACTGTAAAAAGCTGAGAACCTGTAACCTGCAACTATTTAGCAGATATGGATCAAAAGTACCTACTTATATCCAATGTGATTAAGAATAGGCGGTATAAAAATGAAAAAATCTGATATGAACAAATACCCCCAAACTTATCTTTTGCTCGTCCCGAGCAAAACCAATTTTATTCTCAAAAATTCCTAGCCTCACTTTCGCAGGGAACGCGATTGCACTGGGCTCATGTAACAAGTCGTTAAACCTCTAGGTGTCCCTAGTAGGAGGAGTGTTGTCTCCTAAGGGTTTTCAGCGGATACTACCCACAAAATCCGATCAATTTGGCCATTGACTCTAATTCTTCAATTCAGTATTCTAGCAAGAAATTCTATTATCGTCAACTTAGAAATCATCAACCCATATTTTTCACGCTTCCTTTTCATTTAACTTAAGATTATATACGTTTTTTCAATTTATAAAGCTTT
Source organism: Agapanthus africanus (assembly GCA_030015575.1). Taxonomy (NCBI): domain Eukaryota; kingdom Viridiplantae; phylum Streptophyta; class Magnoliopsida; order Asparagales; family Amaryllidaceae; genus Agapanthus; species Agapanthus africanus. Next base: position 769,603,803 of record JASDDO010000019.1, on the reverse strand, counting down.
CAGCATCTCCTGAGTTTTCCTTCTAAGGCTCAATCATAACTCAGGAATGTTTATCATCTCTACTGAAGATATAAGCCCTATCTTTTATTCATATCTCTCCTCCAAACTCCAATTATATACCCCTGCATGTGTGTAATTATCACCCCTACACATGGAAATTCAATCCAAGCTATCATACTCTTGTCCATCTTCCAAGATACTTTTAGTTGGTGAATTTTAGATGAAATTGCTCACCATCCTTCATGCGACCGTTAATACTTTTTGAGGTACTAAACGACCGATTACAAAATGTGCTTGCGCATTTAGGCGTAATTTCTCGTCTTGCAGCACCTAAGGCTTAGCAGTGACTTCCAAACCAGTTGGTCTAAAGCACTAGGTGATAAAGCACCCTCGCTATATTTTTTCATTTATGCCGCCTTAAATAATTACAAAACCAGTGTTCATTTTTTTATCTCTTTATTCACACTTATACTTTTATTTTATTTTCCTTCATACTAAGGATTTTAAACAAGAGCATTTCAAGGTATCCTCTATTATCCTAGGTTTTAAGATGTGTGTGAGTGAGTAAAGTAGGGTATATACTTTCAGAATTTGGACTTAAGGTTCAGAATTATTTTTCAGACTTATACTTCAATTAGAGCTTTCAATACTCTTCCCTTATTTCGATTTAGCCTAGGAACTAAACTCAAAATTTGCCTATTTCTAAATAAACTACAAGGACGTATATTTTCTACAGTTAAACTTTAAGAAAGGTTATTTTTAGAGTTTTTAATTTACTAAGTTTAGGATCTAGTTTTTCCTAACTAGTCAACCGTCATATTGAACTTAAATCAAATATGGCCAAAATTAAAATTTTTATTTTTTATTTTTTAATTTTTGATTTTTATGGGTTTTAAAATAAGTATACAAATGCAAAAATATACATATGAATGCGAAGGAAGAAAGCTTACCGAGCACAACCCCAAATTTAAACATGACAGTGCCCTCACTGTCAGGCTACACCAAGAGGGTCAAAATTGTCGGCGCTCTCTAAAAGAAAATTTTAAACAAAACAAAAGGCAAACCAAAATATATACACAATAAAAAAGGGTCCCCCCAAACTTAAGTGAAATAGTGTTTCTACTATTTAAGCGTTAAAGTTCAGAGTCGGGGGGGAGAAAAACACAGTATCAAGCTATACAAGGCCTTACACAGGCCAAAGGTTAGCACAAACCATTCAAAATTTTATCGTTATAAAGCGGCGGTTGGTGAAAGAATATGTTATATAGGTTCATGAAGAAATGGGGTAAAGATAAGTAGTGTAATGGAAAAGGTTTACGTCTCGATTTGTAGAGACGAAACAATAATGATGAACGGAAATGAGAATGTGGATGATTAGGAATTAGAAGAATGGTCACATTCTCGTATGGGATAAGAAGAAATGGTGGTGGTTCAATTTCTTCAGGTGGAGGTTGATTAATCACAAAATCCGTGTCGTTTAGGAATGCGAGTTCGTCGGCGAAAATATCTTCGAAACATTCATTAATGGTCCGATTGAACGTTTCAATGTCAATAAGTGTCGCGCCAGAATTCAACACACTTGATTTTTCAAAAATTACGGAGGTAGGAGACTCATAAGGCTCATCTACCTTATTCTCAAAAGAGTCTAAATCAAGTTGTTTTTCTAGAATTATCGAACTCAAAATATCGGGTTGTGATTCATTAACACTCGCTATCATTAAAGAAAGATTAGAAGAAGAACCAGAGAAAGTGGGAGAAAGAAGTTGAATACGAACTTGAGGGTGGAGATGGAGTGTATAAATTAGCACAATTTGTAATAACCGATGTGTAAAAAGCGATTGTGCTAATCTATCAACCCACTGAGAAATGAGTTCAAATCCCTCAAGATTCGTGAGAAAACAAGGGTACGTCGAACTTGGTATACCAGACATTGAAAATGAAAGTGTAACGGTTTCTTGCAAGGTCGGAGCGAGGATGGAGGGAAGTGATTGAGGAAGGGTATCGGTTAAAGATTCAGGAGGGTGTGCGCAGTCAATGAAAGGGATAGAATGAATTGGAAAATCCGACTCCTCAAGTAAAACTGCTTCATCCACAATAATTTCCTCAATACTCTCCTCAAAATTTAGCTTATCCATGCAATTCTCATCAAAATCAAGACGCATATGAAGTTCGGGAGAAACATTTAATGACTCGGGATGATGAATTGGAGAGAAAAATTCAGTCAAATCTGCGGGTTCATCATCAAAAATATTCCCAACGTCAATATCCTTAATCAAGTGAAAATTAATTTTCTCAGACACATCAACAAAAGCATGGATATCAATCAATTTAGGTTCTAGAGTGGAGATGTAGAGGTCAAAAGGATTGGCGATGGTTTCACTCGAAAGGGACCCTTCACAATCAGGTAAATCAAACACTACAAAGTCGCACAACTCATTAAACGTTTTATCTTCAACTGGTGAATCATTTGGAACACTTGATAGACATTCATAACCGAAGTTGTGGGATTCAATTGGAGATGGGTAGGTTTGATTTCGAAGGGTGTACAGCTCACTCTCACCACTCAAATTCTCAATCTGTCTAACCGCCTCATCATAAATTGGGAAATGTGGAGCTAGTTGGAAACTAGCTACCGGGTCACTAGGTTGTATGAGGGCGGCCATAGACGCATTCAAATCCATCATCTGTTGGCATGACGCTACCCTAAAGTCTTCCAACGCCTGTTCCAAACTAGACATGGGTTGTGAAGGAGTTTCAGTAAAAGATTCAAATTTGTTTGGATACTGAAAACTCCCAAATGGCTGTGTAGAAGCAATGTCCAGGGAAGGTGTAAAAGTTGGGTAGGATAGATAGGAATAGAATGGTTAGACAGGGTTAAGATCAACATTTGGATAAGAAGATGAATGGAATTGTTGATCCAAAGAATTCGCAGTGGTGAAAGGAGTGAAATATCGGTTATGAGAATGTTCAATATGTTCAGCAATAGACATGGGTTTCGGAGTTACAACAGGACTCGAAAAAGGAGTATCAATGTAAGATGGTGGTGAAGGTTGAAATGGTTGATACAAGGTGGATTGCGGAGTCCAATTGGTTGTCCTAGACGTGTCTATCCGATTTTTCAAAGAAATTTTGAGCATGGAGGGGTTATTCGAAATTCGACCAAAACAAGAACCGTAGGAAGTAATGTCTGGTTGTGGGTACCAAAGTTTAGCAAGAGTTTTGTGAGGTGGGGTACCCATGATGTAATGAGAGAAAGGAGAAGAAAAAGAATGTGATTTTTTTTTTTTAAAATTGTTTGTTTTTGGAATTTAGAAATTTTTGAAAGAATTTTGCAAGAATGTATACGGACTTACTTCAAACAATCACAGTTAAAACATGCACAATAAAATCTAGAGCTATGGTCTTCTAAGTCCACTAGACTGCTCCTAACTGTTCCAAAGTGACAAGTTGTGAGATATCCCTCAAATCGCCTCTTCACCGCCAATTGTGGTCAAGTAAGCACAAATGAAGAAAGGAGGGTTCCGCTCATGATTCATCGTGAGACAGGCCTTTTAAAATTACCTTTCTCACTTATCTAGCCTAGGCACTACAAAGTCAGGTTTAGATAAACGAATGAATGCCCACAAGCTTCCTCTGTCCTAATGAGCACGACAGTCCTTAATTGGCTGAGTCTAGATATTTTTTTAATTAACTCAATGGAGATGCAAATGCTTTTTAGTGACTTTTGGGGTCTTAGGAAAGGTAATGAAATCCCCACCCAATCATGATTGGTGTTATAGCCCCTTAGATTCCATATTAATTATGCAAAGCAGTTAACACACAAAAAATCTAAAACACTTGCAAAAAAAATTTTTATTTAGCAGCGCGAAGAATCCTGCACAAAAACAATTTATTAGATAGGAGAAAGAGAATATGTGCAAAGAAACCTGCAGGAAATTTTTTTCAGTGGAGTACAGAAGAGAGTAGATGAGAAATGAGATGCTCACAGAGATTTTTGGGTTGCTGATGTCACCCTTTGACCGCGGTTCCCCGGTCAAACAAGCGCTTCTGTCGCGTTTCCGCGATGGATCAGTGAGTTTGGATCGTCTGACTTTGTCTCTGTGCTGAGTTAGTTTTCCTCTACCTGTTCAGATCTCCTGTTTCTGGATTTGTTCACTAAGTTTGCTTCAGATCTGAACCAGTCCTTCTTCCTTTCCTGCACAATTTGCACAAAAACCAATCAAAAATAACAAGATGATTTTTTTTTTATTTTATGTTTTTTAATTTTTTATATTTTCAATTTTTTAATTAACCCGAAATTACACAAAGAAAGAAACTATCGTCTCCCCGACAACGGCGCCATTTGATTGGTAGAGATTTTCTTTATTTAAATTTACCGCAATCAAGACAGTGTCGCTTGGTAGCTAGCCGGTTGAGTAAGGGTCGATCCACAGGGAGATGGAATCTTTTTCTTTATGTTTTAACGAGTTAAGTCCAAAATTTTTGTGGTTTTGTTTTAAGATCTATGAATGAGAATAAGTTGATAAAAAAGCTTGCTAGGGTTAGGATTAGGTTAGTTTAAGATAGGGATCCTCTCAAATCTTTCCATGCCTTAGTTGTGAATATAGGTGTTAGGATAATTGGCAACAACGGGGATTAGCACGACTAGGAAAAAACTTACAAGTCTAAGTTAGGCTTTCCATGCTTAGTTTCTTCCTTTTGGTCCTTGTCCGTCCGTTCTTGGCTCTTAGCCCTAACCTCCGGTTAATTCAACCACAACCGGTCTAACTAGGGAATCACCGCTATCATGTAGGATAGGGTATCGTAGTGAGCGGATTGAGCTTGAATTAAAGGGAGTCCGTATTTAAAATTATTGGGCAAAGAAAGGAGTGAGAGAGATTTCCTTCTCTTATACCTTCCTTCTCCTACCCTAACAAGTGAGGAATTACTCACTCATTAAAAGATTTAAAATAAAGATCAAGATAAGAAATTGCAGATTAATTCTACCACTAGATTAACAATTAAAAATTTCAGGTATTTAAAATACGATAAAAGGAATGCGAGATGAATAAATAAAAAAGACTTACTTTATTGATGACCTCTTAAAAACGCAATGGAATTTAAATTTTTAGATCTAGAAATTAAAAAGAGGCATCCTCAAAAGAGGCACACCTAATTTGGCTTTGAGCTCTCCTATTTATAGATAGGAAAACCCTAGATTTACATTCTGATCCATACACGAAATTATAAAACTACCCCAAGAGAGCCGAGTCAAAGCACCGACACTGCCACCGATACGTACACTGCACGGCCGCGGAACTGCGGCAGAAGTGCCTTTTTGGCCGCGGTTCCGCGACCATTTGGTGGACTTAGGGCATCAAACTTTCTGGTCTTTTTCATGTTTCTTTTATCTTCTGTTATCCTCTTGGTTTCTCATAATTTCTTCAATTTCCTTCCAGATATTTAACAGCCCAAGATAATGTGGACTTTTGCCATGAGCTCCGCGTTGAAGTCTTGGATCTTGTGCTGCCCTTGTGCCTTGTGCATTGAAGTGATCAACGATTTTCTATTTTGTCTCTTGAACTAGCAGGCTGCATCATACGAATGGTTAGCGGAGATCAGTATTCATCTGTTGTTGGTCATAGTCTCACATTTGTTGTGACTTTTCATGAATTTCACTGTAAAAAGCTGAGAACCTGTAAGCTGCAACTATTTAGCAGACATGGATCAAAAGTACCTACTTATATGCAATGTGATTAAGAATGGGCAGTATAAAAATGCAAAAATCTGATATGAACAATCACCTAGGTCAAGTCTCTAGACCGCTCCTAGACTTTCAGAAGACAAATAGCAGGTAGATCCTCTACTGCCTCTTTATCCCTCCTGTGGCCAGGTAAGTGCCAGATAAGTTGGAGGTTCTCCACCACGTAAGTAGTAGGCCTAATTAAGTAACCACTTGCCTTAGACACACTTTCCTTAGACACCACAAAAGAAATGCGGATAAGCAATAGATTACCCACGACCTCCTTCTGTCCTAAATGAGCGCGACGGTCCTTAGAGTCTTATCTAGATATTTTTTTAGTTAATGAGCGTGATGCGGATGCAAGTTTTGTAATTTCCGGGGCTTAGGAAGGGTAATGAACTCCCTACCTAATCTGAATTTGGTCGTTCCCCTTAATTTCCGTGTTAAAATATGCAAACAACCAAAATCAAACACGCAACAATTTTTCTTTAGCGGTGCTGCGAATTTTTGCAAAGAATCCTGTAGAAATTGGTTAATGGATAAGAGCAGGGAGGAGATAAGAAAGTACAGAATATACCAGAGAAAAATGTAGCAGCAATTCGTCAGATTCGCAGTGCTTCCGCCGCGAAATCAAGGGAAATGCCTGTTAGTGTATATGCCCTAGGGGCCATTATTGTATCATACTAGGTTGTATATTACTTAATGGAAGCTTGGGATATTCATAGTTATATAACAGTCTTGCTAAACATGGTAGTATGCTACTTGGTTTGTGTCTACTTTAATATGTGCATATGTTTCTTGTAACGTATCACTTATACATATTAGTAGAGCCTATAGGATCTTTGCTTGATTACCAGCGTTGTGATGGCAGTCACACTAGTGGGGGCTGGGTAGTCTATAAGCAACATCCTATACTAGTCCCTAGTCGTAGGATTATCGAGACAGGGCATCGATACTCCGGAGTAGACTAGTGTGTGCGATTCTCATCCCAGTTGGGGAGATGGTCTGTTCCATAGCCATCAGTACGTCGTACTGGAGATAGTATACAGGTGCTCGTTGTGTTACGGGTACACCGGACAGGACTCGCAGGAGAACTGAATGGATGGTATTATACCTAACGTCAGATAGCAGTTCTCAGGTGACATGTGTGCAGATAGTCTGTTGACTTAAGGTCGTCATTCGTCTCGTGTGAGTTCCCACTGTGCTTTGATTACTACCCTACCACGGCTCAAAGGAGTCGTGCAAACAGGTTTTAGTTGGGTACATTCCCGAGCCACATGGAGGCAGTGAGCGACTGTTAGAGATTCGACTCTCCCGGTATAGGGAGTTGATATCGCACTGTGATCGGTTGGTCATTACCATAAGTCCCTGGCCAGGGCTAATGGAGAATTACTGGTGGACTGATCAGTAGATTCTCGAATGGTCTTGAGCCATACCGGCACGACTTGTACGATTATTAGGGGTCTGACGTTCTCCACCTCCCTAGACCATACATGCGATACTCTTAGATGAACAGACCGGACTGCGTGGATATTGTCACGGACAGGCTCAGTAGGAGTTCGGATGGATTTCCTCATCGGCCTTCTTATCGACATCTACCTGGGGACCGTTACGTACAGCTAGTGCCGCCTGCGGTCTGTGGTTAAACCCACTGCCAGCGTAGTGTCGAGTCTTTAGAGTCCCACACAGAGAGTTTCCCTGCTCCAGGAGAAACGATATAGAGGTCGTATGGTTTTACGACAAGGGTTCGAACGCATACGCGTTTAAACGCACGTACGACGTTCGGACAGTTTTTACTAGCCGGCTTTGGTTTAAGCCAGATTCTAGTATCGGGTTATTGGATTTATACAGTCTAAAGTTTTTCCGTGTTTTCACGGATTGGAGGGGCGTTCTCGTAATTTTCCGGGAAGCTTCTAGAAGCATGGTGACTTGGGGTTAAGGTGGAATAAGCATTTATTGCTTAATGACTCATTTGTGTGATTCATCCATGGAGTTAAATGATGCATTTATTAGCTAATGACATGAATCACACAAGGTGAATGAATCAACCATGATGATTAATCATTTGAATTATTTATTTGATAAATTATTATGGTTGATATATTCAAATGAGTTCATTTTTTAATATCATTCTTATGCTTACCTTCTCTCTCCTCAAGCTCACTTTCTCTTGAAACCCTAATCCTCCCCTCTCATGTGTTGAGATCAAGGATTAGATAGACTAATTAATCCATAACCTCACTCTATATCACCTAGGTCACTTTGATTAGCAACTAAAGAAACCTAGTTATCTCAAGTTAGAGATCAAGTTTGGAGTAGGAGCTCTCGGGTGGATCGTCTTTGACTCGAGGAGGCCGTTGAGGTGCCGATGTTCCAAGGAGCCTACGAGAAGTGGAGGACAGCGATGAAGACCCGAAGTACAAGTAACATGAGGTATAACTTCGAATCCGAGTAGTTAAACCTCTCGTAGTTAGTTAGTAACGGTTTAGATACGATTCATGCGTTCAAGTCCGTGTTACGAAACTTTGATAATCGTTTTTCATATATTCCGCCTCCCCGCAGGTTTGTGGGGTGCGTGACATGGACTTACAGTGGTATCAGAGCCAACTAAACCATTACTAGCTTGTTAGCAACTAATTAGAACTTCGATCGACGGAAAAACGTGAAAACGATACCCCGGAACCCCTTTCAGTTTCTGTTAATTTTAAACATGTCGAAAAAAATATTTGATATGCCTTAAAATTCACAGCAGGGAAATATAAGAATTCTGGAAAAATACGAGATTGCAACTCGGTTAGATGGCCGCCGATCCGCGGCAAAATAGTGCTTTTGGACGCGGATCCGCCGCCAAGTCAACTCCGAGTTGACTTGGATTTGCTCTGTAATTCATGAATTTTGGTGTTTTGTTTTCCAGTATATTCTGTTTCTGCCCAAGTTACTTCTGTGCTGGTTTGCTTTTGGGGTAGACACGGAAAAAGATAGTCGATCGATGTTCTAAGTTATTTTCTAATTGGGTTTTTATCTGTAATGTTTAATGTGTTCGTAAACCTCCCCTAACTGCTAGTATGTTGGTTGGCAGGGGGTTGCACTTTTCTGTAATGTTTACTGTTTGTGTATATGAACTTGATTGGAATATTGTGATGATTAGCCGGGGTTTAAGATGTGTTTTATATTCATTCATTCGATATAATTGTAATATGTTGTAATATTATTTTGCGGGGCACATCCAGGTTGCGGCTGTAGCCACCGTTGTATTATTTCATTTTTATTGTTTTTGCTCCTAGGATAGACCCAAGGTGGGGTGCACAAACTACCGGGTACTTTGAAGTGTTTAGTGGCCTACTCACGTTGTTGAGGGAGACCGCTTCACTTCGGGTACTTAGCGGGTAGTTTGCCGTACCCGTAGGGGTCTAGGGTGGGGTAATGGCTATTCATCACAACTGTGTAATCCGTCTTTTGTTGCAGGCTCAAAGCAAACGGGGATTGCTAGTATATCCAATAAAGTTCATCAGTGATCTGGAATGCCTATTATTGCGTCTGACGAATGTACAATATCTATATATGATAGCTATTAGACGTCACTTATGTTTTACACCCGCGCTAGCCCAGCCCCCGCTCTGTCGTTAGTTAAGTAACCTAACGGGTGATGACGGGACCCTGTGGCGAATGCGGATGGCATAAGAGGACTGGTATTTTCGTTATTTTCTGCAATGATAGGATAAATGATGGGACGCATTATTATAATGCAAAGAAAATAAACCAAAGTTCAATCGTTGGAACAAATTTAAAAGAAACCACTCGGTTATTTTAAAAGAGCAGAATTTTTAATTGCGGAGCTTTAACCACTCCTTTTAAAAAGTATCAGGTTCCTTCGATTATATCAAGTTCACTACGTTCACGGTTTTGCCAAAACCATTCGTAGCCTTCCTTCATTTCGTATGAATATTCAATAGTATTCAAGCTATGTTTGTTGACCTTCGTCAAGGCATAGTGATTGGTAGTTGTTGGGTGTTCATATGTAGCATAGATAGATGCGTTGGTTTGGGACAGTCGTATTACCTTGTTGACCTTCGTCAAGGGTATGTACGGGTGGGTTCAAATTAACCTGAATAATGACGGGTAGAACTTGACATGTGACTTATGATTTGTTGACCTTCGTCAAGGTCATAAGAGCATGGGGCAAAAATCCACATCGGGAATTTCTAAAGAAACTGAAATTTGCAGAGAGATGCATACCATTTTGGAGTTTGATGAATGTTGGTAGGATTCCTTCAACATTATCATACGATGATATTTTGGATCCCGATCCTACTGTGAGTATATACTACTTATCAGGAGATTCGTCACTTAACGATCAATGCTATAAACCAAGTAGGTGCCTAGAAAGGTGTCAGCGGGGTTACGCCCCCAGAGAAAAGAGGTTCTTCAATTAAGGAACTTCGCAAAAGCGTTGGAAAACCTCCCTCGAAGTATCGACACTGGCCTGGCTGAACGGTTAAGCAAGTATTGTACAGTGAGAATAGACCTGGCTAGTTCTTCCTTTTTGGTTTGAGGAGGGATTCGAGAAACAGTGGGAGCCATCCTGTTTAGATAAATTAAAAACCACTCTAAACTTACAAGAGTATCATGCTAAAGTGTTTTCTTCTCTCTCTCTTAATTGCAGCGACCTTGTGACCACGACTAGGTTACATCTAGATAACAAATTGACTGAATCTGACTTATATAACTGGCAAAGTTCTGTCCAGATGTCCATTGCCTATGACAAGCTGGACCACCCTATTACTATTCAAGATCCCGCAGTCCCAGGTCCAGTTTCCACCGTCACGGATATGGATATCCGTCAGACAAGGGAAAAGGATAAAACGAAAGCCAAGTGCCTCGTGTTAGCTTCAGTTGATGGTGTATACCAGAAGCAACACGAGAAGATGGACTCAGTTTCTATCTTTCTCCATAACAAAGATTTATATGGAGGGCAATCTCATATCGCAAGATATGAGACCTCGAACGAATTAATTCAAGCGAGGTTGGCTTTCGGGTCATCTGTAGGGGACAACGTCCTTACAATGACAAGCTATATTGATGAGCTCAAGGACCTGGAGACCACGTTGGAGAACGGGTCAGATACTGACTTGATTCTACAGTCTCTGCCTTCTACCCTGAAGGAAACCAGGGAAGTAGAAGGAAAGGGAAGGGCAAAAGTTTTGGGACAGGATATAGTAAAGAGGGACGTTCCTATTGTTACGGGAATGAACATTGGCAGAAGGATTGCAGGGCTAGCAAAGCCAAAAACCAGGATTCGAAGCATGTGGTGGCTTCGGCTTCGGGTGTGTTTGTAATAGAGAACTGTATGTCAGTTAACCGTACTTCCTGGGTATTGGATACCGGGTCAGGATCTCACATCTGTAATTCTTTACAGGCTCTGAGAAACCGTAGGGTTATCAGGATAGGTGATATGACCCTCAGGGTTGCTAACGGAATGAGCATGGACGCTGAATCCGTAGGGGAATATCATCTTGGACTGACAACTGGGCAGATATTGATTCTGCGTAACTGTTTTTATGTACCAGGTACGACTTGTAATATCATATCTGTATCATTACTTTCTAAGGAAGGATATAATTTTACTTTTATAAGCGATGTGGTCCACATCCACCTAAATCAAGTTCTGATTGGGTCAGGTACATTAGAAAACGGAATATACGTATTAAATCAAGCTCAGATTTTCAGTGTCCAGAACACACTTAAAAGAAAGTCTCCATAATTAAATCAGGCTTTCTTATGGCATTGTAGACTGGGTCACATCAATGAGAGAAGGTTGACTAAGCTACATACAGAAGGATATTTGGATCCGTTCGAATATCAAACATATGCAACTTGTCAATCCTGTCTCAAAGGAAAGATGACAAAGACTCCGTTCACTGGACACGGAGTAAGAGCAAGCGAGCTCTTAGGACTCTACACAGTGACGTATGCGGTCCAGTGTCTACACATGCGAGAGGTGGTTATTCCTACTTCATTACTTTTACGGATGATTTCTCTAGGTATGGATATGTCTTCTTAATGAAGCATAAATCCGAGGCCTTTGAGAAATTCCAAGAATACAAAAATGAAGTGGAAAAACAAATAGGCAAGAGTATAAAGACACTGAGATCTGATCGAGGTGGTGAATACTTAAGTGCCGAGTTCCTAGGCTACTTAAAAGAGAATGGAATTCTCTTTCAGTTTACTCCTCCATACACACCACAACATAACGGTGTATCGGAGAGACGAACCCGAACCCTATTGGATATGGTTCATTCCATGATGAGTAAGGCTGAGTTACCGCGATCTTTCTGAGGTTATGCACTTGAAACAGCTGCATATCTTTTGAACAAGGTTCCAACTAAGACTGTGCCTACCACACCATATCAAATGTGGAGTGGGAAGAAACCCTGTCTTAAGTATCTTAAGACATAGGGATGTCCAACTTTTGTAAAGAAGCAGCATGCGGACAAGCTCGAGGCACGCTCAGACTGTGTAAGTTTGTGGGATACCCAAAGAACTCTAGGGGGTATCTTTTCTATTCCGCAGAGGAGCAAAAGGTTTTTGTTTCTCAGCATGCCCACTTCTTGGAAACTGAATTTTTTGAAAATCAGATAAGTGGGAGCGCAATAGAACTGGAAGAAATTCCAGAACCACAAGCTATTACTGAAAGCTTGGAAGAAACAGAAGTTTCAAGAGAACCGGACATCCCAACGCCACTCCGCAGGAGTAGTAGGCGGTCTCATCCGCCCGAGAGATACTACGGTTTTCTCATAGACGGGGATCGAGAAGATTGCATCATTGATGATGATGACCCTACTAGCTTCCAGCAAGCTATTCAGAGCGGTGACTCGATAAAATGGCTGGATCCAATGCGGACCGAAATGGAGTCCATGTACACTAACAAAGTATGAACTTTGGACATTGCTCCAGATGGGGTAAAACCCGTAGGATGCAAATGGATCTTCAGAAAGAAGATTGGTATAGATGGATAGGTTGAAACCTATAAGGCTAGACTTGTTGCAAAGGGTTTCCGTCAAAGACCTGGTTTGGACTATGACGAAACCTTTTCTCCAGTGACTATGCTCAAATCCATTCGAGTCCTTCTTGCTATTGCTGCCTTCCATGATTGTGAGATCTGGCAGATGGACGTAAAGACGGCCTTTCTAAATGGTAATTTGGAAGAGTGCGTCTATATGGATCAGCCAGAGGGATTCATTCAGAGTGGGAGCAGCGGTAAAGTATGCAAGTTGCTTAAGTCCATTTATGGACTAAAGCAGGCATCTCGGAGTTGGAACATCTGTTTTGATGATGCTGTCAAAGAATTTGACTTTATCAAAAATCCAGATGAACCATGCATATACAGAAAGATAGTAGGGAGAGCTGTAGTATTCCTCGTCTTGTACATGGATGACATTCTCCTAATAGGAAATGATATTCCTATGTTACAGTCAGTCAAAAGATTCTTGTCATAGAAATTCTCCATGAAGGACCTGGGTGATGCCACCTACATTCTGGGGATCCAGATCTAACGTGATAGATCAAAAAGGATGTCGGGACTTTCACAGTCCAGGTACATAAACACCATATTGAAAAGATTCAGTATGGAAGATTCTAAGCGCGGTAACCTACCGGCTTGTCACGGAATCACCCTCTCCAAAGAGATGTCTCCCAAGACTGATTTGGAAAGGGATTGCATGTTGATTATACCATACGCTTCTGCGGTAGGCTCTATAATGTAAGCGTTGTTATGTACCAGACCAGATGTAGCATACGCATTGAGCGTTGTAAGCCGGTATCAGGCAAACCCAGGGGAGAAGCACTGGATAGCAGTAAAGAACATTCTCAAGTACCTGAGGAGGACTAAGGAGATGTTCTTCGTGTATGGCGGAAAAGACCTCCAGATCGAGGCCTTTGCCGACTCCGGCTTCCAGAGTGACAAAGATGACTCCAAATCCATGTCGGGTTATGTCTTTACCCTCAATGGAGGGGCGGTCTGTTGGAAGAGTTCCAAGCAGGATACCGTTGCTGACTCAACAATGGAAGCAGAGTATATAGCTGCTTGCGATGCCGTAAAAGAAGCTGTCTGGATGAAGAAGTTCCTCACAGAACTTCAGGTGGTTCCTACCAGTGTTGATCCAATACCTCGGTATTGTGACAACAACGGCGCTATAGCTTTAGCGAAGGAACCCAGGTCCCATCAGAAGTCCAGACATATCTTAAGGCGGTATCACCTGATCAGGGAGATTGTACATCGCCGGGAGATCGAGGTGAAGAGAGTAGAGACGGAGAAGTAGAGACGGAGAATAACATTGATGATCTATTCACAAAGGCCATTCCTCAGACGCAGTTCGAGAGGCTATTCGAGATGATAGGTCTACGATATGCCAGCTCATGGCCCTAGTGCAAGTGGGAGATTGTTAGTGTATATGCCCTAGGGGCCATTATTGTATCATACTAGGTTGTATATTACTTAATAGAAGCTTGGGATATTCACAGTTATATAACAGTCTTGCTAAACATGGTAATATGCTACTTGGTTTGTGTCTACTTTAATATGTGCATATGTTCTTGTAACGTATCACATATACATATTAGTAGAGCCCATAGGATCTTTGCTTGATTACCAGCGTTGTGATGGAAGTCACACTAGTGGGGGCTGGGTAGTCTATAAGCAACATCCTATACTAGTCCCTAGTCGTAGGATTATCGGGACAGGGCATCGATACTCCGGAGTAGACTAGTGTGTGCGATTCTCATCCCAGTTGGGGAGATGGTCTGTCCCACAGCCATCAGTACGTCGTACTGGAGATAGTATACAGGTGCTCGTTGTGTTACGGGTACACCGGACAGGACTCGCAGGAGAACTGACTGGATGGTATTATACCTAACGTCATATAGCAGTTCTCAGGTGACATGTGTGCAGATAGTCTGTTGACTTAAGGTCGTCATTTATCTCGTGTGAGTTCCCACTGTGCTTTGATTACTACCCTACCACGGCTCAAAGGAGTCGTGCAAACAGGTTTTAGTTGGGTACAGTCCCGAGCCACATGGAGACAGTGAGCGACTGTTAGGGATTCGTCTCTCCCTGTATAGCGAGTTGATATCGCACTGTGATCGGTTGGTCATTACCATAAGTCCCTGGCCAGGGCTGATGGAGAATTACTGGTGGACTGATCAGTAGATTCTCGAATGGTCTTGAGCCATACCGGCACGACTTGTACGGTTATTAGGGGTCTGACGTTCTCCACTTCCCTAGACCATACATGCGATACTCTTAGACGAACAGACCGGACTGCGCGGATATTGTCACGGACAGGCTCGGTAGGAGTTCGGATGGGTTTCCTCATCGGCCTTCTTATCGACATCTACCTGGGGACCGTTACGTACAGCTAGTGCCGCTTGCGGTCTGTAGTTAAACCCACTGCCAGCGTAGTGTCGAGTCTTTAGAGTCCCACACAGAGAGTTTTCCTGCTCCAGGCGAAACGATATAGAGGTCGTATGGTTTTACGACAAGGGTTCGAACGCATACGCGTTTAAACGCACGTACGACGTTCGGATAGTTTTTACTAGCCGGCTTTGGTTTAAGCCAGATTCTAGTATCGAGTTATTGGATTTATACAGTCTAAAGTTTTTCCGTGTTTTCACAGATTGGAGGGGCGTTCTCGTAATTTTCCGGGAAGCTTCTAGAAGTATGGTGACTTGGGGGTTAAGGTGGCATAAGCATTTATTGCTTAATGACTCATTTGTGTGATTCATCCATGGAGTTAAATGATACATTTATAGGCTAATGACTCATGAGATGAATCACACAAGGTGAATGAATCAACCATGATGATTAATCATTTGAATTATTTATTTGATAAATTATTATGGTTGATATATTCAAATGAGTTCATTTTTCAATATCATTCTTATGCTTACCTTCTCTCTCCTCAAGCTCACTCTCTCTTGAAACCCTAATCCTCCCCTCTCATGTGTTGAGATCAAGAATTAGATAGACTAATTAATCCATAACCTCACTCTATATCACCTAGGTCACTTTGATTAGCAACTAAAAAAACCTAGTTATCTCAAGTTAGAGATCAAGCTTGGAGTAGGAGCTCTCGGGTGGATCGTCTTTGACTCGAGGAGGCCGTTGAGGTGCCGATGTTCCAAGGAGCCTACGAAGAGTGGAGGACAGCGATGAAGACCCGAAGGACAAGTAACGTGAGGTATAACTTCGAATCCGAGTAGTTAAACCTCTCTTAGTTAGTTAGTAACGGTTTAGATACGATTCATGCGCTCAAGTCCATGTTACGAAGCTTTGATAATCGTTTTTCATATATTCCGCCTCCCCGCAAGTTCGTGGGGTGCATGACATGGACTTACAATGCCGCGGATCCGTGGTTCAGTTGTAAGATCTTTGTACCTGGTGCTCCTGTTATTTCACTGGACTTCCTGAGATGATCTGAATATTTTTTCGCTTACTGCACAGATTCCAGATTCCCTTGCAGAATTCACAACAAATCGTTAAGCACTTGATGCGATTTTGATCTAAAAAACTCTGATGGAATAATAAAATTTTCAACTCAAAAAACAAAAACGAACAAATTAGCACACGATCCCCGGCAACGGCGCCATTTGATTGATCATCTTTTGTGTGTAAGTAAAATGTTTCACAAGCAAAGAAATTTATACCGCAATCAATTAACGGTGTCGATGTAGCGCGTTAATGAATATGGATCGTCCACTGAGATGTATGTACTTGTTCGAATTTGTTTTAGTTAAGTCGAAAAGAAAATATAAAAGAAAATGATTCAAGATTTGTGAGTTTTAATTTCAAGAAACATAAAGAATATAGATCTAGAATCAAGAAGTTGTCCAAATCAATTTAGTTATCAAGATTTGTAGAATAGCTTGTAGGAATCGATCAAATTGGTAGCAATGATGAATACTAGAATTATGAATCTTATTTATTGATGAATTGTAGCTAGATCGATGACTATCAATGAAGATTAGGGATCTATTGAAGAAAATAGGGTTTCTCCTTCACTATCCCTTGTCTTTTCATTAACTATCATTCAAATCTAGCCTCTACCAAAGAGGATCTTCAATTGTTTGATCCCTAATTTGCAATGAAACAATCAAAGACATGATCTCGATCCAAATTAGGTCATCAAAGATTCTTTTTCCTAGAGTTCATAAATCTCATAAGACTTAAGAGTAGTAAAAGGATTTCATCATCATTAAATCTACCGATTCTCTCGATTCCGTTACAAGCGGAGATTTCACTCACACATCATGAAAATTAATGAATCAAGAATCAAGAATTTTCATAATGCAAGAATGTAAAGAAAGCGAGAATTAACAATTTATCACCTTCATTAAATCTTTTTCAAATTACACAACTCCTCAATTCGAGGTACAAGATTAAGCTCTCGATCGCTCCATTGAAGAGGTGAATTTGTCGTCGATCTTTGCGATGCTCGATCGCCGTGAGTCGTAGATCGTTGTGGATCTCTTGCTCAGATGATGATCGGCGTTGTGATCAAGGATCGTTGATTGCTCACTTGATTTGCTTCTCGATGGATCTTGATTTGGCTTTGGAATTGGATTTGGTTTAGGGTTTGGATCACAAGTTGTGTCACTCAACTTGTGTGTGATTTGGCTCAATATTCAACAACCGAACAACCTTTTGAATGAAGCCCTAGGTCTCCTTTTATATTCCTTCAAATCTTCCACTAGAAGCTAGGTTTACCTTCCACTAGAAGCTAGATTGTTATGAAGCTTGCATAGGAAGCTAGGTAGGTATCAAGCTTGTACAAGATGCTTGGAGGTTTGAAGGGAAGCTTCTGGAGAAATATACACTGTTCAAATCGTCTTGAGGAAGCTTAGGCGTTAAAAGGGGAGCCTCGGGAAAAAGTTCGACAGCCAACAAGTCAGATCGGCCGTGGATCCGCGGCGGATCGGCCTGGATCGGCCGCGGTTCCACGGCCATATGATGAGTTTGACGGCTGGTTTTCTCTATGTCTCTTGATGTTGGATTTAGGGTTCTTCTCTGATACCTGGAATCTTATTATTGTTTCTTTGTTGCTGCCAGATTTCAAGTCTTTGATTTGATGCGTTTTATCGGCAATTTTGTGATTCCGGTTTTTTGACCTGAAGAATTTTCTGCACACAATCTTGATAAAAGTGTTGAGATATACAAAATCATGCGTGTAGTAATAAACACACAATTTCCCTCATAATGCCGGTTATAATGTATAACACATCTTATTTGATATTTTGCAGACGATTTGCTAATATGTGCTATATTTATACCAAACACCTTTAGATGATTAGAAAGAGTAGGGAAATTGATGTGCTAAGAATGCAATATTTTCGACTGATCAGCTATATTGAGGAGCTCGCGGACATCGGGACCACGTTAGAGAATGAGCTGTATACAGACTTAACTCTGCAGTCCTCCCCTCCCACCTACGCTCAGTTTATCTTGAATTTTAATATTCAAGGTAAAGAAGTTGAGCTTCCGGAACTCCTCAATATGTTGCGGAGTGCTGAGAGCACCCTACCAAAAGCCAAGGAAACACCCGCTCTATTTGTTGGTGGAACTTCCTCTTCTAGATCCAAGGCGAAAGCCAAAGGAAAGAAGAAGAAGGCCCCCACCAAGCTGAGAGGCGGTGTTAGTAAGGTGGAAGCAAAGGGCAAGGCAAGAGTAGCGGGGCCGACAGTAGGAAAGGAAGAATGCTTCTACTGTCATAAGAAGGGCTACTGGAAGAAAAATTGCAGGGCTTGGAAGGCCAAGAATCAGGACCCGAAGCAAGTTGTGGCTTCGGCTTCAGGTGTGTTTGTAATTGAAAACTGTCTATCAATCAACTCTACTTCTTGGATATTGGATACTGGATCAGGATCTCATATCTGTAATTCTTTGCAGGCACTGAGAATCCGTAGGGTTCTGAAGACCGGTGATATGACCCTCGGGTTACTAATGGAGCGAGCGTGGATGCTGTGTCCGTAGGGGAATATCATCTTGGATTGACGAGTGGACATATTTTGGTTTTTCGCAACTGTTTTTGTGTACCTAGTTTGACTTGTAATATCATTTCTGTATCTTTGTTATCTAAAGAAGCTTATAATTTTACATTTGTAAGCAATGTCGTAAACATCCACCTTAATCATGGTCTGATTGGGTCAGGTACTCTAAACAACGGTATATACGTATTAAACCAACTACAAATTTTCAATGTCCAGAACACACATAAAAGAAAGACTCCAAAAATAAATCATGCTTTCTTATGGCATTGTAGACTAGGTCACATCAACGAAACAAGGTTGACTAAGTTACATAAAAAAGGATATTGGATCCGTTCGAATATCAATCTTATATAACTTGTCAATCATGTCTTAAAGGAAAGATGACAAAGACTCCGTTCACTGGACGCGGAGTAAGAGCGAGCAAGCTCTTGGGACTCATACACAGCGACGTGTGTGGTCCAATGTCTATACATGCAAGAAGTGGTTATTCCTATTTCATTACTTTTACGGATGATTTCTCTAGGTATGGACATATTTTCTTGATGAAACATAAATCCGAGGCCTTTGAGAAATTCCGAGAATATAAGAATGAAGTGGAAAAACAAACCGGCAAAAGTATCAAGACACTAAGATCTGATCGAGGTGGTGAATACTTGAGTGCCGAGTTCCTAGATTACCTAAAAGAGAATGGAATTCTATCTTAGCTTACTCCTCCATACACATCACAACACAACGGTGTATCGGAGAGACGGAACCGAACCCTATTGGATATGGTACGTTCCATGATGAGTAACACTGAGTTACCGCAATCATTCTGGGGCTATGCACTGGAATCAGCTGCATATCTTTTGAACAAAGTTCCTACCAAGACTTTGCCTACCACACCATATCAGATGTAGAGTGGGAAGAAACCCTATCTTCAATATCTGAAGATATGGGGATGTCCAGCTTTTATTAAAAAGCAGCATGCGGACAAGTTCGAGGCACGCTCAGTACTGTGTAAGTTTGTGGGATACCCAAAGAACTCCAGGGGTATCTTTTCTATTACGCAGAGGAACAAAAGATTTTTGTTTCTCATCATGCCCACTTTTTGGAACATCAATTTTTAGAAAAAGAGACTAGTGGGAGCGCAATAGAACTGGAAGAAATTCCAGAACCATAAGCTATTACTGAAAGCTTGGTGGAACCAGAAGTTTCAAAAGAACAGGACATTCCCGCGCCACTCCGCAGGAGTAGTAGGCTATCTCATCCGCCTGAGAGATACTACGGTTTTCTCATAGATGGGGATAGAAAGGATCGCATCATTGATAATGATGAGCCGACTAACTTCCAGCAAGCCATTCAGAGCACCGACTCGGTAAAATGGCTAGATGTAATGCGGATCGAGATGAAGTCCATGTACACCAACAAAGTATGGACTTTGGACATTGCTCCAGAAAGGGTAAAACCCGTAGGCTGCAAATGGATATTCAGAAAGAAAATTGGTGTAGATGGACAGGTTGAAACCTATAAGGCTAAACTTGTTGCAAAAGGATTTCGTCAAAGACCTGGTTTGGACTATGATGAAACCTTTTCTCCAGTAGCTATGCTCAAATCCATTCGGATCCTTCTTGCCATTGCTGCCTTCCTCGATTATGAAATTTGGCAGATGGACGTAAAAAAACACTTTTCTAAATGGAAATTTGGAAGAGTGTGTCTATATGAACTAGCCAGAGGGTTTCATTCAGAGTGGGAGCAGCGGAAAAGTGTGCAAGTTGCTTAAGTACATCTATAGACTAAAGCAGGCATGGCGGAATTGGAACATCTGTTTTGATGAAACAGTCAAAGAATTTGACTTTATCAAAAATCTAGATGAGCCATGCATTTATAGTAAGATTGTAGCATGAACTGTTGTATTCCTCGTCTTGTACGTGGATGACATTCTCTTGATAGGAAATGACATTCCTATGCTATAATATGTCAAAGGGCTCTTATCACAAAGGTTCTCCATGAAAGACCTGGGTGATGCCTCTTACATTCTGGGGATCCAGATCTATCGTGATAGATCTAAGAGGATGTTGGGACTTTCATAGTCCAGGTACATCGACACGATACTGAAAAGATTCAGTATGGAAGATTCAAAGCGCGGTAATTTACCGGCTTATCACGGAATCACTGTTGGAGATAGTGCCCTCAGAGTCAATTATTAGGTCACAGGCACGTGATTGTAATGATTGAGGGAGGACCTATCCCGATAGGACAATCTTACTCGAGATGATAGTATGCTATCTGGTTTACCTTTATCATCGTGTACTGTTTTAGGTGACCTGACAAGTCGCTATTACACGTTGATAGAGCCCCTAGGATTCTTGCTTGACCACCAGCAGTATGAGGGCAATCATATAAGTGGGAGCTGGGGTCTATAAGCATATCCTTAAATGGTCCCTAGTCGTGAGAGTTTCGAGACAGGGCATCGATACTCCAGAGTAGACTAGTGTATACAGTTGAGACCCCGACGAGGGGCGGTGGCCGGTCTCACAAGCCACTGGTGTCAGTTGGTTCACCTAAGATGTATACAGGTGCTCATTGGGTTATGAGTACACCGGACAGGACTCGCTGGGAACATGCTAGTTGGTCATATACCAGACGTCAGATGGCAGTTCCCTGGTGACATGTGTGCAGGTTAGTTCATCGACCTGGGGATCGTCATTTGTCTCGTGTGAGTTCCCACTGTACTTTGATTACTACCCTACCATGGCTCAAAGGAGTCGTGCAAACAGGTTTTAGTTGGGTACAGTCCCGAGCCACATGGAGGCAGTGAGCGTATCTTCAGGGGTTCGTCTCTCCCGGTATTGGGGGTGAGGTCGCGCTGTGTCTAGGAGAGCCATTACATGAATTCCTTGGCCAAGGCAGGAGATTTACTGGTAGGTATTCCAGTAGTATCTCAGGGTGTTCTGGGCTACACTCCGACACGACTTGTACCGCTTTTGGGGGTCTGACTTTTACCAACCCCCTAGGCCCGCCATGCGATGCTCATAGACGAACGGACCGGACTGTACGGATATTGTCACTGACAGGCTCAGTAGGGTTGTCAGGCTGAGTTCGCTCACAGACGTCCCTTTTAGTCAATACCTGGTAGCCCGTTACGTATTGGCTTATACCTCTGACGTGCTAGTGGTTAAATCCACAACCAAGGTGTTGACGAGTCTTTAGAGTCCCCCACATTCTGTTACTCAGCTTTCGGGCGAAAAGTTATAGAGGCCGTATGGAGATATGGCAAGGTCCGATCAGATACGTGCGGTATTGCACGGATCAGGATCGGACAGTTTGTACTACAGGCCGTATGGATATATGGCAGGGTTCGATCAGATACGTGCGGTATTGCACGGATCAGGATCGAACGGATAATACTAGCCGGCTTTGGTATAAGCCGGATCCTAGTATAGTACAGTGTAGATTTTGTCTCATTGCATTTGTATTTCGGTCGGAATACAAATGCGGGTGTGTATGCACAGTATCGGGGTTTTCCTGTAATTTATTACGGGACCAGTTTTCTGGAGTTGCCAGTTTGCTTTCCGTTTCGGCCAATTTCCTTTGTATCGTTCATTGGCCGAAGATTGGTGGAGGAGGGCTTATTTGCATTGTTGCAAATAAGTATTTGTGGAGGGGGTCTTTGCATATATTTGTATCATGATGGTTTTTCATGATGAGCACCATCACTTGACTTTCCTTTTTCATGATAGCTTGACTTTGGATGTCATCATGGTTGTTGTTGATTGGTTGGTGGAGTATGGATTTGGTTGTGATGATTGTTTCTTTTCACCATTCTTTTTCTCTCATGATTATGATAGTGGTTCAATCATCCATACACCTCACACTCTCTCTCCATTCTCACTCCCTCTTTGTTTTGGCCGGCCATTCCCTTAGGGGATGGGATGGATTCATTTTATGTGTGGCATTTTGTTTCTCATGCTTGCTAGAAAAGCCCTCTAGTTCATTTCCTAAAGTTGCTCTCTTATCTTCCACCAAAAGGCAATTCCACAACCCCAAAATGAGACTTCTTCACTACACATTCTACATCGAATCTTGGGCACGTCGACTAGCCAGCTTCGTGCCCGAGTTGCCTCGGCATTGAGGTGGGAGCCCGTAAAAGAAGTAGGCGATGTGGTGCACTTCCGGAGACGAGGAGGAGACCGGAGCTTCCGCAGGAGATCGGGACGACGACGAGAAGACCGGAGGACTTGGATCAGTCGGTATATCTCTCTTTCCCATCTTGTAGTTAGCTAGGACTAATTAATGGTTCGATCCGGGTATTAGCGCGCGGCGGTTTGCCAGTTCAGTAAAAATTAAAGTTTATCACCGCTTCCGCATTTGGCCGTCGGATTGACGGCCGTGGCGCCGCCGTGCACTTACAATCACCCTCTCCAAAGAGATGTCTCCCAAGACTGATTTGGAAAAGGATCGCATGTCTATTATACCCTACGCTTCTGCGGTAGGCTCTATAATGTATGTCATGTTGTGTACCAGACCAGATGTAGCTTATGCACTAAGCGTAGCAAGCCGGTATCAGTCAACCCCTGGGGAGAAGCATTGGACGGCAGTAAAGAACATTCTCAAGTACCTGAGAATGACTAAGGAAATGTTCTTGGTTTACGGCGGAAAAGTCCTCCAGATCGAGGCCTTTGCTGACTCTAGCTTCCAGAGTGACAAGGATGACTCCAAATCCATGTCAGGTTATGTCTTTACCCTCAAAGGAGGGGCGTTCTGTTGGAAAAGTTCCAAGAAGGACACCGGTGCTGACTCGACGATGGAAGCGGAGTATATCGCAGCTTCTGATGCCGCAAAAGAAGCAGTCTGGATGAGGAAGTTCTTAACAGAAATTTAGGTGGTTCCGTCCATTGTTGATCCAATACCTCTGTATTGTGACAACAACGGGGCTATAGTTTTAGCAAAGGAACCCGGGTCCCATCAGAAGTCCAGACACATCTTAAGGCGGTATCACCTGATCAGGGAGATCATTGATCGCCGGGAGATCAAGGTTCGGAGAGTTGCTACTAAGGACAACACTGCAGATCCATTCAAAAAGGTCATCCCTCAGACGCGGTTCGAGAGGCTATTCGAGATAATAGGCCTGCGATATGCCAGCACATGGCCTTAGTGCAAGTGAGAAATTGTTAGTGTGATATGTCCTAGAGGCCATTATTATATAGTACTAGTTTGTATATTACATTTTGGAAGCTTGGGATATATACACGGATTTATGACAGTCTTTCTAGATATAGTAGTATGCTACTTGGTTTGTATCTATCTTAATATGTGTATATGTTTCTTTTAACGTATCGCTAATATATATTGATAGAGCCCTTAGGATCTTTGCTTGACTACCAGCGTTATGATGGATGTCATACTAGTGGGAGCTGGGTAGTCTACAAGCACATCCTTACACAGGTCCCTAGTCACAGGATTATCGAGACAGGGCATCGATACTCCAGAGTAGACTAGTGTATACGCTTCTCTTCACAGAAAGGAAGATGGTCTGTCCTACAGCCATCAGTACGTCATACTGGAGATAGTATGCAGGTGCTCATTGGGTTATGAGTTACACTGGACAGACTCGTGGGGAACTACCGGTTGGTAATATACCTATCGTCAGGTAGCAGTTCCCAGGTGACATGAGTACAGCTTAGTCCGTTGACTTGACACTGCTACTTCGCCTCATGTGTGTTCCCACTATTCTTAGATTACTACCCTACCACGGCTCTGCTGAGTCGTGCAAACAAGTAGTAGTTGTTTGGTTCCTAAGCACAACAGCAAGGTTTCGGGAGGCATCGTCCATGCCATATTAAAATTTTGCCATACTTAAACAACCCTAAACAAGATCTTTAACTAGAGAATCATGCGGAATCGAAATGTAAACTACTTTACAACTAAGTGAGTAGGGATTACAACCTTTGTAGTCCACTCCTTCACTTCATAAGCTCCAAGTTGTGGTCCCTTCGCTGCGATCATCAAGCTCTTGGAATCTTGAGAGGCTCCATGAGATGAATGATGCATGCTTGCTTGAAGTCTTCACAATCCAACATGATCTACGTCGAGGCAACACGAACTCAAGCTTTCACTTCACTAATATGGAATTAGTGAAGCTAACACACTAAACTATATGGCTAGTATATAAGAGGATGATGAAGTAGGAATTTTGCTCACTTTAGATTTTATTTTCTCACAATATTTCATCACATGATCAAAAGCTGTAAAGCTTTTGCAATGAGGAAGAAGAAGATGAAGCAAGTGATGAAAGAATGAGTTATGAGGTTAGAAATGCAACCTTGGGTTAAGTATGTCATGGCTAACTCATGTAGAGAATAAATCATGGCTAGTGATTAGGGCTAGGTTAATAAATATCTCAGAAATATCAAAATTTGTGGACCAAGTCAACACAAAATATCTTAGCAAAATCCACACAATTTTGAATAAATTAAAATAATTAAAATCTAACCATTATCACAAATCATGGTGTGATTCTCATAAACCATAGTTGCATGTATAACCTAGCATGTTACAATTATACATATCACACATATATAATTTTGTAACAAAAGAATTGAATACAATAAATATATATCACATATATGTTAAATGTATCTAAAGTGAGAAAAAGAAATACTTCAGTGAGCATATATTAGTTAATGTAATTTAATATATAAAATATATAATTATACATTAAATTATCGAATCAACACTTGATCCGATAATCCGGCTATATCACATATAACCGACTAATATAAAATGTATCATTTCATCGAATTAACACTTGATCCGATGACCCAGCTATATCATATATAACCGGCCGATGTGGAATCCGTGTTTTATACAGGCTCAAAATAAAACACGGACCTCCTAATATATCCAATATTTCATATGTTTCTTCTGCTGCTCTGTGATGTGATCACTGTGGATTCTGAGACGGATGGCTATATATTATATATAAGATATATAATAGACGTTGCTTATGTTTTGCACCCGCGCTAGTCCTGTCTCGGTATGCCGTTAGTTAAGTAACCTAACGGTGTATAACGGGACACTGTGGCGAATGCGGATGGCATAAGCGTACGTTGTATTTTCGTTTCATTTTCTGTGATGCATAGGAAGCTTTAAATGATGGGACTTCATTAATAAGATTAATGAAAGAAAAGAAACCTAAAAGATATTGTAGAATCAAATTTTCAAAAAGGGTAGCTCTAGTTTTTGCTTTGCATAGCGGTATTCCTTCTAGAATATCCAGCACCTTATTCGATAAGGAAAGAGCCGAGATCCCTTCACCGTGAGTGACCTCTTTAGCAAAAGCTAGCAGATGCTACAACACTCGGTTTTGTTTTTGATTGCTTCTATAGTTCTTACTTTGCATGGTGGTATTTATGAAATATCCTGCACCTTATTCGATAAGGAAAGAGCCGAAATCCCTTCACAGGGAGTGACCTCTTTAGCGAAACTAGTAAAAGCCTCAAAAACACTCCTTTTTCAAAAATCACTTGATTCTGCAATGATATCAAGTTCATTACGTAAAAGGTTTTCTTAAAAACCTGTCGTAGCCCTCCGTCATTTCAAATAAGTACCACTTAGTATTCGTGCTACGTTTGTTGACCTGCGTCAAGACATAGTGTGTGGTAGCTATTTAGTGCTTATCTGCAAAAGCATGTGATGCGATTGGATTAGGGTAGTCGTGTGAATTTGTTGACCTGCTTTAAGGGTCGTACGGGTGTGTTTAATTCAATCAAGAAATGTACAGGTTGAACTTGACTGGAGGACTATGGTTTGTTGACCTACGTCAAGGTCATAGGACGCTAGGGGTAAAATATTATCGGGAATTTCAAGTGTTGAAATTTGCAATGACATTACATACCTTCTATAAGATAGTTGGATCCCGATACCCATTGCGAGTAAGAGTTACTCCTGGGAGAGTTTTACACAAGACAATTAACCGATCAATTAGGTGTCTAGAAAGGTGTCAACGGGACGATGCCTCTGGGAAAACGAGATTTACTTTAATTAGGTCCATGTGAAAGCACGGGGAACCTACCTCAAAGTACCGGCACTGGCCTGGCTGAAAGATTGGCAAAATTGTAGGGTATAATTAATCCCAGCTAGTCTTTCCATTTAGGGTTTGAAAGAAGATGTGATAAAAACAGTGGGAGCTATCCTGATTAGATAAAATAATAACCAATCTGATTCTGTAAGAGCATACGTTAAAGTGTTTTCTTCTCTCTCTCTCCAAGTAGCGACCATATCACGTCTTAATCAAGATAATAATATGGATGTATTGACCGAACCCGCTTGTTATACTGAGCAGGGGAACGTTGGTTCCATTTTTTCTTATAATAGTTAAAAGACGGAACAGGAAATAGAGGAATATCCGGATTCCCACGCCGCCCAAATGAAGAATAAGCATATTGATGCATCTTCTTCGGGTGTGTTAGTTATTGAGAACTGTTTCTCAGTTCACTCTACGTCCTGGGTATTAGATACCGGATCGGGATTCCACATATGTAATATGTTACATGGGCTAAGGAAAGGTAGAGAACTGGCAATGGGTGATCATTCCAAAAGAGTAGGGAATGGTGCAAATGTTGTAGCCAAAGCAGTTGCCAATAATCACCTTATATTACCAAATGGTAATACATTAATTCTGAACTAATGCTATTACATACCGACCCTGATATGCAATCTTATATCAGTTTCTTTATTAAGTAAAGAAGGATATAATTTTGTAGTACAGGATAATGTTATGAATATCTTCCTGAATCAAAAGTTAATTGGATCAGGCTCGTTAATTAATGGCATATACGTTCTAAATCAAACCACGGTTCTTAACATACAAAACACACACAAGAAGAAGAGTTCAGAAATGAATGAATCCTTCTTGTGGCATTGTAGACTAGGTCATATCAATGCGACACGACTAGATAAGTTATATAAGGATGGAAATTTGAATCCGTTCGAATTTTCATCTTATGACACTTTCCAGTCATGTCTCAAAGGCAAAATGACCAAAACTCCATTTACTGGACACGGAGAAAGAGATAGTGAGCTCTTGGGACTGATACATAATGATGTATATGGTCCCATGTCTACACATGCCAGGAATGGTTTCTCGTACTTCATTACAATCACCGACAATCTCTCAAGGTTCGGACATGTGTTCCTGATGAAACACAAGTCTGAAGCTTTTGAGAAATTCAAGGAATATAAATCCGAAGTCGAGAACCAAATGGGTAAAAGTATTAAAATCCTTCGATCTGATCGAGGAAGTGAATACTTGAGTACGGAGTTCCTGGACTTTCTAAAAGAGAATGGGATTCTCTCTCAGCTTACTCCTCCATATACACCACAGCACAACAGCATATCGGAGCAGAGAAACCGCACCCTATTAGATATGGTGCGCTCTATGATGAGTGTTACTGAGTTTCCTATTTCCTTTTGGGGACATGCACTAGAAACAGCTGCGGACCTATTCAAAATGGTTCCTACCAAATCAGTGCCTACCACACCATATGAGATATGGAAGGGGAAGAGACCATGTCTTAATTATGTTAAGATATGGGGTTGTCCGGCCTATGTCAAAAGGCAAAATCCGGAAAAACTCGAGGCAAGGTCTGTTCTGTGCAAATTTGTAGGATATCCCAAGCATTCGCGAGAGCATATCTTCTACCACTCTGAGGAACAAAAGTTGTTTGTTGCTCAACATACCACCTTTTTAGAAAAGGAATTTCTTGCAAAAGAAATTAGTGGTCATGAGGTAGAACTGGAAGAGGTTCCAGCAGCACAAACTACAACAGAAGATTTGGTTGAACCAGAGGATTCGATAGTTCCCAACGAACCTCAGCCTCTCCGCCGATCTAGTAGGGTTCTTCATCCACCTGAGAGATACTATGGTTTTCTCATTGATGGTGGAAGCGAGGATTGCATCATGGAGAATGATGACCCAACTAGCTTCGAGCAGGCCATCATGAGTGGGGACTCGGTGAAGTGGTTGGATGCAATGCGATCTGAGATGGAATCCATGTACACC
The DNA here is from genome assembly GCA_030015575.1 of Agapanthus africanus. Taxonomy (NCBI): domain Eukaryota; kingdom Viridiplantae; phylum Streptophyta; class Magnoliopsida; order Asparagales; family Amaryllidaceae; genus Agapanthus; species Agapanthus africanus. The sequence goes on along the minus strand of JASDDO010000019.1, from coordinate 769,574,998 downwards.
AACAAAGTATAGATTTTGGAAGTTGCTCCTGAAGTGGTAAAACCCATTGGGAGCAAATGGATCTTTAAGAAGAAACTTGGTGTAGATGGAAAAGTTGAGACTTTCAAAGCTAGACTTGTTGCAAAGCGTTTTCGTCAACGACCAGGTGTGGATTATGACGAAAACTTTTCTCCAGTGGCTATGCTTAAGTCCATCCGGATCCTACTTGCCATTGCTGCATACCATGACTACAAAATTTGGCAAATGGATGTTAAGACCGCCTTTCTAAATGGTGATTTAGAGGAGTGCGTGTACATGACTCAGCCAGAGGGCTTCATAGACAGTGGGAGCAGCGGAAAGGTGTGCAAGCGGCTTAAATCCATCTACGGGTTAAAGCAAGTATCGCGGAGTTGGAACATCTGTTTTGATGTCATTGTCAAAGAGTTTGACTTCGTCAAAAACATAGATGAACCTTGTATATACAAGAAGGTGGCAGAGAGTAAGGTTGTCTTCCTCGTATTGTACGTAGATGACATACTCTTGATAGGAAATGATATTTCTATGCTGCAATCGGTCAAGCTCTTCTTATCACAAAGATTCTCAATGAAAGATATAGGTGATGCCTCCTACATCTTGGGATTAGGATTTATAGAGATAGATCTAAACGAATACTGGAATTGTCCCAATCCAGGTACATTGACACCATACTAAAGAGGTTTAGTAGGGAAGAATCCAAGCGTGGGTTCTTACCCACGATCTCAGGACTCACTCTCTCCAAAAAGATGTCTCCCAAGACTGATTTAGAGAGAACTCGGATGCAAGGGATACCCTATGCTTCAGCAGTAGGCTCTATCATGTACGCGATACTATGTACCAGACCCGATGTAGCATACTCACTAAGTGTAGTGAGTAGGTATCGAGCAGATCCAGGAGAGAGTCACTGGACAGCTGTGAAGAGCATTCTCAAGTACTTGAGAAGGACTAAAGAGATGCTCTTGGTGTATGGTAACGGAGAACTCCAAGTGGAGTTCTTTACCGATTCGAGCTTCCAGAGTGATAAGGACGACTCTAAGTCGCACTCGGGATTTGTCTTTACCCTCAATGGAGAGGCGATATGCTGGAAGAGTTCCAAGTAGGAAACCATGGTAGACTCGACGATGGAGGCTGAATACATCGCTGCCAACGATACTGCCAAAGAGGCTGTCTGGATGAAGAAGTTCATAACTGAACTTGGTGTGGTTCTATCCATTGAGTATCCAATACCTTTGTATTGTGATAACAATGGAGCGGTGGATTTGGCCAAGGAACCCAGGTCCCATCAGCGATCCAGGCATATTCTGAGGCGGTATCACCTGATCCGGAAGATAATTGATCGCCGGGAAATCGATGTCAGGAGAGTTGACACGAAGAACAACACAGCGGATCCACTCACGAAGGCCATTCCCCAGATACAGTTCGAGAGACTCTTCGGGATGTTGGGTATGCGATACTACAACAGCTGGCCCTAGTGCAAGTGGGAGATTGTTAATTGTATGTATGCCCTAGAGGCCATTATTGTACATATGGTGTATATTATAGTGGATGCTTGGACATATATAGAGAGGACTTTCTTGCTCGACATGATAGTATGCTATTTGGTTGCTCTTTATCTTAACATGTATACTAGTCTCTTGATACCAACTTATGGTTACATGTTGGTAAAGCCCTTAGGATGTGTACTTGACTACCAGGATTATGATTCAAATCATACTAGTGGAGCCATGGTAGTCCATAAGTTCATCCTTTAATGTTCTTAGTCGTGGGTGTATCGAGACAGGGCATCGATATACCAATGTAGACTAGCGTATACGCTTCTCGACCCATGAGATAGGCGATGGATGATGCCATATCTGTTGGGGTCGAAAATTGCACCCCGGTTGACCAAGTCAAAGTCAAGGTCAACCCTAAGCCAGGTGGGCCCAAGCCCAGGTCAAGCGGGCCTGAGCCCAGGTCAAGCGGGCCCATGCCCAAGTCCAGCCCGCGGCCAGCCTACCCATGCCAACATAGAAATCATGTAACAAATAATTTTGATGTAATTTTTTGTGCGTGAATGTAAGCAAATGGGCATCAAGCTAAATTTTTGTAAAGACCATAGCTTATGTGCAAAAAGAAATGGCACATGAGCTATGGGATGGGCAAAATGTCATCTTGTAAAGCCCAATGGGCTATATGTAAATATGTAAGCCTATATAAGGCAACATGATGATGAATAAAAAGGATACTTTTCATTCTCCCCAAAAACTAGGGTTCTTTGTGCCACCTTCACTTTCCTCAAGATTCTAAAACCTTCTTCTTTCTTTTAAATTAAATCAAGAGTTTTACTCTTCCTTTTATAAAACTAAATAGTTTTTCACCACAAAACCCACAAAGGGAAACTCAGATCTGCCATCAGATCTCAGAAAGAAGAGATTTTTAAAATCTCATACTCCTTGATCTTTAAGATCCGGACAACAGAGGAGGAAGAAGGAGACCCATCTCCAGAAACCCCACTTTGGGGAAGAACTAGAGCTCAAGGGGAGAAGCCCTTCATCAGCTTCAAAACATCCTAGGAGTTTAACTCCTCATATATATATATATATATATGAGGAGTTAAACTCCTAGGATGTTTATATATATAGACACACACACACACACAAAATAATAAGTGCTCCTTTCTGGGAGTACAACTCCCATTGCAGGGACCAAATCCCTATTGCCGCCCGAACGCCCATGTACTGACACGTGAGGCGCTAGCGCCCGAGCGCCCACGTGCTGACACGTGGGGCGCTAGCACTCAAAGCGCTAGCGCCCGAGCGCCCACGTGCTGACACGTGGGGCGCTAGCGCCCTTGCGCTCGGAGCGCTAGCACCCAAAGTGCTAGCGCCCGAGCGCCTACGTGCTGACACGTGGGGCGCTAGCACACAAAGCGCTAGCGCCCAAAGCGCTAGCGCCCATGTGCTGACACGTGGGGCACTAGCGCTCTTGCGCTCAGAGCGCTAGCGCCCGAGCGCCCACGTGCCTGCCACATGGGGCGCTAGCACTCTAGCGCTCTTGCACTCAGATGGCGAGCGTCCAAAGCGCTGGTGCTTTTTCCCATGCATCCTTTGGATGCCCCTTTCCCTTTCCCTTTACACACACACAGACACACACACACTCTACAACACTGTCCCTCTCAAAAACATTTAGGCCGGGGCGCTGCCCCGCACCCCGTAAAGGGGCTGCTAGCCCCCTTGACCCCCAGCCCGCTATCCGGGTAGCGGGACCCCCGTAAAAACTCTGCGTGGCTCCCGATATATCCAAGCCCCCTCCAAAACAAAACACACGTACACTGCATATTGAGTTTGCATGACCAGTTTAACCCGTCAATCGGAGGTTCTCTCACTCCAAAGGCGAGGGGTAATTAACGGCTGCTTATTCCGCGGCTACCGGAGATTCGGATCCCCACAATCAATAAACTCCGGTCTACCCTAGGTAGGGGGAATCTGTAGTATGCCTGACAAGCGCGCGCGTATTCCCATCTCAATGAGGTGACAAAAAACACCCTACAGATTCTGGCTCGCCCGGTGGGACTGATCTCTCCTCCCATATTTCGGGTTAAACGTTCATGCGAACTCAATCAATATACATATTTATATTTATACTAAAATAATTCTCTTTCATGTAGGTTTTCAAGCAACCACTTTTCAACAATGTCTCCAAAGATGAACTCAGCTCTCAGCACGGCTCTCGTCTCCTACACGATGAAGATAGACTCCAGGACGGTCCGTTCGGCCAGTCTCGGGCGACAATGGGAGGAGCCGCCGCTACCATTTGGCTCTATTATGTTTGTCTCTGCTAATGCCATCCCTGCACCTCAAGCTCCGGTAACCGACAAACTGGCCTCGAAAGGCAATAGGCCAAATGTGGTGGTCTCGGAGGCGCCCCAACCCAAACGCAAATCGGTGTCTGAACGGCTTTCCATTGCCCCAGCTGGGGGCAAAGCTGTCAGAACAAAAGAGGTTGCCAGACGTCACGGGCAAGCCCAGGCGATGCCTTCTACGGACATGCGGGCAGATGTCTTCTCAAGCCTCCCCATCACTCGGCCTATGGCAGCTTCCCGAAGAGCCGAAGCCTACCAAGCACTCAAGGTAGAGAAGCTGAGGCAGAAGCGGCTCAGATACAGAGCCAATGAAAGGGCTAGAACTCTGGACATGTTAAAATTTATGAATTTCCAAAGCCCAAACCGCTCTTCAAAATCAGCCGCCAAAGATAAAGAGACGGCTGGATATGTGGTCCACACCGTCTACATGGTCGGACATGAAGAGACGAACCCACCTATGCTTCACAGCCAGGGTGATGATACGGTGGACACTACCCAACGCAACTCGGTCTAAATGACGAAGAGCTCGCTCAGGCCGATAAGCCAAAAGAGCCTGGGGTTCCTGCGGAATTGAGCTCAGGCAATAAGGATGACCCGGTTGTCATAACCGGAACTACAGAACAAGCATTATTCCGATGGCTTCAGAGGAAGCTTCAGGACAGGGATGAGAAGTTAGCCAAGGTACAATCTAAGGTCGACGAATTGGCAAACGTCACGGCAGATCTCGCGACCCAAGTCGCCCGATTGCAATTACAACAGAATCAAATTTTGGTTCATGAGCCAGGGATTGATACCCGGAGGCAACCAACTGATACCCCCTTCAACCTAAGAGCGGAGCGCCTTCGTGAAAAACGGCCGCGATCAGCCACCAGTCCCTTCGATACATACATCGGAGGAGAATCTCCACTGAAAGAGAAGATGGATAAGGTCTATTCCTTCAGAAGGGACAAAATCCGTAAAATATTCAAAGACGCCCAAAGAAACGGTCTACAACTGCCAGAATCAAAGAGACCGCAAGAAGCGAATATAACCGACGACCCAAAATATTGCCCCTATCACAGAGTGATAGGTCATGCCATTGAGGACTGCTTCGTCATCAAAGATTGGGTCGAAAGGCAATACAAGACGGGAGAGATAGAACTATTTAAAGGCGTGTTAGCAAACAGTCAAGCTACGAACGCCGATTTCATACAAATGGAGACTGAAGCCTTTCGGAACCTAATCCTCCTAGTCATGTGCCATTATCTGAAAAGGGCGAACCAAAGACTGATCGGCCTCAAGGACCAGCATCAGTAAGGGCACCTACTCTAATGGAGAGAAAGAAGAAGGTGTACTCCTTCAGGAGGGATGAGGTCCGCAATATATTCGAGAAAGCCTTGAACAACGGTCTGCAATTGCCTATTCCGAAGAGGCTACATGAAATGAGTATGACCGGCAATCTCGTATACTACCCATACCATAGGGTGGTGAGTCATGCCATTGAAGACTGCTGTGTTTTTAAAGATTGGGCCGAGGACCAATACAAGCTTGGAAAAACCTCACAATCCTCGGATGTATCGGCAAGCCACAGAGCTACGGTCATCAACACAGCTCTGCCAAGATCAAAATCCAAGGAGCTGGGATAAGCAAAGATGACAACCAAGTCGTTAAACTGGAAACAGATGATCCCCAAGTCGTTAAACTGGAAACAGATGACCGCCAAGTCGTTAAACTGGAAACAGATGACCGCCAAGTCGTTAAACTGGAAACAGTCGACCTCTAAGTCGTTAAACTGGGAATGTAAAAAAAATGTGTGTGTAAATAAAAAAAAATATGTAAATAAAAAGGGAAAAAAAAAACCGAAATGATGGGGCAACCGCGAATAAAAGCCGAAATGATAGGGCAATCGTGATCTTCGCGATAAGAAAAGCTGAAATGATAGAGCAATCGCGGTAAAAAAAACAACGGCGAATAATGAGTCGCTCCTGGTACCATATTCCAGTGCAGCGATGCAGACGCCAACCAAAATTCAATTTCCTAAAAATTCTCCGGCCCTACGGTTAGTCCCCAAATTGACTACCGTATACAATCCACGGGCTCAAATAATTCTCATCACACTCATGCCGCACTGCAATCACCAGTCCAGCGGTCGGTCTCCGCCCTTAGAATTATGCTCCATTTAGGAAGACCCACTCATGTGTCCTCACGATACGTGAGGAGAAAATCCCCGTGTGAGATCCTTACGACTCACAAAGGAAAAACACACTTAGGGGTCCTCACGACTCCTGAGGAGAAAATGCACTTACGGGATCCTTACGACTCGTAGGGTGAAAATTCTTTTATGGGACCCTTACGGCCCATAAAATTGAAAAGCCTTAAGTGATAGGGATCTAAACCTGTCTTCTAAGCTATCACTTCCCAATAGTGGCGAATGATGAGTCGCTCCTGGTACCATATTCCAGTGCAGCGATGCAGACGCCAACCAAATTTCAAATCCAACGGCGAATGATGAGTCGCTCCTGGGACCATATTCTAATGCAGCTATGCTGACGCCAACAAAGTCCTAAAATTTTTCCAGCCCTACAGTCTGGATCATACATCCTGCAAAACCGTATACAATCCACGGGCGTAAAACGATCCCAATCTCTTCCAAGTCCTGCCGGTGAGACCACATTCAAAGTCCCACCAAAAATAAAAATAAAATAAAATAAAATAAAAAATGGTATGTCCACAAGCAAAATGGGCACGGATGAAAACCCGAAAGGGCTCCGTGAGTAAAAATAGCAGGACTGCCGGCGAGTTTGTGAAAACCCGAAAGGGCGCAAATACGTAAAAAAAGATGAAATGCACTCGTGAAGTCCTCTCGACTTTGTGAGAAGAAAATTCCCGCGTGAGATCATTACTACTCACAAAGGAGAAACACACTTGGGGGTCCTCACGACTCCTAAGGAGAAAATACACCTACGGGATCCTTACGACCCGTAGGGAGAAAACGCTTTGTGAGACCCTTACGGCTCACAAAATTGAAAAGTTTTAGGTGATAGGGACCTAAAACCTGTCTCCTAAGCCATCGCTTCTTAATAAGCAAGCACAAATGATGATTCGCTCATGGTACCATATTCCGGTGTAGCAATACTGATGCCAAGCAAAAACCAATTCCCAAATCCTCCCGGGGCAAATGATGAGTTTCTTCTGGCATTATTCCAGTGCAGCAATGGAGATGCCGACAAAAAAACAATCCTAAAATCCTCTCAAAGACATATGATGATTCGCTCCTGGTACCATATTCTAGTGTAGCGATGCTGATGTTAACCCAAATCACAATCAACAAGTCAACTTCAACTCCGACACCGCAGAAAGCGGAGCAAGTCAGAATCCAATCTCAACACTGCAAGAAGCGGAGCAAGTCAAGTTCACCCCTGACACTTCAAGAAGCAGAGCAAGTCAAATCAAGCATCGACCGTCCAAGTCACAAAAAGGGCAGTGCGGGATTCCCACAAATCGGGAACCAAATCGCTCCGGATCAGAGCGTCGACCGTCTACGTCGCAAAAATGGCAGTGCAGGCTTCCCACAAATTGGGAACCAAATCGCTCCAGGTCAGGGCGTCGACCGTCCATGTCGGAAAAAGGGCAGTGCAGACTTCCTACAAATCGGGAACCAAATCGCTCCAGGTCAAAGCGTTGATCGTCTACGTCGCAAAAATGGCAGTGCAGGCTTCCCACAAATCGGGAACCAAATCGCTCCGGATCAGAGCGTCGACCGTCCATGTCGTAAAAAGGGCAGTGCAAGTTTCCCACAAATCGGGAACCAAATCGCTCCAGATCATAGCGTCGACCGTCCATGTCGCAAAAAAGGGCAGTGCAGGATTCCTACAAAGCGGGAACCAAATCGCTCCGGGCCAGGGAAAAGTCTACCACGGACACTCCGTCTCGGAGACGCATCAAGCGTCGACCGTCCATGTCGCAAAAAAGGCAGTGCATGCTTCCCACAAATCGAGAACCAAATTGCTCTGGATCAGAGCCTCGACCGTCCATGTCGCAAAAAGGGCAGTGCAGGCTTCCTACAAAACAGGAACCAGATCACTCCGGGCCAAGAAAAAGTCTACCACGGACACTCCGTCTCGAAGACGCGTCGAGTGTCGACCGTCCATGTCGCAAAAAGGGCAGTGCAGGCTTCCTACAAAGCAAGAACCAGATCACTTCGGGCCAGGGAAAAGTCTACCACGGACACTCCGTCTTGGAGACACGTCAAGCGTCGACCGTCCATGTCGCAAAAAGGACAGCGCAGGCTTCCCACAAATCGGGAGCCAAATCGCTCCGGATCAGAGCGTCGACCGTCCATGTCATAAAAAGGGCAGTTCAGGCTTCCCACAAATCGGGAACCAAATCGCTCCGGGTCAGAGCGTCGACCGTCCATGTCATAAAAATGGCAGTGCAGGCTTCCCACAAATCGGGAACCAAATCGCTCTGGATCAGAGCGTCGACCGTCCATGTCGCAAAAAGGGCAGTGCAAGCTTCCTACAAAGCAGGAACCGGATCACTCCGGGCCAGGAAAAAGTCTACCACGGACACTCCGTCTCGGAGACGCGTCAAGCGTCGACTGTCCATGTCGCAAAAAGGGCAGTGCAGGCTTCCTACAAAGCGGAACCAGATCACTCCGAGCCAGGGAAATGTCTATCACGGACACTCCGTCTCGGAGACGCGTCAAGCGCCGACCGTCTATGTTGCAAAAAGGGCAGTGCAGGCTTCCCACAAATCGGGAACCAAATCGCTCCGGATAAGAGCGTCGACCGTCCATGTCGCAAAAAGGGCAGTGCAGGCTTCCTACAAAGCGGGAACCATATCGCTCCGGGCCAGGGAAATGTCTACCACAGACACTCCGTCTCGGAGACGCGTCAAGCGTCGACCGTCCATGTCGTAAAAAGGGCAGTGCGGCCCAAAAGTGCGAACCAAAGAAAGTCGCATCCATGCGAAAGAAGATCCATCAATTTCATGCACACGACTCACACATGTGGTGTGCATTTATTGATGGGGGGCACTTTGTTGGGGTAGAAAATTGCACCCCGGTTGACCAACTCAAAGTCAAGGTCAACCCCAAGCCAGGTGGGCCCAAGCCCAGGTCAAGCGGGCCTAAGCCCAGGTCAAGCGGACCAATGCCCAAGTCGAGCCCGCGGCCAGCCTACCCATGCCAACATAGAAATCATGTAACAAAAAATTTTGATGTAATTTTTTGTGCGTGAATGTAAGCAAATGGGCATCAAGCCATATTTTTGTAAAGCCCATGGCTTATGTGCAAAAAGAAATGAGCCATGGGATGGGCAAAATGCCATTTTTTAAAGCCCAAGGGGCTATATGTAAATATGTAAGCCTATATAAAGCAACATGATGATGAATAAAAAGGATACTTTTCATTCTCCCCAAAAACTAGGGTTCTTTGTGCCTCCTTCACTTTCCTCAAGGTTCTAAAACCTTCTTCTTTCTTTTGAATTAAATCAAGAGTTTTACTCTTCCTTTTATAAAACTAAATAGTTTTTCACCACAAAACCTACAAAGGGAAACTCAGATCTGCCATCAGATCTCAGAAAGGAGAGATTTTTAAAATCTCATACTCCTTGATCTTCAAGATCCGGCCAACAGAGGAGGAAGAAGGAGACTCATCTCCAAAAACCCCACTTTGGGGAAGAACTAGAGCTCAAGGGGAGAAGCCCATCATCAGCTTCAAAACATCCTAGGAGTTTAACTCCTCATACGCATGCGCGCGCGCGCACGCGCACACACACACACAAAATAATAAGTGCTCCTTTCTAGGAGTACAACTCCTATTGCAGGGACCAATTCCTTTTTGCCGCCCGAACGCCCATATGCTGACACGTGGGGCGCTAGCATCCAAAGCGCTAGCGCCCGAGCGCCTACATGCTGACACGTGGGGCGCTAGCGCTCAAAGCGCTAGCACCCTTGCGCTCAAAGCGCTAGAGCCCGAGCACCCATATGCTGACACATGGGGCGCTAGCGCTCCTAGCGCCCGAGCGCCCACGTGCTGACACATGGGACGCTAGCGCTCAAAGCGCTAGCGCCCTTGCGCTCAGAGTGCTAGCGCCCGAGCGCCCTTGCGCTCACGTAGGGCGCTAGCGCTCTTGCACTCAGAGCGCTAGCGCTCGAGCACCCACATGCCTGGCACGTGGGGCGCTAGCGCTCTTGCACTCAGAGCGCGAGCGTCCAAAGCGCTAGCGCTTTTTCCTACGCATCCTTTAGATGCCCCTTATACACACACACACACACACACACACACATACACATACTCTACAACACTGTCCCTCTCAAAAAAATTTAGGACGGGGCGCTGCCCCGCACCCCGCAAGGGGGATGCTAGCCCCCTTGACCCCCAGCCCGCTATCCGGGTAGCGGGACCCCGTAAAAACTCTGCATGGCTCCCGATATATCCAAGCCCCCTCCAAAACAAAACACACATACACTGCATATTGAGTTCGCATGACCGGTTTAACCCGTCAATCGGAGGTTCCCTCGCTCCAAAGGCGAGGGGTAATTAACGGCAGCTTAGTCCACGGCTGCCGGAGATTCGGATCCCCATAATCAATAAACCCCGGCCAACCCTAGGCAGGGGGAATCTGTAGTACGCCTGACAAGCGCGCGCATATTCCCATCTCAATGGGGTGACGAAAAACACCCTACAATATCCATTGGTGTTTGACATCAGAGATGGTATACAGGTGCTCAGTGGAGACTGGGTATACTGGACGTACTCGCCGAGAACTCCTAAATAGTATTATACCTGACGTCAGATAGCAGTTCTCTGGTGACACTGGTATATGTTAGTCTATAGACCCGAGATCGTCATAGAGTCTTGTGTGATTCCCACTGTGCTTTGATTTCTACCTTACCACGTTCAAGAGGACGTGCAAGACGGTGGTTTTTGGGTACAGTCCCGAGTCACATGGAGGCAATGAGCGATAGGAGGGGATTTCTTCTCTCCCGATATTAGGGGTACATGTCGTGCTGTGCTCGATTGGCTATAACTGGAAGTCCCTGGCCAGGGCTGATTTAAAGATTTACTGGTAACTGTTATCAGTAGTTTCTCGACCCATTATGAGCCTCGTATCGGCATGGCTTATCGAGTTATTGGGGTCTGACATTTACCACCCCTAGACTGGATATGCGACATATCAGACGAAGAGACCGGACTGTACGGTAGTGTTACTGACAGGATTTACAGGAGCTAGAGCAAGCTTTCTTGTTGATCTTCTGATCGCTCAATACCCGGATAGCCGTTACGTCCAGCTAGTACAGCTGACGGCTTGTGGGTGCTTGATGTGATCATCACCTACTGCCGGCGTATTGACGAGTTTTTAGAGTCCTACACAGAGGTTTTACTGGCACAGGCAAAATGAAGCAGGAGCACATATGTGATATGTGCTGGACCGAGATTAATACGAGTATGAGATACCGTATTCTATTCTTGCGTTATTTGTATCGGTCGGTTATTTGTGATATGGTCAGGTTATCGAATCAAGTGTTGATTCGATAAGTTGATACATATAATATTAGTCGGTTATATGAGATATAGCCGGATTATTAAATCAAGTGTTGATTTGATAGTTTAGTGTATAATTGTATATTTGATATACTAGTTTACATTAACTAATATTAGCTCACTTAAGCATTTATTTTTCTCATATGTGCACACTTAATATATATGTGATATATATTAATTGTGTTTTATTATGTGTCATGGTTGATGATACATACAACATGGGTGTATGAGACTTACACCATGATAAAGATAATGTAGGGTTTATTTATTTATGGTAATTCAATTATTAGTTAGAAATTAGTCACATGGCATGAAGCTTCATGAAGCTTTGAGATCCATTGGCTTGGTCCACTATTTTTGTCTTACACTGGATATTTGTTAACCCAACCATTATTTAAACTCATGGTTAAATCTTTGCATGAGTAATATTAGATATTTTCTCACCCATGGTTGCCATTTACTCTCACAACATTATCTCTCTTCATCTCCTTCTTCAAAGCTCAAGAGCTATCTAGATTTTGCAAAAGTGAGAAATAAAGGTGAGAAAATTAATTCTAAAGTGAGCAAAAATCCTACTTCATCATTCTCTACTAGATTAGCACTTTAGTATAGAGTGTTAGCTTCACTAATCTCTCATTAGTGAAGTAGTAGCTTGAGTTTGTTTCTTCTCGACGTAGATCATCTTCGGCCTCGAAAACTTCAAGCAAGTTCGTTCCTTTCATCTTGAGAAGCCATGCTAGAGTCCGGTAGATCACTACATGGAGCAAAAGGACTACTACAAGGAGCTATTGAAGTGAAAGACCGGTCTACAAAGGTTGTATTCCTTTATCACTTAGAAGTAAAGTAGTTTACTTTATATTTCGTATGATTCTCTAATTAAAGATTCTAGTATAGGGTTCTTTAAAACAGAAAAAATTAGAAAATGGCATGGACAATGCCTCCCGAAACCTTGTTGTCGTTCATAGGAACCCTACAGTTTCAATCTCCTTGGAGGAGTTTGCGAAAATCTCTGGCTTACCCGTCAGAGGGGAACATTACGAGGAGATACTTTCCCCTGACGAGTACATATTCGTCACCAAATCAGTGGTGATGGGCCTTACTCCAGATAATGCTGTTCAACACCGATTCCCTTGCCTAATTAAGGTGTTGAACATTTATGAGAGCTTATTTCTGGTGTTTGGAGGGCACGGAGTCAGCTTCACAGATTTCATCGCTCGCTTCTTTCGCCCAGCAATCCTGTCAAAACAAGCTGCGAAATTCGCCAAGCTTGATGACCTGTTCGACTTCAGTTTGGATAACCAGCCGACGGCGGAAGCATATTTGAGAAATTTCTTTATTCCAGACATCCCCGTCGTCCCTTTTGCAGAACTTGCCGCTCCAGACGTCGATGAAGAGACGTTCTTTCTGGGGTTCATCGGCATGTGGTTGAGCTGGTTTGTGCTTCCGATACACCCTCGCTACATGAGGTCGACTGTCTTTTATCCAGCCCACTGCAGGGTTGCAGGGACACGCGTCGCCGTTGGGATTGCGGGGCTAGCTCATCTATATCATGGCATGAGCTTAGCAGTGGATACTACTCAGTCAGGGGTAAAACCTATACATCTTCCGTTGCACTACTTCACGTCCTGGATCGAGATGCACGTGCTTGGTGCTTTCGGAGTCTACAAACGGCCCCGCTTCTATGACAGCTATAACTTTCCCCGGGTCATGTTTATAGTTGACGCTTCCGCATTAGATCCATCGTAGCGAGAGGCTCGACGTCTGGTCCTTCGCCCGCGTATGGTCGGGGATAGTATGACTTTTGTCAATAGAGTCTTAACTATCGGCAAGGAATCTACCAAGGCATTGCAACCACTGCATGATACTTTCAAAGACGGGGCTCCTACTTTGAAGGCTCGGGAGATCCTGCACTTATATTCGATTAGGCCGGGCATTCTAGTGTTCAAGCAAGGTGCCTCGGCATTGTTCATGAAGTATAACCCGTACCGTTTCGCTCAACATTCAAGTTACAATCAGGGTGTCCCGCTCGAGGCTTTCTTAGCCGAGCCAGTTGCTATAGAAGAGGGTATCCGCAGCACGCTGCACCACTTTATGCGGCTAAATACGGGGTCTAACTTTCTCATCAGCGAGACGAGCAACGTGCCGAAAGCTTTGAATGCCTACGTAGCGTGGTATCAGCATGCAACGGGTGTTGTTATCAGGGAAGAGAGGCGGCTATTACTTGATCATAAGGATGTTGTCCCGGCTGGTAATCCGGCAGTTCCTTCGAAGCGACGGACCGTCGTTCGTCCCTCCTTAAGAGAAGTTGTTGCGGTTGTGGTCCCACGTGCCATCCCTGAGAATCCTCCACCCTTTGTTCCCATAGAGGTGGTAACTGTAGCGTCCCCGTAATCCGGCGTTGATGCAGAAATTGGGACCCATCACCCGAAAATGCCCGTCAAGTGCAAGCTCTTGTCATCAGCCGCTGGTGTCCGCTCGCAGAAAAAGAAGAAGTCATTATTTTCTGCTAATGTCATATTTGGCCAAGAGCCGCATGCTCCCTACAGCGAGAGTTTGTGCAAATACGGGACCAATGAGGGTTTATTCGACATGCCTGCGGATGATACTGATCTTCAGGACGCCCTTGCGGCTTCCGAGCGACGAGCTCGCGAGGAAGCGGCTCTGATCACTATCGCGAAGTCAGGTATACTTCAGTTATATTCTTCCGCAGCCACCTCCTTTTTATTATGCTTCTACTAACGCTTTCTTCTTCAACAGGTATTTCTGCCAAAGAGGCTCTCGCGGCTTCCCTTAGGACGTTCGAAGAGGAAGAGAGGCCCCGCGCTTCTTTGGGCCTTGGTATAATTCAGTTCATTACGCCTTTATTCTTTTTATTCATGCCCTGACTCTCTCTTTCATCTTATTGCAGGGACTACCTCAATTCAGATTATTCCAAGTGCAGTGGCGACGCAGCAGAACATTTAGAGACAGCTACCGTAGCCACGGCCCTCTCAAAGTCACCGCAGGAGGCTTTGCTAGAGCAGCCGATGATGGACGCCGCAGCGACTCCGGAGGCAAAGCTTGGTTCGGACGACGACGTCCCCTAGTTGGAAGTCTTGAGGAGGTCATTTCTCACGGCTCAGACCGAAAGGAGGTGTAGGAAAAACGCGGCGAGGGAGCATGTTCATATCAGAAAACAACATTTTAATACCACTTATTCGTTATCTATTTTGTTATATATCGGTAGTATTAACCAGTGTCTGCTCAGTAATAAAGATTACAGGTATCCGTGACAAAATACTGGAAATACACTTAAAATCACGGATATATCATTTGTGAGCCAACACTGCAACCAGAACTGGAAAACGACCGATATCCAAAGAGTTTTTGCGAATAAAACGTGTGCACAATATTTTGGTCCAACACATAGCATGTGTGTACACATGCTCTTTGGCACATGGACCATGATGGGGCAGCCATAAATCATGGCACAAGTGGGCATGGTGTGATGTGCATTAATTGTGCATTCAATGCATAAAGTGTTGATGTGATTCATAGCTACAAGTTTCCCTCCAAGCCCTGAGTGCATCCAAAGCCTCTACTGACCAAGCAAACAACATCAGAGTGATGTGGGGGACAAAACAAGCCAACACACAAAGAACGAGACCCAGAGCTCGGATTTGACCCGAGATGAGCACCATTGTGGCCGGCCACTTTTTCCCCAAATGCCCCCAGTTTTCTATGGGCCCCCCTTGCTGCCTTGTCATCACATTTTTATTGTTTGTTTATTCATGCCTAACTATACGGATTTCACATATTGTATCATATTCCAAATAAATAGACAGTATTAAACTTTCCGATCGAATAATCAAATACCCAGGATTTCCTAAATAGCTCAACACTTAAGCAGAGTTCAAATAATCCCAGAATATGTCACAGTACCGATGGTCCAGCCATAGAAGGGTCAAGCCAACGCGTCACATATGGCACGCCGTACTTCCCCAAACCCTAAGGTTTAGAGGCGGTTCAGACGGTCACATAATCGAGTTAAGGTTTGTGTTATTCTAGAGGGACCACCGCGTTACTTGCACGTTTTTCCGAAAGATTTAAACCCAAGAAAAATTCAACACTTGAAAGTTTTTCGTGCCGGGATAAAATTTTCCGATCAAATCAACGAATACAAAATAATCCCCAGAACACTCAACACTTGAGTCAGATTAAAAATACCCAGAAATATACTTAATCACCTACGGATATAACTGTGGCAAAACGAGTCAATAAGTCTTCTGTACGGCCGCGGATCCGCGGCAGGAGGAAGGTATTGCCGCGGTTCCGCGGCGGTTTGTACGGCTTATTGCCTCGTTTTTCACAGTGTTGCTTATATTTCCCTGCTGGTATTTTTAAGTATTTTTAATTCGAAAAAAATCACATTTTTAAAAATTGTCCAGAGAGGGGGTCATTTCGACGTTTCGGGGTTCGTTCGGAGTTTTAACTTCGTATACACGTCGCCTAATGCTCTAGCTAGGCTCTGATACCACTGTAGGGTTCCTAGGCACTCTTGTGAGGGTTCATAAGGCATCAACCATGCCCGAATAAAATTTTAGACGTGCCGAACAACCCAAAGCCGGGATCTTTGCTAGATTATTAGGGTTTAACATGCAAGTAAATATCTTTACAACTAAGTGTGAGGGATTACAACCTTTGTAGTCCGCTCCTTCGCTTCATAAGCTCCGAGTAGAAGTCCCTTCGCTGCGATCCACGATCTCCCGGACTCAAGAGAGGCTCCACGACTCGAACGATCCATGCTAGCTTGTAGTGTTCCTTTTCTCCGATGATCTACATCGAAGTTGCTATAACTCAAGCTGTCTCACTCTAATGAGGTGAACACCCTAATCTAATTGGATAGATTAGATGAGGATATGGAGTAGTATTTATGCTTTCTTTTTATATCAAATTCTCACATGAAAACATCACAAAAGGAAAACCTAGTAAGCTTTCTCAAAGCTCAAGGTTTGAAGATAAAGATGAAAAATGAGTTAAAACTTTTTGTGATGAATAATGAAATGAATATATGATTAATAATGGAACCATGGTTAAGGATGACAAGGATAACCCTTGTAGAGAATTAACTAGGGCTAGGATTTGGTTGGGTTAAAGAATGAGTCATAAGAAAATATCAACCATAATATCTAACTCATGACAAAAGAAATTCCTTCTAGAAGATGCAAGAAGAAACTAACCCAAATCAAACCCTAACCTTGTTTAATCTCCACTAAACATGGTTCATCATTAATCATATCATGTTACAATAATATATATCACATATATATTATATATTTGTAACAAAAGAAAATAATACAATTAATATATATCGCATATATATCAATGTATTACCCGGTGAGAAAATGAAATAATAAAGCGAGCCAATATTAGATAATGTAATACAATATATCATATATATTATTATACATTAAATCATCGAATCAACACTTGATCCGACAATCCGGCTATATCGAATATAACCGACTAATATATCATGAACCGATTCACGAATCAACACTTGATCCGATGACCCGGCTCATATCTAAATATCACGAGAATATAATACGGTATCTCATATCGCATTATCCTCGGTCCTGCACATATCAAATATGTGCCCATACTCCGTTTTGCCTAAGTCAAGAAACCTCTGTGTAGGACTCTAAAGAATCGTCAATACGCCGGTAGCAGGTGATGAACATATCAAACACGCACAAGCTGCAAGCGGTCAGCTAAACGTAACAGCCACCCAGGTATTGAGCGATTAGAAGATCAACAAACTAGCCTTTCCATTCTCCTGTGAATCCAATCAGTAACACTCCCGTACAGTCCGGTCTGTTCGTCTGATATGTCGCATATCAAGTTTAGGGGTGGTATACGTCAGACCCCAGTAACCGATAAGTCGTGTCCATATGAGACTCATAACAGGTCGATAAACTACTGGTAACACTTACCAGTAAATCTCTATATCCGCCCTGGCCAGGGACTTCCAGTTATAGCCAATCGAACACAGCACAACATCAACTCCCTATACCGGGAGAGACGAATCGCCTCCTATCGCTCATTGCCTCCATGTGATTCGGGACTGCACCCAAAAGCCACCATTTTGCACGCCCTCTTGGACGTGGTGAGGTGGAAATCAAAGCACAGTGGGAATCACACAAGACTCTATGACGATCTCGGGTCTACAGACTACCATGTACCAGTGTCACCAGAGAACTGCCATCTGATGTGTGGTATATCACCATCTGGGAGTTCTCGGCGAGTCCGTCCAGTGTACCCAGTCTCCACTGAGCACCCATACACCATCCTTGATGTCAAACACCGATGGATATGGGATCATCCATCGCCCATCATATGGGTCAAGATGCGTATACGCTAGTCTACTCTGGTGTATCGATGCCCTGTCTCGACACACCCTCGACTAGGAACAGTTATAGGATGTACTCACCGACTACCGTAGCCCCATTAGTATGATCTCATCATAGTCCCAGTAGTCGAGTACATATCCTAAGGGCTTTATCAACATGTGAGAGTAAGACAGTAAACTAATATAAGTCAACATGTTAAGATAAAGGGAAACCAAATAGCATACTATCATGACGAGTAAGAAAGTCTTCTCTATATATATCCAAGCATCCATTAGTACATATGATGTATATTATAATGGATGCTTTGATATATAGAGAGAGGACTTTCTTGCTCGTCATGATAGTATGCTATTTGGTTTCCCTTTATCTTAACATGTTGACTTATATTAGTTTACCGTCTTACTCTCACATGTTGATAAAGCCCTTAGGATATGTACTCGACTACTGGGACTATGATGAGATCATACTAATGGGGCTACGGTAGTCGGTGAGTACATCCTATAATTGTTCCTAGTCGAGGGTGTGTCGAGACAGGGCATCGATACACCAGAGTAGACTAGCGTATACGCATCTTGACCCATATGATGGGCGATGGATGATCCCATATCCATCGGTGTTTGACATCAAGGATGGTGTATGGGTGCTCAGTGGAGACTAGGTACACTGGACGGACTCGCCGAGAACTCCCAGATGGTGATATACCACACGTCAGATGGCAGTTCTTTGGTGACACTGGTACAGGGTAGTCTGTACACCCGAGATCGTCATAGAGTCTTGTGTGATTCCCACTGTGCTTTGATTTCCACCTCACCACGTCCAAGAGGGCGTGCAAAACGGTGGCTTTTGGGTGCAGTCCCGAATCACATGGAGGCAATGAGCGATAGGAGGCGATTCGTCTCTCCCGGTATAGGGAGTTGATGTTGTGCTGTGTTCGATTGGCTATAACTGGAAGTCCCTGGCCAGGGCGGATATAGAGATTTACTGGTAAGTGTTACCAGTAGTTTCTCGACCTGTTATGAGTCTCATATGGACACGACTTATCGGTTACTGGGGTCTGACGTATACCACCCCTAAACTTGATATGCGACATATCAGACGAACAGACCGGACTGTACGGGAGTGTTACTGATTGGATTCACAGGAGAATGGAAAGGCTAGTTTGTTGATCTTCTAATCGCTCAATACCTGGGTGGCTGTTACGTTTAGCTGACCGCTTGCAGCTTGTGCGTGTTTGATATGATCATCACCTGCTACCGGCGTATTGACGATTCTTTAGAGTCCTACACAGAGGTTTCTTGACTCAGGAAAAATGGAGTAGGGGCACATATGTGATATGTGCAGGACCGAGGATAATGCGATATGAGATACCGTATTATATTCTCGCGATATTTAGATATGAGCCGGGTCATCGGATCAAGTGTTGATTCGATGAATCGGTACATGATATATTAGTCGGTTATATTCGATATAGCCGAATTGTCGGATCAAGTGTTGATTCGATGATTTAATGTATAATAATATATATGATATATTGTATTACATTATCTAATATTGGCTCGCTTTATTATTTCATTTTCTCACCGGGTAATGCATTGATATATATGCGATATATATTAATTGTATTATTTTCTTTTGTTACAAATATATAATATATATGTGATATATATTATTGTAACATGATATGATTAATGATGAAACATGTTTAGTGGAGATTAAACAAGCTTAGGGTTTGATTTGGGTTAGTTTCTTCTTGCACCTTCTAGAAGGAATTTCTTTTGTCATGAGTTAGATATTATGGTTGATATTTTCTTATGACTCATTCTTTAACCCAAGCAAACCCTAGCCCTAGTTAATTCTCTACAAGGGTTATCCTTGTCATCCTTAACCATGGTTCCATTATTAATCATATATTCATTTCATTATTCATCACAAAAAGTTTTAACTCATTTTTCATCTTCATCTTCAAACCTTGAGCTTTGAGAAAGCTTACTAGGTTTTCCTTTTGTGATGTTTTCATGTGAGAATTTGATATAAAAAGAAAGAATAAATACTACTCCATCATTCTCATCTAATCTATCCAATTAGATTAGGGTGTTCACCTCATTAGAGTGAGACAGCTTGAGTTATAGCAACTTCGACGTAGATCATCGGAGAAAAGGAACACTATAAGCTAGCATTGATCGTTCGAGTCGTGGAGCCTCTCTTGAGTCCGGGAGATCGTGGATCGCGGCGAAGGGACTTCTACTCGAAGCTTATGAAGCGAAGGAGCGGACTACAAAGGTTGTAATCCCTCACACTTAGTTGTAAAGATGTTTACTTGCATGTTAAACCCTAATAATCTAGCAAAGATCCCGGCTTTGGGTTGTTCGGCACGTCTAAAATTTTATTCGGGCATGGTTGATGCCTTATGAACCCTCACAAGAGTGCCTAGGAACCCTACAGGTGAACCCTAGACCGATTAGGTGCGTGGTATTTTTGTGTCGTGATTCTTTTTGTCCAGATTCTTTTTGTGTGTGTATTTCATTCTTCTGTTAATAACTAACATAAAAAGAAATTTAAAAAAAATAATATCACATTCTTTTCCCCTCCTCTTCTTCTTCTTCTCCTCATATCATTGGTACCCCCACCTCAAAAAACTCTTGCCGAACTTTGGTATCCACAACCAGACATAACTTCCTACGGTTCTTGCTTTGGCCGAACGTCGAACGATCCATCCATGCCAAAAATTTCTTTGAAAGATCGGATAGACACATCTAGAACAACCAATTGGACTCCACAATCCACAATGTATCAACCATTTCAACCTTCACCACCTTCTTACGTTGATACCCGTTTTGAAAGTCCAGTTGTAACTCCAAGACCTATGTCTCTTGCTGAACGTATTGAACAATCTCGTAACCGATTTTTCACTCCTTTCACCACTGCGAATTCTTTGGATCATCAATTCCATTCACCTTCTTATCCTTATGTTGATCCTACCCCTGTCCAACCATTCAATTTCTATCCATCGTATCCAACTTTTGCACCTTCCCAAGACATTGCTTTTGAACCGTCTTTTGGGAGTTTACAGTATCCAAACGAGTTTGAATCTTTTACTGAAACCCCTTCACAACCCATGTCTGGTCTGGAACAGTCGTTGGAAGACTTTAGGGTAGTGTCATGCCAACAGATGATGGATTTGAATGCGTCTATGGCCGCCATCATACAACCTAGTGACCCGGTAGCTAGTTTTCAACTAGCTCCACATTTTCCAATGTATGATGAGGCGATAGGACAGGTTGAGAATTTGAGTGGTGAGAGTGAGATGTACACCCTTCCAAATCAAACCTACCCATTGCAAATTGAATCCCACAACTCCGGTTCTGAATGTCTATCATGTGTCCTAAATGAGTTATCAATTGAAGATAGAATGTTTAATGAGTTGTGGGACTTTGTAGTGTTTGATTTACCTGATTGTGAAGGGACCCTTTCGAGTGAAAGCACACCCAATCCTTTTGACCTCTACACCTCCATCTTAGAACCAAAATCGATTGAAATCCATGGTTTTGATGAGGTGTCTAAGAAAATTGATTTTCACTTGATTGAGGATATTGACGCTGGGAATATTTTAGATGATGAACCCGCTGCTTTGGATGAGTTTTTCTCTCCAATTCATCATCCCGAGTCATTAACTGTTTTTCCCGAACTCCATATGCGTCTTGATTTTGATGGAATATGCATGGATAAGCTTAACTTTGAGGAAAATTTTGAGGATATTCTTGAGGATGAACCAGTTTTGCTTGATGAGTCGAATTTTCCAATTCATCCTATCCCTTTCATTGACTGTGTACACCCTCCTGAACCTTTAACTGTTACCCTTCCTCAAACACTTCCCTCCATTCTTTCCATCGTTGCGACCTCGCAAGAAACCGTATCACTTTCATTTACTATGTCTGTTACCGAGTTCGGCGTACCCATGTTTTCTCACGAATCTTGAGGGATTTGACCCCATTTCTCGACGGGTTGATAGATTAGCACAATCGCTTTTCACACATCGGTCATCACAAATTGTGCTAATCTATTCACTTCATTTTCACCCTCAAGTTTGTACTCCATTTCTTTTTCCCTTCCGCCATTCTTCTTCTCATATACCGAGATCGTATTCCGCTTCCATTCACATACGGTCTCGTGTATTCTCCATTTCTTTCCTCTCCGCATTCTTTCACCAACCAACACACTACAGATATAGAATTTCTGAATGGTTGGTGCTCAGTTTTGGCCTGTGTAAGGCCTTATATAGTTTGAAACTGTTCTCTTTCCCCCTAATCCTGAACTTCACCGCTTAAACAGTGGAAACACTATTTCACTTAAGTTTGGGGGGAACCTTTTTGTGTATATATTTTTGTTTTGCTTTCTGTTTTGTATAAAATTTTCTTTTGGGGAGCGCCGGCAATTTTGACCCTCTTGGTATAGCCTGACAGTGAGGGCACTGTCAAGTTTAAGTTTGGGGGTGTGCTCGGTAAGCTTTCTTCCATCGCATTCATTTGTATATTTTTCATTTGCATACTCATTTAAAAACCAATAAAAATCGAAAAAATTTCAAAAAATATAAAAACTTTGTCGTCAAGTTAACTAATAGGGTAACTTAGATTTTTATTCCGAAAGTTTAGTTGATACGTTAGAAATAACTAAATTCTAGGCTTAGGAATTGAAAACCCTAAAAATAACCCTACTTCTGTTTAACTTTGGAAAATATATGTCCTTACAGTTTTTTTTGAGAAATAGATAATCTTGAGTTCAAGTCTTGAGTTAAGTCAAGATGAAGGGAAAATATTGAAGCTTTACTGAAGGATAAGTCTGAAAAATAGTTTCTATTCTTAAGTCCAAATTTAGAAAGTATATACCCTACAAACTGCACATACACGCACCTTGAAACTTGGGATAGTAAAGGATACCTAGAAATACTCTTGCCTGATAGCCTAATATGAAAAAAAACGGTATTTAAAGCTAACCACCTAAAGAGCATCATTGAAAATATATATCCGGTCTTGAAAATAAAAAGAAAAAAAGAAAAAAGAAAAAATAAATAAAGTCAAGACCTGGAAACTGCTATTTACGCTTTAAGCTCACACATTCAGTAATCGGCCGTTAGTGACTCAAGAAGCATTAATAGTCGCATGAAAGATGTGTGAACAACACCGACCATCATTAAATGAAAAGAAGTAATATTAGGTATTAGCACAAGGGTATTATAACTTGAATTGAATTCTTGAGTGTAGGGGTGCAAATATACACACACGTAAGGGTATACAATCGATATTTGGAGGAAAGATAAAAATGAAGAATAAGACTTATGTTTTCTGTAAAGTTGATAAAAATCCCTGATTTGAGACCGCGCTTTAAAAGGAAAACTCAGGAGATACCAGCAACTTTCTAAACTTTTTGGGAACATATAGGATCTGATGTTAAATAGATAGGAGGTGTGAAACATAAGGGTTGGATATTTCTAACTTAGTATAATAGAGTTTCTAATTTAGATACTAAACTGTAGGAGTAGAATCAACGTTAACTTATGAAACTAGCTTGATGGGATTTTGTGGGTAGTATCCGCTGAAAACCCTCAGGAGACAACACTCCTCCTACTAGGGACACCTAGAGGTTTAACGACTTATTGCACGTGCTCGGTGCAATCGCGTTCCCTGCGAAAGTGAGGCTAGGATTTTGTTTTGCTCGAGACGAGTAAAAGATAAGTTTGGGGGTACTTGTTCATATCAGAAAACTGTATTTTAATACCACTCATTCGTTATCTATTTTGTTATATATCGGTACTATTAACCAGTGTCTGCTCAGTAATAAAGATTACAGGTATCCCTGAAAAAATACTGGAAATACACTTAAAATCACAGATATATCATTTGTGAGCCAACACTGCAACCAGAACTGGAAACCGACCAATATCCAAAGAGTTTTTGCGAATAAAATGTGTGCACAATATTTTGGTCCAACACATAGCATGTGTGCACACATGCTCTTTGGCACATGGACCATGATGGGGCAGCCATAAATCATGGCACAAGTGGGAATGGTGTGATGTGCATTAATGGTGCATTCAATGCATAAAGTGTTGATGTGACTCATAGCTACAAATTTCCCTCCAAGCCCTGAGTGCATCCAAAGCCTCTACTGACCAAGCAAACAACATCAGAGTGATGTGGGGGACAAAACAAGCCAACACATAAAGAACGAGACCCAGAGCTCGGATTTGACCCAAGATGAGCACCATTGTGGCCATCCACTTTTTCCCCAAATGCCCCCAGTTTTCTGTGGGGCCCCCTTGCTGCCTTGTCATCACATTTTTATTGTTTGTTTATTCAGTTTTTGAGCCTTTAAAAGCAGAACTAGGCAGCAAGGATGAGGGTCTCACATTGTATCTTTCATTTTACACTTCAACTCTTTTGTTTTCTTTTGTTCTCTTATACATAGCTAACCCCTTGAGTTCTTTTCCTTAACTTGATCTTGCAACCTCTTCTTTAAGCTTGCAAGGTTAAGCTTTGGTTATTGCACTCAAGGATTGTATCATTACTTTGGTATGAATAAAGCTTTCTCTTTGTGCCTTCATTTCACCCTGGGATCTTTATCTTCACTTGATCTTGCAACCTCTTCATTGAGCTTGCAAGTTTTAGTTTAGGTATTTGATTCCATGGTTTGTTATGTGCTCTTGGGTTCCTAGTTCTTCTTACCTTGCTCTTTTATATTCATGCTTTACTTTCTTGCACTTTAATACTTGCTTTAATTACTTGCACTTTAAATTCCATGCACTTACTTACTTGTTTTGTTTTCTTCTCTTTTCTTTGTTCTTTTCTTTGCTCTTTTGGTTTGTTATTGTAATGTTTGTGGATATGTGTTGTTAGGAAAAGAGAAAGATATTGTAAGTAAAGGTTCCGTTTCCCATTTCCTTTTCCGGTATTTTCCATTTGAAACTTCGCCCAAACCTTACGCAAGCGCTCCGTTAGGCACCCTACCCTACCAAGATATCGGTGATTCCTAATCGCGACCGGTTGCATTCGGATTGGCTGGAGGCGAAAGAAAGAGACAAGAACGGACGGACAAGGGTAAATAAGCCGGATTCCACGAATACCGTGCTTAAGCACCCTAATCCACGTTGTTGCCGATTGCTCTAGCTTCATTGGTTGAGTTTGGCTCAAAGGACTTGAATACGGATTTTCTTGACTTACACTATCCTATCTAATCCTAACAAATGGTTACTTTGCATATAACACTTAGGATAGATATGAACAATTCCACCCACGCGCATTAATTCGTCAAAACAAGAACTAAAAACGCTCCGTCTCCCTGTGGATCGACCCGTGCTCATCGTGGCTAGCTGCAAACCGACACCGTCCTGATCGCGGTTACACTTTAGAACTCTTAAAACTCGACATGCCAAAAGTGTGCGATCAGAGCACGATGCCATTTTAGCCGTAGGTGTGGGCTCAAGCAATATTCCACCTCTTGATATTCCTCCGGTGGATGTTCCCTTTATTCTGTCTACTGCTCATAGACAGGTTGCACGGGCAGCTCGGGAAGAAACTGAAAAGTTACTTCAAGGTAACGAAACGCTTAGTCTTTTATTAGAACCCAATCCTCGAATTTTGACATACGCATTTTCTGCAGGGCCAAGTCTTGGTGATGGGATGACAGGTGAAACTCTGATAGTTACAGTGCCCGAAGTTGCTACTCTTACTCAGGAGTCCGGGACTATCCAGACGGCAGCTCTTTCTCCCTGTGGCTCCTTGGTATCGGCGGGCGTCGCAAGCATTACGACGGCCATTGTCGAGTCAGGGGATGAAGCTATAGGCGCGAAATCTATTCCTCCGAGGGAGAGTGAAGAATCCGGTATACCCGGTGACGCCTCCGTCATGGTTCTGGTCCATGATTTATCAGGTAGTCTTTGGGCCACCGTTTTATTAGTTTTTCAATCCTGTTCAGCCATTCTGATGATATTTTGTCTGTCTTGAGTATAGGCGCGGTGAATCCTGAGGCCGTGCCGTCTGAAAAAGTACCGTCGGTCGCTGCTCGAACGGTCACCGTCCCCTTGCCTTCTTTTGTGCCTCTTCAAATATTGGAAGGTATGGGTTTTTGACTTACTTGTTCCATTGTGGGTACCATTCTCCTTGTATTGACAGTACATCGTCGCAACTCTACAGGAGTCTTTTTCGACCACATATACCAGGTGTTGAACCCGCATTTCTCCTTTCAGTCGGAAGTCATTCCACCTTCTGCTATTGGTTAGTATATTCTTCAGCTAACGTATCCCTTCTTCTTTTGCAAATAGTCGTATTGTTGCTAATTCTTCTTCATATTGATCATAGCATCACGGGTCGGAGGAGGAGATGAGCGAATAGACGTGCTTCCGGTACTCCCCATCCTACCGCCTGTCACAGCCGGTATAATAGGCTCTATCCCTCATGTGTTTTCTTTATTTCCCGAGTTGAAATTTGACCGTAACACATTTTGCAGCAAGTGCACCGGCTCCGACTCCTTTTAAGTCTCGTATTCCAATGCCCGCAAGGCCCTTCCCTAAATGCATATCTTCCAGGGGCGCTGCAAACAGCCGGCGAATGTTGAACGAATTCATCGAAGATCTTAACGCCGAGGCCTTTACTTCTTCTACGGATTTTGTCATTGAAGTTAATCCAATGTTGGCAACACTCGTGAACTTCCATGATGAAGATCTCGTCGGCTCTTAGGTCGCTTACTGTAGAAAGATCGAGGCTTGCTTGCACGAGATTGAGCTCAAACGTCCCGCTCCTGAAGTATTGGCTTCGAACTTCCAGCGGACTGCGTAGGTCGATCATAGTGTTCCTTTCATTCGGCATTTTGAACAAGAGGCGACCCTGAGACGAAAGGAACATGAGGTGGCTTCCAGCGAATCAGTCCGACTGCGTGCCCAAATTGAAGCAAATGCCGCACAGCTAAAAGCTCTTTTTGACAATCTCCAGAAATGTATTTCGGATGGGTTGACGCTGAGGCAGACGCTTAACTTTACCGAGCGGGTCATGCAGGACTGTGAAGCTGCCATGCTAGAAACCGATGAAAAGCTTTCGTCCTGTTCGCGACAACGGGCCCAAGTTGAAGCGGAGTTGGCCGCGGTGGCTGATCACGAGAAAGGATTGAGAGGAGCGCGCGAGCGGCTTGCTGATTTGTTGAAGACACCTCCTCCTCAATAACAGTCTTTGTACCCCCTCCCCCCTTTGTATTGACTGTAAACTTCCGATTTATGAACAACATGCATTCATTTTGATTCCTTTATGAAATGTATCTTGTATTCACTTGAATTCATGAATAAAAGACATGTTTTATTTCATATTGACGTGTCCCTTTGGCAAATGAGGCCCGTAGATAGTCTATCTTGATCTCCTTACAGGACAGCGATGGCTTAGAAAACAGGTTTGGATCTCCCGCCTGAGACTTTTCAACTTTATGAGCTATGAGGGTCTCATAAAGACTTTTCCCCCTACGAGTCGAGAGGATCCCGTAGGTGTTTTTTCTCCTTTAGGAGTCGTAAGGACTCCTAAGTGTGTTTTCTCTTGAGAGTCGTAAGGATCTCCCAAGAGAATTTTCCCACTTACAAGTCGAGAGGACTCGTAAGTGGTTTTTTTCTTGTCGATATTCAATTTTGGAGAATATGGCCCGTGGATAGTATACAATAGTCAATTTGGACCTGCTTGTAGGGCAGCGGTGGCTTGGGAAACAGGTTTGGATCTGATGCCTAAGACTTTTCAACTTTATGATCCGTGAGGGTCTCATAAAGACTTTTCTCTCTACGAGTCGAGAGGATCCCGTAGGTGTATTTTCTCCTTTAGGAGTCGTGAGGACTCCTAAGTGCGTTTTCTCTTGAGAGTCGTAAGGATCTCATAAGAGAATTTCCCCCCTTACAAGTCAAGAAAACTCGTAAGTGGTTGTTTCCCTCCTTGTCAATATTCGACTTTGGAGAGTGTAGTCCGTGAATAGTATGCAATAGTCCATCTTGGACCGACTTGCAGGGTCCCAGTGCTTAGGAAACAGGTCCTTATCCCCGTTACCTAAGGCTTTTCCCTACGAGTCGAGAAGTTCTGCAGGAACATTATTTTCCCCACGAGTCGAGACGAATCGTGAAGTTCTCGCAAGGATGTCCTAACGTCACAGTTATCTCCTGCTAATAGAAGTCCGTTAGGGTCTGTGGTACTAGGTTTTTTACCCGTCGTACCGTCGCGTTGGCCGATGTATTCCTCGATACACAATCTTTCTGTTCGAGTAGCCCCACAACTGTCGTGTCTCTGATCCCTTCGGGGGCTGAAAAAGACATCTTCAAGTAATCTTTTAGGTGATATTACCGTCGAAAAAGCAAGCGTTAGGGATATTCCATGTCGCTTTTTACTTGAGGTTAGGCTCAGTTTGGAAGCCCCAATGAGTCATGACCACTCCGCGCTGGAGTGGGATGATCTCCAATAGTCTTTCAGGTCTCATTTGAGTTGACGTCAAGACCCTGAAGCTAGGGATCTTCCTTTGCTTCGTTTGTTGATATTGTGTCTACAATATTGCGACGAATGTCAAGGTTGTCTTTGGGTTATCTGTGAACCGTCGAGATTTGGAACTAGGGGACTTTGCCATGGCCCCGTTTGTTGATGCCTCGTCTATATCCTGCTAGAGGAAGGAAGAACGTTGTTGTTGATCTCTAGGCTGTGGATGCTGCCGTCGAGACTTAGAACTAGGGACTTTGCCATGGCTCCGAGATAGTCTCTAGGTTGTCTGTGGACCGTCGAGATTTGGAACTAGGGTACTTTGCCATGGCTCCGTTTGTTGATGTCGCGTCTGTATCCTGCTGGAGGGAGGAAGAAAGTTGTTGTTGATCTTTAAGCTGTGGATGCTGCCGTCAAGACTTGGAACTAGGGACTTTGCCATGGCTCCGAGATAGTCTCTATGTTGTCTGTGAACCATCGAGATTTAGAACTAGGGGACTTTGTCGTGGATCCGAGATAGTCTCTAGGCTGTCTGTGAACCATCGAGATTTGAAACTGGAGGACTTTGTCATGGCTCCGTTTTACTTACGTCGTACCTGCTTCCGATTGGAATAAGAAGGAACGCCGTTGTTGATTTCTAGGCTATAGATGTAGCCATCGAGATTTGTCTTCCTTTTGATGAAGCCCGGTGGGGTAATATGGTTCCATTTCCGTTTGTGCCCATGGATTGTATACAGGGGTCAATGTGATCACACCTGTAGAGCAAAAGTTTTATTTTTTTTGTTTCTTTCCACGATGCTCTATCATTTCAGCTTTTTATATCGCGAAAGTCGCGATTTCCTACTCATTTTGGCTATTTTTCGCGGTGCCCAATCATTTCGGCTGTTTTTTCTTTTTACTCGCTGCTTTTTATTGCGAGTTGCCCAAACATTTCGGCTATTTTTATATGCATATATTTTACTCGCTGATTTTTATTGCGAGTTTCCCCATCATTCGTCTATTTCATATGCATTTTTGTCTCGCTGATTTTTATTGTGAGTTTGGAACTTAAGATCTGATACCAATCTTAGTATCAGCATCGCTGCGACTGGAATATGGCCAGGAGAGAATCATCATTTGCTTTGAAAGGACTTGGAATTTGATACTAATTTAGGCATCAGCATCGCTGCCACTGGAATATTGCCAGGAGCGAATCATCATTTGCCTTTGTCGATTTGAACAAAGGTGTCTTAGCAAACATGGTTAGGATCCGGTTGACTAAGGCTTTTCGACTTTACGAGCCGTATGGGTCTCATAAAGGTGTTTCTTCCTATGAGTCATGAAGATCTCGTAGGTGTGTTTTCTCCTTAGGAATCGTGAGGATTTTTAAGTGTGTATTCTCTTATAAGTCGTAAGGATCTTACAAGAGTGTTTTCTCCTTATAAGTCGAGAGGACTTACAAGTGTCGTTCACCACATGAGGACATTCCTCGTCTTTGGTGGGACTTAGTGGGGGAAAAATTTATTTGTGCCCGTGGATTGTATACAAGGGTCAATATTGAACCGCTTGTAGGGCAACTTAGGGAGTGTGATCGCTTAAGAACAGGTTCAGATCCCTGTAGCTTACGGCTTTTGAATCCTGTGAGTCGTGAGGGTCTCGCGGGAGGAATTATCCTTACGAGTCATAAGGATCTCGTAAGCTTAATTTCTCCTTAGGAATCGTGAGGATCCCTAAGTTTGTTGCTCCGTTGTGAGTCGTAAGGATCTCACGCAGGTGTTTTCTCCTTACAAGGTCGAGAGGAACTTGCAGGTGTTTTTTATTCTAACGAGATCGCGCGGTTTTCACAAACTCGCAGGTAGCCCTGCTGTTTTTACTCATGGAACCCTTTCGGGTTTTCATCCGTGCTCGTTTTTCTTTTGGATGTACCATTTTTTTTGTTTTTTTTAACGACGAGATTGCGCCCTTTCGGCTTTTCACAAGCTCGCCGGTAGCCCTGCTGTTTTTACTCACGGCACCCCTTCGGGTTTTCATCCGTGCCTATTTCTCTTGTGGGCGTACCGTTTTTTTACCCCACTGTTCGCCAATGGAATTTATGGGGGACTTCGCCACCAGGGCAGCTGTGTAGCCTGCGGGACTTGAGTTGCCATCCTCGCCGATGGGATTTGCGGACTTGAATTCCACTATCGCCGTGTTTGAGACGACGTATTTAATTTAAGGACATTACAGTCCATTGTTAGTTTAGGGACATCTCGATCCGTTGTTAGTTTAGGGACATCTCGGTCCGTTATTAGTTTAAGGACATTTCGGTCCAATGTTAGTTTAAGGACATTTCGGTCCAGTGTTAGCGAAGCTTTTTGCCGGATACTACTTATAGAGTGCTGACTCAAGAAGATAGCGAGCGGACACGAACGTCGTCATTTATCGTTAACCTAAGTTGTGACTTGTCAGGGGTAGTATTTCTTAAGGAAGCGGTCGTTTATTGGCCGGAAGGGTCTTTCGCCATGCATATCCATGAGCAAATAGGCACCACCTTGATAAACTTTGTCTATGACGTACGGGCCCTCATAGTTCGGCTCGAATTTCCTCCGTTTGGCACGGTTGGAGATCATAGGTCTTTTGACAACTAGCACGAGTTCGCCTTGGCGGAATGCTCTCGGCCTAGTTAGTCATTCGTATGAGCGCGTCATCCTTGCTTTGTAAGCTTCTAGGTTTTGCTGCGCCATGAGACGAGTTTCATCGAGGGCATCGAGCTCCTCAAGCCGAAGGTGGGCATTTTCTTCATCTGTCAGCTCATGTCGGACCGCTACTCGTAGTGAAGGTAGCTCTATCTCCAATGGAAGTACCGCTTTCGTGCCGAATACCAACGCAAATGGCGTGGTATTCGTGGCTGTTTTGAACGTGTTTCGATAAGCCCAGAGAGCTTCATGCAATCTCCCATGCCAGTTCTTTCTGTTTCTGGACACCGTCTTCTTTATGACCTTCGTCAAAGTTTTGTTGAAAGCCTCGGCTAGACCATTAGCTCGGGGATTATAGACTGAAGAGTATCTCTAATCTATATTAAGTTGCTGCACGAAGCGGTTGATCTTATGGATTCTGTAGGCCGTCCTATTATTCGAGATGATCCGTCATGGAGTGCCAGTAAATGACATATGTCCTAAAGAAATGGAGGATGTTCTCCGTCTTCACCTCTCTTAGCGGTACTACTTCGACCCATTTAGAGAAGTAATCGGTTGTCGCAAATATGAACCGATATCCCTTGGATGATATTCGTTCGATAGGCTCGATTATATCGGTTCCCTACATCTCGAACGGCCAGCTTTCCAGTGTTGGGTGTAACGGATTTGGATGCTGATGGATGAAGTCCCCGTGAATCTGGCACGAGTGACACTGCTTTGCATATTCAAGACAGTCCTGAATCATTGTGGGCCAATAGTAACCCATTCTCTTGATCTTTAACTTCATCTTTAGCCCAGCTTGATGGGAACCACGGAGTCCGTCGTGAGTTTCTTGGACGACTCTCCATCGAGAGCAATCTCCTCAGGGACTTTTTCTTTCCCCTTGTCTCTTTTGCTCGAATCTTTGTTTGTAGGCCCGAGGTTCCTTTCAGGCAAAGTACGGTTACGCGGCTAGATGTTCTCACAGTTCTTCGTCTCTTCTTCTTTTTCAGAGGTGGATTCTTTGAAAAGAGGGTCAAGGGCTATTTCTTCGTCAAAGTCTCTCCCGAAGGTAAGAACTTGAGATTTTCCTTTTTGTAAAAATGGAATTAACCATTTGACAGTTACCGGTTGCTCCTTTATGCTCATTTGTCGTGCTTCTCTGTTCCCTACGAGCTTTGCGCTTCATCCGCTTGAAGTGGTGTCAGTGAGAAACATATCCCTACCACTACTTCTTGAAAGCATTACACTCTTCGGTAGAGTGTGTGGCCCTCCGATGGTACAAGCAGTAGTTCGGATATACATCCACTTCGTTGGGGTACATACTTCCGGAAGTATTTTCTTTCAAAGGTGGCAGCTTCATTCCCACTGACAGAGCTTTGGCGAATTGCTTCCTTATCTTGATTCTGCTCTTGTTGGTGGAAAGGGCGCTTTGATCCGGTTGAGGTACTTTATGGCTTCTCATTACCGGAGCTTCTTCATCCTGACACCGATGCTTGGCCTTTTCTTATATGGCCTCTTCACGTTCTCGATCAGCTTTGCTCTTTTGAAGAGCTTCGCTCAGCGGCCTGTCGATCAGGTCGTCTAACGGTTCCAGGGATTTTGGCTCTGGTTCGGCCCCCAGTTTCTCTATGTCAGGAGCTTCTTTGCCATTTACCGATGAGTGAGAGATCATATGGCAACTCGCCCTGTAATCCTCGAGTTCTTCTGACGAGCCGTCTCCTTCATCAATGTCACTGTCTCCATTCTCAAGAATATGCTTGAGGAACTCTTCCAATGTGACCAGGGTCCGCGCCTTTTGGTTGTATTCCTCCGGTGCGTTGATGTATTTTTGCATACTCGTACGATTGTCGTCAAGCTTCACAGGCTTCTTGGTCCTCTTCTTTTTCTTTGAAGACTTCGAAAGCTTGGCCTAGAGGTTTTGTCTCTTGTTACCAACTTTCGGCGTCGAGCGTGATTCAGCATCCCGTCAATAATCTCGGGCTCCAGTGGGCTTTTCCATTTGATGGCCGGACACTCTTGAAGATCCTTCAGCATTCTTTTAGTTTTAGCCGAGAGGACAACTTTCCGCGGAGCATCCTCTACAAATGAGCATGATGCCCCCGGCGTATCCACCTTTTTAGGAGCGTGCTGCTGTAGCGGGTTTACCTTCCAGTTTTCGGACAGCACGGACTTTCCCTGTTCGTACTAGTCTTCAACCCAGTTTTTGAAGACATGGCAATCTTCGATTGGGTGGCCCATTATTCGGTGGTAGGGGCAGTAATTGGGATTGTTGACGTCGCCCAGTTGCAGTGGGTGTCTCGGATCCGACAGAGTAATGAGCCTGTTGCGCACCGCAAGTTCAAATAGTCTCCTTGTTTTATCCTGGGAGAACGAGTAAGGACGTCTCAACTTTTCTTCGAGGGATCTTGGTTTGTTGTTTTGGCGAGCTACCGGTTTCGGGTCACTCGGTTGTTGTTGAGCGTTGGCGACGAAGATCGCTTTCCCTTTGCCCTTTTCATTCCGAAGATCTTTCTTTGAAGAGGACGGCCTACGACCCATCCGGTCCATTTGGGCCAGTTTGTCAATCAAGGCATGGAAGGTGGTCGGCTTGAAGAACATCATAAACTGGGATATAGTTGCCTGGGGATCAAGGGTTCCCAGGAACATGCCCACGGCAGGCATTACTTCTATGCATTGTTCGTATTTTGACCATAGGTTACGCCATCGAATTGTGTATTGAACCCAGGTCTCTCCTGGCTTCACTCTGGCATTGATTAACACCGTGATCGGGATACGCTCACTTGCGCTCGCGATCCGCTGTGTGAATAATAATTCCATCTCCATGAATGTTTTGATAGAATCATTTGGGAGCTCAGAGTACCATTCAAATGCTGTCTCCGCCAAGCTGCCGACGAATTGGCGAAGCAGCAGTTTGTCATCGCCTTCGGTATTACCACACAAAGCTCTGAATTGAGCAACGTGTTGGTTTGGATTGCCCGTCCCCTTATACACATGGAATTTGGGGATCGTATATCCTGGAGGGTACTTAATTTGATCGTACCAGCCTGGATAAGGTCGCCCAGTCCTGACGACTTGGCCAGCCGCTTCGCTTGCCTGATGAACTCGTATTTGTTGAGCTATGTAGTCGTCAAGGGCAGCATTGGAGATCGTCTCTTCTCTGTCTACTGATAGAGCCGGAAGAGGGTTTGATGTCTCCCCTCTGTTGTCTTCAACAATTATTGGAGGGTCTTTGGCTGGAGGGTCCGAGTGGATCATCATCCCGACATATCTTGGAACAGGAGCGCCATCTGCTTCATGTTAATGGCTTGCTTCGCGGCTTATTTATCCTTTCTTTCTAGTACCCTCCGTAGGAACTCCATATCGGTCTCCTGATCCTGGCGCTGCTCAGACGATGCTTCCGGGCTTTCTTTCTGCCCAGTGAGTGCGGCCATCCTTGTCAACATCTCCTAGAGCTTTTGTTGTTGCTCCTGAACTTTTGTCACAGACCGTGTAAGTGGTTTATGGCCCGCGGAAGTACGGCTTTCCTCTTTGCTGGAAGCCATGTACACCGTGTGCACTACCATGCCCCTAGACTTGGGGCGTTTGGATCCACTGCCTTTGATATTTGCTGCCTACATGGGGATATTCTATGGCCTTCTCCTCTTGTGGGAGGTCAAGGTTGAGGGGGTCGTTGCAGAAAGAACCCACGCAGATGATACCTTCCATGGTACGATGGAGGGATGGTCTTCCTCTTGCCGAGCCTTCATCTTCTTCAGCCGGCGAGAGTAATCATTGTCAATTACAGAGTTTTAGACTTTCCGCCGAACTCTGTGAATCTTGGAGGACAGCCGCTGAGGAGGATGTTCCAGTTTTTCCTGCGTTGTGTTTTCAACAGGCGGAGGAGACTTCTTCAGTACAGCGGTTGGAGAGTTCTTGCGCACCCTCCTGAGCAGCTCGAAGTTGTTCCCAGTTGGAACAGCAGCGTCAATTTCCACTGTTGGAGCTGGTGCTGTTGGATATATGTATGCCCTAGAGGCCATTATATGATAGTGGATGTATCGATATGTGTATATATATATTCAGTGGACATTCTTGCTCGACATGATAGTATGCTATCTGGTTTACTTTATCTTGACATGTTCATTTGATCATGCATCTTACTCATTTGGTACATATTGATAAAGCCCTTAGGATATTTGCTTGACTACTGTGACTATGATGTAGATCATACTAGTGGGACAAGTGTAGTTTATAAGCATATCCTTGAAATGTTCCTAGTCGTAGGTGTATCGAGACAGGGCATCGATATTCCAGAATAGACTAGCGTATACGGTTCTTGTCCCATATGATGGGCGATGGATGATCCTATATCCAATGGTGTGGTGACACTAAAGACTGTATACGGGTGCTCAGTAAGACTGGGTACACTGAACGGACTCGCCGAGAACTCCTATGTGGTATTATATCTATCGTAGGATAGCAGTTCTCAGGTGACACTAGTACAGGTTAGTCTGTAGACCCAAGATCGTCATAGAGTCTTGTGTGTTCTCCCACTGTACTTTGATCTCCACCCTACCACGGCTCTACTGAGTCGTGCAAATAGGTGGATTTTGGGTACAGTCCAGAGGCACATGGAGGCAATAAGCGATAGGAGGGGTTTCGTCTCTCCCGGTAATGGGGGTTGATGTTGCGCTATGTACGATTGGCTATAACAGGAAGTCCCTGGCCAGGGCTAATAAGATTTACTGATAAGTGTTATCAGTAATTTCTCGATCTGTTATGAGCCATATACAGGTATAACTTATTGAGTTATTGGGGTCGACGATACCATCCCTAGACTCGATATGCAGTATATCTGACGAAGAGACCGGACTGTACGGTAAGTGTTGCCAGTTGGCTCGACGGGAGTTTTGACAGGTTCGTTTGTGTTTCTTCTGATCGCTCAATACTTGGGAGTCGTTACGTATAGCTTGTGCCACTGACGGTTTGTTGGCATGTGATGAGATCACTGTCTACTACTAGCGTATTGACGAGTCTTAGAGTCCCACAAAGGGGTCTCCTAGCTCAGGCGAAAAGATATGGGGTGCATATGAGATATGCGTGGGAGCTCAATTAAATGCGTGTAGTTGATACCATAATTTAATTGGGCGTTTACTATTGGACGGGTCATATGTGATATGACCGGGTTATTAAGTCAAGTGTTGATTTAATATTAAGTCCATTAGCTCATTTATTAAAACCTATTTCTTTATGATGCATGCATGAGTGTATGTATATGTTGATATGGATGCACACATGCAAGCATACATGTGTCATGGTTGATGATACATTGGTGGTGGCAATGCAAGACTCACATGGTAACATATCTATATATTTTGTTTATTTGAGAAAAGCAAAATGGCAATAAAATCATGGTTGACTATTCAACTCTCTTCTCTTGTGTTGACCAAAGTCAATACCATGGTTTCATTGCCCATGATTTGGTAGCCCATGGTTTTACTTAACCTCAAGTCACAAAATATCTCGATATTTTGTAACCATAGTTTAGGATGACATAATTCTAACTCATTTAGGATTATTTTGCATTATTCTTACTTGAGTCAAGTTTAGTCATCTCCTTCTTCCCCTCCCCTTCAAGCTCTCTAGGGTTTAAAAAGTGAGAGAAGAAAATAAAAAGAAAAGGTTTTTTAAGTGAGATCCAAACCCACATCACCAATCTATACTAGTCTAGCCCATTAGTGTAGGTTGTTTGCTCCACTTCTTCATAGATCAAGTGAAGTTAGGAGCTTGAGCAAAAGGACTTCGTGGTGGATCATCGTGGACTTGGAAGGATATAAGCAAACTGGTTCAAACCCTACTCGATCCAAGGAGTCACAAGAGGAGGTCTACAAAGGTTGTATTTCTCCCCACTTAGTGTTAGACACTACTTATTATGAGATACTATATGTTGTTACTCTATTTTTCTAGTTCGATTCATGGTTGGTATTGTTTAGCACCCCCTAAATATTTAATATAGCATGTGTGATGCAACCCAAAACCTAAGATGGTGCTAAAGAATCCCTACAGTGGTATCAGAGCCAAGCTAGAAACTTATACGACGTTAGATTAATTACGAAACCGAAACAACTCCAAAATACGATTTTCTGGAACCCTGAAAAAGTGCACTCTGTCGTTTTTTTAATGGGCTCGAAAAAAAATTTAGCAACTGCAGAAGCTTACATGTGATGTACTGAGAACACTGGAGAAAAACGAGGCAAATCCACCATGATTGAACCGGCCATATTGCTCATATTTCCGGCCTCAAATCCACCACGATTGAACCGGCCATATTGCTCATATTTCCGGCCTGGCCGGCCACCCTGCCTCAGAACAACCTCGTTTTCCTCTGGTGCTCTGGTCTGTAGATTTTGGGGTTTCAGGTGTTGTTTGTTTAGCCCAAAATTTCATGTGATGTTAATTTTGCTTAGGGGCTAATTCGGAGTATTTCGTAATCATAATTTTAACAATGTTTTTGGTAACTTGGATGACGTTAAACAGTTCGAACGAACATCACACACCACCTCATTACCCTCGTTGGAAATTTTCCAAATGTTGGAATTTTCCAAGTTAAAGATATTTGAATGTTCATGCAAGTAACCCTATGGACCCTCTAGAGGAACGTAACCCTAACTCAATACTATGACCATGGAACCGCGGCTAAACCTTAGGGTTTGCCGTAGTCCTGTGGCGCCATAGGTGAGGTAAGGGTTGACCCATTTATGGTTGGTCCATAGACACTGTGGCACGTTTTTTGGTATTTTAGCTTTGCTCAAGTGTTGAGCTCTCGGGGTAATTTGTGGATGTTTGTTGACTCGATCGAAAAGTTTAACATTGTCTAGGTATTTGTGAATGTGATACAATAATTAGAATCTACACTAATTAGTTTTGTGAAAAGTAATTAGTTGCGTGTAAATCTAATATTTTGGCCTCGGTAGAATCGGGAATCTTGTTGAATTACCCGACTTCTTTTGAAAAGGTGTTTTCATGGTTGAGACCTAAATATAAGATTTGCATTGTTAGGCATGAAATCCTGAATATGTGATATTCTGGGTTTATGATGTCTAAAGGCAGTGTTGATTCCACTTGTTGTACTTTTTCACTTTCTTTTCTGCGACCGTAAGTGTAGTATGTGGTGTATCACCGGTTTCGTTTCTATACATCAACGACAATTGGGGGATGCATACTTACTTACGTTGATAATATGTGATATTATATGTTGCTGAGATATGATGTACAGGATCGTCGTGAATGAATGGCCGGGGGTTTTATATGGGATGAGAGTTTTTATTTTCATTCATGTAAAATTAATTATATGTAATATTCTTTTATTGGGGCACTTCCGAGTTGAGGATGATGTCACCATTGTTGTATATTATTTACTTTTCTGCATTAGAATAGACCCAAGGAGGGGAGCACAAGTGACCGGGTTCTAGGGTTCGGTGAGAAGCTATCTCGCGGAGTCGAGACCGGGTCTCCTAAACTCTAGAATTGGTAGGGTCACTTGCCGCTCTCGTAGGGGTCTAGGGGTGTGGGCTTGGCTATTCATCGCGACTATGGAATCCGTATTTTCTATTGTTGGCTAAATACAAAATACGGACCTCCTAGTATATCCTGTAATTTCGTATATGTGCTTCTGCTGTTGATATTCTGTGAATGTGATCACTTTATATGATGAGACGAATGGTGTATTGTATATATGATATATAATAAATGCTGCTTATGTTTTACATCCGCACTAGTCCCACCCCGCTATGACGTTAGTTAAGTAACCTAACGGTGCATAACGGGACACTGTGGCGAATGCGGATGGAATAAGCGTACATTATATATTCGTTTCTTTTCTGTGATGGATTAAGGACTTAAATGATGGGACTACATTAATGAGATTAATGTAAAGAAAAATAAACTTAAAAGATGTTATAGAATCGGATTTGAAACCTACTCGGCTTTTTATGAAAAAGCAAGTTTTCAAAGTGCGGAGCTTAAGCTACTCCTTTTAAAACAATTTGATTCTATAACGATATCAAGTTCAAAGTGTTAAAGGTTTTCTTAAAAACCATTCGCAGTCCTCCGTCATTTTAGGAAGTAGAGTACTTAGTATTCGTGCTACGTATGTTGACTATAGCCAAGGCGTAGTGTACGGTAGCTAAGTGATGTCTTCCTACATAGCATATGATGCGATTAATTAGGATAGTCACATGATTATGTTGACCATAGCCAAGGGTCATGTGGGTGGGTCTAATTAATCATGAAATGACGAGTAGAACTTGACTAGTGCTTATGATATGTTGACCGTATCCAAGGTCATGAGTGCTAGGGGTAAAAACCATATCGTGAGTTTCAAGAGTT
The DNA here is from genome assembly GCA_030015575.1 of Agapanthus africanus. Lineage (NCBI taxonomy): Eukaryota > Viridiplantae > Streptophyta > Magnoliopsida > Asparagales > Amaryllidaceae > Agapanthus > Agapanthus africanus. The sequence continues at coordinate 769,535,741 of JASDDO010000019.1, read as the reverse complement.
GAAATTTGTAATGAGATTGCATACCTTCTATGTGATAGTAGGATCCCAATCCCACTATGAGCAAGAGTTTCTCCCAGGAGAGATTTGCACTTTACAATTAACTAACCCATTAGGTGTCTAGAAAGGTGTCAACGGGGCTACGCCTCTGAGAAAATGAGCTTTATTTTAATTAGGTTCGTGCGAAAGCACGGGAAACCTCCCTCAAAGTACCAGCCTAGCTGAACGGTTGGCGAAGTTGTAGAATGTAATTAATCCTGGCTAATTTTCTTTTTAAGGTTTGAAGGAAAATTTGATAAAACCAGTGGGAGACATCGATTAGATAAGATAATAACCAATCTGATCTTTACAAGAGCTTTCGCCGAGTGTATTCTTTTCTCTCTCTTAATGGCAGATACCAATGACAGGCCTTAAGCTTTTACTAGATAAAAACAAGCTGACCGGACCGAACTATAAAGACTGGTTGAGGAACATTAACATTTCTCTCACATATGATAAGGTATCATATGTCCTCACTGCCCCAGCCCTACCCATCCCAGGCCTTGAATCTTCTGTTGCAGATAGGGAGATCCGCAAAACGTAGGATATTGACTGTTCTGCTGCAAAATGCCTCGTGCTTGCATCGATGGACAATACATATCAAAAGCAACACGAGAAGATCTCCTTACAAAAGAGTTGTATGGGGAGCAATCTCATATCTTACGATACGAACCGTCTCGAAAGCTGTTTCAGATGCGGATGGCTCTTGGCACACTGGTAGGTGATCACGTTTTGAAGATGATAGCTCTTGTTGAAGAGCTTGAGGGCCTCGGATGGACAATAGTTAACGAGCAATATACTGATATTGTTTTACAGTCTCTTCCCTCTGCCTTTGCTCCTTTCATGGTGAACTTCAACATGCATAACATGGAGAAGTTACTACCCGAACTTCTCAATATATTGAGAAGTGCGGAGAGCACGCTTTAGGAGAAGTCTCCCTCTCTGCTTGTTGGACAATCTTCCTCCTCCGTCCCAAAAGCCAAGGCCAAGGGAAAGAATAAGAAGAAATTCACTAAACCGAGAGGTGGAATCAAGAAGGCAAAGGGAAAAGACAAATCCAAAGCTGAGGAGTCGGGGAAAGGATAATGTTTCTATTGCAAGAAGACGGGGCACTGGAAGCGAAATTGTACTAAGTACTTGGATCTCAAGAAAAAAAAGCATGGTGATGCTTCCGCTTCAGGTGTGTTTGTAACTGAAAACTGTTTCTCTATTAACTCTGCTTCCTGGGTACTGGATACTGGATCGGATTCTCATATCTGCAATTCTATGCAGGGGTTGAGAAATAGCAGAGTTTTGAAGACCGTTAATCACACTCTCCAAGTTGGAAATGGTTCCAATGTACATGCAGTTTCAGTGGGAGAGTATCACCTATGGTTGCCGTCGGGTTGTATATTGGTTTTGAACCCATGTTATTTTGTACCAAGCATGCTTTGTAATATAATATCCGTTTCTTTGTTAGACAATGAAGGATATCATTTTATATTATGAACATTAAACTAAATCAAGAGTTGATTGTTCCGATGTACTTAATAACGGGATATACATCCTAAATCAACACCCAGTTTTCAACATACAACACACAAATAAAAGAAAATTTTCAGATATAAATGAAGCTTTTCTTTGGTATTGTAGACTTTGTCATATTAATGAAATAAGACTAAACAAGCTTCATAAAGATGGATATTTAAATCCTTTTGAGTATAAATCTTATGCGACTTGTCAATCTTGTATCAAAGGGAAAATGATCAAAACTCCGTTTACTGGACACAGAGAAAGAGCTACAGAGCTCTTGGGCCTCATACATAGTGATGTATATGGGCCAATGTCTACACATGCGAGAGGTGGTTTTTCTTACTTCATAACTTTTACTGATGATTTCTCAAGATTCGGTTATGTGTTTTTATTAAAGCATAAGTCAGAAGCTTTCGAGAAATTCAAGGAGTACAAACTTGAAGTAGAAAAACAAATTGGAATGAGCATCAAAATACTTCGATCAAATCGAGGTGGAGAGTATCTTAGTACAGAGTTTTCGAACTTCCTAAAAGAGAATGGGATTCTCTCTCAGCTCACTCCCCCTTACGCACCACAGCACAACGGTGTGTCAGAGCGGCGGAATCTTATCCTATTAGATATGGTACGATCCATGATGAGTGATGCTGAGTTGTCACTTTCCTTTTGGGGGCATGCATTGGAGACTACATCTTTTCTATTGAACGAAGTTCCAACCAAGACAATGTCTACCACTACATATGAGATATGGTATGGGAAGAGACCATCTCTTAAACGAGTTATGATTTGGGGTTGTCCGGCTTTTGTTAAAAAGAAGAATCCAGACAAACTCGAGACACGGTCGGTCGAGTGTATATTTGTAGGATATCTGAAACATTCGTTTGGGAATCTTTTCTACCATAAGGAGGAACAAAAGGTGTTTGTTTCTCAACATGCCACATTTTTAGAAAATGAGATTTTTCCAAATGATACTGATGGCAATGTGGTAGATCTAGAAGAGGTTCTAGAGACACAAGTTACAAATGACAACTTGGTTGAACCTGATGTTGCAACAGAATCTTATGAACCTCGGCCACTCCATAGATCTGGTAGGACATCTCGCCCACCGGAGAGATACTATGGTTTTCTCATTGACGGTGATAGAGAAGATTGCATCATGGATGATGATGACCCTACCAGTTTTCAGTAAGCTATCACGAGTGGTGACTCTGTGAAGTGGCTGGATGCCATGAGATCCGAAATGGAGTCTATGTACACCAACAAAGTATAGTCTTTGGAGGATGTCTCTGGGGTAAAACCCGTAGGGTGAAAATGGATCTTTAAAAGAAAGATCGGTGTAGATGGGCAGGTGGAGACCTATAAGGCAAGGTTGGTGGCGAAAGGTTTTCGTCAAAGACCAGGACTGAACTATGACGAGACTTTCTCTCCGGTAGCCATGCTTAAATCCATTCGGATCCTACTTGTTATTGCTGCTCACTACGACTATGAAACCTAGCAGATGGACGTTAAAACTATATTTCTAAATGGTGATTTAGAAGAATGCGTTTTTATGGATCAGCCAGAGGGCTTCATTGACAGTGGGAGCAGCGGGAAAGCATGCAAGTTGCTTAAATCCATTTATGGATTAAAGCAGGCATCACGGAGTTGGAACATCTGTTTTGATGATGTTATCAAAAAGTTTGATTTCGTCAAAAATCCAGATGAACCTTGTGTTTATAAGAAGTCTGTAGGGAGAACTGTCGTATTCCTCGTATTGTACATGGATAACATTCTTCTGATAGGAAATGACACTCCTATGCTACAGTCGGTCAAATCATTCTTATCACAAAGGTTCTCCATGAAGAACCTGGGTGATGCCACGTACATATTGGGCATTCGGATCTATAGGGATAGATCCAAATGGTTATTGGGATTGTCCCAAACCAGGTACATAAACACCATCCTAAAGAGGTTTAGTATGGAAGACTTCAAGCGGGGTGCCTTACCCGCTTGCCATGGAGTCACTCTCTCCAAGGACTTTTGCCCAAAGCCTGATGAAGAGAGAGCTCGCATGAGTATTATTCCCTACGCTTCAGTCGTAGGATCAATAATGTATGTGATGTTGTGTACACGCCCTGATGTAGCTTATGCACTAGGTGCAGTAAGCATGTATCATTCAAACCCAGGGGAGAAACACTGGACTGCTGTGAAGAACATTCTTAAGTACTTGCGAAGGACTAAAGAATTGTTCTTGGTGTATGGTAACGGGGATCTCCAATTGGATGCCTTTACCGATTTGAGCTTTCAGAGTGATAAGGATGACAGTAAGTCTATCTCAGGGTTTGCATTTACCCTCAACGGAGGGGCGGTGAGTTGGAAGAGTTCCAAACAGGATACCGTTGCAGACTCTACGATGGAAGATGAGTACATTGCTGCAAATGATGTTGCCAAGAAAGTCATCTGGATGAGGAAGTTCATCTCAGAGTTAGGAGTAGTTCCAACCATTATTGATCTAATACCATTGTATTGTGATAATAATGGGGCTGTGGCATTGGCCAAAGAACCCAGGTCCCATCAGAAGTCCAGACATATCATGAGGCGATATCATTTGATCCGGAAGATAGTTAATCCCCACGAGATCGAGATTAGGAGAGTAGATACAAAGAATAACACCGCAGATCCACTCACCAAGGCCCTCCCTCAGCCGCAGCATGAGCGACTTTTTAAGATGTTGGGTATGAGATAGGCCAATAATTGGCCTTAGTGCAAGTGGGAGATTGTTGGATATATGTATGCCCTAGAGGCCATTATATGATAGTGGATGTATCGGTATGTGTGTGTGTGTGTGTATTCAGTGGACATTCTTGCTCGACATGATAGTATGCTATCTGGTTTATATTATCTTGACATGTTCATTTGATCATACATCTTACTCATTTGGTACATGTTGATAAAGCCCTTAGGATATTTGCTTGACTACTGTGACTATGATGTAGATCATACTAGTGGGACAAGTGTAGTTTATAAGTATATCCTTGAAATGTTCCTAGTCGTAGGTGTATCGAGACGGGGCATCGATATTCCAGAATAGACTAACGTATACGGTTCTTGTCCCATATGATGGGCGATGGATGATCCCATATCCATTGTTGTGGTGACACCAAAGACTGTATACGGGTGCTCAGTGAGACTGGGTACACTGAACGGACTCGCCGAGAACTCCTATGTGGTATTATATCTATCGTCGGATAGCAGTTCTCAGGTGACACTAGTACAGGTTAGTCTGCAGACTCATTGTTAGGATACGTGCGTGTTCAAGTTTAGTTTAAATACCGCAATCAAGACGGTTTCGCTTGTAGCTAGCCGGTTGAGTACGGGTCGTCCGCAGGGAGATGGGAGTCTTTTTCAAAGTGTTTTAACGAGTTAAGTCCTGTTTTCAGATTTTGTTGGATTATCTAAGTGTTGAGTTGATATTTAAAGAGAGCTTGTTAGGGTTAGGATTAGGTTAGTTTGAGTTAGGAGTCTCCACATCTTTCGTTGCCCCACTTAATATCGGTGTTACGGTAATCGGCAACAACGGGGATTAGCACGACTAGGAAGGAACTTGCGAGTATAAGCTAGGCTTTCCAACGCATAGTCCTTCCTTTTGGTGCTTGTCCGTCCGTTCTTGGCTCTTATCCATAACCTCCGGTTAATTCAACCACAACCGGTCTCACTACGGAATCACCGCTATCATGTAGAATAGAGTGCCGTAAGGAGCGGATTGTGGTTCAATTAACGGGAGTCGATTTAAGTTGTTGGGAAAGGAAAGAGTGAGAGAGATTTCCTTCTCTCAAACTTCCCTTATCCTACCCTAACAAGTATAAAACTACTCACACTTCATGATAAGGAAAAACAAAACAAAACAAAAGAGGAAGATAGAAAGAAGGAGATTAGAAGAATACGACTAACTATTTGCGACCTCACCTTGGCGAGGATCGAGCGTAAGTATCATTGTCGTATGAATGATAAAGAAAAAGAGAGAAAAAAGAAACAATCAAGCAAATAACAACAACTACTTAACAATTAAAATTACAACAAATTACAACAAGTAAAGAAAGAGACAAGCATGATAATAAAAATGGTCTTCTTTATTCATCACTCTTCACTCAAAAGCTCACTACAAGTTTAATGGAGAAGAGGTGAGAAGAGGAAGAAGAACAATACTAAAACTAGGCAAAATGAAAATACAAGAATTGACCCTTTCCTTCACAAAGTTCTGGGCTATTTATAGGCCAAAAAATGAAAACCTAGGGCAACCACCAGAACCCAAACAAAAAGACCAAAACACCCCCCAAAAATCTGCAGGCTTGGCGCCTAAACGGCCGCGGATCAGCGGCCTGGACCCACCTTTTGCCGCGGATCCGCGGCCTTATGGTCGATTTGGGCTTTCATCTTTTTTGGGCTTCCCTGGTTTGATGTGTACATAATTCTGGTACATGTATTTTCTCAATTTGGCTCCACGATTTTTCCAGAATTTCTGTTGAGGGAAAGGTGGACTTTTTGTCAAGATTTTGTCATGATTGCCTCGAGCTCCGCGTAGATCTCTTGGATTTTGTGCTACCATTGAGCCTTGTGCATGAGAATGACATTGATTCGACCTTTTGTCTTCCTAAACTAGTATCTGGCAACATACGGATGAAGAGCGGAGACCGTGTTTTATCTGTGGTTGGCAGGAACCCGGATTTTTTCGTGTTTTCCATGAATTTCACCGTTTTAGAACCGAGAACCTGTATCCTGCAATTGACTAGCAAACACGGCTCAAGAGTATCTACGGATATGCAATGTGATAAAAATTGGGCGGTATGAAAATGCAAAAATCTGATATGAACAAATACCCCCAAACTTATCATTTGCTCGTCCCGAGCAAAGCCTATTTATTCACAAAAAATTTCCTAACCTCACTTTCGCAGGGAACGCGATTGCACTGAGCATGTGCAACAAGCCGTTAAACCTCTAGGTGTCCCTAGTAGGAGGAGTGTTGTCTCCTAAGGGTTTTCAGCGGATACTACCCACAAAATCCGGTCAAGTTGGTTTGTAAAAATGACTAAGTTTCAAACCCTAAAGTTTTGTTTTAGAGAATAACAATTCTATAATCCTAAGTCTAGACTATCGAACCTTTATTTTTCACACCTCGCTTCTTATTTAACTACAGATTTTATATGTCTTTACGTGTAGTGCAAATAGTGTCGTTAAGTTCCAGAAGGATCGATTAAAGTCATCATGTCGCACAATAAAGCCCAGATAACAATTTTAAAAGGATCACATAAGTTTTATAAAGAGTTAAGCATTTTTCAAGTTTCGTTTTCCAGTAAGGTTTCAACTTCAGAATTTCTATCTTCCTTAACAGGAAACTAAGTCGTATTTTTCACTCCACCTTTAACTTGTTTTCATTTCATACACACCTCTGTGAACGTGCAATAGTCTTTATCATAGAATAAAACCTTCATATCTCCGTTAAAAATTTTTAAAAGCCTGTCTTTTATCAAGATTATTCTCACACAAAGAACCGTTAGGAATTTTAACTCGGAGAGAACACTTGCTTGACTTTGTTTTAAACTGGACTTTCTAGGCTTCTTAGCGAGCTTTGGGCCAATGCACCCAAACCAGTTGGTTTTAGGGCATTAGGTGTAGAAACACCCCAGCGGACTTAATTACTCAAGTTACCTAGGTCCAAAAACAAAAGACAGTTTGTCGTGAAAATCAGATGATTTAATACGAACGGAGATATAACCGGCAGTTCAAATATTTTTTTGGATAAAAGACGTGTTTAGTGGGTTTGGTGTGTAATCATTCCAATCAAGTTTCAGATGGGTTATTTTTCAGACTTAGCTCCAATTACGGCATCAATAACATTCCTTCATATTCGCTTTACTTCATAAACTATTCTTGACATTACTTATTTCAGAACAAACCTATTTGATCCTCAGAAAATCATTTATCTGTTTAAAAGTTTAAACATGAAAGACTTGTCATCTAATTCCCAAAATCTTACGACACGTGTAGTGTGATGTAAAGACGTATATCAGCTATAGTTAACTTCAAAGGAGAGTTATCTTTCAGGTTTTCAAAATCCAAACATAAGATTTAGTTATTCCTATTTTTTCAAACAAAACTGTCGAATGTTGAATCAGAGTTCTTCCACAAGCTAACTTGACAAAAAAGTTTTTATATTTTTTTAGAAAATTTTCAAATTTTTATGGATTTTATGGATATTAATATGCAGATGCAAAATATACATATGAATGCGAAGGTAAGAAATGCGTACCGAGCGTACCCCCAAACTTAAACTGGACAGTGTCCTCACTGTCGTAGCATGAAGAGAGCAGTTGGAAGGTTCAAAATTGTCGGTTAGCGATACATAAATTTTTATTTGTTTTTTTGTTTTTAAAGAAAAGAAAAAGAATATACACTAATATATACAAAATGGTTTGTACATACCCCCAAACTTATTTGGAACAGTGTCCGCTGTTCTAGGCTGGATAACCGAAGTTTGGAGGTAGGCAGAGGAAGATCATTCAGGGTAAATCGGCTCCTGTAAGAACAGGAGCTCCTCTGTTGGTTCGGCGCTAAGGTACGGTTTGCATCGGTGTCCGTTCACTTTGAAGAGTGAACCGTCCTTTGGATTTTCCAAATCCACGGCGCCCTGCGGATACACATTCCGCACAAAATACGGCCCTTTCCAGCGAGATCTGAGCTTTCCAGGATGGAAGTGAAGTCGGGTGTCGTAAAGCAGTACCTGTTGACCAGGTACGAAGGTTTTGCGCAAAAGGTGTTTATCGTGAAACACCTTCGTTCGATTCTTAACGACAACCGCGTTGTCGTAAGCCTCATCCCTAAGCTCGTTCAGTTCGTTCAACTGCAGCTTCCGATGGCTGCCCGCATCATCAAGAGACAGATTCAGCTCCTTTATCGCCCAAAATGCGCGATGCTCTATTTCGACTGGTAGGTGGCAGGCTTTTCCGTACACAAGCCGATAGGGAGACATGCCAAGGTCGGTCTTATAAGCGGTTCTAAATGCCCAAAGGGCATCAGTAAGTTTCAGAGACCAATCCTTACGGTTCTTGGAAATCGTCTTCTCCAGTATCTGCTTGATTTGCCGATTTGAAACTTCGGCCTGCCCGCAAGTTTGGGGGTGGTAGGGCGTAGAGAGCTTATGATTTATGGAGTATTTCTGCATCAAGGCTTCGAAAGTTTTATTGCAGAAATGACTTCCATTGTCGCTAATGATCGCTCGGGGGTGCCCAAACCGTGAAAAAATGTTTTCTTTAAGGAACCTAACGACAACCTTGTTGTCGTTAGTTCGGCTGGGCACAACCTCGACCCATTTAGAGACGTAATCAACAGCTAGAAGGATGTACAAGTTCCCAAAAGAGCTGGAAAACGGCCCCATGAAATCTATCCCCCAAACATCGAAAATTTCCACAACCAAGATCGGTTGGAGCGGCATCTCGTTCCTCCGGGATATCCGGCCCATGTGTTGGCACCGGGAGCAAGTCTTGCAATAGTCGTGAGCGTCTTTGAAAAGTTGTGGCCAGTAGAAACCACATTGCAAGATCTTCTCAGCTGTCTTTCTGGGCCCAAAATGCCCGCCACACGCTTGATCGTGGCAAAATGACAGCACACTCTTGAATTCCTCATCAGGGACACACCGACGAATAATCTGGTCGGGACAGTACTTGAACAAGTAGGGTTCGTCCCAGTAAAAGTGTTTTACTTGGGATAAGAAGCGAAGTCTGTCCTGACTCGACCATTCAGTCGGTAGTAATCCCGTGGCCAAATAGTTCACAATATCTGCGAACCAGGGTTCGCACGATACTGTCAAGAGCTGTTCATCCGGGAAAACGTCATTGATCGGAATTGGAAGCGAAGGCGAAGAAGGAAGTCGTGAGAGATGGTCGACAACTATGTTTTCACATCCTCGTTTGTCCTTAATGACAAGGTCAAACTCTTGAAGCAAGAGGATCCAACGTATTAACCGAGATTTGGCATCTTTCTTCGCAAAAAGATGGCGCAGAGCTGAATGGTCCGTGTAGACAATGACTGGAGAGCCGATGAGGTAGGGCCTGAACTTTTCTAAAGCAAATACAACAGCTAAGAATTCCTTCTCAGTTGTTGTATAGTTAAGTTGGGCGTCGTTCAGGGTTCGGCTCGCGTAATAGATTACGTGCGGCATCTTGTTGATGTGCTGTCCAAGGACAGCACCGATGGAAAAGTTGGATGCATCGCACATAATCTCGAATGGGTGCGTCCAGTCAGGTGAAGAAAGAATGGGAGCAGAAGTGAGTGAGCGTTTCAGTGACTCGAATGCAGTCACACAGCTCGAGTTGAAGTCGAAAGGCGTGTCCTTTACCAGCAAAAGCGTCAAGGGCCTAGCAATCTTGCTAAAGTCCTTGATAAACCGTCTATAGAAACCGGCATGGCCAAGGAAGGCTCGGATATCTCTGACGCATCGGGGAGGAGGCAGATTGGAAATGACCTCAATCTTTGCTTTGTCAACCTCTATGCCATTTTGCGAGATGATATGTCCTAAGACAATACCTTCGCGCACCATGAAGTGGCATTTCTCCCAGTTCAAAGTGAGATTCTTGTCCTTACATCGGGTAAGGACAGCGTCAAGATGCAGCAAACACTCGTCAAAGGAGTCGCCGAAGATGGAGAAGTCATCCATGAAAATCTCCAGAAATTTTTCCACCATGTCCGAGAAAATTCCCATCATACACCGCTGGAAGGTAGAGGGCGCATTGCATAACCCAAAGGGCATGCGTCGATATGCAAACGTGCCGAAAGGACAAGTGAAAGTGGTCTTGTCCTGGTCTTTTTCGGCGATGGGAATTTGATTATAGCCAGAGTAGCCATCAAGAAAACAATAGTACTCATGTCCGGCCAATCGTTCAAGCATCTGGTCAATGAAGGGTAGCGGAAAGTGGTCTTTCCGCGTTGCGGCGTTGAGTTTTCTGTAATCAATGCAAACTCGCCACCCAGTTTGGGTGCGAGTAGGGATTAACTCATTCGTCTCGTTAGTGATGACCGTGATGCCCGACTTCTTGGGGACAACATGAATGGGGCTAACCCACTGGCTATCAGAGATAGGGTAAATGATACCACTATCTAGACATTTGACGATCTCCTTCTTCACAGCCTCCTTCATGACTGGATTAAGACGTCTTTGTGGATCCCGGGCTGGTTTGGCATCATCCATCAGATGAATGTGATGCTCAACGATCAGGGGACTAATCCCCTTGATGTCCGCCATGGACCAGCCAAAAGCTTGCCTGTTGCTGTGCAAGACCGCTAGAAGGGCTTTCTCTTGCTCGGGAGCTAGAGAAGCCGAGATGATGACAGGAAGGGTCTCGTTCTCACCTAAGTAGGCGTACTTAAGGTGAGACGGCAAAGGCTTGAGTTCGAGCCTTGGAGGTGAAATGATGGAAGGCAAGACTGGTGCAAAGGTCTCGAACTCAAAGGACTCCAGCAAAGGTTCAAAGCGAGTGTAGGCAACCGAGTTGGATGGTTCAGGTAACTCATCCGGAAAGTCGAAAGATTCAAACTCGGGTTGTGCGCGGCTAAGATCGTTCAAGAACGTGAAACACTCGTATTCGTTGTCGGGCGCAGAAGCAGCAGCAGGTTCGAAGAGAAACGCACTAGTGGCGTCAAGATTATCGTGTTCAAACAGAAACTCCTCGAATTCACACTCTTCTGGGGTGATCTCCTGGATCGAGCAGACATCCAGTATATGAGCATTAGGTTCGGCGGGCTGATTCCCCAACCTAAAAATGTTGAGTTCAATCGTCATATTTCCAAAAGAGAGGTTCATTGAACCATTGCGACAATTGATCACAGCATTTGAGGTTGCGAGAAATGGTCGACCGAGTATCACCGGAATCTGATTCCGGGGGTTAGCTACAGGCTGTGTATCTAATACAATGAAGTCAACGGGGAATATGAAGTCCCCGACTCTTATCAACACATCCTCTAGCTCACCCCTAGGATGGGTGATCGATCGGTCGGCCATTTGGAGAGTGCAGTGCGTGGGTTTCAACTCTCCGACGCCTAATTGCTCGTATACTGAATACGGAAGCAGGTTAACACTGGCACCAAGATCTAATAGTGCGCGGTTGATGTTCTTATCCCCAATAGTAATTGAAATCGTAGGACAGCCAGGGTCCTTCCGTTTTTGTGGTAAAGATTGGGTAAGGGCATCACTCACAGCACTAGCCAAGAAAACTTTCTTGGGTACCTGAGACTTCCTCTTTTTCGTGCACAAGTCCTTTAAGATTTTCGCGTAAGACGGGACTTGTTGGACAGCATCTAAAAGAGGAATGTTAATGTTAACTTGCTTAAATAACTCCAGAATCTTCTCCATTTGAGGATTTTGATTATTAGATCTCAACCGGTTTGGAAATGGGACATTTTGAAAATTGGTTGAGTCTAATGCTGGAGGAGGAGATTGTGGAGTTGGAACGGATCCCAGAATAGGTGTCTTCGTGGAGTGAGAAGTGGGTCCGTTCATAGCAGAAGAAGAGGAAGGAGAGCCTGTTGAAGAATGGAGAATAGGCTCAGAAGACGAAGAAGAAAAAGAAGAAGAAGAAGAAGAAGAAGAAGCGGCCGGGGTGTCATCGTTGATTCGCTTGCCAATGTTGTTTTGCAGCATCCTTCCCGATCTCAGTGTAGTCACGGCACTCACATTATGGTTTTGTTGTTCAAGAGCAACATGTGCATTATGTGGGTGACCGGGATTTGGAAGTGGCTGGGACGGGAGCTTCCCCTTCTCTCGCTCGCTTAAGGCCGCGTTCAGCTGTGCAATCTGGGCCTCGATGGTCTTGATGCTTTGCCCGTGTGCGGCAGTGTGTTGCACTAAAGATTGAATCGAAGACTGGATGTTGGCGGTGGATTGAGTCGATTGTTTAACAAACGCCTCCAGACTTCGCTCGAGCGAGGAAACCTTATCGTTGTTTGACGGAACAAAGTTGTTTGGTGGAAAAGAGTTGTTCGGTGCAAAGTTGTTCGTCTGGTTTTGGAAAGGTTGGGGTTGGAAGGGCTGCTGATATTGATGCTGAGTTTGTTGTGGCGCTTGTTGTTGCGGTGGAGGGGCCCTTTGGAAATTGTTGCCCTGGAATTGATTCTGATTCTGATTCCAGGCGAAATTGGGGTGGTTCCTCCAACCGGGATTGTAGGTGGAAGAGTATGGATCATTCCTCGGTCTTTGCTGGAAGGCAGCATTAACCTGATCCTGTCCTTGCGAGGGTGGATTGTAAGGACACTCTTCAGTCAAGTGGGAAGGATCGGAACAACAAGCGCAGATGGTACGAAGGGGGAGAACAGGGGTGGGGGCAGGAGCAGAAAATTTGCTCTCTATCGCTTCAAGCTTTCGTGTTATTGCAGCCATTTCAGCTTTCATCGCAATAGAGACATCGAGTTGGTGGATTCCTACCCTAGACTGACCGGTAGAAGTGGAGGTAGAAGAAGAAGAAGTCGGTCTGGTGCTCTCCCACTGTAGCGTTTGCTCCGCAAGGTCGTCAAAGAACTGCCACGCTTCCTCGTCAGATTTCGATAGGAAGTGGCCCTGACAGATGGTTTCCAGCAACTGCTTCGTTGCTGGGTTCAGTCCCTCGTATAAGGTTTGGCAGAGCTGCCATTTCTCTATACCGTGGTGAGGACACTGAACAAGAAGGTCTTTGTATCGGTCAAAGCACTTCCAGAAGGGTTCAGAAGGAAGCTGGGAGAATTGGTTGATTTCATTTCGAATCCTTGCGGTCTTATGATTAGGATAGAATTTTTTCAGAAACACTTTAACAAACTCGTCCCAGCTGGTGATTGAGTGGGAAGCGGTGCTATACAGCCATTTTTCAGCGAGGTCGCATAAAGTGAACGGAATGACCCGTAGACGTATAGCATCGTCCGACAGCTGGGTGGTTTTCATCATGGCACAGACATTTTGAAATTTGTTGATGAAGATATAGGCATCTTCAGATTCAAGCCCATGAAAACGTGGAAGCATGTTGATGAAATGGGGCTTAATTTCAAAGTTGTCCCCATTGGCCGGAGGAAGAGAAAGGCAGGTGGGAAGTGCAGAACGGGTGGGGTAGAAACGATCCTGGAGCGCGATTCGCTGCGGCGCTACAACAGGCGGAGGTGGTGGAAGATTGGTCTCCGTAGGAGGTGGAGCCAATCCAGCGGTGGTCAAAGAGATGTTCGGATTAAATCCTGACATCGCGGAAGAAGAGGTTGGTGAAGGTGAAGGTGAAGGTGAAGATGTACGAACAGAATTCCGGTCAACGTTGGAGTTGGCCGGCAAAGGAAGGGGTGAAAGAGGAGTGGACGGAGTATCGACTTCGGAGTCGATCGCGTAGTCGGTCGCGACTAACGTAACGCGGACTAGACGGGCGCTAGTGTCCCGAGTCCAAGCGGACATACACTAAACGAGTTTAGTATAGTCAAAGCGGAGAAGGTGAGGGTAAGAAAACGTCAATGGAAAAAGGCGATGGGTGGTGGGTGAAAATGGATTTGGCGACAAAAGGGCAAGTTTTTATAAAATTTTTTGATTTTTTCTTTTTTTTTTCTTTTTTTTTTCTTTTTTAGAAAGATTTTTACAGAAATATGTACGGAAATACGGCTTAAGCAATCACAAACAAGATATGCACAATCACTCCTAGATCTAGGGTAACCTAGGTCTACTAGACCTGCTCCTGAACTTGATTGTCGAAGTTAAACAGTGTCGAGAAACGGGCTTAACAATACACTGATCACGAGGCCAGGTAAGTGCAGAGATAAGGGGAGGTTGTCCAACGCTTTCGCGAAGTTCCTTAATTAAATAACCCTTTCTCTTTCGGCGGTTGCGCCTTTAACACTTTCCTAGACACCCCGTAAACAATATACGGTTAAGCGAGGTTCTAAACACGGTTTATCTTCTCCTAATGAGCGCGAAGTCCTTAGGGCTGAAGTCTAGTATTTTTTTTAATTTACAATGGACAATGCATATGCTTTAGTGATTTTTGGGGTCCTGGGAAGGGTGATGAAATCCCCACCCAATCTGGATTGGTTTCAAGCCCCTTAAGTCCGTATTAAAGAAATGCAAAGCAGTAACAAATCAACTGCAAACAATTTTTATTTGCGGCACAAAGAATCCTGCACAAGAACAGTTTATTGGAAGGGGGAGAAGAATTTGCGCAAAGAAGGTTGCAGAAAACACAGTTCAGTGGAGTTCAGAGGAGTGGAGAGAGGAGAGAGACTCACCAGAGAAAAAATTGCACCCTGAAGGCACTAAATGGCCGCGGTTCCGCGGCCAAACACCTACTTAGGCCGCGGATCCGCGGCTAAGTTGAGGAATTGGGACTCCGAAAAATTTGTGTGTCCTCTGTTGTGTGTCCTCTGCTTGTCTGGATGTGCTGAATCTTGATTTGATCACTGTATATGCTCCAGATTTGTTCAGTAGACCGTTTGTTCCGTTTTGTCCGTCGCGGTGTAGCCGCGAAAATGTGGGTCTATCTTCCCACGTCTTTGGCACTGTACTTGAACTCCGTATTTCCAACGTCTTGGCCATGGAAGTTGAACCTTGTATTTTCCTGCACACTTGCACAAAAGCTAATCAAAAATAACAAGATGATTTTTTTACAAAGTATATATTTTTTTTCGTTTTTTTTTTTTATACTTACAAATTAACCCGAAATTACACAAGGAAATAAACTACCGTCTCCCCGGCAACGGCGCCATTTGATTGTTAGGATACGTGCGTGTTCAAGTTTAGTTTAAATACCGCAATCAAGACGGTTTCGCTTGTAGCTAGCCGGTTGAGTACGGGTCGTCCGCAGGGAGATGGGAGTCTTTTTCAAAGTGTTTTAACGAGTTAAGTCATGTTTTCAGATTTTGTTGGATTATCTAAGTGTTGAGTTGATATTTAAAGAGAGCTTGTTAGGGTTAGGATTAGGTTAGTTTGAGTTAGGAGTCTCCACATCTTTCGTTGCCCCACTTAATATCGGTGTTACGGTAATCGGCAACAACGGGGATTAGCACGACTAGGAAGGAACTTGCGAGTATAAGCTAGGCTTTCCAACGCATAGTCCTTCCTTTTGGTGCTTGTCCGTCCGTTCTTGGCTCTTATCCATAACCTCCGGTTAATTCAACCACAACCGGTCTCACTACGGAATCACCGCTATCATGTAGGATAGGGTGCCGTAAGGAGCGGATTGTGGTTCAATTAACGGGAGTCGATTTAAGTTGTTGGGCAAGGAAAGAGTGAGAGAGATTTCCTTCTCTCAAACTTCCCTTATCCTACCCTAACAAGTATAAAACTACTCACACTTCATGATAAGGAAAAACAAAACAAAACAAAAGAGGAAGATAGAAAGAAGGAGATTAGAAGAATACGACTAACTATTTGCGACCTCACCTTGGCGAGGATCGAGCGTAAGTATCATTGTCGTATGAATGATAAAGAAAAAGAGAGAAAAAAGAAACAATCAAGCAAATAACAACAACTACTTAACAATTAAAATTACAACAAATTACAACAAGTAAAGAAAGAGACAAGCATGATAATAAAAATGGTCTTCTTTATTCATCACTCTTCACTCAAAAGCTCACTACAAGTTTAATGGAGAAGAGGTGAGAAGAGGAAGAAGAACAATACTAAAACTAGGCAAAATGAAAATACAAGAATTGACCCTTTCCGTCACAAAGTTCTGGGCTATTTATAGGCCAAAAAATGAAAACCTAGGGCAACCACCAGAACCCAAACAAAAAGACCAAAACACCCCCCAAAAATCTGCAGGCTTGGCGCCTAAACGGCCGCGGATCAGCGGCCTGGACCCACCTTTTGCCCCGGATCCGCGGCCTTATGGTCGATTTGGGCTTTCATCTTTTTGGGCTTCCCTGGTTTGATGTGTACATAATTCTGGTACATGTATTTTCTCAATTTGGCTCCACGATTTTTCCAGAATTTCTGTTGAGGGAAAGGTGGACTTTTTGTCAAGATTTTGTCATGATTGCCTCGAGCTCCGCGTAGATCTCTTGGATTTTGTGCTACCATTGAGCTTTGTGCATGAGAATGACATTGATTCGACCTTTTGTCTTCCTAAACTGGTATCTGGCAACATACGGATGAAGAGCGGAGACCGTGTTTTATCTGTGGTTGGCAGGAACCCGGATTTTTTCGTGTTTTCCATGAATTTCACCGTTTTAGAACCGAGAACCTGTATCCTGCAATTGACTAGCAAACACGGCTCAAGAGTATCTACGGATATGCAATGTGATAAAAATTGGACGGTATGAAAATGCAAAAATCTGATATGAACACAGACCCGAAATCGTCATAGTGTCTTGTGTGTCCTCCCACTGTACTTTGATCTCTACCCTACCACAGCTCTATTGAGTTGTGCAAATAGGTAGATTTTGGGTATAGTCCCGAGGCACATGGAGACAATGAACGATAGGAAGGGTTTCGTCTCTCCCGGTATTGGGGCTTGATGTTGCGCTATGTACGATTGGCTATAACAGGAAGTCCCTGGCCAGGGCTGATGAGATTTACTGATAAGTGTTATCAGTAGTTTCTCGATCTATTATAAGCCATATACCGGCATAACTTATTGAGTTATTGGGGTCAACGATGCCATCCTTAGACTCGATATACAGCATATCTGACGAAGTGACCAGACTGTACGGTAAGTGTTGCCAGTTGGCTCGACGGGAGTTTTGACAGGTTCGTTTGTGTTTCTTTTGATCGCTCAATACTTGGGAGTCGTTACGTACAGCTTGTGCCACTGACGGTTTGTGGGCATGTGATGAGATCACTGCCTACTACTAGCGTATTGACGAGTCTTAGAGTCCCACAAAGGGGTCTCCTAGCTCAGGCGAAAAGATGTGGGGTGCATATGAGATATGCGCGGGAGCTCGATTAAATGTGTGTACTTGATACCGTAATTTAATCGGGCGTTTACTATTGAACGGGTCGTATGTGATATGACCGGGTTATTAAGTCAAGTGTTGATTTAATATTAAGTCCATTAGCTCATTTATTAAAACCTATTTCTTTATGATGCATGCATGAGTGTATGTATATGTTGATATGGATGCACACATGCAAGCATACATGTGTTATGGTTAATGATACATTGGTGGTGGCAATGCAAGACTCACATGGTAACATATCTATATATTTTGTTTATTTGAGAAAAGCAAAATGGCAATAAAATCATGGTTGACTATTCAACTCTCTTCTCTTTTGTTGACCAAAGTCAATACCATGGTTTCATTGCCCATGGTTTTGTACCCCATGGTTTTGCTTAACCTCAATTCACAAAATATCTAGATATTTTGTAACCGTAGTTTAGGATGACATAATTCTAACTCACTTAGGATTATGTTGCATTATTCTTACCTGAGTCAAGTTTAGCCATCTCCTTCTTCCTCTCTCCTTCAAGCTCTCTAGGGTTTAAAAAGTGAGAGAAGTAAATAAAAAGAAAAGGTTTTTTAAGTGAGATCCAAACCCACATCACCAATCTATATTAGTCTAGCCCATTAGTGTAGGTTGTTTGTTCCACTTCTTCATAGATCAAGTGAAGTTAGGAGCTTGAGCAAAGGGACTTAGTGGTGGATCATCGTGGACTTGGAAGGATTCAAGAGAACCAGTTCAAACCCTACTCGATCCAAGGAGTCACAAGAGGAAGTCTACAAAGGTTGTATTTCTCCCCACTTAGTGTTAGACACTACTTACTATGAGATACTATATGTTGTTACTCTATTTTTCTAGTTCAATTCATGGTTGGTATTGTTTAGCACCCCCTAAATTTTTAATATAGCATGCGTGATGCAACCCAAAACCTAGGATGGTGCTACAGAATCTATACAGGTGGGGTAAGTCTAGAGGGAGAACTTCCCCTAGCTTTCCTCACTCGGTGCCAGTGGCGACGTCGAGCACGTCGTGCAAACGGGACCACCTCTGTTGTGGAAGCGACCTCGTTATGCCCCCTGCTTTGATGAGAGGCTGCTGTCGGTGTCAGCATGTCGAAGACTGACGTCCACTGAGAGGGAACGGTCAATCTGTCAAAGGCAGACTTTGTGGCAGGGGAAGCATTTTTAACGACCTCGCCTGCAGCAAGAGTTGGAACGGACAGTCTTGCGAAGACCGATCCCTTAGCAGGAGAAGCCCTTTTGACGACTTCATCTGTCGGAACAGAAATGGCTATCCGCTTCGGGATAACTTCTTTAGGTATTGCGGGCCTCTTTGCGGGCCCACTGGAGTTTTGGCCCAGTCTGTCAAAGACCAAAGCGTTGGAATTGGACAACCCGTTGAGAGGGGCCGTGGTAGTTGCAAGCCGATTGAAGACCGACTTCTTTGGAGCCTCTCGTGATGGTATTGAAGTATTGAAACTCATTGGCGGGAGCATGGTCCCGAAGAACAATCCAATGGTGGTCTGAGTCACCTGCTCCACTGGCATTGCAAAGATGGAGGCCACTTGGGGCCCGTAAGTCACTCTTCCGACAGGGACAAAGTGGGAGTTGCTGTTGCAGTTAGCGTAGCTAGAGGCCATCGATTTCTCCTTTTCTGCATGGAGCAAGACACCAAATCTTAGTACCTCGAATCCAGGAGCAACCATATTAAACCACGATTCATTCGCAAACACGACACACGAAGTGTGGAGTGGAAAGAGGAAAATGTCCCACTGGGCGTGCCAGAATCTGTTTACCACCAAAAACCGGGAAAACAGACCTCTTGCCTGAATTTAGGGGCAGCTACTATTTGGATTTATCCATCCACCTCTCCGAAGATGCCAAGCTGATTTATGGCATCGTGTATCGGAGGTTTGGACGGATGCGGCCGTTGTAGCCAACTCCGTCAGATTCCCCCTCATTTACGAGGGGTTTTTTTTATTGTGGGAACGCTCTTCCCTGCTAGCGCAAGCCCCTGCGGTTAATTACATTACCGCGTAGCGGTAACCACTTTCTCCTGCTCTAGTAGGTCACTTCGTGTCGTGTGTGTTTATTTTATTTTTGGTTGCCCGTGGATTATATACGGAGACTAATTTATATTGTCGTCCATAGGGCGTGGATTAGTCTAAATCCGTATATTCTTAGATTTGGGTTTGGCTTGATTTAAGGAACGTTAATCTTGTTTGAGACTAAGTTCAACTTAAATGTTTGTTGAGGATACGTTAGTCTAATTTTAGGCTAAGATCTACTTAACAGGATTTTGGGATCGTTCAGACCAAACAAAAGAGCATTTGGGCTCTATTGTGTTAGTTTAAGGACATTGCGGTCCATACCTAGTTTAAGGACGTTGCGGTCTAGGGAGTTGTTGGTTATCGGGACCCGCCACCTTTCTGACGATGTTGAAGAATTACAACGACATATATCAGAGGTGTGGGAAGATGTACCCTGGAACCAATGAATATTCGTCAGAAGCTCGGTAGTCTTGTTTGGGACTTAGACCACTTTGGAAAATAAAGAGCCTATGTGTTCGGTTGATTAGGAGTTTGGCCAAACTTAGGCTCAGTCCAGTCATTTCATTTTTGAATAAAATGTTAAACACTTACTTGGGCTTGGTCCCCTTTCTGTTCCAACGATGCTGAGCATCCATATGGGTTCTGACACCCACACTTTATCTCGTTTTTCCCTTTTTGTTTTTTTAGAGTGTTAAACACACTTTATGGCGCCCACGTGTGGAGCATGTGAGGCGCTTAGTGCTAAGCGCCAGGCATTGGACACTGGTTTATGAATGCAGAGCACTTTATGCTGAATAACGCATACGTGAGGGGCACGTGGGGCGCTTGACGCTGAGCGCCGACCATTGAGTGCTAAGCACTCTTTATTAAGCGGGGCCCACGTGAGGGGCCCACGTGAGGGGCACGTGAGGCGCTTGACGCTGAGCGCCGACCACTGAGTGCTATGCACTATTTAGTAAGTGGCGCTCACGTGAGGCGCTTGGCGCTGAACGCCAACCACTGAGTGCTAAGCACTCTTTATTGAGCAGCACCCACGTGAGGGGCACGTGAGGCGCTTGGCGCTGATTTTTTTTCTTTTTCTTCGTGTATTATGTTCTGAAGAGTTCAATTCTCTGTTCTTCTCTGGATCTTCGATCCCCAAGAACAAATTCATCCCCATGAGAATTAAATTCTCATTTGTGGGAGACTTGTCTCATAGATCTCAGATCCATGGAAAGAACTATGTTCTTTTGTGAGGGTTAAACCCTTAGATATGCAGATGAGATCATCTAATCTCTATTACTTTTATTTACCTTGAAGAAAGTTCTTCTTCTTTCTTCTCTCTTAAAACTTTTTTTTGCTTGCTTTTCCTTTTGAACTTGAAGTTTATGGGGGGGTTCTGCTGTACAATACTTGAAGTCTTGGGGCATTTATATAGTGGAGGCAAGTTTGTTGATTTAGTTAAAGAAATCTCTTATTGAGAGATCCTTAATTGATTTGGCGATTTTATCCACCGTTGGATCTTTGATCTAAGGACTTCTGTTTTACAGAAGATATTTTTCTTATTTTTAAAAAGATTGGGGAAATATTTTCCCATACAGAGCTTATTCTGTAGCTTGATAATTTTTAATTACCATTGGATTTTTATTCCAACGGCGCTCTGTTTACAGAGAATGATCTTTCTCGTTTATAAAGATTTGAGGAATATTTCCACAGCAGAATTTAATTCTGTATTTTGATGATTCATCATCTCCATTGGATTTTTAATCCAATGGAAAAGAACTTTTAGTTCTAACGCCAGCACCCTCGTGCGAGGCACGTGAGGCGCTGCCTCAGAGTTTTTAACTCTCGGCGCTGGCGCTCTAGTGCGAGGCACGTGAGGCTGCCTCTTTTCAAATTTTAAACAGAGCTTTGCTCTTTAATTATTGGGGGGAAACAACTAAGAACAATATTTCTAGAATATTTTTATCAAAAGGATCTAAAAATATCAAGAAGAAAAACCACGAAAATTTGGAAGTTCAAATCCACAAAAAGGTGGCGGAAGCGCGGTCAAAATAGGCTCTTGGCGGCGGTTCAACGGTCATTTGGCGGCCGTAGGATCTGAAATTTCAGGGTCATGATCATGATTTGACACACTTCAACATGACGTCTAGGATTTCACATTTCAGAGCATATAAAAGGACCGAGAGCTATCTATGAATCATGGAACTATCTATCCATCGATCGAGAAAGATCTAGTGAGCAACTAGGGTTCGTACAAATGGAACGCATCGCATACGTTAACCTTCCTGTAATTTACTTTTTCAGCGAGTAATTTTGTAATACACTAGTTGATCAATAAAAGTAGTTCTTTCTTTTAATTTTGTTGCATTTACTTTCTACACTTTAATTTCAGCATTATTTTCTGCAATTGCATTCTGCATTTACTTTCTGCGTTTTTAATTTTAATTATGGGCTCTGTATTCTTCTACCTTTCTTCTACTATGCTAATATCCATGAGCGATAAATTCTTGCTTTCTAGGGTTTGTAGGATAGGGTAGAATAATGGATGAAAAAATCCCTTAACTTCTTTTGATATTTTAATTTTTATAAATTTTAGCAAAATGAATGTTTACTCTCTTATCGGGCGCGCTATCAATTAATGATAATCACGACCACGATTTTAGATTCGTTAATACTTGTTTTGTTAAGGGCTTGAGATAAATAGAGATCAATGGAACAACAAGGGGCGGTAGAGGGAAACCCTAATTTCCTCCAATAACCATAATCCACATTCATCGCTGTTTCTCTAGTATTAAATAATTAAAAGATAAAAAAAATTATTTTTAAAACTCAATCCATTAACTACTAAATTCTATAAACCCTACAATCTTTTCTATTATAAACTTTTTATCCCTTCTTAATAGAAACGACAACAATCTCTACTCTCTTTTATCAACTCGTCTAAAACAAGAAAAGCAGTTCACCGTTTCTCTGTGGACAACTCGTACTCACTAGCGTCTGGCTATTGCGACACCGTTATTGATTGCGGTTATTTATAACATACTAACACACCTTTTTGCATCAATCATACAACCAGGTACATCAAAAACGAGATAAAAATACTTTATTGATATTCCAAATTATATACAAGGTATTATAAGCTCCTCGGCTTTACAAAATGCCTGAAGGCTACAAAAAAGGAGGGGGGAAATAGAGAATGAGACGGACGGTGGCTTTAAACCATCTTCGCGGTCGGGACCTCCCCGTCGTCCCCCTGTTCAGAGCCTCCACCAGGAGCCTCGGTTGCGACCGCAAGATCAGCGCTTCTGCCTGCGACCTCGCCTCCTCCAGCCGGCTCGGCGCTGCCGCCCTGGGGCACTTCCTCGGCAAGGGGATACCTTGCACGAAGCTCCTGGTCATCGAACCTAGGCATCGCTTCTTTGACGGCGTCGAGAGCATTGTGCCACCCGACGGCCGCAGAGTCGGCAAGGTCGACGTAAAATTAGTCGGAGGCCTTGTACTCCTTTATGGCCTTTTCCGCCCTGCCCTCGGCACGCTTCGCCGCCTCGTGGGACACCCAGGCATCCCTCTTGAACGAGTATCTCTGTCTCTTCATAACATCATAGAGCCGGTTGACCTCATCAATCTTTGCCTGAATAGCCCGGTTAGATTCGGTCAGGAGGGGTGAGACTCTTTCAGCTTCGCGACCGTCACGCCCTCCGTGACCAACCTCAAGTCCAGGAAGGCCGCCTTGTCCTTCGCCTCCTTCAACTTGGTAATCAGCTATTCCTCACGCGAGGAAGACTCTCCGGTCTTTTTTATCGCTGGGGCTACCTCCTCGGCCTCTATAGCGGCAAGAAGGGCGTAATGCTGGAGAACCTGCGAAAAATCTCAAACCATTTTCGTTAGAAGCTAAATAGAGAAAAAAACACTTGGAAATTTTTAGAAAATTACCAACTTGAACAGTCTCCTGAGCTATCGCCGCCACTTGGGCTTTCATGGTGCCTCGGGGAATCTTGGCCCCCGCTACCTTCCCCATGTCCGCCAGCAAGCTGTCGTCCACAGAGAGCCCCGATGTCACCTCAATGCAGAAGTCGCCCTCCTGCACCTGTATCCCGGCAAAGGTGGCCGGGAAACTACTCTCTTTTACCTCTTGAGCGGAGACTCGGCAGAGGACGGCACTTCCGTCCTGGCCCGGGTAGCCGGATCCCGGGCATGCTTCTGCCCTCCGCTACAGCGTTCCTCCAGGATGGGATAGGCTATGGAGACCTTGGCAGAGGGGGCTTGCCGGGGGACCATGCCCGATGCGGGTCTGGATGAGTTAGCACCGCTACCCTTCCTCCCCTGCGTCTTGGCAGCCATAGCAGCCATGATCTTCGAACGATCCATTGGCTCTACAGAAGAAAAAGATCGGCAACAGGAACGACAATATCATGCCATGCCTAAATGAATCAGCGAAACCCTAACATACCCCCGAAGCGCGCAAGACTGAGTCCCGTCCAGCTTAAAGCCTGCTCGGAAAGCAGGATATCGGCCCGCTGGATCGGCTCCTACTATGACACTACCCCCGCTTCCGGGGCGTTTGACTGCTTGACCCGTGGGAAATCCGCCGTGTACCATTTAGTGGGCACTGGATAATCCTCCTTCCGGAGGGCCGACGAAAACAAACATCTCCTTCCACTCATGGATGGAAGAAGGGACGACCACTACCCCTGACCCGGCCGTCCTACCCTTATGTTTTTTAAAAGAGAGATACACCCAGCTCGGTTCATCCTTGTAAGTGTCGGGGTGATTTTTGTAGCAAAGAAAAAAAGGAGACTCAAGTCGAAGGGGATCCGATCAATCTTCAACTGGACCAGAAACACAAGGAGGATTCTCCACGAGTTCGGCGCTAGCTAGCCCGGGGCAAGATGGAATCAATGGAGTATGGCACAAATCTCGGATGAGAAAGGCAGACACATCCCTGCTCGGAATGATTCCAGGTACAGAGCATTCTTATTGCTATGTACCTGGTCTGCCCGCTCCCCTTCTTGGCTAAATGAAGTGAATAGCCAGGGAGGATGTGGAAGCGAGCCCAGATATCGGAAAGCTCATTCGGGCGATTCAACATCGAGAGCGCATCGTGAGTATTTTCGATGCGCACCTTGAGGGCCTTCTTTGCCACCCGACAACGAAGTACAAGGGCATCGCCACCCCTTGGGGGCGAGCCCGACGCATAGGAAGAAGACGAAGAGGAAGAAGAATTTCCTCGGCAATCAGAAGCTGAGGAGGAAGAAGACGACCTACTGGACTTGGCTTCAGAAGCTGAAGCCTCATCGACTCGACCCCAACTATATCAATGGAAACTTCGGATGAAGACATCTAACCTGATTTAAGAAGAAGGGTTTTGGGATGAGGGTCCGACATAAGAGATGGTGCATCAGGAAATCTTCAAATGGCAAGAGACAACTAAAGCAAAATGTCTGCCAAGGAATGGCATCCCCTATTTATACACTCAGCAAAAAACCATTCAACGGCTCAAAATCTGTTCCCGCCAAAATGAAGCATCGCACCCCACGACCACGAGTACACCATGTGGCAACCAATCATTATATGTTTCGTCCCTCATGAGGATCCAATCGACAGATACAACGTCTAGAGGTCCACCACTCCATTGCGGCCACGTGGCTCGAAAATCAATGGCCTGAGCAAGCGAAGTAACGTCCCATTTATGGCACCGCCGTTTCGCTGATCCGCTGATGTCATCGAGGATACATGCAGAAATTAAGGCACTTCGTGAACTGCCACGTAGACCCAGAAATCAAAGAGACACGGCCGCCAAGAGCCATGTCGTTCCCAAACAACCCAGTACGAAGAATCCTCGGCTCCAAACTGAACATTGAAGACCGAGCAAGACCACTCTCGATTCGACCCATGAATAGGTCGGAACGAGAGTGCAGGGATAATGATGATGATCATAAATGGGAATTCCTCGGACACATAGCAGATGACGTATCATCCACGTGAGCCCATCAGATTTTTAGGGGCAACGGAGATGAGTAAGTATGATGCTTTGGGGACATTCCTCGGCACCTCGTCTCGAGGTTGCATCCGACCTTTTGGAGACCTCCCCGAAGTACCTTCCCTATTCTTCTAGCAACCAGCCAACAACTCGCCTCCAAGCTATCCTAAAGCCGAGCTACCTCGGCCCCCTTGCTTGTCACGCCCTGCTTCCCAGAGTGCGCTAAGATCGGCACATGACAGAGCCAACCATGCTACCTGTGGCTAGGAAATATCCTTCCACGGTCACATTACGGCTGTCTGAACATATCAAGAACAGGAAAATAAAATAAACTATCTAGTACATGTCCATATGCCAGAATAAACGAGTCAAGAAATAATATGCGAAAGCAATAAATCCAATGAGCAAAACATCTGGAAAGTAAAACTGGATACTAACTGGATCCTCACTGCTCGGCCTAACGGCGGAAGTACTCCTGATCAGCCTGCGACAAAAGTAGAGGATCTGGGCCATGCAAAACCCAGACGTCAGTGCGTCATAATATCAACAATAATATAATCAGGAGGTAACAAGTCATGCAGGCAGGAGTATAAACAATAATAAGAGTATAACAGTATCACGAATAAGGAACAGTGAAGGGCATAAGCACATGTGACGTGCGGTGAGTAATCTGAACTAAACTACTGGATTGATTACTCTCAAGTCTTTGAAATCAATTTAATGAATCATCGATGTAACTCAATAGTATCCCGTGCGTACCCGGGACCGCGGTCCAGACTCTTGGGACTGATCCGAGACGTGCCGCTAAGCATAAACAGGAAACATGTACAGACGAATGATGTCAACAACATCATTCCGGGACTGGCCTACCCCCAAAACTGATCAGTATAAGCGTCGAACTGTTGAGTTACAAGTCAGGTTTCATTATTGATTTCCCCTTACCCCCAAGTTATGTATTCAAGTCAGGTATTGATAAATCTGAAGCTAATGCCAACACAGGATCAAGCAGGAACAGGTTTGTCTATACAGACAACAGGATATGTCCATCGGGACGACATGTCAGGATTGTCGGCATTAGAAACAGGATCAGGTAACATGTCAAGTAGTGATATATCAGGTCATGTAGTGTACATGTATCAAGTCATGTCAAGTAGTGGTGTATCAAGTCATGTCAATTAGTGCACAGGTGTCAAACGGGTGCTCATAATCAAACTGTAGCAAGTATTGAATCAAGGTGAAAGTACGGATGTACAATAAAAGTATGGATGCACAAATATCGATCAGGGATCACATCATGACTAAGTAGGATGCACAATTATCAAGCATGGTGCACTAATACAACAGTAACATTAAATAATATGGTCTCGGCGTGCAACTAGATATGTAATAAACCGTACGGATACAGACGGATACCATAAAACTGTAAATCGGTAAAATTTGC
This sequence comes from Agapanthus africanus, assembly GCA_030015575.1. Lineage (NCBI taxonomy): Eukaryota > Viridiplantae > Streptophyta > Magnoliopsida > Asparagales > Amaryllidaceae > Agapanthus > Agapanthus africanus. Next base: position 769,508,839 of record JASDDO010000019.1, on the reverse strand, counting down.
TGAATATTAAAACACAAGCACTATTATTTATTAAATAGATATTGATATAATAATATTAATATGGATAACATATTCAAACCGATAACTATTAAAGTGGTATTGATTAACAATGCACAAGAAAGTTCCGTTCAGAAATTCAGCGTCGCCCTGATTTGTAAAATAGCTTAAAATAACAAACGTTCTCCAAAAGGGACGTGTCTTATACTAAAATAAATATAATTCAATAAGGTTTTCATTTTTATAAGTTGAAGTATCTTAGATTGTTCCTACAAAATGTTATGAACATTCGAAATTGAAAGTTTGCTGCTGGAATTTCCCTGGATAGTAGTTTATAGATATTTTCATTTGCATTTTACGTTATCTAAACAATTTATTTTGCAAGTAAATATTTCATAGAGTTATATTATTCTGAGTTAGCTTCATAACGAACTAAAGAACGTATACTAATAATTTTTCTATGATTTATAATGAATTTTATAAGGTAAGGTGTACAGTAAATTTCAGATTTGTCGTATCCGCTTTGCAACGACGTTTCATGTGTAAACTATAATATTTTCAAACTATATTTTGTATAACATTATAAAATGCAGATTATAAACTAATTAAAGATAATAATAAGAAATATTACGACGATATATATTTTAAATGATATGGATGCAAACGGGTATCCGAAAACTGTAAAACTTTAATATGGATGTACAGTGCAATCAACATGTGATATTTTTATTCATATGGATGCAAAATAAGATACATAGCATGTAGCAAGATGAATTAGCATGCGACTAGATATTTAAATAGTGATATGGATGCATACGGATGTCCGAAGACAGTAAAACTGTAAAATGGTAATGTGGGATGCATAACTAAATATTATGTTATGTTATTATTCAAATGGGTGCAATATATTGTAGTCTAGAATGTAACAAGATAAACTTGCATGCATTAGATACGAAATAAATTGTACGGATGCAAACGGACGTCGTAAAACTGTAAAACTATAACATGGGATGCATAATTTTAAATATATGTATTATATTTATTCAAATGGATGTAAATATAGTAACATAGCATGTAGCAAGATAAACTTGCCTCGATCGAATCACGCGATGGATACGCACGGCACGTCCGACATCGGTAAATCGTCGCAACGCACACGTGGCACGCGGGACGGGTCCAGGCAAGGCAAGAGGATGATCATGCAGGCAAGGTACGTTCACTGGATCACTCGGATCGTCAGCGACGAGCACGGCTCCGGCGGTGATCAACGGAATCAAGAAACAAGATCAAGAAAAAGAAAGAAAAAAGAAGAAGAAGAAGAAGTAAGAAGAAGAGGTTGTGTATTAAATAAGGAAAGAAAAAAATTAAATATATATAAATATATATATGCAGAAGAGAGAGAGGGAGAGAAAGGGGTTATTAGTCTGTTAGGAAATTAGTTTAGATTTAAATTTAAAAAATATTTTATTAGTTAACTAAATTTTAATTTGTATCAGTTTATAAAATTAATATTATATAAATAAAATTTGATATTCTGGTAAATACAAATATAGTCCAAAACATGCCCGGGTCGGGTCTAAAATTCAATTTTAAAATACGAAAAATATACTTCTCGACCAAAATTAAAGTTGGATATCCGGGTAACGAAAAAATGCATACCCCCAAGAACGGATGCACGCACGTGCACGTAGTCATCCAAACAAGTCCGTTTCACTGAACGGGACGAGAACAAGATGCGCGGATGCTACCACAGGGTTAGGGGTATCATGCAGGCCATGCAATTTATTTTTAAACTATTTTATGTGACTTAAATGTTATATAAAAATGTGGATGCCAGGTAAAATGCTAGTATGCAAATGAAAGTGTACGAGTCCACGTATCAAGTCAGGATAAATCATAAAAATGAATCAAGACAGGTTTCAAGCATGTGGGTCGGGTCGGATGCAAATACAGATGTCAAAATACTATTCGCACCCAAAACACAGTAAACTAAGAAACTACCATAATTAAAGAAATACTTGACTAGAATTGGTATAAATGAACTAGGGTGCTACATTATACCCAACTACAAAAAAAATTTTGCCCTCGAAATTCCCCAAAACAAGAAAAGATAAACAATCAAGAATTTACAAGAAGAGATCTAGAAACTTCTGTCGAATCTCTTCTTCTCATTCCCAAGTCGATTCTCCGTGTGAGAGATTCCCCCAAGAAACAAGTAAGAGAGGGATAACCTTGTTCTTAAGGATCTTTTCTCTTCGATCAACAATCGACATCGGTGTCAAATTCTCTCTTACAGTCAGCTCCGAATGATCCAGCACGTGTGTTTCATCTCGAACATACTTACGAAGTTGAGATACATGAAACACGTCATGAACATTCGCCAAAGATTGTGGTAATGCCAATCGATAAGCCAATTCTCCAACACACTCCATAATCTCAAAAGGCCCCACGAATCGAGGACTAAGCTTGCCTCGACTCCCAAAACGAATCACTCATCTAGTCGGTGATATCTTCAAGAACACAAGATCACCAACAGCGAACTCTAGAAGTCTTCTCGATGTATCGGCCCAACTCTTCTGCCGATCTTGTGCTGCCTTCATATGATTCCGGATAGTACTAACCTTCTCTACCGTTTGCATGATCAAATCCGGTCCCAACAATCTTCGTTCTCCAACATCGTCCCAACAAACAGGTGAACGACGCTTGCGACTATACAACGATTCAAATGGAGCCATCTGAATAGTCGCCCGAAATCTGTTGTTGTAAGAAAACTCCACCAAGTGTAGATGATCCTCCCATGAACCTTGAAGTCTAACATGCAAGCTCTCAGTATGTCTTCAAGAGTTTGGATCGTTCTCTCCGACTGGCCATCTGTCTGAGGATGATAAGCTGTGCTAAACTTCAATCGTGTCCCCAAACTTTCCTGTAAACTCCTCCAGAAGTGTGATAAGAATCGGGAGTCACGATCAGAAACGATGCTCACAGGTACAACATGCAATCTTACAATCTCCTGCATGTACCGTTCTGCTAACGCTTCCGTTGACTGACCAACTCGAAATGGTATGAAATGAGCTGCCTTGATCAATCGATCAACAATCACCCAAACTGCATTGTTCCTTTGGACTCCGCGGTAAAGCTGTCATGAAGTCCATGGTTATATATTCCCACTTCCATTGAGGAATCGGAAGTGGTTGCAATAAACCAGCAACCCTTCGATGTTCAGCCTTAACTTGCTGACACACCAAGCACTTTGCTACAAAGCGAGCAATCTCCCTTTTCATGCCTTCCCACCAGAAATGCTGTCGTAGATCACGGTACATCTTCGTACCACCTGGATGTACGGAATATGCGGAACTGTGTGCCTCCTTCATAATTTCTTCGCGAATGTCTCCTTTCGACACACACAAATGGCTACCATAACGCAACGAACCATCTTCATGAATCAACAAGTCCGTTCGAAGTCCCGCTTCAACTTATTCTCGAAACTTCTGCAATCTTGAGTCCTGTGCATGTGCTGCCTTAATACTCTCGATCAATGATGACTGTACTTGCAGCTGCATCAACAGTCCTGAAGAATGCAGTAGCACGATCTCTAACTCGAATCTCCGAAAGTCTTCAATAAGCTCCTTCTGTACAGTCAACGTCCGAATTGCTGGCAACCAACTAAGCGCATCCGGCACAACATTAACCTTCCCCGGATGGTACTTAAGATCAAGATCATAGTCAGCCATCAGCTCCAACCATCTACGCTGTCTCATGTTAAGCTCTTTCTGTGTGAACACATACTTTAGGCTTTTTGTGATCGGTGAATACTTTGACCCTTTCGCCCAATAAGTAGTGTCTCCAAATCATCAAAGAGAAGATCACAGCTGCTAGCTCCAAATCATGAGTTGGGTAATTCTTCTCATGGGACTTCAACTTCCGCGATGCGTAAGCTATAACTTTCCCATGCTGCATCAAAACACATCCCAAATCTTTCCCAGATGCGTCGCTGTGAATCACCAATCCTCCGGAACCGTCTGGTACGGTCAAAATAGGAGCGGTTATCAACCTTTGCTTCAACGCCTCAAAAGCTAACACGCAACAATCCGTCCATACGAATGGTACCTCCTTTCGCGTAAGTTTGGTCAAAGGCTCAGCCAATCGAGCAAAATTCTCCACGAACCTTCTGTAGTATCCTGCAAGTCCAAGAAAACTTCTGATCTCTACTACGTTCTTCGGAATCAGCCAATCTTGAACTGCTGCAATCTTTTCAGGATCAACGGAGATTCCATCTTCGGATACGACATGCCCCAAAAACTTCACTTCTTCAAGCCAAAACTCGCACTTGCTCATCTTTGCGTACAATCTTTCATGCCTCAATGTCTGCAGTGCGATCCTCAAGTATTCTGCATGCTCTTCTAGGCTTCTCGAATAGACCAGAATATCATCGATGAACACCACTATAAACTGGTCCAAGAACGGTGAAAAGATTCGGTTCATCAAGTCCATAAATATCGCTGGTGCATTCGTGACTCCGAATGGCATCACTAAATACTCGTAATGTCCATATCGAGTTCGGAACGCAGTCTTGCAAATATCCTCTGATTTAACTCAAACCTGATGATATCCGGATCGCAAATCCATCTTTAAGAATACCCTCGCGCCACTAAGCCGCTCGAACAATTCGCCAATGCGAGGGATCGGGTACTTGTTCTTAATAGTCACCCGGTTTAATTCTCGATAATCGATGCACATCCTCCTTGTGTCATCTTTCTTCTTAACTAGAAGAACTGGAGCTCCCCAAGATGAATTACTGCTATGAATCCAACCCTTCTCTAGCAATTCGGTAACCTGCTTCTTGACTTCTTCCAACTCCACTGGTGCCATTGGATAGTACGCCTTTGAGATTGGCGCTGCACCAGGAACAAGATCGATCACGAACTCCACATCTCATTTTAGCGGTAAACTCGAGATGTCCTCGAACGCGTCCATGAACTCTTGAACTACAGCTGGCGCTTCCTCCTTATCAACTTCCATCGACGAAAGAACACTGTTTGTCGGCCTAGCCCTAAACTCGACTGCCTGACAGAACTGCTTCCTCCAGCAAAAACAAACTCCGAATGTCCGGAAATCTGGAAAATCACTTTCTTTGCCCTGCAATCAATGTGAGCATGGAAAGTGCCGAGAAAATCCATTCCCAAGACAACATCATAGCTGCCGGTATCGATCACCGAGAAATCTGCAAAACATGAACTGGTAAGCAATAACACTGAGAGAACCAAGGTAATAAAACGACCATGGAACAAGAATCATGACCAGGACTCCAAGTTACTTAAATAAAGTACCGCATTGTAACCATACTGCAGTTCATGGGTACAATCACATAACTCCGTTCAAGTCGCCAAATCCTAGTATCAGAATCGAAAGAATAGGAAATGAGAAACAACAGAACCAAAAGGTTTCAAGATGAGATGCAAAGTTGTTTGCATATCGTCAAGACAAGGGTTAAGGGAAAGATAAGATTCAAGAATCACGATAACAATGTGGTAGGACATGTTCCTACTTACGGGTTTCCTGCTTCATGTATTGGGTTCAATACCCAACTACAAAAAAATCAACCCGATAACCTAAATCCTATGGCTCTGATACCAAACAAACCCTGTCATACCCCACTTCCCAGAGTACGCTAAGATCGGCACATGACAGAGCCAACCATGCTACCTGTGATTAGGAAACATCCCTCCACAGTCACATTACGGCTGTCTGAACATATCAAGAACAGGAAAATAAAATAAACTATCTAGTACATGTCTATATGCCAGAATAAACGAGTCAAGAAATAATATGCGGAAGCAATAAATCCAATGAGCAAAACATCTGGAAAGTAAAACTGGATACTAACTGGATCCTCACTGCTCGGCCTAACGGCGGAAGTACTCCTGATCAGCCTGCGACAAAGATAGAGGATCTGGGCCATGCAAAACCCAAACGTCAGTGCGTCATAATATCAACAATAATATAATCAGGAGGTAACAAGCCATGCAGGCATGAGTATAAACAGTAATAAGAGTATAACAGTATCACGAATAAGGAACAGTGAAGGGCATAAGCACATGTGACGTGCGGTAAGTAATCTGAACTAAACTACTAGATTGATTACTCTCAAGTCTTTGAAATCAATTTAATGAATCATCGATGTAACTCAATAGTATCCCGTGCGTACCCGAGACCACGGTCCAGACTCTCGGGACTGATCCGAGACGTGCTGCTAAGCACAAACAGGAAACATGTACAGACGAATGGTGTCAACAACATCATTCCGGGACTGGCCTAGCCCCCAAAACTGATCAGTATAAGCGTCAAACTGTTGAGTTACAAGTCAGGCTTCATCATTGATTTCCCCTTACCCCCAAGTTATGTATTCAAGTCAGGTATTGATAAATCTGAAGCTAATGCCAACACAGGATCAAGCAGGAACAGGTTTGTCTATACAGACAACAGGATATGTCCATCGGGACGACATGTCAGGATTGTCGGCATTAGAAACAGGATCAGTTAACATATCAAGTAGTGATATATCAGTTCATGTAGTGTACATGTATCAAGTCATGTCAAGTAGTGGTGTATCAAGTCATGTCAAGTAGTGCACAGGTGTTAAACGGGTGCTCATAATCAAACTGTAGCAAGTATTGAATCAAGGTGAAAATACGGATGTACAATAAAAATATGGATGCACAAATATCGATCAGGGGTCACATCATGACTAAGTAGGATGCACAATTATCAAGCATGGTGCACTAATACAACAGTACCATGAAATAATATGGTTTCGGTGTGCAACTAGATATGTAATAAAACGTACGGATACAAACGGATACTATAAAACTGTAAATCGGTAAAATTTGCTGAATATTAAAACACAAGAACTATTATTTATTAAATAGATATTGATATAATAATATTAACATGGATAACATATTCAAACCGATTAATAACTATTAAAGTGGTATTGATTAACCATGCATAAGAAAGTTCCGTTCAGAAATTCAGCGTCATCTTGATTTGTAAAATAGCTTAAAAATAACAAACGTTCTCTAAAATGGACGTGTCTTATCCCAAAATAAAGATAATTCGATAAGGTTTTCATTTTTATAAGTTGAAGTATCTCAGGTTGTTCTTACAAAAAGTTATGAACATTCGAAATTAAAAGTTTGCTGCTGGAATTTCCCTGGACAGCAGTTTATAGATATTTTCATTTGCATTTTACGTTATTTAAACAATTTATTTTGCAAGTAAATATTTTATAGAGTTATATTATTCTGAGTTAGCTTCGTAACGAACTAAAGAACGTATACTAATAATTTTTTTATGATTTATAATGAATTTTATAAAGTAAGGTGTACAGTAAATTTCAGATTTGTCGTATCCGCTTTGCAACGACGTTTCATGTGTAAACTATAATATTTTCAAACTATATTTTGTATAATATTATAAAATGCAGATTATAAACTAATTAGAGATAATAATAAGAAATATTACGACGATATATATTCTAAATGATATGGATGCAAACGGGTATCCGAAAACGGTAAAACTTTAATATGGATGTACAGTGCAATCAACATATGATATTTTTATTCATATGGATGCAAAATAAGATACATAGCATGTAGCAAGATGAATTAGCATGCGACTAGATATGCAAATAGTGATATGGATGCACACGGATGTCCGAAGACAGTAAAACTGTAAAATGGTAATGTGGGATGCATAACTAAACATTATGTGATGTTATTATTCAAATGGGTGCAATATATTGTAGTCTAGCATGTAACAAGATAAATTTGCATGCACTAGATACGAAATAAATTGTACGGATGCAAACGGACGTCGTAAAACTGTAAAACTATAACATGGGATGCATAATTTTAAATACATGTATTATATTTATTCAAATGGATGTAAATATAGTAACATAGCATGTAGCAAGATAAACTTGCCTCGATCGAATCACGCGACGGATACGCACAGCACATCCGACGTCGGTAAATCGTCGCAACGCACATGCGGCACGCGGGACGGGTCCAGGCAAGGCAAGAGGGTGATCACGCAGGCAAGGTACGTTCACTGGATCACTCAAATCGTCAGCGAAGAGCACGGCTCCGGCGGTGATCACCAGAATCAAGAAACAAGATCAAGAAAAAGAAAGAAGAAAGAAGAAGAAGAAATAAGAAGAAGAGGCTGTGTATTAAATACGGAAAGAAAAAAATTAAATAAATAAAATATATATAAATATACATATATGCAGAGGAGAGAGAGAGAGAAAAGGGTTGTTAGTCTGTTAGGAAATTAGTTTAGATTTAAATTTAAAAAATATTTTATTAGTTAACTAAATTTTAATTTGTATCAGTTTATAAAATTAATATTATATAAATAAAATTTGATATTCTGGTAAATGCAAATATAGTCCAAAACATGTCTGGGTCGGGTCTAAAATTCAGTTTTAAAATACGAAAAATATACTTATCGACCAAAATTAAAGTTGGATATCCGGGTAACGAAAAAATGCATACCCCCAAGAACGGATGCATGCACGTGCACGTAGTCATCCAAATAAGTCCGTTTCACTGAACGAGACAAGAACAAGATGCGCGGATGCTACCACAGGGTTTGGGGTATCATGCATGTTAGTTGTATATATGCCCTAGAGGCCAGTATTGTACAGATGATGTATATTATATTGGATGCTTGGACATATATAGATAGGACTTTCTTGCTCGATATGATAGTATGCTATCTGGTTGCTCTTTATCTTAACATGTATACTTGTCTCTTGATACTGTCTTATAATTACGTATTGGTAAAGCCCTTAAGATATGTACTTGACTACCAGGACTATGATGCAGATCATACTGGTGGGGCCATGGTAGTCTATAAGTACATCCTTTAATGTTCCTAGTCGTAGGTGTATCGAGACAGGGCATCGATATACCAAAGTAGACTAGCATATACACTTCTCGACCCATGAGATGGGCGATGGATGATCCTATATCCATTGGTGTTTGACATCAGAGATGGTATACGGGTGCTCAGTGGAGACTGGGTACACTGGACGGACTCGCCGAAAACTCCCAGATGGTATTATACCTCACGTCAGATGGCAGTTCTCTGGGGACACTTGTGCAGGTTAGTCTGTAGACCCGAGATCGTCATAGAGTCTTGTATGATTCCCACTGTGCTTTGATTTCCACCTTACCACGTCCAAGAGGGCATGCAAAACGGTGGTTTTTGGGAACAGTCCCGAGTCACATGGAGGCAATGAGCGATACGAGGGGTTTCGTCTCTCCCGGTATTGGGGGTTGATGTTGCACTGTACTGTATTGGCCATAACAGGGAAGTCCCTGGCCAGGGCTGATTTAGAGATTTACTGGTAAGTGTTACCGGTAGTTTCTCGACCCGTTATGAGCCTCACATCGGCACGACTTATCGGTTATTGGGGTCTGACATTTACCACCCCTAGACTTGATATGCGACATATCAGACGAGGAGACCGGACTGTACGGGAAGTGTTACCGTCAGGCTTTTACAGGAGTTGGAGCGGGCTTGCTTGCTGATCTTCTAATCGCTCAATACCCGGGTAGCCGTTACGTCCAGCTAGTACCGCTGACGGCTTATGGGTGCTTGATGTGATCATCACCTACTGCCGGCGTATTGATGAGTCTTTAGAGTCCTACATAGAGGTTTTACTGGCTCAGGCAAAACGAAATAGGAGCACGTATGTGATATGTGCGAGACCGAGAATAATGCGTGTATGTGATACCGTATTCTATTCTCGCATCTTTTTGTATCGGTTGGTTATATGTGATATAGCCGGGTTATCAAATCAAGTGTTGATTCGATAAGTCAATACATTGGATGTTAGTCAGTTATATGTGATATGACCGGATTATTAAGTCAAGTGTTGATTTAATAATTTAGTGTATAATTGTATATATGATATACTAATTTACATTAACTAACATTTGTTCACTTAAGAATTTTTCTCACATGTGCACAACTTTAATATATATGTGATATATATTAAAATGTGTTTTGCTTTTGTATCATGGTTGTTGATACACATAACATGGGTGTATAAGACATACACCATTCTAATTTTAGTGGAGGGGTTTTTATATTTAAAGTAAATCTAAATTGGTTGATATTTGTTAAGTGCATGAAGCTTGTAGAAGCTTTTAGTGCTTTGACAAATTCAACTCAATTTGTTTTACTTAAGATATTTAGTTAACCCAACCATTAGAATTAGCCATGGTTATGTCTCTACATGAGTTAGTATATGATACTCACTCACCATGGTTAGCTTACTTACTTGATCATTATCCTCATCTCATTTTTCTTCATCTTCTTCCTTGAGCTCAAAAGCTCTCTAGGTTTTGATTAAGTGAGAAATAAATGTGAGATAAATAATTCTAAGGTATACCCACTTCCTATTTTCTCATCCTCTACTAGACTAGCACTTTAGTTTAGGGTGTTTGCTTCACTAATTCTCTAGTTAGTGAAGAAGAAGCTTGAGTTCGTATTCTCTCGACGTAGATCATCTTCGGCCTCGAAGACTTCAAGCAAGGATGCTCCTTCTGCCTCGTGAAGCCTTTCAAGAGCCCGGGAGGACCATGATCGCAGCGAAGGAACTACAACAAGGAGCTTTTAAAGTGAAGGACCGATCTACAAAGATTGTATTTCGTATTCACTTAGTCGTAAAAGATATTTACTTGCATGTGTAACCATAATTATCTAGCAAAGATTTTGTTTAGGATTGTTCGGCACGGCTAAAATTTTAATCGGGTATGGTTGATACCTTGTAGAACCTTGTTAGAGTGCCTAGTAACCCTACAGTGGTATCAGAGCCTAGCTAGAGCATTAGGCGACGTGTTTATGAAGTTAAAACTCCGATCGAACCCCGATACGACAAAATAGACCCCCTCTCTGGAAAAATTTTTTAAATGTGATTTTTTCTGCATTAAAAATACTCAAAAAAATCAGCAGGGAATTCTAAGGATACTTGTAAAATACGACCCTCTAATTCAATTAAAGCGCCGCGGAACCGCGGCAAGACCCCTGCTTGTGCCGCGGTTCCGCGGCCGTCTCTGAGAATTGGGGTTTTATTTTTCTACAGTTTGATCCGTAGGTGTTTCTGCATATTTCTGGGTACTTTTAATCTGACTCAAGTGTTGAATGTTCTGGGGATTATTTTGAATTCGTTGATTCGATCGGAAAATTTAATTTCGTTCTGTTTTCTGGATAATTTAGAAAGTATTAAAATGTTCGAACGGATATCATTAACTCATTTTTTCCCGGCATGAAAAACTTTCGAGTGTTGAATTTTTCTTGAGTTTAAATCTTTCGGAAAAACGTGCAAGTAACGCGATGGACCCTCTAGAAGAACACAAACCTTAACTCGATTATGTGACCGTCTGAACCGCCTCTAAAGCTTAGGGTTTGGGGCAGTACGGCGTTGCCACATGTGAGGCGTTGGCTTGACCCTTCTATGGCTGGACCATTGGTAATGTGACGTATTCTGGAATTTTTTAAACTCCGCTCAAGTGTTGAGCTATAAAGGAAATCTTGGGTATTTGATTATTCGATCGGAAAGTTTAATAGTGTCTATTTATCTGGAATGTGATACAATATATGGAATTCATAAAGTTAGGCATGAAATGCGAAGTATGTGATATTTCGGATTTACGATGTCTAAAGAGATTGTGGATTCCAAATATTGTAGTTTTACACTTTCTTTTCTGCGACCGTAAGTGTAATATGTGATATCGCCGGTTTCGTTGCTATATGTCAACGACAATTTGGATGCGCATATTTACTTACGTTGATGACATGTGATGTTATGTGTTGCTGGATATGTTATATTGGATCGTCGCGTTTCTGAATAGCCGGGGGTTTTATGTGAGATGAGCGTTTTTATTTTCATTCATGTAAAATTCATTTGTATGTAATATTCTTTTATTAGGGCACTTCCGGGATGAGGATGATGTCACCATTGTATATTATTTACTTTTCCGCATTAGGTAGACCCAAGGAGGGGAGCACAAGTAACCGGGTTCTAGGGTACAGCGAGAGACCAACTCGAGGAGTCGAGTCCGGGTCTCCTAACTCTAGAATTGGTAGGGTTGCTTGCCGCTCTCGTAGGGGTCTAGGGATGTGGGTTTGGCTATTCATCGCAACCGTGGAATCCGTGTTTTATAGAGGCTCAAAATAAAACACGGACCTCCTAGTATATCCATTATTTCATATGATTCTTCTGCTGCGATATCTGTGATGTGATCGTTTGATATGTTGAGATGGATACTGTATATAGTATATATGATATATTATATAGACGTTACTTATGTTTTACACCCGCGCTAGCCCTGCCCCGCTCTGCCGTTAGTTACCTAACCTAACGGTGCACGAGGGGACATCGAGGCGAATGCGGATGGCATAAGTGTACGTCGTATTTATCTGTGATGTTTAGGTGACTTAAATGATGGGACTTCATTAATATGATTAATGAAAGAAAAGAAACCTAAAAGATGTTGTAGAATCAAATTTTTCAAAAAGGGTAGCTACAGTTTTTGCTTTGCATAGCGATATATATGATATATCCTGTACCTTATTCGATGAGGAAAGAGCCAAGATCCCTTCACCGAGAGTGAACTCTTTAGCAAAACTGGCAGATGCTACAACACTCGGTTTGTCTTTTGATTGCTTTTGGAGTTTTTGCTTTGCATTGCGATATATATGATATATCCTGCACCTTATTCCATAAGGAAAGAGCCGAGATCCCTTCACCAGGGGTGACCTCTTTAGCAAAACTAGTGAAAACATCAAAAACGCTCCTTTTCAAAATTCACTTGATTCTACAACGATATCAAGTTCATTACGCGATAGGTTTTCATATAAACCTGCCGTAGCCCTCTGTCATTTCAGATAAGAACTGTTTAGTATTCGTGCTGCGTTTGTTGGCCTTTGTTAAGGCGTAGTGTGCGGTAGCTGAATGGTGCTTATCTGCTTATGCATATGATGCAGATTGTTTTGGGGTAGTCGTACGACCTTGTTGGCCTTTGTCAAGGGTCGTGCGGGTGGGTTTGATTCAATCAAGAAATGATGGGTTGAACTTGACTAGCATCCTATGATTTGTTGGCCTTTGTCAAGGTCATAGGGGTTAGGGGAAAAATATTATCGGGAATTTCAAGCGTTGAAATTTGCAATGAGATTGCATACCTTCTATGAGATAGTTGGATCCCGATACCCACTACGAGTAATTGTTACTCATGGGAGAGTTTTACACAGGACAATTAGCCGATCAAGTAGGTGTCTAGAAAGGTGTCAACGGGGTTACGCCTCTGGGAAAACGAGGTTTACTTTAATTAGGTCCGTGCGAAAGCACGGGGAACCTCCCTCAAAGTACCGACACTGGCCTGGCTGAAAGATTGGCGAAATTGTAGGGTGTAATTAATCCCGGCTAGTCTTTCCTTTTAGCGTTTGAAGGAAGATTTGATAAAAACAGTGGGAGCCATCCTGATTAGATAAAATAATAACCAATCTGATCTTGCAAGAGCATACGCTAAAATGTTTTCTTCTCTCTCTCCAGGTAGCGACCATATCATGCCTTAATAAAGATAATAATATGGATGTATTGACTGAACCCGCATGTTATACTGTGCTGGGGAACGTTGGTTCCGTTCTCTCTTATAAAAGTTATAAGACTGAACAGGATATAGGGGAATACCAGGATTCTCTTGCCACCCGAATGAAGAAAGTACATGTTGATGCATTTTCTTCGGGTGTGTTCGTTACAGAGAACTGTTTCTCCATTTGCTCTACGTCCTAGGTATTAGATACCGGGTCAGGATCCCATATATGTAATCAGTTACATGGGCTTAGGAAAGGTAGAGAACTTGGAGAAGATGATAAAGACATAAGGGTTGGAAATGGTGCAATTGTTGCAGCTAAAACCGTCGGGGAATATCACCTTGTATTACCAACTAGTAATACATTGGTTCTGAACGAATGCTATTACATGCCGAACCTGATATGCAACATTATATCGGTTTCTTTATTGAGTAAAGAGGGATATAATTTTGTATTACAGGATAATGTTATGAACATTTTCCTGAACCAAAAGTTGGTTGGATCAGGCACGTTGTGCAATGGCATTTATGTTCTAAATCAATCAACAGTTCTGAGCATAACAAACACACACAAGAGGAAGAGTTCAGAACTGAACAAATCCTTCTTGTGGCATTGTAGACTGGGTCACATCAATGCGACACGACTAGCTAAGTTGCATAAGGATGGATATTTGAATATATTTGAATTTTCATCTTATGATACTTGTCAGTCATGTCTCAAAGGAAAGATGACCAAAACTCCGTTTACGGGACACGGAGAAAGAGTTACGGAACTCTTGGGACTGGTACATAGTGAGTGCGGTCCCATGTCTACACATGCCAGGGATGGTTCTTCGTACTTCATTACATTCACTGACGATCTCTCTAGATTCGGGTATGTGTTCCTGATGAAACACAAATCAGAAGCTTTTGAGAAATTTAGAGAATATAAACAAGAAGTCGAGAACCAAACCGGGAAAAGTATTAAAATCCTTCGATCTGATCGAGGAGGTGAATACTTGAGCAATGAATTCCTGGACTTCCTAAAAGAGAATGGGATTCTCTCTCAGCTAACTCCTCCATATACACCACAGCACAACGGTATATCGGAATGGAGGAACCGCACCCTATTAGATATGGCGCGCTCTATGATGAGCACAGCTGAGTTACATATTTCCTTCTGGGGATATGCGCTGGAGACAGCAACATACCTATTGAATCAAGTTCCATCTAAATCTGTACCTACCACACCATATGAGATATGGAGTGGGAAGAGACCATGTCTTAAATGAGTTAAGATATGGGGTTGTCCGGCCTATGTTAAGAGGCAAAATCCGGACAAACTCGAGGCACGGTCAGTTCTATGCAAGTTTGTGGGATATCCCAAACATTCACATGGATATCTTTTCTACCATACTGAGGAACAAAAAGTGTTTGTTTCTCGACATTCCACCTTTTTAGAAAAGGAATTTCTTACAAAAGAAATTAGTGGCAACGAGGTAGAACTGGAAGAAATTCCGGCTACACAAACTCAAACTGAAGATTTAGTGGAACCAGAGGATTCGGTAATTCCCAACGAACCCCAGCCACTCCGTCGATCTAGTAGGGTTCCTCACCCACCTGAGAGATACTACGGTTTTCTCATGGATAGTGGGAGCGAGGATTGCATCATGGAGGATGATGACCCAACTAGCTTCGAGCAGGCCATCACGAGTGGGGACTCAGTGAAATGGCTGGATGCAATGCGGTCCGAGATGGAATCTGTTCATATCAGATTTTTGAATTTTTATACCGCCCAATTTTTATCATGTTGCTTATCGGTAGGTACTCTTGAGCCGTGTTTGCTAGTCAAATTGCAGGATACAGGTTCTCGGCTCTAAACGGTGAAATTCATGGAAAAACACGACAAAATCCGGGTTCCTGCCAACCACAGATAAAACACGGGTCTCCGCTCTTTATCCGTCTGTTGCCACACACCAGTTTAAGAGACGAAATGGGAAATCAATGTGATTTTCATGCACAAGGCTCAATGGCAACACAAGATCCAAGAAATATACGCGGAGCTCAAGAAAATCATGACAAAAAGATCCATATACAATCACCTTTTGATCAACAGAAATTCTGGAAAAATCGTGAAGCAATTCTGAGAAAAATCATATACCAGACTAATGGGCACAGAAAACCAGGAAAAGCCACCAAAAAATGAAGACCCAATTCCTCTAAAGTGCCACGGTTCCGCGGCAATAGCAGGCTTAGGCCGCGTAACCGCGGCCGTACTGTGGCGGCAGAAGGTGGGACTTCAGGGTTATTTTGGTATTTTCATGTAGAGGCAGAATTTTGCCCTAGATTTCCAGTTCCCTGCCTATAAATAGCCCAGAACCTTGTGAAGCCAAAGGGCTTAATCTTGTATTTTTTAGGTTTTAGAATACTTGTTGTTCTTCTTCCTCTTCTCATCTCTTCTCCATTGAAAAACTTGTAGTGAGCTTTTGTGAGTGAAGAATGATGAATAAAGAAGTTCATTGTGTTATTATACTTGTCTTGCTCTTGTTATGTTAATTGCTTGTAATCTTTAATTGATAATTTAGTTGTTGTTATTTATTGCTGTTTCTTTCTTTTCTCTTTTCCTTTATCCTTAAACAACCATGATGCTTAAGCTTGATCCTTGCCAAGGTGAGGTCGCAAATAGCTAGTTGTTATCTTCTAATCTCTTTCTATCTTCCTCCTTTGTTTTATTTTTCGTTCTTCTTGTAATGGGTGAGTAATTTCCATACTTGTTAAGGTAGGATAAGGGAAGTTTGAGAGAAGGAAATCTCTCTCACTCTTTCCTTGCCCAACATCTTAAATCGACTCCCGTTAATTGAACCACAATCCGCTCCTTACGGCACCCTATCCTACATGATAGCGGTGATTCCGTAGTGAGACCGGTTATGGTTGAATTAACCGGAGGTTATGGCTAAGAGCCAAGAACGGACGGACAAGCACCAAAAGGAAGAACTTAAGCATTGGAAAGCCTAGCTTATACTCGCAAGTTCCTTCCTAGTCGTGCTAATCCCCGTTGTTGCCGATTACCGTAACACCGATATTAAGAGTGGCAACGAAAGAAGTGAGCGACTCCTAACTCAAACTAACCTAATCCTAACCCTAACAAGCTCTCTTTACAATCATTTTAACACTTAGTTAATCACAAACAAATCTGGACTTTCGGACTTAACTCGTTAAGACACATAGAAAAAGATTCCCATATCCCTGCGGACGACCCGTACTCAACCGGCTAGCTATAAGCGAAACCGTTTTGATTGCGGTAATTAACTAAACTTGAACACGCAGAATCCCTACCAATCAAATGGCGCCGTTGCCGGGGAGACGGTAGTTTATTTCTTTGTGTAATTTCGGGTTAATTTGTGAATATAAATCTAACCGGAAAAAAAAATACGTTATAAAAAAAAATCATCTTGTTATTTTTGACTAGTTTTTGTGCAAGTGTGCAGGATAATACGGAGTTCGAGTTCAGTGCCAAAGACGTGGGAAGATAGACCCATATTTCGCGGCTACACCGCGACGGATCAAAACGAAGCAAACGGTCTACTGTAAAAATCTGGAGCAGATACAGTGAGCAAATCAAGATTCAGCAAATCCAGACAAGCAGAGGACTCCCAGACCAGCACACAGAAAAAAATTGGAAGCCCAATCACTCTGTTCAGCCGCGGAACCGCGGCCTAAGCAGGTGTTTGGCCGCGGAACCGCGGCCATTTGGAGCCTTCAGGCTGCCATTTTTTCTGTGAGTCTTTCTCTTCTTCCCCCCACTCCTCTGGACTCCAATAAACTGTGTTTTCTGCAGCATTCTTTGCGCAAATTCTCTTCCCCCTTCCAATAAACTGTTCTTGTGCAGGATTCTTTGCGCCGCGCTAAAAAATAAAAATTGTTTGCAGTTGGTTTGTTACCGCTTTGCATTCATTAATACGGACTTAAGGGGCTTGAAACCAATTCAGATTGGGTGGGGATTTCATCACCCTTCCCAGGACCACAAAAATCACAAAAAGCATATGCATTGACCATTGTTAATTAAAAAATACTAGACTCAGCCCTAAGGACTTCGCGCTCAATAGGACAGAGGACTAGTTACAGGCATCGGCCGTTTATCCTATCTGGCTTTTGCGGTGCCTAGACAAGTGTGTCGAAGGCAAGTGGTTACTTAATTAGGACCACTACTTATGTAGTGGGGAGCCTCCCACTTACCTGGCACTTACCTGGCCGCAATTGACGGAGAAGAGGCGGTTTGAGGTCCTGTTTCTAGCCCTTTGGAACAGTTAGAAGCTGTCTAGCAGACTTAGGTGACCCTAGATCTAGGTGTGATTGTGCATATCTTGTTTGTGATTGCTTAAAGCCGTAAGTCCGTACATATTTCTGTAAATCTCTTTCTAAAAAAAAAGAAAAAAATCAAAAAATTTTATAAAAACTTGCCCTTTGTCGCCAGAATCCATTTTTCACCCACCACCCATCGTATTTCTCCATTAACGTTTTCTTACCCTCACCTTCTCCGCTTTGACTATACTAAACTCGTTTAGTGTATGTCCGCTTGGACTCGGGACACTAGCGCCCGCCTAGTCCGCGTTACGTTAGTTGCTACCGACTACGCGATCGACTCAGACGTCGAAACTCCGTCCACGCCTCTTTCACCCTTACCTTTGCCGGCCAACACCGACGTTGACCGGAATTCTGTTCATACATCCTTACCTTCACCATCACCAACCTCTTCTTCCGTGATGTCAGGATTTAATCCGAACATCTCTTTGACTACCCCAGATTTGACTCCACCTCCTATGGAGGCAAATAACCCACCACCACCGCCTGTTGTAGCGCCGCGGCGAATCGCGCTCTAGGATCATTTCTATCCCACCCGTTCTGCACTTCCCACCTGCCTTTCTCTTCCACCGGCCAATGGGGATAATTTTGAAATTAAGCCCCACTTCATCAACATGCTTCCGCGATTTCATGGGCTTGAATCTGAAGATGCCTATATCTTCATCAATAAATTTCAAAACGTTTGTGCCATGATGAAAACTACCCAACTGTCGGACGATGCTATACGTCTACGGGTCATTCCGTTCACTTTATGCGATCTTGCTGAAAAATGGCTGTATAGCACCGCTTCCCACTCCATAACCAGTTGGGACGAGTTTGTTAAAGCGTTTCTAAAAAAATTCTATCTGAATCATAAAACCGCAAGGATCCGTAACGAAATCAACCAATTCTCTCAGCTTCCTTCTGAACCCTTCTGGAAGTGCTTTGACCGGTACAAAGACCTTCTTGTTCAGTGTCCTCACCATGGTATCGAGAGATGGCAACTTTGCCAAACCTTATACGAGGACCTGAACCCAGCAACCAAGCAGTTGTTGGAAACCATCTGTCAGGGCCACTTCCTATCGAAATCTGACGAGGAAGCGTGGCAATTCTTTGACGACCTTACGGAGCAAATGCTACAATGGGAGAGCACCAGACCGACTTCTTCTTTCTCTACCTCCACTTCTACCGGTCAGTCTAGGGTAGGAATTCACCAACTTGATGTCTCTATTGCGATGAAAGCTGAAATGGCTGCAATAACGAGAAATCTTGAAGCGATAGAGAGCAAATTTTCTTCTCCTGCTCCTGCCCCTGTTCTTCCCCTTCGTACCATTTGCGCTTGTTGTTCCGATGCTTCTCACTTAACCGAAGAGTGTCCTTACAATCCACTATCGCAAGGACAGGATCAGGTTAATGCTGCATTTCAGCAAAGACCGAGGAATGATCCATACTCTTCCACCTACAATCCCGGTAGGAGGAACCACCCCAATTTCGCCTGGAATCAGAATCAGAATCAATTCCAAGGCAACAATTTCCAAAGGGCCCCTCCGCCGCAACAACAAGCGCAACAACAAACTCAACATCAGTTTCAGCAGCCCTTCCAACCCCAACCTTTTCCAAATCAGACGAACAACTTTGCACCCAACAATTCTTTTCCCCAAAACAACTTTGTTCCGTCAAACAACGATAAGGTTTCCTCGCTCGAACGAAGTCTGGAGGCGTTCGTTAAACAATCGACTCAGTCCACCGCCAACATCCAGTCTTCCATTCAGTCCTTAATGTAACACACTGCCGCTCACGGGCAAAGCATCAAGACCATCGAGGCCCAGATTGCACAGCTGAACGCGGCCTTAAGCGAGCGAGAGAAAGGGAAGCTCCCATCCCAGCCACTCCCAAATCCCGGTCACCCACATAATGTACATGTTGCTCTTGAACAACAGAACCATAATGTGAGTGCCGTGACCACATTGAGATCGGGAAGGATGCTGCAAAACAACATTGGCACACGGAACAACGATGACACCCCGGCTGCCGCTTCTTCTACTTCTTCTTCTTCTTCTCCTTCCTCGTCTTCTGAGCCTATTCTTCATTCTTCAAAAGGCTCCTCTTCTTCTTCTTCTTCTGCTCTGAACGGACCCACTTCTCACTCCACGAAAACACCAGCTCTGGGATCCGTTCCAACTCCACAATCTCCTCCATAAGCATTAGACTCAACCAATTTTAAAAACGTCCCATTTCCAAACCGGTTGAGGTCTAATAAACAAAATCCATAAATGGAGAAGATTCTGGAGTTATTTAAGCAGGTTAAAATTAACATTCCTCTTTTAGATGTTGTCCAACAAGTCTCGTCCTACGCAAAAATCTTAAAGGACTTGTGCACGAAAAAGAGGAAGTCTCAGGTACCCAAGAAAGTTTTCTTGGCTAGTGCTGTGAGTGATGCCCTTACCCAATCTTTACCATAAAAACGGAAGGACCCTGGCTGTCCTACGATTTCTATTACTATTGGGGATAAGAACATCAACCGCGCACTATTAGATCTTGGTGCCAGTGTTAACCTGCTTCCGTACTCAGTATACGAGCAATTAGGCGTAGGAGAGCTGAAACCCACGCACTGCACTCTCCAAATGGCCGACCGATCGATCACCCATCCTAGGGGTGAGCTAAAGGATGTGTTAATCAAAGTCGGGGACTTCATATTCCCCGTTGACTTCATTGTATTAGACACACAGCCTGTAGCTAACCCCCGGAATCAAATTCCGGTGATACTCGGTCGCCCATTCCTTGCAACCTCAAATGCTGTGATCAATTGTTGCAATGGTTCGATGAACCTATCTTTTGGAAATATGACAATTGAACTCAACATTTTTAGGTTGGGGAATCAGCCTTCCGAACCTAATGCTCATATACTGGACGTTTTCTCAATCCAGGAGATCACCCCAGAAGAGTGTGAATTCAAGGAGTTTCTGTTTGATCACGATAACCTTGACGCCACTAGTGCGTTCCTCCTCGAACCTGCTGCTGTTTCTGCGCCCGACAACGACTATGAGTGTTTCATGTTCTCGAACGATCTTAGCCGCTCACAACCCGAGTTTGAATCCTTCGAATTTCCGGATGAGTTACCTGAACCATCCAACTTGGTCGCTTACACTCGTTTTGAACCTTTGCTGGAATCTTTTGAGTTCGAGACCTTTGCACCAATCTTGCCTTCCATCGTTTCACCTCCAACGCTCGAACTCAAGCCTTTGCCGTCTCACCTTAAGTACGCTTATTTAGGTGAGAATGAGACCCTCCCGGTTATCGTCTCGGCTTCTCTAGCTCCCGAGCAAGAGAAAGCCCTTCTTGCGGTCTTCCACAACAATAGGCAAGCTTTTGGCTGGTCCATGGCGGACATCAAGGGGATTAGTCCCCTGATCATTGAATATCACATTCATCTGATGGATGATGCCAAACCAGCCAGGGATCCACAAAGATGTCTCAACCCAGTCATGAAAGAGGCTGTGAAGAAGGAGATCGTAAAATGTCTGGATAGTGGTATCATTTACCTTATCTCTGATAGCCAGTGGGTTAGCCCCATTCACGTTGTCCCCAAGAAATCAGGTATAACGGTCATCACTAACGAGGCGAACGAGTTAATCCCTACTCGCACCCAAACTGGGTGGCGAGTATGCATCGATTACAGAAAACTCAACGCCGCAACGCGGAAGGACCACTTTCCGCTACCTTTCATTGACCAAATGCTTGAACGATTGGCCGGACATGAGTGCTACTGCTTTCTTGATGGCTACTCCGGCTATAATCAAATTCCCATCGCCGAAAAAGACCAGGACAAGACCACATTCACTTGTCCTTTCGGCACGTTTGCATATCGTCGCATGCCCTTTGGGTTATGCAATGCGCCCGCTACCTTCCAGCGGTGTATGATGGGAATCTTCTCAGACATGGTGGAAAAATTTCTGGAGATCTTCATGGACGATTTCTCCATCTTCGGCGATTCCTTCAACGAGTGTTTGCTGCATCTCGACGCTGTCCTTACCCGATGTAAGGACAAGAACCTCACTTTGAATTGGGAGAAGTGCCACTTCATGGTGCGCGAAGGTATTGTCTTAGGACATATCATTTCGCAAAATGGCATAGTGGTTGACAAAGCAAAGATTGAGGTCATTTCCAATCTACCTCCTCCCAGATGCGTCCGAGACATCCGAGCCTTCCTTGGCCATGCCGGTTTCTATAGACGGTTCATCAAGGACTTTAGCAAGATTGCTAGGCCCTTGACTCTTCTGCTGGCCAAGGACACGCCATTCGACTTCAACTCGAGCTGTGCGACTGCGTTCGAGTCACTAAAAAGCTCACTCACTTCTGCTCCCGTTCTTTCTTCACCTGACTGGACGCACCCGTTTGAGATTATGTGCGATGCATCCGACTTTGCCATTGGTGCTGTCCTTGGACAACACATCAACAAGATGCCGCACGTAATCTATTATGCCAGCCGAACCCTGAACGACGCCCAACTCAATTATACAACAACTGAGAAGGAATTCTTGGCTGTTGTATTTGCTTTAGAAAAGTTCAGGCCCTACCTCATCGGCTCTCCAGTCATTGTCTACACAGACCATTCTGCTCTGCGCCATCTTTTTGCGAAGAAAGATGCAAAATCTCGGCTAATACGTTGGATCCTCTTGCTTCAAGAGTTTGACCTTGTCATTAAGGACAAACGAGGATGTGAAAACGTAGTTGCCGACCATCTCTCACGACTTCCTTCTTCGCCTTTGCTTCCAATTCCGATCAACGACGTTTTCCTGGATGAACAGCTCTTGACAGTATCTTGCGAACCCTGGTTCGCAGATATTGTGAACTATTTGGCCACAGGATTACTACCGACTGAATGGTCAAGTCAGGACAGACTTCGCTTCTTATCCCAAGTAAAACACTTTTACTGGGACGAACCCTATCTGTTCAAGTACTGTCCCGACCAGATTATTCGTCAGTGTGTCCCTGACGATGAATTCAAGAGTGTGCTGTCGTTTTGCCACGATCAAGCGTGTGGCGGGCATTTTGGCCCCAGAAAGACAGCTGAGAAGATCTTACAATGTGGTTTCTACTGGCCACAACTCTTCAAAGACGCTCATGACTATTGCAAGACTTGCTCCCGGTGCCAACACATGGGCCGGATATCCCGGAGGAACGAGATGCCGCTCCAACCAATCTTGGTTGTGGAGATTTTTGACGTTTGGGGGATAGATTTCATGGGGCCGTTTCCCAGCTCTTTCGGGAACTTGTACATCCTTCTCGCTATTGATTACGTCTCTAAGTGGGTCGAGGCTGTGCCCAGCCGGACTAACGACAACAAGGTTGTCGTTAGGTTTCTTAAAGAAAATATTTTCTCCCGTTTTGGGCACCCCCGAGCGATCATTAGCGACAATGGAACTCATTTCTGCAATAAGACTTTCGAGGCCTTGATGCGGAAATATTCCATTAATCATAAGCTCTCTATGCCCTACCACCCCCAAACCTGCGGGCAGGCCGAAGTTTCAAATCGGCAAATCAAGCAGATACTGGAAAAGACGGTTTCCAAGAACCGAAAAGATTGGTCGCTGAAACTCACTGATGCCCTTTGGGCATTTCGAACCGCTTATAAGACCGATCTTGGCATGTCTCCCTATCGGCTTGTGTACGGAAAGGCTTGCCACCTACCTGTCGAAATAGAGCATCACGCATTTTGGGCGATAAAAGAACTGAATCTGTCTCTCGAAGATGCGGGCAGCCATCGGAAGCTGCAGTTGAACGAATTGAGCGAGCTTAGGGATGAGGCTTACGATAACGCGGTTGTCGTTAAGAATCGAACGAAGGTGTTTCACGATAAACACCTTTTGCGCAAAACTTTCGTACATGGTCAACAGGTACTGCTTTACGACACCAGACTACACTTCCATCCAGGAAAGCTCAGATCTCGCTGGAAAGGGCCGTATTTTGTGCGGAATGTGTATCCGCAGGGCACTGTGGATTTGGAGAATCCAAAGGACGGTTCATTTTTCAAAGTGAACGGACACCGACTAAAACCGTACCTTAGCGCCGAACCAACAGAGGAGCTCCTGTTCTTACAGGAGCCGGTTTACCCTGCATAATCTTCCTCTGCCTACCACCAAACTTCGGTTATCCAGCCAAGAACAGTGGACACTGTTCCAAATAAGTTTGGGGGTATGTATATACCATTTTGTATATATTTGTGGATATTCTTTTCCTTTTTTGCTCTTTTTCTTTTCTTTAAAAACAAAAAAAATAAATAAATAAAAGGTCTATATCTAACCGACAATTTTGACCCTTCAAATGATCTCTTCATGCAATGACAGTGAGGACACTGTCCAGTTTAAGTTTGGGGGTACGCTCGGTACGCATTTCTAACCTTCGCATTCATATGTATATTTTGCATCTGCATACTAAAATCCATAAAATCCATAAAAATCTGATTCAACATTTCGACGGTTTTGTTTGATAAAATAAGAATAACTAAATCTTATGTTTAGATTTTGAAAACCTGAAAGATAACTCTCATTTGAAATTAACTATAACTGATATACGTCTTTACATCACACTACACGTGTCGTGAGTTTTGGAAATTAGATGACAAGTCTTTTATGTCTAAAAACTTTTAAATAGATAAATGATTTTCTGAGGATCAAATAGGTTTGTTCTGAAATAAGTAATATCAAGAATAGTTTATGAAGTAAAGTGAATATGAAGGAATGTTATTGATGCCTTAATTGGAACTAAGTCTGAAAAATAACCCATCTGAAACTTGATTGGAATGATTACACACCGAACCCACTAAACACGTCTTTTATCCAAAAAATAATTGAACTGCCGGTTATATCTCCGTTCGTATTGAATCATCATGATTTTCACACCAAACTGTCTTTTGTTTTTGGACCTAGGTAACTTGAGTAATTAAGTCCGCTGAGGTGTTTCTACACCTAATGCCCTAAAGCCAACTGGTTTGGGTGCATTGGCCCAAAGCTCGCTAAGAAACCTAGAAAGTCCAGATTAAAACAAAGTCAAGCAAGTGTTCTCTCCGAGTTAAAATTCCTAACGGTTCTTTGTGTGAGAATAATCTTGATAAAAGACAGGCTTTTATAAAAATTTTAGCGGAGATATGAAGGTTTTATTCTATGATAAAGACTATTGCACGTTCACAGAGGTGTGTATGAAATGAAAACAAGAAAAAGGTGGAGTGAAAAATAAGACCTAGTTTCCTGTTAAAGAAGATAAAAATTCTGAAGTTGAAACTGTACTGGAAAACGAAACTTTAAAAATGCTTAACTCTTTATAAAACTTATGTGATCCTTTTAAAATTTTTATCTGGGCTTTATTGTGTGACATAATGACTTTAATTGATCCTTCTGGAAACTTAACAACACTATTTGCAATGCACGTAAAGACATATAAAATCTGTAGTTAAATAAGAAGCGAGGTGTGAAAAATAAGGGTTCGATAGTCTAGACTTAGGATAATAGAATTGTTATTTTCTGAAACAAAACTTTAGGGTTTGAATCATAGTAATTTCGCAAAACTAGCTTGACCGGATTTTGTGGGTAGTATCCGCTGAAAACCCTCACGAGACAACACTCCTCCTACTAGGGACACCTAGAGGTTTAACGGCTTGTTGCACATGCTCAGTGCAATCGCGTTCCCTGCGAAAGTGAGGTTAGGAAATTTTTTGTGAATAAATTGGCTTTGCTCGGGACGAGCAAATGATAAGTTTGGGGGTATTTGTTCATATCAGATTTTTGCATTTTTATACCGCCCAATTTTTATCATGTTGCTTATCGGTAGGTACTCTTGAGCCGTGTTTGCAAATCAAATTGCAGGATACAGGTTCTCGGCTCTAAACGGTGAAATTCATGGAAAAACACGACAAAATCCGGGTTCCTGCCAACCACAGAAAAAACACGGGTCTCCGCTCTTTATCCGTCTGTTGCCACACACCAGTTTAAGAGACGAAATGGCAAATCAATGTCATTTTCATGCACAAGGCTCAATGGCAACACAAGATCCAAGAAATCTACGCGGAGCTCAAGAAAATCATGACAAAAAGATCCGTATCCAATCACCTTTTGATCAACAGAAATTCTGGAAAAATCGTGAAGCAATTCTGAGAAAAATCATATACCAGACTAATGGGCACAGAAAACCAGGAAAAGCCACCAAAAAATGAAGACCCAATTCCTCTAAAGTGCCGCGGTTCCGCGGCAATAGCAGGCTTAGGCCGCGTAACCGCGGCCGTACTGTGGCGGCAGAAGGTGGGACTTCAGGGTTATTTTGGTATTTTCATGTAGAGGCAGAATTTTGCCCTAGATTTCCAGTTCCCTGCCTATAAATAGCCCAGAACCTTGTGAAGCCAAAGGGCTTAATCTTGTATTTTTTAGGTTTTAGAATACTTGTTGTTCTTCTTCCTCTTCTCATCTCTTCTCCATTGAAAAACTTGTAGTGAGCTTTTGTGAGTGAAGAATGATGAATAAAGAAGTTCATTGTGTTATTATACTTGTCTTGCTCTTGTTATGTTAATTGCTTGTAATCTTTAATTGATAATTTAGTTGTTGTTATTTATTGCTGTTTCTTTCTTTTCTCTTTTCCTTTATCCTTAAACAACCATGATGCTTAAGCTTGATCCTTGCCAAGGTGAGGTCGCAAATAGCTAGTTGTTATCTTCTAATCTCTTTCTTTCTATCTTCCTCCTTTGTTTTATTTTTCGTTCTTCTTGTAATGGGTGAGTAATTTCCATACTTGTTAGGGTAGGATAAGGAAAGTTTGAGAGAAGGAAATCTCTCTCACTCTTTCCTTGCCCAACATCTTAAATCGACTCCCGTTAATTGAACCACAATCCGCTCCTTACGGCACCCTATCCTACATGATAGCGGTGATTCCGTAGTGAGACCGGTTATGGCTAAGAGGTTATGGCTGAATTAACCGGAGGTTATGGCTAAGAGCCAAGAGCGGACGGACAAGCACCAAAAGGAAGAACTTAAGCGTTGGAAAGCCTAGCTTATACTCGCAAGTTCCTTCCTAGTCGTGCTAATCCCCGTTGTTGCTGATTACCGTAACACCGATATTAAGAGTGGCAACGAAAGAAGTGAGCGACTCCTAACTCAAACTAACCTAATCATAACCTTAACAAGCTCTCTTTACAATCATTTTAACACTTAGTTAATCACAAACAAATCTGGACTTTCGGACTTAACTCGTTAAGACACATAGAAAAAGATTCTTATCTCCCTGCGGACGACCCGTACTCAACCGGCTAGCTACAAGAGAAACCGTTTTGATTGCGGTAATTAACTAAACTTGAACACGCAGAATCCCTACCAATCAGAATCCATGTACACCAACAAAGTATGGACTTTGGAAGATGCTCCTGAAGGGGTAAAACCTATTGGGAGCAAGTGGATCTTCAAGAAAAAACTTGGTGTAGATGGGAAAGTGGAGACTTTCAAAGCTAGACTTGTTGCAAAGGGTTTTCGTCAAAGACCAGGTGTGGACTATGACGAAATCTTTTCTCCAGTAGCTATGCTTAAATCCATCCGGATCATGCTTGCCATCGCTGCATATCATGACTACGAAATCTGGCAAATGGATGTTAAGACCGTCTTTCTAAACGGTGATTTAGAAGAGAGCGTGTACATGACTCAGCCAGAGGGTTTCGTAGCTAGTGGGAGCAGCGGGAAGGTATGCAAGCTGCTTAAATCCATTTATGGATTAAAGCAAGCATCGCGGAGTTGGAACATCTGCTTTGACGTTGTTATCAAAGAGTTTGATTTCGTCAAAAACGTAGATGAACCTTGTATCTACAAGAAAGTGGCAGAGAGTAAGGTTGTCTTCCTCATATTGTACGTGGACGACATACTCTTGATAGGAAATGACATTCCTATACTGCAATTGGTCAAGCTCTTCTTATCACAAAGATTCTCAATGAAAGATCTAGGTGATGCCTCCTACATCTTGGGGATTAAGATCTATAGAGATAGATCCAAACGGATACTGGGATTGTCCCAATCCAGGTACATTGACACCATACTAAAGCGGTTTAGTATGGAAGAGTCCAAACGTGGGTTTTTACCCACGATCTCAGGGCTCACTCTCTCCAAAGAGATGTCTCCCAAGACTGATTTGGAGAGAGCTCGCATGCAAGGGATACCTTATGCTTCGGCAGTAGGCTCTATCATGTACGCGATGCTATGTACCAGACCCGATGTAGCACACTCACTAAGTATAGTGAGTAGGTATCAAGCTGATCCTGGAGAGAGTCACTGGACAGCTGTGAAGAGCATTCTCAAGTACTTGCGAAGGACTAAAGAGATGCTCTTGGTGTATGGTAACGGAGAACTCCAAGTGGAGTCCTTTACCGATTCAAGCTTCCAGAGTGATAGGGACGACTCTAAGTCGCACTCGGGATTTGTCTTTACCCTTTACGGAGGGGCGGTTAGCTGGAAGAGTTCCAAGCAGGAAACCGTGGCAGACTCGACGATGGAGGCTGAATACATCACTGCTAACGATGCTGCCAAAGAGGCTGTCTGGATCAAGAAGTTTATTACTGAACTTGGAGTGGTTCCATCCATTGAGCATCCAATACCTTTGTATTGTGATAACAATGGAGCGGTGGCTTTGGCCAAGGAACCCAGATCCCATCAGCGATTCAGGCATATTCTGAGGCGGTATCACCTGATCCGGGAGATAGTAGATCGCCGGGAGATTGAGGTCAGGAGGGTTGACACGAAGAACAACACTGCGGATCCACTCACGAAGGCCATTCCCCAGATACAGTTTGAGAGACTCTTCGGGATGCTTGGTATGCAATACTACAGCAGCTGGCCCTCGTGCAAGTGGGAGATTGTTAGTTGTATGTATGCCCTAGAGGCCAGTATTGTACAGATGATGTATATTATATTGGATGCTTGGACATATATAGAGAGGACTTTCTTTCTCGATATGATAGTATGTTATCTGGTTGCTCTTTATCTTAACATGTATACTTGTCTCTTGATACTGTCTTATAGTTACGTGTTGGTAAAGCCCTTAGGATGTGTACTTGACTACCAGGACTATGATGCAGATCATACTAGTAGGGCCATGGTAGTCCATAAGTACATCCTTTAATGTTCCTAGTCGTAGGTGTATCGAGACAGGGCATCGATATACCAGAGTAGACTAGCATATACGCTTCTCGACCCATGAGATGGGCGATGGATGATCCCATATCTATTGGTGTTTGACATCAGAGATGGCATACGGGTGCTCAGTGGAGACTGGATACACTGGACGGACTCACCGAGAACTCCCATATGGTATTATACCTCACCTCATATGGCAGTTCTCTGGTGACACTTGTGCAGGTTAGTCTGTAGACCCGAGATCGTCATAGAGTCTTGTATGATTCCTACTGTGCTTTGATTTCCACCTTACCACGTCCAAGAGGGCGTGCAAAACGGTGGTTTTTGGGAACAGTCCCGAGTCACATGGAGGCAATGAGCGATACGAGGGGTTTCGTCTCTCCCGGTATTGGGGGTTGATGTTGCGCTATGCTCGATTGGCCATAACAGAGAAGTCCCTGGCCAGGGCTGATTTAGAGATTTACTGGTAAGTGTTACCAGTAGTTTCTAGACCCGTTATGAGCCTCACATCGGCACGACTTATCAGTTATTGGGGTCTGACGTTTACCACCCCTAGACTTGATGTGCGACATATCAGACGAGGAGACCGGACTGTACGGGAAGTGTTACCGTCAGGCTTTTACAGGAGTTGGAGCGGGCTTGCTTGCTGATCTTCTGATCGCTCAATACCTGGATAGCCGTTACGTCCAGCTAGTACCGCTGACGGCTTGTGTGGGCTTGATGTGATCATCACCTACTGCCGGCGTATTGGCGAGTCTTTAGAGTCCTACATAGAGGTTTTACTGGCTCAGGCAAAACGAAATTGGAGCACGTATGTGATATGTGCGGGACCGAGAATAATGCGTGTATGTGATACCGTATTCTATTCTCGTGTCTTTTTGTATCGGTCGGTTATATGTAATATAGCCGGGTTATCAAATCAAGTGTTGATTCTATAAGTCGATACATTAGATGTTAGTCGGTTATATGTTATATGACCGGATTATTAAGTCAAGTGTTGATTTGATAATTTAGTGTATAATTGTATATATGATATACTAATTTACATTAACTAACATTTGTTCACTTAAGGATTTTTCTCACATGTGCACAACTTTAATATATATATGATATATATTAAAATGTGTTTTCTTTTTGTATCATGGTTGTTCATACACATAACATGGGTGTATAAGACATACACCATTCTAATTTTAGTGGAGGGGTTTTTATATTTAAAGTAAATCTAAATTGGTTGATATTTGTTAAGTGCATGAAGCTTGTAGAAGCTTTTAGTGCTTTGAAAAATTCAACTCAATTTGTTTTACTTAAGATATTTAGTTAACCCAACCATTAGAATTAGCCATGGTTATTGTTGGAGATAGTGCCCTCAAAGTCAATTATTGGATCGCAGGTACGTGATTGCAATGATTGAGGCAGGACCTATACCGATATGACAGTCTTGCTCGAGATGATAGTATGCTATATGGTTTGTCTTTATCATCGTATACATGTTTTAGTTCACTATTGCATGATGATAGAGCCCATAGGATTCTTGCTTGACTACCAGCAGTATGATGGCGATCATATACGTGGGAGCTGGGATCTGTAAGCACATCCTTAAAGCGTCCCTAGTCGTGGGAGCTTCGAGACAGGGCATCGATACTCCAGAGTAGACTAGTGTATACAGTCGAGACCCCGACGAGGGGCGATGGCCGGTCTCACAAGCCATTGGTGTTAGTTGGTTCACCTAAGATGTATACAGGTGCTCATTGGGTTATGAGTACATCGGACAGGACTCGCCGGGAATCTGCTAGTTGGTATTATACCTAGCGTCAGATAGCAATTCCCTGGTGACATGTGTACAAGTTAGTTCATCGACCTGAGGTCGTCATTTGTCTCGTGTGAGTTCCCACTGTGCTTTGATTTCTACCCTACCACGGCTCAAAGGAGTCGTGCAAATAGGTCTTTTTTGGGTACAGTCCCGAGCCACATGGAGGCAAGTGAGCGGATCGGCAGGGGATTCGTCTCTCCCGGTATTGGGGGTGAGATCGCGCTGTGTCTGGGAGAGCCATTACACAAAGCCCTCGGCCGAGACAGGAGATTTACTGGTAGGTACTCCAGTAGTATCTCAGGGTGTTCTGGGCCATTCTCTGACACGACTTATACCGCTATTGGGGGTCTGACGTTACCAGCCCCCTAGGCAGATATGCGATACTCATAGACGAATGAACCAAACTGTATGTATATTGTCACTATTAGGCTCAGTAGGGTTTATGAGATGAGTTCGCTCGTCAGCTTCCCTTCCAATCAATACATAGGCAAACGTTACGTACAGCTCGTACCTCTGACGTGCTAGTGGTTATACCTAGTGCCAGTGTGTTGATGAGTCATTAGAGTCCCCCACAGACACTTTCCCAAGTTCGGGCGAAACGTTGTAGAGGCCGTATGGTTTTATGGCAGGGTTCGGAAAATGCACGTGCGTTTTCGCACGTGTTGTTTTTCGGGCAGATAATACTGGTAGGCTTTGGTTTAAGCCGGATCCCAGTATTATACTGTGTAGATATAATATCTTTGTCTCAGTTGCATTTGTATTCGGTCGTAATACAAATGCGGGTATGTTTATACTGATACGGAGTTATCCTGAAATTCGTTTCGGGATCGCTTTTGGAAGTTGCCAGTTTCCAGTTTTCTATCACCCGTATTTAACATTCGGTTAAATACGGATTTATCTTTTCTTCTTGGGTGAGTCATGAGGGTGATGTGTGTGGAAGCTTCTAGAGTTTGTGAGGTGTTCTTTGTTCATTGGTTGTATTTAATGAAAGGGTGACTAAGGTTAATGAGTCATTCTCTTCATTAATGTTTTTTGTTATACCTTTGATATTTTCTCTTTATATTTATCTTATGGTCACCCTCATTCCTTGCTCCTTCACTCACCCCCCTCAACCTTATAATGGCCGGCCACTTCCTTAAGTGAGAAGTGTGGGTTGATTAAAAAGATTAGGAGTTTGATTCATGGAAATTTCATATGCCCATTTCTCATTCACCCAATTCAAAAGGCAACTTCATTAACCGTTCGTCCATAACTTTGGACGTAACGAGACAAAGTGTTCTACTCATTCTCTACAACATCTTGGTCGTCTCTTTTAGCAAACTTGACGATCGAGTTGCCTCGGTTCAGAGGCGGGAGCCCGTTTAAAGATCCGTCGACGTGGTGCCATCTGAACGAGAAGATTGGAGATTCAGGAGATCGGAGCAGCCACAACAAGCGTGGGATGATGGTTGAAGACCGAAGGACTCGGATCATTCGGTATAATGTTTCTACCCACTTTGTAGTTTGTTAGTTTAGCTTTATTGGCAGATCCGGGTTATAGTACGCGATAGCGCCAGTTGTAAAAGTTTTTGTTCCATATTTGGCGTCTGTTAGACGGTCGGGGCGCTACCGTGGACTTACAGTGGTATCAAAGCCTAACCATTAAGCTATACTAACTTGTGCTAACGCGTTTAAAACATCGATCGAACGGATTTTCGAAAACCGCAAATTCCAAGTTCTGAGTTTCTGTCGATTTTTCAAAGGGCCTAAAAATAATTTTGCATATCACAGAAAAGCGTGCAGGGTTTTCTGAGCATAATGGAAAAATATGGGCACGTGATCCCATAAAACCACCGCGGTTCCATGGTCAAACCTAGGGTTTGACCGCGGAACCAGGGCGCTTTAGTGGGAACAGTGCACCAACTTTTTCCAGAGAGCTTATTTGTGGAAATTGTGGGTTTTGGAATATTTCTTTTGGGCCCAGATTTTGTTACTGTACAGCAGATGTACGTGGGGCCCACTTCGGGAAATTTAGTCGATCGAAATTTTAAATTTGTCAGTATGCAGTACTTACTTTATATCTCCGACCGGGAATGTCATTTGATCGGTAAACCGCGTCTGATTGCTATAGTTCTTTTAGACGGGTTTGCGAACGTGACATTCGCGTTGATGTTCTGTGTTGTGCTGTATTGTTACGGATATGTCGTGGTGGATAGCAGTGTGCAATGGTAGTGCGGTTTGGATTTATTTGTACATTTGATATTGCGGGGCGAGCGTCCAATATGTGGACTGCCGTCACTGCCTGTTGTATAATATTCTTTTGGGGCACGACCGGGTTGAGGTCGATGTACCCGTTGTACATATTTTTATTTCTGTACTAGGTTTATCCCGCGAAGGAGTGCACGGATAGCCGGATTCTGGAAGGCAATGGGTCCGTATCTCATGGATTTGAGAGGCAAAGGGACCTCGCTCTAGAATTGGCAGACTATTCGCCGCACTCGTAGGGGGTACAGGTTGACCCAAGGAGGGGTGCTCAATTTACCGGATTCCGTGAAGTGCCGGGTGTTCCATTCACTATGTGGGGACTACCTCGCTTCAGGTATTGGCGGGTAACTTGCCGCACCCGTAGGGTTCTAGGTTTCATTGCACAGGCTATTCACACGACCAGGAGAACGTCGGGTTTCAGCAGCGGCTCTATGAAACTCGGGGATCCCAGATTATCTGTATTGTTCTGTGATGCTTATTACTTTTCTATAATGTTGCATATTATCACGCCTGGAGCGATTATTGTATATTGGTATATATACTATTAGATGTTGTATATGTTTTACACCCGCACTGGTCCAGCTCCCGCTCTGTCGTTAGTTAAGTAACCTAACGGGTGATGACGGGACCCAGTGGCGAATGCGGATGGCATATACATACATTTTATTTTCGTTCTTTTCTGGTGTGATTGATTGATGGGACTGTATTGATTCTTATCAATGCAAGGATAAAACAAACATATATTTGATGTTGTTGGAACAAATTTTAAAAGGTGTTATTACAAAGATATTTCCTTTTGTTTTGCATAGCGGTATTCAGTTGGAATATCCTGCACCTCATTCGACGAGGCAAGGGCCCATATCCCTTCACCGGGAGAGACCCCTTGGGCAGAAGTTTACGTCAGAGTAATAAATTCACTATAGTCGATTACAAGTTGCTTTGCATAGTGATATTCAGTTGGAATATCCTGCACCTCATTCCACGAGGAAAGTGCCGAGATCCCTTCACCGGGAGTGACCTCTTTAGCAAAAGGTTTTCGCCACTATATTTTATAAAAGCTATCAGGTTCCTTCAACGAGATCAAGTTCATTACGTTAAAGGTTTTTCGCCAAAAACCAGCCGTAGCCCTCCGTCATTTCTTATGGATGGTCAGTAGTATTCAAGCTATGTTTGTTGGCCCTTAGTCAAGGCATAGTGTTTGGTAGCTGCTGGGTATTCATTTGTAGCATAGATAAATGCGTTGGTTTGGGACAGTCGTATTACTTTGTTGGCCCTTAGTCAAGAGTATGTACGGGTGGGTTCAAATCAACCAGGACAATGACGGGAAGAACTTGACATGTGACTTATGATTTGTTGGCCCTTAGTCAAGGTCATAAGAGCATGGGGCAAAAATAACATCGGGGGTTTCAAACATACTAGAAACTTGCCAGACATGTGCATACCTTCTAGAGTATGATAACTTGAGTGGCTTCCATCAAGTTATCATGCGATGATAGTTGGATCCCGATTCTCACTGATGAGTTGGTTTACTCTTCGGGTGATCCCGACTAATTCTTCTTTCAGGTTTGGAGGAGAATTTGAGGTTACAGTGGGAGGTTTCCTGATTAGATAAAGTGATAACCATTCTGATCTAGGTTAGAGTGCACGCAGAGTGTTTCTTTTCTCTCTCTCTCTTTTGGCAGCGACTTTTGACCGACCCTAGACTATGACTCAATGACCAAGTTGACCGAAGCTTCTTATAATACTGGCTTTTGGATTGTCCGAGTTGCATAAGACATTGCCGCTCTTTCTTTTACCCTTTGTATTTCTCAAAACACCCCGTATTACTACGGACATCCACTTCCATTGGATAGATCCATCGTATGGCTATATACGAACTCGAAGGGACTTCTTCGAGGATGGATCCAGGTTCAGGAGAAATAGAATTGGTTTATTCAGTTGTCTTTTATTATCACCTTCTCTCAGGTTGCGAGGGCTCCTTAGTTTAGGAGAGTACACCAATTACGCTTATTGGATAGTCTTATTCCAAACCATAGGCAGGTGCCGAAAGGTAGGGAATGAAGAAAACTAATTAGCCTAAGTAGGGTGTGCAGAAGGTAATATGTAAAGACAAGATAAAGGGATTAGAAAGAGCGCAAAGTAAATTGCGACTGTTATCATTCACGACCAAACCGCGTACTTCATCGCCACTCCTATTTCACCTTTAATAGAATAAGGTATTATTCAGTTGTCTTTTATCATCAGCTTCTCTCAAGTTACGAGTACTCCTAGGATTAGGAGGGTACACCTATTAGGCTTACTGGATAGTCTTCTTCCAAACCATAGGCTGGTGCCGAACGGTAGGGAAGGAAGAAAACCATTTAACCTAACGAAAGTGTACAGAAGGTAACGACTAAAGACAAATAAAGGGATTTGGACAGATGGCAAAGAAATATACGGTTATAGTCATGAATTGGTTTATGGAAGAGGCATTACTAGGAATACCAGGATACCCCTACGAGACATTTTAATGTTTCAGTTTCACTGCGCATTGTTAAAAGAAAACTGTTTTCCCGATTAGATACTTACTCCAGGGTATGTATTTACCAGGTTTCATTCTCATATCTGTATGGTTTTTACAGATGATGAGTGGGAGTAAGTTATTGGGAATTAGGTGATCATCCTCATTATATCGGAATTAGTTGTAATTGGTGATATTTGAGGAAATCGCCTGGGTACAGTTTTCAACCTACGATACACAGGTTTTGAGTTATTCAACTCAGCGGACTTATATAGAGTATTGAATGTTGTCCAGTGTCCATCGGGTCAAAAGGGCAGGTCCTCGTACTATGTTCTGTTTACTTGTAACTTCTCTAGGTTTTAGACAAGTGTTTCGTAGAAATACAATGTCTAAGTTTTGAGAAGTTGTGGGTATAAGAATAAAGTAGAGAACCACGCCTCGCAAGTATCGGGATTCTTCAAAGAGATCGAAGATGTAGATTCTTGTGATTGGTATTCAGATGATAGTAATGGTTTTGAGAAACTAGTTTCTCTTTCGGGTTACTCATAATTGGATGGATTCCTAAGTTGAGTAATGTTGATTAACCTCTCTCCATTAAGTAGCTATGCACTGGAGACAGCTGCATGTTTTGAATCTGGTTCCAATTAAATTAGTGCCTATGTTTCTATATTGGATATAGAATGGTTCATATCTTAACGATGTTAAGGTAAGGGGAGTTGTCCAGCTTATGCTTAAAACCAGACACTGGATAACTCAAGGCACGTTTCTGTAATGACAGTTTGTGGGTTGACCCGGGCTATATCGAGGGTTGATTTTTCTACCATTTGGAAGATCAATAGTGATATTGTTCCTAACTCGCCACAGTTTTAGTAAAATGGATTTTTTCAGAAAACAGTAGTGGGAGTATGGTAGAACTGGAAGTGATTCCAGAACCGCAAACGATTACGGAAAATTTAATAGGACCTATATATTCAATCAGGTTTGACATTCCAATAGCCACTCCGCAGATATGGTGGGTAACCTCAGACACCCGAGAGGTACTCCGGTAGCCTCAAGGACGGTGACAGGGAGGTTCTTGATTACCCAGACTTGACACTACTGTTGTTCCAAACTATGAAACCCGGCAAGAGGATAAGTATAGCGTCGTTCTAAACTAGCTTTAGAAGTGCACGTATATATTATTCTGCTAGAGGGTTGTTGTGGTCAGTGGGAGCAGGGGAAGCATAGTGGGCAAGTAGCTTATGTCTATTTATAGACTAAAGCAAATATAGCGGAGATAGATCATCTAATTTTGGATGTAACAGTCATGGCTTTGACTTCATCAGAATAGGGGATGGATCTGTTAAAAAGGCAGTAGGGTGTGATGTCCTGGTATTTGGATGACATACACAGAGTAGGAAGTAAAATTCATATACTACGATCGGTTGAACTTTGGTCGTCACATAGTTGTTTCTCCACAAAGGATATGGATATAATATCAGACATTCTGGTTTCTAGATCTATGGTTTTAGATCAAGATTTGGATAGTTTCCCAATGTGGGTACTTTGACAGTATTCTAATAGTATTTTAGAATAGATGGCTCTTGGCATGGTGGTGTACCTGCAGGTGATGGAGTCACCCTCTCTAAAGGTGTCTTAGAGACTAAAGGAGAGAGGGATGTACATGATTGGCAGATCACTTGCTTAGGCAATTGAGTCAATCATGAGATGTCAAGTACCACACCAGATGTTGTTTTTGCACTAGATACAATAAGTTTATATTAATCCAATCCTGGAGAAACATAAGGAAGCAGTTTTAGAACATAAGTGCATGTTCTATGGATTTGATGACGGCAGCCTCCTTCGGGAGACGGTTATCATTCCAGGCTTCAAAGGTGACATGGATGACAGAGTGATTGTCAGAGTTATAGTTTTCCCTCTGACGAGGGACAGTATTATGGACAGGTGGTCCAAGAGGATACTGTAGGAGGTGATCAGTCGAAAATACTGCATCTTTTAACCGGCAATTTCCCTATCATTTGCATTCATTTAGAAGTGTACGGTATTCATATTTCACATATTAGCAAATCAGTTGTTAAATATCAGATTGCATGTGTTAGACCCTAAAACCGGCACTATAAAGGAAATTGACCGCATTTCATGGCATCGCATCATCTCTGTATTTGCGCAACACTTGTGTCGAGATTTGTGCAGGAAATTGCAGGAGCAAAGCCAAAAGAGCTGATCAAAAATACGCTAACTCAATGATTTCAGATCTGGTATCAATTCAAAAGGAAATATAAAAAT
Organism: Agapanthus africanus; assembly: GCA_030015575.1. Classification (NCBI taxonomy): domain Eukaryota; kingdom Viridiplantae; phylum Streptophyta; class Magnoliopsida; order Asparagales; family Amaryllidaceae; genus Agapanthus; species Agapanthus africanus. The sequence goes on along the minus strand of JASDDO010000019.1, from coordinate 769,470,856 downwards.
CAACATATCAAAGAAAGGCCCAAAACTCAGCCCAAATCAGCACCAGAGAGCCCAAGCCCCAACTCTCCAAAAGAGCCATGGAACCGCGGCGGGAGCCGGCTTGCGCCGCGGTTCCGCGGCGGTTTGGACACATCAGCAAGTTATTTTCACTGCAGAATTCATAAATCAGGGCCCACATCACTTTAATACATGACAAATTCCATAATTCTCTTGAAGCTTCTACCAGATCAGCAAAGATCATTAAGCAAAGCTAATCCTAATTAAGCTCCTAACTAATCACATCCAGAAGCTTCTCCTCTAACTAACTTTTGGAGGGAAATTCAAAATCTCCTCAACAAACTTTTGGAGGGAAACTTAAAATTCAAATCCTAGATCTAGGGTTTTGATGGCTATAAATAGGAACTTAGATCTAAGGGTTGAGGTTGTTCAATCTTTAATCTCTAATCTTTACTCTCCCATCTTCTTCCACAAGTCTAGTGACAAGACTTGTGCGAAACCCTAACCCTAATTCCAATCCAAATTCAAGATCTTGAGTACCAATCAAGCAAGAAGCCCTTCAACCTTTTAGGAGCTAAGCCGATCTTCAATCGGGCAAGTGATCCAAGCAGATCCACGACTCAAGGAGACGAGCGAAGCCAAATCGACAATCGAGTTCTTCCTCTTGTAGTTCTTGAGCGATTGTAATGAAATTGTTGATATAAATAAAAGGTGAAATTCTTTAATCTTGCTTTCTTTAATTTCTTGCATCATGATTCGATCTCAATTTGTAATTGTAGTTCTTGTTGTGATGTTTGAGTAAAACTCCGCTCGTAAAGGAGTCGAGACGATCAATAGAATGATGATGTAACAAATCTTAATACGATTCTTGAGTCCTACGAGCTTTGTAAACCCTATCAAGTTCAAGAATCGATAACCTAGTTTCGTTGCGATGCTTTCTTGATTGTGATCGCTCGAAATTAGGGATCTACGATCGTTTCTTGAATTTACTAGAGGCTAGAATGTGAATGATATCGACGAAAGAACAAGGGATAAGATGAAACCCTAGTTTCATAAGAAATCCCTAATTCTCGATCGATCATCATCGATCTAGTATCAATTCATCGAAGGATAAGAATACGTAATTGTAAGATTACATCACATCTATAGATCCGATCGATTCCTACGAGCCTCATTTCGATTCTTGATATTTGGTTTGGAAAAATCAACAAACTCTCAATTCTTGATTCTATCTTTTTCTTGTTATTAGATCTAGATTTTCTAATTCTTGAACTTTAAATACAAATCTTGAATTGTTTTGTTTTCTTTCCTTTAAAATTTCAATTCATCTAATTCAAAAGACGAACGATTACACTTTCCCTGTGGACGATCCGCACTTACTAACGCGCTACAATCGACACCGTTATTGATTGCGGTCAAAATATTTTTGGTTGTGATTTCTATTCTATTTTCTCAAACGACACATCACAAAAATCAACAATCAGGAGGCATGGTGCTGGATACTGATTAGGTTCAGTTATCGATACAGTCTAAGAAGTTTGGATTTGGAGTTCATTTATGAACTAGGTCCCATCAGATATCCAGACATATTCTAAAACAGGTATTACTCGATTCGGGAGATGGCTTTCTCCGCGAACTTGAGATTTAGAGAGATTTAGAGAGATATAGAAAGAAACATCAGGGCGGATCCACTCACTGAGGCTATTTCTCGAACACAAGAGTTTTACAAACTAGCTTTGTGAAACTGATTAGTAGAGAAGTTGGATGTTCGGTATCACACTGGCTGTGAGTATGCGACATCGCAATAATTAGCCTTAAATGCAAGTGGGAGATTGTTGGAGATAGTGCCCTCAAAGTCAATTATTAGATCGCAGGTACGTGATTGCAATGATTGAGACAGGACCTATACCGATATGACAGTCTTGCTCGAGATGATAGTATGCTATCTGGTTTGTCTTTATCATCGTATACATGCTTTAGTTCACTATTGCATGATGATAGAGCCCATAGGATTCTTGCTTGACTACCAGCAGTATGATGGCGATCATATACGTGGGAGCTGGGGTCTGTAAGCACATCCTTAAAGTGTTCCTAGTCGTGGGAGTTTCGAGACAGGGCATCGATACTCCAGAGTAGACTAGTGTATACAGTCGAGATCCCGACGACGGGCGATGGCCGGTCTCACAAGCCATTGGTGTTAGTTGGTTCACCTAAGATGTATACAGGTGCTCATTGGGTTATGAGTACACCGGACAGGACTTGCCGGGAATCTGCTAGTTGGTATTATACCTAGCGTCAGATAGCAATTCCCTGGTGACATGTGTACAGGTTAGTTCATCGACCTGAGGTCGTCATTTGTCCCGTGTGAGTTCCCACTGTGCTTTGATTTCTACCCCACCACGGCTCAAAGGAGTCGTGCAAACAGGTCTTTTTTGGGTACAGTCCCGAGCCACATAGAGGCAAGTGAGCGGATCGGCAGGGGATTCGTCTCTCCCGGTATTGGGGGTGAGATCGCGCTGTGTCTGGGAGAGCCATTACACAAAGCCCTCGGCCGAGACAGGAGATTTACTGGTAGGTACTCCAGTAGTATCTCAGGGTGTTCTGGGCCACTCTCTGACACGACTTATACCGCTATTGGGGGTCTGACGTTACCAGCCCCCTAGGCAGATATGCGATACTCATAGACGAAAGAACCAGACTGTATGTATATTGTCACTATTAGGCTCAGTAGGGTTTATGAGATGAGTTCGCTCGTCAGCTTCCCTTCCAATCAATACATAGGCAAACGTTACGTACAGCTCGTACCTCTGACGTGCTAGTGGCTATACCCAGTGCCAGTGTGTTGATAAGTCATTAGAGTCCCCCACAGACACTTTCCTAAGTTCGGGCGAAACGTTGTAGAGACCGTATGGTTTTATGGCAGGGTTCGGAAAATGCACGTGCGTTTTCGCACGTGTAGTTTTTCGGGCAGATAATACTGGTAGGCTTTGGTTTAAGCCGGATCCCAGTATTATACTGTGTAGATATAATATCTTTGTCTCAGTTGCATTTGTATTCGGTCGTAATACAAATGCGGGTATGTTTATACTGATACGGAGTTATCCTGAAATTCGTTTCGAGATCGCTTTTGGAAGTTGCCAGTTTCCAGTTTTCTATCACCCGTATTTAACATTCGGTTAAATGCGGATTTATCTTTTCTTCTTGGGTGAGTCATGAGGGTGATGTGTGTGGAAGCTTCTAGAGTTTGTGAGGTGTTCTTTGTTCATTGGTAGCATTTAATGAAAGGGTGACTAAGGTTAATGAGTCATTCTCTTCATTAATGTTTTTTGTTATACCTTTGATATTTTCTCTTGATATTTATCTTATGGTCACCCTCATTCCTTGCTCCTACACTCACCCCCCTCCACCTTATAATGGCCGGCCACTTCCTTGAGTGAGAAGTGTGGGTTGATTAAAAAAATTAGGAGTTTGATTCATGGAAATTTCATATGCCCATTTCTCATTCACCCGATTCAAAAGGTAACTTCATTAATCGTTCATCCATAGCTTTGGACGTAACGAGACAACGTGTTCTACTCATTCTCTACAACATCTTGGTCGTCTCTTTTAGCAAACTTGACGATCGAGTTGCCTCGGTTCAGAGGCGGGAGCCCGTTTAAAGATCCGTCGACGTGGTGCCATCTAGACGAGAAGATTGGAGATTCAGGAGATCGGAGCAGCCGCAACAAGCATGGGATGATGGTTGAAGACCGAAGGACTCGGATCATTCGGTATAACGTTTCTACCTACTTTGTAGTTTGTTGGTTTAGCTTTAATGGCAGATCCGGGTTATAGTACGCGATAGCGCCAGTTGTAAAAGTTTTTGTTCCACATTTGGCGTCTGTTAGACGGTCGCGGCGCTACCGTGGACTTACAGTTATGTCTCTACATGAGTTAGTGTATGATACTCACTCACCCATGGTTAGCTTGCTTACTTGATCATTATCCTCATCTCATTTTTCTTCATCTTCTTCCTTGAGCTCAAAAGCTCTCTAGGTTTTGATTAAGTGAGAAATAAATGTGAGATAAATAATTCTAAGGTGTACCCACTTCCTATTTCCTCATCCTCTACTAGACTAGCACTTTAGTTTAGGCTGTTTGCTTCACTAATTCTCTAGTTAGTGAAGAAGAAGCTTGAGTTCGTATTCCCTCGATGTAGATTATCTTCGGCCTCGAAGATTTCAAGCAAGGACGCTCCTTCTGCCTCGTGAAGCCTTGCAAGAGCCCGGGAGGGCCATGATCGCGGTAAAGGGACTACAACAAGGAGCTTTTGAAGTGAAAGACCGATCTACAAATGTTGTATTTCGTATTCACTTAGTCGTAAAAGATATTTACTTGCATGTGTAACCCTAATTATCTAGCAAAGATCTTGTTTAGGGTTGTTCGGCATGGCTAAAATTTTAATCGGGCATGGTTGATGCCTTATAGAACCTTGTTAGAGTGCCTAGTAACCCTACAATGCAGGCCTTGCAATGTATTTTTAAACTATTTTATGTGACTTAAATGTTATATAAAACTGCGGATGCCAGGTAAAATGCTAGTATGCAAATGAAAGTGTACGAGTCCACGTATCAAGTCAGGATAAATCATAAAAATGAATCAAGACAGGTTTCAAGCATGTGGGTCGGGTCGGATGCAAATACAGATGTCAAAATACTATTCACACCCAAAACACAGTAAACCAAGAAACTACCATAAATAAAGAAATACTTGATTAGAACTGGTATAAATGAACTAGGGTGTTACATTGCTCGTCACCAAGCTAATGCAGGGTTGAGCTTCCTCGACTTCCCTATCCAGCCGAGAGCACAAAGCCCAATCGCCCCCGTAACGGCTTCATGTATCTCGCCACGACGAGATCTCTGCTGCTCCACGTCCCGCATCCCACGCTAGTGTATCCCGCCATCAATGGGCGTATCCTGCCATCAACGCGATGTAACGCAGGGGGTAACAAACAGCGAGAATCTCGCATCGGCTCGCTCTAATGTGACCCCTATATAAACCCCCTTCCAGACAACTCAGGTACATCGAACTCATTTCCAAGACACCACTACTCTGCCCAATTACTCATCGATACTTACTTGATCGTTGGAGGGTCCTATAGTGGTTTCCCACCCCGGGACTTCCCTTTCAGGTAGCTCGGTGTCGTCAATAACCAACAACCCATTAAAACCCATACGTTCAATAAGCATATCCTTTAATTGTTCCTAGTCGAGGGTATATCGAGACAGGGCATCGATGTTACCAGAGTAGACTAGTGTATAGGTTTCTTGACCCTGGGGGTGATAGTTGATCCCACAACCATTGGTGTTTGACATCAAAGATTGTACACAGGTGCTCATTGGAGAATGGGTACACCGAACAGGACTCGCCGAGAACTCCTAGATGGTATATATACCTATTGTCAGATAGCAGTTCTCTGGTGACACTTGTATAGGTTAGTCTGTAGATCCGAGATCATCATAGTGTCTTGTGTGATTCCCACCATGCTTTGATTTTCTCCCTACCACGGCTCTACTGAGTCGTGCAAACAGGTGGATTTTGGGTACAGTCCCGAATCGCATGGAGGCAGTGAGCGATAGGAGGAGTTTCGTCTCCCCCGGTATAGGGAGTTGATGTCGCGCTATGCTTGATCGGCCATAACAACAAATCCCTAGCCAGGGTTTTCGAGATTTACTGATAAGAGTTATCAGTAGTTTCTCGAACCGTTATGGGCCGCAAATCAGCATGACTTATAAAGTTACTGGAGTCTAACATTTACCACCCCTAGACTTCATATGCGACGTATCAGACGAAGAGACCAGACTGTACGGTAAGTGTTGCTTACAGGCTCGTTAGGGTTGGGATGAGTTCACTCGTCGGCCACCGCTTTTTCGTCATGTACCTGGATAGCCGTTACGCACAACTAGTGTCGCTGACGTGCTTGTGGTTAAAACTCACTGCCAGCGTACTGTCGAGTCTTTAGAGTCCTATACAGAGAGTTTCCTGGTTCAGGAGAAAGATGTAGAGGCCGTAAGTTGTTACGGCAGGGTTTCGATCATGTTCGTGTAATTGTTACAGGGATAATGATTAGAAGGATAATACTGGTAGGCTTTGGTTTAATCCGGATACCGGTATTATATTATTGGATTGATTGTATTCGTATTTTTCGGAATTCGAATATAGGTATAGTTATACGGTATACGGTGGAGGGGTATTCTTGTAATTGTTAATGAATACCTTCTAGAAGGAGACGCCTCATTATTAGATATTTATTTTTGTGAAAATAAATAAAAGAGGTAGAATTTTGGAAAGTCTAAGCAGGGATGAAGAAATGGATTCTTTCATATTTTATTCATTTGGAGTTACTATTGAAGCATAGTGCAATTTTTTATTATATACTTCAATTATTTCATTTTGAGCCATATGATATTTTTCCATGCTTGAACTTTTCATTATTATTTTGACATTCTCTCTCTTCATTCTCTCCTTCCTCCTCTTTGCTTTAACCTCACATGAGTTGTGAATCAAAAACTTAGAGCAAAAATCATAATCCAATACTTAATCTCTACATCATCTTAGTAATCACTTCTAGCAAACTTGATCTCTAAGTTGAACTCTTGTGAAGAGTTTGTAATTTGTTCGATAGCTCTCAAGTGGATCGTCTTGGATCTTGAGGTGGCCGGAGATCGAGCTCATTGCAACCACAAGGAGCCTGGGAGTCACATTCAAGTGAAGACCCGAAAGACTGGTTCCATTAGGTATAAATACTATCATAATAGATTAGATCTCTTGATGGTTTTTGCTAGTTAGGGTTTAAGCACTAATCTTGGGTTATGTAGATGTTGCATGCAAGAAAAAATATTGTTTTCCACTTCCACCTCCTCACAAGTGTTGTGAGGTGTGCAACATTCACTAACAATCCACGTGAGCCCACTAGATTTCTGGGGGCTACGGAGATGAGTAAGTACGATGCTTTAGGGACATTCCTCAGCACCTCATCTCGAGATTGCATCCGACCTTTTGAAGACCTCCCTGGAGTACCTTCCCTATTCGTCTAGCAACCAACCAACAGCTCGCCTCCAAGCTATCCTACAGCCGAGCTACCTCGGCCTCCTCGCTCGTCACCGAGCTAATGCAAAGCTAAGCTTCCTCGGCTTCCCTATCCAGCCGAGAGCACAGAGTCCAATCGCCCCCGTAACGGCTTCATGTATCTCGCCACGACGAGATCTCTGCTGCTCCACGTCTTGCATCCCATTCTAGCGTATCTCGCCATCAATAGGCGTATCCCACCATCAACGCGAATGTGACGCAGAGGCGTAACAGATGGCGAGAATCTCGCATCGGCTCGCTCTAATGCGACCCCTATATAAACCCCTCTTCCAGACGACTCAGATACGTCGAACTCATTTCCAAGACACTACTACTCTGCCCAATTACTCCTCGGTACTTACTTGATCGTCGGAGGGTCCTACAGTGGTTTTCCACCCCGGGACTTCCCTTTCAGGTAGCTCGGTGTCATCAATAACCAACAACCCATTAAGACCCACACGTTTAATCCTCATATCAAATCTCAACCGTTCAACCCCACTGACAGCAAAATCAACGGAGGACGACATCTGAGGGAGATTCCGACCTTCATCAACTCTCAACATAAATGAATCTAAGTTCATGTTTTTATCTTTGATCCTTGTCGGTTCATCTTCATGTATTGGATAAATTGTTGGTAGCTTAAATTTATTGGTAGGATTTGTATATGGGAAATAGTTCCATATTGGATGGAGAGAAGAATGTCCAAATCTTTATAATAATTCCCAACTTTTAAGTCATAACTTGAACAAGGTGGGTTATAAGCCAGGCGAACCTAATTTCTAGTGGGCTTATAATATTTATTTATTATTGTCGTTGTTAGGGCATTTGGCGCTTCTTAGGCTTTGACTTGATGATAGAGTTTTTGCCTATTCGAATTTTCTGTTTTGAGTTTGTTTTTGAATTTCGAAACTCAAAGGTGGTCTGAAAACTGTCTGCTGCAATTTTGTTGTCTGAATAGTCACAGCTGCCCAAACAGTTGTGCATGTCCAACTCTATAAATTAAGTCTTTCTCTTTACAGATTTTGCATCTTCTCATTATTTTCTAAGAGAGATGTATCATACACGCCTCAAAGTTTTTAATTCTGTCTTAACCAAACTGCAACTCTAACCTAAAGTGCAAATTAAGACAACAGCGTGGATCGTGGAGTACCAAGGATGAAGCAAACAGAAGAATAAAAGATTAAACAAAACATATTCAGTAATAAATTATTAAACATATCCAGGATAGGGTTTCATGGTGTGTGCATGTGCATGTGCATCGGTTGTGATGATGTTGAATATAAATAAAGAAACAATTTTTGAAGTATAAAAGATGCAAAGATATTTTAAATATAAAATGATTTACGGTTAACAGAACAAAAAAATTATGGAATGTAAGTTTAGCAAAACAATAGGAATAATATATAGGCATGCAGTGAAAATTGATGACTAAAATATATCTAGAGGGAATTATCCTTGTCACATAGGATCTATTATGAGCTATGTTTTGGTTGGATTGTAAAGGGCATGGTTCATAGGAGCAAAGTTGAATAGTTTGGAATGGAGAAGTGTTTTAAGTTTTCTATTTGAACATAGAATGTCGTTGAAACGGAAATGAAAGTTATATAAGATGACTAGAAAACTACAACACCATCCCCTCCACCATGCCTACTTTAAAAATTCGGGATCGGCTATATGAATTCTTCTTATTTTTCCAGCTCTGTTGAAGGCCGCCTTCTCATTTAAATTAACAATTAATATATCGTCATTAATTATCTTTATCCATGTTTGTTTAGATCTATCCATATTCTTAGCAGCGTCATTATTTTCAATTTTATCACTTCTTATTATATGACTATAACACTAGTTCAAAAACATGCGCGTGCCTAAAATGCAAATGTCAAGATGCATGGATGAGTGATACCACACTAGAAAAATAAAATAATAAGAGAGAACGACTGATTGAGATGGTTTGAACATATGCAACGAAAACCCATTAATGCCCCAGTTAAAAGACATGAAAAATAGTAACTAATGATGCAAGGCAACGGGTGCTGGGATATACCTCAACAAACATATATAAAGACGGCTAAAAATAATTTTTAATTTATTATAGATTGAAGCAAAATGGGAGAAAAAAATCCATATTGTTAGATTCCAAAATTTTGATAAAAAGGCTAGCTGTTTGTTGATTATTTATTTTTATTTTTGGAACTGGATCGTAAGCCTCATCCAACAACACCCACACGAATTTGCGCCGAAAGCGTTAATTTATAGCCACTTTCTTTCTTGGGGTTCGAATCCCGCATCTTTCCAGGAGTAGGAGAAGCGCCATACCAACTGAGCTATCGCTCATTGGTCGATGTTCTACCTATATTTCATCCATACTCAAAAGTGTAATTAACATGACACTTATTTTCTCGAACTCTATTTGGCCTCAACTTATCAGTTGATATATATAATATCAATAAAAGGGAAAATGAAAAGAAGCTCCCCTTTATAGACACCAAGCCTCTGAGGAAACCAAGAACAAGTTTGTCATCGGGAGTTGCTCTACATTGGAGTATACTAGTTAATTAAATGCTAATTAATTATAGATTACTTATCCTTAAGCATCTCTATCAATGTTCCCTGATTCTTGTTCAGGGCCCATATGCATCATTATCTCGATCGAGATCGACGCGTGTAGGTCTGCCTCATGCTGGCCCTAAAGAGGCAAGCCCTGCCTGTTTCATCAATTAATCCTGTTATTCTAATCACTTTTCCTAATTATAATATACCAATCTCTAAAACTTTTTATAGGCAATTGAAGTGGGTTGCATGCATGCTTTGAGCTAGCTTTCCTAGGGCGCAGAGGGACACGTTTTGATTAATTAGTGGCCTAATCTTGGGTTAAGACATGTGAAGAGAATCTAGAGGTGATCTTGGTTTATGTCTGATTAAAGCTTGCCATTTGTTTAATTTTGAGGATTAAGGGGACACGTTTCGTGTTATTAGTGGTCCATTCATTTTGGAGACACTCGATCTTGGACTTGATTAGGCCAAGATTTGCTCCAGTTTGATTTCACTCGTTTGAAATTAATAATAATGCTATCTTAAAGAAGAATGTTGCACATGACTGTGGAACCATTATTTGGAAAAAAATTAAATTAAATTAAATTCTGTCATGTGTTCTCTCAATTGAAAGAAAGAGATGGACTGATAGTCCTGTGAAGCCTACTTCGCTCATCACGAGTCCATCTCCCTGACAACTCCATCCCTCGTCGCAAGTACTCTCCACTGATTTTGTTCTACCCTAATTAGAACACAACCGCTCCCATCCCTCCATATAAGACCTTTTTATTGGACCGTAGAATGTAATTTAAGTGAGATATCAACCCTAAAATAAGAAAAAATTGTTTCCGGGCAAAGTTTGTTTTATATATATATATATATATATATATATATATATATATATATATTAGAATAATGGGGGAAAGAGCCCATAGGAGGGAATTTCCTCATATGGCGTCGAAAAAACACACCCTCAATTGTATGTGTGTGTGTGGTGGGGATGGGGGGAGGGAACCCAGATCATATCATTGATATTTGATAAAGACAAAACTTGATTTGTATGCCTGTGTATATGGTGTATATATCACGAATATACTCTTTTGAGATTTTATAAATTATGTGATATGATTTGATAGCTATATTATGAATCTATGATAATTAGTGTTATAATTTGATAAATAATGGTACGGTTTATTAGTGTTATGATTTGATAAAATAATATTATAATTGAATAAATAAAGTTATTATGGTTTGAATGCCTATAGCTTGAGAAAAAGAGGCTGATAGTTTTGGAAGAGTATTAGAAGTTCTGAGCAGCAGGTTATTAAATAATTTTGAAAATACTTAGGTTTAGAAATAACTTCTCAACCGGCACCATGAAACTATTTTCACTAAAATAAACACATGGAATAGGATTTTATATTTGTATGGGCCGAGGCAGACCTGACCAGATTAGAAATGTGATACAATCCAAGCCCAAGCTTGGACTGTAATGGACGTAACTATACAAAGGCCCACCATTCTTGGCTCTAATTAAGACAAGAGTTGACCTTTAAAGGACAAGTTCGGATACAAAGTGGATAACCATGGCTCATTTTTTTAAAGTGGAGGCAGAAAGCATGCAAACTATGTTTTGAAAGTCCTAAACTTTGAAAATGGAGTTTAGTAAACTTTGAACAGATTGGAGTTGAGACAACTGCAGATTAAGGCTCGAAAAGTGCGGTTATCTCAACTTAAAAATGGTTGTCATACAAATCAAAGTTAGCATTTTGGAGTTAACTTTTGCTAAATTTATGAAACCATGGTTTACAAAGCTCAACTCCTTTCCCAAACTGGCCTAAGCTAATGTTGGTTCAAACCATTAAAATCTTATTCAAGAGGTCTTTTATTTTGGAATCTTTTGATTTCCAGCATGATACATAACAAGGAATAATCCTCATAATTTTTATAAAATAATATCAGTCTCCTTAGGCTAGCTTGGCAACGAGTTTTTCGAAACCATGAATTTAAGTCAGTTAAAATGAAACCATGGTTTAGGATCTTTTATGAAACCAATGTTTGGTTTAATTTAACTTATCTTTATCTCTAACACTATCTCTAAGTGTGAGAGAGAGAGAGAGAGAGTGAGAGAGAATAAAAAGAAACTAACACGAAACTTTTCGAAACTCTTATTACTTTTAGGGTATGTTTTGGAATGGAGTTAAGTTTGGTTTCATAAACTTGGCAAAAGTTAGCTCCAAAATGCTAACTTTGGCTTGTTTGGCAACCATTTTTGACTTGAGATATCAGTAGTTTTTCAGCCTTAAACTGCAGTTATCTCAACTATAATTTGATCGAAGTTTACTAAACTCCATTTTTGGAGTTTGGGGCTTGCAAACCACAGTTTGCATGCCTCCTACATCCACTTTAAAATAAATCATGGTTATCCTAACTTTGTATCCAAACAGGGCCTTGGAGTTTAGAAAAATGGGGTTTCTGAATCTTTTTAAAACCACAGTTGGGAAACTCCATTTTGGTTGCCAAACATGCATCGGTTAAAGATTTCGGCACAAAACCATAATTTTGGAAACCGCGCTGCCAAATTAGGCCTTATCATTTCTAATAGTTCAAATCTTCTCAAATATGTAAAAATTTCCTCTGTGACATTATATAAAAATTTCTACCCCAAAATACTAGTCTTTCATAAGCTTAATTCTCTGACGGAGGGCTGTATACAATGAAAAGACACAAAAAAACAAACAAACAACAAACAAAATTAGCGACAATAAAACATTCAAGCCAAAGTTTTCATCTAAACCATGAAATCATTCAAAAGAGTTGTTCGCATCAAGACCATCACATTTCAGGTTTCAAATTCATCTACAATTCACATCAATTACTTCATCTCAAACCCTAATTAATAATTCAGTCCTATTACCAAACTAATGGACCAATTTTTTTTAGAAATAAATGTATCTATAAAATGATGAGAATACACAAGATCAACCCCCTCATGCTTCCAACCCCTTCGTCGCCTGCACCGGCTTCTTACTCCAAAACCTCCAATGCAAAGCCCTCGCGTCGAGCATCGCTTCGACTTCTTCTATCGGTAAACCCTTTGTCTCCGGCACACAAATGATCACGAAGAACAACGCGACCAGCGAAACCCCCCCGAAAATGAGGAAGGTCCATGAGGTCCCGATCGCTTCGGTGAGAGACAGGAAAGACTGCGCCACGATGAGATTCGAGACCCAGTTTGCGGTAGCGGCGATCCCTCCGCAGACTCCTCGGAATCGTAGAGGATAAATCTCAGAGTTGACAATCCAAGGCACTGTGCCCATACCTGGAGAGAAGAATATGATGTACAATGCAAGGGCGACCAGCGCGAGCCAACCGAACTGGCTAGGACATCCACGGGTGTACCATAGCCGTCCTTCACCATGACACGTGTCTTTCACCATCGAGTTCGATACCCAACATGCACCAGGATTAAGCTGCAATCAGAGGGTTTATGTTTGCTGCAACGGAACAAAATATAGCATGGTAAACGAACATGCAGTTAAAAGTATTTTGATTTACCTTATTGCTGCTCGAAGCGCAAAACCCGCATTCAGGAGACGATGCTTTCAAGCACTGCATGCAATCCCAGTTTGCAGCCGAATGAAAAGCCGGACATGTAAAAGAATCAATCTTCGCGGTCTCGATCGCGCTGATCGCAGGCGAATGCGTTGTGGTCTGCTGAAACACTGCCGTCAACACTGCCAAACTTAACACAACCCCAGCCAAACTTATCACCAAAAGCTTCTTCCTCCCCGTTTTATCAATAAAGTAAATGCTGACGATAGATCCCATCGCATTAAGACCCGACGAAATGAGAGAAAGAGCGAGAGCAGTTTGGTTCGATGCGAAGCCGGCCAGTTGGACGATGGTTGGGCTGTAGTACATGACGGTGTTGATGCCTACGAATTGTTGGAACACTTGAAGCCCAACTCCTGCCAAAAGGCCTCTTCTTACAGTTCTGGTTTGCCATAGCTTCATGAAATTGATTTTTTCGGCCGAGCCTGTTTCTTTGATCTCGGTGTTGACGGATTCTTGTAGGGCTTGGATCTCGGCATCGACTTCATTTTGAGGGTAGATTTTTCGGAGTATGGCTTTCGCTTCTTCTTCCCTTCCCTGGAATCAACATATAGGAGAAAAACATTATATCATAAATGTGAACCATCACAAATTGTTCACATTTATATGATAATGGTTACCGTCACAAACTACACCCTACAACTACTACACTTTTCTGTAACACAAATGTACCACATGCTTCCTTTCATATAAAAAAAAACATAAGACATTCAAAAAAAAAATTGGAGGGGATAAAGTTTTGAGAATTTTATGTAGTACCTTTCTGTAAAGCCAACGAGGAGATTCGGGGAGAAATACCATCAACACAAACTGCAGGATAGCGGGAACGCCAGCGATCCCAAGCATCCACCTCCATGTTCCTGGTGCCTGCAACAAAACAAAAGGAATTGGATGAAAATTGATTCTTACAAAAACCCATCCTAATTTTTGTTCCGTCATAGTTATAACTTTTTACAGATTAATATTCTATCAGTGTTGAATTGATTTGATCCAAAAAATATAATCACTTTTGATAGATTTTAGAAAATTTTGTTGCACTTGAATATGCAGGTTTAATTCTCACCTTTGTGAATGCTAGATTGATGAGGTAGGATAAGAACTGGCCCCCGGTGATAAGAAAGCCATTGGTGCTAACTAATGCTCCTCTGATTCTCGCCGGCGAAGCCTCCGATATATAGAGAGGAGCAGTCATCGATGCCATCCCAACTCCAAGGCCGACGAAGACACGACCTACAATGAGAACCCAAGGGTACGGAGCAGCAGCCATGATGACGGCACCTGCGAAGAAGAGGCTATCGGCAACCAATATCGATAATTTGCGCCCGAAACGATCATTTACCCATCCTCCGATGGCTGCTCCAATGATCGCCCCTGCGACTGCCATGCTCACTATAATCTCCTGTAGTAAGCCGATTCAACATTTATGAGTTCGAATCGTAAAAGCGATTCATTAAAAGCCACCCACACCAACAAGTTTCCAATCAAATAAACTAAAAGAAATCAATTAACCATAATTTAAATTTATAAGCAAACTCTACGGGCACTGTGCATCAAACTTCACATTCATCAAATGCATCTAAATAGCCGACGAAAGAGATTATCTGAAATGAAATCAACTCTTCCAGAACAACCTAAATCGGATGAACTGAAACCATTGCTTAATCCTTCAAAAAGCAACAGCATGAATGGTACCTGTAACCAAGTCTTCTTGTCGACCGATGGAAAATCATCACGGATGTAAAGCAGTGCCCCCGAAATAACACCTGAAACCAAGGGTACAACATGTCAAGGACTCGATTCTAAGATAGCGAGAATTAGACTAATAAGGATTTGAATAAATGAAAACTTTGATTGTAACAAATCAACTCAAGCCTTTTGTTTTCTTTTTTCCTTTCACTTTTTCTGAACTATACTATACTTGAACCACATTATGCCTTAGATAACTATTAGAGGAAATTAGTTTGTTCTACTGAATTGAGCCAAAAAGGAATAAGTTTTGGATCTAATTAGATTACTTCTAATCAACTAGAAATTTTCAGTGAAATAACCTCAAATTATCTGGCATACTAAACTTTATCAAGTAGAAAGAGAGAAGAACCAAAAGTTTGGCTCTAATTAGATTATTTCTAATAAGATTTTTCCTTCCCATACTAAGCTTTAATGTCTCAACAACCAAGTTAAACTAGGCTAGACTTTATCCTTATTCATCAAAAGTAAAACTACATCAGCAAAAAAAATGTAAGACTCCAAAAGTGATAGACAAGCCTTATTACCAACAAATCCTCCAAAAAACTGTTTTTTTTCAAAGCTATCTTTACAAGAAACTAACTTAATGTGGTAAAATTTTGAACTTTTGATTTAAACATGAGTAATTATAGCACAACCAAGAATAAATGTAATAATAAGAAGACTACTGCTCATATGGTATCAATTTTCTCTTCAACATAAACGTGAGATTCGGCGAGTTCATGTCTTGACCTTGAAAGGGGTTGATTTCAAAAAATATATATGTAAAAAGGAAAAGAGTTTTCATGGGTCCAGTTCACAGTTCACATGTGCACTTTTTGACAGCCTCAGGATCATGAATAGATTCTATATGACGCAACAAAAATGGAGAGGGCCTCAAGTCCAATGTAATTTTGGATTGATGAATGGTCGAATCCCTACCTATGGACTTTGTATACAAAAAATATGAGCACAAAAATTTTATATGAGAATTCCACTAAAGTTTCCTGTGCACATGGCAGTATCTGCATCCAGTAAACAAGTTCAAGTACAATTTTGTATGTGAAACTTTGGTTGAATTCCACTTTATTTTTGTGGATTTTGAGAGAGACCCACTGTTCCTTGGAAAGCAACACTTTTTTTTGATATAATTATATCAAGAATATTGCGTATAATTATATGAATTTTTTTGGATCCATACATATCAAGGTATATTCCATTTTGAGATTGTAATTATAGTTTGGTTTCCATATCAATTGAAAAAGTGAAGATTTTAAAAAGATACGTGTATTATTATTTTTTTTTTTTGACATACATATTTTAAAGACGGAAGAATATCAAAATTTTGGTATGCTATTAGATTTTTTTTAAAAAGATACTATGATGATCTCTCTTGATATTTCCATCAAAATAGAAGGAAAAAAAACCTTTCCTTTCACCATAAAAAAGCGAAATGTTTTTATTTTAAAAATATCTCAAATGCTAAAGAACATTATGAATCAAAATCTCGATCATTAAACAATAATAATATAGATTTTTTCCTCCAAAACCACTTTCGTGTCATTTCGACTTCAAGACTAAGTCATTAAAATATAAATAACAAACCATAAATCATTTCGGTTTATCGTTCATCATCAAACAAACGAGATCGTTTTCATGGAATAACAAATTTATATGGAACAAAATCATTCTAGATCTAGAAATTATTAAGATACCAAACATATAATAGCCAACATTTTGTCGAAGATGATTGAAATTAACCTACAATTTTGATCATTAGAAGAAGAGAAATCACCCAATTAAAAATACACAAAAATAAACAAAATTATGATATAAAAATACCTGTATCATAGCCAAATAGGAGGCCACCAATTCCTGCAGTGAGAGCCAATCGAAGAATATAAGGGTTTTTCCATGAAAGAGAGAAGCATTCTTTGAACGCAGATGCATCGACTTCAATAGCTCCCCCTTCCATTTGATTCTTTTAAATTTCTTCTCTCAAGCAAGTGATCTAAAAAAAACTTTTGTGATTTTCTTTTCCTATTTTTTCCCCCACTTTTATATCCACATTGGATGAGAATGAAGATATTTTGTTAAAATGGATATCATAAACATAAATAACGGGATAGGATAGATTTGTTATAACTAAAATGATCCTTAAATCTTGAAGTAATAATGGTTTATGGATTTTTCTGCCAAATTTGTTATCTCTACTATATTAATCTCTACTATATGCCATAGGAGGTGTGTGCGGAACACGTACAAAAAAAACCCTTTAATCGTCATCTAAGTATTGATGACGTGTCAACTTATTATGGCACGTGCAAATGCACATAATTAAACTAATAGGATGTAGATAGATTTGTTAGTATTTTTTTGTTTAAATCATTTTATTTTTTGTTTGAGAAATATCTTCAGATAGATAACTTGTTAAATTTTTAAAAATAAAAATTCAGTTGAAAGCCTTTAAAATCTATATTATTTTAACTGATTTTTTTTAAAATTCTCAAATTTTGTCATGTTAAAATATACAAACGTGCATCGCACGCGCTAAACACCAGTTTAGTTTAAGTAAAATAAAGAAGTGAGATATTTGTTAACTAGTTTGGTGTTTCCTTGCTAAAAAGAGCATTTAAAAATTTCTTTTACAAAAGATTAAAAATGGGTAACTACAAGTAAACACTTATTTATAAGTAAAAGTAAATTATGTAAAATTATTGGGTAATTTTCGGCTAATGGTGTTTCTTTCTCTCTTGAGATCACATACATTTGGTTTGCACATCTTAGGTTTTCCCCTAATTTTAGTAAGGTAGACATGGTAGAATACAATAATTTTGGTCAGTGGAAGCAGAATGATGGCAACGATTTTCTATTAAAAATATCCAGCTAAATAACATAATAAAACTATTACACATTTAAAAAGTAAAGAAGAATATTTAAAATAATTTAAATGCTGAAATTGTGAATTTTCTAGATTGGAAAGGCACGTGGGAAACATCGTACCATTCAAATAAAAGTAAATTTTGCAAGTGGACGTGCACCAAAACGTGCGTTGGACTTGGAGATCATGCCAGGCGGTTAAAAGCCACAAGCTACGTTAAATATACTTGTGGGGAGGTGGGGCAATTAATATGGAACATAACTGTTGTTATCCGAAGATATAAATTGGGGGAAGACGAAGAGAAGAGGCCCCCCAATCGATTAAACAAAACCCTAATCAAATTTATCTCTTATTGCCTCATGCATTTATCTAAGCTGTAGTAAGCCTCTTTAATGACAGCGGTAGAAGATCCGACTGTCGAAGGCTCTACCGGAGTTGGAGTGAAGCCTTTCGCATTTAGGTAACTCCTGTTAACTTCAAGGCACTGGCTGCTGAGGACATCGGCGTTGGGCATGGGCTCGAGCACTCGCTCGGAATGGTGTCTTTGATGGTCAGCGGTAGCTCTTGGGCCCACTTATTGCAGGGGAAGGGTATATTATCTGACGTCTTTAGACATTCTTTTTTATGGAGGTCCTTTTAAGATCTCCTTCAAATGTTGTCTTCCGTCGATCTCCCGATGGATTCTGGAGGGGATTCCCCGTTGAATGTGGGTCTTAGCTGGTTTGGAGGAGATTTGGTAGTTGGATGAGTTTGACGCCAGGTACCTGCAAAGAATTCCGGGGATGGTTTGTTACCACCGAGGGCCCTTCGACGATCAAGTTAGTACTAGATCCGAGCAGCGCAACGGCTAGATGGAGTAAAAAATGGCTTACTTGACCCTTCTGTGATGGGAGTTTATATAGCGGTGGAGGCCTGTTGCCATCGCCCGTAAATGGGGATCGTGGAGGCGTGGAACGCGGGATGTTGCTGGCAGAGAATCCGCGCATGGCGAGATTCGCGGACCTACGGTTACGCCTGTGAGTGGAAGAACTGGTCGGAGGGCCAAGGAAGAGCCTCGGCAAAGGGGCTCGGGGACGAGCGAGAAGGTCGAGGAGACTTGGCCTGGCGACTGCCCGGGGAGAGCTGAGGAACCGAGGAGGCCAATATGCGGGGAGCCCCGAGGAGGGCCGGCATGCGCTGGTCGGACGGGTATAGGGGTGGCCTGGCCTGTCTTTGTGGGCCCTTCCTTCTGAGTTCTGGAACGTGCCGTCCGCCACGTGCCCTGATCTTGAGGGTCAACAACATCGAGCATTATCATTAGCCCCCCACTCTTGTCCCGACCAGCTATCGGGTCGGGACATGAGTGGACTGCCGAGCCGCCCGGGGTGAGCTCCCTCCTAAGGTTTCGTCGGGACGCGTCCCCGGGCCGTGAGCTGTCTTTTCCGCTATCGAATTAGGGCGAGATCTCTGTATTTAAGGAGGGTGCGCCGGTTCGTGTATCTTGTCTTTGAAGTGGCGGCCTACGTGTCGAGCGTCGGTTGGCCGACACGACGTGCGCAGACCTGCGACGCCTGAAAAGGCGCGGTCCAATGTGGGAACGACAGGTGGAGCAATCTGAGCCGTCTGGACGCGAGGAGGTGTTTCGGCGGGAGACGAAGGGCACCGTTGGATGAGGTTGCTCGTGGCGATAAATAGGGGTGGGGCCTGCTCCATGGCCCCTAATCCTTCATCTTACCTTTCTTCTAAGTTTCGGCTGCTCGGCACTCCTCTTATTTTTTTTGGGATACATAGTTCGTTCTCACTCTTTGGGCCGCTCGTCCCAGAGGGAGGCCTGCGACACGGGCGTGTCCCTGGCTAGTCGAGATTCTGCGTCGAATGTTCTGCCGGCGGCAGGGTCGTTCGCTCCGTTGGCGGCTCCTGGGGGCATTTCCGGCGGCGGTCAGAGGCGCCTACGGTCACCCGAGCCGCAGATGGGAAATGGAGGAGGGGGCGAGGACGGGGTCCCCCTTAAGAGGAAAAGGACAATCTCTCGTGCATCGCCGTCAATGGTCCCTGGAGGGATCCCTGTGCAGGAGGGAGAGGTCGTTTTTATGGTTCTGTCCGGGCTTTCTGTTGCTGCCGGCTTGCTCGCCGGGATGGAAGAGTCGGCAGGAGAGAGACTTCCGTGCGGCACCCTGATGACCCAAATGGAGGCCATAGCCCAGAGGATAGTCCAGGTACGAACCCCTTCACGCGTTGTCTTTGGCCTTCCTTTTTTGGCCCGATTGACTCCTGATTTCTCACCCGCTTCCTGTCAGGTCTTTCAACACTGCGCCATCGCCGTTCGAATGGAAGCTGAGGGAGAGTTCCACGCGCCGAGCCCGGTAGGGGCATTCCCTTCGGAGGTCAAGGCCCTGCGGCGTGACCTACGCCTGGAGAGGACCGGGGCCAATGTTCTGGCAGCCCGTGCGGAGTCTGCGGAGCTTGCCAATTCAGTGAATCAGGGCGTCCGCCGTCGCCTGAGTGCATCTCTCCAGGTTGCTGAGAGGAAACTGGCGGATCTGGCCGATCGCTTCGTGGCCATGGAGAAGGAGAAAGATGTCAACCGGAAGGATACCGAGGCGGCGCTTCTGTCGGCTCAGGCCGCTGAGGCCCGGGCCAGGAAAGCCGTGACCGATTACAAGGTATCAGAGCAGTTTTATGTCGAGGTCAGTGACTATTCTGTCGTCGTGTGGAATAAGGCTCTGGATGCTGTGAAGGAGCAGCTTCCCAATTTCACCGATGGCGAGCTCCGTGCTCGGGTTCCGCTCCCGGTGGCGAGGCCTCCGGCCGACAACGATGGGGGGAATGAGGCGCGCCCCTGGTGGCAAAACCTTCGGTGGTGAAGCCCCCAGCGGCGAGGGCAGCGAGGCGCATGGGGGATGGGGTTCGCGACTTAGGTCTTTTTGATATTTCCTTGCCCCTCTTTTGTAAGCCTCCGGGCAGTTTGTAAGGCTGGGGAGCCCGAAGTACCCTTTGTAAAGACTGTGCGTTTGATAATAAAACTTCCTTTTTGGTTCATTGGTCCGCACTTTATCTTCTATTTGTGCTGCTGGGCTTTCATGTCAGGTCGGCCACCCGTTCAGCGACCGTTCGTCGAGTTGACTTTGATCACCTACCAAGCGTCGTCGAGGATGGACGGAAGCTGCCCCGTTGCCTTTAGGTGAGGGCTTCTGATTTCTGGCATTGTAGGTAGGCAACTACCAGCTTGGGAGTGCCTCTTGCGAGGGCTTCGATCCCTGGTGTCATGGGTAAGGAGCTACCAGCCGGGGATAGCCGAGCAAGGGTCGACTGCCTCTGGGAGTACTTTCTGATCCTGGGTGTTGCGGTAGGGAAGCTACCCGTCGGGATCGACTGGGCAGGAACGACCGGTTAGTGAAGCTGTGCGGTTGCCTCTTACGAGGGCTCTGATCCTTCAGGACGGGAACCGAGTAGGGTTACTGCCCAGTGCCTCTTGGCGAGGGCTTTGATCCCTGTCGTTCGTGGTAGGATGCTACCAGCCGGGGATAGCCGAGCAATGACTCGACTGCCTCTAGGAGGACTTTGGTCCTTGGCGCGGGAGGGGCTGTAGAAGCCTACCAAGGACCCTTGGCCGGGCGGGGTTACCGCCCGGTGCCTCTTGGCGAGGGCTTTTGTCTTGAAGGATAGCCGAACGAGAGATCCTCGGGCTCGACTGCCTATGGGAGGGCTTTCTGATCCCCGGCATTGCGGCAGGGAAGCTGCCCGTCGGGGATAGCCGAGCGACGGTCGGGCTCGACTGCCTCTGGGAGGGCTTTCCGATCCCTGACGTTGCGGTAGGGAGGCTACCTTCCAGGGATAACTGAGCAGGGTAGATGATGGGTTGCCTCTAAGGAGGGCTTTGGTCCTTAGCGCCGGGGGGCTGTAGGAAGCCTACTAAGGATAACCGGGTAGTGGGGTTGCGCGGTCGCCTCGTGGCAAGGGTTTTGGATTGTAAAGACGGAACTCTGCTCGGGATGATTCGACGTTTCTTTATTCGTATGGACAGGATTTTTAGAGAACGTTTTACATCATCTTTGCGAAAGGAAAAAAGAGGAGGGGTACACACTCGCTGGTCTTGGCCTCACTGGTATAGCTTGAGCTTCTTAGTGTTGTAAGGCCGCGGAAGCTTTCGTCCGTCCACGTCTTGTAGGCGGTAGGCTCCGCCGGGGAGCGCCTCAGAGACGAGGAAGGGACCATCCCACTTTGGGGAGAACTTGTGAAGCCTTCCTTGGTCGATGAACTCGTTTCGCCGTAGGACCAGATCCCCGGTCTTGAAGGAGCGGTGTTTGACCCGAGCGTTGTAGTATCGGGCCATTTGTTGTTAATAAGCACCAGCTCTGATCTGAGCCCGGTCTCTCTTCTCCAACAAGATGTCCAGGTTGGTCCGTAGCGCCGAGGTGTTTGTGTCGTCATCGAAGTGCTCGACCCGGTGATTGGGTAGCCCGATCTCCGCTGGGACCATTGCTTCGGTTCCGTAGTAGAGGCTGAAGGGGGTCTCCTCGGTGGGAGTCTTTTTTGATGTGTGCAGGGCTCATAAGACCCGGGGTAGTTCTTCGACCCAACTGCCTTGTCGCCCTTCTAGGCGAGTCCGGAGACCTCGGAGGACGTCTCTGTTAGCGACCTCAGCCTGCCCATTGCATTGGGGATGCGCGACCGCGGCGAACTTCATGAGGATATGGTATTCTTTGCAGAATTCCTTCACCTTTTCGTTCTCGAAGTTCGTCCCGTGGTCGGTGATGATACACCTTGGGATGCCAAACCGGAGTATCAGGTTATTTTGCGGGAACTTGATGGTTGTGGCGGCGTCCGGTTTCCTGATGGGGATGGCCTCGATCCACTTGGTGAAGTAGTCCACCGCGACGAGGACGTATTTGTGCTCGCCTGTTCCGGTAGGGAATTGATCGATCATATCCAATCCCCACTGGGCGAATGGCCATAGGGATGTTAGGGCATTCAGCTCGGTAGCCGAGAGGCGGGGAATGCTGCCGTGAAGCTGGCAGCTCTTGCACCTCCTGACTAGCTTCAGGGCGTCCTTGTGCATAGTAGGCCGGTAGTATCCCTGGAGCAACGCCTTTTGGATCAAGGTTTGAGCCCCCTGGTGTGCACCGCCCACCCCTTCATAGATTTCCCGAAGGACGTAGTCAGCTTCGTGGGGGTCAACGCATCGGAGCAGGGGCTGAGTAAAAGCCTTCTTGTAGAGGTTCCTGTTGCTCCAGACGAAGTGGCGGGCTTTGGTCCGGAGACGGCGGGCGGCTGCCCGGTCCTCTGGGAGCATGCCGTCATTCAGGAATTCCATGAGGGGCTTCCTCCAATCCTGGTCGCTCTCCTGCGCCGCGTACACGTGGAGTGTCGTCGCTCCGTCTCCCACGCTGGGTTGAGGCAAGGTTTCAAAGAGGATAGACCGCTTATTGTTGGTCGAGTATGACGAAGCCAGCTTGCTCAGGACGTCTGCTTAGGCATTCAGCTGCCTGGGTATTTGTTCTACCTGGACTTCGTCAAAGTTCCTTCGGAGTTTCCTCACTTCGTCTAGGTATTTCGTCATCAGAGGCTCCCGAGCTTTGAAGCGGCCGGTCACTTGACCGACAACAAGGGCAGAGTCGCTGCGGATTCGAATTATCTTCAGTCCCAGTCCGGCGGCCATGCGCAGTCCAGCCAGAGGGCCTCGTACTCTGCCGCGTTGTTTGAGGCTTTGAAACCGAGCCTCAAAGAATACTCCATCTCTGCTTCGTTCGGGCCCCGGATAATGAGGCCGGCACCGCAGCCTTCCTCGGTAGAAGACCCGTCGACATAGATGACCCACTCCGGAACTGAGCCAGGCCCTTCCGCGACCGGACAGTGGGTTGCGAGGGGCGGCGTGGACTCCAGCTTCTTGCTAGGGAAGGTGCATTCGACGATGAAATCGGGCAGGGCCTGTGCCTTGATGGCCTGCCTCGGGCGATACCTTATGTCAAACTGAGATAGCTCCCACCTCCATTTTTCTAAGCGGCCCGAGGATTCCGGTGATGCTAGGATAGCCCCCAACGGGCGCTCGGTGAGGACGATGATGGTGTGTGCTTGGAATTAGTGCCGCAGCTTCCTCGAGGCTACCACGAGGGCTAAGACAATCTTCTCTGTGGCGGGGTACCTCATTTCTGCGTCCTTAATGTTGGTTATAGTGCCCTCAAGGCAATTATCATAGTCGCGGACTTGTGATTATGATGATTGAGTGAGGACCTATACCAATAAAACAGTCTTACTCAAGATGATAGTATGCTATCTGGTTTGTCTTTATCATCATGTATGTGCTGATAGAGCCCATAGGATCCTTGCTTGACTGCCAGCATTATGATGGCGATCATATATGTGGGAGCTAGGGTTTATAAGCACATCCTTAAATGTCCCTAGTCGTAGGAGTATCGAGACCGGGCATTGATACTCCAGTGTAGACTAGTGTATACTGATCGAGACCCCGACGAGAGGCGGTGGCCAGGTCTCATAAGCCATTGGTGTTAGTTTGTTCACCTAAGATAGTATACAGGTACTCATTGGGTTATGAGTACATTGGACGGACTCGCCGGAAACCTGCTAGTTGGTATTATACCTATTGTCAGATAGAAGTTCTCAGGTGACATGTGTACAGGTTAGTCTGTCGACCTGAGATCGTCATTTGTCTCGTGTGAATTCCCATTGTACTTTGATTACTACCCTACCACGGCTCAAAGGAGTCGTGCAAACAGGTTTTAGTTGGGTACAGTCCCGAGCCACATGGAGGCAGTGAT
The DNA here is from genome assembly GCA_030015575.1 of Agapanthus africanus. Lineage (NCBI taxonomy): Eukaryota > Viridiplantae > Streptophyta > Magnoliopsida > Asparagales > Amaryllidaceae > Agapanthus > Agapanthus africanus. The sequence continues at coordinate 769,446,241 of JASDDO010000019.1, read as the reverse complement.
TGGATCGTCGGGGATTCGTCTCTCCCGGTATTGGGGATTGATGTCGCATTGTGTACGGGTGGCCATCACCACAAATCCATGGCCATGGTAGACGAGGATTACCGATCCAGGATCGGTAGTTTCTCAGGAGGTGATGGGTTACATGCCGACACTAAATATCGTGTTGTTAGGGGTCTGATTTTATCCACCCCCTAGACTCGATATGTGATACTCTTAGACAAACAGACCGGACTGTACGGATATTATCACTGACAGGCTCAGTAGGGGTTCAGGATGAGTTTGCTCGTCGGCCTCCCTTTCGCTCAATACCTGGGTAGCCGTTACGTACAGCTAGTGCCGCTGACGTGCTTGTGGTTAAACCCACTGCCAGCGTATTGACGAGTCATTAGAGTCCCACACAGAGGGTTTTCACGGTTCAGGCGATATGGTGTACATGAGGTATGTTGGTACATACAGGTGTCCGATTAAATATGTGCACTTGCTGCGGAGACTTTAATCGGATAATTGATAATACTAGTGGCTTAGGATTAAGCCGGATTATTAAATCAGGTTTTGATTTAATAATTTATATATGTATTTGTATATACGTATTCTAGTATTATTGTTCACTATTCGTTTTCTCTCTCGGCTATTCGTATTTTGGTACGAATACGCGTATATGTATTTCGGTACATGTACTGGGAAGTATTCCGTATTTTGTACGGAATAGCTTCTAGAAGAAGATGCAACCTCATTTATATGATTTTCCTTTTATGGAAATTCATTTGTTTTATTAATGAGGTGGAAAAGGTGATGTGACTTCAAACATGGCATGAACATGGAATTTGGGTATGGTTTGATTTGTTTATTGTAATTTGGAAATGGAAAATGTTTCTTTTTGTGGAAATGAGAGAATGGGGGGCCGGCCACTTTTAGAGGAGGGTTCATTTTCATTTGTTTCCTACACACTCCCACTCTCATTCACACAAAAGAGTTAGCCATTTTCATAGTTCATCATGCCAAGATCACCTCCTCCATTCTTCTTCTATGGTTGCTCCCTTGAGCACAAGAAAAGAGAGAAAATTATAGTGACACTTTCATACACCCCCACTCTCCATCGCTAGCGACTTTGGAGCGTCGGTTGCCTCGTTTGTCGAGGCTGGAGCTTGCGCCGTTTCCCTCGGGTGGATCATCGGAGATGGAGGAAGACCGGCAACCAAACATCTTCGAAGAACCGCTAGGAGCTTGGAATGAAGACCGAACGACACGGATCAACTCGGTATAACGATTCTAACTCTTAGTTAGTTTTCTAGTTTAGGGTTTAAGGTAGATCCGGGATTCGGGTAGCGGTAGCGCCGGTTTCAGAAATTTTTGATCCGCATTTTGGCCGCGTTTCGACGGCCGGGGCGCTGCCGGGACCCTACATGGTATCAGAACGACCCTTTAAACCCCTTACTAGCTTGTTTAGACGTGCTTAAAAGATCGATCGACGGATTTTACCGAAATCGCGTTTTCATTTTTCTGCTTGCTGTCGTTTTTCAAAAGTGGTCAAAAAATTATTTAAGGCATCTTAAAAATCCGTGCAGGCAATTTTAAGGATACGGGAAAAATTTGGGCTCCTGAAGCCACCAAAGCGCCGCGGAACCGCCGCACTTACCCCCTATTGACGGCGGTTCCGCGGCCATTTAGTGGCGACGGGCTTCCAAATTTTTACTGTAGCCCCTTGATGTGAAATTGTGATTTTTGTGATATCCTGTTTTGGCCCAGGTTTCTGTGTAGTATTGTTTTTGCTATTGGGGCCAATTTGGAATTTTGTCGATCGATATTTTAAGCGTGCGTTTGACAGTACATACATTATATTCTGCGACCGTGAATGTCATTTGATCGGTAAACTCGTCTAATTGCTATATGTCTTTTAGACGGATTTGCGAACGTGATATTCACGTTGATGTTCTGTGATGTTGGTTGGATTGTCGTGGTGGATAGCAATGGTGCAATGATAGTACAGTTTTATTTCATTTGTACATTTGATATTGCGGGGCGAGCGTCCGACATGTGGACTGCCGTCACTGCCAGTTTGTATATTATTCTTTTGGGGCACGACAGGGCTGAGGTCGATGTCACCCTTGTATATTATTTTCTTTTCTGTACTAGGATTACCCCGCGGTGGGGTGCACGAATAGCCGGATTCTAGAGGGCAACTGGTCCGCATCTCATGGCGTTGGGACAGAGGGGACCTTACTCTAGAATTGGCGGGCTGTTTGCCGCACTCGTAGGTGGTATAGGAAGACCCAGGAGGGGTGCCCAAGTTACCGGATTCCGTGAAGTGCTGGGTGGTCCATTCACGTTGCTGAAGAGGGCTGCCTCACTTCTGGTTTTAGCGGGAAACTTGCCGCGCTCGTAGGGGTCTAGGTTTCATTGCACAGGCTATCCATACGACAGGGAACTTCGGGTCTCACTTGCGGCTCAAGTGAAACTCGGGGCTCCAGATTATCCACCATTCTGTGTTGCTTCTGTGATGTTTCTGTGATGTTGCTTTATATCATGCCTGGGACGAATGCTATATATATATTTATATATATTAGTAGATGTTGTATATGTTTTGCACCCGCGCTAGCCCAGTCCCCGCTCTGTCGTTAGTTAAGTAACCTAACGGGTGATGACGGGACCCAGTGGCGAATGCGGATGGCATATACGTACATTTTATTTTCGTTCTTTTCTGGTGTGATTAATTGATGGGACTGCGTTGATTCTTATCAATGCAAAGATAAAACAAACCTATATATGATGTTGTTGGAACTAAGTTTTTTAAAAACTGACATTACAGACATTTTCTTTTGCTTTGCATCGTGGTATTCATTTGGAATATCTGCACCTCATTTGACGAGGCAAGGGCCGAGATCCCCTCATCGGGAGTGACCCCTTGGGTAAAAGTTAGCGTCAACGTAATAATTTTACTATAGTCGTTTCCTTTTGCTTTGCATCGTGGTATTCATTTGGAATATCCTGCACCTCATTCTACGGGGAAAGAGCCGAGATCCCTTCACCGAGAGTGACCTCTTTAGCAAAAGTTTTCGCCACTATATTTTTGTAAAACCACTTGGATTCCTTCAACGAGATCAAGTTCATTACGTTAAAGGTTTTTCGCCAAAAACCAGCCGTAGACCTCCGTCATTTCAGACTAGTATTGCTTAGTATTCGTGCTACGTTTGTCGTTGCTATTTGCCGAGACGTAGTGTGCGGTAGCTCTGTAATGCTTTTCTGTCGCATGGATATGTAGATTGGTTAGGACAGTCGTACGACTTTGTTGATTATTCGTCAAGGGTCGTGCGGGTGGGTTTAATGCAATCAAGAAAATGACGGGTTGAACTTGACTAGGACCTTTTGATTTGTTGATTATTCGTTAAGGTCACTTGGGTCCTAGGGGTAAAAATCACATCGGGAGTTTCAAACATACAAGAAACTTGTCAGGCTTGCGCATAGCTTCTGGAGTGTGGTGACTTGAGTGGCTTCCATCAAGTTATCATGCGATGATAGTTGGATCCCGATTCCTACTGATGAGTAGGATTACTCCTCGGGTGATTCCGACTAATTCTCCTTTTAGGTTTGGAGGAGAATTTGAGGAAACAGTGGGAGCCTTCCAGATTAGATAAAATGATTAACCATTCTGATTTAGGTTAGAGTGCACGCTGAGTGTTTCTTCTCTCTCTCCCTTTGGCTGCGACTATGACCCGACCTTTGACTAAAACTCATGAAACCAAGTTGACCGAACCTTCTTAAAACACTTTGGCTTTTGGAATGTCACGGTGTCACAAACATCATTGCCACTTCTATATCACTTTTGCATTTCTGCAGAACACCCCGTATTATTACGAACATCCATTTCCATTGGATAAATCTATCGTATGGTTATATACAAACTCGAAGGAACTTTTTCGAGGATGGATTCTGGTTCTGGAGAGATTGAATAGGATTATTCGGTTGTCTTTTCTCTTTACCTTCTCTCGGGTTGTGAGGGCTCCTAGGATTAGGAGAGAGTACACCTATTGAGCTTATTAGATAGTCTTCCTCCAGACCATAGGCAGGTGCCGAACGGTAGAGATGGAAGAAAACCAACAAGCTTAACTGTGGTGTACAGAAGGCAATAAGTAAAGACATATAAAGGGATTAGAATAATGGCAAAAGAAATTGCGACCACCATCTTTCACGACAAAAACCATGTATACCCCTGCCACTCCTACATCCACTTTGCTTTTCTCTAGGACACTCCGTATCACTACGGATATCCACTTCCATTGGATAAATCTATCGTATGGTTATATACGAACTCGAAAGAACTTTTTCGAGGATGGATTCTGGTTCAGAAGAAAAAGAATAGGATTATTCAGATGTCTTTTCTCTTTACCTTCTCTCAGGTTGCGAGGGCTCCTAGGATTAGGAGAGTACACCTATTACGCTTATTGGATAGTCTTCTTCCAAACCTTAGGCTGGTGCCGAAGGGTAGGGAATGAAGAAAACCAATTGGCATAAAGGAGGTGTACAGAAGGTAATAAGTAAAGACATAATAAAGGGATTGCAGTGAGAGCAGGTACAGTATATGGTTATTGTCGTGAATCAGAATAGTGGAATTGGCGTTACTAGGAATACCAGTAAACCCCTTCGAAATATTTTCATGTTTCAGTTTCACTGTGCAATGTTAATTGATAACTGTTTTTCCAGTTAGAATCTAACTCTAGGGTATGTATTTACCAGATCAGTTTCTCACATCTGCATGTTATTATAGATGGTGAGTGGGAGTAAGATATTAGGAATCGGGTGATTAGATCCTCATTATATCAGAATTCGTTGTAATTGGTGATATTTGAGGAAATCATCTGGATTTTGCCGGATGGCAAATATTTGGTTTTGAATATCCGTTATTATGCACCAATTTCAAACTGATATATCTGTACGTTTATTTTTATAAAGCGAGATATATCTTTTTTTGATATTATGTCTGTGGCATTTACCTATATCGGTTGGTGATTAGGTAAGGTGTATTCAACAGCGGTGTAATTCTTCTTAACCATACTACAGTTTTTCAACCTACGACGCACAGGGTTTGAGTTGTTGAACCCAGGGGACTTATACAAAGTATTGTATATTGTCCAGTGTCCATTAGGACAAAGGGATTGGTACTCATACTATATTCTGTTTACTTATGACTTCTCCAGTTCCGGACATGTATTTCGTTGAAATGCAAGGTCCAGATATTCAGAATTTATAGGTATAAGAATAAAGTAGAGGACCATTTGTTAAAAGTATCGGGATTCTTCGAACTATTCGAAGATGTAGATACTTGTGTTAGGTATTCCGTTAATAGTAATGGTTTTGAGAACTTGCTTCTCTTTCGGGTTACTCATATATGGATGCACTCCTAGATGAGTAATGCTGATTGTCCTCTTTCCATTTGGTTGATATGCGCTGGAGACAGATGCATGTTTTTGAATCTGGTTCAAATTAGATTAGTGCTTTTGTTTCTATATTAGATTAATATAGAATCAATTTATATCTTAACGATGTTAAGGTATAGGGAGTTGTCCGGCTGATGCTTTAAACCAGAATCCGGATAAACTCAAGGCACGTTTCAGTAATGGATGTTTGTGGGTTATCCCGGGCTTTGACGAGGGTTAACTTTCTACCATCAGGAAGATCAATATTTATATTGTTCTTAACTCGCCACAGTTTTAGTAAAATGGACTTTTTCAAAAAACACAAGTGGGAGTATGGTAGAACTGGAAGTTATTCGAGAACCACAAACGATTACTGAAAATTTAATAGAACCCAAGGATTCAATTTGATTTGATGTTCCATTAGCCACTCCGCAGATCTGGTGGGTAACCTCAGGCACCCGAGAGGTACTTCGGTCGTCTCAGAGACGGTGACATGGAGGTTTTTGTTTACCCAGACTTGTCATTACTGCTGTTCTAGACTATAAGACCCGGCAGGAGGATGAGTATATCATCATTCTAAACTAGTTTTAGAAGTGCACGTGTATATGACTCTGCCAGAGGGTTGTTGTAGTCAGTGGGAGCAGCGGAAGTATAGTAGGCAAGTAGCTTATGTCTATTTACAGACTAAAGCAGGTATAGCGGAAATAGATCATCTATTTTTGATGTGACAGTCATAGGTTTTTGTTAGTTATATGTATGCCCTAGAGGCCATTACTGTACATAGGATGTATATTGTAGTGGATGCTGGGACGTATATAGGGAGGACTTTCTTGCTCGACATGATAGTATGCTATCTGGTTGAACTTTACCTTAACGTGTATGCTGATTTTCTCTCTGTTACATGTTGGTAAAGCCCTTAGGATCTGTACTTGACTACCTGGACTATGATGCGGATCATACTAGTGGGGACATGGTAGTCCATAAGTACATCCTTCAAAGTCCCTAGTCGTGGGTGTATCGAGACGGGGCATCGATATACCAGAGTAGACTAGCGTGTACCTTCTCGACCCATACAGATGGGCGATGGATGTGTAAGTGCACGGCGGCGCCCCGGCCGTCAATCCGACGGCCAAATGCGGAAGCGGTGAATAACTTAAATTTTCTTGAACTGGCAAACCGCCGCGCACTAATACCCGGATCGAACCATTAATTAGTCCTAGCTAACAACAAGAAAGGGAAGAGAGATATACCGACGATCCAAGTCCTCCGGTCTTCTCATCATCGTCCCGATCTCCTGCGGAATGTCCCGTCTCCTCCTCGTCGCCGGAAGTGCACCACATCGCCTACTTCTTTTACGGGCTCCCACCTCAATGCCGAGGCAACTCGGGCACGAAGCCGGCTACTCGACGTGCCCAAGATTCGCTGTAGAATGTGTAGTGAAGAAGTCTCATTTGGGATTATGGAGTTGCCTTTTGTGGTGGAGGGATTGAACAAGAAGTATATGGAGGAGCTTGGAGAACTTTGGTGCATGAAAAATGAACAACATTTTTCCCACCTCATGAAATGAAACCCATCCTTCATCAAGGAATGGCCGCCCCTCCCCCCTTTGGTGTGATTGGAGAGAGAGTAAGGTCAAGGGGGTGGGTGGAATGCAATAATGCAAGGAAGTGATGATGAAAGAAAAACAAATGATCACAAGGAAATCCACACTCCATCAACAACATCAACTCAACAAAGTCAAGCCATCATGATAGCTAGAAGTCAAGGTCAATGAGAGACTATCATGATACAACAATAAGCAAATACCCCCTCCACAAATACTTATTTGCAACAATGCAAATAAGCCCTCCTCCACCAATCTTCGGCCAATGAACGGAACAATGGAAATCGGCCGAAACGGAAAGAAAACTGGCAACTCCAGAAAACTGGTCCCGTAATAAATTACAGGAAAACCCCGATACTGTGCATACACACCCGCATCTGTATTCCGACCGAAATACAAATGCAATGAGACAAAATCTACACTGTACTATACTAGGATCCGGCTTATACCAAAACCGGCTAGTAATATCTGTTCGATCCTGATCCGTGCAATACCGCACGTATCTGATCGAACCCTGCCATATAATCATACGGCCTGTAGTACAAACTGCCCGATTCTGATCCGTGCAATACCGCACGTATCTGATCGGACCTTGCCATATCTCCATACGGCCTCTACAACCTTTCGCCCGTAAGCTTGAGTAACTGAATGTGGGGGACTCTAAAGACTCGTCAACACCTTGGTTGTGGATTTAACCACTAGCACGTCAGAGGTATAAGCCAATACGTAACGGGCTACCAGGTATTGACTAAAAGGGACGTCTGTGAGCGAACTCAGCCTGACAACCCTACTGAGCCTGTCAGTGACAATATCCGTACAGTCCGGTCCGTTCGTCTATGAGCATCGCATGGCGGGCCTAGGGGGTTGGTAAAAGTCAAACCCCCAAAAGCGGTACAAGTCGTGTCGGAGTGTAGCCCAGAACACCCTGAGATACTACTGGAATACCTACCAGTAAATCTCCTTGCCTCGGCCGAGGGTTTTGTGTAATGGCTCTCCTAGACACAGCACGACCTCACCCCCAATACCGGGAGAGACGAACCCCTGAAGATACGCTCACTGCCTCCATGTGGCTCGGGACTGTACCCAACTAAAACCTGTTTGCACGACTCCTTTGAGCCGTGGTAGGGTAGTAATCAAAGTACAGTGGGAACTCACACGAGACAAATGACGATCCCCAGGTCGATGAACTAACCTGCACACATGTCACCAGGGAACTGCCATCTGACGTCTGGTATATGACCAACTAGCATGTTCCCGGCGAGTCCTGTCCGGTGTACTCATAACCCAATGAGCACCTGTATACATCTTAGGTGAACCAACTGACACCAGTGGCTTGTGAGACCGGCCACCGCCCCTCGTCGGGGTCTCGACTGTATACACTAGTCTACTATGGAGAATCGATGCCCTGTCTCGAAACTCTCACGACTAGGGACCTTTTAAGGATATGCTTATAGACCCCCAGCTCCCACTTATATGATCACCCTCATACTGCTGGTGGTCAAGCAAGAATCCTAGGGGCTCTATCAACGTGTAATAGCGACGTGTCAGGTCACTTAAAACAGTACACGATGATAAAGGTAAACCAGATAGCATACTATCATCTCGAGTAAGACTGTCCTACCGGGATAGGTCCTCCCTCAATCATTGCAATCACGTACCTGTGATCCAATAATTGACTCTGAGGGCACTATCTCCAACAGGATGATCCCATATCCATTGGTGTTTGACATCAGAGATGATATACGGGTGCTCAGTAGAGACTGGGTACACTGGACGGACTCGCCGAGAACTCCCAGATGGTATTATACCTCACGTCAGATGGCAGTTCTATGGTGACACTGGTACAGAGTAGTCTGTTGACCCGAGATCGTCATAGAGTCTTGTGTGGTTCCCACTGTGCTTTGATTTCCATCTTACCACGTCCAAGAGGGCGTGCAAAACGGTGGTTTTTGGGTACAGTCCCGAGTCACATGGAGGCAATGAGCGATAGGAGGGGATTCGTCTCTCCCGGTATAGGGAGTTGATGTTGCGCTGTGTTCGATTGGCTATAACAGGAAATCCCTGGCCAGGATTGCTGAGATTTACTGGTAAGTGTTACCAGTAGTTTCTCGAATTGTTATAGACCTCATATCGACACGACTTATTGAGCTATTGGGGTCTGACGTTTACCACCCCTAGACGAGATATACGACATATCAGACGATCAGACCGGACTGTACGGTAGTGTTACTGGTCGGATTCACTGGAGTGTGAGCGGGCTTGCTCGTCGATCTTCAGATCGCTCAATACCCGGGTGGCCGTTACGTTTAGCAGACCGCTTGCGGCTTGTGGGTGTTTGATATGATCATCGCCTGCTGCCGGCGTATTGACGAGTCTTTAGAGTCCTACACAGAGGTTTCCTGGCTCAAGCGAAACGAAATAGGAGCGCATATGAGATATGTGCGGGACCGAGAATAATGCGTGTATGTGATACCGTATTTCATTCTCGCGATCAATACGTCGAATGGTTGTATGCGATATAACCTAGTTATCGATTCAAGCGTTGATTCGATAAGCCGATACATTGGATACTAGTCGGTTATATGCGATATGACCGGATCGTTAAATCAAGTGTTGATTTAATGATTTAATGCATAATAATATATTTGATATATTACTTTGCATTAACTAGTATCGGTTCACTTTAAATGGATTTTCTCGCTCAGATGTGCGCATTCCATATGCGATATGATTTGTGCACTTGCTTGTATCATATTTGATGGTGCATGCAAAAAAAATGGTTAAGTATAAAGAATTAAACCTTGGTTAAAGGAATGGTTAGGGTTTATTATTTGTTATTCATTTATCTTATTTAATTATCTATTTATTTTTGATAAATGAATAAATGAAAAGATAATGAGGAAAATGGTTGCTTTCTTTTGACCATTCATGAATCTTCATGAAGACTTTGACCATTTTGTCTCATGCTTAACCCTAACCACTTCTATTAACTCAAGTTAATTCTCTACACCTAACCATGGTGAGAATTATGATAAGAATGGATTTTTCCTTTTATTTTAATTCTTATCATAATATTTATCTTCTTCTTGCTCTTCTTCTTCTTCATGAAGAAGCTTGTCTTCATCAATGGCAAAGTGAGAATTAGAGTGAGAAATCCAATTCTAAAGTCTATCCACTTCCTATTTCTTCATCCTCTACCTCTTACCAAGTAGTAGAGTGTGTTTCCTTCACAAGTTTCTTGACTTGGTGAAGTGAGAGCTTGATCTTGCGATGCTTCGACGTAGATCATCTTCGGCATGGACATCGACGACCTAGCTCACTTATTCTCCGATGAAGTCGACGCTAGAGCCCGGATTCTTTTTGGACAGCGGAGAGGACTTCGTTGCGGAGCAATAGAGGTGGAGAACCGGATCTACAAAGGTTGTATTTCCGTATCTCTTAGTTAAGTGTTAACTAGTTAGCTTTTTCGCCTAGTTTTCTAGCAAACGATCCGTAGTCGGGTCTCTCGGCACCTAGAATTTTTGAAATTGGCATGTTCGATGCCTTGTGAGACCTTACTAGTGTGCCTAGGAACCCTACAGTGGTATCAGAGCCTAGCTAGAGCCTTAGGCGAAGTCCAGACGAAGTTTGAAACCCGAACGAACCTGAAACCCCAACTCAAATGTGCTCTTTGTACTTTTTCTAAAAACAGGGATTTTTCAGTATTAAAAATATGTAGAAATATCAGCAGGAAAATATAAGAGTAACTGTTCAATTCGTAACCCTAATTCCATTAAAGCGCCGCGCTTCCGCGGCACGAGCTTGGCTCGTGCGGCGGAACCGCGGCCGGTTTGTCGTTTTGTGAGGTGATGTTTGCACAGTAACTCCTATTTAACAGTGCTGGTTTTCCTGGGTATTTTTAATAATTTTTCAAGAGTTGAATTTTCTGCAGTTGTTTTGGGGATTCGGTGTTTCGATCGGATTATCAAATTTTGTATGTGTGGCTTTCTGGATAAATTTTAGAATATGTTAAAAAGTTCGACCGGATATAAATACCCAATTTTTCCCCTGTCGGGAAATTTCCAAGTGTTGGATTTTTCCGTAGTTTAACGACGTTCTAAGTAGTGCAAGTAACGCGATGGTCCCTCTAGAAGACAACAAACCTTAACTCGATTATGTGACCGTCTTGAACTGCCCTTTGAACCTTCGGGTTTGGGGCAGTACGGCGTGCCACATGTGAGGCGTTGGCTTGACCCTTCTACGGCTGGACCGTTGGTACTGAGGCACGAACTGAATGTTGTTAGACTCATATTTCATGTGTTGGATTGTATCGGGAAAACTTGGGTGTTCGATTGTTCGATCGGAAAGTTTAACATTTTCTGTTTATCTGGAATGTGATACAATAATTGGAATTCACAAATTGTTATGAGATAACGGAATGAATATTATAAACGTAGCAGTTTAGTCTCACTTGATCGGTTGCCACGGAATTTTGATGTGATCAAAAGTCCGTCGCAATCACGTAGCGTACGCGGATACTCGCCGGGTAAACTTATTAGACAGCTACATCCCTTAGCCCCGACCAAGTGACTGTAGGAGAACCCCGTCGCCGAAAGCATCTGTTCGGGTGCTCGCGGCAGCGGTGTTCCGCCTTGGTGCACTTTGTCGACGGCGTCGGGGGTGCGGCCGCCTACTGAAGTTTGCGACGAGCATTCGATCAGGATGTCGGGAATCTTGTTGAATTGCCCGACTTGATATTGAAAAGAGTTTTCGATAATGAGACTAAAATGCGGGGTTTATAATTGTTAGGCATGCGATGTCTAAGGAATTCATTTGGTCAGGCATGTGATGTCTGAGGTGGTTGCGGATTCCAACTGTTATAGTTTTACACTTTCTTTTCTGTGACCGTAAGTGTAATATGTGATATCGCCGGTTTCGTTGCTATATGTCAACGACAATTGGGATGCGCATATTTACTTACGTTGATGACATGTGATGTTATGTGTTGCTGGATATGTTATATTGGATCGTCGTGTTTGAATAGCCGGGGTTTTTTATGTGAGATGAGTGTTTTTCATTTTCATTCATGTAAAAACTTGTATGTAATATTCTTTTATTGGGGCGCTTCCAGGTTGCGGAAGTTGTCACCGTTGATGTATATTATTTACTTTTCCGCACTAGGATAGACCCAAGGAGGGGAGCACAAGTAACTGGGTTCTGGAGTCCAGTGGGAGACCAACTCGAGGAGTCGGGTCCGGGTCTCCTAACTCCAGAATTGGTAGGGTTGCTTGCCGCTCTCGTAGGGGTCTTGGGGTGTGGGTTTGGCTATTCATCACGACCGTGGAATCCGTGTTTTATACTGGCTCGTATTGAAAACACGGACGTCCTAGTATATCCAATATTTCATATGATTCTTCTGCTGCAATATCTGTGATGTGATCATGTGATGTTCTTTGATAGATACAGTATATAGTATATATGATACATTATATAGGCGTTACTTATGTTTTACACCCGCGCTAGCCCTGCCCCGCTCTGTCGTTAGTTACCTAACCTAACGGTGCACGAGGGGACATCGAGGCGAATGCGGATGGCATAAGTGTACGTTGTATTTATCTGTGATGTTTAGGTACTTAAATGATGGGACTTCATTAATGTGATTAATGAAAGAAAAGAAACCTAAGATGTTGTAGAATCGAATTTCAAAATAAAACAGGTAGCTACAGTTCTTGCTTTGCACAGCGGTATATGTGATATATCCTGCACCTTATTCGATGAGGAAAGGACCGAGATCCCTTCACCGGGAGTGACTCCTTTAGCAATAACTGGCAGATGCTACACACTCGGTTTGTCTTTTGATTGCTTTTAAGTGTTTTTGCTTTGCACAGTGATATATGATATATCCCGCACCTCATTCGACGAGGAAAGGACCGACGATCCCTTCACCGGGAGTGACTCCTTTAGAAAAACTAGAAAAGCCTCAAAAGCACTCCATTTTAAAATCATTTGATTCTACAACGATATCAAGTTCATTACGCAATAGGTTTTCAGAAAAACCTGTCATAGCCCTCCGTCATTTCAGATAAGTATTAGTTAGTATTCGTGCTGCGGTTGTTTGGCATGCGTCAAGGCGTAGTGTACGGTAGCTAACTAGTGCTTATCTGCCAGCATATGATGCGATTGGATTAGGGTATTCGTACGGCGTTGTTTGGCATGCGTCAAGGGTCGTGCGGGTGGGTTTAATTCAATTAAGAAATGTACGGGTTGAACTTGACTAGCAGACTATGGGTTGTTTGGCATGCGTCAAGGTCATAGCGAGCTAGGGGCAAAATATTATCGGGAATTTCAAGTGTTGAAATTTGCGATGAGATTGCATACCTTCTATGTGATAGTTGGATCCCGATACCCGCTGCGAGTAAGAGTTACTCCTGGGAGAGTTTTATACATTACAATTAGCCGATCAAGTAGGTGTCTAGAAAGGTGTCAACGGGGTTACGCCTCTGGGAAAACGAGGTTTACATTAATTAGGTTCGTGCGAAAGCACGGGGGACCTCCCTCAAAGTACCGACACTGGCCTGGCTGAAAAATTGGCGAACTTGCAGTGTGTAATTAATCCCGGCTAGTCTTTCCTTTTAGGGTTTGAAGGAAGATTTGATAAAAAGCAGTGGGAGCCATCCTGATTAGATAAAATAATAACCAATCTATTCTTGACAGAGCGCACGCTGAGTGTTTTCTTCTCTCTCTCCAGGCAGCGACCATATCACGCCTTAATCAAGATAATAATACGGATTATTGACCGAACCCGCTTGTTATACTGAGCTGGGGAACGTTGGTCCCGCTCCAACTTATAAATGTTATAAGACAGAGCAGGAAATTGGGGATTACCAGAATTCCCGTGCCGCCCAAACGAAGAGAGTGCATGACAATGCATCATCATCGGGTGTGTTCATTATACAGAACTGTTTCTCAGTATCCTTTACGTCCTGGGTATGTGATACCAGATCAGGATCCCAGATATGTAATCTGTTACATAGGGCTACAGAAAGGTAGAGAACTGAGAACGGGTGATAAGTTTCATGAGGCAGAAAACGGGGCAAGTGTTGCAGCCAAGTCTGTTGGTCACTGTCACCCTGTATTACCAATACATTGATTCTGAACGAATGTTATTAGATACCGAACCTGATATACAAAATCATATCTATCTCTTTATTAGTAAAGAAAGGATATAATTTTGTATTGATGGATAATGTTTTGAACATTTCCTATATCAAAAGTTGATCGGTTCAGGCACGTTATCTAAAAGCATTGATGTTCTAAATCAAACTACAGTTCTTAGTATATGGAACACACATAAGAGGAAGAGTTCAGAAATGAACGAATTCTTCTTGAGGTATTGTAGACTAGGTCAGATCAATGTGACCCGACTAGCTGAAGTTACATATAGATGCATGTTTAAATCAGTTTGAATCTACATCTTGTGAAACTTGCCAGTCATGTCACAAAGATATAATGACACTAGCTCCGTTTACTGGAAACAGAGAAAGAGTTGGTGAACTCTTGGGATGATACATGTTGATGTATGTAGGTCCCCTGTCTACACATGCCAGGACCGGTTCTTTGTACTTCATTACATTCTCTGATGATCTTTCGAGATTCAGACCTATGTTCCTGTTGAAACACAAGTCCGAACCTTTTGAGATATTCACAGAATATAAGTTAGAAGTAGAGAACCAAAATACGGGTAAAAGTATTATGTCCTTTGATGCGATCAAGGAGGAGAATACTTATGCAAGGAATTTCTGGACTGTTCTAAAGGAGAATGAGATTCTCTCTCAGCATTACTCCTCCGAATACACCATAGCACGTTGGTGTATCGGGGCGGAGCAATCACACCCTATATGATAAGGTGTGCTCTATGATGAGTACTACTGAGTTACCTATTTCCTTTCGGGAGTCATGCACTTGAGAAGCTACATACCTATTGAATAGGGTTCCAATCAAATCACTTGCCTACCACTTCATATGTGATATGGAAAGGGAAGAGCCCATGTCTTAAGCTAGTTAAGATTTGGGGTTGTCCGGCCTATGTCTAAAAGCAAAATCCGGACAAGCTCGAGGCAAAGTCTGTAATGTAGAACTGGAAAGGTTCCAGCTATACAAACTGCAGCTGATGATTTGATAGAACCAAAGGATTCAGTAGATTCCAACGAACCTCAGCCTCTCCGCCGATCTAGTAAGGTTCCTCACCCACCTGAGAGATACTTTAGTTTCTCTATGACAGTGGGAGCGAGGATTGCATCATGAGATGATGACCCAACTAGTTTCGAGCTGGCCATCAAGAGTAAGACTCTGTAAGAATGGCTGGATGCTTATCGATCTGAGATGGAATCCTTATACACCAACAAAGTATGGACTTTGGTTGCTATATCTGAAGGGTTAAATCCCCATCAGGAGCACGTATATCTTGAGAAGATTACTTGGTGTAGATGGAAAAGTTGAGACTTTCAAAGATAGACTTGTTAAAGCTTTTCGTCATTGACCAGGCGTGGATTATGATGAAACCTTTTCAAGTACCTATGCTTAAGTCTATCCAGATCCTACTTGCCACGGCTACATACCATGACTACGATATCTGGTGGTTGGGTGTCATGACAGCTTTTCTAAATGATGTTTTAGAAGAGTGCGTCTATAAGTACACAGCCAGAGGGCTTCGTAGACAGTGGGAGCAGCGGAAACGTGTGCAAGATGTTTTATATGATAAAGCAGGCATCGCGGAGTTGGAACATCTGTTTTGATGAGATAGTCAAACAGTTTGACATCATCAAAATGGTAGATGAACCTTGTATATACAAAAAGGTAGTAGGGAGTATGGTGGTGATCCTCGTAGAGTACGTGGACGACATACTCTTGATAGGGAAGGAGTTTCCTATGCTACGCTCGATCAATCTCCGCTTATCACAATGATTCTCCATATAGGATCAAAGTGATACCTCCTAAATCCTGGTTTTTTAGATCTATGAGATAGATCTAATTGGATGTTAGGACTCTCACTAGTTGTAGTGAGACCGTATCAACCGATCCTGGGGAGAATCACTGGAAGGGTTCCAGGGTGATAAAGACGACTGAATGTCAGTCGCAGGCATTGTCTTTACCCTCAGTAAAGGGATGGTATGTTGGAAGAGTTCCAAGCTAGATACCGTGACATACTAGACGATAAAGGCAGGATAGATCGCTACTTAAGATGCTACCAAAGAGGCTGTTTGGGTGTATATTGGTTCATGAGATGAACTATGTTCCTCCCATTGTGTGACAATGGAGTTGTGGCTTATGCCAAGGAACGACTGTCCCATCAGTGATCCAGACATATTCTAAGGCAGTATCACCTGATCATGGAGATGGTTGATCTCCAGGGAGATCGAGGTTAGGAGAGTAGACTCAGAGGACAACACAGCGGATCCACTCACAAAGGCCCGTTCCCAGAGAGAGACTTTTATGGGATGGTTGAGTATGAGATACTACAACCACTGCTAAAGATGGCCCTAGTGCAAGTGGGAGATTGTTAGTTATATGTATGCCCTAGAGGCCATTACTGTACATAGGATGTATATTGTAGTGGATGCTGGGACGTATATAGGGAGGACTTTCTTGCTCGACATGATAGTATGCTATCTGGTTGAACTTTACCTTAACGTGTATGCTGATTGTCTCTCTGTTACATGTTGGTAAAGCCCTTAGGATCTGTACTTGACTACCTGGACTATGATGCGGATCATACTAGTGGGGACATGGTAGTCCATAAGTACATCCTTCAAAGTCCCTAGTCGTGGGTGTATCGAGACGGGGCATCGATATACCAGAGTAGACTAGCGTGTACCTTCTCGACCCATACAGATGGGCGATGGATGATCCCATATCCATTGGTGTTTGACATCAGAGATGATATACGGGTGCTCAGTAGAGACTGGGTACACTGGACGGACTCGTCGAGAACTCCCAGATGGTATTATACCTCACGTCAGATGGCAGTTCTATGGTGACACTGGTACAGAGTAGTCTGTTGACCCGAGATCGTCATAGAGTCTTGTGTGGTTCCCACTGTGCTTTGATTTCCATCTTACCACGTCCAAGAGGGCGTGCAAAACGGTGGTTTTTGGGTACAGTCCCGAGTCACATGGAGGCAATGAGCGATAGGAGGGGATTCGTCTCTCCCGGTATAGGGAGTTGATGTTGCGCTGTGTTCGATTGGCTATAACAGGAAATCCCTGGCCAGGATTGCTGAGATTTACTGGTAAGTGTTACCAGTAGTTTCTCGAATTGTTATAGACCTCATATCGACACGACTTATTGAGCTATTGGGGTCTGACGTTTACCACCCCTAGGCGAGATATGCGACATATCAGACGATCAGACCGGACTGTACGGTAGTGTTACTGGTCGGATTCACTGGAGTGTGAGCGGGCTTGCTCGTCGATCTTCAGATCGCTCAATACCCGGGTGGCCATTACGTTTAGCAGACCGCTTACGGCTTGTGGGTGTTTGATATGATCATCGCCTGCTGCCGGCGTATTGACGAGTCTTTAGAGTCCTACACAGAGGTTTCCTGGCTCAAGCGAAACGAAATAGGAGCGCATATGAGATATGTGCGGGACCGAGAATAATGCGTGTATGTGATACCGTATTTCATTCTCGCGATCAATGCGTCGAATGGTTGTATGCGATATAACCTAGTTATCGATTCAAGCGTTGATTCGATAAGCCGATACATTGGATACTAGTCGGTTATATGCGATATGACCGGATCGTTAAATCAAGTGTTGATTTAATGATTTAATGCATAATAATATATTTGATATATTACTTTGCATTAACTAGTATCGGTTCACTTTAAATGGATTTTCTCGCTCAGATGTGCGCATTCCATATGCGATATGATTTGTGCACTTGCTTGTATCATATTTGATGGTGCATGCAAAAAAAATGGTTAAGTATAAAGAATTAAACCTTGGTTAAAGGAATGGTTAGGGTTTATTATTTGTTATTCATTTATCTTATTTAATTATCTATTTATTTTTGATAAATGAATAAATGAAAAGATAATGAGGAAAATGGTTGCTTTCTTTTGACCATTCATGAATCTTCATGAAGACTTTGACCATTTTGTCTCATGCTTAACCCTAACCACTTCTATTAACTCAAGTTAATTCTCTACACCTAACCATGGTGAGAATTATGATAAGAATGGATTTTTCCTTTTATTTTAATTCTTATCATAATATTTATCTTCTTCTTGCTCTTCTTCTTCTTCATGAAGAAGCTTGTCTTCATCAATGGCAAAGTGAGAATTAGAGTGAGAAATCCAATTCTAAAGTCTACCCACTTCCTATTTCTTCATCCTCTACCTCTTGCCAAGTAGTAGAGTGT
This sequence comes from Agapanthus africanus, assembly GCA_030015575.1. NCBI lineage: Eukaryota > Viridiplantae > Streptophyta > Magnoliopsida > Asparagales > Amaryllidaceae > Agapanthus > Agapanthus africanus. The sequence goes on along the minus strand of JASDDO010000019.1, from coordinate 769,427,827 downwards.
GTTTCCTTCACAAGTTTCTTGACTTGGTGAAGTGAGAGCTTGATCTTGCGATGCTTCGACGTAGATCATCTTCGGCATGGACATCGACGACCTAGCTCACTTATTCTCCGATGAAGTCGACGCTAGAGCCCGGATTCTTTTTGGACAGCGGAGAGGACTTCGTTGCGGAGCAATGGAGGTGGAGAACCGGATCTACAAAGGTTGTATTTCCGTATCTCTTAGTTAAGTGTTAACTAGTTAGCTTTTTCGCCTAGTTTTCTAGCAAACGATCCGTAGTCGGGTCTCTCGGCACCTAGAATTTTTGAAATTGGCATGTTCGATGCCTTGTGAGACCTCACTAGTGTGCCTAGGAACCCTACAGTTTTGACTTCATCAGAATAGGAGATGGATCTGGTAAGAAGGTAGTAGAGAATGATGTCCAGGTATTAGGATGACATGCACTTAATAGGAAGAGATATTCCTATACTACGATCGGTTATACTGTGGTTGTCATAAAGTTGTTTCTCCGCATAGGATATGGATATAATATCAGCTTTTCTGGTTACTAGATCTATGGTTTTAGATCTAGATTTGGGAAGTATCCCAATCTGGGTACTTTGACATTTTTCTAAAGAGATTTTAGGATGGACGACTCCTGGCATGGTGGTGTACCTGCAAGTGATGGAGTCACCCTCTCTAAAGGTGTCTTATAGACTAAAGGGGAGAGGGATCTGCATGATTAGCATTTCACTTGCTTAGGCAATTGAGTTAATCATGAAATGTCAAGTACCACACCAGATATTGCTTTTGCATTAGATGCAATAAACAGATATATTATTCTAACCCTGGAGAAACATTGGGAAGCAGTTTATGAACATAAGTAAATGTTCTTGGGATATGGTAACGGCAGCCTCCTTCAGGAGACTGTTATTATTTCAGGCTTCCAAGGTGACCTGGATGACAGAGTAATTGTTAGAGTTATAGTTTTCCCTCTTTTGAGGGACAGTATGTTGGACAGGTGGTCCAAGCGGATACTGAGAAAAAGGCATGGCGCGGGATACTGATTAAATTCAGTGGACGATACAGTCTAAGTAGTTTGCTGGATTTGGAGTTCATTTGAGAACTGGGTCCCATCAGATATCCAGACAAATTCTAAGACAGGTATTGCTCATTTCGGGAGATAGTTTTCTCCGCGAAGTTGAGATATTGAGAGATACAGAAAGAAACATTGGAGCGGATCCACTCACTGAGGCTATTTCTCGAACGCAATCATTTTCGCAAACGGGCTTTGCAAAACTGATTAGTAGAGGAGTTGGGTGTTCGGTATCACACGGGCTGTGAGTATGCGACATCGCAATAATTGGCCTTAAGTGCAAGTGGGAGATTGTTAGCTATAGTGTCCTCAAGGCAATTATCATAGTCGCGGACTTGTGATTATGATAATTGAGTGAGGACCTATACCAATAAAACAGTCTTACTCAAGATGATAGTATACTATCTGGTTTGTCTTTATCATCATGTACGTGTTGATAGAGCCCATAGGATTCTTGCTTGACTGCCAGCATTATGATGGCGATCATATATGTGGGAGCTGGGGTCTATAAGCACATCCTTAAATGACCCTAGTCGTAGGAGTATCGAGACCGGGCATCGATACTCCAGTGTAGACTAGTGTATACTGATCGAGACCCCGACGAGGGGCGATGGCCAGGTCTCACAAGCCATTGGTGTTAGTTTGTTCACCTAAGATAGTATACATGTGCTCATTGGGTTATGAGTACACTGGACGGACTCGCCGGGAACCTGCTAGTTGGTATTATACCTATTGTCAGATAGCAGTTCTCAGGTGACATGTGTACAGGTTAGTCTGTTGACCTGAGATCGTCATTTGTCTCGTGTGAGTTCCCACTGTGCTTTGATTACTACCCTACCACGGCTCAAAGGAGTCGTGCAAATAGGTTTTAGTTGGGTACAGTCCCGAGCCACATGGAGGCAGTGATCGGATCGTCAGGGATTCGTCTCTCCCGGTATTGGGGATTGATGTCGCATTGTGTACGGGTGGCCATCACCATAAATCCATGGCCATGGTAGACGAGGATTACCGATCCAGGATCGATAGTTTCTCAGGAGGTGATGGGTTACATGCCGACACTAAATATCGCGTTGTTAGGGGTCTGACTTTATCCACCCCCTAGACTCGATATGCGACACTCTTAAACGAACAGACCGGACTGTACGGATATTGTCACTGACAGGCTCAGTAGGGGTTCAGAATGAGTTTGCTCGTCGGCCTCCCTTTCGCTCAATACCTGGGTAGCCGTTACGTACAGCTAGTGCCGCTGACGTGCTTGTGGTTAAACCCACTGCCAGCGTATTGACGAGTCTTTAGAGTCCCATACAGAGCGTTTTCACGGTTCAGGCGATATGGTGTACATGAGGTATGTTGGTACATACAGGTGTCCGATTAAATATGTGCACTTGCTGCGCAGACTTTAATTGGATAGTTGATAATACTAGCGGCTTAGAATTAAGCCGGATTATTAAATCGGGTTTTGATTTAATAATTCATATATGTATTTGTATATACGTATTCTAGTATTATTGTTCACTATTCGTTTTCTCTCTCGGCTATTCGTATTTTGGTACGAATACGTGTATATGTATTTGGTACATGTACTGGGAAGTATTCCGTATTTTGTACGGAATAGCTTCTAGAAGAAGATGCCACCTCATTTATATGATTTTCCTTTTATGGAAATTCATTTGTTTTATTAATGAGGTGGAAAAGGTGATGTGACTTCAAGCATGGCATGAATGTGGAATTTGGGTATGGTTTGATTTGTTTATTGTAATTTGTGTTGGAGATAGTGCCCTCAGAGTCAATTATTGGATCACAGGCACGTGATTGCAATGATTGAGGGAGGACCTATACCGGTAGGACAGTCTTACTCAAGATGATAGTATGCTATCTGGTTTATCTTTATCATCGTGTACTGCTTTAGGTGACCTTACAGGTCACTATTGCGCGTTGATAGAGCCCTTAGGATTCTTGCTTGACAGCCAGTAGTATGATGGCGATCATATACGTGGGAGCTGGTAGTCTATAAGCACATCCTTAAAAGGTCCCTAGTCGTGGGAGTTTCGAGACAAGGCATCGATACTCCAGAGTAGACTAGTGTATACAGTCGAGACCTCGACGAGGGGCGGTGGCCGGTCTCACAAGCCACTGGTGTCAGTTGGTTCACCTAAGATGTATACAGGTGCTCATTGGGTTATGAGTACACCGGACAAGACTCGCCGGGAACATGCTAGTTGGTCTTATACCTAACGTCAGATAGCAGTTCCCTGGTGACATGTGTACAGGTTAGTTCATCAACCTGAGATCGTCATTTGTCTCGTATGAGTTCCCACTGTACTTTGATTACTACCCTACCATGCTCAAAGGAGTCGTGCAAACAGGTTTTAGTTGGGTACAGTCCCGAGCCACATGGAGGCAGTGAGCGGATCTTCAGGGGTTCGTCTCTCCCGGTATTGGGGGTGAGGTCGCGCTGTGTCTAGGAGAGCCATTACAAGTCCTTGGCCAAGGCAGGAGATTTACTGGTAGGTATTCCAGTAATATCTCAGGGTGTTCTGGGCTACACTCCGACACGACTTGTATCGCTTTTGGGGGTCTGACTTTTACCAACCCCTTAGGCCCGCCATGCGATGCTCATAGACGAACGGACCGAACTGTACGGATATTGTCACTGACAGGCTTAGTAGGGTGTCAGGATGAGTTCGCTCATCGATGTCCCTTTTGGTCAATACCTGGTAGCCCGTTACGTATGGCTAATACCTCTGACGTGCTAGTGGTTAAATCCACAGCCAAAGTATTGACGAGTCTTTAGAGTCCCCCACAGACAGTTTCTCAAGTTTTCGGGCGAAACGCTGTAGAAGCCGTATGGAGATATGGCAGGGTTCAATCATATACGTGCAGTATTGCACGGATCATGATCGGACGGATAATACTAGCGGGCTTTAGTTTAAGCCGGATCCTAGTATTGTACAGTGTAGATTTTGTCTCATTGCATTTGTATTCGGTCGGAATACAAATGTGGGTATGTATATACAGTCGCGAGGTTTTTCCTGTAATATATTACGGGATCAGTTTTTTGAAGTTGCCAGTTTGCATTCCGTTTCGGCCATTTTCCTTTGTTTCTTTCATTGGCTGAAAATTGGTGGAGGGGGTTATTTGCAATTATGCAATTAACAAAGGAGAAGACTTTTATGGCACATGATAGTTTCATGATGGTTTAACCATCATTTGACTTTTGGTTCATCATGGTTCTTGCCTCTCATGATTACCTTTTTGTTCATCATGGTTGTTGATGATAGGAGTTGATTTGGATTTGGTAGTGATCATTATTCATGATGATTCTTAATGATCACCTCTCTCTCTCTCTCTCTTGTATTATTGCTTCTCACCCCCCTTGACATTGACCACCCTTCTCATTTGATCAAGGGGCCGACCACTTCTCTTAAGGTAGGGGCTGTCCAAAATTTGGAAGGGGGGATCCATCTCATTAGCTTACACAAAACACTTACATCATCTCCCAAGTTCATTCCTCCACCTTGATATCTAAAGGGGCAACTTTATATAAACCCCATTGAGACAAAAGAGTTCTACACTATCCTACAGCATTATTGGACACGTCGACTCGCCAACTTCGTGCTCGAGTTGCCTCGGTCCAGAGGTGGGAGCCCATAAAAGAACCCGGCGATGTGGTGCCCTTCCGATGAGGAGATGAAGACCGGAGATTCCGCAGGGAGATCGGGACGACGATGAGAAAACCGAAGGACACGGATCGCTCGGTATATCTCTCTACCCCTTCTCTAGTTAGCTAGGATTAGGTTAATGGCCCGATCCGGGATTAATGTGCGCGGTGGTGCCGGTTTACAAGTTTTGTAAAAGTATCGTTTCCGCATTTTGGCCTCGTTCAGACGGCCGGGGCGCTGCCGTGCACATACACTGGTATCAAAGCCACGCTATTAACCTAGCCTAGCTTGCTCTAGTGTGTTTAAAAGTTCGATCGAGCGGATTTTCTAAAATGCCCATTTCCAACTCCAGTTTTCTGTCGATTTTATTTTGTGCTCCAAAATTTTTTCTGAGCATGTCAAAAAATCGTGCAGGGTTTTTTAAGTATTCTGTGAAATTTTTGTTCACTGTTGTTCCTGTAGCACCGCGGAACCGCGGCCTTACCCCTGTTCCGGCCGCGGTTCCGCCGCAGTATTAAGGAAACAGTGCACCAAATTTTTACAGAAGGTCTTGGACTTGGAAATGGGGGTTTTGGTATATTCTGTTTGGGCCCAGATTTTCTTTGAGTGCTACAGCAGTTCTTGGGGCCCACTTTGGGAAAATTTAGTCGATCGAAAATTTTAAACATGTTAGTTCACAGTATTTACCTTATATCTGCGACCGTGAATGTCACTTGATCGGTAAATCCTGTCTAACTGCTATAGCCCTTTTAGACGGATTTGCGAACATGACATTCACGTTGATGTTCTGTGTTGTGCTGTGATATTGCGGATTGTCGTGGTGGATAGCCTAGATGCAATGGTAGTACAGTTTGGTTTATTATGTACATTTGATATTGTGGGGCGAGCGTCCGACATGTGGACTGCTGTCACTGCCTGTTTGTATATTATTCTTTTGGGGCACGACCGGGCTGAAGTCGATGTACCCGTTGTATGTATATTTTACTTTCTGTACTAGGATTACCCCGTGGAGGGGTGTACAGGTAGCCGGGTTCTAGAGGGCAACGGGCCCGCATCTCATGGCGTTGAGACGGAAGGGGCTTCACTCTAGAATTAGCGGGCTATTCGCCGCACTCGTAGGGGGTACAGGTTGACCCAAGGAGGGGTGCTCAAGTTACCGGATTTCGTGAAGTGCTGGGTGGTCCATTCACGTTGTTGAAGGGGGCTGCCTCGCTTCAAGTTTTGGCGGGTAACTTGCCGTGCCCGTAGGGGTCTAGGATTTCATTGCACATGCTATCCACACGACCAGGGGAACGTCGGGTTTCAGTAGCGGCTCTATGAAACCCGGGGATCCCAGATATCTGTATTGTTCTGTGATGCTTATTACATTTCTGTGATGTTGAATTTTATCACGCCTTGAGCGAATATTATATATTGATATATATACTAGTAGATGCTGTATATGTTTTGCATCCGCGCTAGTCCAGTCCCCGCTCTGTTGTTAGTTAAGTAACCTAACGGGTGATGACGGGACCCAGTGGCGAATGCGGATGGCATATACGTACATCATTATTTTCGTTCTTTTGTGGTGTGATCAATTGATGGGACTGCGTTGATTCGGATCAATGCAAGCTAAACAAACCTATTCTGATGTTGTTGGAATAATTTTTCAAAAAGCTGTTATTGCAAGGACGTTCTCTTTTGTTTTGCACATTGGTATTCGGTTATGAATATCCAGCACCTCAGTCGACGAGGCAAGGGCCGAGATCCCTTCACCGGGAGTGACCCCTTGGACAGAAGTTTGCGTCAGGACAATAACTTCACTATAGTCATTTACTTTTGCTTTGCATCGTGGTATTCAGTTGGAATATCCTGCACCTCATTCTACGGGGAAAGAGCCGAGATCCCTTCACCGAGAGTGACCTCTTTAGCAAAGGTTTTCGCCACTATATTTTTATAAAAGCTATCCAGTTCCTTCAACGATATCAAGTTCATTACGTTAAAGGTTTTTCGCCAGAAACCATTCGTATCCCTCCGTCATTTTAGACGGGTAGCACGTAGTATTCATGCTATGTTTGTTGGCCTTAGTCAAGGCATAGTGTATGGTAGCTGCTTGTTACCTTTCTGCTGCATAAATAGATGCGTTGGTTTGGGACAGTCGTATAACCTTGTTGGCCCTAGTCAAGGGCTTGTACGGGTGGGTTCAAATTAACCTGGACAATGACGGGTAGAACTTGACATGTGACTTATGATTTGTTGGCCTTAGTCAAGATCATAAGAGCATGGGGCAAAAATCACATCGGGAGTTTCTAAAGAAACTGAAACTTGTCAGATATGCGCATACCTTCTGGAGTGTGATAACGTGAGAGGATTCCGTCACGTTATCATGCGATAATAGTTGGATCCCGATTCCCACTGATGAGTTGGTTTACTCCTCGGTTGATCCCGACTAATTCTTCTTTCAGGTTTGGGGAAGAATTTGACGTTACAGTGGGAGGTTTCCTGATTAGATAAAGCGACAACCATTCTGATCTAGGTTAGAGTGCACGCTGAGTGTTTCTTTTCTCTCTCTCTTTGGCAGCGACCATGACCCGACCTAGACTAGGACTCAGTGACCAAGTTGACCAAACCTTCTTAAACACTGGCTTTTGGATTGTCTGAGTTGCAAACCTCATTGCCACTCCTACTTTTACCCTTTTCTCCAGAACACCCCGTATTACTACGAACGTCCAATTCCATTGGATAAAACCATCGTATGGTTATATACGAACACGAAGGAATTTATTCGAGGATGGTTTCCGGTTCTGGAGAAAACGAATAGGACTATTCAGTTGTCTTTTCCTTTTACCTTCTCTCAGGTTGCGAGTGCTTCTTGGATTATGGGATAGTACACTCGTTACGCCTATTGGATAGTATTCTTCCAAACCTTAGGCTGGTGCCGAACGGTAGGGAATGAAGAAAGCCGATTAGCCTAAGTGTGGTGTACAGAAGGTATTAAGTTAAGACAAATAAATGGATTAGTAAGAGGGCAAAGTAAATTGCGACTGCTATTCACGACCAAACCAAGTATTTCATTACCACTCCCACTTCACCTTTGTATTTCTCCAGGACACTCCGTATCACTACGAAGATCCACAGTTATTTGGATACTCCATCGTATGGTTATATACGAACTCGAAAGGAACTTGTTCCAGTTCGGGGATGGATTCTGGTTCAGGAGAAATAGGAATAAGGTTTATTCGGTTGTCTTTTATCTTTACCATCTCTCGTGTTGCGAGTGCTCCTAGGATTAGGACAGTACACTCTTTATGCTTATTGGATAGTCTTCTTCCAAACCATAGGCTGGTGCCGAACGGTAGGGAAGGAAGAAAACCATTTAGCCTAAAGGGGTGTGCAGAAGGTAATGACTAAAGACATATAAAGGAATTTGGAGAGATGACAAAGAAATATACGGTTACAGTCATGAATCTGGATAATGGAAGAGGCATTACTAGAAATACCCGGATACCCCCATCGAAACATTTCAATGTTTCAGTTTCACTGTGTACTGTTAAAAGAAAACTGATTTCCCAATTAGCCCTTGCTCCAGGGTATGCATTTACCAAGTATGTTTCTCACATCCGTATGGTTTTACAGATGATGAGTGGGAGTATGTTATTGGGAATTAGGTGATCATCCTCATTATATCGGAATTCGTTGTAATTGGTGATATTTGAGGAAGTCACCTGAGTTGTTTGCCGGACGGCAAATATTTGGTTTTGAATATCCGCTGTTATGCACCAATTTCAAATTGATATATCTGTACATCTATTTTTATAGAGTGAGATATACCTTTTTAAAATTATGTCCATGACATTTACCTATACCAGTGGATGGTTAGGTAAGGGGTATTAAACAGCGGTGTAATTCTTCTTAACCATAAGTACAGTTTTCAACCTACGACACACAGGGTTTGAGTTATTAGACTCAGGGGACTTATACAGAGTATTGTATGTTGTCCAATGTCCATTAGGACAGAGGGGTTGGTCCTCGTACTATATTCGGTTTACTTATGACTTCTCCAGTTTTTAGACATGTGTTTCGTAGAAACACAAGGTCTAAGTTTTGAGAAGTTATAGGTATAAGAGTAAAGTAGAGAACCATATGTTGAAAGTATCGGGATTCTTCAAGGTGATCGATGATATAGATACTTGTGTATGGTATTCAGTTGATAGTAATGGTTTTAAGAGAACTTGCTTCTCTTTCAGGTTACTCATAATTGGAAGTACCCCTAAGTTGAGTAATACTGATCGGCCTCTCTCCATTTAGTTGACATGCACTAGAGATAGTTGCATGATTTGAATCTGGTTCCAATTAAATCAGTGCCTCTGTTTCTATATTGGATATAGAACAGTTCATATCTCAATGATGTTAAGGTACGGGGAGTTGTCCGGCTTATGCTTAAAACCAGACTCCGGATAACTCAAGGCACGTTTCTGTAATGGCTGTTTGTGGGTTGACCCAGGCTATGACGAGGGTTAACTTTCTACCATCTGGAAGATCAATAGTGATATTGTTCTTGACTCGCCACGGTTTTAAAAGAAATGGATTTTTTCAGAAAACAGTAGTGGGAGTATGGTAGAACTGGAAGTGATTCCAGAACCGCAAACGATTACTGAAAATTTGATAAGAACCTAAAGATTCAATCTGGTTTGACATTCCATTGGCCACTCCACAGATATGGTGGGTAACCTCAGGCACCTGAGAGGTACTCCGGTAGCCTCAAGGACGGTGGCAGGGAGGTTCTTGTTTACCCAGACTTGCCATTGCTGTTGTTCCAGACTATGAGACCCGGCAGGAGGATGAGTATAGCGTCGTTCTGAACTGGCTTTAGAAGTGCACGTGTATATGACTCTGCCAGAGGGTTGTCGTAGTCAGTGGGAGCAGCGGAAGCATTGGTGGACAATAGGCTTGTGTCTATTTATGGACTAAGGCAGATATAGTGGAGATAGATCATCTATTTCTGATGTGACAGTCATAGGTTTGACTTCATCAGAATAGGGGATGGATCTGTTAAGAAGGTAGTAGGGTGTGTTGTCCTGGTATTTGGATGACATACACAGAGTAGGAAGTGATATCCCTATACTATGATCGGTCATACTTTGGTTGTCACACAGTGGTTTCTCCACATAGGAATTGGGTATTATATCAAGACATTCTGGTTGCTGGATCTATGGTTTTAGATCTAGATTTGGGAAGTGTCCCAATCAGGGTACTTTCTAAAGGTATTTAGAATGGACGACTCTTGGCACGGTAGTATACCTGCAGGTGATGGAGTCACCCTCTCTAAAGATGTCTTACTGACTATAGGGGAGAGGGATGCGCATGATTGGCAGATCACTTACCTAGAAAATTGAGTCAATCATGAGATATCAAGTACCACACCAGATGTTGTTTTTGCACGAGCTGCAATAAGTTGATATTGATCCTATCCTGAAGAAACGATCGGAAGCAGTTTTAGAACATAAGTGGATATTCTAGGAATATGATAACAACAGCTTCTTTGTGGAGACAGTTATCATTCCAGGCTTCCAAAGTGACCTGGATGACAGAGTGACTGTCAGAGTTATAGTTTTCCCTCTGACGAGGGGCAGTATTTTGGACAGGTGGTCCAAGCGGATACTGAGGGAGGCATGGCGCAGGATACTGATTAAGTTCAGTTAACGATACAGTCTGAGAAGTTTGGATTTGGAGTTCATTTATGAACTAGGTCCCATCAGATATCCAGACATACTCTAAGACAGGTATTGCTCATTTCGGGAGATGGCTTTCTCCGCAAACTTGAGATTAAGAGAGAGATAGAAAGAAACATTAGAGCAGATCCACTCACTGAGGCTATTCCTCGAACGCAATAGTTTCGCAAACGAGCTTTGTGAGACTGACTAGTAGAGGAGTTGGGTGTTCGGTATCACATGGGCTGTGAGTATGCGCCATCGCAATAATTAGCCTTGAGTGCATGTGGGAGATTATTGGAGATAGTGCCCTCAGAGTCAATTATTGGATCACAGGCACGTGATTGCAATGATTGAGGGAGGACCTATACCGGTAGGACAGTCTTACTCAAGATGATAGTATACTATCTGGTTTATCTTTATCATCGTGTACTGCTTTAGGTGACCTTACAGGTCACTATTGCGCGTTGATAGAGCCCTTAGGATTCTTGCTTGACAGCCAGCAGTATGATGGCGATCATATACGTGGGAGCTGGTAGTCTATAAGCACATCCTTACAAGGTCCCTAGTCATGGGAGTTTCGAGACAGGGCATCGATACTCCAGAGTAGACTAGTGTATACAGTCGAGACCCCGACGAGAGGCGGTGGCCGGTCTCACAAGCCACTGGTATCAGTTGGTTCACCTAAGATGTATACAGGTGCTCATTGGGTTATGAGTACACCGAACAGGACTCGCCGGGAACATACTAGTTGGTCTTATACCTGACATCAGATAGTAGTTCCCTGGTGACATGTGTACAGGTTAGTTCATCGACCTGAGATCGTCATTTGTCTCATGTGAGTTCCCACTGTACTTTGATTACTACCCTACCACGCTCAAAGGAGTCGTGCAAACAGGTTTTAGTTGGGTACAGTCCCGAGCCACATGGAGGCAGTGAGCGGATCTTCAGGGGTTCGTCTCTCCCGGTATTGGGGGTAAGGTCGCGCTGTGTCTAGGAGAGCCATTACACGAAGTCCTTGGCCAAGGCAGGAGATTTACTGGTAGGTATTCCAGTAATATCTCAGGGTGTTCTGGGCTACACTCCGACACGAGTTGTACCGCTTTTGGGGGTCTGACTTTTACCAACCCCCTAGCCCGCCATGCGATGCTCATAGATGAATGGACCAGACTGTACGGAAATTGTCACTGACAGGCTCAGTAGGGTGTCAGGATGAGTTCGCTCATCGACGTCCCTTTTGGTCAATACCTGGTAGCCCGTTATGTATGGCTAATACCTCTGACGTGCTAGTGGTTAAATCCACAGCCAAAGTATTGACGAGTCTTTAGAGTCCCCCACAGACAGTTTCTCAAGTTTTCGGGCGAAACGCTGTAGAAGCCGTATGGAGATATGGCAGGGTTCAATCATATACGTGCAGTATTGCACGGATCATGATCGGACGGATAATACTAGCGGGCTTTGGTTTAAGCCGGATCCTAGTATTGTACAGTGTAGATTTTGTCTCATTGCATTTGTATTCGGTCGGAATACAAATGCGGGTATGTATATACAGTCGCGGGGTTTTCCTGTAATTTATTACGGGATCAGTTTTTTGAAGTTACCAGTTTGCATTCCGTTTCGGCCATTTTCCTTTGTTTCTTTCATTGGCTGAAAATTGATGGAGGGGGTTATTTGCAATTGTGCAATTAATAAAGGAGAAGACTTTCATGGCACATGATAGTTTCATGATGGTTTAACCATCATTTGACTTTTGGTTCATCATGGTTCTTGCCTCTCATGATTACCTTTTTGTTCATCATGGTTGTTGATGATGGGAGTTGATTTGGATTTGGTAGTGATCATTATTCATGATGATTCTTAATGATCACCTCTCTCTCTCTCTCTCTCTCTTATATTATTGCTTCTCACCCCCACCCCCTTGACATTGACAACCCTTCTCATTTGATCAAGGGGCCGGCCACTTCTCTTGAGGTAGGGGTTGTCCAAAATTTGGAAGGGGGGATTCATCTCATTAGCTTACACAAAACACTTACATCATCTCCCAAGTTCATTCCTCCACCTTGATATCTAAAAGGGCAACTTCATATAAACCCCATTGAGACAAAAGAGTTCTATACTATCCTACAGCTTTCTTGGACACGTCGAGTCGCCAACTTCGTGTCCGAGTTGCCTCGGTCCAGAGGTGGGAGCCCGTAAAAGAACCCGGCGATGTGGTGCCCTTCCGACGAGGAGATGAAGACCGGAGATTCCGCAGGGAGATCGGGACGACGACGAGAAGACCGAAGGACACGGATCGCTCGGTATATCTCTCTACCCCTTCTTTAGTTAGCTAGAATTAGGTTAATGGTCCGATCCGGGATTAAAGTGCGCGGTGGTGCCGGTTTACAAGTTTTGTAAAAGTATCATTTCCGCATTTTGGCCTCGTTCAGACGGCCGGGGCGCTGCCGTGCACATACAATTTGGAAATGGAAAATGTTTCTTTTTGTGGAAATGAGATAATTGGGGGGCCGGCCACTTTTAGAGGAGGGTTCATTTTCATTTGTTTCTTACACACTCTCACTCTCATTCACACAAAAGAGTTAGCCATTTTCATAGTTCATCATGCCAAGATCACCTCCTCCATTCTTCTTCTATGGTTGCTCCCTTGAGCATAAGAAAAGAGAGAAAATTATAGTGACACTTTTATACACCCCCACTCTCCATCGCTAGCGACTTCGGAGCGTCGGTTGCCTCATTTGTCGAGGCTGGAGCTTGTTCCGTTTCCCTCGGGTGGATCATCGGAGATGGAGGAAGAACGACAACCAAACATCATCGAAGAACCGCTAGGAGCTTGGAATGAAGACCGAAGGACACGGATCAACTCGGTATAACGATTCTAACTCTTAGTTAGTTTGCTAGTTTAAGGTTTAAGGTAGATCCGGGATTCGGGTAGCGGTAGCGCCGGTTTCAGAAATTTTTGTTCCGCATTTTGGCCACGTTTCGACGGCCGGAGAGCTGCCGGGACCCTACACTTAAACACGTGGCTCACATAGTACACCGGATTCTACGCTCCCTCGGCCTCCCGGACGAGCACTGAGTCTGCTGCTTGGTCGGATACCGCCAGATACAGTGACAGCTCGTCTCCTTCAACTGGTCAGGTGAGCAGTGGCGGCATTGCGAGGTGCTTTTTCAATTGGTCGAAGGCGGCTTGGCACTCCTCCGACCACTCGAACCTCGGGAATGTCCTCAGTGCCTTAAAGAACGGAAGGCACTTCTCCCCCGACCTGGACATGAAACGGCTCAGAGCGGTGACTCGCCCCGTGAGCCGCATGATCTCGATGTTGGTCTTGGACACGACCATGTTGAGGATAGCGTCGATCTTCTCTGGGTTAGCCTCAATTCCACGGTGAGTGACTATGAACCCGAGGAACTTTCCCCCGGTGACTCCGAATGCGCACTTGGCGGGATTTAGCTTCATGTTGAACTTGCGGAGCACTTCGAAAGCCTCGCCCAGATCCTTAGCATGGTCGACCGACGAGATGGATTTGACGAGCATGTCGTCAACGTAGACATCCATATTCCTGCCGATCTGTGGTTTGAACATGCGGTTGACCAGCCTTTGGTACGTGGCCCCGGCGTTCTTGAGGCCGAAGGGCATCGTCTTGTAGCAATACACTCCCCGGTCTGTAGTGAATGCGGTCAGATCTTCATCTTCAGGATTCATACGGATTTGGTTGTAGCTGGAGAAAGCATCCATGAAGCTCAACAGCTCATGGCCGGCCGAGCTGTCGACGAGCTGGTATATCCGGGGGAGCGGAAAGTTGTCCTTAGGGAAGGCCTTATTGAGGTCAGTGAAGTCGACGCACATACGCCACTTCCCACTTGACTTCTTGACCAGAACTACGTTTGCTAGCCACTCCGAGTAGGGTACATTTCTGATGAAGTTGGCGGCCAGGAGCCGTTCAACCTCCTCTTCGACAGCCTTCTGTTTGACCGGGGCTAAGCTTCTTTTCTTCTGTCTGACGGGTCGGGCCGCAGGATCAACCCCAAGCTTGTGGGAGATGATTTTGGGATCAATCATAGGCATGTCAGCAGGCGCCCAGGCAAAAACCTCGGAGTTGCTTCTGAGGAATCTGATCAGGTCATCTCGCTTAGTCCCCGTCAAGAGCGATCCGACCTGGACGGTCTTTCCCTGGTCCCCTTCTGTTAGGGGTACCTCGGTCAGAGGTTCGACCGGTGCCCCACGGACCTCCTTCCGTTCATCTCGGGTGTCCAGGGAACCCTTGATGTCGTCACATGCCTCAGCGTCGTCGGCCGGCTGCTCGGGCGAAGACGTTTCGGTAAGGCCTATTTTCACAACTCGCTGGCTCTCGTAGGCCCGACCTATCCTGCCCCGATCGAGAGGGAATTTTATCGCTAGGTGGTAGGTCGATATCTGGGCCTGGAGGGAGTTCAGCGTCAGGTGGCCGAGGAGAACGTTGTAGGCCGATGGGACTTTTGCCACGATGAAGTCCACAAGCAACGTGTGTGTGCGGCCAGGCTCCCCGATCGTGAACTGCAGGGTGACCACCCCTTGCACTGGGATGGAGTGGTTGGTGAACCCCGAAAGGACGTGAGAGGTCGGTTTCAGGTCTGCCGGGGAGAGCTCCATACGTAGAAAGCAGTCGTGGAAGAGAATATCCGCCGAGCTACCCGAATCGACGAGTATCCGGTGGACCTCGTACCGGTGGATTTAGGCCGTGATCACCAATGGGTCGTTGTGGGGCACGAATATGCCGTGGAGATCTCCATCGCCAAAGGTGATGGGCTCGCGGCCTCTAAGCTTTTTGCTCGGGAGGTCGTCCGCGTCTTCGCTGAAGGGAAAGTGGTGGCTGGGACCTGGATCTTCGAGGCGATTATTTGCCATGTGGATGGAGATTGGAAGGCCAATTTTGTTTTTGTGGAGTTTTCGTTTCCCACAGACGGCGCCAGCTGATGGAGGTCCTTTTCAGATCTCCTTCAGATGCTGTCTTCCGTCGATCTCCCGGTGGATTCTGGAGGGGATTCCCCGTTGAATGTGGGTCTCAGTGGGTTTGGAGGAGATTTGGTAGTTGGAGAAGTTTCACGCCAGGTACCCGCAAAGAAGTCCCGGGGTGGTTTGTTACCACCGAGGACCCTCCGACGATCAAGTTAGTACTACATTCGAGCAGCGTAACAGCTAGGTGGAGTAAAAAATGGCTTACTTGACCCTTCTGTGATGGGAGTTTATATAGCGGTGGAGGCATGCACCAGCAGGCGCGAGGATCTCGCCAGCAGTTACGCTCCCGACGTCACGCCCGCGTAGAGAGTGGATCGCCCGTAAATGGGGATCGTGAAGGCGTGGAACGCGGGATGTTGCTGGTGGAGAATCCGCGCATGGCGAGATTCGCGGAGCTGCGGTTACGCCTGTGAGTGGCAGAACTGGTCGGAGGGCCGAGGAAGACAGCCTCGGCAAAGGGGCTCGGGGACGAGCGAGAAGGCCGAGAAGACTTGGTCTGGCGGCTGCCCGGGGCGAGCTGAGGGGCCGAGGAGGCCAATATGCGGGGAGCCCCGAGGAGAGCTGGCATGCGCTGGCCGGACGGGTACAGGGGTGGCCTGGTCTGCCTTTGTGGGCCCTTCCTTCTGAGTTCTGGGACGTGCCATTCGCCACGTGCCTTAATCTTGAGGGTCGCCAATATCGAGCATTATCACTTTTAGACGGGGTTGGAGGTGCGCTGTATCCTTAAACATGCCTCAGGACAGGGTTAGGGTGAGGAGTGCTTTAAAACTATGTAGGGAAATGCCATTAGGGATCATGAGGTCCAATTTGAAGCTTGTCCGAGTTGCAGAGTAGTCTGGTGTCATGAATGCA
The DNA here is from genome assembly GCA_030015575.1 of Agapanthus africanus. Classification (NCBI taxonomy): domain Eukaryota; kingdom Viridiplantae; phylum Streptophyta; class Magnoliopsida; order Asparagales; family Amaryllidaceae; genus Agapanthus; species Agapanthus africanus. Next base: position 769,411,555 of record JASDDO010000019.1, on the reverse strand, counting down.
CCGAAAAGTTTGACCAGGAGCGGAAAGATGGATCACCAGCCAAGTTCAATTAGTCGCCGAAGCATTGGGTGTCGTCCAAACGATTCCTGAGATTCTTGGATAAGTTTCTCTACGCCATGAAACCATTCGGACTGGAAGATAGGCCGAGCCGAAGAGAAAAGGGTGCCGAAGCAAAGGAAAGGGACGCTAAATCCTCACCGACCATTTGGCAGTCTGTTATTCTCATGTGTTACCGAATACAGCTTCTTAGAACCAATGGTTGGATTCAAAAGGGTCAAGACATCTCTATAGCGGGCATATTGGCCGCATCGAAAGTAAAAAATATGCTTATGAGTCCTTCTAGTATACTTGTCAGAACGGTTACCTTATATGAGGGAGGAATCCGAATTGAAGCCGAGCCTAAAGGTTTGATTGGTTGCTTGACTCTAAAACATGGATTCCTAAAGTCATGCAATTGCAAATTCATGCATTTAAGATTCTTTTGTTTGGTTACCTCCAAATCTAAACCAAAACCTCATAAGTTCTTCGTTCCCTTGTTTGGTTCCAGACTTGATGACAGATTCCAAAACAAGGATTGGATGGTAATCCTAAGAAGATTAGTATATTTTTGGTCACCTTCAAAGCAATTGGAAGATGATTGTATGCTTTATTATTATTATTATTATTCAAACATACGTGGACATAGAGTCTCGGAGAATCCCATCTTTTTATTTGAATTTGGAAGGAGTCCAAAATGATGATGTGGCACTCGTCGATCCCAATTATAAGTTTGCAAATCAAACGCTAGAATGATAAATCCAATATTCAAAATAGAAATAACGTGCACTGCAGCGTTCTACTATTGAATAGCGAAAAACGCAAACGGCGTAAGCTACACGAATGATTAATTATTACTAAACACCATCATCTTCTTATTTACAATAAATTATTCTCCCCGTTCAGAATTACTTGTCTTTTTAGACTTTTGTATAACAACTAAGCTATGATTTAAAGTCTATTTAAAAGAAATATTATAATATTGTCATCCTAGTAAATTTTCTTAAATTACTCTCATATTAAATGAATGTTGTCTTCTCATCTTATTAAATTTTCTTAGGAATATTGCACCAATGCTTTTTAAATGAGATTAGTTTAGATATTTTACAAAAACAAAATAATAAATGTGGTGAGAAATTATATATTATTCACCAACAAGTAATTTAGGACCAAAACATTTCCTAAAAGGACAAGTAATTATGAACAGAGAAAGTATATATTATAAAGATATAGAACATACAACAATTAGTAACATAACATTATTTTCTTAATTTTCAACCATCGAGTTCATATGTATGATTCATAACTGTATTAAATGTATCGTAAATCAATCAAATAATCTCTATTTGAGAAACATGTCTACCATGATTTAAATTTGAGAGATTAGAATTTCAATGAGACCGTCTTCATATAGTTTAGAATTAGATAATGAAATCTTAAGAAGCTCAACAGAAAATACTGTGTGGCTTTAGTCGAAATGTTCACTTTTATTTATAGTTCCATATTTCTGCAATCATGGCTGTTAAATGATTTATTAGTGACAGTGCCAAAGAAATAAAATGACTTATTTATGTATGATGTACGCTTTTTCTCTTATTTTAATACAAGATTTATATGAACTGTAAGTTTCATGGTAAATGGTACTATTCACAAGTGACTAGCTAGGATAAATGTTATCTCATAAATGTCATCGATGCCAATTTTTATTTCTCTCTTGAATTCAATCTACAACAATTCATTTTATGAAGAGGATATCACTCAACATCATTCCTCTAACTTTTTTCTCTCTCCATATATTGTGGTTAATTATTTACCAAACGTTTAGAAGGAAAAATATGCAAAACAAAACCAAAATTCATGCCTTCGATTTTGTCTATAGTTGTATAGATTTTTCTATAACAACAAAGTATTCATGAGTCAAGAGTATATATCTTTCTAATCATTTTGGTAGAATCTTAAGATCATTGATCTTTTTAAATTAGGCATGCATTGTTGACAATTTATTCGACTTAGGTTCGTACCGTTTATTCTATCATGACTAAAGATTTTGCTCGTACTTAAGAGAGGTGTGAATCAATGATGGCATGAAATTACTTTTTACTCTTTTGCCGTCGACTTCTTTTCTTTTTCTTTTGGTTGCTATCTTCTTCTTTTTTTAAATGGTTCAAGTTGAAAAGGCGATTAGTGTTTTAAAGTTTTCTCATAAATGCATTTTAAAAGTAAGATATGTTATAAATTGTTAGACTTAATAAGAACGAACTCACCAATACACCGCCGATGGTACATCTTGACATCTCGGTTCTTCACTCGCCGTCTTGGGTGGATAGCTTCACTTGGATGAACTTCAAGTGGATGGTATTGGATTGATACTTAAATGTGTTGGATGTTGGATGCTGGATGTCTTAAGGATGCACCAAGGAGCCTCTATTTATAGGTGAGAGCAAACCTTCTTGGTCAAGCAATACAATTACTCATTTCTCTTCCCAAAGTCAACAAACTCCAAGTTCCATGGTTCATTAACCATATTTACCAAGAGTAATACCAACTTTCAAGAATCTCACATTTCATCTTCCAAGAAGCATTAACTTAACTCTAAGAGAGAATAACCATGCACGTTTCATCTTCCAAGAAGTATTAACTTCAAGAGAGAGGATAATCATGCATATACCTTGTATGTAACTTTGATTAGAACATATTCATCCATAAGGCATAAGGAACGAGATTCCCAACAAGATAACCTTGCTTTTTGTAAAGAGTAAGCACTTAAAATGCTAAGCTCAATTTGTTTTTACCTTAAACCGTTTAAATATTTTTCTATCCAAGAAAATTATCTATTAATTGATTCTTTCTTATCGATTATCAAGTTGCTAATCAAATTGAAACCTTACAATTTAAGAATCGTTTTTCAACTCAACGTAAAAGAGAAAATATTGTGATTTTGACTTGGAGCTGTTTGATTACTTGTAGTTGGAAAAACGATGCATATGCAACTATGCATAGATGCAGCCGCGGAAGTTGTAACTTCGTTCTTCTATTTGGTTAAAAATGTAGTTCTAACAATGCTTTGTAAAACATGTGTTTGTTTGAATGGAGTTGCAACGCAATAATTGCCTTTTTTATTATACTTTATTCTCCAACACATGTAATTACAAAAGAGGGGTTGTTCGGTTGCTTGTAGTTGGAAAAACAATATATTTACAACTACATGTAGATACGGGCATAGTGGTTGCAACTTCATTCCTTTGTTTCGTTAGAATGTTGCAACTGCATATCTTGCAAAACATGTGTTTGTTTGAATATAATTGCAAAAATAACAAGATTTTCCATTATTTTTGGAAATCCAACTCCTGTATTTATAAAAGCGTTTAATTTGAGCGCAGTTGCAATTATATTCCAAGTGCATGTTGAATTAGCAAATACTTAAAATAACCTAGCTTGTTTTTTCTTGACCAAATAGAAAACTCGCAAATCATAACTTGTTTTCTATTATTTTTGGGAATCCCTTGTTCAGTTATTCTAGAACACAAGCAGGTGTATATCCATGTGTTGCTTTCATATTTAATCCAATCTAGTATGTTTCATGTGTGATGTACGGTTTGTATATTTAAAAAGATTTTTAAAGAATTAGTTGAAGAGATGCGGATGTGGGAATGAGAGGGTTATATAGAGATGATAGAAAGTTAAAATTTTCAGTTGCAGTGAGTTTGTTATGGGTGAACAACATTCATGTTTTATTTTTTATTTCAAGTTTAATATCAATCAAAATTACCAATTTTTGACACTCAACGTTGCTGACACGACAGAAAATTATAGGGTTTATTTTACACGCGCTCCATACATCCCTCCTTTGGGATTAATATAGTAGAGATAAATTATTTAAACAATAAGAAAAATCCATAATTCTAAGATGGTCTGGCTCATCATCCTTTTGATAAGAGAATTCTATAAAGGTGTATTTACCAAAAACCACGTCTGTTTTCACATTTTTACGAAAAACCCCCATATGACTTATTTTTTGATGAAAACCCTTATGTGGTTTGCTCCATTAGCGAAAACCCTCATATGGTTTGCTCCATTAGCGAAAACCCTCATATGGTTTCGGATAAACTCAATACTGTCAAATTTTTGGGATGTTTTTGAATCATACCCATATATGACGTGCACATCACTTATAAAAGTATTTTTATACCCAAAATACATTTCTCTCCTCGTTATGACAACAATTAAAAAAAATTCGAAACCATAAAATGAGAAGGGTATTTTGGATATAAAAATACTTTTACAAGTCATGTACACGTCATATATGAGTATGGTTCAAGAATATCCTAAAAACTTAACAGTATTCGGTATTTTCCGAAACCACATGAGGGTTTTCGCTGACAAAGCAAACCACATGAGGGTTTTTTATTAAAAAATAAACCACATGAGGGTTTTTCGTAAAAGCATGAAACCACACGGCGATTTTTCGTAAATATCCCTTCTATATACTTTATAACCGTAAGAGACTAAAAAATTGTTGTAAACCAAAAAAATATCAGAAGATCAACTTCTACAGTTATAGCAAAACTGAAATCCATATTTCTAACGAGTTTCTGCAACTAGTATTTTGCACATGCCATGCAAGCAGATGTTAGTAGATATTGTATATGATGGTTTAATCGCTTCTATTGATTGAAGTTTTTTTAAATTTGTGATTCAATCATGTTAAGTTATTTATTGTGTTTTTAAAATGAAGTTCTAGAGATGGCTCTATGAAAATGAGAAGCAACGACTTAATTTAGATTCAGATTTTTTGTTGTTGGGGGATCAGGGTTGATTGAAATTTGAATTTAAAACAGAATTAAATATTTAAATGGTAATGATGATATGAATTGCTTGATATGACAAATAGACTGAAAGAGAACTTGTCGATAGTCGTTAAAGTCATGATTGATTACTAGCTTCATCTTAAATATATTTTTTGTTTAGAGCTTTTAAAAGATGGTACATTTTTATATTTCACTCTAAAATTTCTCTTTTTCCCTTTAAAAACAAACACCATCTGTTCTAATTAATTTTAGGAAGCGATTTTATATGCATGCATTCCAGTGCGAAAGAAGCATAATTTTTTTTTGCGTTCAATCCCTCTAGGAATTGAGCCTGCCAGCTCTCACATTGTAAAGGAAATCGGTACCAACTGAACATAAATTGCTAAAGAAATCATAAAAGCCTCGGTTTGAAGTTAGTTAGAAGAAGAAAATTGAAGTAATTGCCGATTGGAATATTCAAAGGGTATTTTGTGGAATAACAGGGATATTTAAAGGTGAAAATAGATATTAAGATTTAAGGTGATTTTTGAAATGACTTATAGATTTAAGGATGAAATATAAAAATAAAACCAAGCTTAAGACATGTTAATAATTTAAGATATAATAAAAAAAGAAGTGTCATATGAAAAAACAACGAGATCATACTTAGCATGGCAAGGGAAAGTTAGAGGTAGGGCATCTAATGCTTAATATCAGTATGAGTACTCACCCCTGCAACAAAAAATTTCCAATTATCTGCAAAATTTAGTCAAATCTATATGCTCCTTAAAGCAAATTGGTGTCCTTTTGTTTTTCATCATACCAAATCTAGCTCCATCCTCATACAATCAATCCGGCAATCACATCTTAACAACAAATCCCAGCTCTTCTCTCATACTATCGATCCAGATCCAGTAAATCACACATCTTAACAACAAATCACAACTCCCCTCTCATGCAATCAATCATTCTCAATCCCAAATGTATATGCTCCTCTCATACAATCGATCCGATAAATCAAATCTTAACAACAAATCTCATGTCCCCTGTCATACAATCAATCCAGTAATCATATATTAACAAATCCCTAATCACATCTTAATAACAAATCCCAACTCTTCTCTCATACAATCAATCTAGCAATCACATATTAACAACAAATCTTATCTAAACAATGATTTTGGAAGTTGCAAAAATCTCTCTTTTTTTAAAAATCTTCTCATCAATATAATCCCCCGCTTATCAATCAAATCCAGGAGAAAGTAGTTTGTATCGAGTTCCAACAACGTAAGTTTCAAAAAGGTAATAAATAAATAAAAATTGAAATTATTTTTTCCCTTATTTGCATCAACAGATTTGTAAGAAAGAAGTAGGGAGTGAGCCGCAGAATCAAAGCAGAAAAAGTATCAAAACACATGTTCGTCGCTGAAATTGATGCTGAAGACGTTGAGAAAGTTAGTCTCGAAGTAAGCACAACGATTATAAGAAAACAAAAGTTGATCGAGCTAGACGACGGTGAAACCTTATGTTAAGGTTGGTATAATTAGGTGTGTCAGTACTTTCTCATTATTAGCAAGCCATTTATCTTTCAATTTGAATGTTGGTGTCCATTTGAAACTCTAAAGCACTTTTAGTCTTGTAATTATTGAATGATTCGTTGTGTTTTAGGTTGAAATTACGCTTTCAATTATTTCGAATTTGCCCGTTATTTGTTTAAATATATTTATGTTCCACTGAATAACATGTCCATGTGTGTGCATGTTTCAAATATCATGTGTTTTGTACCTACAGTATGTTTCAAATATCATGTGTTTTGTATCTACAGTATGAATCTATATTTTATATGTTTTGCTTATAATTTATTCGGGATGTACATAAAAGAAATTGTTGTGCTCAAATTTGTATTGGAAAAGATTCACTTTTGTTTTTGATTAAATTAGAGTTATAAAGCTCACCCATATCATTTAGATGTAATTGATTTTTAAAAGTGATGGGGGCTGAAATCTCCTTCAGATGTTGCCTTCCGTTGATCTGCTGATGGCGGCAATAGATGGCTGAGATTTGATCTGGAGGCTGTCGCTCCTGAAGCGTGTGGATCTCAATGGGTTGAGGTTGTGGTTGCCGAGTTACCTGCAAGGAAGTCCCGGGGTGGTGGTACCACCGAGAACCCTCCGACGATCAAGTTAAACTAGAGATCCGAGCAGTGTAACGGCTTAGTGGAGTAAAAAATTGCTTACTTGAACCGTCTGAAGAAGGAGCTTATATGGCGGTGGCAGCAGGCGAGGCAGGCGCGAGAATCACGCCGGCCGTTACGCTCCCGACGTCACGCCCGCGTGAAGAGCGGGACCTCCCATTAATGACGAGACATGCTCATTAATGGGGGATCGTGGTGGCATGGAACGGGAGATGTGGCTGGCGGAGATCTCGTGCATGGCGAGATTCGCAGGATGGCGGTTACGCCTGCTAGCGGTGCTGTTGGTCGGTTGATGAGACCGAGGAAGATGACCTCGGCGGGAGAGCTCGCGGATGAGCGGGAGAACTGATTGGTAGCTGTTTTGCGTATGCGTTTTAAAATCAAAGTTAAGAATATACCGTAATCAAGAACGGTGTCGTTTGGTAGCTAGCCGGTTGAGTACGGGTCGGTCCACAGGGAAAATGTGTTTTTTCTAGTTGTTCTAACGAGTCAATTCCTATTTGTGGTAGGTTTTGATTTTCTATAAAAACTGAGGTTGAATATGATTAGGGTTAAAACCTTGCTAGGGTTAGAATAAGCTTAATTTGGAAAGTTAATTCTACTCACCGCTTTCTTTGCCTTAATTAAGAACTTAGGTGTTAAGGTAATAGTTAATAAAGGGGATTAGCACGACTAGGAAGAAACTTCGTTTCTTCCTTTTGGCCCTTGTCCGTCCTTTCTTAACTCTTAGCCCTAATCTCTATGGAAATCAACCACAACCGGTCTTAACTAGGGAATCACCACTACCTCGTGGGATAGGATGCCGTAGTGAGCGGTGTGTATTTGGTTTCCATAGAGTCCTATTTTAAAATATTGAACGGAAAAGAAAGGAGTGAAAGATTTCCATCTCTCAAACCGACCCAAACCCAACCCTAACAAGTAAGGAACTACTCACTCATTAGGGAATTAACAATGGAATTCATTTTTTTGTTATTTTCTTTTAATAACCTAGTTAATGTGCAAAAAATAACTACGACTGATAAAAATTGCAGAGAAATAAAATTGCAGATAAGAAATTCAAGATAAAAAACTTACTTTTTATTGATGCACTCTTTGACGACTACAATGAATGGAAATTTTGAACTAGAGAAATAAAAAGAGGCATACTCCTAAAAGAGCTGTAGGCTTTCTATTTATAGATAATAGAAATCCTAGGGTTTACATATGATCCACATATAGAATTACAAAACTACCCTAAGAAAACCGGGTCAATGCACCGACTCCACCGACACGCACCGACACGCGCCGACACGTGTACAGCACGGCCGCGGATCCACGGCGGAATGCCAAGTTTGGCCGCGGATCCGCGGCCATCTTGAGGGAACTCTGGCTCATTTCTTCAAGGTTGCTTTCTGTTGCTTTTTCCTTCTATTTTCTTCACTTGGTTCTTCAGAATCTTTTCTAATTTCTTTCAGATTTCCACAGTGCAGAATATTGTGGACTTTTACCGTTCGCTTCGCGTTGAAATCTTGAATCTTTGTGCTGCCCTCGTATTTTGTGCAATCGAACTGTTCATTGATCTTCATTTGTTCCTTAAACTATAAGCGGCATCATAAAGATTCTTCTATTTGTTGGTCGTAGTCTCATTTTTGTAGCGTCTTTTCACCATTTGCACTGTATTATTCCGAGAACCTGTAACCTGCAACTATTTAGCAGATATGGATTAAAAGTACCTATTTATTTGCAATATGATTAAGAATGGAGAATATAATAATGCAAAATTCTGATATGAACAAATACCCCCAAACTTATCTTTTGCTCGTCCCGAGCAAAAACCAATTTATTCTAAAAACAATCTAACCTCACTTTCGCAGGGCAACGCGATTGCACTGAGCTCATGCAACAAGCCGTTAAAGCTCTAGGTATCCCTAATAGGAAGAGTGTTGTCTCCTGAGGGTTTCAGCGGATACTACCCACAAAATCCAATCAATTTGGCCTATTGACTTTCATTTTTCAATTCGGTGTTCTAGTAAGAAATTCTATTATCTTCAACTCAGAAATTATCAACCCATATTTTTCACACTTACTTATCATTTAACTTAAGATCGTATAAGTTCTGTAAATTTATTTAGCTTTTAGTATCTTTTGAATTTTCCTTCTAAGATTCTATCTCAACTTGGGAATTTTTATCATCTCTACTGAAAATATAAGCCCTATTTTTCATTCTATCTCTCATCCAAACCCTAATCATATACCCCTACGTGTGTGTATGTTTCACCCCTACATTTGGAAATTCAATTCAAGCTATTATACTCTTGTCTTTTGTCCAAAGTACTTTTAGTTGGTGAATTTTAGATTAAATTGCTCACACATCCTTCATGCGACCGTTAATACTTCTTGAGGTATTAACAACCGATTACAAAATGTGTCTGCGCATTAAGGCGTAATTCCTCGTTTTGTAATACCTAAGGGTTTAGCAGTGACTCCCAAACCAGTTGGTCTAAGGCATTAGGTGATAAAGCACCCTTGCTATATTTTTACGCAGCCTTAAGTAATTACAAAACCAGTGTTCATTTTTTTTATATCTCTTTATTCACACTTATAATTTTATTTTTCCTTCGTACTAAGGATTTTAGACAAGAGTATTTCAAGGTATCCTCTACTATTCCAAGTTTCAAGATGCGTGTTTGTGAGAGTTGTAGGGTATATATTTTCAGAATTTAGAGTTAAGGTTCGGAATTATTTTTCAGACTTACATTTCAATAAAAATTTCAATACTCCTTCCTTGTTTTGATTTAGCCCAAGAAGTGAACTCAAAATTTGCCCATCTCTAAGTAAACCACAAGGACATATATTTTCTACCGTTAAATTTTAAGAAAGGTTATTTTTAGGGTTTTTAATTTACTAAGTTTATGATCTAGTTTTTCCTAGCTAGTTAACCGTCTTGTCAAACTTAAGTCAATTATGGCCAAAATTGAATTTTTCAATTTTTATAATTTTTAAAATTTATTCAACTTTTTATTTGATTTTTTCTTTTATATTATTTTTTTTGTATTTTCATTTTTTTAATTTTTATAATTTTTTATAAAGATGCGATGCAGAATTAAACTTGCAAAAGAAAAAGAAAAAATATGTACAAAAATAAAAATATGCAATGCAATGATAACTATTTACAACCACCTCCTCTCCCAAACTTACCAAAAGCAGCGCCCTCACTGCTCGGGCCCTCGCCGTCCCCTTGAGCGTGCACGGGAACGCTCCTCCCTAGCTAGCAGGGTTCTGACCCCCTGCTCTACTTCTATCAGACGCCGATCATGCTCCCTCATCATCCCCGTCAAATTGTCAATCCCCCTAATGGCCCTTCTCATTAAACGTGCATGTTCTAAGGGGGTGAGCTCCTTCTCGCTCGCGGTCGAGCTGGAGCTGGGTGTTCTGGCGGGCACGTGTTCAGCCGGTTCTGTTCGTGACCAAATATCGGTCAAGCGGGTATAGGACGTAGATACGCCCTCAATGAGAGGCCTGATGGGTATACGTCCATGCATATAAAATTCAAATTTCTCCACAGGGAGGAAATAGCGACACAGTTGTGTCACTAGTATGGGACATGGGTAATTCGCGGCCCTTTTGCCAGCACCAATTGAGTTAAGTAATACCGTGCACATATCAAATCTAGGGTTCCTAGTCATTAGGGTGTGCACGATATGAAGTGACGGGGTGAAAAATGTGGTATTATGGGAACTTCCAAAAATATTGTTTTGTGCCCACCGGCACACGATTAAAACATTAGCAAAAAGAGTTCTAGCTTGTATTCCCTTCCTCGGTTCCCTCGAGCAATCATTACCCATTAAGGGCATGTAATCTTCAAACTGAAGAGGTTAGTCGTGAACAGGTAATTTGGAGATTAAAGTGACTTTATGGATGAAGTCTCTGTCAATAATTATCTCCCTATCGCCCCACAGTAATTTGATAAAACCATATTGTGCAAGGCAGCCTTCTTCCATGCACTCGTAAAAATGAGTGACTAGATCTGGAAGGGCGTAAGCATTGGGATGATTGTTGATTAAAAAATTCCACCTCCTCCGTGCGATTTCATCAGCAAAATAACTCCCATATATCGTGTGTGAAAAGATTTATGAAAAATCATGCTCTAATTGCATATTTGGTGCAATCACAGAAAGTTTACAGATCTAAAAAAAATTTAATAGAGAGGAATTAAGAAAGTAAACCTCCTCTAAAAGATTCAAAGGGTGACGCAACAGGAGCGCGGCGGAAGCGCGGCCGATGGTGGGCTTGGGCGGCGGAAGCGCGGCGCTATGGGGTGATCGCTCTGCAGAAGTTGGAGCGGCGGCTAGGGTTTGAGGAGATGAAAATTTAGGGATATGGAAAAAGGGCAGAGAGGGTTGGGTGTTATTTAAAGGGGAGGTTGTGTTGGTTATTTGTAAAAAGCCTCTCTTAAAGAGAGGAAATTATTTGCAAATAAAATTTTTATTTTTATTTTATTAATTCTCGAAATTTACAAAAATACCCAATTTTTTTTTTATTTTCAATTTTTTTTATTTTTTATGTTATTTTATTTTTTTATATAATTAAAAATGATACATACCCCCAAACTTGTTTGAAACAGTGTTTTGGCTAGATAATAAAAAATTTAGGTGTAGATGGAGGAAGATCAGTCAATATAGATCGGCTCCTGTAAAAACAGGAGCTCCTCTGAAGGGTCTGCAGTGAGGAACGGTTTAAGTCGATGTCCGTTCACTTTAAATAGTGAACCGTCCTCCGGGTTTTCTAAATCGACCGCACCGTGCGGATATACGGTGTGTACCAAAAATGGTCCTTTCCATCGAGATTTGAGCTTGCCGGGATGGAAATGTAACCGAGTATCGTAAAGCAAAACCTGTTGACCAGGTTTGAAAGTCTTGCGCATAAGGTGTTTATCGTGGAACACTTTCGTTCGGTTTTTAACAACTACTGCGTTCTCATAGGCCTCATCCCGCAGCTCGTCTAATTCATTCAACTGCAGCTTTCTATTGCTGCCCGCATCTCTCAAAGATAGGTTCAACTTTTTAATTGACCAAAATGCCTTATGCTCTATTTCAACTAGAAGGTGGCAAGCCTTTCCATAAACAAGCCTGTATGGAGACATGCCAAGATCGGTCTTATAGGCAGTACGGAATGCCCAAAGGGCATCAATCGGTTTTGATGACCAATCTTTACGGTTTTTGGAAACTGTTTTCTCCAATATCTGTTTAATCTGCCGATTCGAAATCTTAGCTTGCCTACAAGTTTGGGGATGATACGGCGTTGACAGCTTGTGAGTAATGGAGTATTTGCGCATTAAGGACTCAAAAGTCCTATTACAAAAGTGAGATCCATTATCACTGATAATCACGCGAGGATGCCCAAACCGCGAAAAAATGTTTTCTTTAAGAAATCTAACGACAACCTTGTTATCATTAGTTCGGCTGGGCACAGTCTCGACCCATTTTGAAACATAGTCAACAGCAAGTAGAATATACATGTTCCCAAAAGAGTTGAGAAATGATCCCATAAAGTCTATCCCCCAAACATCAAAAATTTCAACAACCAAAATTGGTTGGAGCGGCATTTCATTTCTCCGAGATATCCGGTCTAAGTGTTGGCACCGGGAGCATGTCTTGCAGTATTCGTATGCGTCTTTAAAAAGTCATGGCCAGTAGAAGCCACACTGCAAGATTTTTTCTGCTGTCTTTTTGGGGCCAAAATGCCCGCCACACGCTTGAGCGTGGCGGAATGACAGCACGCTCTTAAACTCGCTGTCGGGGACACACCGACGAATGATTTGGTCGGAACAGTATTTGAAGAGATACGGTTCATCCCAGTAAAAATGTTTTACTTGGGATAGGAATCCGAGTCTGTCCTGATTCGACCAATCATTTGGTATCAGTCCGGTGGCCAAATAATTTATGATATCCGCGAACCAAGTTCGCATGACACGGTTAAGAGCTGCTCATCTGGAAAGACTTCTCTAATAGGAATTTGAAGTGTAGGCGAAGAAAGGAGTCGTGAAAGGTAGTCGGTGACTACGTTTTCGCATCATCTCTTGTCTCTTATGACAAGGTCAAACCCTTATAGCAAGAGGATCTAACGTATCAGCCGAGATTTAGCATCCTTCTTCGCAAAAAGATGGCGAAGAGCTGAGTGGTCCGTGTAAACTATGACTGGAGAGCCGATTAAATAGGGCCTGAATTTTTCTAGCGCAAACACAACGGCTAAAAATTCTTTTTCAGTTGTTGTGTAATTCAATTGGGCCTTGTTTAATGTTCGGCTAGCATAATAAATTACGTGTGGCATCTTATTTATATGCTGTCCAAGGACAGCACCAATGGCGAAATCAGATGCATCGCACATAATTTCAAATGGATGCGTCCAGTCAGGAGATGAAAGAATGGGAGAGGAAATAAATGAGTGTTTCAATGACTCGAACGCCTTTATGCAGGTTGAGTCAAAATCAAAAGTGGTGTCCTTGGCCAACAAAAGAGTCAAGGGTCTAGCTATCTTGCTAAAATTCTTGATGAACCGTCTATAGAAACCGGCATGGCCAAGGAAGGCTCGGATGTCTTTGACGCACTTGGGAGGAGGAAGATTGGAAATGACTTCAATCTTAGCTTTATCAACCTCAATGCCGTTTCGTGAGATGATATGTCCTAAGACAATACCCTATCGTACCATAATGTGGCATTTCTCCCAATTTAAAGTGAGGTTTTTATCCCTACACCGGATAAGAACTTCGTCTAAATGTAGCAAACACTCATCAAAGGAGTCGCCGAAAATGGAGAAATTATCCATAAAAATCTCCAAGAATTTTTCCACCATGTCAGAAAAGATGCCCATCATACACCGCTAGAAAGTAGCGGGTGCATTGCATAACCCAAAGGGCATGCAGCGGTAAGCGAATGTACCGAGGGGACAAGTAAATGTGGTCTTGTCTTGGTCCTTTTCGGTGATGGGAACTTGATTATAGCCGGAGTAGCCATCCAGAAAGCAGTAAAATTCATGCCCAGCCAATCGTTCTAGCATTTGGTCTCCATGTCGCGGCGTTGAGTTTTCTATAATCGATGCATACTCGCCACCCAGTTTGGGTGCGAGTAGGTATTAACTCATTCGCCTCATTAGTTATGACCGTTATGCCCGATTTCTTTGGGACAACATGAATGGGACTAACCCATTGGCTATCAGAGATAGAGTAAATGATTCCACTATCAAGACATTTTACAATCTCCTTTTTAACAGCCTCCTTCATTATGGGGTTGAGGCATCTCTGTAGATCCCTTACTGGCTTGGCATCATCCATCATATGTATATGATGTTCAACTATGAGGGGATTAATCCCCTTGATGTCCGCCATAATCCAGCCGAAAGCTTGTCGATTATTTTGTAAGACCATTAAAAGGGCTTTCTCTTGCTCGGGGGCTAGAAAGGACAAAATGATAACACGAAGGGTCTCATTCTCACCTAAGTAAGTGTATTTAAGGTGAGACGGCAATAGTTTGAGTTCGAGTTTTGGAGGCGAAACAATCGAAGGTAAAATTGGTGAAACTGTCTCGAATTCGAAGGATTCCAACAATGGTTCGAAGTAAGTGTAAGCAACCGAGTCGGATGGTTCAGCTAACTCATCCAAAAATTCAAAGGACTCAACTCGGGTGGTGATTCTTCAAAATCGCCCAAAAAAGTAAAACACTCGTAATCATTATCGGGTGTGAAAACTGTGTCAGATTCAAGGAGGAACGCACTAGTAGCGTCAAAACTGCTGTGACCGAACAGAAATTTTTCGAGCTCACAGTCCTCCTGCGTGATCTCTTGGATTGAGTAAATATCAAGTATATTAGCATTAGGCTCGGAGGGCTGATTTTCCAACTTAAAAATATTGAGTTCAATTGTCATGTTCCCAAAAGATAGGTTCATCGAACTATTTCGATAATTGATCACCGCATTAGAAGTCGCAAGAAATGGACGACCAAGTATCACCGGAATTTGACTCCGGGGGTTAGCTACAGGCTGTGTGTCCATAACAATGAAATTAACGGGGAAAATGAAGTCCCCTACTTTAATTAACACATCCTCTAACTCACCCCTAGGATGGGTGATGGATCTGTCGGCCATTTGGAGAGTACAATGTGTGGGTTTAAGCTCTCCAACGCCTAATTGTTCATATACTGAATAGAGAAGCAAATTAACACTGGCACCAAGATCTAAAAGTATACGATTGATGTTCTTATCCCCAATTGTTATTGAAATTGTAGGACAGCCAGGGTCCTTGCGTTTTTAGGGTAAAGGTTGGGTAAGGGCATCACTTACTGCACTAGCCAAGAAAACTTTCTTAGGTACCTGCGATTTCCTCTTCTTGGTGCATAAGTCCTTCAAGATTTTAGCGTAAGAAGAGACTTGTTGGATTGCATCCAAGAGAGGTATGTTAATGCTAACCTGTTTGAATAACTCCACAATCTTCTCCATTTGTGGAGTTTGTTTATTGGATCTCAACCTGTTTGGAAATGGAATATTTTGAAAATTTGTTGAGTCCAATGTTTGTGGAGTAGATTGCGGAGTTAGAACGGATCCCAGTGTTGGTGTTTTCGGGGAGTGAGATGTGGGTCCGTTAGAATAAGTAGAGCCTTGTGAAGGATGAATAATAGGCTCTGAAGAAGAAGATGAAGAAGAAGAAGAAGAAGATGAAGGAGCGGCGGCTGGGGTTTCATCATTATTACCAACGTTGTTGTGCAATACTTTTCCAGATCTCAATGTAGTCATGGCACTCACATTATGATTTTATTGTTCATGAGCAACATATGCATTTTGTGTGTGACCGGGATTTGGCAGTGGTTGAGATGAAAGTTTTCCCTTTTCTCGCTCGCTTAACGCATCATTCTGTTGTGCAATTTGGGCTTCAATTGTTTTAATGCTCTGATCATGTGAAGCAGTGTGTTGCACCAAAGACTGAATGGACGATTGGATACTGGCTGAGAATTGCGTAGATTGTTTTAAAAACGCATCCAGACTTCGTTCTAGCGAGAAAACCTTATCGTTATTCGGTTGAACAAAATTGTTTTGAGGATAAGAGTTGTTTGGTACAAAATTGTTCATTTGGTTTTGGTAAGGTTGGGGTTGGAAAGGTTGCTGATATTGAGTTTGTTGAGGGGCTTGTTGTTGTGGAGGAGGCCTTTGAAAATTGTTATTGCCTTAGAATTGTTGTTGATTTTGATTCCAAGCAAAATTTGGGTGGCTCCTCCAACCAGGATTATACGTTGAAGAGTATGGAACATTTCTTTGTCTTTGCTGAAAGGCAGCATTGACTTGATCTTGTCCTTAAACAGGTGGGTTGTAAGGACACTCTTCGGTTAGATGGGACGGATCCGAACAACAAGCACAAACAGTGCGTGGGGGTAAAGCTGGGGCAGGAGAAGGCGATGAGAATTTGCTCTCAATTGCTTCTAGTTTTTTCGTGAGTGCAGCCATTTCGGCCTTCATTGCAATCGACATATCAAGTTGATGTATGCCTGTCCTAGACTGACCTGATGAAGTAGATGGAGTGGTCTTAGTGCTTTCCCACTGAAGTGTTTGTTCAGCAAGATCGTCGAGAAATTGCCAAGCTTCCTCGCTTGATTTTGTAAGAAAGTGACATTGACAAATCGTTTCCAACAACTGCTTAGTTGTTGGGTTCAGTCCTTCGTATAAAGTTTGGCAAAGTTGCCAATTCTCGATACTGTGGTGAGGGCACTGAAAAAGAAGGTCCTTAAATCTTTCGAAACACTTCCAAAAAGGTTCGGAAGGAAGCTGGGAAAATTGAATAATTTCGTTGCGAATTCAAGCGGTCTTGTGGTGTGGGTAAAACTTTTTTAGAAAAGCCTTAACAAACTCTTCCCAATTTTTTATGGAATGTGATGCTGTGCTATAAAACCATTTTTCAGCTAGGTCACATAAAGTGAATGGAATGACACGTAGCCTTATAGCATCATCAGAAAGTTGTGTGGTCTTCATCATTGCGCAAACATTCTGGAATTTGTTAATGAAGATGTAAGCATTTTCGGATTCCAATCCGTGAAATTTGGGAAACATATTGATGAAGTGGGGTTTAATTTCAAAGTTATCCCCACTAGTCGGTGGAAGTGAAAGACAAGTGGGAAGTGCGGTACAGATGGGATAGAAAAGATTCTGGAGCGCGATTTGTTGGAGCGCTTCGACAGGAGGGTGTGGTGGGTTATTCACACTCAGTTGAAGTGGAATCAGTCCCGTAGGTAAGGGGTTGTTAGGATTGAATTCCGACATCTCCTTAGAAGATGATGAATATGAAGATGAAGGTAAAGAAGTGGAGAGAATTTCGACTTCGGAGTCAAAAGCGTCGTCAGTAGGCACTAACGAGACACGGACTAAACGGACGCTAGTGTCCCTAGTCCAACCGGACATACACTAACGAGGTGTAGTGTAGTCAAAAAGTAAAAATAGAAGGTGGGGGTAAGAAAACGTCAATGAGAGAAAGTGGGGTGCAAGTGGGTTTCTAGCGATAAAATGACAAGTTTTTGTAAAAATTTTGTTTTGTGGTTTTTTTTTATAAGGAGTTTTTGCAATGAGCTTAGACACACTTTTAAGTAATCACAATATGCACAATCAAGCCTAGAACTAGGGTCTCCTAAGTCAACTAGACTGCTCCTAACTGTTCCAAAGGGCAAGTTGTGAGATCCTCGGATCGCCTCTTCATCGCCAATTGTGGCCAGGTAAGCATAAATAAAGAAAGGAGGGATCCGCTCACGAATTACCTTGAGACGGGCCTTTAAAATTACCTTTCCCACTTATATTGCTTCGGCACCACAAAGTCAGGTTTTAATAAACGACCGATGCCTACAACCTTTCCTTTGTTCTAATGAGCACGACAGTCCTTATTGGCTGAGTCTAATATTTTTTAATTAACTCGAAGGTTGATGCAAATGCTTTCTTTTGTGATTTTTGGGGTCCTAGGAAGGGTAATGAAATCCCCACCCAATCTGGATTGGTGTTATAGCCCCTTAAAAGTCCTTAAAAGTCCGTTTTAAACATGCAAAGCAGTAAACACACAAAAATCCAAAACACTTGCCAATTTTTTTTCCTTTTATTTGCGGCGCAAAGAATCCTGCACAAAATCAAGTTATTGGAGAAGGGGGAGAAGTTTTGCGCAAAGAACCCTGCAGGAAATTC
Organism: Agapanthus africanus; assembly: GCA_030015575.1. Lineage (NCBI taxonomy): Eukaryota > Viridiplantae > Streptophyta > Magnoliopsida > Asparagales > Amaryllidaceae > Agapanthus > Agapanthus africanus. The sequence goes on along the minus strand of JASDDO010000019.1, from coordinate 769,393,357 downwards.
TTTTAGAGGACTACAGAGGGCAGAAGAGAGGAAAAGAAATACTCACAGAGGGATTCAGAGGGCTGACGTCACCATGTCGCGGCGGTTCCGTGGTCAAATGTAGCAATCTGCGGCGGTTCCGAGGTCAACAAGCTGGTTCAATCCTCTAAAATTCTTCTGTTATCTGTTGTGGTTCTCCTCTGTATGTTCAGATCTGCTGTTTGCTGTTTTGTTCACTGGATTTTTCCAGATCTGAATCTGTTCGTCTTTCCGATCCTGCACAATTCGCACGAAATCCCTTCAAAAAATAACAAGATGATAATTTTTTTTGTTTTTATATTTTTCAATTTTTATGATTTTTTAATTTTTAATTAACCCGAAATTACAAAAAGAAAATAACTACCATTATCCCTGGCAATGGCGCCATTTGATTGGTAGCTGTTTTGCGTATGCATTTTAAAATCAAAGTTAAGAATATACCGCAATCAAGAACGGTATCGCTTGGTAGCTATCCGGTTGAGTACGGGTCGGTCCACAGAGAAAACGTGTATTTTCTAGTTGTTCTAACGAGTCAATTCCTATTTGTGGTAGATTTTGATTTTCTATAAAAACTGAGATTGAATATGATTAGGATTAAAACCTTTGCTAGGGTTAGGATTAGGTTAATTTGAAAAGTTAATTCTACTCACCGCTTTCTTTGCCTTAATTAAGAACTTAGGTGTTAAGGTAATAGTTAACAAAGGGGATTAGCACGACCAGGAAGAAACTTCGTTTCTTCCTTTTGGTCTTTGTCCGTCCTTTCTAAACTCTTAGCCCTAATCTCTATGGAAATCAACCACAACCGGTCTTAATTAGGGAATCACTGCTACCTCGTGAGATAGGGTGCCGTAGTGAGCGGTGTGTGTTTGGTTTCCATAGAGTCCTACTTTAAAATATTGAACGAGCAAGAAAAGAGTGAGAGATTTCCATCTCTCAAACCGACCCAAACCTAACACTAACAAGTGAGGAACTACTCACTCATTAGGGAATTAACAATGGAATTCATTTTTTTGTGATTTTCTTTTAATAACCTAGTTAATGTGCGGAAAATAACTACGGCAGATAAAAATTGCAGAGAAATAAAATTGCAGATAAGAAATTCAAGATAAAAAACTTACTTTTTATTGATGCACTCTTTGACGATTACAATGAATGGAAATTTTAAACTAGAGAAATAAAAAGAGGCATGCTCCAAAAAGAGCTGTAGGCTTCCTATTTATAGATAATAGAAACCCAAGGGTTTACATTTGATCCACATCTAGAAGTATAAAACTACCCTAAGAAAACCGGGTCAATGCACCGACTCCACCGACACGCACCGACACGCGCCGACACGTGTACAGCACGGCCGCGGATCCGCGGCGGAATGCCAAGTTTGGCTGCGGATCCGCGACCATCTTGAGGGAACTCTGGCTCATTTCTTCACGGTTGCTTTCTGTTGTTTTTTCCTTCTATTTTCTTCACTTGGTTCTTCAGAATCTTTTCTAGTTTCTTTCAGATTTCCACAGTGCAGAATGTTGTGGACTTTTACCGTTCGCTTCGCGTTGAAGTCTTGAATCTTTGTGCTGCCCTCATACTTTGTGCAATCGAACTGTTCATTGATCTTCATTTGTTCCTTAAACTGTAGGCGGCATCATAAAAATTCTTCTATTTGTTGGTCGTAGTATCACTTTTGTAGCGTCTTTTCACCATTTTCACTGTATTGTTCTGAGGACATGTAACCTGCAACTATTTAGCAGACATGGATCAAAAGTACCTATTTATTTGCAATATGATTAAGAATGTGGAATATAATAATGCAAAATTCTGATATGAACAAGAGCTGAGGTATCTTGGTTCTGCGGTAGCTCGGAGACGAGTTGCGAGGCCGAGGAGGCCAGTTGTGCAGCGGGCTCGGAGGCGAGCCAGCGTTCGCTCGGCAGGACGAGTGTAGGTGTGGTCTGGTCGGCCACTGTATGTCTTTTCTTGCATGCTCTGGGACACATCATCTGCCACGTGTCCTGATCTGGGAGACCACCGATATTGAGCATCATCATTAGCCCCCCGCTCTTGTCCCGACCAGCTGACGGGTCAGGTCGAGAGTGGTTTGCCGGCTCACCGAGGTGAGCTCCTTTCCGAAGATATCGTCGGCCGTGTCTCTAGGCAATTGGTTGTCTTTTCTGGATGAGGCCAGCGAATCAAGGCGCGATCCTTTTCATTAAAGAGGGTGCGCTGGATCGTGTGCTCTTTGGTGAAGCGACGGGCCACGTGTCGGGTGCCGGTTGGCTGATGTGATATGCCATAGGCTTCTGGCATCCGATGGGACGCTGCCAATGTGCTTGCGACAGGTGGAGTGATCGTGGCCGTTGAGTGCAGCAAACCGTTTTGGTGGGAGTCGACCGTCGCCGTTGGATGAGGACACCGGCTATATAAATCGAGAGGAGGCCTGATTCGGGGTCTTTCTCTCTTCACATTTTCTCATTCTGAGTCTTGTTAGCTCGGCGCTCTCCCCTTTAGGTCGGATCTCAGCATTTTCTCTTCTCAAGGATTTCTTCCCATCAGGTTAGACGTCTTGTTTAGAGGAGTTTGTAGATGTCGTAGGGGTATATACTAGGGATTCTTCCCCTGGGTTGGAGCCCCTTCGGGAAGTTGGGGTCAGATCCTTTCCCAGGGGGTGCGCGTCTGGGGCGGTTCCGGGAGCGGTGGCGGCATACGCGCCTGGTGCGTTGTCCTCAGTAAGATATGAGGACGAGCTTGCCACCGCTCGGGCTCGTTTCCATATTCCCTCTGGCTACATGCTGCGATTGGCCGAGGAAGGAGAGAGGGAAGATCAGGTAAGGGGTAGAGAGATCGCCTTGTACCTGGAAGCCCTCTGGGCCGGAATGCGCCTTCCTTTCTCTCCCGAGGTTGTAGCCGTGTTAAATTATTTTGGGTTAGCCCCGGGCCAGCTGGTGCCGAACTCCTGGAGAATTCTCCTTGTGTTCCTGGTCCGGCTGAAGTTGTAGACGATCTCCTTTAGTCTGTCTATCCTTGCTTCCTCAATTATTTATAAAAGTCACCCTGGAACTCGTGCCGGCGACCCGAGGTGGGTTTACCTCTCCTTTAGGAAACAGCGGGGGAGTGTAGCCGAGTCAGGGGTTGTCGGACTACCAGACTCTTTCAAGGGAGGAGTAGTGAAATCCACGATTGGAAGAAGAAGTTTTTCTTCGTCGGGCCGCCAGAGGATGAGGACTGGCCTGTACCCGTCCAGTGGTCTAGGATAGGTGCTGGCAGGGAAATCCGTCCAATGACCCCGACGCGGTGAGAGTGGCGGTGTGGGAGCCTATTCCTCGGGCTGATGTGCTGCTTTCTGAGCGGGCCCTCAGTTGGGCCGGGCTCAGCCCCACCCAGTTCGTCGGTAAGTTAGGAGATGGTATTTTTTTTTACTTCGCTTGTGTCGCTGATTCCACTATATCTTGTCTTGTGCAGAAACCATGGACGCGGGCCTCCTCCGAGCAGCTATGCGCAAGCCGAAGAAGGGGTCGAAGGCTGGTGGGGCCAGCTCTTCCCGTTAGACATCGGTCCCGGCTTCCCCAGCAGCCGTCCCGCTCCAGCGCTCGAGTGCGGATCGCGCCCCGGGGCCCAGCCAGGTGCCGAGCAGAAAGAGGGCTCGGGGAGGGGACGCCCGAGCTTCGGAAGTGGAGACGAGCTCTCCGCCGTCGTCTCTCAAAAGGTTCCCCCGAACAGTTCTGCGGACCCTGGCCTTTCTGATCTTTGTGGATGAGGGGGAGCTCCGCTTCGAGGTGCCCTCGGGGCTTTCCGTCGCTGACAGCTTGCTGCACGACATGGAAAGGTCGGCTGGGGGCCGGATCGCTGGGGGACGCTGAAGGCTCAACTGGCGTCCATCGCCCAAGAGACCCTGCAGGTTAGCGCTCGTACATCGTCTCATTGTTGCCCCTTTTTTCTTTCTGACCCCCCTCCGATTTCTTCAGGTTCTCCAGCATGTCGTTATCGTCGCCCGGATGGAGGTGGAGGATATAGCCCCGGTGATGCGAGCCGCAGGCGAGCTCTACTCGCTGGGAGAGAGCTCGAAGCGGGAGTTGGAGGCGGCGATGGCAAGGGTCGCTGCTCTTGAGGGCGAGGTGGCTGCCAGGAGGCAGGAGGCGGCGGCAGCGAAGCAGGAGGTGGCGGCCTAGAAGCAAGAGGTGGCCAGGTTCCGCGAGGCCGCCCAGGCCGCCGAGGCCAAGCTCTAGGGCTCCGAGGTGCTCATCGACACCATGAAGAAGTCAGTGAGCACCCTCCGAAAGGAGTTGGGGGTTGCGGTGGAGGCGGCGAAGAGAGCTGACCTCAGGAGGGTGCAGGCGGTGGAGAGCTTCCAGAAGTCAGAGCAGTTCTACACCGTCCTAGCCTCGGCCACTACCCTCATCTGGCATGAGGCTCTCGACACCGTCAAGGCCCGGGTGCCGGAGTTTGCTAATGAAGAGCTCCAGGCAGAATATCCTTGTAGGGATGACGAGCAGGGGGATGCCCCCGGGAGCCCTACCGGGGAAGGGACTCTCGGCGAGGGCGACGCCGAGGCTCCTGAGACGGACGCATCCCCAGTCACGGTGGACGTCGAGCTCATAGGTATCGTGACCGGCCCTGGGGCCTGAAGCCCTTTGTCTTCTCTTTGTCTTTTCTTTTGTTGCGTTGGGTATTTTGTAGGCCTTCGGGCATTTTTGTAAGGCTAGGAAGCCCACAGTACCCTTGTAAAGACTTTTGGATTTTTGAATAAAGACTTTTTGTTTTTGCCAGTAGTGTTTGTGCTTGTACTTATTTTTGTTGGTAGGCACTTGTATATGCACAATACTACTTTTATGGTCGGCATGTTCCTCGTCTAGCGATTACTCATCGACTTGACTCTGATCATTTACCGAGTGTGTGAGGACTGGCGGGAAGATGGTATCTCCATGGCCCCGAAGTCGAAGTAGAGATCGCCAAGACGTTGATAGACCATATGCCTCTTTTTGAGTTCATGTTCCTCAGTTGTTGGAGGGGCCGTGAGTGGCCTACTAAGGATGGTGCCGAGCAGGGTAGCTGCTCGGTGCCTCTTAGCGAGGGCTTTGATCCCTGGTTTGTTGGGGTAGAGAGTTACCAGCCAGGGATAACCGAGCAAGGGCGGGCTCGGTTGCTTCTTGCGAGGGCTTTCATCTTTAGCGCGGGAGGGGCCATGAGTGGCCTACTAAGGATGGTGCCGAGCAGGGTGGTTGCTCGGTGCCTCTTGGCGAGGGCTTTGATCCCTGGTTTGTTAGGGTAGGGAGTTACCAGCCAGGGATAACCGAGCAAGGGCGGGCTCGGTTGCCTCTTGCGAGGGCTTTCATCTTTAGCGCGGGAGGGGCCATGAGTGGCCTACTAAGGATGGTGCCGAGCAGGGTGGCTGCTCGGTGCCTCTTGGCGAGGGCTTTGATCCCTGGTTTGTTGGGGTAGGGAGCTACCATCCAAGGAAAACCGAGCAAGGGTGGGCCCGGTTGCCTCTTACGAGGGCATTGATCCTTAGCGCGGGAGGGGCTATAAGTGGCCTACAGAGGGTGGTGCCGAGCAGGGCAGCTGCTCGGTGCCTCTTAGCGAGGGCTTTGATCCCTAGTTTGTTGGGGTAGGGTGCTACCAGCCAGGGATAACCGAGCAAGGGCGGGCCTGGTTGCCTCTTACGAGGGCTTTGATCCTTAAGGACGGGCCGGGCAGGGTTGCTGCCCGGTGCCTCTTGCGAGGGCTTTGATCCGTGTTTTGGAAGGGAGCTACCAGCCAGGGATAACCGAATAAGGGCAGGTCTGGTTGCCTCTGTGAGGACTTTGATCCCTGGTTTGTTGGGGTAGGGAGCTACCAGCCAGGGATAACCGAACAAGGGCGGGTTCGGTTGCCTCTTGTGAGGGCTTTTCATCCTTAGCGCGGGAGGGGCCATGATTGGCCTACTAAGGATGGCCGAGCAGGGTTACTGCCCGGTGCCTCTTGGCGAGGGATTTTTTTCCTTAAGGATGGCCGAGCAGGGTTACTGCCCGGTGCCTCTTGGCGAGGGCTTTGATCCCTGGCGTTGTAGAGTAGGGAAGCTACCAGCCAGGGATAGCCGAGCAGGGTTGCTTCTCGGCTGCCTCTGGGTGATGGCTTTGATCCCTAGTTCGTTGAGGTAGGGAAGCTACCAGCCAGGGATAGCCGAGCAGGGTAGCCACTCGGCCGCCTCTTGGTGAGGGCTTTGATCCCTGGTTCGTTGAGGTAGGGAAACTACCAGCCAGGGATAGCCGAGCAGGGTAGCCACTCGGCTATCTCTTGGTGAGGGCTTTCATCCCTGGTTCATTGAAGTAGGGAGGCTACCGGCCAGGGATAGCCGAGCAGGGTAGCCGCTCGGCTGCCTCTTGGTGAGGGTTTTGGGAAGATGGACCATCGCGAGTGACACGTGCCATGAACACGTGGAGGAGGCGAAGCGCCAGAGCCGCGTCATTTCGATTTCGCATTGAGCGGCGCTATGTCTGCCGCATGGCGGCACAGTCGCGGGCGACTGTTGAACTCCGGGGGCATTATGGGCTATAAAACGGAGAGATTGTTGATGCTCCTTTCCTCACACCCAAAATGCAAAGATGCAGGACTTCCCTTCACCATCGAAGACATCATAAACTTTGAGGATGTCTACCTCTATGACCCGTACTGCATTGAGGACACGGTGCAGTTAGTTATAGGCAGGATTGAGGACCACTTCGGCCGACTGCTCCCCCGGCGTTCCTCCCTCCTCCAGCTGCTGATGTACTCTATCTGGAGGGCATCGCCGGGGCTCTACAACCCTTTATCTGAGCAGCTGAGGGATGAGGCCATTGGCAAGCTGAGGTCTCTGAGGCGTTTCGGCCTGATCTCTGCAAGCCGGCTAAATCGCTCGGAAGCGCTCGTCCTTGAGTGCTATCAATTGAGGCTCGATGCCGACACTAGCAGGGGTCATCGAAGGGAGAGGGTAAATGCCGCAAGGGCTCGACTGACGGAAATATCTTCAGAGTACCACGAATAGTGCTCTCTGTATCCTATTCCCCCGCTGTTGTAATGTATATAATTTTTATGTACGGTTGAGAAGCCTATAGTACTTCTTGAATGAATAAGATTATTTTTCTTTTCTGCAATGCTTTATTGATCCCTTTATTATGTGAACAAAAGATCTCAAGAAAGGTGTACATTGCTTAAAAAAAAGAAACACATGCTAGTAGATGTTCTTATTCATGCGACTTGAGTCTTCTGTTGTCTGTTGGCGTCTATGCCCTACATAGGGTACCAGGCGTATCTTCCGCTAACACTACTATGATCTGGCCAATGATCAGTTCGGCTGGAGGGGGACGCTGCTCCTGCTCACGGTCGGCTTGTCGCTTGTCCCTCAGGTACGCTGCAAGGTGTCCCGAACGGATGAGATCTTCAATATAGTTTTGGAGTTGTTTGCAGCTCTCCATGGAGTGGCCCAGTGACCTATGAAAGCCGCAGTAGGGGCCCCGGGTTCGCTTTGAGGCCATTCGCGGGACCGGGGGAAGCTTGAAGAACCCCTCGCCCTTGGCCTCCTCCAGTAGCACCGTCTGGGAGACATTAAGCGGGGTGTACTCCTGGAACTTTGGGAGATAGGACTTTTTCCGCTCAGGCCCCCTTCTCTCTTCTCTTGCCCTCTTCTTTTGGTCGGTTTGCTCTGCCCGGGGGAGATTCGCATTCACCTCGGATTCGAGCTGGACCTCGCGCTCGGTCCAGGCCTTTACCTCGGCCATGGTCTTAGGTTGCGCTAATGCAAAGGAGCGTAACCACTCCTTGTGCCTAAGACCAGACCTCAGAGCTGTGATGACTGTCTCGTCCCGGTGCTCTGTGATCTCGAGAAGGGCATTATAGAAGCGGGTGACGTATGCTTTGAATGTCTCCTTGTCCCCGCTCTTGATCGTGAAGAGATGGTCGACTGTGCGCTTCTGCCTCCTGTTCCCGACGAAGTGGCCGAGAAATTGTGTGGCCAGCTCGTCGAAGGTTGATATCGAGCGCGGCTCAAGCCCTCGGAACCAGTCTCGCCCAGAGCAGATGAGAGTGGCCGAGAAAGCTCAGCACTGGGCGGCATCGAAGTGGTATTTAAAGCTCATTCCTGCGGTGAATGCATCCAAGTGGTCCTTCGGGTCAGATTTGTCATCGAAGAGGGAGACCTTTGGGGACTTATTGCGGGAGGAGACGTGGACGATGAGTAGCTCCTCTGTGAACGGTTTTGTGAGCGAGTTGGCGGCATACTTAGCCCTGTCGCTTGAATGGTGACCTTCTCGGTGCAGACTCTCGATCTTCTTCTCGAGGGCGTCGAGTCGGCCATGGTACCCCGACGGCTCGGCATATTCTGATCCCAGGCCTCTGCTGTTGGAGGCCTGCTTCTGGCCGCGACTCCGATTCCTCTCAATGAGGTTCCTTAGATCCCGCGGCGAGATAGTCCTCGAGCCACCATGGTGAGTCTCGTCTGCACGATCCCGTCGAGGGAGGGGGTGTCGGTCAGGCTTGGTAATAGGCGAGCTGACAGACATCTCCTCAGGAGGGACGGGTGCGCGGAGGATCTCGGGACGCGGCGTTCTGGCGGCGGACCTCGGTGTTGAACTGCGAGGTGCCCAGCGGGCCTCAGAACTTATTGGCCTGGGAGATCTGCAGCCGTGGGAGGTAGCGACTCGGTGGTTGGCAGTGCCGACATGGAGGAAGTCTTCTCTCCCCCTGTAGGGGTCCTGGTCCTGAGGTGGAGGAGCGGCAACTTGGTGATCTTGCCCTGCCGTTTGGACGCGGACAGGCGCTTCCATGATGGACGCGAGTCGGTCTATCCGACCGGCGAGGGCGTTGATGGCATTTGGTGGAGGTGGTTCGTTCGCGCCTTCGTTGAGGGGGAGGCGGCGGCTAGTGCTTGGATCATCGTGATGATCGCTCGCCATTTGGTTGAGATATGAAGGCGAACTTTTGTTTTTGTGGAATAAAGAACTTTTTCCCACAGACGGCGCCAGCTGATGGGGGCTGAAATCTCCTTCAGATGTTGCCTTCCGTTGATCTGCTGATGGAGGCGATGGGTGGCTGAGATTTGATCTGGAGTCTGTCGCTCCTGAAGCGTGTGGATCTCAATGGGTTGAGGTTGTGGTTGCTGAGTTACCTGCAAGGAAGTCCCGGGGTGGTTGTACCACCGAGTACCTTCCGACGATCAAGTTAGATTAGAGATCCGAGCAGAGTAACGGTCTAGTGGAGTAAAAAATGGCTTACTTGAACCGTTTTAAGAAGGGGCTTATATAGCGGTGGCAGCAGGCGAGGCAGGCGCGAGAATCATGCCGGCCGTTACGCTCCCGACGTCACGCCCGCGGGAAGAGTGGGACCTCCCATTAATGATGAAACAGGCTCGTTAATGAGGGATCGTTGTGGCGTGGAACGTGGGATGTGGCTGGCAGAGATCTCGCGCATGGCAAGATTCACGGGGTGGTGGTTACGCTTGCCAGCGGTGCTGTTGGTCGGTTGATGAGACCGAGGAAGATGACCTCGGTGGGAGAGCTCGCGGACGAGCGGGAGAGCCGAGGTATCTTGGTTCTGCAGTAGCTCGGAGATGACTTGTGAGGCCGAGGAGGCCAGTTGTGCAGCGGGCTCGGAGGCAAGCTGGCGTTCGCTCGGCAGGACGAGCGTAAGTGTGGTCTGGTCAGCCACTGTAAGTCCTTTCTTGCATGCTCTGGGACACGTCATCTGCCACGTGTCCTGATCTGGGAGACCACCGATATCGAGCATCATCAAAAAGCAAAATTAATTTTCAAAATTCTAAGATCTTTTGATAATTGGATATTTTAAATTGTTGTGATAGTTAATTTTTGTTAAAATAATTTTAAGTAATCACTAATAATTAATTGGTATTAAATCTCATGCTTAGCACGTGCAAAAACCTAGTGTCTATAATATCAATTATAAATAGGTAAATTGTTGAAAACCCTCGATCATTTTAAAATTTGTCAGAAAAACCCTGAGCCTTACCATTTAGTAGAAAAACCTCTTGGCCCATGAAGAATTCCCTGAAATACTTGATTTGAGAGAGATTTTATATGCGCTTTCAAAGGATAAATCAAAGAATTGTTAACCGCAATCAAGAACGGCGTCGCTTGGTAGCTAGCCGGTGAGTACGGGTCAGTCCATAGGGATTTTGTGTATTCCCAATTTGTTCTAACGAGTTAATTCCAATTGGTGTTGGATTGATTATTACTAAAAACTAATGTTGATTTAAACTAGGATTAAAACCTTGCTAGGGTTAGGTTTAGGTTAAGTTTGGAAATTTAAGATTTCTTACCGCTTTCAATGCCCTAATTTAGATCTATTTAGGTGTTATGGTAATAATTAATAAAGGGGATTAGCACGATCGGGAAGAAACGATATTTCTTCCTCTAAGTCCTTGTCCGTCCTTTCTTAATTGTTACCCTAACCTCTATGGAAAACATGCACAACCGGTCTTTTAAACTACGGTATCACCGTTACCTCATGGGGTAGGATGCCGTAGTGAGCGGTGTGTGTATGTATGCATGGAGTCCTATAAAAAATATGCGATGGGCAAGAAAGGGGTGAGAGATTTTCATTTCTCAAACCTTTCCTATTCCTAACCCTAACAAGTGAGGAACTACTCATTCGTTAGGGAATTGATAAAAAGATACATTTTTATGAGTTTTCAATTCAATAACCTAATTATCTAAGCTATGGAAGATGAATAAAAGTTCTAAGCTAATTAATTAGGACAGATAATAAAATCTATACTAGGGCAGAAGAGAATTTAAGAACTAGGGCAAGGTAAAAAAAATCTACTTACTTTATTCGATGCACTCTTCAAAGCATTACAATGAATTCTGAATTTTTCCAATAAAAAGAGGCATACCTCAAAAAGAGGTTTAGAGTTTCTATTTATAGATCATAGAAACCCTAGGGTTACATTCGATTCATATCTGCATTTACAATTTTACCCTAAAGAAGCCTAGTCAACGCACCGCCACACCTTCAAAGTTCGTACCGACATGTGCCTAGCACGGCCGTGGATTCGCGGCCATATGCCCTGTTTGGCTATGGATCCGGGGCCATTTGGTGGTCTTGTTGGCTGAATTTCTCTGGGCTGCTTCTGGTTGCATTTGTCTTCTTGTTTCTTCACTTGGTTTCTCAGATTGTCATCTAGTTCTCTTCCAGATTTCCACAGTGCATAATGTCGTGGACTTTTACCTTTTGCTTCGTGTCGAAGTCTTTAACCTTGTGCTACCTTTGTACTATATGAAATTGTCCATTGATCTTTATTTATTCTTCAAACTGTAGGCATGATCAAGATCCTTCCATTTGTTGGTCGTAGTCTCACTTTTGTATCGTCTTTTCATCATTTTCACTGTTTTTATTCCGAGAACCTGTAACCTGCAACTATGTAGCAGACATGGATCAAAAGCACCTGTTTATTTGTAAAATGAATAGGAATGGGGATTATAATAATGCAAAATTATGATATGAACAAATACCCCCAAACCTATCTTTTGCTCGTTCTCGAGCAAAAACTAGTTTTATTCTCGAAAAAGACCCAGCCTCACTTTCGCAAGGAAACGCGATTGCACTGAGCTCGTGCGACAAGTCGTTAAACCACTAGGTGTCCCTAGTAGGAGGAGTGTTGTCTCCTGAGGGTTTTCAGCGGATACTGCCCACAAAATCCTATCAATTCGGCCTATTGACATTTATTCTCCAATAAGGTTTTCTAACAAGAAACTCTATTATTGCAACACCTTAGAATGTGTTTTGTAGCTAATTATATTTTTTATATATAGTTTTTAATAAAAAGTTTACCAAATTAAGTTTTAAATATTTTATCCTATTTATTGAGTATTTTATTAGATTTTTCCTAGGCTTGCACACACTTGTGCATGATAACTAGGGTTGTTTGGGGGGGGGGGGTTTAACCATGATTAGCAATCATGGTTAACTAACCATTTTCCCTAATCTTGTTTAATTTTGTTTAGGTGCTTTTGGGTCTTTAATTGTATATGGTTGTTTTAAAAGTGAAAATGAATTTAAAAAGGGTTTTATTTTGAATTTTGTTTTGGGTATTGACCTTGGTGTGAGAGAGAGAGAGAGAGTGCATAATGAGGCATGATGGCTTTGCCCATGCCTTCATTAATGAAGAGAGAGAGAGAGAGGGGGGGTTGACTAATGCTAGATCTCATTTCCCTTTCCTTCTCATTCTCTCACTCTCATTCTCACACACAACACACACCCTCACACCCTCACAGCAGCAGCAACAGAAGACACAGCAGCAGCAACAGCAGTGACAACAACAACAACATCAGCTACAACTGCAACAACAACACCATCAACAACAGCAGCAAGAGAAGCTCCAGCAGCAGCTTCAGCAGCAGTCGAAGCAAGCAGCAGCACCATTAGCATCAGCACCAGGGGCAGCAACAACAACCTCAGCATCAACAACAACAACAGAAGCAGCAGCAGTGGCACCAGCATCAGCAACAGCTGCAGAAGCAAGCAGCAGTAGCAGCAACTGTAGCAGCAGGAGGCTCAGCAGCAGTAGCAACCCCTCACACACTTCTTCTCCTGCCTTCTAGGGTTCTTTAGGGTATATTTTCTGAACCCATATTCCTTTTGCTTAGCTTGTGTGCTAATTGGTGTCGGTTAGTGTTAATTAGCTAGTTTAGTGCTAATTAAGGTGATATGTGTGAAATGTTGTTTAAGCGATGATTGTGTTGGTTAACCGAGATTATTTTAGTGTTATTAGGGTCACTTCAACTGAGAAATAACCCAGATTTCACTAAAATACCACAAGGTTTGTGTTTCGTGCTAAATTAGCGTTTTGATGCGATATTTGTGACTTATGAGATCTGCTTTTGACCCGTGGCCTTCAGGACAAAATTGAGGAAACTGGGGCATGTACACTAGATATAGACACCACCACCAAAACACGAGCCCTTATTTCCCTACCCAGGCCGCAGATTTAATGTGTTTGGCCGCAAATTGCGGCCAAGAAGGGGGCTGGGGTGTTGGGGTCTTGGCTAGGATTGTCTGTAGGGTTGTCTAGTGTTTTGGCATGTCTAGTTTTGTAAGATTTGACCTGTAGGAAAATCTGGGGCTATATATCGTATTTGGTGTTCGTTGTGGTTGCGCGATATGCGCGATACGTGAGTTGGTTCTGTGATCCAGCGTATCGCGGCGTGTCGCGATGGTTTTAGACGCGTATACACACGTTTTAGCGTATCGTGCACATGCGCGTTTAGTTCGCGACGCGAGTTTCTCGTTTTGATTCGATATCGCGTTTTGCGAGATATTTGGCTTATATATAATTTCCATGTTTTATTTGCAGGTTTGCAGGCAGGGACTACGGACACTGCTACCGGGAGGAGCAGATGGTAGGATTCACCTAGCGTGGATTGTAGGTGAGTAGATTTAACATCTACAGGGGAATCACCCACATGGCGTTATGCGTCTGGGTTAGAATTCAAATACCTGTCGCATATTCTACGTCATTGTTAGAATTGCGCCTTTACTGTTTTCCTTGATATAGTTGTACTGTGACTAGCAGCCGTAGGACACTGTACATATTATTGACGGTTCATGTTGCACGAGCACGGATTGTATGCTACACACACATCGTCAATAATTGCCATGTCACACACAACCCCTTAGTGATACTATATTGCTTATCATACATGACATCTAGCTTATCGGTATACCTGTAGTGTATCTTACCATTAGTGATAGGTACATATACACCTTGCGATACAGCTACAGGTATACCATGCACATATTTTACTTATAGGTAGATACCTATACTTAGCTGTACCTTATTGATTTTTGCATACATCTGGTTTCAGCTATATACTTTCATTTACATGCTCGCATTCAGATATATCGCATATATTTATTTCTGGATTTGCGCATTGTTTATTTGGATTTTACATGATGTTTTCGGGATTTGGGAACCGCGGGAGTTCATGAAATTATGCATACATTGAAAACCCGGTTTCCTTGATATGATATTTGCGCAGCCACCATGAGATTTATCGGTTCTGATTATATACTCCATACGAGGTGTGGTTGCCGTATGAGGGTACATGGTGGGACCCGGTATGGTTCCCCTCGGTAAGAAGATCGATGGATTTTGCCGATTGAGCCTGGAGGCGGGCGAGTACCTATCGGTGACAGTACCCATGACTCGGCGGGGGATCACGGAGACACCGCTGGGAGTCATGTACGTATGCATACGTCGAAAGGCGAGGGTCAGAGCTAAGAACTCGTGTTTTCGGGATAGCGTATGATACGTGATCAGGATTTCTATGTCGATGCTTGGCACATTGTTTTCATGATATTTCTTTTAATACCTTTGTATATATAACAGGGGATTTAGCCGTTGTTATATATACCCTTACACCAATATTAGTGGAATGGGACGCTAATATATGTGTATTGCCCCCATCATATTTTATTTATGTATATATATATATAGGATGTTAGAAATTAATTGTGATTCGACTTGGGATATAGGTGATTCATTGAGATTGGATATTGGATATGAAAGAGATTGATAATTTGTACATTCGGGATGTAGGAGAGCTATTCGATATTGTACATTGAGATCATGTGAGACTTATATGACGTGAGAGCCCAGTTTGGGGGCTGATTGGAGGATTTGGGGATTTGAGTGTCTTGATGGATTGTGATCCTACCACGATATTAGGTTTCCGTGGAAATGACATATTCCCCCCTATACCTCACACTTATATATTCTTTGCACAGATTCATATATTGGTAGTACCTGTTAGTGTACCCTTATGATAGTTGCATATTTGCTTTCTCATGTCCCTATTGCATAGTAATTGCATACTATTATCATGTCATCATTGCTTCATATATTGATTGTACCTGCTAGTGTTCATTTCCATTTCCTTGCATTCACATGACATGTTATTACTGTAATCGCATATCTTAGATTTATGCTGTACGTACATTCCTGCGATTATCTGCATATGTTATCTACTATTCACGAGTTGGCAACTCACCCCCGTTGTGCCACAGGTGTTTCAGGTTGTTCCCCAGAGTAGTCGAGGCAGGCTATCCAGTATTCAGCTATCTTCTGTTGCTACAGATATCACATCATCTCACAGTATACCGTTTTGCTTAGGTGGATTGGATGATTATCTGTATTTCATATTGTACATTCGTTGTATTTTGTACTCTCCATCTACTATTGTATTGTTGACTTAGAGACTTGGTGAGGACGATATTGTATATTATTGTGGATTTGTTGTCTTTTATATACAGCTTTCTCTCTATTGCCTCTTATTTCTTCGCTACGGCGTCGTATATTTATGATGTTATTGTTTTCCGTCTTGAGCTAGTTTTTACAAAAAGGGGGTGTTGCCAAATTTTAAAGAAAGAAAGTAAGACTTTTAAAGAATTTGGGTTGCGATTTCAAATGTTTCAAAAACTATATTATCTTTTCCGTATTTTTCTTGGTTTAGATTTTCGGGTTTTGGCTTTCTTTTAGTACGTTACGTCTTTAGGCGTTGCGTAGTATTAGGGCCGTCACGGGCAAATTTTGGGTCGTGACAAACTTGGTATCAGAGCGCTAGGTTTTACCTTTCGGAGTGTAGGATGACCTTAGTATGATGGAGTAGGTAGCTTAAGCAGAGTAACGTAGTGTGTGTATGTCTGCAGCATACCCACGGTGCAGTGCTTTGCATTAAGTGACCTAAGTACAATTTGCTTGAAATTCCTTCCTTGATGATTCATATCCTTAAGATTCGATTCCTTATTCTCATCGAATCTTATATGTATTTATAGCCTTGCCGCCGATGACTATGGGGACTCAGTGTGATGCAGCGAGGGCCGAGGTCAGAGTTGGCTCTGGTGAGACGAGTACTGTCCAGGATGGCACTCTAGTTGCACAGGTGCAGACGGATCAGCCTACGACATATACTATGGATAGACTTTTGACAGAGATGCAGGACTTCCGCCAGACTATGAGTTCTTTGGTTGATGTCGTTCGGGAGCTACGACAGGAGGTTGTCACCCCTGTTACTCAGTTGTCAGTTACGATCAGCATGCAGCAGTCCGTCACCTACATAGCACCAGTGGTTGCAGCTCCAGTTGACGAGGCACATACTCCAGAGGCTCAGAAAGTGCCAGGACAGTGGAGGACTCGTACCAGTGTACCAGCCCAGAGGCAGAGGTTTGGTCGTCAAGACAGATTTCGTGGCCGTCGCGAGAGTAGCAGAGGCTTAGGACGAGGACAGTCGTTCAGCTCTCATCCCCAGGATGGTCAGCAGTCAGCGCGTGGATGTTTTCGATGCGGGAGCTTTCAGCACTTCGTCAGGGATTGTTCCTTAGCACCTCGTCAGAGTCGTATTCAGAGAGGCCGTGGACGTGGAAGATTCGCTCAGAGGGCTCAGTCTACCAGAGGAGTTCAGCCAGTTGCGGGTAGAGGGCAGACACAGGAGTTTGCTTCTACTCATCGGGACGCGCAGACGTCCAATATGGAGTTTTCAGGTACCCTTGATTTATATGTTCCTTGATGTATTCGTTTGTTCTTTATGCTTGTACCGTGGTTGGGTAGATTAGTCGTAGTTGTGCTAACTTCTGTCAGCGATTCTTTTGTTGCGCGACACGTATTCAGTTGTGTGCCAATCGGATAGGAGATAGAGATTCGTCCATCGTCTCGATCCTTCTAGAGATATTGGGTTTGACGTTCTCCTGGGCATGGACTGGTTAACTACGTGCTAGGCGTCTGTGGACTACCGTGAGGAAACAGTCAGGTTTGTTTCCCCGGCAAGTCAGTTCTTGTTGTGCAGGTGGATAGATGTGCCGCCTCTCACAGCTTGAATTCAGCCTTTTTCGTTAGTCGGCTTCTGAGGAGATGTCATGGATTCTTGGCGTTCATTTGTGATACTGGAGCCACAGTGGGATTGTTGGGCTGGGTCCCTTTCGTGCGAGAGTTTTTCCGACGTTGTTCCGGATGAGCCGGCAAAGCTTGGGAGCTTAAGGATCAGCTGCAGAGTTGTGGTTTGGGGAGGTTTGTGCGTCTGAGTGTTTCACTTTTGGAGGCTCCTATTTCTGTTCGTCAAGGAGGAAGACGGCAGTTTGAGGTTGTGTATCGACGGATCGTCAATTGAACCGGCTTATGGTGCGGATAGGTATCCTTCACCTTGCCGTGACGATTTCTTTGATCAGCTCCAGAGTGCGAGACATCTTCTAAGTTTGTTCGGGATCAGGTCATCATTATTGCAGATTCGGGGTGATGGCATTCCGAATACTGCCTTATGCGTGCGACCGGCTTTCGGTGTTTTTGTGAGTCATTGGATTCACTGATGCCCTAGCAGCATTCGTAGATGTGATGAACCATATTTCTGCAGGCCGTTCCCCGACCAGTTATTGTTGTGTTATTTACGACATTCTGGTCTATCTAATGTGTCTTGAGGAACAGGAGCAGCACTTGAGGATTTGTTATGCAGATACTGGGAGAGCACCAGCAGTTTGCTAAATTCTCGGGGTGTTTCTTCAGGCTTGTTTGGTTTTGACACCTAGGTCTTGTAGTCACGGGAGACGGTTTCGTATGGTTCCGAGGGAGATCGTGGCCGTGCAGCTTAGATCCAGACATGTATGCAGGATGGAGATTCGCAGATGGTTGGGCTTAGTAGGTTTTTACCGCCGTTTCGTGCAGGATTGCTAGAGTAGTGCTGCACCGTCGACTGAATGGACCGGAAGGGAGGTTTCTTTTCTGTGGACTGAGGCATGTGTACGGAGTTTTCGGCAGTTGAAGATTCTGTTAAACAACTGCATCAGTTCTTTCTTTGCTTTTGGTTCGGGCGACCTTGTTGTTTAACTGTAATGTTTCTTGAGTGGGCTCGATTGTGTACTGAGGTGACACTATAGAGTTATCACTTTTGCTTCCCTACATCTGGAGGGAGTACGGGGAGGATATTCCACTCATGATCTGGAGATGACCGCGGTGGTTTTGCGTTGGAGATTTGGAGACACTATTTGTTTGAGAGTCGTGTCAGATTTTCCACGGACCACTAGAGCTTAATGAACATCTTCCTGCAGCGGATTTTGATTGTTGTGATAGTCTTCTGTAGATTTACAGTTCGTGTGTGATCGTTGAGTACAGCATAAGTTCTTTTCTACGGAGGGGACAGCTTGCTCATGTCCGCGCCCGACCACTTTCCTTAAATCGTTTTCGTGAGACACTGCCCGCCGATACTCGTTCGTCAGTGATACTTGAGCATACTCGGCTGGGTAATGATTCGGAGTCCTTGATTGTGGCAATGATGTGCTAAGTTAGGGACACGTTTGTGTACCTGACATCATCGGGTAGAGACGTGTAATCCTAGAACATGCACATCTGTCAACTCTCCCTATGCATTCAAGTTCCACCAACATTTAGCGTGACTTGTGAGATAGTTACGGGTGGACAGGGATGTAAAGAGAAGTTTTAAGTTTCGTTTCAAGGTGTCTATCTTGTTGTGTGTTTGGGTCGAGCATCTGAGGCCGGCTGGAGAGTTGCAATCTTTAACCGTTCCGAAGTAGGAGTGGGAGCAGATCTCCACGAATTTCGCTATGGTTTCTACCCAAGTTTAGTCAGGGTGTGACTCCATTCGGATTCTTGTCGTCCGGTTATACTCAGTTTGCTCAGTTGTTTTTTTTAAGTGGTGTGTTTGTTTTGATTGTTGTCAGCAGTTGGGGATCGTCACTCGGCATCGTTAGGGTTCTCCTTCGATAGCTGTTATCAAGAGACACTCCAATTGGCCACCTTTAGGTTTAGGGGTTAGGTCGTGTCGATCACCAGTCTGTTGTCTTTCTGACTCTGCGTAAGTAGGACTTTGGACCCCAGCTAGTCTTGAGATTTCGGAGATGGTCCAGTTGTGTTAGGTCAGGATGGGAATTGTCCATTGCGAACTGAGGTCTTATGCCGACTGTGTTGGTCATAGACTCGAGTTCACAGGGACAGATCATGTATTCCTACGGACTTTCCGATGAATGACGTGTTGGATTTTGGGAAGTTTGTCCCAGGATTGTAGGTCCTTTCGAGATCCTATAGGCGAGTTAGTTTTGTTTCCTTTAATTTGGCACTTCCGCCCAGATTATTGGATTTTCACCCCGTATTCCTTGTGATGATACTTTACAATTACCTTCTTGACCTTTCTCACATGATCTGGCACCAGAGCTTTTTGCTTGGACGCGATCTTTCGTTCACCAGCAGCCAGTTGTGTTAATGGCCCGGCAGGTGGAGAAACGTCGGTCAAGGGTCTTGCCATCTGTGAAGGGTTTTCTTGAGCGTAGCCGTATAGTGAGATAGTCACTTGGAAGGCTGCGAGCGAGATTTGAGAGTTGTAATCTTCTCTTTGAATGTACGTATAGTATATTTTTTTTAAAATTCGGGGACGAATTTCTTTTAAGGGGGGTAGATTGTAACACCTTAGAATGTGTTTTGTAGCTAATTATATTTTTTATATATAGTTTTTAATAAAAAGTTTACCTAATTAAGTTTTAAATATTTTATCCTATTTATTGAGTATTTTATTAGATTTTTTCTAGGCTTGCACACACTTGTGCATGATAACTAGGGTTGTTTTGGGGGGGTTTAACCATGATTAGCAATCATGGTTAACTAACCATTTTCCCTAATCTTGTTTAATTTTGTTTAGGTGCTTTTGGGTCTTTAATTGTATTTGGTTGTTTTAAAAGTGAAAATGAATTAAAAAAGGGTTTTATTTTGAATTTTGTTTTGGGTATTGACCTTGGTGTGAGAGAGAGAGAGAGTGTATAATGAGGCATGATGGCTTTGCCCATGCCTTCATTAATGAAGAGAGAGAGAGAGAGGGTTGACTAATGCTAGATCTCATTTCCCTTTCCTTCTCATTCTCTCACTCTCATTCTCACACACAACACACACCCTCACACCCTCACAGCAGCAGCAACAGAAGACACAGCAGCAGCAACAGCAGTGATAACAACAACAACATCAGCTACAACTGCAACAACAACAGCATCAACAACAGCAGCAAGAGAAGCTCCAGCAGCAGCTTCAGCAGCAGTCGAAGCAAGCAGCAGCACCATTAGCATCAGCACCAGGGGCAGCAACAACAACCTCAGCATCAACAACAACAACAGAAGCAGCAGCAGTGGCATCAGCATCAGCAACAGCTGCAGAAGCAAGCAGCAGTAACAGCAACTGTAGCAGCAGGAGCCCCAGCAGCAGTAGCAACCCCTCACACACTTCTTCTCCTGCCTTCTAGGGTTCTCTAGGGTATATTTTCTGAACCTATCTCTCTTTTGCTTAGCTTGTGTGCTAATTGGTGTCGGTTAGTGTTAATTAGCTAGTTTAGTACTAATTATGGTGATATGTGTGAAATGTTGTTTAAGCGATGATTGTGTTGGTTAACCTAGATTATTTTAGTGTTATTAGGGTCACTTCAACTGAGAAATAACCTAGATTTCACTAAAATACCATAAGGTTTGTGTTTCGTGCTAAATTAGCGTTTTGATGCGATATTTGTGACTTATGAGATCTGCTTTTGACCCGGGGCCTTCAGGACAAAATTGAGGAAACTGGGGCATGTACACTAGATATAGACACCACCACCAAAACACGAGCCCCTATTTCCCTACCCAGGCTGCAGATTTAATGTGTTTGGCCGCAAATTGCGGCCAAGTAGGGGGCTGGGGTGTTGGGGTCTTGGCTAGGGTTGTCTGTAGGGTTGTCTAGTGTTTTGGCATGTCTAGTTTTGTAAGATTTGACCTGTAAGAAAATCTGGGGCTATATATCGTATTTGGTGTTCGTTGTGTTTGCGCGATACGCACGATACGTGAGTTGGTTCTGTGATCCAGCGTATCGCGGCGTGTCGCGATGGTTTTAGACGCGTATACACATGTTTTAGCTTATCGTGCACACGCGCGTTTAGTTCGCGACGCGAGTTTCTCGTTTTGATTCGATATCGCGTTTTGCGAGATATTTGGCTTATATATGATTTCCATGTTTTATTTGCAGGTTTGCAGGCAGGGACTACGGACACTGCTACCGGGAGGAGCAGATGGTAGGATTCACCTAGCATGGAGCGTAGGTGAGTAGATTTAACACAGGGGAATCGCCCGTATGGCGTTATACGTCTGGGCTAGGATTCAAATACCTGTCGCATATTCTACGTCATTGTTAGAATTGCGCCTTTACTGTTTTCCTTGATATAGTTGTACTGTGACTAGCAGCCGTAGGACACTGCACATATTATTGACGGTTCATGTTGCACGAGCACGGATTGTATGCTACACACACATCGTCAATAATTGCCATGTCACACACAACCCCTTAGTGATACTATATTGCTTATCATACATGACAACTAGCTTATCGGTATACCTGTAGTGTATCTTACCTTTAGTGATATGTACATATACACCTTGCGATACAGCTACAGGTATACCATGCACATATTTTACTTATAGGTAGATACCTATACTTAGCTGTACCTTATTGATTTTTGCATACATCTGGTTTCAGCTATATACTTTCATTTACATGCTCGCATTCAGATATATCGCATATATTTATTCCTGGATTTGCGCATTGTTTATTTGGATTTTACATGATGTTTTCGGGATTTGGGAACCGCGGGAGTTCATGAAATTATGCATACATTGAAAAACCCGGTTTCCTTGATATGATATTTGCGCAGCTACCATGAGATTTATCGGTTCTGATTATATACTCCATACGAGGTGTGGTTGCCGTATGAGGGTACATGGTGGGGCCCGGTATGGTTCCCCTCGGCAAGAAGATCGATGGATTTTGCCGATTGAGCCTGGAGGCGGGCGAGTATCTACCGGTGACAGTACCCATGACTCGGCGGGGGATCACGGAGACACCGCTGGGAGTCATGTACGTATGCATACGTCGAAAGGCGAGGGTCAGAGCTAGGAACTCGTGCTTTCGGGATAGTGTATGATACGTGATCAGGATTTCTATGTCGATGCTTGGCACATTGTTTTCATGATATTTCTTTTAATACCTTTGTATATATAACAGGGGATTTAGCCGTTGTTATATATACCCTTACACCAATATTAGTGGAATGGGACGCTAATATATGTGTATTGCCCCCATCATATTTTATTTCTGCATATATATATATAGGATGTTAGAAATTAATTGAGATTCGACTTGGGATATAGGTGATTCATTGAGATTGGATATTGGATATGAAAGAGATTGATAATTTGTACATTCGGGATATAGGAGAGCTATTCGATATTGTACATTGAGGTGATGTGAGACTTATATGACGTGAGAGCCCAGTTTGGGGGCTGATTGGAGGATTTGGGGATTTGAGTGTCTTGATGGATTGTGATCCTACCACGATGTCAGGTTTCCGTGGAAATGACATATTCCCCCCTATACCTCACACTTATCTATTCTTTGTACAGATTCATATATTGGTAGTACCTGTTAGTGTACCCTTATGATAGTTGCATATTTGCTTTCTCATGTCCCTATTGCATAGTAATTGCATACTATTATCATGTCATCATTGCTTCATATATTGATTGTACCTGCTAGTGTCATTTCCATTACCTTGCATTCACATGACATGTTATTACTGTAATCGCATATCTTAGATTCATGCTGTACGTACATTCCTGCGATTACCTGCATATGTTATCTACTATTCACGAGTTGGCAACTCACCCCCGTTGTACCACAGGTGTTTCAGGTTGTTCCCCAGAGTAGTCGAGGAAGGCTATCCAGTATTCAGCTATCAATTTTTGCTACAGATATCGCATCAGCTCACAGTATACCGTTTTGCTTAGGTGGGTTGGATGATTATCTGTATTTCATATTGTACATTCGTTGTATTTTGTACTCTCCATCTACTATTGTATTGTTGACTTAGAGACTTGGTGAGGACGATATTGTATATTATTGTGGATTTGTTGTCTTTTATATACAGCTTTCTCTCTATTGCCTCTTATTTCTTCGCTACGGCGTCGTATATTTATGATGTTATTGTTTTCCGTCTTGAGCTAGTTTTTACAAAAAGGGGGTGTTGCCAAATTTTAAAGAAAGAAAGTAATACTTTTAAAGAATTTGGGTTGCGATTTCAAATGTTTCAAAAACTATATTATCTTTTCTATATTTTTCTTGGTTTAGATTTCTGGGTTTGGCTTTCTTTTACTACGTTACGTCTTTCGGCGTTGCTTAGTATTAGGGCCGTCACGGGAAAATTTTGGGTCGTGACAATTATCTTCAACTGAGAAATTATCAACCCATATTTTTTATGCTTCCTTATCATTTAACTTAAGATTGTATATGTTTTGTAAATTTACTTAGCTTTTAGCATCTTTTGAATTTTTCTTCTAAGGTTTCATCTCAACTTAGGAATTTTTATCATCTCTACTAAACATATAAGTCCTATGTTTCATTCATATCTCTCTTCTAAACCCCAATCACATACCCTTACGTGTGTGTAATATCATCCCTACACTTGGAAATTCAATTCAAGCTATCATACTCTTGTCCATTGTCCAAAGTACTTTTAATTGGTGAATTTTTAGATGAAATTGCTCACACATTCTTCATGCGACCGTTAATACTTTTTGACGCACCAACGACCGATTACAAAATGTGTTTGCACATTAAGGCGTAATTCCTAGTCTTGTAACACCTAAGGCTTTAGCAGTGACTCCCAAACCAGTTGGTCTAAGGCACTAAGTGATAAAGCACCCTCGCTAAATATTTTTTTATTTAGCAGCCTTAAGTAATTACAAAAACCAGTGTTAATTTTTTATCTCTTTATTCACACTTGTATTTTTATTTTATTTTCCTTCATACTAAGGACTTTAGATAAGAGCATTTCAAGGTCTTTTCTACTATTCCAAGTTTCAAGGTTCGTGTTTGTGCAATTTGTAGGGTATATATTTTCAGAATTTAAACATAAGCTTAGGAATCATTTTTCAGACTTATACTTTAATAAAAATATCAATACTTTTCCCTTATTTTAACTTAACCCAAGAAGTGAACTCGAAATTTGCCTATTTCTAAATAAACTACAAAGACATATAGTTTCTACCGTTAAATTTTAAGAAAGTTTATTTTTAGGGTTTTTAATTTACTAGGTCTAAGAACTAGTTGTTTCTAGCTAGTTAACCTTTTTGTCAAACTCAAGTCAATTATGGCCAACATTGATTGTTTTAATTTTTATAATTTTTCAAAATTTTCAGTTTTTATTTGATTTTTATTTTTCTAATTTTTTTATTTTCAATTTTTTTTTCAATTTTTATGATTTTTATATAAGGATGCAATGCAGAATTTAAACATGCAAAAGAAGAAGAAAAAATATATACAAAAATTAAAAAAATTATGCAATGCAAAAGATAACTATTTACAACCACCAACTCCCCCAAACTTATCACAAGCAGTGCCCTCACTGCTCGGCCCCACGCCGTGTCCTTGAGCATGAACGGGAACGCTCAGCCCTACCCAGCAGGGTTCGAATCCCCTGCTCTACCTCCGTCAACCTCCTATCGTGCTCCCTCAATATCGCCCTCAACTCCTCTATGCCCCTCACAGCTCGTCGCATCAAATGTGCATGTTCTAAAGGGGTCATTTCTCCTTCTCTCGCGGTCGAGCTAGAGCTAGGTGTGCGGGCGGGCACGTGCTTCGCCGGTTCAGTCCTCGACCACACATCCGTCAATCGTGAATAGGACGTAGAAACGCCCTCAATAAGAGGCCTGCCAGGTATGCCTTCATGCATGTAAAATTTGAACTCCTCCACTGGGAGGAAATATCGACATAATTGTGTAACAAGCATTGGGCAAGGGTAATTTGCGGCTCGTTTGCCCTCACCTATAGAGTTTAGCAAAACTGTGCACATGTCGAAACGGGGGTTTCTTGTTATGAGGGTATGCATAATATGCAATGAGGGTGTAAAAAATGTAGTGTTGTGAGAGCTTCCAAAAGTATTATTTTATGCCCACCGGCACACAGTTAAAACATTTGAGAAAAGGGTTCTCGCTTGGATCCACTTCCGCGGCTCCCTTGAGCAATCGTTGCCCATCAAGGGCATGTAATCCTCAAATTGTAAAGGTTGGTCATGTGCGGGTATCCGAGAGATTAATGTGACTTCGTGTATAATATCTCTATCGATGATAATTTCCCTATCACCCCACTGCAGTTTAATTAACCCGAATTGGGTGAGACACCCATCTTCTATACACTCGTAAAAACGAGTGACTAATTCCGGAAGTGCATAAATGTTATGGTGATTGTATATCAAATAGTTCCAACCCCTACGCGCTATTTCGTTCGCAAAATAACTACCGTACACCTCGTGTGAAAATACTTGTGAAAAATCACGTTCAAGTTGCATGCTGTATGCTATCAGGTGATCTACAGATCTAGAAATTTAAAAACAGAGAAGGATTTGAAAGATCGAACCTCCCCTGAAAAAAAAGGAGACGAAGATGTCAGGAGGCGGCGGAAGCGCGGCGGGAGGGTGGCTCGTGCGGCGGTTCCGCGGCTGGCGGAGGAGATCGCTCTGCAGAAAATTAGGGCGGCGGCGCTAGGGTTTTTAGAAGATGAAAATTAGGGTTAGTGAAAACAGGGGGGTCCGGGTTCTTTATATAGGGGGAAATGATGGATATTTGCAAATAAACCCCTCTAAAAAGAGGAAATTATTTGCAAATATAAATTTTATTTTATTTATTTAATCTGTAAATTTACAAAAATACCCAAAAAAATTTTTATTTTCAAAATAATTTTTTATTTTTATTTTATTTTGTATTTATATATTTACAAATGATACATACCCCCAAACTTGTGGGAAACAAAGTTTTGGCTAGATGATCGAAAATTTGGGGGTAAAATGGAGGAAGATCAGTCAGTGTAAATCGGCTCCTGCAAAAACAGGAGCTCCTCCGACGGGTTCGCAGTGAGGAACGGTTTGAGCCGATGTCCGTTTACTTTAAATAAAGTACCGTCCTTCGGGTTTTCAAGATCTACTGCATCGTGCGGATATACAGTGCATACCAAAAACGGCCATTTCCATCTAGATTTGAGCTTGCCGGGGTGGAAGTGTAACCGAGTGTCATATAGCAAAACCTGTTGACCAGGTTTAAAAGTTTTGCGCATAAGGTGTTTGCCGTGGAACACCTTTGTTCGGTTTTTAACAATTACCGCATTTTCGTAGGCCTCATCCTGCAGCTCATCTAGTTCATTCAATTGCAGACTTCTATTGCTGCCCGCATCTCCCTTTGATAAGTTCAACTCTTTAATCGCCTAAAATGCCTTGTGCTCAATTTCAACTGGGAGGTGGCAAGCCTTCCCATAAACAAGCCGGTATGGAGACATGCTAAGATCGGTCTTGTAAGCAGCACGGAATGCCCATAGTGCATCAATCAGTTTGTGTGACCAATCTTTACGGTTTTTAGAAACCGTTTTCTCCAAAATTTGTTTAATCTGCCGATTTGAAACCTCGGCTTGCCCACAAGTTTAGGGATGATAAGGTGTTGACAATTTATGAGTAATGGAGTATTTGTGCATTAAGGACTCAAAAGTCCTATTACAGAAGTGAGATCCATTATCACTTATAATTGCTCGAGGATGCCCAAACCGAGAAAAGATATTTTCTTTAAGAAATCGAACGACAACCTTGTTGTCATTCGTTCGGCTGGGCATAGCCTCGACCCATTTTGACACATGGTCAACAGCCAAAAGAATATACATATTCCCAAAGGAATTGGGAAATGGTCCCATGAAGTCTATTCTCCAAACATCAAAAATATCCACAACCAAAATTGGTTGGAGCGGCATTTCATTTCTCCGCGATATCCGGCCCAAGTGTTGGCACCGGGAGCATGTCTTGCAGTATTCGTATGCATCTTTAAGAGTCGTGGCCAGTAGAAACCACACTGCAAGATTTTTTCTGCTGTCTTCTTGGGGCCAAAGTGCCCGCCACATGCTTGATCGTGGCAAAAAGACAGTACACTCTTAAACTCGTTTTCTGGGACACACCGACGAATGATTTGGTCGGAACAGTATTTAAAGAGATACGGTTCATCCCAGTAAAAATGTTTTACTTGGGACAAGACTCGGAGTTTGTCCAGTTTCGACCAATCTTTAGGTATCAGTCTGGTGGCCAAGTAGTTTACTATATCAGCGAACCAAGGTTCGCATGACACGGTTAAGAGTTGCTCATCGGGAAAAACATCTTTAATAGGAATGTCAAGTGTGGGCGAAGAAGGAAGTCGTGAAAGGTAGTCGGCAACTACATTTTCACATCCTCTTTTGTCCCTTATGACAAGGTCAAACTCTTGTAGCAAGAGGATCCAACGTATTAGCTGCGATTTAGCATCCTTCTTCGCAAAAAGGTGGCGAAGAGCTGAATGGTCTGTGTAAACAATCACTGGAGAGCCGATTAAATAGGGCCGGAATTTTTCAAGTGCAAACACAACGGCTAAAAATTCTTTTTCTGTTGTTATGTAATTCAATTGGGCCTCATTTAATATTCGGCTAGCATAATAAATTACGTGCGGCATCTTATTAATGTGCTGTCCAAGAACAACGCCAATGGCGAAATCAAATGCGTCGCACATAATTTCAAATGGATGCATCCAGTCGGGAGATGAAAGAATGGGCGCAGAAATGAGTGAGTGTTTCAATGACTCAAACGCTTTCATGCTTGTTGATTCAAAATCAAAAGTGGTGTCCTTGACCAATAAAAGAGTTAAGGGTCTAGCTGTCTTGCTAAAATCCTTGATGAACCGTCTATAAAAACCGGCATGGCTAAGGAAGGCTCGGATGCCTTTGACGCATTTAGGAGGAGGAAGATTGGAAATGACTTCAATCTTGGCTTTATCAACCTCTATGCCATTTTGCGAGATGATATGTCCTAAGACAATACCCTCTCATACCATAAAGTGGCACTTCTCCTAATTTAAAGTGAGGTTCTTATCCCTACAGCGGGTAAGAACTGTGTCTAAGTGCAGCAAACACTCATCGAAGGAGTCACCGAAAATGGAGAAATCATCCATAAAAATCTCCAAAAATTTCTCCACCATGTCTGAGAAGATCCCCATCATACACTGCTTGAATGTAGCGGGTGCATTGCATAACCCAAAGGGCATGCAACGGTAAGCGAATATACCGAAAGGACAAGTAAATGTGGTCTTGTCTTGATCCTTTTTGGCGATAGGGACTTGATTATAGCCTGAATAGCCATCCAAAAAGCAGTAAAATTCGTGCCCAGCCAATCGTTCTAGCATTTGGTCAATAAAAGGTAAAGGAAAGTGGTCCTTCCTTGTCACGGCATTAAGTTTTCTATAGTTGATGCAAACTCTCCACCTAGTTTGGGTGCGAGTAGGTATTAACTCATTCGCCTCATTGGTTATGACCGTAGTGCCCGATTTCTTTGGGACAACATGAATGGGACTAACCCATTGGCTATCAGAGATAGAGTAAATGATACCACTATCAAGATATTTTACAATCTCCTTTTTAACACCCTCCTTCATTATGGGGTTGAGGCATCTCTGTAGATCCCTTACTGGCTTGGCATCATCCATCATATGTATATGATGTTCAACTATGAGGGGACTAATCCCCTTGATGTCCGCCATAGTCCAGCCAAAAGCTTGCCGGTTATTTTGTAAGACCATTAAAAGGGCTTTCTCTTGCTCGAAAGTTAGAGAGGCCGATATGATAACAGGAAGGGTCTCATTCTCACCTAGGTAAGCATATTTAAGGTGAGATGGCAAAAACTTGAGTTCGAGTTTTGGAGGTGAAACAATTGAAGGTAACATTGGTGCAACAGTCTCAAACTCGAAGGATTCCATCAATGGTTCAAATCGAGTGTAAGCAACCGAGTCAGATGGTTCAACTAACTCATCCAAAAAATCAAAAGACTCAAACTCGGGCGGTGAGTCTTCAAAATTGTCCAAAAAAGTGAAACACTCGTAGTCGTTTTCCGGCGTGAAAGCTGTGTCAGATTCTAGGAGGAACACACTAGAGGCGTCAAAACTGCTGTGATCGAACATAAATTTTTCAAGCTCACGGTCCTCCTGTGTGATCTCATGGATCGAGCAAACATCAAGTATACTAGTATTAGGCTCGGAGGGCTGATTCCCCAACTTAAAAATGTTGAGTTCAATTGTTATATTTCCAAAAGATAGGTTCATTGAACCATTACGACAATTGATCACCGCATTGGAAGTCGCAAGGAATGGTCGACCAAGTATCACCGGAATTTAACTCCGGGAGTTAGCTACAGGCTGTGTATCCATGACAATGAAATCAACGGGGAAAATGAAGTCCCCTACTTTGATCAACACATCCTCTAACTTACCCCTAGGATGTGTGATGGATCGGTCGGCCATTTGGAGAGTACAATGAGTGGGTTTAAGCTCTCCAACACCTAATTGTTCGTATACTGAATAGGGTAGCAAATTGACACTAGCACCAAGATCTAATAGTGCTCTATTGATTTTCTTATCCCCAATTGTTATCGAAATTGTAGGACAGCCGGGGTCCTTATGTTTTTGGGGGTAAAGATTGGACAAGAGCATGACTAACAGCACTAGCCACGAAAACTTTCTTTGGTACCTGCGATTTCCTCTTCTTGGTGCATAAGTCCTTTAAGATTTTCGCGTAAGAAGGGACTTGTTAGATTGCATCCAAGAGTGGTATGTTTATGCTAACCTGTTTGAACAACTCTACAATTTTCTCCATTTGTGGAATTGGTTTATTGGATCTCAACCTGTTTGGAAAAGGAACAATTTGAAAATTTGTTGAGTCCAATGTTTGTGGAGTAGATTGCTGAGTTGGAACGGATCCCCGTGTTGGTGTGTTTGTGAAGTGAGAAGTGGGTCCATTCGAATTAGAAGAAGTAGAGCTTTGTGAAGAATGAAGAATAGGCTCTAACGAAGAAGATGAAGATGAATAATAAGAAGAAGATGAAGAAGAAGAAGCACCGGCAGGGATGTCATCATTAATACCTACGTTATTGTGCAGCACTCTTCCTGATCTCAATGTGGTCACAGCATTTACATTATGATTTTGTTGTTCATAAGAAACATGTGCGTTGTGTGTGTGACCGGGATTTGGCAATGGTTGAGATGGAAGCTTTCCCTTTTCTCGCTCGCTCAACGCAGCATTTAGTTGTGCAATTTGGGCCTCAATTGATTTGATGCTTTGATCATGTGAAGCACTGTGTTGCACCAATGATTGAATGGAAGTCTCTAACCTTGCTACAGATTGTGTAGATTGTTTTAGAAACGGATCTAGACTTCTTTCTAGCGAGGTAACCTTATCATTATTCGGTTGAACAAAATTGTTTTGAGGATAAGAGTTGTTGGGCACAAAATTGTTCATTTGGTTTGGGTAAGATTGGGGTTGGAAAGGTTGCCGGTATTGAGTTTGTTGGGGTGCTTGTTGTTATGGAGGAGGAGGCCTTTGAAAGTTGTTGTTTCCTTGGAATTGTTGATTTTGATTCCAAGTAAAATTTGGGAGGCTCCTCCAACCAGGATTATAAGTTGAAAAGTATGGATCATTTCTTTGTCTTTGCTGAAAGGAAGCATTGACTTGATCTTGTCCTTGAATGTTCCCGCCAAAATTTTGGCTCAAAACCCGCTCCTTATAAAATAATAATGTTCCCCTCCGAACGGCGGCCGGGACGCGGACGTCTCGCCTGAGGTTCGGGGCAGATGCTAATTGGTGCTATCCGTCCACCTCTCCGAAGATGCCAAGTTGATTTATGGCACCATGTATCGAAGGTTTAGACGGATGCGTCCGATGTAGCAGACTTCGTCAGATTCCCCCTCGTTTGAGGGGTTTTTGATTGTGGGGACGCTCTTCCCTGCAGGCGTAAGCCCCTGCAGTTAATTACGCTACCGCATTGCGGTAACAACTTTCTCCTTCTCCAGATGGTCACTTCGTGTCGTGGGTGTTTATTTTGTATTTTGTTGCCCGTGGATTGTTTACGGAGACTGAATTATGTCGTCGCCCGTAGGGCGTGGACTAGTCCAAATCCGTATTATCTTAGATTTGGGTTTGGGGGTCTGGTTTGAGGATACGTCAGCCATACTCGAGGCTAAGATCGACTCAAACGTTTGTTAAGGATACGTTAGTCTAACTTCGTGACTAAGATCAACTTAACGGGATCGTTTAGATCCGACAAAGGAGCGTTTGGGCTTTATTGTTCCAGTTTAGGGACATAGTGGTCCATTAAATGTATGGCCGTCAGGACCCGTCACCTCTCCGACGACGTTGAAGGATTACAACGACGGATGTCAGAGGAGTTCAGAGATGTACCCTCGAGCCAGAGTTAATTGGGGGGATTCATAGTCCAGTCTGTTTGAAGGTTTAAGGATACGTTAGCCATCTTTGAGGCTAAGATCAACTTAAACGGGATCGTTTAGATCCGACAAAAGAGCATACGGGGCTCTATTGTTCTAGTTTAAGGACATTTCGGTCCATGGGTAGTTTAAGGACGTTGCGGTCCATTGTTAGTTTTAAGACATCTCGGTCAAGGTTAAGGACGTCGTAGTCCATGGGTTTAAGGACCCCACAGTCCATTGTTAGTTTTAAGACATCTCGGTCAAGGTTAAGGACGTCGTAGTCCATGGGTTTAAGGACCCCACAGTCCGGTATGTGCTCTGGATGCTTCACACGGGTTCACTGCCGTGCTCTGCGAGGACCAGGCTCCGCTATGGACGTTTTCCACGGGGTCGAAGAGCGACATTATCCGCGTTCCACGTAACCAGGAATTTTGCATTAGACACGGGTTTAAGGACCCCGCAGTCCATATCAATGTATGGTCGTCGGGACCCGTTACCTCTTTGAAGACATTGAGGGATTACAATGCCAAATATCAAAGGAGTGAAGAGATGTACCCTAGAACCGGAGTGGATTAAATAGTCCTTGGCCCAATTTGGGGTCAAGACCGATTAATTATGTTATGAGCCCATTGGCCCAGTTAATCACAAATTGAGGACTTATGGCCATCTTGGGCTAAGTCCAATCAGGAGAGGCTTTGCCTCCATCCATTTAGCCAATTGGGCCAAAGCCTAGTGTTAAACACTACAGAGCAATTAGTGTTGGACACTGGGAATGAGGTTGACAAGTTAGTGTTTAACACTAAAAGATAATCGGTGTTAAACACCAGCGACAAGGCTTTTCAAATTAGTGTTAAACACTAAAACAGATCAGTGTTGAACACTGGCAACAGAGCCCTCAAATTAGTGTTAAACACTAAGGCCCAACAGTGTTTTAACACTGAGTTCGGAAGTTTCAATTTAGTGTTAAACACTAAGGCAGGAGGGGTCACGTGGCAGCACGTGAGAGCGCCCTCCCTTCATTTATTCTGCTGAGATTATCGCATCTTTCAGAGCATCACGCGCCATCACGTGATGGGCATTCAAATGCCTATGTATAAAAGCTTCTGTCAAGGGTCGCGTGGGTCACGTGGGGTGCTGCCTCAAAGGGGTTTTCTATAGATCTCCTGGGGGGGTCACGTGGTGACACGTGACCCTGCCTCTATGTATATTATTTAGAGGATCTGTTAACCTTTTCTCAGGAATTAAATTCCTCGTAGGGTTAAACCCTGACAGTAATTTCAGAGGAATTAAATTCCTACTTCCTTTTGAAGACTTATATTCTGGAATAGAGTTGAACTCTGAATTTTCTGTAGGAATTAAATTCCTCATATATGTGAAGAACTGAATAGGGTTAAACCCTAATAAAAACTTTCTGTTAAATTTTGATTAAGGGAATTAAATTCCCTCTGTTTCAACAGAACTAGGTTCTTAATTAGGGTTAAACCCTGTTTCTTTCTGTTCTGAAGGAATTAAATTCCCATGATACAGGGTCAAGCCCTAATATTATTTTAAAGGAATTAAATTCCTATAGTTCTGTGAGAATTAAATTCTCGTGGTTGGATTCCCTCTCTATGTTTTGGATCTGCATGGCAGGATCTCGACCCATTGAGAATTAAATTCTCAACCTCAAGGGGAGATGTGCACTTTGCAGATCCTCTATCAAAGAGAGAAGAAATATGTTCTTCTGTTTTATATATCAGAGTTAAACTCTGTTGAGAATTAAATTCTCTTTTTCTTTCAAGGAGCTTTTCCCTTTCTTACCTAGGGTTTTCTTTTGCAGAAGATCCAAGTTTCTCAAAGTATCAAAGCTCTCTTCCTTTTCTTTTTCTCTCCTTGTCTCTGTATGTCTCCTTTTTTCTTTTTTGTATCTCTTGGCTCCTATTTATAGGAGAAGAAGCCGAATCAATCAGTTTTTGATGAATCTTCATTGAGAGATTTGATTTGCATCCATCATTCGTTTTGGACCTTTGGATTATTAGGTGAATTTTATTCACCATTGGATTTCAAATCCAGGGGTTCCCCTTTATTATTTCGGTTAGATTTAAAAGGGAAATCTTTCCAAACCCGAGATTTTCCCATAAATAGGTGATATTTAATCATCTTTGAATCTTTAATTCGAGTGGTTCCAGATAATCGCTTTCCTTTGGAAAGATTTAAATCTTCTTCAGAATTGAATTCTGTCAACGAAATGGGCTTTGAAAGCCGGTCACGTGTGACCACGTGACCCATGGTCACGTGTGGGCACGTGACCCCCTTTGGAATGAGCCTTCTTCTTTCATTTTGCGCTGTCTTCTGGTTGCTGCTTAACCGTCACGTGCTGCCACGTGACCCCTGGTCACGTGTGAGCACGTGACCCTTGTTTGGATTCTTTTTCTTTGACTTGATCAGGGAACCGATATGCCTTTGAATCCGTTTGCATTTAAATGTCACGTGCCGACACGTGACCCTGGTCACGTGGGAGCACGTGACCCTTTCTTAAGCCCTTTTTCTTTGATCTAGTCAGGAAGCTGAACTTTCTTTGCCGGTACCTTTGGGTGTCACGTGCCAACACGTGACTGCTGGTCACGTGTAAGCACGTGACCCTCTTCTCAAGCTTTTTCCATAAGCTTTCCTGATTTTAAATCAGGAAACAAATGCCCCCACAGCGTTGTTCTCACGTGTCAGCACGTGAGTGCAACGCTGTCACCTCTTGCGACCGTTGGATTCCTTTAGAGATCTGGGGAGATGAAACGTTTCCATTGCCTTCTATAAATACCTCTGTCTCTTCATAGGAGCCTTCACTTTGCTCATCTTCTTCTTCTGAGAACTTTTTCCTTGAGAATTTAATTCTCTTCTTCCAGAGCTTAGTTCTCTGCCTTGAAACAATCTTCAGAGTTTAACTCTGTTCGAAAAGATTTCTTTTCCTCAGGTAATGTTCTTGGACAAGCGATGGACCTTCACATTCCTCTGGATTTTAAATCCAAAACAAGGGTTTTTACCCTTTTTCCCTCATGTTTTTCCATAAGAACCTGAAACCGCCTAACCTTCGAACTGTAGATCTCTTAGGGTTTAGATGATGTTTGGGGAGATGATGATGGCGTTTCAACTCCATGGAATTTAATTCCATTCAAAAATGTTTCTGGGAATTTAATTCCCTTTTCTTAATAAGGAATTTTAATTCCAATGAAGAATTTGATTTCTTCACACAGAGGCTTCCTAGGGTCTCTTGGCCCGAGGTTGTTCTTCTGCAGTTAATGAAATGGGGGTTTTGTAATGATTCTCATGATCTTTATTTCAGGTATCATAGCTGCCCATCTGTATAGTCTTGACGAGATCATTTCCTACGGGAATATTCGTGCACTGGGCCGCAGTCAGAACCAGGAGTTCACCGATGCTCAATGTGCCGAGATCATGAGCCGCTTTGACGAGTACAACCATCGGCTACTCCCCCGTCGCTCTTCTCTTCTGAGGCTGATCGTGCTGGCGATTAGGGAGGCTCTCCCTTTATTCTGTGCTGGTGTGCCGCTCGGGGCGTTGGACGCCGCCGAAGATAAAGTACACTCGGTGTATCTGATGCACTTGATCTCAAAGAGAAGGCGGGATAATCTCATTGATCTCCTGCATCAGATTTTTCAGCAATCAGCCATACTTGCCGCCTACCGGAGGGTAGAGGACATCCGCGAGGACCCCGATGCTTGTGATCGTGAGAGGAAGCATACTCGGGAGGTTCGAAATGCTTGGAAGATCTTGAATAAAGTTAATTTTGAGTTTCTCAACCCATGCCCCGCATCTGAAGTTCTACCGTTGTAAATGTGTCCTCTATATTTTGTATGAACCTCTTGAAGTATGAGTGACAAGTGTTATTATGCCTCTCCATGTTTGCATGCCTTTTCTCTGGGATTTTATCATTTTGCTACTGTTGTTGTTTGTGCTTTTAATATGCAGGGTACTATTCCATATATTTTCTTTTAAGTGTACATCAGGTTTAGGCCTCACGTGTTCTGCACATGGGGTCCCTTGATGGGGCTGTTCACAAAATTTTCCCATGCCGTATTTTCAGTGCATAATATTGGATGCAGAGAAAGGGCCTTGGAAATAATTTCATCTCCTTGATTTTAGATGCCTTTTCTTTTTTTTTGGCCTTGGAAATAGCTTTACCATGCAAGATTTTCCGCGCACAGCACTTAATGCACTTCTTTATATAAGAGGCTATAGCTTTCTTTTCCCTTTACGGAGAGATTTATATTATTATTATTTTTTTTGTAACTTGTCTTGAGAGACAAACGAGTGCCATGGCCTGCAATCGTCCGCACGCTCGTCGACAGCCATGGGAAGTTCCTATCGAGGAGATGCTCCCCCGCTTTGCTGCTCGGTTGGTGGATCCCCTCCTTACCGACAACGAATGCGACTCAGCCATGCATGAACTTTCGATCCGTAGGGGGTCCCCCCTCCCGATGGGTTCTCTCTGGCTCCGGATGATCCTCACGGCCGTGCTTGCCGACATGCCTCCTCATCCGGCAGAGATGACCCTGGCGATGCTTGATGCGGCGGAAGAAAAGCTCGAGGGCTTTCATGAGGCGTGCCTGATTACTCAGGCTTTGAAGGACTGCTCAATTCATCTGCTGAGCGAGATAAGAGCCCGACGGGCTGTTATGTCTGCTTTTGTAGATGGCCATGGTGCCAATCGATGGGAAGCGACTTCTCGTGAGAACCGTCGCTTTGATGTGTTGGAGAGAGCAGAGAGAGAGATGGAGAACCTTGTTCTTTGTTTTGTTAACCCTTGTATTTCTGATCCCTTGTTTGGTGATCATTTCCGTTAGCATAGAACATTTTTTAAATTAGTCCCTCCTTTTCTGCGCTTTATGTCGAAATTCCATGTAGGCTTGGTGTTAGCATGTATGTTTCCGCTTGCATAAATAAACTTTGTATTCTTTTCATGAGAACTTTCTTTAATTGCAAATGCTATCATCACTTTCCTGCGCATCAGACCCTTTTGGGTATTATGAACGTTCATGCGATTGCAAATGCTATTATTATTATTATTCCCTTTTTGAATACTCATATGATTGCGAACGCATGCTTGAAATATGTCGGAAACCTTTCTTGTTGCCTTTCACATCAGGCGATGTGAGTGCGTTTTAGATCGATTATTCCCGCCGACTGGAAGCCCACTTATATGGTCTTGTCAATGTCTTGTTTCCAAGGCTGCGGTTGCGAAAGCGAGCTTACGTGGCCTGATAGAGCGATACGTAGCGAACACAAGGTTGTGGCTCTTGATAAAGCTGCCACGCTCACTCGTGAGAGGGTCGAGGCTCATAAAGCCACCAAGAAAGAGCTCGAAATTCGGCTTGCTTCGTATCAAGCTCAGCAAGCTCAGGCGGAGGCTCGGCTTCTGGAGATCTTGCGCCATGAAGCCGTGGTCCAACAAAAGCAGGATGCGCTGACCAAGTTGCTGAATCGCCCGCCGGCCTGAAACATTTGTATCTTTTCCTTCCTTTTTGTACATACTCATGGATGAGAGTATTTTCTTTTTGTTTCTTTCATGAATTGTACTTTGTACCCATTTTGGTCTATGAATAAAAGATACATTTTTCTTCTCAATGATGTGTTTCCTTTTCATTGAATGTATTCTGCGGATATTCTATCTTGATCTCCTTGTAGGACAGCAATGGCTCAGGATTCAGGGTTAAGATCTGCTTCCTAAGACTTTTGCATCTTATGAGCCACGAGGGTCTCATAAAGAGTTTTTCTCCCTACAGGTCAAGAGGATCCCATAGGTGTAAGTTCTTCTTAAAGATCGTGAGGATCCTTAGGCGGTTTTTTCCTTGAGAGTCGTAAGGATCTCACAAGAGATTTTTTCTTCCTTACAGGTCATGATGACTTGTAAGTGTTGGATACGGTCACCCTTGTCCGTGTTTCACGGAGTTAGGGGTTTCTCCAGGCATCGTAGTTTAAAGACATCACGGTCAAGGTTAAGGACCTCATAGTCCGTGGATTTAGGGACTCCACAGTCCGATGTTAGTTTTAAGACATCACGATCAAGGTTAAGGACCTCATAGTCCGTGGATTTAGGGACTCCACAGTCCGGTGTTTGGTTGCAGGGACCCGTCACCTCTTTGAAGACGTTGAGGAATTACAACGCCGGGCATCAAAGGAGTGAAGAGATGTACCCTTAAACCAAGGCAAAATCTGTAGGGACTCGGGGTGGTTGATCGTTAGTTTTAAGACATCACGGTCGAGGTTAAGGACGTCATAGTCCGTGGATTTTAAGGACTCCACAGTCCGGTGTTTGCTCTGGATGCTTCACACGGGTTCACTGCCGTGCTTGGCGAGGACCAGGCTCCGCTCTGGATGTTTTCCACGGGGTCAAAGAGTGACATTATCCGCGTTCCACGTAACCAGGAATTTTGCACTAGATGCTTCACACGGGTTCACTGCCGTGCTCGGCGAGGACTAGGCTCCGCTCTGGATGCTTCACACGGGTTCACTGCCGTGCTCTGCGAGGACCAGGATCCGCTCTGGACGTTTTCCACGGGGTCAAAGAGTGACATTATCCGCGTTCCACGTAACCAGGAATTTTGCACTAGATGCTTCACACGGGTTCACTTCCGTGCTCGGCGAGGACTAGGCTCCGCTCTGGATGCTTCACACGGGTTCACTGCCGTGCTCTGCGAGGACCAGGATCCGCTCTGGACGTTTTCCACGGGGTCAAAGAGTGACATTATCCGCGTTCCACGTGACCAGGAATTTTGCGCTAGATGCTTCACACGGGTTCACTGCCGTGCTCGGCGAGGACTAGGCTCCGCTCTGGATGCTTCACACGGGTTCACTGCCGTGCTCTGCGAGGACCAGGATCCGCTCTGGACGTTTTTCACGGGGTCAAAGAGTGACATTATCCGCGTTCCACGTAACCAGGAATTTTGCACTAGATGCTTCAGACGGGTTCACTGCCGTGCTCGGCGAGGACTAGGCTCCGCTCTGGATGCTTCACACGGGTTCACTGCCGTGCTCTGCGAGGACCAGGATCCGCTCTGGACGTTTTCCACGGGGTTAAAGAGTGACATTATCCGCGTTCCACGTAACCAGGAATTTTGCACTAGATGCTTCACACGGGTTCACTGCCGTGCTCGGCGAGGACTAGGCTCCGCTCTGGACGTTTTCCACGGGGTCAAAGAGTGACATTATCCGCGTTCCACGTGACCAGGAATTTTGCACTAGATGCTTCACACGGGTTCACTGCCGTGCTCGGCGAAGACTAGGCTCCGCTCTGGATGTTTTCCACGGGGTCAAAGAGTGACATTATCCGCGTTCCACGTAACCAGGAATCTTGCTGATTGTATCCGCATTTCACGGGATGGAGGTTTGACTATTGGCGATATGTATACCACCGAGCCATGGAATTGGGCGTTGCCGCTGTTCCGCTTAGCTTGAAGTTGTGTCCGTCGTTACGAGACGAGTGTTGGGATGATCTCTAGGTCGCTTGTGACCCGTCGAGATTTAGCTTCTTTCTTTTGTGAAACCTGGGGGAGGGAGGTATGTTCCCTTTTTGTTTATGCCATTGGATTGTATACAGGGTGTGATGGAGCATCACCTGTAAGGCATACATTTTATTTTTATTTTATTTCTTTTTCCACGATGCTCTATCGTTTCAGCTTTTATATCGCGAAGGTCGCGATTGCCCCATCATTTCGGCTATTTTTCGCGGTGCCCAATCATTTCGGCTATTTTTCTTTTTTACTCGCTGCTTTTTATTGTGAGTTGCCCCATCATTTCGGCTATTTTTCATGCATACATTTTTACTTGCTGCTTTTTATTGCAAGTTGCCCCATTATTTCGGCTATTTCATAGGCATGTGTGGCTTGTTAGCTTTTTCGCCGCAATCTTGGATTTTAGACACCGATTTCAGCATCAGCACCGCTACAACTGGGATGTTGCCAGGAGCGGATCATCATTTGCCTCTGTCGCTATTGAACAAAGGTGGCTCAGTAAACAGGGTTAAGGGTCCTGTCGACCAAGGCTTTTGACTTCATGAGCCGTAAGGGTCCCACAAAGGTATTTCTCCCTACAAGTCGTGAGGATCTTGCAGGTGTATTTTCTCCTTAGGGATCGTAAGGATTCCCAAGTGTATGTTCCTCTGTAAGTCGTAGGGATCCTACAAGAGGGTTTTCTCCTTATGGGTCGAGAGGACCTACAAGGGTTGCTCATCATATGGACATGTCCCTAGTCACGGGCGTGACTTTGCTGGGGAAATGTTTATTCGCGCCCGTGGATTGTATACAAGGGTCAGTATTGAGCCTCTTGTAGGGCAATATCGAAGGTTGTGGAGGATTCGCTTAAGAACAGGTTTAGGTTTCTGTAACTTAAGACTTTCAAATCTCATGAGCCGTGAGGGTCCCACAAGAGAATTCTCCTTACGAGTCGTGAGGATCTCGTAAGTGTATTTTCTCCTTAGGAATCGTGAGGATCCCTAAGTGTGTTGCTCCTTTGTGAGTCGTAAGGATCTCACGCAGGTGGTTTCTCCTTACAAGGTCGAGAGGACCCTACAAGTGTCTTTTAACGAGGTTGCGCCCTTTCGGGTTTTCACAAACACTCGCCGGTAGTCCTGCTGTTTTTACTCACGGAGCCTTTTCGGGTTTTCATCCGTGCCCATTTTGCTTATGGACATACCGTTTTTTTTAATTCTTTTTCATATATTTATTTTTATTTTTTCTTTCTCTCTCTCTTTTTTTATCTCGTCAACCTAAAGATACTGCGGTAGTAGTTTTAGGGACGTTTCGGTCCGTCGTTAGTTTAAGGACGTTTCGGTCCGTCGATAGTTTGAGGACGTTTCGGTCCGTCGTTAGTTTAAGGACGTTTCGGTCCGTCGTTAGTTTAAGGACGTTTCGGTCCGTCGCTAGTTAGTTTAAGGACGTTTCGGTCCGTCGCTATGGGAAGGCCGGCTGCTGCTTGTAAAGTCTGAGCCTAGGAAGATAGCGAGCGGACATAGTCGTCGTCATCTATCATTGACCTAGGCTGTGGCTCATTAAGCATAGTATTTCTTTAAGAAGCGGCCGTTTATTGGCCTGAAAGGCCTTTCACCGTGCATGTCCACGAGTAGATAGGCTCCACCCTGGTAGACCTTGTCTATGATGTACGGGCCTTCATAGTTTGGCTCAAATTTTCCTCGCTTGGCGCGATTGGGGATCATAGGTCTTTTGACCACTAGTACGAGTTCGCCTTGGCGGAATGTCCTCGGCCTGGTCAATCTTTCGTACGAGCGCGTCATCTTTGCTTTGTAGGCCTCTAGATGTTGTTGCGCTATGAGCCGGGTTTCGTCGAGGGCATTAAGCTCCTCAAGCCGAAGGTGAGCATTTTCTTCGTTCGTCAGCTCGTGATGGACTGCTACTCGCAGAGAGGGTAACTCTATCTCGAGGGGGAGCACTGCTTCCGTCCTAAATACCAATGCGTACGGCGTTGTGTTCGTGGCCGTCTTGAATGTAGTTCGATAAGCCCAAAGGGCTTCTTGCAGCCTTTCGTGCCAGTCTCTCTTATTCCTGGAAACGGTCTTTTTTATGATCTTCGTCAAGGTCTTATTGAAGGCCTCGGCCAGACCGTTAGCTCGTGGGTTGTAAACCGAAGAATATCTCCAGTCTATATTGTGCTGCTGTGCGAAGCGGCTAATCTTATGGCTTCTGTAGGCTGGCCCATTATCGGA
Organism: Agapanthus africanus; assembly: GCA_030015575.1. NCBI lineage: Eukaryota > Viridiplantae > Streptophyta > Magnoliopsida > Asparagales > Amaryllidaceae > Agapanthus > Agapanthus africanus. The sequence goes on along the minus strand of JASDDO010000019.1, from coordinate 769,352,304 downwards.
GATAATCCGCCGTGGGGTTCCAAACCGATAGATGACATGCGTCTTGAAGAAATGGAGGATATTCTCCGTCTTCACTTCCCTCAGTGGTACTGCTTCTGCCCATTTGGAGAAGTAATCAGTCGTCGCCAGGATAAAACGGTGTCCCCGAGATGATGCTGGCTCAATGGGGCCTACTATGTCAGTCCCCCACATTTCGAATGGCCAACTAGCCACCGTTGGATGCAGTGGATTCGGATGTTGGTGGATGAAGTCTCCATGAATCTAGCATGAGTGGCATTGCTTCGCATACTCAAGGCAGTCCTGGATCATCGTGGGCCAGTAGTAACCCATCCGTTTAATTTTTAGCTTCATCTTTGGGCCTGCTTGGTGAGCACCGCAAAGTCCGTCATGCACTTCCTGAATGACTCTTTCTGCTTCGTCAGGTCCTAAGCATCTCAGCCATAGAGAATCAAACGATCTTTTGTATAGAATATCGTTGACGAAAGCGAAGGATAGAGCTCGTTTCATGAGCTGATGTCTTGAGGACGCTTCTTTGGTCATTCGGTGGGACTTAAAGTAGTCTATGAAGACTTCCCTCCAGTCTTCGGCCTTCTCATGGTCTTTTATTTGTAGGGTCGTCTGCTCAGTCGTTCCCTTTTCTTCGCATGATTCTGGAGATATTTCTGCCGGGGCGAGCACTCAACGGCTTTGTACCACGATTCTGACGTCATCGAGGTTCTCGTCAGCCAGTTCTTTAGCAAGTTTAGCCAACGCGTCTGCTTTGCTGTTTTCCGCGCGCGGTATGTTCTCCAAAGTATAGGAGGGAATTTGGGTCAATAGTTGTTGCACCTTTTCGCCGTACTTCACCAACTCCGGCTTGCACGTTTGGTAGTCACCATTTACTTGACTAACGACCAGCTGAGAATCCCCGTATATAAGGAGGTCTTCAATTCCCATGTTGATGGCGATCTCGAGGCCTGCTATCAGAGCTTCGTATTCAGCTTCATTGTTTGTCCTCGGCTCTGTTAAGGAGAAGGCGAAACGCATTATCCCTCCTTGTGGAGTTGTAAAGATGAGGCCTATCCCCGATTTGATCATTGGGATACCTTGTTTCTGCTTCTTTATAGAGGACGCTCCATCGAAATAGAGTTCCCATCGGGTGCTTCCGCCGCTAATCGCATCAAATGCATGCTCGTCCGGCAAATCACAGTTCAGAGGAGAATCGGCCGGTATCGGGTGCTCAGCGAGGAAATCGGCAATGGCCTGGCCTTTCATAGCCTTAAGAGGCTGATACGTTATCGAGAACTCCATCAAGAGCAGGGCCCACTTAGCGAGTCGTCCCGTCAATATGGCTTTCGACATCAAGTATTTAAGGGGATCCACTTTTGAAATGAGACGGACTTCATGCGCCAACGCATAGTGCCTGAGCTTTGTTATCGCGAAGATTAACGCCAAGCAATGTTTTTCAATGGGAGAGTAGTTGCTTTCTGCCCCCAGTAGAACTCGACTTAAGTAGTAGAGTGCCCTCTCTTTCCCTTGATCATTCTCTTGTGCCCATAATGCGCCTAAAGAACCTTCGAGGGCGGTTGTATAAAGAATGAGGGGTTTTCCCTTGACCGGCGCAGCTAACACCGGCGGGTTCTGCAGGTACTGCTTGATTTCGTCTAGTGCACCTTGACATTTGTGATCCCAAGCGAATGGAGTTCCCTTTTTCATCAGGTGGCTGTAAGGACGGCATTTGCCCGAAAGATTAGCGATAAACCGCCGGATGTATGCGAGCTTCCCTTGGAGAGACCGCAACTGTTTGAGGGTTCTTGGCGGAGGCATTTCCATGATCGCCTTAATCTTTGACGGATCTATTTCAATACCTCGGTGTCGAACGATGAATCCCAGAAATTTGCCCGAGGAGACTCCAAACGCGCATTTGAGGGGATTCATTTTCAAATTATATTGCCGAAGGCGTCGAAATACAGTCTCCAGATGTTTTAAATGATCTTCGTATGACACGCTCTTTACTACGAGGTCATCGATATAGCACTCGACGACGTCGTGTATGAGGTCATCAAAGATCTTTGTCATGGCCCTTTGATAAGTAGCGCCAGCGTTCTTTAGACCAAAGGGCATAACCCTGTAGCAAAATATACCCAAAGGGGTGCGGAAAGTGGTGTGCTTCTGGTCTTCGGGATGCATCTTTATCTGATTGTATCCTGACGAACCATCCATAAAGGAGAAAACCTCGTGAGTGGACGTGTTATCTATCATTAGCTCGGTTACTGGTACTGGGAAATCATCCTTAGGACAGGCTTTATTGAGATCCCTGAAATCCACGCATATGCGTACCGTCCCATTCTTCTTCATTACCGGGACGATATTGGCGATCCAGTCGGGATATTGGACTTCTTGGATAAATCCAGAATCGATCAGCTTCTTGACTTCGGCGTTGATGCTCATCTCAAGCTCGAGTCGCATCCTCCTTGGCGCCTGCTTGACTGGCTTGATATCTGGGGATATCGCTAATTTATGCACAGCAATCTCCGGATCTAATCCTGGCATCTCGGAATAGTTCCATACGAAGCAGTCTTTATGCCGTAGAAGCACGTTCTTTAACGCAGCCACCCTTTCTTCGGATAGCAGCTCGCTGACAAATGTCGGTCGCGGGTCGTCTGCCGATCCCAACTCAATCTTTTTGAGGTTATCTGCAGTAGTATGTATGCCATCTTCCAGTTCTTTCGGAGCGGGCGGAAATTCTGAGATCACCTCATCATCGCTGTTCTCAAAGCACCGGGGAAGGTCATCTACGTTCTCGGGCTCTTCTCCTAATATCGTAATCGTATAACAAGTGCGAACCCGCTCCCCGGACTGAGGTGGACCCGGTTCTGCTCTTGCGGCCTTGGGCTCATGCTTTTGTGGCGGCGTTACCTTCCAGCCGTCGGATAAAGCGAATCTGCCCCGTTGGTACTGGTCCTCGACCCAGTTCTTGAAGGTGACGCAGTCTTCGGTAGGGTGTCCTATGGCTCGGTGATAAGAGCAATAGCTCAGATGAGAAGCCTTGTTAGCTTGCTCAGGATGTCTAGACTCTGGAAGCGTGATCATTTGATGTTTTATAGCAAGGTTGAGTAACCTCTCCGTCTTGTCTCGGGGGAAGGAGTACGCTCGACTCATCTTCTTCATGAGGGACAAACCCGAGCCGCTTCTTGATTTATTTCCGTCTCTGCGTCGGGCCTTTCGTACAACGGATTGACGAGGATAAGCGTCTTTGTCTTTTGCAGCACGTTGAGATAGACGTTGCGTCCTGGCCTTCTCGTAGATGGCCATTTCGCTGTTGTGGTCTTCCCGAGCTTTCTGACCCATTTTCCTGATAGGCTTGCCCATTCGTTCCTCAAACGACGGACTCGGCGCTTTAATCGCGGTGTCTAGTTTTGATGGGGGGTTGGCATCTCCTGACAGGGCGTCCTCCTTTTCATCAAAGGTATATATAGCGTAGCTGCTATGAGCCCGTTCCCGTTTTCCGGCTCTTGCGTATCCAAGCCCGAGTGTTTCCATCTTCCCGTTGGGCAATTTGCGTTGAGTCCCGGGGACATCCCAAATCCTGTTGTAGAACCGCGCCTGCCGAACGGTCTGTTCTAAGGGTACTCCTTGGCGCTTCAATAGCTTCTTTAATCCATTTGTATAGTATCTGGGCAGACGGATGGGTTGGAGCCGGTCAAGTGTAGCATCCGCGCCATGCCAGATCTCTTTCTCTATTTTCGACTCTGAGGATCGGTAGAATAGGATCACCTTCTCACCCCTTTGCCTGGGAGGGACGTAAAATGTTTGCAGGTCCTGCACATTATGAGCCTGAAGCGTGTCGAGATCCTTGTAGTGTTCTCGCGGTACCATGGTGATTTGCAAACTATGGTCATCGCCAGGGGGTGTTTGTATTGACAGCCGATTGGAGGACACGGCATTAACTTCATCTTCTGAATCACTTCCGAAGACCAACATGGGGGCGGGCGTCCCCAGGTTGTTGCGTTGAGATGGCCCTGCATAAACTATCTCTTCTTCTTCTTCGGTATCGCTCCCGAAAATAGGGATGGTGGAGGCGGTTTTGTTCTCCGAATTGCGACACCTTTCTGTATCCTCGAAATCTGGCAAAAAGTACTTCGCATCTTCGTATTTGCGGACTTCGTTCATGGAAAATGGGTTTAACTCACCTGTTACGGTATACTCGAAACCATCCTTAAAGTACTTCATACACTGATGTTGTGTAGAAGGGATGATATTGTACTCGTGTAGCCAAGGACGGCCGAGCAAGGCGTTGTAGCACGTCTTGGCGTCAATGACATGGAATTTGATGTCTGTGACGAGAAGTCCAAAGCGTAATGTTAGTATCACAGATCCGAGAGTCCGTGACGATTGTGAATCGAAACCGGAGATAGTAATTTTATCACGAGCGAGGTGTTGCACGCTCATGCAGATTTCCTTCAACACCCGAACATTAAGGAGGTTGACGGAGGATCCATTATCCACCAGGATCTTGCCTATCTTGATATCATGGCAGTATCCGGAGACATATAGGGGACGGTTGTGGTCGCACGTCCCGAGAAGGAGGTCTTCATCACCGAAAGTGATGTCGGCTGTATGCACTTCCTCTAGTTCATCCTTCATCTTTTCAGTGGCGAGGAAGGCTTGGAATTGCTCAGGTTCTTGTAACGCCTTAATTAGTGAGTCTCGCGCTTCTTTTGATAATAGGAGGGCATCGAGAATGCTAAGCTGAGAAGGTAGCTTCCTTAGGTGCGCGAGGATGTTATAGTCCACCTTACCCTTCCTAGGAGGGTCTTTGGCAGCCAGCTCTCTCATGACTTGGTCATCTAGAGTGATATCTTCAGTGACCCTTTCCTTTCCCTTATCCTTTTTACTTACGGGCCCGAGATTCTTTTCTGGGAGTGTACGATTGCGCAGCTGAATGTTCTCGCAGATCCCCGATTTCTCCCCTTTCCCTAAAACGGATTCTTCGAAGAGAGGGCCCAGAGCCATTTCTTCATCAGAGTCGCTCCCAAAGGTGAGAACTTATGACCCCCTGGCGTTAACCATGTAACAGTTGCCAGTAGTTCTGTTGTGCCCATCGATAGTACTTCTTCGCTCCCGATGGCTCTTGCGTTTCATGCGCTTAACATGTTGCCGACGAGCGACATATCCTTGCCACCATATCTTAAAGGCGTCGCACTCTTCTGTGGGGTGTGAGATCTTCCGGTGATATGCGCAATAGTCAGGGTGCTTCTCCACCCCATCGTGTGTGTTTCCTTCCGAGGGTGGTAGCTTCATTCCCATTGACATGGCTTTGGCAAACCTTTTCCTCGTCTTAAATATCTTCTTGTCTACTTCGGATGCCTTTCGCTCGGGCAGGGGTAGTTCAACTCTTTCGTTCAGTTGCCCGCATTTGGCTCCTTCCGACGTGGTCATCTTACGCTCCTGGTCCGCTTTACATTTTAGACGAATCTCGTCTAGAAAAGCGTCGATCATTTCGTCTGTTGGCCATGCACGCTCAGGTACAGGCTCTGCCTCCAGCTTTTTAGTGCCAGGAGTTTTCCTATCATCGGTAAACGAGTGGGAGATTACGTTACAACTCGCCACATATCCTTCGGATTCATCCGACGAGCTTTCTCCATCATCTTCCTCTTGAAAGATGTGGTTGAGGAACTCTTGCAGTGTGACAGGAGTTCGCGCCTTTTGATTGTATTCTTCCAACGCGTCGATTTGCTTCTGCAAGTTCGTGTGTTCGTTTCCATGCTTCACGGGCTTCTTGGATTTCTTCTTCTTTTTCTTCGAAGATTTTGACGGTTGGGCGTGAGTATTTGGGCCCTTATCGCGAATCTTCGTAATTGGGCGGGGCTTCAACATTCCTTCGATAATTTAAGGTTCAAGAGGGTCCTTCCATTCGATCGCAGGGTACGCATGAAGGTCTCTCAGCATTCTTTTTGTTTTAGTTGATAGCACGACCTCCTGATCAGTCGAAAATATTGTATATTTTAGCCGGCAATTTCCTTAACATTTGCATACATTTAGAAGTGTTCGGCATTCATATTCTACATATTAGCAAATCTGTCACAAAATATGAGATTGCATGTGTTAGACTTTTAAACCGACACTTTAAGGGAAATTAACCGCATTTCATGGCATCGCATCATTTCTGTATTTGCGCAACACTTGTCTTGAGTCTGTGCAGGAAAACACAGAAGAAAAGCAAAAGAGCTGATCAAAAATTACGCCAATTCAATCATTTCAGATCTGGTAGCAGTGCAGAAGGAATTAGATAATTCTATATATCAAAAGAAGGCCCATACAACATCCCAAGACCAAACCAGAAAGCACAGGTCCCAAGGCTCCAAGAGCGCCGTGCTTCCGCGGCAGAAGATGGCTTGATCCACGGAAACGCGGCGGTTCTGCCACGTCAGCCTTTCACTTTTTGATCACAATTCTCAGCTCTGGTCCCACTGTCCATTCTGACACTTCAAAGTCCAGAACTATCTCAAAGCTACTGCCAGATCAGCAAAGAAGATTAAGAAGGCTAATCCTAAAATTAAGCTCCTAATTAATCCTCTTCTAGAAGCTCCTCCTAACTAATCACATCTAGAAGCTTCTCCCGTAACTAACTTTTGGAGGGAAATTTGAATTATCTCAACAAACTTTTGGAGGGAAACTTAGAATTTGAAATCCTAGATCTAGGGTTAGTTATCTATAAATAGGAGCCTAAATCTAAGGGTTGAGGTTAATCTTCATTAGTTAAATAATTCCCTCTTTCATCATCTTCTTCCACAAGTCTAGTGACAAGGCTTGTGCGAAACCCTAACCCTAATTCCACTCCAAATCCAAGATCTTGAGTACCAAATCAAGCGAGAAGCCTTCAACCTTTTAGGAGCCGAGCCGATCTTCAATCGGGCAAGTGATCCAAGCCGATCCGCGATCCACGGAGACGAGCGAAGCCAAGTCGACGATCAAGTTCTTCCTCTTGTAGTTCTTGAGCGAATGTAACTAAATTGTTGATATAAATAAAAGGTGAAATTCTTTAATCTTGCTTTCTTTTAATTCTTGCATCATGATTAGATCTCAATTTGTAATTGTTGTTCTTGTTGTGATGTTTGAGTAAAACTCCGCTCGTAAAGGAGTCGAGACGATTGTAGAATGATGATGTAACAAATCTTAATACTATTTTTAAGTCCTACGAGTTTTGTAAACCCTAGCAAGTTCAAGAATCGATGACCTAGTTTCGTTGCGATGCTTTCTTGATTGTGATCGCTCGAAATTAGGGATCTACGATCGTTTCTTGAATTTACTAGAGGCTAGAATGTGAATGATATCGATGAAGGAACAAGGGATGAGATGAAACCCTAGTTTCACAAGAAATCCCTAATTCTCGTAGATCATCATCGATCTAGTATCAATTCATCGAAGGATAAGAATACGTAATTCTAAGATTACATCACATCTATAGATCCGATCGATTCCTACGAGCCTCATTTCGATTCTTGAGATTTGGTTTGGAAAAATCAACAAACGATCAATTCTTGATTCTATCTTTTAATGCTTTCTTAGATCTAGATTTTTCTCATTCTTGAACTTCAATTTCAAATCATGAATTGTTTTGTTTTGTTTTCATTAAAGTTTCAATTCATCTAATTCAAAAGACGAACGATTACACTTTCCCTGTGGACGATCCACACTCACTTACAATCTACAATCCGACACCGTAGTTGATTGCGGTCAAATAATTTTTGGTTGTGATTTCTTTACAATTTCCCAATTACACAAACAAGAATTCGTTTCAATCAAATGGCGCCGTTGCCGGGGACATTTTGATTAGATACTCTTTTAAATAATAACCAAGAAATTGTTTCAATCAAATGGCGCCGTTGCCGGGGATAATGCGCTAATAGTTCGTATTTTGAAATTTGAGTTGAAAATTTTATTCCATCTAAATTTTGTGATCAAAATTCGTGCAAACACTAATACGTGTTTTGTGGTTTGATTGCGAGGAAATCTGGAATCATTGGAGCTTTGGGAAAATTTTTGTGAATATTCTAGAGAGATACAGGAAGCAACAGAAACATTCTCCCAAATTTCTGTGCAGTGATCCATCTCCCAAGGCGCGTTTCCGCGGCAGACTACCCCTATCCGCGGCGTTTCCGCGGCTGACCTATCTCTTCACTGCACCAAACTTCCTCTGTAACTTTCTATCTTTCTTATCTCCTTCTCTGTCTGCTCCAACTAATAATTTCTTGCAGGATTCTTTGCAAATAAATCGCAGCGCCGCAAAAATAAAAATTTTGTGCGTGTTTTGATTCTCTTGGTTGTTTGCATATTAATACGGAATTTAAGGGGCACGACCAAATCCAAATTAGGTGGGGATTTCATTACCCTTCCTAGGCCCCGAAAATCGCAAAACTTGCATCCGCATTGACCCTCATTAATTAAAAGAAATCTAGAGATGACTCTAAGGACTGTCGCGCTCAATTAGGACAAGAGAAGGCCGTGGGTAATTCATTGCTTATCCGAGTTTTCTTGTGGTGCCTAAGGCGAGTGTGTCTAAGGCTAGTGGTTATTAATTAGGCCCACTGTAGTGGTGGTTCCTTCCCACTTACCTGGCACTTATCCGGCCACAGGGGGACAAAGAGGCAGTGGAGGATTTATCCTGCGACTTGTCTTTTGGCAGTTAGGAGCGGTCTAGAGTTTGACCTAGGTGACCACTAGATTCTAGGGTTTGTGTGTTGCATTTGTTGTGTTGCATCATATTTTCAAAAATCCGTATCATTTTCAAAACAAACACCGCATACTTCATTTCCCCTAATTATAAATTCACGCTGCCACTTGTACTAACCCTTTTTAGTGCAAGATAGGCCGGACACGGGTTTCTAGTGCCCGTTAGTCCGTGTTTCCCTCATCGACCCAAAGTCGGTATTTCTCCATTTACCTTTCTTTTACCCACCACCACACCCATATCGATGGATCCACATCCATCGAACTTCTTTTCCACTACTCTGCCGCCGTCCGTTGGTGCGCAGAATCCACCTCGCATCTCTCTCCAAGAGAGATGTTATCCTACACGAGGCCCACTTTCCACCTGTCTTTCCATTCCACCAGCCAACGGGGAAAATTTTCAAATAAAATCCCAATACATCAACCTTCTACCAAAATTCCACGGTCTCGAGTCTGAAGACGCATACGTGTTTATCACGAAATTTGAAAATGTATGCGCAATGATGGGTACCTCACAGCTTTCTGTGGATGCTTTCCGTCTTCGTCTTCTCCCATTCACTTTGTGTGATTTAGCCGAGAAGTGGCTATATAACACTACCGCACATTCCATTTCAAATTGGGACGAATTCGTCAAAGCATTCCTTAAGAAATTCTACCCACATCAAAAGACAGCTCGAGTCCGTAGCGAAATCTATCAATTCACCCAGCTTCCAAATGAAACATTTTCAAAATGTCTTGACCGCTTCAAGGATCTGTTAATCCAATGTCCACATTACGGCATCCCGAGATGGGATCTTTGCCGAATCATTTATGAGGGCATTACTCCTTACACAAGACAGACCCTTGAATCCATGTGTCAAGGCAACTTTATGACTAAAGATGATGGGGAAGCCTGGAATTTTTTAGAAAATTTCGCTGAAAAATCTTTACAGTGGGAGGGTGTGAGTCAATCGTCTAGGGAGAGCAATGATATTTCCATAGGAGTTAGAGCTGACATTTCAGCTATGCAAAAGAAACTCGAGACCATGGAAAACAAATTTTTAGCCGCCCTAAGTCAAATATCACTCTCCAAAACTGTATGTGGCTGTTGTTCTGATCCGTCTCACTTGACGGAAGAATGTCCGTTTCAAGGTCATGAGCATACCAATGCCGCATTTCAAAGACCTAGAAACGATCCATCTTCCTCCACATATGATCAGGGTTGGAGGAATCACCCAAATTTTGCTTGGAACCAATCACAATTTCAAAACACGGTTCCAACCCAACACAATTTCCAAAGGGGTCCTCCACCACAACAGCAACCACAATTGAGTCAGCACCCCTTTCAAGCACAAAATTTTCAAAATCCGGTCAACACACCCACATCATCTAGTCCTTTGCAGTTGACCGGGACTGATGAATCCTATTCATTTGCACAATGCATGAATTTGGTCTTAACAAATATCATGCAAGTTTCGGCTGAAATGAAGTCTTCTGTCGATTATATAAAGAAAAACTCTGCGTCCCAAAGCGAGAGTATTAAATCGATGGAAGAACAAATTGCACAACTAAAAGCCGAAATGAGTGCAAGAGAGAAAGGGAAACTTCCAGCTCAACCTTTACCTAATCCTAGCTATTCACATCACGTGGATGAGTTCACGTTGAGATCTGGAAGAGTGCTTGACCATCACCTTGGGGAAGAGTTTGATGATACTGATAAATCAATCAATAAAACCCCGGCTGAGACCTTTCCTCACACACACACTTCTTACCCCAGTTCTTCTACCCCACCATCTTCTTCCGAGCCTATTCTCCATTTCCCAAAAGGCTCGTCACTACAGCCCACCTCTTTTACCCCTCCACGGACGATTCCCACTTCTATTCTGGGATGGGTTCCACAAACACTTCCTTCTCCTATGATGGACCCAGCGCTTATTGCTAAAGTACCTTATCCTAATCGGTTAAGGGCTAACACACCAAGTCCACATATGGAGAAGATTATGAACATTTTTAAGCAAGTAAACACCAACATCCCTCTCCTAGATGCCATCCAACAAGTTCCGTCCTATGCGAAAACTCTTAAGAACTTGTGCACTAGAAAGAGGAAGACTCAAGCGCCCAAGAAGATTTTTATGGAAAAAACAATAGACACGGCTTTCCCCCAGCAATTACCGAGGAAACGTAAGGATCCTGGATATCCTACGATTTCCATTTCTATTGGGGAAAAACACATTAACCGTGCTCTATTAGACCTTGGCGCTAGTGTTAACTTGCTTCCATATTCTGTTTATGTGCAACTAGGTATCGGAGAGTTGAAGCCAACCAATTGCACTCTCCAGATGGCTGACCGATCAATCACCAAACCTAGGGGTGAACTGGAGGATGTGTTAATAAAAATCGGAGAATTTATATTCCCGGTAGATTTTATTGTAATTGATACACAACCTGTAGCGAACCCACGGAATCAAATTCCGGTGATTTTAGGTCGCCCCTTTTTGGCCACTTCCAATGCTATTATCAACTGTCGTAATGGTTCTATGACCCTATCTTTCGGGAATAGGTCAATAGAACTAAACATTTACAAGTTGGGAAGTGTACCCTCCGAACCTACTGCTCAGGTCTGTTCTGTCGACTTAATGGATGTCGACAGCAGCGAATTTGATGATCCTCCTCATATTGATCTTGACTCTTTTCATATGTTATTGTTTGACCCAACTATGTATCATACACATACGGACTCTTCCACTGAGATGTCCGGGTCAACAACTAACACTGATTATGAACTGTTCTTAGAGTCTGAAGATCACCCCGCACTTTGTGATGACATTATTCACCGGGGTATAGATGGAACTTTCGAGGAGATCTTCGCTGATGAACTCGCATTTTTAAATGACACGGGTGTTGAGATGTATCATCTCCCTTTCACTGAAATTGAACCTCCACCCCTTCTTCTGAACTGTAAAAAGAATACGAGTAATCCATCACATTCACTGCATCGTCTCTCCAAAATGAGACGCACACACATTCTTTTCCACCACTTACCTTTTCCCCACTTCTTCTTCCACCAACCCGAGCGCTGCATTGATAAAATTTTTGAATGGTTGGTGTTAACTTTCGGTCTTTGCAAAGCTTGGCATCGACCAATGATTTTTGACCCCCACTTGTGATTTTCAAAGCTTAACATTGCATAACTCAAGTTTGGGGGGGTATAATCGGGCTCTTGAAAAGAAATTTTTTTACATAATTTTGAGCCAAAAATAAGTTTGGGGGAGGTTCTTCACTTAAATATTTTGCCCCCACTAATAAATTCCTCCCAAGCTTACAGGTTTTTCGAGATTTAGCAGATGGCAACAGTGAGGACACTGTTGAAAACAAGTTTGGGGGAGGTTTGTGCTTATTTTCGCATCATTTGCATATCATTTGCATAAGCACAAAACATTTTTCTTCAAAATTTATAAAAATTTAAAAATTTTCAAAACTATAAAAATATTTTTTGTATATAAATAAGATAATGAAAGTTTAGATAGTGAAAAGTTACATCCATGAGATTAGAAAAATTTAAGAAAATTAGAAGTTTTCTTATACGAACTAGTAATAAGTAGTTATGAGCCGTTGTCCCAAGGGTTAGTAAGATGAAGGACGTCACTAATCTGAGGATAAAAATAAGTCTGAAAAATAGTTTCTATTTTGGAAGCCAAACATTTTGAACGTTGATACCCTGCTATTCGCACTTACACACATCTTAAAGCCTGGGATAGTAGAGGATACCTTGAAATGCTCTTGTCTTAAATCCAAAAGTATAAAAAAAAAATATGGTGAGAAAAATGGACACTGGTTTTGTTATCACCGAGGGAAATAAAAAAATATATAGCGAGGGTGCCTCTTCATCTAGTGCCCTAAGGCCAACTGGTCTGGGAGTCACTGCTATACCTAAGGTGGTGCAAGATTAGGAAAATACACCAAATAAGCAAGCACATGAGTAATCGGTCGGTTAGTACCTCAAGAAGTATTAACGGTCGCATGAAAGTGTGTGAGCTCATCAAAAAAAAAAAAGTACTGAGGTTGACGGGCAAGAGTATGATAGCTTGAATTGAATTCTCCGGGTGTAGGGATGTCTTTACACACACGCAGGGTTATATGATCGATGTTTGGAAAACAGATAGGAATGAAGAATAAGACGATGTTTTATTGAGGGAGGACGTGATTTCTGACATCTTTTCATGACCATTAAGATAGGGCTCATGACAACCGAAAAGCTTGCTTAGTTGGAAACCCTAATTTTCAAGGCTTTTCTTTCACGATTCTTTTCTTTAAATGTAATATTCATGATCTTTCTTTTATTATTGGATTTTGTGGGTGCAATCCGCTGAAAACCCTCAGGAGACAACACTCCTCCTACTAGGGACACCTAGAGGTTTAAAGGCTTGTTGCACGTGCTCAGTGCAATCGTGTTGCCTACGAAAGTGTGCTAGTTAGTTTTTCTCTTTCTTTATTTTCTCCTTCTCTTTTTAATAAAACATTCGCTCGAGACGATCGAAATTAAGTTTGGGGGTATTTGATCAGTCGAAAATATTGTATATTTTAGCCGGCAATTTCCTTAACATTTGCATACATTTAGAAGTGTTCGGCATTCATATTCTACATATTAGCAAATCTGTCACAAAATATGAGATTGCATGTGTTAGACTTTTAAACCGACACTTTAAGGGAAATTAACCGCATTTCATGGCATCGCATCATTTCTGTATTTGCGCAACACTTGTCTTGAGTCTGTGCAGGAAAACACAGAAGAAAAGCAAAAGAGCTGATCAAAAATTACGCCAATTCAATCATTTCAGATCTGGTAGCAGTGCAGAAGGAATTAGATAATTCTATATATCAAAAGAAGGCCCATACAACATCCCAAGACCAAACCAGAAAGCACAGGTCCCAAGGCTCCAAGAGCGCCGCGCTTCCGCGGCAGAAGATGGCTTGAGCCGCGGAAACGCGGCGGTTCTGCCACGTCAGCCTTTCACTTTTTGATCACAATTCTCAGCTCTGGTCCCACTGTCCATTCTGACACTTCAAAGTCCAGAACTATCTCAAAGCTACTGCCAGATCAGCAAAGAAGATTAAGAAGGCTAATCCTAAAATTAAGCTCCTAATTAATCCTCTTCTAGAAGCTCCTCCTAACTAATCACATCTAGAAGCTTCTCCCCTAACTAACTTTTGGAGGGAAATTTGAATTATCTCAACAAACTTTTGGAGGGAAACTTAGAATTTGAAATCTTAGATCTAGGGTTAGTTATCTATAAATAGGAGCCTAAATCTAAGGGTTGAGGTTAATCTTCATTAGTTAAATAATTCCCTCTTTCATCATCTTCTTCCACAAGTCTAGTGACAAGGCTTGTGCGAAACCGTAACCCTAATTCCACTCCAAATCCAAGATCTTGAGTACCAAATCAAGTGAGAAGCCTTCAACCTTTTAGGAGCCGAGCCGATCTTCAATCGGGCAAGTGATCCAAGCCGATCCGCGATCCACGGAGACGAGCGAAGCCAAGTCGACGATCAAGTTCTTCCTCTTGTAGTTCTTGAGCGAATGTAACTAAATTGTTGATATAAATAAAAGGTGAAATTCTTTAATCTTGCTTTCTTTTAATTCTTGCATCATGATTAGATCTCAATTTGTAATTGTTGTTCTTGTTGTGATATTTGAGTAAAACTCCGCTCGTAAAGGAGTCGAGACGATTGTAGAATGATGATGTAACAAATCTTAATACTATTTTTAAGTCCTACGAGTTTTGTAAACCCTAGCAAGTTCAAGAATCGATGACCTAGTTTCGTTGCGATGCTTTCTTGATTGTGATCGCTCGAAATTAGGGATCTACGATCGTTTCTTGAATTTACTAGAGGCTAGAATGTAAATGATATCGATGAAGGAACAAGGGATGAGATGAAACCCTAGTTTCACAAGAAATCCCTAATTCTCGTAGATCATCATCGATCTAGTATCAATTCATCGAAGGATAAGAATACGTAATTCTAAGATTACATCACATCTATAGATCCGATCGATTCCTACGAGCCTCATTTCGATTCTTGAGATTTGGTTTGGAAAAATCAACAAACGATCAATTCTTGATTCTATCTTTTAATGCTTTCTTAGATCTAGATTTTTCTCATTCTTGAACTTCAATTTCAAATCATGAATTGTTTTGTTTTGTTTTCATTAAAGTTTCAATTCATCTAATTCAAAAGACGAACGATTACACTTTCCCTGTGGACGATCCGCACTCACTTACAATCTACAATCCGACACCGTAGTTGATTGCGGTCAAATAATTTTTGGTTGTGATTTCTTTACAATTTCCCAATTACACAAACAAGAATTCGTTTCAATCACCTCCCATGGAGCTTCTTCAATAAAAGAACATGTTGCCCCCGGTGTATCCGCTTTCCTAGGAGCATGCGGCTGTGGTGGGTTCACCTTCCACTTTTCGGACAGTACAAACTTCCCCTGGAGGTACTGGTCTTCAATCCATCCTTTGAAGACGAAGCAATCTTCAATCGGATGGCCTACCGTTTGATAGTAAGGGCAATAGTTAGGGCTATTCACCTCGGTGGGTTGCGGCGGTCGCCTTGGATTTGGTAGGCTTATAAGTCTGTTGCGTATTGCCAGCTCGAACAACCGTTTCGTCTTGTCTCGTGGGAACGAGTAGGGACGCTTCATCTTCTCATTATAATACCGACGTCTTTCCTCCAGTTGATCTGCCGGTTTCGGGGCGTTAGGTTGCTGTTGGGCATTCGCAACAAAGGTTGCTCTCCCTTTACCCTTGTCATTCCGAGGTTCCGACTTCGGGGGAGGTGGTCTATGACCCATCTGGTCCATCTGAGCCAACTTGTCGATCAAAGCCTGGAATGTGGTTGGCTTAAAGAACATCATAAACTGGGAGATAGTTGCGTGAGGGTCTAGAGTTCCCACGAACATGCCCACCGCAGGTGCTTCCTCAATGCGTTGCTCGCATCTCGACCACAAATTCCACCAGCGTATAGCATACTGGACCCAGGTTTCGCCTGGTTTTACCCTGGCGTTAATCAGTGCAGTTATTGGAGTGCGTTCGCTGGCACTTGCAAATCGCTGAGTGAACAACAACTCCATTTCAGCGAATGTTTTGATAGAATCGTTCGGGAGTTCTGAATACCATTCGAACGCAGTTTCTGATAGGCTGCCCACGAACTGGCGGAGCAACAGTTTATCATCACCGCCGGTGTTACCGCAGAGGGCCCGGAACTGGGCGACATGTTGATGGGGGTTGCCGGTCCCCTTGTACACGTGGAATTTTGGTATCGTATAGCCTTGCGGGTATTTGATTTGGTCGTACCAGCTCGGATACGGCCGCCCCGTTTTCACGACTTGACCAGCTGTCTCAGTCGCGTGATGAACCCGGATTTGCTGGGCTATGTAGTCAACCAAGTCACCTTAGAGATTGCCTCCTCCTTGGCCGTTGAGAGGGCTGGTGGTGGATTTGACGTTTCTCCTCGGTCGTCTTCAAGAACGATTGGGGGATCCTCGGCGGGTAAGTCCTGCTGGATCATCATTCCTATCATATCTTGGAAGAGAAGGCTCATACGTTGTATGTTGGCCGCTTGTTCAGCAGCCTCTTTGTCCTTTTTCTCCAGTGTCCGGCGAAGGAATTCAGCGTCGGTTTCTTCCTCTCGGCGTGCGTCTGAGGACGTTTCTGGGTTTTCTTTTGGCCCGGTAAGCGCGGCCATAGCATTCATCATTTCCTGAAGCTTTTGTTGCTGCTCCTGGGCTTTCGTCACGGATCGGGTTAGCGGTCGGTGGCCCGTAGAAGTGCGGCTTTCCTCTTTTCCAGAGGCCATGTAAACAGTGTGCACCACCATGCCCCCAGACTTAGGGCGTCTGGGCTCAGTGCTTTTAGCCGTCGTTGCATGCTGGGGGGTCTTCTTTGGCCTCCTCTTTTTATGAGCCAGTTGATCAACAGCCTTTTGGGGTTTAGCCTGGTGACCAGCTTCCGGTTGGATTTTCAGCTTCTTGTGCTGGCGGGAGAAGTTTGGATCGATGATCGAGTCTCGGGCCTGCCGCCAAACCTTATAGATTTTGGAAGACAGCCGTTGAGGAGATCGGGGCTGTTCGGGTTTTATTTCCACAACCTTTTTTAATGGGGGAGGAGACCTCTTCAGCACTGCAGTAGCAGAATTCCTTCGCACCTTATTTAGCATTTCGAAGCTGTTCCCAGTTGGAACAGCAGCATTAACTTCTGCCACCGGGGCCGATGGAGTCAACCCGGAGGGGGAGTTGCCCCCAGCCTTCCTTACTCGGCGCCAATGGCGACGTCGAGCGTGTCGAGCGGACGGCGTAGGGTCAGCGGTAAGAATGGTTTCGTCTTGGCCCCTGTGTAGGTGGGGGGTCGCTGTTGGTGTTAGCCTGTCAAAGACCGACGTCCTTTGGGCAGCAGGAGCGGGAGCTGGAGCCGTCAATCTTGTAAAGACCGACCTTTTGGCCGGAGAAGCCGCCTTGAGGATTTCGGGAGCAGGAGCAGCCACTTTCTTAGAAGCAGCCTTCTCTGAGATTGTAGGCCCCATGATGGGTTTGCAGGATTTCTGGCCCAATCTAGAGAAGACCGAGGCGTTGACGTTGGGCGACTCGTTGAGAGGAGCCGCGACAGGGGTGAGACGATCAAAGACCGACTTCTTGAGAGCTTCCGTTGTTAGCACTGGAGCGGTGAAGTTTGTCGGCGGGAGCATGGTCCCAAAGAACAATCCTGTGGTGGCGCGAGAGACCTGTTCCACGGGCATTGTGAATAGCGAAGCTGCTTGGGGTCCGTAGGCTATGCCTCCTGGCGAGGCAGAGCTTTGGTTGCAATTGCAGTTTGAGCAGTTGGAGAATTTCGCAGAAGTAGAAGCCATCGATCCTTTGCTTTCTGCAATAAGCGAGACGCCAATTCTTAGTATCTTGAAACCTAAGGGCAACCAATAGCGAACCGCGATTGGTTCGCGAGTCACGACACACGAAGTGTGGAGTGGAAAGAGGAAAAGGTCCCACCGGGCGTGCCAGAATCTGTTCCCCTCCGAACGGCGGCCGGGACGCGGACGTCTCGCCTGAGGTTCGGGGCAGATGCTAATTGGTGCTATCCGTCCACCTCTCCGAAGATGCCAAGTTGATTTATGGCACCATGTATCGAAGGTTTAGACGGATGCGTCCGATGTAGCAGACTTCGTCAGATTCCCCCTCGTTTGAGGGGTTTTTGATTGTGGGGACGCTCTTCCCTGCAGGCGCAAGCCCCTGCAGTTAATTACGCTACCGCATTGCGGTAACAACTTTCTCCTTCTCCAGATGGTCACTTCGTGCGTGGGTGTTTATTTTGTATTTTGTTGCCCGTGGATTGTTTACGGAGACTGAGTTATGTCGTCACCCGTAGGGCGTGGACTAGTCCAAATCCGTATTATCTTAGATTTGGGTTTGGGGGTCTGGTTTGAGGATACGTCAGCCATACTCGAGGCTAAGATCGACTCAAACGTTTGTTAAGGATACGTTAGTCTAACTTCGTGACTAAGATCAACTTAACGGGATCGTTTAGATCCGACAAAGGAGCGTTTGGGCTTTATTGTTCCAGTTTAGGGACATAGTGGTCCATTAAATGTATGGCCGTCAGGACCCGTCACCTCTCCGACGACGTTGAAGGATTACAACGACGGATGTCAGAGGAGTTCAGAGATGTACCCTCGAGCCAGAGTTAATTGGGGGGATTCATAGTCCAGTCTGTTTGAAGGTTTAAGGATACGTTAGCCATCTTTGAGGCTAAGATCAACTTAAACGGGATCGTTTAGATCCGACAAAAGAGCATACGGGGCTCTATTGTTCTAGTTTAAGGACATTTCGGTCCATGGGTAGTTTAAGGACGTTGCGGTCCATTGTTAGTTTTAAGACATCTCGATTAAGGTTAAGGACGTCGTAGTCCATGGGTTTAAGGACCCCACAGTCCATTGTTAGTTTTAAGACATCTCGGTCAAGGTTAAGGACGTCGTAGTCCATGGGTTTAAGGACCCCACAGTCCGGTATGTGCTCTGGATGCTTCACACGGGTTCACTGCCGTGCTCTGCGAGGACCAGGCTCCGCTCTGGACGTTTTCCACGGGGTCGAAGAGCGACATTATCCGCGTTCCACGTAACCAGGAATTTTGCATTAGACACGGGTTTAAGGACCCCGCAGTCCATATCAATGTGTGGTCGTCGGGACCCGTCACCTCTTTGAAGACATTGAGGGATTACAATGCCAAATATCAAAGGAGTGAAGAGATGTACCCTAGAACCGGAGTGGATTAAATAGTCCTTGGCCCAATTTGGGATCAAGACCGATTAATTATGTTATGAGCCCATTGGCCCAGTTAATCACAAATTGAGGACTTATGGCCATCTTGGGCTAAGTCCAATCAGGAGAGGCTTTGCCTCCATCCATTTAGCCAATTGGGCCAAAGCTTAGTGTTAAACACTACAGAGCAATCAGTGTTGGACACTGAGAATGAGATTGACAAGTTAGTGTTTAACACTAAAAGATAATTGGTGTTAAACACCAGCAACAAGGCTTTTCAAATTAGTGTTAAACACTAAAACAGATCAGTGTTGAACACTGGCAACAGAGCCCTCAAATTAGTGTTAAACACTAAGGCCCAACAGTGTTTTAACACTGAGTTCGGAAGTTTCAATTTAGTGTTAAACACTAAGGCAGGAGAGGTCACGTGGCAGCACGTGAGAGCGCCCTCCCTTCATTTATTCTGCTGAGATTATCGCAT
The DNA here is from genome assembly GCA_030015575.1 of Agapanthus africanus. Classification (NCBI taxonomy): domain Eukaryota; kingdom Viridiplantae; phylum Streptophyta; class Magnoliopsida; order Asparagales; family Amaryllidaceae; genus Agapanthus; species Agapanthus africanus. The sequence continues at coordinate 769,332,820 of JASDDO010000019.1, read as the reverse complement.
CTTTCAGAGCATCACGTGCCATCACATGATGGGCATTCAAATGCCTATGTATAAAAGCTTCTGTCAAGGGTCACGTGGGTCACGTGGGGTGCTGCCTCAAAGGGGTTTTCTATAGATCTCTTGGGGGGGTCACGTGGTGACACGTGACCCTGCCTCTATGTATATTATTTAGAGGATCTGTTAACCTTTTCTCAGGAATTAAATTCCTCGTAGGGTTAAACCCTGACAGTAATTTCAGAGGAATTAAATTCCTACTTCCTTTTGAAGACTTATATTCTGGAATAGAGTTGAACTCTGAATTTTCTGTAGGAATTAAATTCCTCATATATGTGAAGAACTGAATAGGGTTAAACCCTAATAAAAACTTTCTGTTAAATTATGATTAAGGGAATTAAATTCCCGCTGTTTCAACAGAATTAGGTTCTTAATTAGGGTTAAACCCTGTTTCTTTCTGTTCTGAAGGAATTAAATTCCCATGATACAGGGTCAAGCCCTAATATTATTTTAAAGGAATTAAATTCCTATAGTTCTGTGAGAATTAAATTCTCGTGGTTGGATTCCCTCTCTATGTTTTGGATCTGCATGGCAGGATCTCGACCCATTGAGAATTAAATTCTCAACCTCAAGGGGAGATGTACACTTTGCAGATCCTCTATCAAAGAGAGAAGAAATATGTTCTTCTGTTTTATATATCAGAGTTAAACTCTGTTGAGAATTAAATTCTCTTTTTCTTTCAAGGAGCTTTTCCCTTTCTTACCTAGGGTTTTCTTTTGCAGAAGATCCAAGTTCCTCGAAGTATCAAGGCTCTCTTCCTTTTCTTTTTCTCTCCTTGTCTCTGTATCTCTCCTTTTTTCTTTTTTGTATCTCTTGGCTCCTATTTATAGGAGAAGCAGCCGAATCAATCAGTTTTTGACGAATCTTCATTGAGAGATTTGATTTGCATCCATCATTCGTTTTGGACCTTTGGATTATTAGGTGAATTTTATTCACCATTGGATTTCAAATCCAGGGGTTCCCCTTTATTATTTCGGTTAGATTTAAAAGGGAAATCTTTCCAAACCTGAGATTTTCCCATAAATAGGTGATATTTAATCATCTTTGAATCTTTAATTCGAGTGGTTCCAGATAATCGCTTTCCTTTGGAAAGATTTAAATCTTCTTCAGAATTGAATTCTGTCAACGAAATGGGCTTTGAAAGCCGGTCACGTGTGACCACGTGACCCATGGTCACGTGTGGGCACGTGACCCCCTTTGGAATGAGCCTTCTTCTTTCATTTTGCGCTGTCTTCTGGTTGCTGCTTAACCGTCACGTGCTGCCACGTGACCCCTGGTCACGTGTGAGCACGTGACCCTTGTTTGGATTCTTTTTCTTTGACTTGATCAGGGAACCGATATGCCTTTGAATCCGTTTGCATTTAAATGTCACGTGCCGACACGTGACCCTGGTCACGTGGGAGCACGTGACCCTTTCTTAAGCCCTTTTTCTTTGATCTAGTCAGGAAGCTGAACTTTCTTTGCCGGTACCTTTGGGTGTCACGTGCCAACACATGACTGCTGGTCACGTGTAAGCACGTGACCCTCTTCTCAAGCTTTTTCCAAAAGCTTTCCTGATTTTAAATCAGGAAACAAATGCCCCCACAGCGTTGTTCTCACGTGTCAGCACGTGAGTGCAACGCTGTCACCTCTTGCGACCGTTGGATTCCTTTAGGGATCTGGGGAGATGAAACGTTTCCATTGCCTTCTATAAATACCTCTGTCTCTTCATAGGAGCCTTCACTTTGCTCATCTTCTTCTTCTGAGAACTTTTTCCTTGAGAATTTAATTCTCTTCTTCCAGAGCTTAGTTCTCTGCCTTGAAACAATCTTCAGAGTTTAACTCTGTTCGAAAAGATTTCTTTTCCTCAGGTAATGTTCTTGGACAAGCGATGGACCTTCACATTCCTCTGGATTTTAAATCCAAAACAAGGGTTTTTACCCTTTTTCCCTCATGTTTTTCCATAAGAACCTGAAACCGCCTAGCCTTCGAACTGTAGATCTCTTAGGGTTTAGATGATGTTTGGGGAGATGATGATGGCGTTTCAACTCCATGGAATTTAATTCCATTCAAAAATGTTTCTGGGAATTTAATTCCCTTTTCTTAATAAGGAATTTTAATTCCAATGAAGAATTTGATTTCTTCACACAGAGGCTTCCTAGGGTCTCTTGGCCCGAGGTTGTTCTTCTGCAGTTAATGAAATGGGGGTTTTGTAATGATTCTCATGATCTTTATTTCAGGTATCATGGCTGCCCATCTGTATAGTCTTGACGAGATCATTTCCTACGGGAATATTCGTGCACTGGGCCGCAGTCAGAACCAGGAGTTCACCGATGCTCAATGTGCCGAGATCATGAGCCGCTTTGACGAGTACAACCATCGGCTACTCCCCCGTCGCTCTTCTCTTCTGAGGCTGATCGTGCTGGCGATTAGGGAGGCTCTCCCTTTATTCTGTGCTGGTGTGCCGCTCGGGGCGTTGGACGCCGCCGAGGATAAAGTACACTCGGTGTATCTGATGCACTTGATCTCAAAGAGAAGGCGGGATAATCTCATTGATCTCCTGCATCAGATTTTTCAGCAATCAGCCATACTTGCCGCCTACCGGAGGGTAGAGGACATCCGCGAGGACCCCGATGCTTGTGATCGTGAGAGGAAGCATACTCGGGAGGTTCGAAATGCTTGGAAGATCTTGAATAAAGTTAATTTTGAGTTTCTCAACCCATGCCCCGCATCTGAAGTTCTACCGTTGTAAATGTGTCCTCTATATTTTGTATGAACCTCTTGAAGTATGAGTGACAAGTGTTATTATGCCTCTCCATGTTTGCATGCCTTTTCTCTGGGATTTTATCATTTTGCTACTGTTGTTGTTTGTGCTTTTAATATGCAGGGTACTATTCCATATATTTTCTTTTAAGTGTACATCAGGTTTAGGCCTCACGTGTTCTGCACATGGGGTCCCTTGATGGGGCTGTTCACAAAATTTTCCCATGCCGTATTTTCAGTGCATAATATTGGATGCAGAGAAAGGGCCTTGGAAATAATTTCATCTCCTTGATTTTAGATGCCTTTCCTTTTTTTTGGCCTTGGAAATAGCTTTACCATGCAAGATTTTCCGCGCACAGCACTTAATGCACTTCTTTATATAAGAGGCTATAGCTTTCTTTTCCCTTTACGGAGAGATTTATATTATTATTATTTTTTTTGTAACTTGTCTTGAGAGACAAACGAGTGCCATGGCTTGCAATCGTCCGCACGCTCGTCGACAGCCATGGGAAGTTCCTATCGAGGAGATGCTCCCCCGCTTTGCTGCTCGGTTGGTGGATCCCCTCCTTACCGACAACGAATGCGACTCAGCCATGCATGAACTCTCGATCCGTAGGGGGTCCCCCCTCCCGATGGGTTCTCTCTGGCTCCGGATGATCCTCACGGCCGTGCTTGCCGACATCCCTCCTCACCCGGCAGAGATGACCCTGGCGATGCTTGATGCGGCGGAAGAAAAGCTCGAGGGCTTTCATGAGGCGTGCCTGATTACTCAGGCTTTGAAGGACTGCTCAATTCATCTGCTGAGCGAGATAAGAGCCCGACGGGCTGTTATGTCTGCTTTTGCAGATGGCCATGGTGCCAATCGATAGGAAGCGACTTCTCGTGAGAACCGTCGCTTTGATGTGTTGGAGAGAGCAGAGAGAGAGATGGAGAACCTTGTTCTTTGTTTTGTTAACCCTTGTATTTCTGATCCCTTGTTTGGTGATCTTTTCCGTTAGCGTAGAACATTTTTTAAATTAGTCCCTCCTTTTCTGCGCTTTATGTCGAAATTCCATGTAGGCTTGGTGTTAGCATGTATGTTTCCGCTTGCATAAATAAACTTTGTATTCTTTTCATGAGAACTTTCTTTAATTGCAAATGCTATCATCACTTTCCTGCGCATCAGACCCTTTTGGGTATTATGAACGTTCATGCGATTGCAAATGCTATTATTATTATTATTCCCTTTTTGAATACTCATATGATTGCGAACGCATGCTTGAAATATGTCGGAAACCTTTCTTGTTGCCTTTCACATCAGGCGATGTGAGCGCGTTTTAGATCGATTATTCCCGCCGACTGGAAGCCCACTTATATGGTCTTGTCAATGTCTTGTTTCCAAGGCTGCGGTTGCGAAAGCGAGCTTACGTGGCCTGATAGAGCGATACGTAGCGAACACAAGGTTGTGGCTCTTGATAAAGCTGCCACGCTCACTCATGAGAGGGTCGAGGCTCATAAAGCCACCAAGAAAGAGCTCGAAATTCGGCTTGCTTCGTATCAAGCTCAGCAAGCTCAGGCGGAGGCTCGTCTTCTGGAGATCTTGCGTCATGAAGCCGTGGTCCAACAAAAGCAGGATGCGCTGACCAAGTTGCTGAATCGCCCGCCGGCCTGAAACATTTGTATCTTTTCCTTCCTTTTTGTACATACTCATGGATGAGAGTATTTTCTTTTTGTTTCTTTCATGAATTGTACTTTGTACCCATTTTGGTCTATGAATAAAAGATACATTTTTCTTCTCAATGATGTGTTTCCTTTTCATTGAATGTATTCTGCGGATATTCTATCTTGATCTCCTTGTAGGACAGCAATGGCTCAGGATTCAGGGTTAAGATCTGCTTCCTAAGACTTTTGCATCTTATGAGCCACGAGGGTCTCATAAAGAGTTTTTCTCCCTACAGGTCAAGAGGATCCCATAGGTGTAAGTTCTTCTTAAAGATCGTGAGGATCCTTAGGCGGTTTTTTCCTTGAGAGTCGTAAGGATCTCACAAGAGAGTTTTTCTTCCTTACAGGTCATGAGGACTTGTAAGTGTTGGATGCGGTCACCCTTGTCCGTGTTTCACGGAGTTAGGGGTTTCTCCAGGCATCGTAGTTTAAAGACATCACGGTCAAGGTTAAGGACCTCATAGTCCGTGGATTTAGGGACTCCACAGTCCGGTGTTTGGTTGCAGGGACCCGTCACCTCTTTGAAGACGTTGAGGAATTACAACGCCGGGCATCAAAGGAGTGAAGAGATGTACCCTTAAACCAAGGCAAAATCTGTAGGGACTCGGGGTGGTTGATCGTTAGTTTTAAGACATCACGGTCGAGGTTAAGGACGTCATAGTCCGTGGATTTTAAGGACTCCACAGTCCGGTGTTTGCTATGGATGCTTCACACGGGTTCACTGCCGTGCTTGGCGAGGACCAGGCTCCGCTCTGGATGTTTTCCATGGGGTCAAAGAGTGACATTATCCGCGTTCCACGTAACCAGGAATTTTGCACTAGATGCTTCACACGGGTTCACTGCCGTGCTCGGCGAGGACTAGGCTCCGCTCTGGATGCTTCACACGGGTTCACTGCCGTGCTCTGCGAGGACCAGGATCCGCTCTGGACGTTTTCCACGGGGTCAAAGAGTGACATTATCCGCGTTCCACGTAACCAGGAATTTTGCACTAGATGCTTCACACGGGTTTCACTTCCGTGCTCGGCGAGGACTAGGCTCCGCTCTGGATGCTTCACACGGGTTCACTGCCGTGCTCTGCGAGGACCAGGATCCGCTCTGGACGTTTTCCACGGGGTCAAAGAGTGACATTATCCGCGTTCCACGTGACCAGGAATTTTGCGCTAGATGCTTCACATGGGTTCACTGCCGTGCTCGGCGAGGACTAGGCTCCGCTCTGGATGCTTCACACGGGTTCACTGCCGTGCTCTGCGAGGACCAGGATCCGCTCTGGACGTTTTTCACGGGGTCAAAGAGTGACATTATCCGCGTTCCACGTAACCAGGAATTTTGCACTAGATGCTTCACACGGGTTCACTGCCGTGCTCGGCGAGGACTAGGCTCCGCTCTGGATGCTTCACACGAGTTCACTGCCGTGCTTTGCGAGGACCAGGATCCGCTCTGGACGTTTTCCACGGGGTCAAAGAGTGACATTATCCGCGTTCCACGTAACCAGGAATTTTGCACTAGATGCTTCACACGGGTTCACTGCCGTGCTCGGCGAGGACTAGGCTCCGCTCTGGACGTTTTCCACGGGGTCAAAGAGTGACATTATCCGCGTTCCACGTGACCAGGAATTTTGCACTAGATGCTTCACACGGGTTCACTGCCGTGCTCGGCGAGGACTAGGCTCCGTTCTGGATGTTTTCCACGGGGTCAAAGAGTGACATTATCCGCGTTCCACGTAACCAGGAATCTTGCTGATTGTATCCGCATTTCACGGGATGGAGGTTTGACTGTTGGCGATATGTATACCACCGAGCCATGGAATTGGGCGTTGCCGCTATTCCGCTTAGCTTGAAGTTGTGTCCCACCGGGCGTGCCAGAATCTGTTCCCCTCCGAACGGCGGCCGGGACGCGGACGTCTCGCCTGAGGTTCGGGGCAGATGCTAATTGGTGCTATCCGTCCACCTCTCCGAAGATGCCAAGTTGATTTATGGCACCATGTATCGAAGGTTTAGACGGATGCGTTCGATGTAGCAGACTTCGTCAGATTCCCCCTCGTTTGAGGGGTTTTTGATTGTGGGGACGCTCTTCCCTGCAGGCGCAAGCCCCTGCAGTTAATTACGCTACCGCATTGCGGTAACAACTTTCTCCTTCTCCAGATGGTCACTTCGTGTCGTGGGTGTTTATTTTGTATTTTGTTGCCCGTGGATTGTTTACGGAGACTGAGTTATGTCGTCGCCCGTAGGGCGTGGACTAGTCCAAATCCGTATTATCTTAGATTTGGGTTTGGGGGTCTGGTTTGAGGATACGTCAGCCATACTCGAGGCTAAGATCGGCTCAAACGTTTGTTAAGGATACGTTAGTCTAACTTCGTGACTAAGATCAACTTAACGGGATCGTTTAGATCCGACAAAGGAGCGTTTGGGCTTTATTGTTCCAGTTTAGGGACATAGTGGTCCATTAAATGTATGGCCGTCAGGACCCGTCACCTCTCCGACGACGTTGAAGGATTACAACGACGGATGTCAGAGGAGTTCAGAGATGTACCCTCGAGCCAGAGTTAATTGGGGGGATTCATAGTCCAGTCTGTTTGAAGGTTTAAGGATACGTTAGCCATCTTTGAGGCTAAGATCAACTTAAACGGGATCGTTTAGATCCGACAAAAGAGCATACGGGGCTCTATTGTTCTAGTTTAAGGACATTTCGGTCCATGGGTAGTTTAAGGACGTTGCGGTCCATTGTTAGTTTTAAGACATCTCGGTCAAGGTTAAGGACGTCGTAGTCCATGGGTTTAAGGACCCCACAGTCCATTGTTAGTTTTAAGACATCTCGGTCAAGGTTAAGGACGTCGTAGTCCATGGGTTTAAGGACCCCACAGTCCGGTATGTGCTCTGGATGCTTCACACGGGTTCACTGCCGTGCTCTGCGAGGACCAGGCTCCGCTATGGACGTTTTCCACGGGGTCGAAGAGCGACATTATCCGCGTTCCACGTAACCAGGAATTTTGCATTAGACACGGGTTTAAGGACCCCGCAGTCCATATCAATGTATGGTCGTCGGGACCCGTTACCTCTTTGAAGACATTGAGGGATTACAATGCCAAATATCAAAGGAGTGATTAGATGTACCCTAGAACCGGAGTGGATTAAATAGTCCTTGGCCCAATTTGGGGTCAAGACCGATTAATTATGTTATGAGCCCATTGGCCCAGTTAATCACAAATTGAGGACTTATGGCCATCTTGGGCTAAGTCCAATCAGGAGAGGCTTTGCCTCCATCCATTTAGCCAATTGGGCCAAAGCCTAGTGTTAAACACTACAGACCAATCAGTGTTGGACACTGGGAATGAGGTTGACAAGTTAGTGTTTAACACTAAAAGATAATCGGTGTTAAACACCAGCGACAAGGCTTTTCAAATTAGTGTTAAACACTAAAACAGATCAGTGTTGAACACTGGCAACAGAGCCCTCAAATTAGTGTTAAACACTAAGGCCCAACAGTGTTTTAACACTGAGTTCGGAAGTTTCAATTTAGTGTTAAACACTAAGGCAGGAGGGGTCACGTGGCAGCACGTGAGAGCGCCCTCCCTTCATTTATTCTGCTGAGATTATCGCATCTTTCAGAGCATCACGCGCCATCACGTGATGGGCATTCAAATGCCTATGTATAAAAGCTTCTGTCAAGGGTCGCGTGGGTCACGTGGGGTGCTGCCTCAAAGGGGTTTTCTATAGATCTCCTGGGGGGGTCACGTGGTGACACGTGACCCTGCCTCTATGTATATTATTTAGAGGATCTGTTAACCTTTTCTCAGGAATTAAATTCCTCGTAGGGTTAAACCCTGACAGTAATTTCAGAGGAATTAAATTCCTACTTCCTTTTGAAGACTTATATTCTGGAATAGAGTTGAACTCTGAATTTTCTGTAGGAATTAAATTCCTCATATATGTGAAGAACTGAATAGGGTTAAACCCTAATAAAAACTTTCTGTTAAATTTTGATTAAGGGAATTAAATTCCCTCTGTTTCAACAGAACTAGGTTCTTAATTAGGGTTAAACCCTGTTTCTTTCTGTTCTGAAGGAATTAAATTCCCATGATACAGGGTCAAGCCCTAATATTATTTTAAAGGAATTAAATTCCTATAGTTCTGTGAGAATTAAATTCTCGTGGTTGGATTCCCTCTCTATGTTTTGGATCTGCATGGCAGGATCTCGACCCATTGAGAATTAAATTCTCAACCTCAAGGGGAGATGTGCACTTTGCAGATCCTCTATCAAAGAGAGAAGAAATATGTTCTTCTGTTTTATATATCAGAGTTAAACTCTGTTGAGAATTAAATTCTCTTTTTCTTTCAAGGAGCTTTTCCCTTTCTTACCTAGGGTTTTCTTTTGCAGAAGATCCAAGTTTCTCAAAGTATCAAAGCTCTCTTCCTTTTCTTTTTCTCTCCTTGTCTCTGTATCTCTCCTTTTTTCTTTTTTGTATCTCTTGGCTCCTATTTATAGGAGAAGAAGCCGAATCAATCAGTTTTTGACGAATCTTCATTGAGAGATTTGATTTGCATCCATCATTCGTTTTGGACCTTTGGATTATTAGGTGAATTTTATTCACCATTGGATTTCAAATCCAGGGGTTCCCCTTTATTATTTCGGTTAGATTTAAAAGGGAAATCTTTCCAAACCCGAGATTTTCCCATAAATAGGTGATATTTAATCATCTTTGAATCTTTAATTCGAGTGGTTCCAGATAATCGCTTTCCTTTGGAAAGATTTAAATCTTCTTCAGAATTGAATTCTGTCAACGAAATGGGCTTTGAAAGCCGGTCACGTGTGACCACGTGACCCATGGTCACGTGTGGGCACGTGACCTCCTTTGGAATGAGCCTTCTTCTTTCATTTTGCGCTGTCTTCTGGTTGCTGCTTAACCATCACGTGCTGCCACGTGACCCCTGGTCACGTATGAGCACGTGACCCTTGTTTGGATTCTTTTTCTTTGACTTGATCAGGGAACCGATATGCCTTTGAATCCGTTTGCATTTAAATGTCACGTGCCGACACGTGACCCTGGTCACGTGGGAGCACGTGACCCTTTCTTAAGCCCTTTTTCTTTGATCTAGTCAGGAAGCTGAACTTTCTTTGCCGGTACCTTTGGGTGTCACGTGCCAACACGTGACTGCTGGTCACGTATAAGCACGTGACCCTCTTCTCAAGCTTTTTCCATAAGCTTTCCTGATTTTAAATCAGGAAACAAATAACAATAAAAAGGAATAAATAAATAAATAAATAAATAAATAAATAAATAAATAATAATAATAATAAAGGAGAAAATCTCCCTTTCAGAGCAAAGCTCTGTTCAAATCCCAAGACGGGAAATGAAGTAACGCTTCTGTTTCCCCCAATCAGAGCAAAACTCTGTTTAAAATTCAAATTTTAATAAAGGAAGCAATGCTTCATCTAACCTGCGCTCTGCGCTGCGCGACACGGGGCAGCGCAGTTGCGCGAGCGCAGTTGCGCCGTGCTCTGCCCTGCGCGATACGTGGCAGCGCAGTTGCGCTGCTCTCTGTGCTGCGCGACACGTGTCTAGCGCAGTTGCGCTGCGCTCTGCGCTGCGCGACACGTGTCTGCGCAGTTGCGCTGCGCTCTGCGCTGTCAAGCGCAGATGCATTTGTGCCAACGCCAGCACCAAAACAGAATTAAAATTCTGAAAGATCTTTCTGATCTTGTTAAAACAAGAAGATTGTCTTCTGTAAAACAGAAGCCCTTGGATCAAAGATCCAACGGTGGGGAAAAATCCCCAAATCACTCAGAGAAAGATCTTTTTAACTAATTTAACAAATCAAATGGCACTATAAAAAGGCTCCTAGACTCCAAGTCTAAACACACAGATAAAAAAACACAGAAAGCAGAGAGAATTCACAGAACTCTTAAAAAGTTCGAGAGGAATTCAGAAAGAAAAAGAAAGGTAAATCTTTGAAAAGAAGAATAAAAAGATCATTGATCTAAGAACAAGATCAAGGATCTTCAATAAAAATATAATAAGAACAAAGGCATTGCCTTTTGATGAACCACTGGTTCTGGAATCTTAAAAGATTCTTTTCTTGAATCCAAAAATTGGATCAAGATATTAAAACAGTGCCTTGCACTTGTAAATCTGCACTGTTGCGCTCCTGGGTTGGCGCAAGCCACCAGAGAGCGCCACGTGTCAGCACCAGAATAACTTGCGCTATGCGCTTTTAAAATAGAGTATTGCTCTCTAAAATTGGCGCAACTCACCAGAGCGCGCCACGTGTCAGCAGCGCAACAGCGCAGCGCATTGGCGCAGCGCACTGCGCTTGCGCTCACCAGAGCGTGACATGTGTCACCTCCACATGCGCTCATTAATTGGCGCAAAGCGTCTGACAGGCCACATGGCCACTGTCAGATGATTAATGCACTACATTATTGAAAAGAAGGGCCGAGCCCAATTAAAAAAGGCCTAACAGGCCTAATAAAATGCTATGCATTATTTTAAAAAGGGCAGAGCCCAAACAAAGGTCTGTCAGACCAAAACTGATGTTCTGCATCATAAAAATAAAGGGACAGAGCCCAAACCAAATAGGCTTTGCAGGCCAAAATAAAATGCAGTGCATTATTAAACAGGGGCAAAGCCCTAGAATAGGCCTAATAGGACGAAGATAAATAAAATGTTGAATATTTTCAACTGGACTTAACCCAATCATGGCCATAAGTCCTCAAATTAAATTGACTGAGCACGATTGCTCCCTTAAATCAATTTACATCCGGTTCAAGGGTACATCTCTGAACTCCTCTGACATCTGTCGTTGTAATCCCTCAACGGCGTCAGAGAGGTGACGGGTCCCGACAACCACACATTGGGAATATGGACCACCACGTTCTTAAATTGGCAATGTACCACCACGTGCTTAAACTGGCAATGGACCACTATGTCCCTAAACTAGAACAATTGAGACAATTGCTCTCTCGTCGGATCCAAACGATCCCGTTAAGTTGATCTTAGTCTGGAGATTAGGCTAACGTATTCTTAACAAACGTTTAACTTGATCTTAGCCTCAAATATGGCTAACATGTCCTTAAACTAATATTCGTCCCCAAAATGGGAATGTTGGACCACCATGTCCCTAAACTGGAAGTCGACCGCAATGTCATTAAATTAAACAATAGAGCCAATCGCTCTCTTGTCGGATCCGAACGATCCCGTTAAGTTGATCTTAGTTTGGAGATTAGGCTAACGTATCCTTAACGAACGTTTAAGTTGATCTTAGCCTCAAATATGGCTAACGTATCCTTAAACCAAAACACCAAACCCAAATCTAAGAAAATACGGATTTGGACTAATCCACGTCCTACGGGCAACGACATAAATTAGTCTCCGTATACAATCCATGGGCAACCACAAACAAAACAAACACCCACGACATGAAGTGAAATTCTGGAGAAGGAGAAAGTTGTTACCGCTATGCGGTAGCGTAATTAACTGCAGGGGCTTGCACCTGCAGGGAAGAGCGTCCCCACATTCAAAAACCCCTCAAGCGAGGGGGAATCTGACGAAGTCTGCTACATCGGCCGCATTCGTTCAAACCTCCGATACACGGTGCCATAAATCAACTTGGCATCTTCGGAGAGGTGGACGGATAAAACCAAATAGCATCCGCCCCGAACCTCAGGCAAGACGAGCCTACGCGGTCGCGTCTCTGTGTTCGGAGGGGAACAGATTCTGGCACGCCCGGTGGAATCTTTTTCTCTTTCCACTCCACACTTCGTGTGTCATGTTCGCGAACGAATCGCGGTTTGTTGTAGTTGCCTGTGGATTCGAGGTACTATGATTTGGTGTCTTGCTCCGTGCAGAAAACAGAAGATCAATGGCTTCAAACTGCACTGCCTGCAACTGCAACTCTCACTCCGTCCTTACTGGAGGAGTGACTTACGGGCCCCAAGCGGCCTCCCTTTTCAAGATGCCATTTCAAGATGCCAGTGGAGCAGGTAACTCAAGCCACCACTGGACTATTCTTCGGGACCATGATCCCACCAATGAGCTTCAATGCCCCATTACCATCGCAAGAAGCTCCGAAGAAGTCGGTCTTCGATCGGCTTACAACTATCGCGGCCCCTCTCAACGGGTCGCACAAGCCCAATGCCTCAGCTTTCAGCAAATTGGGCCAAAACTCATGTGGACCCATGAAGAAGCCTGTAATACCAGAAAAGGTTGTTCCGAAGAGGATAGCCATCCCTGCTCCTGAAGTCGTCAAGGCGGCTTCTCCTGCCAAAGGGTCGGTCTTCACAAGACTAACTATTCCGGCTCCCGTTCCCACTCGAAGGTCTGTCTTTGACAGATTGGATACCGCTACTCAAAAGACGTCAGTCTTCGAGAGACTGGCACCAGCAGCGCTTCATCTGGACAGGGGGCAAGACAAAGCCAACCCCATCGCTGAACCAACGCCGTCCGCTCGACATGCTCGCCGTCGTCACTGGCGCCGGGTAAGGAAGGCTGGGGGCAACTCCCCCTCTGGGATAACTCCGCCAGCTCCAACGGTGGGGATCGATGCTGCTGTTCCAACCGGGAACAGCTTTGAATTGCTGAACACGGTGCGCAGAAACTCTCCTACTGCGGTGCTGAAGCAAACTCCTTCACTTTTGGAGAATACTCCAGAGAAGAAGCTAGATCAGCCCCCTCAACGGCTGTCCTCTAAAATTTACAAGGTCTGGCGACAGGTCCAAGAGTTGGTGATTGATGAAAACTATCTTCGCCGACAGAAAAAGATGAAGATTCGGCAGGAGAAGGATTACTCCGTCAAACCAGAAAAAGCAACGGCTACTTGGGTGCCCACTACAACGGCACCCTCAACTTCAACCACTCAAAAGAAAAGGAGGCCGCAAAAAGCCCATGTGAACATGGCGAACCGTAAACGCGCTGAGCACAAACACCCCAAGTCTGGGGGCATGGTGATGCACACTATTTATATGGCTTCCGGAAAGGAGGAAAGTCGTGCTTCGATGGGTCACCGACCGCTCACCCGATTCGTGACGAAAGCCCAGGAGCAGCAACGGAAGCTTCAAGAGATGATGACTGCTATGGCCGCACTTACTGGGCCAAAAGAAAGCTCGGAGGTATCGTCAGAACAGCGTCACGAACAAGAAACTGACGTTGACTTCCTACGCAGAGTTCTCGAAAAGAAGGACAAAGAAGCCGCAGAGCAAGCGGCTAACATAAAACAAATGGCGCTCCTCTTCCAAGATATGGTAGGGATGATGTTACAGCCGGATTCTCCAGCTGATGACCATCCAATCATTGTTGAAGACGATAGAGGGGAAACATCTAATCCTCCTCCGGCTCTTTCAGCAGCCAAGGAAGAAACCATTTCCAAGGCCGCACTGGATGACTATATAGCTCAGCAAATACGAGCTCATCAGGCGAGTGAAGCGGCTGGGCAAATTGTTAGAACCGGACGACCCTATCCGAGCTGGTATGACCAAATCAGTTACCCGCCGGAATATACGATCTTTAAGTTCCACGTATATAGGGGGACAGGGAACCCTCATCAGCATGTCGCTCAATTCAGAGCCTTATGCGGCAACACCGGAGGCGACGACAAACTGCTGTTTCGCCAATTCGTCGGCAGCTTAGCGGAAATAGCCTTTGAATGGTATTCAGAGCTACCTAACGACTCTGTTAAAACATTTGCGGAGATGGAGCTACTGTTTACACAAAGATTCGCAAGTGCTAGTGAACGCACCCCGATAACAGCACTGATCAATGTCAGGATAAGGCCAAGCGAAACGTGGGTTCAATACACAACACGATGGCGGAATCTGTGGTCGAAATGCGAACAACGCATCGAAGAAGCGCCAGCGGTGGGCATGTTCGTGGGCACTCTTGATCCGCAAGCGACCATCTCGCAGTTCATGATGTTCTTCAGGTCAATTACTTTCCAGGCCTTGATCGACAAGTTGGCCCAAATGGACCAGATGGGCTATGGACCGTCTCCTCCAAAACCGGACTCTCGAAATGAAAAGGGGAAAGGAAAAGCGATCGTCGTCGCCAATGCTCAACAACAGCCAAGCAACTTGAAGCCGGTTGTCCGTCAAAACAATATGCGTCCACGCGTATCCCTCCAGGAGAAGCTAGGACGTCCTTACTCGTTTCCTCAAAATAAAACGAGAAGACTGTTCGAGCTGGCACTGCGCAACAGGCTTATCAATCTGCCAGATCCAAGACGCCCGTTGCAGCCAAACGACGTCAATGATCCCAATTACTGTCTCTACCACCGAGTATTGGGTCATCCGATTGAGGATTGCTACGTCTTCAAAAACTGGATTGAAGACCAATACCTACAAGTCAAGTTCGCGCTGTCTGAAAAGTGGAAAGTAAGCCCACCACAGCCGCACACCCCAAAGAAAACGGACGCACCGGGGGCATTATGCTCATTCATAGGGAAAGCCCCATAGACCGAAAAGTCAGTAAACTAGAGATTCACCTCAAATACGGCGACGGTGGACCGAAATGTCCTTAAACTAATGACGGACCACTACGTCCTAAAACTAGCTGTAGACCGAAATGTCCTTAAACTAACGGCAGACCACTACGTCCTAAAACTAGCCGACGACCGAAATGTCTTTAAACTACTACCACAGCATCCTCAGGCTGACGAGATAAAAAAATAATAATAATAATAAAAAAAAGAAGAACGGTATGTCCATAAGCAAAATGGGCACGGATGAAAACCCAAAAGGGCTCCGTGAGTAAAAACAGCAGGGCTACTGGCGAGTGTTCAAAACCTGAAAGGGCGCGACCTCGTTAAAAAAAAAGAGGAATAAAAAAATAATAAATAAATAAAAAGAACGGTATGTCCATAAGCAAAGTGGGCACAGATGAAAACCCGAAAGGGCTCCGTGAGTAAAAACAGCAGGGCTACCGGCGAGTGTTTGCGAAAACCCGAAAGGGCGCAACCTCGTTAAGAGACACTTGCAGGGTCCTCTCTACCTTGTAAGGTGAAACCACCCGCCTGAGATCCTTACGACTCACAGGGAAGCAACACACTTAGGGATCCTCACGATTCCTAAGGAGAAATTACACTTGCAAGATCCTCACGACTCGTAAGGAGAACTCTCTTATGGGACCCTCACGGCTTATAAGATTTGAAAGTCTTAAGTTACAGAGACCTGAACTTGTTCTTAAGCAACCCCCACAACCTCCGATATTGCCCTACAAGCGGCTCGATACTGACCTTTGTATACAATTCATGGGCGCGAATAAACATTTCACTAACCAAGTCCCACCCGTGACTGGGGATATGTCCATGCGGTGAACAACCCTTGTAAGTCCTCTCGACTTATAAGGAGAAAACCCTTTTGTAAGATCCTGATGACTTACAGGGGAATATACACTTAGGAATCCTCACGATTCCTACGGAGAAAACACACCTACGAGATCCTCACGACTTGTAGGGAGAAATACCTTTGTGAGACCCTTACGGCTCATAAAGTCAAAAGCCTTAGTCGACGGGATCCTAACCCTGTTCGCTAAGCCACCTTTGTTCAACGTCGACAGAGGCAAATGATGATTCGCTCCTGGCAATATCCCAGTTGTAGCGATGCTGATGCCTAAACCGGTATCAAATTCCATGC
Source organism: Agapanthus africanus (assembly GCA_030015575.1). Classification (NCBI taxonomy): domain Eukaryota; kingdom Viridiplantae; phylum Streptophyta; class Magnoliopsida; order Asparagales; family Amaryllidaceae; genus Agapanthus; species Agapanthus africanus. Next base: position 769,316,704 of record JASDDO010000019.1, on the reverse strand, counting down.
CCTTTTAAGACAAATGATGATTCGCTCCTGGCAATATCCCAGTTGTAGCGATGCTGATGCCTAAACCGGTATCAAATTCCAAGTCCTTTCATGGCAAATGATGATTCGCTCCTGGAAATATTCCAGTTGTAGCGATGCTGATGCTGAGATTGGCACCAGATTCCAAGTTCCACACTCGCGATAAAAAAAACAGCGAGCCATACATGCATGCAAAATAGCCGAAATGATGGGGCAACTTGCAATAAAAAGCAGCAAGTAAAAATGTATGCATGCCAAATAGCCGAAATGATTGGGCGACTCGCAATAAAAAGCAGCAAGTAAAAGTAAAATGAATAGCCGAAATGATTGGGCACCGCGAAAAATAACCGAAATGATGGGGCAATCGCGACTTTCGTGATATAAAGCTGAAATGATAGAGCATCGCGGAAAGAAAATAATAATAAAAAAAATGAATGAAACTGCTGCCCTACAGGTGAGATCACATCGATCCCTGTATACAATCCATGGGCATAAACAAAGAGAGAACCATACATTCCCAACAGGCTCCATCAGAAAGCGAAGCCAAATCTCGACGGTTTATAGACAACCTAGAGACAATCTCGACATTTGTCGCAATATTGCAGACACGATGTCAACAAACGGAGCAAAAGAAGATCCCTAGCTTCAGGGTCGCGACGTCGATATCGACAGCTTAGAGATCGCTAACAGTGTTTCTCCTCACTCCAACCAGATGCACACATGACGTCGACAACCGACCTCAGAGTCGCAATGAAACGGAGCCACGGCATAGTCCCTAGTTCCAAATCTTAACGGCAATATCTACAGCCCAAAGAATCAACAAAGGCGTTCCTTCGCAGTCCAGCAAGATGCAGATACAACGTCAACAAAAGACCCCATGATCAAACAAGCGGAGAAACGGCAAAATCCCAGCTCCACCTCGGCATTCGTCTCGATACAGCAGACGAATGTCGCCCCAGCGTTCTCCCTCCAACAGGATACGGACACGCAGCGAAGGCCAAATTCCTAGCTTCAGGGTCTTAACGGCAAGTCATATAAAGTCTGAAAGACAATCGGAGATCATCTTGCACCAGTGCGGAATGGTCACCACCTCGACGTTCGTCTCAACACAGCAGACGCAACATCATCAAACAGCAGAGCCACGACAAAGTCCCTAGTTCCAAATCTCGACGGTTCACCAACAACCTAGAGACAACCGCGACATTCGTCTCTATATAGAGGACGCAATGCCAGCAAACGAAGCAAAGGCCAAATTCCTAGCTTTAAAGTCTTAACGGCAAGTCATATAAAGCCTGAAAGACAACCGGAGATCATCTTACACTAGTGCGGAATGGTCAACACCTTGACGTTCGTCTTGATACAGCAGACGCAACATCATCAAACAGCGGAGCCACGGCAAAATCCCTAGTTCCAAACCTCGACGGTTCACCAGCAACCTAGAGACAACCGCGACATTCGTCTTGATACAGTAGACGCAATGCGAACAAACGAAGCAAAGGCCAAATTCCTAGCTTCAGGGTCTTGATGGCAACTCATATAAAACCTGAAAGACCATCGGAGATCATCTCACATCAGTGCAGAGTGGTCACCACCTCGACGTTCGTCTCGATATAGCAGACGAGATGTCACCCCAGCGTTCTTCCTCCAGTAGGGTTCAGATGCGACAATCAAACAAACGGATCCACGGCAAAATTCCCAGTTCCAAGCCTCGACGGTTCACCAACAACCTAGAGACAACCGCGACATTCGTCTCGATACAGCAGACGCAGTGCCAGCAAATGAAGCAAAGGCTAAATTCCTAGCTTCAGGGTCTTGACGGCAAGTCATATAAAGCCTGAAAGACTAGAGATCATCCCACACCAGCGCGGAGTGGTTATGACTCATCGGGGCTCTCCAAAATGAGCCTAACCTCAAGTAAAAAGTGACATGGAATATCTTTACGCTTGCTCTTTCGACGGTAATACTACCTGGAAGATTACTTGAAGACGTCTTGTCCAGCCCCCGAAGGGATCAGAGACACGACAATCGCAAGGCTACTCGAACATCAAGATTGCATATCGAGGAATATATCAGCCAACGCGACGGTACGATGGCCAAAACCCTAAGTACCGCAGACCCTAACGGACCTCTGTCATAAAGAGCAGAGGTTAACTGTAACGTTAAGATATGCTTGCGAGAACTGCTCGATTCGTCTCGACTCGTGAGGAAATTGATGTCTTTGCGAGAACTTCTCGATTCGTCTCGACTCGTGAGATAAAGCCTTAGGCAGCAGGGATTAAGAAACCTGTTTCCTAAGCACTGGGACCCTGCAAGTCGGCCCAAAACCGTCTCTTGCACACTATCCACGGGTCTCACTCTCCAAAGTCGAATCTCGACAAGGAGGGAAACAACTGCTTACGGGTCCTCTCGACTCGTAAGAGGGAAAATTCTCTTACAGGATCCTTACGGCTTATAAGAGAAAACGCACATAGGAATCCTCATGATTCTTAAGGAGATAATACACCTATGAGATCCTCTCGATCCGTAGGGAGAAAAGTCTTTGTAAGACCCTCACGGCTCATAAAGTTGAAAAGTCTTAGGCTACAAGGACCCTAAACTTGTCTCCTAAACCCTCAATTCCATGGCCACTCATAACTTTGCACTACTTCACCCACGTACATACTTATGTGGGCAAAGTAGTGGGGGGCATTTGTTCCCGCTAAAATTTTGGCTCAAAACCCGCTCCTTGTAAAATAATAACAATAAAAAGGAATGAATAAATAAATAAATAAATAAATAAATAAATAATAATAATAATAAAGGAGAAAATCTCCTTTTCAGAGCAAAACTCTGTTCAAATCCCAAGGCGGGAAATGAAGCAACGCTTCTGTTTCCCCCAATTAGAGCAAAGCTCTGTTTAAAATTCAAACTTTAATAAAGGAAGCAATGCTTCAGCTGACCTGCGCTCTGCACTGCGCGACACGCGGCAGTGCAGTTGCACTAGCGCAGTTGCGCTGCGCGACACGTGTCTAGTGCAGTTGTGCTAGACACGTGTCAGTGCAGTTGCGCTAGCGCAGTTGCGCTAGCAACACGTGTCAGCGCAGTTGTGCTAGCGCTGCTGCGCTGCGCTCTACGCTGCGCGACACGTGTCAAGCGCAGATGCATTTGCGCCAATGTCAGCACCAAAACAGAATTAAAATTCTTAAAGATCTTTCTGATCTTGTTAAAACAAGAAGATTGTCTTCTGTAAAACAGAAGCCCTTGTATCACTCAGAGAAAGATCTCTTTAACTAATTTAACAAATCAAATGGCACTATAAAAAGGCCCCTAGACTCCAAGTCTAAACACACAGATAAAAAACACAGAAAGCAGAGAGAATTCACAGAACTCTTAAAAGTTTGAGAAGAATTTAGAAAGAAAAAAAAGGTAAACCATTGAAAAGAAGAATTTCTTCTAAAAAAGATCATTGATCTAATAATAAGATAAAGAATCTTCAATAAAAATATAATAAGAACAAAGGCATTGCCTTTTGATGAACCACTGGTTCTGGAATCTTAAAAAATTCTTTTCTTGAATCCAAAAATTGGATTAAGATATTAAAACAGTGCCTTGCACTTGTAAATCTGCACTGTTGCGCTCCTGGGTTGGCGTAAGCCACCAGAGAGCGCCATGTGTCAGCACCAGAATAACTTGCGTTATGCGCTTTTAAAATAGAGTATTGCTCTCTGAAATTGGCACAACTCACCAAAGCGCGCCACGTGTCAGCAGCGCAACATCGCAGCGCATTGGCGCAGCGCACTGCGCTTGCGCTCACCAGAGCGTGACACGTGTCACCTCCACATGCACTTACGCTCATTAATTGGCGCAAAGCGCCTGACAGGCCACATGGCCACTGTCAGATGATTAATGCACTGCATTATTGAAAAGAAAGGCCGAGCCCAATTAAACAAGGCCTAACAGGCCTAATAAAATGCCATGCATTATTTTAAAAAGGGCAGAGCCCAAACAAAGGTCTGTTAGACCAAAACTGATGTTCTGCATCATAAAAATAAAAGGGTCAGAGCCCAAATCAAATAGGCTTTGCAGGCCAAAATAAAATGCAGTGCATTATTAAACAGGGGCAAAGCCCTAGAATATGCCTAATAGACCGAAGATAAATAAAATGTTGAATATTTTCAACTGGACTTAACCCAATCATGGCCATAAGTCCTCGAATTAAATTGACTAAGCACGATTGCTCCCTTAAATCAATTTACATCCGGTTCAAGGGTACATCTTTGAACTCCTCTGACTTCTGTCGTTGTAATCCCTCAACGGCGTCAGAGAGGTGACGGGTCCCGACAACCACACATTGGGAATATGGACCACCACGTCCTTAAACTGGCAATGGACCACCACGTCCTTAAACTGGCAATGGACCACTCTGTCCCTAAACTGGAATAATTGAGCCAATTGCTCTCTCGTCGGATCCAAACGATCCCGTTAAGTTGATCTTAGTCTGGAGATTAGGCTAACGTATCCTTAACAAACGTTTAAGTTGATCTTAGCCTTAAATATGGCTAATGTGTCCTTAAACAAGTATCCGTCCCCAAAATGGGAATGTTGGACCACCATGTCCCTAAACTGGAAATCGACCGCAATATCATTAAACTAAACAATAGAGCCAATCGCTCTCTTGTCGGATCCAAACGATCCCGTTAAGTTGATCTTAGTCTGGAGATTAGGCTAACGTATCCTTAACGAACGTTTAAGTTGATCTTAGCCTCAAATATGGCTAACGTATCCTTAAACCAAAACACCAAACCCAAATCTATGAAAATACGGATTTGGACTAATCCACGTCCTACGGGCGACGACATAAATTAGTCTCCGTATACAATCCACGGGCAACCACTAACAAAACAAACACCCACGACATGAAGTGAAATTCTGAAGAAGGAGAAAGTTGTTACCACGATGCGGTAGCGTAATTAACTGCAGGGGCTTGCGCCTGCAGAGAAGAGCGTCCCCACAATCAAAAACCCCTCAAGCGAGGGGGAATCTGACGAAGTCTGCTACATCGGCCGCATCCGTTCAAACCTCCGATACACGGTGCCATAAATCAACTTGGCATCTTCGGAGAGTTGGACGGATAAAACCAAATAGTATCTGTCCCGAACCTCAGGCAAGACAAGCCTACGCGGTCGCGTCTCTGTGTTCGGAGGGGAGCATTGAACAGGTGGATTGTAAGGACACTCTTCAGTAAGATGTGATGGATTCGAACAACAAGCGCAAACAGTTCGTTGGGGTAAGCAGGGGCAGGAGAAGGCGACGAGATTTTGGTCTCAATTGCTTCTAGCTTTTTCGTAAGTGCGGCCATTTCGGCCGTCATTGCAATCGACATATCTAATTGATGTATGCTTGCCCTAGACTGACCTGATGAAGAAGATGAGGTGGTCTTAGTGCTTTCCCACTGAAGTGTTTGTTCAGCAGGATCGTCGAGAAACTGCCAAGCTTCCTCGCTAGATTTTATTAGAAAGTGGCCTTGACAAATGGTTTCCAACAACTGCTTAGTTGCTAGGTTCAATCCTTCATATAAAGTTTAGCAAAGTTGCCAATTCTCAATACAGTGGTGAGGGCATTGAACAAGTAGGTCTTTAAATCTTTCAAAACACATCCAAAAAGGTTCGGAAGGAAGCTGGAAAAATTGAATAATCTCATTGCGAATTCTCGCGGTCTTATGATGTGGGTAAAACTTTTTAAGAAAAGATTTAATAAACTCTTCCCAATTTTTAATCGAGTGTGATTGTCACGCCCCGCTTCCCAAAGTACGCTAAGATAGGCACGTGATATAGCCAACCATGCGACCTGTGGGTAGGAATTATCCTTCCACAGTCATATTACGGCTGTAGAGATATCAAGAACAAAAATAAAACTATCTAGCACATGTCCATAAGCCAAAATAAAATGAGTCAAGAATAAATAATGCGGAAGCGAGAGATCCAATACAAGAATAACTGGAATGTATGTCCCATAATGCGGGCTCTCATCAGGAAATAAATGCTGAAAAGTAAAAGAACTAACTACTACTGAATCCTCACTGCTCAGCCTGCTGGCTGAAGTACTCCTGCTCGGACTGCAGCAAAGGTACGGAATCTAGGCCATGCAAAACCCAGACGTCAGCGCGTCATGTCATCAAGCAATAAAATATAAACAGGGTAACAAGACATGCAAGTATAATTATAAATGGTAAAGCAGGTGTAACAGCAATATAAATCAGGGCAGTGAAGGGTAGTGTGCAGTGAGTAAACTGAACTGGTCTATTGGGTTATCTACTCTCAAGTCTTTGAAATCAATTTGATGAATCATCGATGTAACTCAATAGTATCCCGTGTATGCCCGGGACCACGGTCTAAGACTCTCGGGCTGAAACCGAGACATGCCGCTAGACACTAAAACAGGAACTATGTAAAGACGAACGATGTCAGCAGCATCGTCCCGAGGCTGGCCTAGCCTTTACAACTGATCAGTAAAAGCAAGCAACTGTTGAGTTACAAGTCAGGTTTCATCATTGATTTCCCTATGCCCCAAGTTATATGTGGTCAAGTCATGTATTAAATAATCTAGAGCTAATGCCAACACAGGATCAGGCAGGTACAGGTTTGTCTGGATAGACAACAGGAACGGTCCGTAAGGACTACATGTCAGGTTTGTTGGCATTAGACACAAGATCAGGTAATGGGTAAGACCATGGTACATCAGATCAAGCCAGGTAATATATAAAGGTGTCACGTTATGTCAAGAGTTGTACGGTACCATGTTGGGTCAGTAATATGTGTAGCAAGTCATGTCAGGATGTACAAGATATCATGTGGGTGCTCATAATCAACTAGCAAAATCATGGTTACAAATAAATAAGCATGGTTATTATCAGAACAAGAAACTGGCACATGTAATCTGATATGTAAATAGGTACAGATTAAACTACTTGGATACACGGTTCTCACTTTGGGTTTAAGGGATAGTTTTAGCATTTCATGAATGCACTATAACAAATGTGGATGATAAAATCATATTAATATGTACCAAAACAATTTAGAGATGCAATTGAATATGAATTAGGCTAGATGTATTCAACCGATCGTCCGATAGGGTATAAACTACAAAAGAGTATTATGGCTATGCAAACAATTATGATTATGTGATCTAATATATAAATGTGGTTACTAGGTTTAGTAAACTAAAAGCAACAGTTAGGTTTCCAGTTCTAGATCTGAAATATGTAAACGGAACATCGTGCTGTTAACTTGGAACTCATGGCTTTAGATTCTATCTATAGATTTAATAAGAAAATAGATAAATTAATATAGGAATAGTATGAATAGCATGTAGCAAGTTTCACTTGCCTCGACGGGTCGCGAAGCGGTATACGGAACGTCTCACGTCGGCGAGAAAAGTCGCGACGCGCGCACCGTACATGGAATGGGTCCAAACAATGAACAGTGGAATCACACGGGTCATGGGTTCTCGCTGGGTCGTCGGGATCGTCAACGTCGCGGCCAACTCCGGCGATCTAGACAACGGCAGTGAACAAGAAAGCAATAACTTAAAGAAAGAAAAGAAAAGAAAGCAAGAAAGGAGAATGGAGGAGAAATGAGTGTAGGATTGCTTACTGGGCTGCAGAGGATGTGTTGGCGGTGAGATCAACGGCGGTGAAGGCGCCGGCGAAGGGGTTTGGTGTAAGGGTTAGGTTTAGGGTTTGGTTGCTGGTTTTGGGTGCAGGGCTAGGTGTCAGGGGTATTGGTGAGGGGATGATGTCGAGGAGAGGAAGGAAATGAGGTGGTGACGATGGTGGGTGTGAGGCTAGGGTCGTCGGCGACGACCGGAGACGTTGGGTTGCTGGGTGATCTGTGGGTTATGTGCAGGGTGTAACAGCCTCGGGGAGAAGGAAGAAGGAGAAGATGGAGAGGAGGAGGAGATGGGTGCTCAGTGAGGTGAGGGTAAGGAGGAGACGAAGCTTTTAGGGTTGCGGTTGCGAGGGAGGTGATGGGTTTTGAAGAGGAAGGGAAACTGCGAGGGTTTAAAAGGAGGGAGAAGAAGAAACACGAAGGGAGGTGACGATATCGCAACGCGGTGACCGGAATCGAGGAATATACAGTACTCGCGAGTGGAGAGAGAAAGCGCGATAGGAGAGAGAAAGAAGAGAGAAAGAGAGAGAGAGAGAAAGAAAGAGAAAGGGGAGAGAGGGAGAACTGTGGGCCCGATATAAAGAAAAGAGAAGCTGCTGTTGGCTCGTGGTGATTAAAGAATATAAGGAGAAAAAAGAAAAGATTTAGTGGGAAAAATGAAACGTGTAGGGCCCAGCAGTGCATCAGAGGGAATTTTGATTGGTTGGAGGAAACTGTTAGGAAAAATTATAAAAGATTTACTGGGTTTTAAATATATAATATCGTTGGCTTAGGAAATTATGATAGGCTGAAAATATTTTTAAGCTGATTTAAAAAGATTTAAAATAAATAGGATTTGGCGGGATGCAAAATATTTCAGAATTGCGCCCGGGTCGGGTTCAAAATTTTGAATTTGAAATATGAAAATTATTAGCAAGTTCCAAAAATTGAAATGAAGGATTTTGTAACAGAAAAGCATACCCCAAGAACAGACGTACGTACGTGCGCGTAGCCGTCCAAACACGTCCGTTTCACTGAACGGGACGAGAACACGATGCAGGGACGCTACCACAGGGTTAGGGGTATCAAGCAGGCCATGTCATGTATTTTTAAATTATTTTAAGGTACTTAAATGGTTATATGCAAGAATATGAAATGTTAGTGTAATCTATAATTAGGAAACAACGAGCTCAAGTAAACGGGTCGAATATAAAGTAAATTACCATTTTGCAACCAAACATGATAAATGAACTAAATACCACAAACAACACATACGGTAACTGGAATTGGTATAACTAGACTCGGTTGTTACATTATACCCAACCATAAAAGAATTTCGTCCTCGAAATTCCAAGAACGTAAAAGATAAACGACCAACAACTACAAGTAAAGATGGGGAAAGTTCTGCCGGATTTCATCTTCTCGTTCCCAAGTGGACTCTCCATGTGAGCGATTACCCCAAGAAACAAGTACAAGAGGAATAACCTTGTTCTTAAGAACCTTTTCCCTTTGATCCACAATTGCAATCGGTCGCTCCTGAAAAGTCAAGTCTTTTCGTACAGTCAGCTCCGATTGATCCAACACATGTGTTTCATCTCAAACATACTTACGGAGTTGAGATACGTGAAACACATCATGCACATTCGTCAAGGATTGCGGTAACGCCAATCGATACGCTACCTCACCGACACGCTCCAAAATCTCAAAGGGTCCGACGAATCGAGGACTGAGCTTACCTCGACTTCCGAAACGAATCACCCCTCTAGTCGGTGATATCTTCAAGAATACCAAATCACCCACGGCGAACTCTAGAGGTCTTCTCGATGTATCAGCCCAACTCTTCTATCGGTCTTGTGCTGCTTTCATATGATTCCAGATAGCGTTAACTTTCTCAACTATCTGCACAACCAAATCCGGTCCCAACAATCTTCGTTCACCGACATCGTCCCAACAAACAGGTGAACGACACTTGCGACCATATAAAGTTTCAAATGGAGCCATCTGAATCGTCTCCTGAAAACTGTTGTTGTAAGAAAACTCCACCAAATGTAGATGATCCTCCCATGAACCCTTGAAGTCCAACATGCAAGCTCTCAACATATCTTCAAGAGTTTGGATCGTTCTCTCCGACTGGCCATCTGTTTGAGGATGATAAGCGGTGCTATACTTCAATCGGGTCCCCAAACTTTCCTGTAAGCTCCTCCAGAAGTGTGATAAGAACCGAGTGTCACGATCGGACACGATGCTCACCGGTACTCCATGCAATCTTACAATCTCCTGCATGTACCATTCTGCCAAACCTTCCGTTGATTGACCAACCCGAAAAGGAATGAAATGAGCTGCCTTGGTCAAACGATCAACGATCACCCAAACTGCATTGTTGCCCTTTGGACTCCGCGGTAGAGCTGTCACAAAATCCATGGTTATATGTTCCCACTTCCACTGAGGAATCGAAAGTGGTTGCAATAAACCAGCAACCCTTTGATGTTCAGCCTTAACTTGCTGACACACCAAGCACTTTGCCACAAAGCGGACAATCTCCCGTTTCATGCCTTCCCACCAGAAATGCTGTCGTATGTCTCGGTACATCTTCGTGCCTCCTGAATGTACGGAATAAGCTGAGCTGTACACCTCTTTCATAAGTTCTTCCCGAATATCTCCCTTTGGCACACACAAACGGCTACCATATCTCAATGAACCATCTTCATGGATCAGTAAGTCAGTTCGAAGTCCAGCTTCAACCTGTTCTCGGAACTTTTGCAATCTAGGGTCCTGCGATTGTGCTGCTTTAATATTCTCGATTAACGATGAATATAATTGCAGCTGAATCAACTGTCCCGAAGAATGCCGTAGCACAACTTCCAAATCGAATCTTCGAAAGTCTTCAATGAGTTTCTTCCGTGTAGTCAACATCAGAATTGCTGGTAACCGACCGAGCGCATCCGGCACGACATTAACTTTCCCCAGATGGTACTTAAGATCAAGATCGTAGTCGGCCATCAGCTCCAACCATCTACGCTGCCGCATATTAAGCTCCTTCTGCATGAACATACTTCAAGCTTTTATGATCAGTGAAAAGCTCGACCCTTTCGCCCAAAAGGTAGTGTCTCCAAATCTTCAAAGAGAAGATCACAGCTGCAAGCTCCAAGTCGTGAGTTGGGTAATTCTTCTCATGAGTCTTCAACTGTCTCGATGCGTATGCTATAACCTTCCCATGCTGCATCAAAACACATCCCAATCCTTTCCCAGATGCGTTGCTGTGAATCACCAATCCTCCGGAACTGTCTGGCACGGTTAGAATAGGAGCGATTATCAATTTCTGCTTCAACGCCTCGAAAGCTGACGCACACCTATCCGTCCACACAAAAGGTACCTCCTTACGCGTAAGCTTGGTCAACGGCTCCGCCAGACGAGCAAAGTTCTCCACAAATCTTCTGTAATACCCGGCGAGTCCAAGAAAGCTTCTTATCTCCGCAACATTCATCGGAACCGGCCAATCTCGAACTGCTGCAATCTTTTCGGGATCAACAGCGATTCCATCGCCAGACACGACATGCCCCAAAAACTTTACTTCTTCCAGCCAAAACTCGCACTTACTCATCTTTGCATATAATTTTTCTTGCCTCGGCGTCTGCAGTGCGATCTTCAAATGTTCAGCATGCTCTTCAATACTCTTCGAGTAGACCAGAATATCGTCAATGAACAGCACAATAAACTGGTCCAAGAATGGTGAGAAGATTCGGTTCATCAAGTCCATGAGTATCGCTGGTGCATTCGTAACTCCGAAGGGCATCACTAAGTACTCGTAATGTCCATACCAAGTTCGGAACGCCGTCTTGCAAATATCCTCTGCTTTCACTCGGACCTGATGATATCCGGATCGCAAATCCAGCTTCGAGAATACCCTCGCGCCACTAAGCTGCTCAAATAGTTCGCCAATGCGAGGGATCAGGTACTTGTTGTTAATAGTCACCCGGTTTAATTCTCGATAATCGATGCACATCCTCCTCGTGCCATCTTTCTTCTTAACTAGAAGAACCGGAGCTCCCCAAGGCAAGTTACTGCTGTGAATCCAAACCTTCTCAAGTAATTCAGTAACCTGCTTCTTGACTTCTTCCAACTCCACTGGTGCCATTGGATAATACGCTTTAGAAACTGGCGCTGCACCAGGAACAAGATCAATCGCGAACTCCACGTCTCGCCTCGGCGGTAAACCTGATATGTCTATAAACACGTCCATAAAATCTCGAACAACAGCTGGCGTTTCATCTTGAGCAACCTCTATTGATGCAAGAATATTAGCCGTCGGCCTAGCCCGAAACTCGACTGGCCCGACATAACTGCTTCCTCCAGTAAAGATAAACTCGGGGTGTCCGGGAATCTGGAAAATTTCTTTCTTTACCCTACAATCAATGTGAGCATGGAAAGTGCCGAGAAAATCCATTCCCAAGACGAGTTCATAGCTGCCTGTATCAATCACCAAGAAATCTGCAAAAAGCTCCCGTCCGCAAACAACAACTGTGCAATCTTTACACTCTCTACTAGATATGATTTTCCCATTCCCAGTGTGTATGTCCCAGTAACTAGACAAGGTCGTGCAAGTAATCGAGTGTGTAGCAATAAACTTGGACGACATAAAACAATGGGATGCACCAGAATCAAATAACGCTAATGCGGGAAAACCATGAACAAGTAGAATACCTGAAACAACTTCTCCTGAAGCCTTAGCTTTCTCAGCCGTCAAGGTAAAAGCTCGAGCCTGATTGGGTCCTTGAGTCAGCTGCTTCTGTCCCTGAAACGGTTTCTGCGGTAGCTTCTGAACATCATCCCTTGTGCGAAGCTTCGACGGACAAGAGTTAATAGTATGATCCGCCGATCCACAAACCAAACAAAGTCCCCGCATTCTTCGACATTCCCTTTGCAAATGTCCGGGTAGATGGCAGTAATTACAAATCACGGTCCTTCTCTGATCAACGACAGCAGGCTTCTTCATCGGTGTTACACCACGACGGTCCACTGAAACACCTCTGCGTCCATGAGCTCGGTTTGGTGCAAAAGATGGCTTCCGTACAGTAATTGCTGTCTGCTGTGAACTCCCAGTCTTCCTAGATAAGCTCTGCTGTTCTCGGGCTGCCGTAAGTACCTGTAAGAAAGTGGTCAAACCCAGAGAGATAATCTGCCTCTGGATGTCCACATCCAAACTGCGCATGAATCTCCTTGCCCTATCAGCATCATCGGCAACCAACGGTCCAGCGAATCTACTGAGCCGCGTCCACTCCGCTGCATGTACATCTATAAGTGCACCGTTCTGCTTTAGACTGATGAACTTCTCTTCCATTTCCTCCCGTGCAGTCCGCGGGAAGAACTTCTCTAAGAAACTCTTTGAAAAATTCGCCTACTTGATCGGCTTGGGCAAGCGGGTCTTCTCCACAAGCCACCATTCACGGGCGTAATCCACCAACTGGATGCGTACTACATCCACACTTTTATCATCTGGGATCTGTGCTACAATGAGTAGATTCTCCGTGTCAACCAGCCACTACTCCGCTGGCAACGGTTCCTCCAAACCAGTAAAGACAGACGGACCCAGTCTTCTGAAATCTGCTACGGTTCCCACACGATCTACTGGTCTGACCCCAACATTATTTACGGACTGCTGAACGGCCCACAAACCTTCCTGAAAAGATTCAGCTTCTGCTGGATCAGTTCGGTCTGCCGCTTTTGGTTCTCCAACATTCCCCGTATTACTCCAAGCATAGCGGCTTCGTCAACACGCCTTTGGTACGTCTTCAGATTCTTGTCTGCCATGTTCCTGAAATCAAAACACCCAAGGATTAGCATGATAATAGATTCAAATGTAGATCAAGGCTAGAACTCCGAGTTACTTAAATAGAGTATCGTATTGTAACCATGCCGCGGTATCATAGCTACAATTACATAACTCCACCCAAGTCGCCTAAGTTCTAGAAATAAACAGAGGATCAGGTTTCGAGTCGATATGCAAAGGAGATCTACACATCGAAAAGTATAATCAGGAGGAGGTTAAGATTCAAGAATGGTAAAACGGTAAAGTGGCAGGACATGTTTTCTAATCACGAGTATTCTGATTCATGTATTGGGTCCAATACCTAACTACAAAAAGAATCAAACCCGATTAACCTATGGCTCTGATACCAAAAGAACCATGTCACGCCCCGCTTCCCAAAGTACGCTAAGGTAGGCACGTGACATAGCCAACCATGCTACCTGTGGGTAGGAATTATCCTTCCACAGTCACATTACGGCTGTAGAGATATCAAGAACAAAAATAAAACTATCTAGCACATGTCCATAAGCCAAAATAAAATGAGTCAAGAATAAATAATGCGGAAGCGAGAGATCCAATACAAGAATAACTGGAATGTATGTCCCATAATGCGGGCTCTCATCAGGAAATAAATGCTGAAAAGTAAAAGAACTAACTACTACTGAATCCTCACTGCTCAGCCTGCTGGCTAAAGTACTCCTGCTCGGACTGCAGCAAAGGTACGGAATCTGGGCCATGCAAAACCCAGACGTCAGCGCGTCATGTCATCAAGCAATAAAATATAAACAGGGTAACAAAACATGCAAGTATAATTATAAATGGTAAAGCAGGTGTGACAGCAATATAAATCAGGGCAGTGAAGGGTAGTGTGCAGTGAGTAAACTGAACTGGTCTATTGGGTTATCTACTCTCAAGTCTTTGAAATCAATTTGATGAATCATCGATGTAACTCAATAGTATCCCGTGCATGCCCGGGACCACGGTCTAAGACTCTCGGGCTGAAACCGAGACATACCGCTAGGCACTAAAACAGAAAATATGTAAAGACGAACGATGTCAGCAGCATCGTCCCGAGGCTGGCCTAGCCTCTACAACTGATCAGTAAAAGCAAGCAACTGTCGAGTTACAAGTCAGGTTTCATCATTGATTTCCCCATGCCCCCAAGTTATATGTGGTCAAGTCATGTATTAAATAATCTAGAGCTAATGCCAACACAGGATCAGGCAGGTACAGGTTTGTCTGGATAGACAACAAGAACGGTCCGTAAGGACTACAGGTCAGGTTTGTTGGCATTAGACACAAGATGAGGTAACGGGTAAGACCATGGTACATCAGATCAAGCCAGGTAATATATAAAGGTGTCACGTTATGTCAAGAGTTGTACGGTACCATGTCGGGTCAGTAATATGTGTAGCAAGTCATGTCAGGCTGTACAAGATATCATGTGGGTGCTCATAATCAACTAGCAAAATCATGGTTACAAATAAACAAGCATGGTTATTATCAGAACAAGAAACTGGCACATGTAATATGATATGTAAATAGGTACAGATTAAACTACTTGGATACACGGTTCTCAGTTTGGGTTTAAGGGATAGTTTTAGCATTTCATGAATGCACTATAACAAATGTGGATGATAAAATCATATTAATATGTACTAAAACAATCTAGAGATGGAATTGAATATGAATTAGGCTAGATGTATGCAACCGGTCGTCCGATAGGGTTTAAACTACAAAAGAGTATCATGGCTATGCAAACAATTATGATTATGTGATCTAACATATAAATGTGGTTACTAGGTTTAGTAAACTAAAAGCAACAGTTAGGTTTCCAATTCTAGATCTGAAATATGTAAACGGAACATAGTGCTGTTAACTTGGAACTCATGGCTTTAGATTCTATCTATAGATTTAATAAGAAAATAGATAAATTAATATAGGAATAGTATGAATAGCATAATAGTATGAATAGCATGTAGCAAGTTTCACTTGCCTCGACGGGTTGCGAAGCGGTATACGGAACGTCTCACGTCGGCAAGAAAAGTCGCGACGCGCGTACGGTACATGGAATGGGTCCAAACAACGAATAGTGGAATCACACGGGTCAGGGGTTCTCGCTGGGTCATCAGGATCGTCGACGTTGCGGCCAACTCCGGTGATCTAGACAACGGCAGTGAACAAGAAAGCGATAACTTAAAGAAAGAAAAGAAAAGAAAGCAAGAAAGGAGAATTGAGGAGAAATGTGTGTAGGATTGCTTACTGGGCTGCAGAGGATGTGTTGGCGGTGAGATCAACGGCAGTGAGGGCGCCGACGAAGGGGTTTGGCGTAAGGGTTTGGTTTAGGGTTTGGTTGCTGGTTTTGGGTGCAGGGCTAGGTGTCGGGGGTACTGGTAAGGGGATGATGTCGAGAAGAGGAAGGAAATGAGGTGGTGACGATGGCCGGTGTGAGGCTAGGGTCGTCGGCGACGACCGGAGACGTTGGGTTGCTGGGTGATCTGTGGGTTATGTGCATGGTGCAACAGCCTCGGGGAGAAGGAAGAAGGAGAAGATGGAGAGGAGGAGGAGATGGGTGCTCGGTGAGGTGAGGGTGAAGAGGAGATGAAACTTTTAAAGTTGCGGTTGCGAGGGAGGTGATGGGTTTTGAAGAGGGCGGGAAACTGCGAGGGTTTAAAAGGAGGGAGAAGAAGAAACACGAAGGGAGGTGACGATATCGCAATGCGGTGACGGGAATCGAGGAATATACAGTACTCGCGAGCGGAGAGAGAAAGCGCGATAGGAGAGAGAAAGAAGAGAGAGAGAGAGAAAGAAAGAGAAAGTGGAGAGAGGGAGAACTGTGGGCCCGGTATAAAGAAAAGAGAAGCTGCGATTGGCTCATGGTGATTAAAGAATATAAGGAGAAAAAAGAAAAGATTTAGTGGGAAAAATGAAACGTGTGGGGCCCAGCAGTGCATCAGAGGGAATTTTGATTGCTTGGAGGAAACTGTTAGGAAAAATTATAAAAGATTTACTGGGTTTTAAATATATAATATCGTTGGCTTAGGAAATTAAGATAGGCTGAAAATATTTTTAAGCTAATTTAAAAAGATTTAAAATAAATAGGATTTGGCGGGATGCAAAATATTTCAGAATTGCGCCCGGGTCGGGTCCAAAATTTTGAATTTGAAATATGAAAATTATTAGCAAGTTCCAAAAATTGAAATGGAGGATTTTGTAACAGAAAAGCATACCCCCAGGAACAGACGCACGTACATGCGCGTAGCCGTCCAAACACGGCTGTTTCACTGAACGGGATGAGAACACAATGCAGGGACGCTACCACAGGGTTAGGGGTATCAAGCAGGCCATGTCATGTATTTTTAAATTATTTTAAGGGACTTAAATGGTTATATGCAAGAATATGAAATATTAGTGTAATCTATAATTAGGAAACAACGAGGTCTAGTAAACGGGTCGAATATAAAGTAAATTACCATTTTGCAACCAAACATGATAAATGAACTAAATACCAGAAACAACACATCGGTAACTGGAATTGGTATAACTGGACTCGGTTGTTACAGTGATACTGTGCTATACAACTATTTCTCGGCTAGGTTACATAAAGTGAAAGGAATGACACGTAGCCTTATAGCATCATCGGAAAGTTGCGTTGTCTTCATCATTGCACAATCATTCTGGAATTTGTTTATGAAGATATATGTATCTTCGGATTCCAGTCCGTGAAATTTTGGCAACATGTTGATGAAGTGGGGTTTGATCTCAAATTTATCCCCATTTGCTGGTGGAAGTGAAAGACAAGTAGGTAAGGCGGTGCGGATAGGATAGAAAAGATCCTGGAGCGCGATTCGTTGGGGCGCTTCAACAGGTGGGTGTTGTGGGTTATTCACACCTAGCAGAGGTCGAATCAGTCCCGCGGGTAAGGGGTTGTTAGGATTAAATCCCGACATCTCCTTAGAAGAAGAAGAATATGAAGGTGAAGGTAAAGAAGTGGAAGGAATTTCGACTTCGGGGTCGAAAGCGTCGTCAGTCGGTACTAACGAGACAAGGACTAAACGGGCACTAGTGTCCCTAGTCCAAGCAGACATACACTAAAGAGGTAGCATAGTCAAAAAGTGAAAAACAGATGGTAGGGGTAAGAAAACGTCAATGAGAGGAAAGTGGGTGTAAGTGGGGTGCAATGGATTTCTTAGCGACAAGTTGCCAGTTTTTGTAAAATTTTTTCCTTTTTGTGTGTTTTTTTATAAGGAACTTTTCAAAAAGATTTTGAGTAAAAGGCTTAGACACACGTTCAATCAATCAAAAATGCATAATCAAGCCTAGATCTAGGGTCACCTAGGCCAGCTAGACTGCTCCTAACTGTTCCAAAGGGCAAGATGTGAGGACCTCAAACCGCCTCTTCACCGCCAATTATGGCAAGGTAAGCACAAGTAGAGAAAAGAGGGATCCGCTCATGTATCACCGTGATACGGGCCTTTTAAAGTTACATTTCCCTACCTGTCTAGCCTAGGCACCACAAAGTCAGGTTTAGATCAACGGTCGATGCCTACAACTATTCTTTTGTCCTATTGAGCGCGAAGTCCTTAGGCTGAGTCTAATCTTTTTTAATTAAGTTGATATTCAATGCAATATGCTTTATGTGATTTTTGGGGTCCTGGGAAGGGTAATGAAATCCCCACCCAATCTGGATTGGTGTTCAAGCCCCTTAAAGTCAATTTAGATATGCAAAGCAGTAAACACAATCAAACACTTGCAAACAATTTTTTTAGCGGCGCAAAGAATCTTGCACAAGATCAAGTTATTGGAGTAGGGGAGAAGTTTTTGCGCAAAGAATCCTGCAAGAAACTTTTACAGAGGAGATAATGGGGTTCAAAAGAAGGAAAGAAGCTTACAGAGGAAATTTCCTTTGCTGACGTCACCTCTAGACCGCGGTTGCGCGGCAGAAAGCAACTTTTAGCGGCGGTTCCGCGGTGGGATGTGCGGTTCAAGCCTCCAAACTTCTTCTGTTGCTCTGTTGTGATTTTCCTCTGTTGTTCAGATCTGTTGTTTTCTGTTTTTCTTTCTGGATTTTTCCAGATCTGAATTCATTCGTCGATCCTGCACAATTCAAACAAAACATCCTTCAAAGATTAACAAGATGATAAATTTTTATAATTTTTTTTCCAGTTTTTATGATTTTTATGATTTTATATTAACCCGAAATTGCAAAAAGAAAATACTACGCCATCCCCGGCAACGACGCCATTTGATTTGAGAGAGATTTTATATGCGCTTTCAAAGGATAAATCAAAGAATTGTTAACCGCAATCAAGAACGGCGTCACTTGGTAGCTAGCCGGTGAGTACGGGTCGGTTCACAGGGATTTTGTGTATTCCCAATTTGTTCTAACGAGTTAATTCCAATTGGTGTTGGATTGATTATCACTAAAAACTAATGTTGATTTAAACTAGGATTAAAACTTTGCTAGGGTTAGGTTTAGGTTAAGTTTGGAAATTTAAGATTTCTCACCGCTTTCAATGCCCTAATTTAGATCTATTTAGGTGTTATGGTAATAATTAATAAAGGGGATTAGCACGATCGGGAAGAAACGATGTTTCTTCCTCTAGGTCCTTGTCCGTCCTTTCTTAATTGTTACCCTAACCTCTATGGAAATCTTGCACAACCGGTCTTTTAAACTACGGTATCACCGTTACCTCATGGGGTAGGGTGCCGTAGTGAGTGGTGTGTGTATGTATGCATGGAGTCCTATAAAAAATATGCGATGGGCAAGAAAGGGGTGAGAGATTTTCATCTCTCAAACCTTTCCTATTCCTAACCCTAACAAGTGAGGAACTACTCACTCATTAGGGAATTGATAAAAATATATATTTTTATGAGTTTTCAATTCAATAACCTAATTATCTAAGCTACGGCAGATGAATAAAAGTTCTAAGCTAATTAACTAGGGCAGATAATAAAATCTATACTAGGGCAGAAAAGAATTTAAGAACTAGCGCAAGGTAAAAAACATCTACTTACTTATTCGATGCACTCTTCAAAGCATTACAATGAATTCTGAATTTTTCCAATAAAAAGAGGCATACCTCAAAAAGAGGTTTAGGGTTTCTATTTATAGATCATAGAAACCCTAGGGTTACATTCGATTCATATCTGCATTTACAATTTTACCCTAAAGAAGCCTAGCCAACGCACCGCCACACCGTCAAAGTTCGCACCGACACGTGCCTAGCACGGCCGCGGATCCGCGGCCATATGCCCTGTTTGGCCGTGGATTCACGGCCATTTGGTGGTCTTGTTGGCTGAATTTCTTTGGGCTGCTTTTGGTTGCATTTGTCTTCTTGTTTCTTCACTTGGTTTCTCAGATTGTCATCTAATTCTCTTCCAGATTTCCACAGTGCATAATGTCGTGGACTTTTACCCTTTGCTTCGTGTCGAAGTCTTTAACCTTGCGCTGCTTTTGTACTTTATGAAATTGTCCATTGATCTTTGTTTATTCTTCAAACTGTAGGAATGATCAAGATTCTTCCATTTGTTGGTCGTAGTCTCACTTTTGTATCGTCTTTTCATCATTTTCACTGTTTTTTTTCCGAGAACCTGTAACCTGCAACTATATAGCAGACATGGATCAAAAGCACCTGTTTATTTGTAAAATGAATAAGAATGGGGATTATAATAATGCAAAATTATGATATGAACAATACTAAAGGCTATTTGTATTTTAGTACATCTC
Organism: Agapanthus africanus; assembly: GCA_030015575.1. NCBI lineage: Eukaryota > Viridiplantae > Streptophyta > Magnoliopsida > Asparagales > Amaryllidaceae > Agapanthus > Agapanthus africanus. The sequence continues at coordinate 769,296,525 of JASDDO010000019.1, read as the reverse complement.
AGAAATGCCCCTGTCTTACCTATGTGGGCAAGTATATGTGACAGCTGCCATTTCATGACAATAAAGCAGTATTTCATTTGCCTGTAACATATACAGGGTTGCATGTAACCTCTATTCTGTGTTGATTTTTCTTTAAAAGACTAAGCATTAAATATTCTTATCAATCATATCTCTTTCCAAATTCACTACTTTTCCTACCAAAAACCCAATTTGCAACCGGAACTAGAATTATCTCTTTCATTTTCTCCATTATCCATTATCTTCTCTCGTTTAAACCACTCAGATGTTACATGCAACCTTTTTAAATGTTACAGACAACTGTTTAGATGCTGCAGGCAACTGCTTAGATGTTACATGCAACTTTATAGATTTTATAGACAAGTGGTTAGATATTACAGGCAATTATTTAGATGTTGTAGGCAAGCTTAGATGTTACAGGCAACTTTGTAGATATTATAGGCAAGTAGTTTGACGTTGTATGTAGCTTTTTTAGATATTGCAGGCAACTGCTTAGACGTGATAGACAACTTTATAGATATTATAGACAAGTGGTTAGATGTTACAGGTGAATTGTTAGATGTTGCAGACAATCATTTAGATGTTACACGCAACTTTGTAGATTTTACAGTAAAGTGCTAAGATATTACATGCAATTTTTTTAGATATTACAGGCAAATGTTTAGATGTTACATGCAACTGATTAGATGTCGCAGGCAACTGCTTAAATATTTACATGCAACTTTATAGATGCTACAAGTAAGTAATTAAATATTACAGGCAATAGATGTTACAAGTGGTTCAATATTACAGGAAACTTTTTAGATGTTGCAGGCAACTACTTAGATATTACAAGAAACTTTGTAGATATTACAAGCAAGTGGTTAGATATTTCAGGCAAATATCTACAATAATAATCATGACCAACACAATCCACACTATCGGCCAAAATCGGCAAAGTAAAAGTTTATCAATACATCTCCAAATAAACTTACAAAATGTTTAAACTTAAAACAAAAAATATCAAGATTTTTGTTGAGTTTTCAGCGGCGACAATAGAATTTACCTATTTAATATCAGCCGCCACTATTCCAAAAAATTTTCCTTCAGCGCATTCGCTACGTCTTAGCCCTCAATTAGACATCATGCAATATAAATGGAAAATCATACTCATTTAAGGATTGCCGGTGATATTGCGCACTGGTTGCAAGCCACAGGTACCGACATTGGCGCCAACAGTGGCAAAGAGTAAGTAAACAAATGATCAGTCTAATTTATTGCATAATTTTTACTAGTTTTTCCTATCTTTTGTTAATTAATAAATACAATAAATTATAATTTAAGAATCATTTATGCATTTATCCGTTAAAAACACAATTTTATTTACCTTAAATAATAAATGGGATAATTATGAGTTATTAGTTTAAATATTTTCCAAAATAAAATATATGCTACTAAAAGATTTGTTCTGAAATATTTTGCAGGTTTAAATTTAGACAAATCAATTTAAGAGACCTAATCAAAGTAAAAGATCAAATCAAATCTGCCTAATTTGGTGACAATCTGAGGATCCACGTAACGACAGAAAGACATCGAGATATTCAAGATATTATATCCTCAAAATCCTTCTAAATCAGCGAAGAAAACACACAAAAACCTTGGAGACACGACGCTAGAAAACAGCGGCGGATTAGCGGCGCATCAAGTCAGGCGGCGGATCAGCGGTCTATTTTGGGTCGTTCGATGAGATTTTTTATAAGCACGATCATTTTTCCACATAAATTAATATAAGATATAGAGTTTCGTCTTTCAAAACTTCTAAATATAGCAGATCAGCACCCAACAAAGACATCTAGATTTCTATGTTTAGAATTTGAGATTTTTATGAAAAATTTGATTCTCTTATATCTTTTATTACTTGTTCTCCAAACTTCCTTAGCGCTATATATTGAGATATAATTCTATAATTTAAGATATCTCTTCCATAGCATTCAAATCTAGGGTTTTTCAAAGAGAAGAGATCAAGTCAATTGTAAGTTCTTTTATGATCATTAATAAAGATTTAGTTTTTGTTTATATAATGAGTAACTAATTATTTTTCTAGGGTTTTGTATTTGCTTTCATTCTATGGTTGGATGTTTTATCTCATCTTATTCTTGTGCATGATGATGAATTTATTTTAATTCCTTTCTCTTAAGTTTTCATCATAAGAACTAAATTTTAATAAGAATAAATGACAATTTGTATGGATTTAGGGATAGATGATACACCTAAAAACTAATTAGAATGATAAAAGTTTGACAGGCTAGAACTCTAATTAGGGACGGTAAAGATATGGTTTTGATTAAAATAAATTCAACTCAGGTCATTATTTTTAATAACCAAAACCTAAGTTTTTAATATGGTATATAGATGATCTTTTATAATTGATAGGCTATTGTTAATTATGTTAATATAACCTATGCTTTTATTTAAAGTAATAGAAAACATATTAGAAATAGATAAAGGAAAGAAGTAGTATTCTTTTAAACCAACCATAGAAAAATAGCAATACAAAAACCCTAAATTCTTCTCTTTATAAAAACCCACCTTTCTTTTAAATTGCTTTTAATATTTACACTTTTTAATTCCTTACTAAGTAGTTCTTAATTCAACTATCTCTTTTTAAACTTGCATTTAAATTAGTTAAATATACCTCTCTGTGGATCGATCCTCATGTATTACAATTGCGCCACCGTATACTCACGGTATTTAATTTATAACGAACAAGTTTTTGGCGCTGTTGCCGGAGAGTCGCACTATTTAATTAATTTAGATTCAAGTTTTAGTTTTTTTAAATTTTAGTTTAATTCAGATTTATTTTATTAGATTTGATTCTATGAATTCTCTGTGTCTAATTTCAAAAATTGAGACAAATTTCTAGGAAGAGCAGATCGAGACAAGCAGGAGGAAATTTTGTGATTTCATCCAGCTTCAAAAATTTTGGCTGAAACCCTCATTAAACAATAATCCGCCGAAAATTTTAGGCTTTTTCCAAAACTTTTTGTTATAGTGTTTTGCAATGCTCGCGCATATTCTGAAACTTTGTTCCAGTGTTGATAAAAGTGCCAAACCTGCAGCAGAATCGAGGCAAATCTCTTGATTTTAAGTACGATCTCGTTCTTCCCTAAATCTTTTTATTCCAACTAACAGTTTTTGCAGATTTTTTTGTGCCGCATAAAAAAAATTAGTTTTGGTTGTTTTGTTTGTTTTAGATTTTTTGTGATTTTATTTTGCATATTTAAAAAAAATCTAAGGGTCAACAATCTAAATCAAGATTAGGTGGGGATTTTATCATCCTTCCTAGGCCCCAAAAATCACAACCAAGCATCCGCATTCATCCCCATTAATTAAAAAAATATCTAGGCTCAGCCCATTAAGGCCAGTTGCACTCAATTACGATAAGAGAGGATTATGGGTAATTTATTGCTTATCTTTGTTTATTTTGTGGTGACTAAAGCAAGTGGTTTATTTAATTAGGCCTGCTATTTTGGTGATTTGTATAGTGGATATCTCTCACTTACCTAGCTACAACACTTATAAGGAGGTAATAGACGATTTTATCCCAACTAGTTCCTCAGAAGTCTAGAATTGGATCTAGTAACTTGACCTAGATGACCCTAGATTTAAGGTTGTTTGCACATTTTTTTGTGGTTTGTTAGAATACTTAATTCATATTATTTATGCATAAAAAAACCCATAAAAAGAATATAATTTATATTCTTTTTCTCACGGTGTCTGCACATGCGGGATCGAGACGAAACACATAGATCGACTCATCTAAATTTAATAGATTCTATGGCTGAAATTGTCCCCGCTACGCTTACCCTACATGATAGATGCTATCCTGTATGTACATCACTGCCATCTTGTATAGTGTTACTGCTAGCAGCCGGTGACTATGTAATTAAACCTGCTTTCATAAACTCACTTCCCAAATTTCATTGCTTAGAATCCGAAGACGCATATATCTTCATATGGGAATTTGAGAACTTATGTCAAATGTTTCAACTTAAGCAGCTAAACCAATATGCAGTCAAACTTAGACGCATACCTTTTTCCCTCACTGATAAAACTAAGTATTGGTTTTATAGTGTGCCGGTCAACACAATTCACTTATGAGAGGAGTTTACCAAAACCTTCCTAAAAAAATTCTACCCCCATTTTAAAACCGCAAAATTTTGAAATCAAAATAGGACTTTTTCGAAAAAACCGAGAGAATCTTTTTGGAAATATTTTGAACGCTTTAAAGACCTCATAAAATGCCCATACTATGGTATAGAAAAGTGGGAACTATGTCAAATAGTGTATGACGGTATGAAATCTAAGTTTATGTTAGAGTTTACGTGTCAAGAGGACTTTATGATGAAGGAGGACATACATAGAACTTTTTAGAGAAACATTCCAATAAGACCATGCAGTGGGAGAGTACTAGTGAAAGAGGTGCAACCACTTCTAGGAGAGGGATACACACAATGGAAGAAACCATTGGCATGCAAGCCGAGCTAGCTGCCATTAGAAAGTTTATGGAAAAGCTTACAACTCCTCCCGACCATGTTGCACAAGTTAACCAACCCTCTCTGTGTCTTAATTGCCAAGACTTTTTCCACCTTTCGGAAGAATGTCCACTTCTAAACGGTCCCCAAGGGAAAGAAACCACAAATGCTGCATACCAACGTAATAACTATAATAATCCTTATTCTCAAATTTATAACAAAGGATAAAGAAACCACCCTAATTTATAATGGAATCAAGGCAACACTATCCAACAATTTCAAAACCTAAGAAAAGGTTTTCTACCCAACCCTAACCAACCTAATTAGTGCAATTTATTGTATATTTTTATATTACATTTATCATTTTATTTTCATATTTTATGCTATTTTGGGTGTTTTTATGAATAAATATAGATAATAGGGCTTAAACGCAAAACAACGGAAAATTGTCCTAAAATCCGGATTACGTGCGTGCAATGTGGAATTCATAGAGTTATATCAAAACGAGGTAAGAAATTATTATGATTGAAACAAACTTTGGAAATCTCAAGACCAAATAACAGAATATGCAACAAATCAAAGATGGATCTGCCTCAAATTTTTGGCCGAAACCATCAATGAGGGCAAATCAGTCGAAATTTAGTGGAGATTTGAGTTGAGATTTTTAGGGTAGTTTTGTATTCTCTATTTATTCTGTAGAATTTATTCCAATTTTTCCTAGTACTATTTAAAACTTTGTATAGACTAGGCTTTAGATATCTCTCTCATATGCTCACAAATTAGGATTTACTCTTGGAGAGAGATCAATCAAGAACTTTTGTAAGTACTTTCATAATGAATAAAATGTCTATTTCTTTTCCAATTATGAGTACTTAATTTCTTTATAGGTTTTTGTATTGTTTAATTTTAGTGGTTGGATATGATTAATTTCTTCTTTTCTTATACTTATTGAATTAGTTTTATTTTACTTTTAATTTTTTCACTTAATATTTTCATCATATAAACTAGATCTTATAGGGATAATTGACGCTTTAAATTAAATTTAGAAATTGATGATACACCTAAAAACACGTTAGGCTAATGACGGTCCGACAAACTAGAAACCCAATTAGGGACGGTAAGAAAAGAATTAGATTAAAATAAATTCAACTTATCTAATTAAAAGGTTCTAGGTTAATTCAATAAAATAATAGTATAAATTAACTATCTAATACTGTTAATCGAAAATTAAACCTCGGGTATCTTTAATTAACTAGAAATATAGATGTTTGATATAGTTTCTAAACGATGTTTTAATAATTGATAGGTTATTTTTAAATCTAATTAATATAACCTATGATTTTGTTTTAATTAATAGAAAATATATTAAACATAGATCAAGAAAAGAAAAACTATCTTTTAAACCAACCTTAGAAAATAAAATAATAAAAACCCTAGACTTTTTTTTTATAAAAATCAACCTTTTTAATTCCTTGTCTTTTTAGTTTTAAATTTAAATCCACTATTTTTATAAACTTAACTTTAGAATTAATTAAATCACACCTCTCAGTGGATCGACCCTCAAGTTTTACGATTGCACCACCGTATACTTGCGGTTTAATTTGGAGAACTATAAAATTCCTATCAATTTTTTGCCACCGTTGCCGGGGAGGTGTGGTTTAATTACTTTTAAATTCAAGTTTTACATTTTTATTTAGGTTAAATTAGATTTTTTTTAGTGCATTTGATTTTGCATAATTTATGTTTCAAATTTTAGGAATCGAGATAAGCTTTCAGGAAAAGCAGATCGAAACGAACAGGAGGCAATTTGGCGATTTTGCCCATCAAAAAAAAATTTCAGCCGAAACCAGTAGTTAATGCAATATCGGCCGAAAATTTTCAAGCTGTCCAAAAACTTCAAGTTGCAGTTTGTAGCTCTTCGCATATACAAATCCAGACTTTGTTCCAATTTTTGATAAAATGCCAACATTGCAACAGAATTGGGGTAAATCTCTAGATTTGAGATACGATTTCGTTCTTCCCAAATCTATTTTTCCAACTAACAGTTCTTGCACATTTCTTTGTGAGCAAAAAAAATATAGTTTTAGATTTTTTTTTTATTGTTTCAGATTTTGTGTCACTTTATTTTGCATATTTACAAAGTTTTTTAGGGGTAACAACCCAAATCAAGATTAGACGGTGTTAGTTATATGTATGCCCTAGAGGCCAGTACTGTACATATGATGTATATTGTAATGGATGCTTGGACATATATAGGGAGGACTTTCTAGCTCGACATGATAGTATACTATCTGGTTGTATTTTATCTTAATATGTACTCTGATTGTCTCTATGTTACATGTTGATAAAGCCCTTAGGATATGTACTCGACTACTGGGACTATGATGAGATCATACTAGTGGGGCCACGGTAGTCGACGAGTACATCCTATGACCGTTCCTAGTCGAGGGTGTATCGAGACAGGGCATCGATACACCAGAGTAGACTAACGTATACGCATCTTGTCCCATATGATGGGCGATGGATGATCCCATATCCATCGGTGTTTGACATCAAGGATGGTGTTCGAGTGCTCAGTGGAGACTGGACGGACACGCCGAGAACTCTCAGATGGTATTATACCTCACGTCAGATGGCAGTTCTCCGGTGACACTGGTACAGAGTAGTCTGTTGACCCAAGATCGTCTTAGAGTCTTGTGTGATTCCCACTGTGCTTTGATTTCCATCATACCACGTCCAAGAGGGCGTGCAAAATGGTGGCTTTTGGGTACAGTCCGGAATCACATGGAGGCAATGAGCGATAGGAGGGGATTCGTCTCTCCCGGTATAGGGAGTTGATGTTGTGCTGTGTTCGATTGGCTATAACTGGAAATCCCTGGCCAGGATTGCTGAGATTTACTGGTAAGTGTTATCAGTAGTTTCTCGAACTGTTATTGACCTTATATCGACACGACTTATCAAGCTACTAGGGTCTGACGTTTACCACCCCTAGGCGAGATATGCGACATATCAGACGATGAGACCAGACTGTACGGGAGTGTTACTGATTGGATTCGCAGGAGAATACACAGGCTTGCTAGTTGATCTTCTGATCGCTCAATACCTGGGTGGCTGTTACGTTTAGCTGACCGCTTGCAGCTTGTGGATGTTTGATATGATCATCACCTACTGCCGGCGTATTGACGATTCTTTAGAGTCCTACACAGAGGTTTCTTGACTCAGGAAAAACGGAGTAGGGGCACATATGTGATATGTGCAGGACCGAGGATAATGCGATATGAGATACCGTATTCTATTCTCGTGATATTTGATATCAGCCGGGTCATCGGATTAAGTGTTGATTCGATGAATCAGTACATGATATATTAGTCGGTTATATTCGATATAGCCGGATTATCGGATCAAGTGTTGATTTGATAATTTAATGTATAATAATATATTTGATATATTAAATTGCATTAACTAATATAAGCTCATTCTTTTTCACACTCGGATAATACATTGATATATATGCGATATATGTTAATTGTATTATTTTTTTTGTTACATTAAATATTGTATATGTGATATATAATATTGTGACAAGTTAGGATTATAAATGCAACATGATTTAGTGAGTTAAACCTAGTTAGTGTTTGGATTTGGGTTAGCCTTTTCATGAGCTTTCATGAAGCTTCATGAAGGTTTGACTTTTTCTTTTCTCTTTTGATTTTTTGTGGAGTCATACTTAACCCAATCCAAACCCTTTACCTTAGGTTAACTCTCTATAATGGTTACCCTTATCATAACCAACCATGGTTGCATTTGTAATGATTAACTAATTATCATTATTCATCACAAAAAGGATTTATGATTTTTTCTTCTTCCTCTTCCTCTAGTTCTTTCATGGAAAAGCTTTCTAGCTTTTTCAAAGGTGATGAAAATGAGTGAGTTAATGAAAATAAAAGAGAGCTAAAATGCTACTTCATCATTCTCATCTATTCTTGCCATTTAGATGAGGGTGTTCACCTCATTTAGTGAGTGAGAGCATGTGTTAATGAAACTTCAAGGTAGATCATCTTTGTTATCGAAGATCGGAAGCAAGCTTGCATCTTTCTCTTCGTGGAGCCTCTCGAGAGTCCGGAACTTGATGATCGCAGCGAAGGGACCACAACACGGAGCTTATGAAGTGAAGGACCGGATCTACAAAGGTTGTAATCCCTCTCACTTAGTGTTAAAGTGTTTAACATGCTTTGTTTCACCTGAACTCTAGTTTAAATATCTTGTTAAGGGTTGTTCGGCACGTCTAAATTTTAAAACGGGCATGGTTGATGCCTCGTAGACCCTTGTGAGAGTGCTTAGTAACCCTACAGTGGTATCAAAGCCAAGCTAGAGCTTTAGGCGAAGTCTAGACGAAATTTAAAGTACGATCGAACCCCGAAACCCCGACACGAACCCTTTCTCTGGAAATTTTTAAAAATGTTGATTTTTTCGTATTAAAAATACTCAGAAAAACATGCAGGAAAACCTAAGAATTACTGTGAAGTACGGACCACCAAAGTGATCACGTGACCGCGGAACCGCGGTTAAACCACGCACGTGGTCGCGGTTCCGTGGCGGAACAGTGACTTTGGGGCCCACTGCTTCACTGTATTGTTCCTAGTTTCTTTTGCACTATTCTGGGAATTTTTAATTCCACTCAAGTGTTGAGTTTTCTGGGTTGTATTAGGAGCTCGTTGATTCGATCGGAAAGTATAACTGTTGGAGATAGTGCCCTCAGAGTCAATTATTAGGTCACAGGTACGTGATTGTAATGATTGAGAGAGGACCTATCCCGGTAGGACAGTCTTACTCGAGATGATAGTATGCTATCTGGTTTACCTTTATCATCGTGTACTGCTTTAGGTGACCTGACACGTCGCTATTACACGTTGATAGAGCCCCTAGGATTCTTGCTTGACCACCAGCAGTATGAGGGCGATCATATAAGTGGGAGCTGGGGGTCTATAAGAATATCCTTAAAAGGTCCCTAGTCATGAGAGTTTCGAGACAGGGCATCGATTCTCCATAGTAGACTAGTGTATACAGTCGAGACCCCGACGAGGGGCGGTGGCCGGTCTCACAAGCCACTGGTGTCAGTTGGATCACCTAAGATGTATACAGGTGCTCATTGGGTTATGAGTACACCGGACAGGACTCGCCGGGAACATGCTAGTTGGTCATATACCAGACGTCAGATGGCAGTTCCCTGGTGACATGTGTGCAGGTTAGTTCATCGACCTGGGGATCGTCATTTGTCTCGTGTGAGTTCCCACTGTACTTTGATTACTACCCTACCACGGCTCAAAGGAGTCGTGCAAACAGGTTTTAGTTGGGTACAGTCCCGAGCCACATGGAGGCAGTGAGCGTATCTTCAGGGGTTCGTCTCTCCCGGTATTGGGGGTGAGGTCGTGCTGTGTCTAGGAGAGCCATTACACAAAGTCCTTGGCCAAGGCAAGGAGATTTACTGGTAGGTATTCCAGTAGTATCTCAGGGTGTTCTGGGCTACACTCCGACACGACTTGTACCGCTTTTGGGGGTCTGACTTTTACCAACCCCCTAGGCCCGCCATGCGATACTCATAGACGAACGGACCGGACTGCACGGATATTGTCACTGACAGGCTCAGTAGGGTTGTCAGGCTGAGTTCGCTCACAGACATCCCTTTTGGTCAATACCTGGTGGCCCGTTATGTATTGGCTTATACCTCTAACGTGCTAGTGGTTAAATCCACAACCAAGGTGTTGACGAGTCTTTAGAGTCCCCCACATTCAGTTACTCAGCTTTCGGGCGAAAGATTGTAGAGGCCGTATGGAGATATGGCAAGGTCCGATCAGATACGTGCGGTATTGCACGGATCAGGATTGGACAGTTTGTACTATAGGCCGTATGGTTATATGGCAGGGTTCGATCAGATACGTGCGGTATTGCACGGATCAGGATCGAACGGATATTACTAGCCGGTTTTGGTATAAGCCGGATTCTAGTATAGTACAGTGGAGATTTTGTCTCATTGCATTTGTATTTCGGTCGAAATACAGATGCGGGTGTGTATGCACAGTATCGGGGTTTTCCTGTAATTTATTACGGGACCAGTTTTCTGGAGTTGCCAGTTTGCTTTCCGTTTCGGCCAATTTCCATTGTTCCGTTCATTGGCCGAAGATTGGTGGAGGAGGGCTTATTTGCATTGTTGCAAATAGGCATTTGTGGAGGGGGTCTTTGCAATTTTGTTGTATCATGATAGCACCATCCTTTGACTTGATTTCTTCATGATGGCTTGACTTCATAACCTCATCATGGCTTGACTTATGTATGATGATTATGAGGGGTGAGGTTGGTGGAGTGTTAGTTTACACTTGTGATCATTTCCTTTTTGGATGATAACCTTTCCTCTCTCTCTCTTGTATGGGTATTATTATTGGCCTCTCTCATATTCTTTTGATACAACCTCCTCATTCTCACTCTCCCTCAGATGCATGGTCGGCCACTTCCCAAAGGGGGCTGTCCAAATTTGTTCATGTAGGATTTTTGCTCTTTTGCTTTAGGAAAAATCCCACAAGTTCCACCTCTATGAGTTTGTATCATCCCTCCACCAAATGGCAAAGCTCCAAAACCCCAAATGAGACTTGACGACTACATATTCTACAGCGAACCTTGGGCACGTCGAGTAGCCGGCTTCGTGCCCGAGTTGCCTCGGTATTGAGGTGGGAGCCCGTAAAAGAAGAAGGCGATGTGGTGCACTTCCGGCGACGAGGAGGAGACGGGACATTCCGCAGAAGATCGGGACGATGACGAGAAGACCGGAGGACTTGGATCGTCGGTATATCTCTAACCCATCTTCTAGTTAGCTTAGACTAGTTAATGGTTTCGATCCGGGTGTTTAGTGCGCGGTGGTGCCGGTTTGCTAAGTCCGCAAAAATTAAAGTTTTTCACCGCTTCCGCATTCCGGCGTCGGATTGACGGCCGGGGCGCTGCCGTGCACTTACAGTGGTATCAGAGCCTCGCCATTAACTTAGTCTAGCTTTGTGTAATGTGTTTGCATTTCCAATCGATCAAAAAGTTCCAAAACTACATTTTTGTTAGCATCAGTTTTCTGTTGGAATTTTTTGGTGTCGAAAAATTTTTCAGGTTGTAAAATATTGATGTACTGGAAAATCTAAGAGCTCTGTAAAAATTCGACGAAGTAACTCCACAGTCGGAGCGCGGAACCGCCGCGAAAACCCCCTTCCCGCCGCCCTTCCACCGCACACTGTGGAGAACACTTCACCAATTTTTTACAGAGGCCTTCTGGGCTTAAAATATGGGTTTTGGAATATTAAAATTGGGCCCAGGTTTTCTGTGAGTGCTACAGTTTTGATTGGGGGCCCACTTGTTAATTTTTGATCGATCGGATATTTTAAACACATTTTTCACAGTATTTACATTATATCTGCGACCGTGAATGTCACTTGATCGGTAAATCCGGTCTAACTGCTATAGCCCGGTTAGACGGATTTGCGAACGTGACTTTCACGTTGATGTTCTGTTTTTGCTGTGATGTTGCGGATCGGTCGTGGGGGATAGCCTGGATGCAATGCTAGTACAGTTTTGTTGTATTATGTACATTTGATATTGCGGGACGAGCGTCCGACATGTGGACTGCCGTCACTGCCTGTTTGTATTATTCTTTTGGGGCATGACCTGGTTGCGGTCGATGTACCCGTTATATGTATATTTTACTTTCTGTACTAGGATTGCCCCGCGGAGGGGTGCACGGATAGCCGGGTTCTAGAGGGCAACAAGCCCGCATCTCATGGCATTGGGACGGAGGGGGCTTCACTCTAGGATTGGCGGGCCATTCGCCGCACTCGTAGGGGGTACAGGTTGACCCAGGAGGGGTGCCCAAGTTACCGGATTCCGTGAAGTGCTGGGTGGTCCATTCACGGAGCTGAAGGGGGCTGCCTCGCTTCAGGTTTTGGCGGGTAACTTGCCGCGCTCGTAGGGGTCTAGGATTTCATTGCACAGGCTATCCACATGACCACGGGAACGTCGGGTTTCAGTAGTGGCTCTGTGAAACCCGGGGATCCCAGATATCTGTATTGTTTCTGTGATTCTATACATTTTCTGTGATGTTGCATTTCTTTCACGCCTTGAGCGAATATATTGGTATATATATTAGTAGATGTAGTATATGTTTTGCATCCGCGCTAGTCCAGTCCCCGCTCTGTCGTTAGTTAGCTAACCTAACGGGTAATGACGGGACCCAGTGGCGAATGCGGATGGCATATACGTACATCAGTATATTTTCGTTCTTTTTGGTGTGATCAATTGATGGGACTGCATTGACTCGGATCAATGCAAGTTAAAAACAAACCTAATCTGATGTTGTTGGAACACTTTTCAAAAAGCTGTTATTGCAAGGACGTTTACTTTTGTTTTGCATCGTGGTATTCATTGGAATATCCTGCTCCTCAGTCGACGAGGCAAGGGCCGAGATCCCTTCACCGGGAGTGACCCCTTGGACAGAAGTTTGCGTCAGGGCATTAACTTCACTATAGCCGATTACTTTTGCTTTGCATCGCGGTATTCATTTGGAATATCCTGCACCCCATTCTATGGGGAAAGAGCCGAGATCCCCTCACAGGGAGTGACCTCTTTAGCAACGGTTTTCGTCACTATATTTTTAAAAGCTATCCGTTCCTTCGACGATATCAAGTTCATTACGTTAAAGGTTTTCGCCAGAAACCATTCGTAGCCCTCCGTCATTTCAGTTAAATATTCGGTAGTATTCAAGCTATGTATTTTGACCTCACGCCAAGGCATAGTGTTTGGTAGCTGCCGGTTATTTATCTGTTGCATAGATAGATGCGTTGGTTTGGGACAGTCGTACTACTATTTTGGCCTACGTCAAGGGTATGTACGGATGGGTTCAAATTAACCTGGATAATGACGGGCAGAACTTGACATGTGACTTATGATATTTTGACCTCACGCCAAGGTCATAAGAGCATGGGGCAGAAATCACATCGGGAGTTTCAAAAGCACTGAAACTTGCCAGATATGCGCATACCTTCTGGAGTGTGATACCGTGAGCGGATTCCGTCACGTTATCATGCGATGATAGTTGGATCCCGATTCCCACTGATGAGTTAGTTTACTCCTCGGGTGACCCCGACTAATTCTTCTTTCAGGTTTGGAGGAGAATTTGAGGTACAGTGGGAGGATTCCAGATTAGATAAATTGGTGACCATTCTGATCTAGGTTAGAGTGCACGCTGAGTGTTTCTTTTCTCTCTCTCTTTGGCAGCGACCATTGACCCGACCCTAAGACTATGACTCAGTGACCAAGTTGACCGAACCTTCTTAAACACCGGCTTTTTGGATTGTCAGAGTTGCAGACCTCATTGCCACTCCTACTTTTACCCTTTTCTCCAGGACACCCCGTATTACTACGAACGTCCACTTCCATTGGACAAAACCATCGTATGGTTAGATACGAACTCGAAAGAATTTATTCGAGGATGGTTTCCGGTTCTGGAGAAAACGGATAGGATTATTCAGTTGTCTTTTCCTTTTACCCTCTCTCAGGTTACGAGTACTCCTTGGTTTAGGGGTAGTACACCTATTACGCAAATTGGATTGTCTTCTTCCAAACCTTAGGCTGGTGCCGACCGGTAGGGAATGAAGAAAACCAATTAGCATAACGATGGTGTGCAGAAGGTATTAAGTTCAGACAAAGCAAGGGATTAGTAAGAGGGCAAAGTAAATTGCAACAGATTTTCACGACCAAACCAAATATTTCTTTACCACTCCCACATCACCTTTGTATTTCTCCAGGACACTCCGTATCACTACGAAGATCCACAGTTTATTTGGATACTCCATCGTATGGTTATATACGAACTCGAATGGAACTTGTTCCAGTTCGGGGATGGATTCTGGTTCAGGAGAAATAGGAATAAGGTTTATTCGGTTGTCTTTTATCTTCACCCTCTCTCATTGCGAGTGTTCCTAGGATTGGGACAGTACACCCATTATGCTTATTGGATAGTCTTCTTCCAAACCATAGGCTGGTGCCGAACGGTAGGGAAGGAAGAAAACCATTTGGCCTAAAGGGGTGTGCAGAAGGTAAAGACTAAAGACATATGAAGGGATTTGGAGAGGTGGCAAGGAATTATACGGTTACAGTCGTGAATCTGGAAGAGGCATTACTAGGAATACCGGGATACCCCATCGAAACATTTCGATGTTTCAGTCTCACTGTGTAATGTTAAAGGAAAACTGATTTCCCGATTAGATACTTACTCCAGGGTATGTATTTACCAGGTACGATTCTCACATCTGTATAGTTTTACAGATGATGAGTGGGAGTAAGTTATTGGGAATTGGGTGATTATCCTCATTATATCGGGATTCGTTGTAATCAGTGATATTTGAGGAAATCACCTGGGCTGTTTGCCGGTCGGCAAATATTTGGTTTTGAATATCCGCTGTTACGCACCAATTTCAAAATGATATATCTGTACGTCTATTTTCATAGAGTGAGATATACCTTTCTGAAATTATGTCTACGACATTTACCTATATCAGTGGATGGTTAGGTAAGGAGCATTAAACAGCGGTGTAATTCTTCTTAACCATAAGTACAGTTTTCAACCTACGACACACAGTGAAAGAGTTATCAGACTCAAGGGACTTATACAGAGTATTGTATGTTGTCCAGTGTCCATTAGGACAGAGGGGTTGGTCCTCATACTATATTCTGTTTACTTTTAACTTCTCTAGTTCTTAGACATGTGTTTCGTAGAAACACAGGGTCTAAGTTTTGAGGAGTTATAGGTATTTGAATAGAGTAGAGAACCAGGTGTAGCAAGTATCGGGATTCTTCAAAGTGATCGAAGATGTAGATGCTTGTGTATGGTATTCAGTTGATAGTAATGATAAAGAGATCTTGCTTCTCTTTCAGGTTACTCATAATTGGAAGTATTCCTAAGTTGAGTAACGCTGATCGGCCTCCTTCCATTTAGTTGACATGTGCTGGGGACAGCTGCATGATTTGAATCTGGTTCAATTAAATCAGTGCCTCTGTTTCTATATTGGATATAGAACAGTTCATATCTTAACGATGTTAAGGTACGGGGAGTTGTCCGGCTTATGATTAAAACCAGACTCTGGATGACTCAAGGCACGTTTCTGTAATGGCTGTTTGTGGGTTGACCCAGGCTATGACGAGGGTTGACTTTCTACCATCTGGATGAACAATAGCAACATTGTTTTAGACTCGCCACAGTTTTATTAAAAATGGATTTTTTCAGAAAACAGTAGTGGGAGTATGGTAGAACTGGAAGTGATTCCAGAACCACAAACGATTACTGAAGATTTGATAAGGAACCTAAAGATTCAATCTGGATTGACATTCCATTGGCCACTCCGCAGATACGGTGGGTAACTTCAGGCACCCGAGAGGTACTACGGTAGCCTCAAGGACGGTGACAGGGAAGTTCTTGTTTACCTACAATTGCCATTGCTGTTGTTCTAGGGTGCGAGACCCGGCGGGAGGATGAGTATAGCGTCGTTCTAAACTAGTTTTAGAAGTGTACGTGTATATGACTCTGCCAGAGGGTTGTCGTAGTCAGTGGGAGCAGCGGAAGCATTGGTGGACAGGTAGCTTATGTCTATTTATAGACTAAAGCAGATATAGCGGAGATAGATCATCTATTTCTGACGTGATAGTCATAGGTTTGACATCATCAGAATAGGGGATGGATCTGTTGAGAAGGTAGTAGGGTGTGATATCCTGGTATTTGGATGACATACACAGAATAGGAAAAGAAACTCCTATACTACAATCGGTTATACTTTGGTCGTCACACAGTGGTTTCTCCACATGGGACTTGGATTTTACATCAGACATACTGGTTACTAGATCTATGGTTTTAGATCTAGATTTGGGTGGTTTCCCAATCTGGGTACTTGACAGCATTCTAAGAGTATTTAGGATGGACGACTCCTGGCACGGTAGTGTGCCTGCAGGTAATGGAGTCACCCTCTCCAAAGGTGTCTTACAGACTAAAGGGGAGAGGGATGTGCATGATTGGCAGATCACTTGCTCAGACAATTGAGTCAATCATGAGATGTCAAGTACCACACCAGATGTTGTTCTTGCACTAGATGCAATAAGTTGACATTAATCCAATCCTGGAGAAACCGTCGGAAGCAGTTTTAGAACATAAGTGAATGTTCTAGGGATATGATAACGACAGCCTCATTCAGGAGACAGTTATCATTCCAGGCTTCCAAGGTGACATGGACGACAAGGAGGTTGTCAGAGTTATAGTTTTCCTTCTGATGAGGGGAAGTATTTTGGACAGGTGGTCCAAGGCAATACTGAGGGTGGCATGGCGCAGGATACTGATGAAGTTCAGTTGACGATACAGTCTAAGAAGTTTGGATTTGGAGTTCATTTATGAGCTATGTCCCATCAGACATCCAGACACATTCTAAGACAGGTATTGCTCATTTCGGGAGATGGGTTTCTCCGCGAACTTGAGATATAGAGAGACATAGAAAGAAACAACTAAGCGGATCCACTCACTGAGGCTATTCCTCGAACGCAATAGTTCCGCAAACGAGCTTTGTGAGACTGACTAGTAGAGGAGTTGGATGTTCGGTATCACACGGGCTGTGAGTATGCGACATCGCAATAATTAGCCTTGAGTGCAAGTGGGAGATTGTTGGAGATAGTGCCCTCAGAGTCAATTATTAGGTCACAGGTACGTGATTGTAATGATTGAGGGAGGACCTATCCCGGTAGGACAGTCTTACTCGAGATGATAGTATGCTATCTGGTTTACCTTTATCATCGTGTACTGCTTTAGGTGACCTGACACGTCGCTATTACACGTTGATAGAGCCCCTAGGATTCTTGCTTGACCACCAGCAGTATGAGGGCGATCATATAAGTGGGAGCTGGGGGTCTATAAGCATATCCTTAAAAGGTCCCTAGTCGTGAGAGTTTCGAGACAGGGCATCGATTCTCCATAGTAGACTAGTGTATACAGTCGAGACCCCGACGAGGGACGGTGGCCGGTCTCACAAGCCACTGGTGTCAGTTGGATCACCTAAGATGTATACAGGTGCTCATTGGGTTATGAGTACACCGGACAGGACTCGCCGGGAACATGCTAGTTGGTCATATACCAGACGTCAGATGGCAGTTCCCTGGTGACATGTGTGCAGGTTAGTTCATCGACCTGGGGATCGTCATTTGTCTCGTGTGAGTTCCCACTGTACTTTGATTACTACCCTACCACGGCTCAAAGGAGTCGTGCAAACAGGTTTTAGTTGGGTACAGTCCCGAGCCACATGGAGGCAGTGAGCGTATCTTCAGGGGTTCGTCTCTCCCGGTATTGGGGGTGAGGTCGTGCTGTGTCTAGGAGAGCCATTACACAAAGTCCTTGGCCAAGGCAAGGAGATTTACTGGTAGGTATTCCAGTAGTATCTCAGGGTGTTCTGGGCTACACTCCGACACGACTTGTACCGCTTTTGGGGGTCTGACTTTTACCAACCCCCTAGGCCCGCCATGCGATACTCATAGACGAACGGACCGGATTGCACGGATATTGTCACTGACAGGCTCAGTAGGGTTGTCAGGCTGAGTTCGCTCACAGACATCCCTTTTGGTCAATACCTGGTGGCCCGTTATGTATTGGCTTATACCTCTAACGTGCTAGTGGTTAAATCCACAACCAAGGTGTTGACGAGTCTTTAGAGTCCCCCACATTCAGTTACTCAGCTTTCGGGCGAAAGGTTGTAGAGGCCGTATGGAGATATGGCAAGGTCCGATCAGATACGTGCGGTATTGCACGGATCAGGATTGGACAGTTTGTACTATAGGCCGTATGGTTATATGGCAGGGTTCGATCAGATACGTGCGGTATTGCACGGATCAGGATCGAACGGATATTACTAGCCGGTTTTGGTATAAGCCGGATTCTAGTATAGTACAGTGGAGATTTTGTCTCATTGCATTTGTATTTCGGTCGAAATACAGATGCGGGTGTGTATGCACAGTATCGGGGTTTTCCTGTAATTTATTACGGGACCAGTTTTCTGGAGTTGCCAGTTTGCTTTCCGTTTCGGCCAATTTCCATTGTTCCGTTCATTGGCCGAAGATTGGTGGAGGAGGGCTTATTTGCATTGTTGCAAATAGGCATTTGTGGAGGGGGTCTTTGCAATTTTGTTGTATCATGATAGCACCATCCTTTGACTTGATTTCTTCATGATGGCTTGACTTCATAACCTCATCATGGCTTGACTTATGTATGATGATGATGAGGGGTGAGGTTGGTGGAGTGTTAGTTTACACTTGTGATCATTTCCTTTTTGGATGATAACCTTTCCTCTCTCTCTCTTGTATGGGTATTATTATTGGCCTCTCTCATATTCTTTTGATACAACCTCCTCATTCTCACTCTCCCTCAGATGCATGGTCGGCCACTTCCCAAAGGGGGCTGTCCAAATTTGTTCATGTAGGATTTTTGCTCTTTTGCTTTAGGAAAAATCCCACAAGTTCCACCTCTATGAGTTTGTATCATCCCTCCACCAAATGGCAAAGCTCCAAAACCCCAAATGAGACTTGACGACTACATATTCTACAGCGAACCTTGGGCACGTCGAGTAGCCGGCTTCGTGCCCGAGTTGCCTCGGCATTGAGGTGGGAGCCCGTAAAAGAAGAAGGCGATGTGGTGCACTTCCGGCGACGAGGAGGAGACGGGACATTCCGCAGAAGATCGGGACGATGACGAGAAGACCGGAGGACTTGGATCGTCGGTATATCTCTAACCCATCTTCTAGTTAGCTTAGACTAGTTAATGGTTTCGATCCGGGTGTTTAGTGCGCGGTGGTGCCGGTTTGCTAAGTCCGCAAAAATTAAAGTTTTTCACCGCTTCCGCATTCCGGCGTCGGATTGACGGCCGGGGCGCCGCCGTGCACTTACAATAACTTCGTTTAGATTGTCCGGGTAATTTTTAGAACGTGTTAAAAAGTTCGAACAAATATCAATAACTCACTTTTTCCCGACCCGGAAAATTTCCAAGCGTTGGATTTTTCCGTAGTTTAAGAACGTTCTAAGTCGTGCAAGTAACGCGGTGGACCCTCTAGACAACAAACTTTAACTCGATTATGTGACCGTCTTGAACTGCCTCTAAACCTTAGGGTTTGTGGCAGTACGACGTGCCACATGTGAGGCGTTGGCTTGACCCTTCTACGGCTGGACCATTGGTACTGTGGCATGTGATGGATATTTTAAAACTAATTTCAAGTGTTGAGAACTATTTGGGAAAACTTGGGTGTTTGATTATTCGATCGGAAAGCTTAACATTGTCTATTTATCTGGAATGTGATACAATATTTGGAATCCACAAGTAGTTATGAGATAACTAATTTGAATGTTATAAATCTAGCAGTTCAGTGTCAGATGATCGGTTGCCACGGAATTTTGATGTGATCAAAAGTCCGTCGCAATCACGTAGCGTACGCGGATACTCGCCGTGTAAACTTAACAGACAGCCACGCCCCATAGCCCCGACCAAGTGACTGTAGGAGAACCCCGTCGCTAAAAGCATCCGTTCGGGTATTCGCGGCAGCAGTGTTCCACCTTACTGCACTTCGTCGACGGCATCGGGGGTGCGGCCGTCTACTAAAGTTTACGACGAGCATTCGATCAGGATGTCGGGAATCTTATTGAATTGCCCGACTTGATATTGAAAAGTGTTTTCGATAATGAGACTAAAATGCGGGGTTTATAATTGTTAGGCATGTAATGTCTAAGGAATTCATTTGGTTAGGCATGCGATATCTAAAGAGGTTGCAGATTCCAACTGTTGTAGTTTTACACCTTCCTTTCTTTGACCGTAAGTGTAGTATGTAGTTGTACCGCCGGTTTTCGTTGCTATACATCAACGACGATCGGTGTATGCATACTTACTTACGTTGATGACATGTGATGTTATGTGTTGCTGTGATATGTTATATTGGATCGTCGTGTTCTGAATAGCCAGGGATTTTATGTGAGATGAGGGTTTTTATTTTCATTCATGTAAAATTCATTTGTATGTAATATTTTTTTTGGGGCACTTCCGGGTTGAGGATGATGTCACCATTGTATATTATTTACTTTTCCGCATTAGGTAGACCCAAGGCGAGGAGCACAAGTAACCGGGTTCTAGGGTCCAGTGGGAGACCATCTCGAGGAGTCGAGACCGGGTCTCCTAACCCTAGAATTGGCAGTGTTGCTTGCCGCTCTCGTAGGGGTCTAGGGATGTAGGTTTGGCTATTCATCGCGACCGTAGAATCCGTGTTTTATACAGGCTCGTATTAAAAACACGAACGTCCTAGTATATCCAATATTTCATATATATTCTTCTGCAGCAATGTTCTGTGATGAGATCATATTACTGCCTGAGACGAATGTTTATATTATATATATGAGATATATATTTATATTGTTGATTTCGTTTCATATCTGATGCTTGTGAAGCATAATAAAATAGGACTTCATTAATGAGATTAATGAAATAAAAGAAACCTAAAGATGTTGTAGAAACTTGTTTAAAAACTGGTAGCTCTAGTTCTTACTTTGCATAGCGGTGTTCCTTGTAGAACATCCAGTACCTTATTCGATAAGGAAAGAGCCGAGATCTCTTCACCAGGAGTGACCTCTTTAGTGAAACTAGCAGATGCTACAAACTCGGTTTGTCTTTTGATTGCTTATATAGTTTTTGCTTTGCATAGTGGTATTTGTGCAATATCCTACACCTTATTCGATAAGGAAAGAGCCAACGATCCCTTCACCGGGAGTGACCTCTTTAGCAAAACTAGAAAAGGCCTAAAAACACTCCATTTAAAATCACTCGATTCTATAACAATATCAAGTTCATTACGCAAAAGGTTTTCTTAAAAACCTGTCGTAGCCCTCCGTCATTTCAGACAAGTACTTCTTAGTATTCGTGCTGCGTTTGTTGACCTTAGCCAAGGCGTAGTGTGCGGTAGCTAATTAGTGCTTATCTGTATAAGCATATGATGCGATTGAGTTAGGGTAGTCGTGCGACTTTGTTGACCTTAGCCAAGGGTCGTGCGAGTGGGTTTAATTCAATCGGGAAATGACGGGTTGAACTTGGCTAGCACTTATGATTTGTTGACCTTAGCCAAGGTCATAAGTTGCTAGGGGAAAAATTATCGGGAATTTCAAGTGTTGAAATTTGCAATGAGATTGCATACCTTCTATGAGATAGTTGGATCTCGATACCCGCTGCGAGTAAGAGTTACTCCTGGGAGAGTTTTACACATTACAATTAGCCGATCAAGTAGGTGTCTAGAAAGGTGTCAACGGGGTTACGCCCCTGGGAAAACGAGGTTTACTTTAATTAGGTTCGTGCGAAAGCACGGGAAACCTCCCTCAAAGTACCGGCACTAGCCTGGCTGAAAGATTGGCGAACTTGTAGCGTGTAATTAATCCCAGCTAGTCTTTCCTTTTAGGGTTTGAAGGAAGATTTGACTAAAACAGTGGGAGACATCCTGATTAGATATATTAGATAACCAATCTAATCTTGCAAGAGTATACGCTGAGTGTTTTCTTCTCTCTCTCTCCAGGTAGCGACCATATCACGCCTTAATCAAAATAATAATACGGATGTATTGACCGAACCCGCTTATTATACTGAGCTGGGGAACATTGGTCCCACTCCAATTTATAATTGTTATAAGACAGAGCAGGATATAGGGGATTACCAGAATTCCCGTGCTGCCCAAACGAAGAAAGTGCATGCTGATGCATCTTCTTCGGGTGTGTTCATTACACAGAACTGTTTCTCAATGTCCTTTACGTCCTGGGTATTTGATAACGGATCAGGATCCCACATATGTAATTTTTTACATGGGCTACAGAAAGGTAGAGAACTGAGAACGGGTGATAAATTTCATGAGATAGAAAACGGTGCAAGTGTTGCAGCCAAGTCTGTTGGTAGTTATCACATGTATTACCAGAATACATTGATTCTGAACGAATGTTATTAGATACCGAACCTGATATACAACATCATATTAGTCTCTTTATTAGTAAAGAAGGATATAATTTTGTATTGTTGGATAATGTTTTGAACATTTCCTATATCAAGAGTTGATCGGTTCAGGCACGTTATCTAAAAGTATTGACGTTCTAAATCAAACCAAAGTTTTTAGTATACAGAACACACACAAGAGGAAGAGTTCAGAAATGAACGAATCTTTCTTAAGGCATTGTAGACTAGGTCATATCAATGCGACCCGACTAGCTAAGTTACATTTAGATGTATATTTAAATTTGTTTGAATTTACATCTTATGAAACTTGCCGGTCATGTCACAAAGAGAAGATGACCACAGCTCTGTTTATTGGAAACAGAGAAAGAGTTAGTGAACTCTTGGGATTGATACATGCTGATGTATAATGGTCCCTTGTCTACACATGCCAAGACCGGTTCTTTATACTTCATTACATTCTCTGATGATCTCTCAAGATTCGGACATATGTTCCTGTTGAAACATAAATCCGAAGCTTTTGAGATATTCACAGAATATAAGTTAGAAGTAGAAAACCAAAAACGTGTATAAGTATTATGTCCTTTGATGAGATCAGGGAGGAGAATACTTGAGCACGGAATTCCTGGACTATTCTAAAGGAGAATGAGATTCTCTCTCGGCATTACTCCTCCGTATACACCATAGAACGATGGTATATCGGGGCAGAGCAATTGCACCCTATTAGATATGGTGCGCTCTATGATGAGTACTACTGAGTTTCCTATTTCCTTTTGGGAGTTATGCACTTGAGAAGCTGCATACCCATTGAATAGGGTTCAAATCAAATCAGTTTCCTACCACTTCATATATGATATGGAAAGGGATGAGCCCATATCTTAAGTTTGTTAAGTTGGGGTTGACCGGCCTATGTCTAAAAAGCAAAATCCGGACAAGCTCGAGGCAAAGTCAGATCTGTGGAAGTTTGTTGGATATCCCAAGCATATGCAAGGGAATGTCTTCCACCTAACAGAGGAACAAAATATGTTTTGTTTCTCAACATGCCAACTTTGTGAAAAGGAATTTCTTGTGGAAAAATTAGTGGTCATGAGGTAGAACTGGAAGGAGTTCCAGCTATAAAAACTGCAGCTGATAATTTGGTAGAACCGGAGGATTCAATAGTATCCAACGAACTTCAGCCTCTCCGCCGATCTAGTAGGGTTCCTCACCCACCTGAGAGATACTTCGGTTTCTCTATGACAGTGGGAGCGAGGATTGCATCATGAGATGATGAACTAACTAGTTTCGAGCTGGCCATCAGGAGTGGGACTCTGTAAGAATGGCTGGATGTTTAGCGATCTGAGATGGAATCCATATACACCAACAAAGTATGGACTTTGGTTGTTTTATCTGAATGGTTAAATCCCCATCAGGAGCAAGTATATCTTGAGAAGATTACTTGGTGTACATGGAAAAGTTGAGATTTTCAAAGCTATGCTTAAGTCCATCCAGATCCTACTTGCCACTGCTACATACCATGACTACGATATCTGGTGGTTGGGTGTCATGACTGCTTTTCTAAATGATGTTTTGGAAGAGAGCATCTATAAGTACACAGCCAGAGGGCTTCGTAGATAGTAGGAGCAGCGGAAATGTGTGTAAGATGTTTTATGTGATAAAGCAAGCATCGCGGAGTTGGAACATCTGTTTTGATATGGTAGTCAAAGAGTTTGACTTCATCAAAATGGTAGATGAACCTTGTATATACAAAAAGTTAGTAGGGAGTATGGTGGTGATCCTCGTAGAGTACGTGGATGACATACTCTTGATACGGGAAAGAGTTTCCTATGCTACGCTCGGTTAATCTCCGCTTATCACAAGGATTCTCCATATAGGATCAAAATGATACCTCCTAAATCCTGGGTTTTGGATCTATGAGATAGATCTAATTGGATGTTAGGATACTCACTAGTTGTAGTGAGATGATATCAATCGATCCTGGGGAGAATCACTGGAAAGGTTCCAGAGTGATAAGGACGACTGAATGCCAGCCGCAGGCATTGTCTTTACCCTCAATGGAGGGACGGTATGTTGGAAGAGTTCCAAGCTAGATACCGTGACTTACTAGACGATTAAAGGCAAGATAGATCGTTATCAAGGATGCTACCAAAGAGGCAGTCTGGATATATATAAGTTCATGAGATGAACTTCGTTCCAACCATTGTATGACAATGGTGTTATGGCTTTGGCCTAGGAACGCCCGTCCCATCAGAAATCCAGATATAATTCTTAGGCAGTATCACCTGATCATGGAGATGGTTGATCTCCAGGAAGATCGAGGTTAGGAGAGTAAACATAGAGGACAACAGCGCGGATCCACTCACAAAGGCCTTTTTCTCAGTAGAGACTTTTATGGGATGGTTGAGTATGAGATACTTCGACCACAGCTAATTGTTGGGTATGTGATAGCACAACAGATGGCCCTAGTGTAAGTGAGAGATTGTTAGTTATATGTATGCCCTAGAGGCCATTACTGTACATATGATGTATATTGTAATGGATGCTTGGACATATATAGGGAGGACTTTCTTGCTCGACATGATAGTATGCTATCTGGTTGTACTTTATCTTAACATGTACTCCGATTGTCTCTATGTTACATGTTGATAAAGCCCTTAAGATATGTACTCGACTACTGGGACTATGATGAGATCATACTAGTGGAGCCACGGTAGTTGACGAGTACATCCTATAACCGTTCCTAGTCGAGAGTGTATCGAGACAGGGCATCGATACACCAGAGTAGACTAGCGTATACGCATCTTGACCCATATGATGGGCGATGGATAATCCCATATCCATCGGTGCTTGACATCAAGGATGGTGTACGGGTGCTCAGTGGAGATTGGACGGACTCGCCGAGAACTCCCAGATGGTATTATACCTCATGTCAGATGGCAGTTCTCCGGTGACACTGGTACAGAGTAGTCTGTTGACCCGAGATCGTCATAGAGTCTTGTGTGATTCCCACTGTGCTTTGATTTCCATCATACCACGTCCAAGAGGGCGTGCAAAAAGGTGGCTTTTGGGTACAGTCCGGAATCACATGGAGGCAATGAGCGATAGGAGGGGATTCGTCTCTCCCGGTATAGGGAGTTGATGTTGTGCTGTGTTCGATTGGCTATAACTG
The DNA here is from genome assembly GCA_030015575.1 of Agapanthus africanus. Classification (NCBI taxonomy): domain Eukaryota; kingdom Viridiplantae; phylum Streptophyta; class Magnoliopsida; order Asparagales; family Amaryllidaceae; genus Agapanthus; species Agapanthus africanus. The sequence goes on along the minus strand of JASDDO010000019.1, from coordinate 769,270,751 downwards.
GAAATCCCTGGCCAGGGTTGCGGAGATTTACTGGTAAGTGTTATTAGTAGTTTCTTGAACTGTTATAGACCTCATATCGACACGACTTATCAAGCTACTAGGGTCTGACGTTTACCATCCCTAGGCGAGATATGCGACATATCAGACGACGAGACCGGACTGTACGGGGGTGTTACTGATTGGATTCGCAGGAGAATGTACAGGCTTGCTTTTTGATCTTCCGGTCGCTCAATACCTGGGTGGCTGTTACGTTTAGCTGACCGCTTACAGCTTGTGGGTGTTTGATATGATCATCACCTACTGCCGGCGTATTGACGATTCTTTAGAGTCCTACACAGAGGTTTCTTGACTCAGGCAAAACGGAGTAGGGGCACATATGTGATATGTGCAGGATCGAGGATAATGCGATATGAGATACCGTATTCTATTCTCGCGATATTTGATATCAGCCGGGTCATCGGATCAAGTGTTAATTCTATGAATCGGTACATGATATATTAGTCGGTTATATTCGATATAGCCGGATTATCGGATCAAGTGTTGATTTGATAATTTAATGTATAATAATATATTTGATATATTAAATTGCATTAACTAATATAAGCTCACTAAAAGATTCTTTTTCTCACTCGGATAATACATTGATATATATGCGATATATGTTAATTGTATTATTTTCTTTTGTTACATTAAATATTGTATATGTGATATATAATATTGTGACAAGTTAGGATTACAAATGCAATATGATTTAGTGAGTTAAACCTATTTAGGGTTTGGATTTGGGTTAGCTTTTTCATGAGCTTTCATGAAGCTTCATGAAGCTTTGACTTTTTCTTTTCTCTTTTGATTTTTTATGGAGTCATACTTAACCCAACCCAAACGCTTTACCTTAGGTTAACTCTCTACAATGGTTACCCTTATCATAACCAACCATGGTTGCATTTGTAATGATTAACTAATTATCATTATTCATCACAAAAAGGATTTATGATTTTTTTTCTTCTTCTCCTTCCTTGAGTTCTTTCATGGAAAAGTTTTCTAGTTTTTCACAGGTGATGAAAATGAGTGAGTTAATGAAAATAAAAGAGAGCTAAAATCCTACTTCATCATCTTCATCTATCCTTGTAATTTAGATGAGGGTGTTCACCATATTTAGTGAGTGAGAGCTTGTGTTAATGAAACTTCAAGGTAGATCAACTTTGTTATCGAAGATCAGAAGCAAGCTTGCATCTTTCTCTTCGTGGAGCCTCTTGAAAGTCCGGAACTTGATGATCGCAGCGAAGGGACCACAACACGGAGCTTATGAAGTGAAGGACCGGATCTACAAAGATTGTAATCCCTCTTACTTAGTGTTAAAGTGTTTAACATGCTTTGTTTCACCTAAACTCTAGTTTAAAGATCTTTTTAAGGGTTGTTCGGCACGTCTAAATTTTAAATCGGGCATGGTTGATACTTCGTAGACCCTTGTGAGAGTGCCTAGTAACCCTACAGATGGGCATTTCATCACCCTTCCTAGGTCCCACAAACCACAACCGAGTATCCGTATTCAACCCATATTAATTAAAAAAAATATCTAGACTTAGCGCTCATGGAACATCCGCGCTCAATAGGACAAGAAGATGTTGTAGATAATCTAAGAGTTATTTGATTCAATCTTGAGGTGTCTAAGTGACGTGTGACTAAATTGTGGTTATTTAATTAAGGCCCGCAATTTTGGTAATTCTTATAGCGGAACCCTCCCACGTAACTGGTAATGATCTGGTTTCAAGAATGAAAAAAGCTGTTAGAGGATCCTTCCCGCAATTTGTCTCTTGGCAGTTAGTAGCGGGTCTATTAACTTTACCTAGGTGATCCTAGATCTAAGGTTTGTATGCGCATTTTTATTTGTGATTTGTTAGAATCTTTAGTTTTTTTTTAAAAAATGGGTGAAGAACAAGCGAAACTGACCTTATATGAACTATGTTATCCATTTAATCTAATACTTTCCAATCATATTAGAATGAATAAATATAGGAGCGGTTATAATTCATCTTACACCACAACCGAAACAACTTCCAATCCTTCCAATTTTATAAGCCAACAACAATTCCCATCAGATCCATATAATTATGATGTTGGCCCTCTTTATGACAATATCCAATCAAATTATTATCAAGCTTACCAAACATTTTCACCTTCATCACACATTGATAATGACGAGGAGATGAGACTTGCTAAAGTTGAAACACAGTTGGGCAATTTTATGAAAAATTCTAGCGCTACCAAGTAATCAATGACTAAATCGAAATTCTTCTTGCCTAGATAATTGTTGCAATCACTGATAGGAAAGAGCAAGAGACCATTCCAATGCAAACCCATACAAACCTGATTTTTCCCAACACCTTAGAAAATCATGATCAGCTTATAAAGGACGTGTTTGAGAATAACCATGATTTGGAATATATAAATGAGGAAAGTGAGGATGAATCTATTTCAAATCATTTTGACACCTACCCGCAAAATTTTGAATTTTGAATTTGGCCTCCAACATCAAATTTATATGAAAATGATTTAATTGATGATACGTTTGAGATTGAGACGTTTGATTTAAATGATTATAAATTTTTTGAAGAAGATGTTTCTGACGAATTAACAGTCGTGGATATAACTTTTGAGAAAATTTTAGATATTGAAGCCGCATCTGCAAAGGATACTTGTGATTTTAATGAGATTGATTTAGATAGAATATTTGAGAAAATTATTTATAGAGAACCCACACCTTCAGTTAGATCGAACAAATAAATTTTTGAGGACACTTTAGAATGGGATCCCACATTTTTTATGATAAAATTGAATCCATGAGTGAATTTAAGAAGGAGGAAAAAAAATTGTTGGCGTACAATAATATTAGTGTACTTGTATGTAGGGTTTCAGTGCCCGCGGCGCAGCGGAAGTGCAGACGGCGAACAAAATTTTTAAGCAAACACGAGCAAACTCCGAATATAGAATCGATCCAAACTCTTAAACTAGCAAATCAAGCATGCAAAGATACGGAATACTACCTTTGACGTGTTTCAACCCAATCATGGAAGACCCCTCCATGATCCGTGTACGCTGCCCGGATCGAGCTTGAGTGGCGACCGTCCTTACCGAAGAAAATCCAGCTGAGGGAAACCGATCCAAGCTCCGGTTTCACCTGGTGAAGCGACCGACGCTCCAAGCTCACTACGAATGGAGAGTGGGGATGTAGGTATATTTTCGCTATCTTTTTCTCTCTTTTCTAAGTTCATGATAGCTACCTAGAAGAAGGAAGAGGATGTGATGAAGAAGAAAAAGCCATGGAAAAAATGGATAAGTCTTTTGTGTAGGAAAGAAAAAGACCAAGTGAAGAAAAACAATATGGCTTGGTTATTATCAACTATCCAAAACAATGAGTCACTAATGTATGAGTCACTAAAGAATGAGTCACTAAAGATAATACATTATAATAACCAAGCCATACCTCTCTAAAAATATCTTCATATCTCATCCTCCACCTCATTCATGATTTCATTATAAAAGAAAATCAATAAATGAAGCATCCATCTTCTAGAACAAATTCCGTATAAATATGGAATACAACCTGGTATACGTATCGAAATACATATATGCGTATTCGTTCAAAAAATACGAATAGCTAAAAGAGAGAAAATGAATAGTGAACAATAATACTAGAATATACATATTAAAAATATATATATAAATTATTAAATCAAAACCTGATTTAATAATCCGGGTAAATCCTAAGCCGCTGGTATTATCCATCGTCTGATTAAAGTCCGTGTAGCCTGTACACGTATTTAATTGGACACCCTGTATGCATCAACATATGTCATTCACATCATATCATCTGAACCGGGAAAACCCTCTGTGTGGGACTCTAAAGACTCGACATACGCTGGCAGTGATTTACTGGATAAATCCAAAAACCACAAGCACGTCAGCGGTACTAGCTATACGTAACGGCTACCCAGGTATCTGTCGAAAAGGAGGTCGACAATCAAGTCTGTCCGTATCCTACTGAGCCTGAATGTAACAATCTCCATATAGTCCGGTATCTTCGTCTAAGAGTATCTCGTATCGGGTCTAGGGGTGGAAATGTCAGACCCTTAAAAACCCGATAAGTCGTGTCGGAGTCAAGCTCATCACCAATTGAGAAACTACTCAATTCATATCAGTAAATCTCATCCACCGTGGCCACGGATTTAAGGTGATAACCAACTGAACACAGCGCGATATCGACTCCTAATATTAGGAGAGACGAATCCCCAACAATCGCTCACTGCCTCCATGTGGCTCGGGACTGTACCCAACTAAAACTTGTTTGCATGACTCTTTTGAGCCATGGTAGGGTACTAATCAAAGTACAGTGGGAACTCACACGAGACAAATGACGATCTTAGGTCAAAAGACTAACTTGTACTAATGCCACTCGAGAACTTCTATCTGACGATAGATATAATACCATCTAGAAGTTCTCGGCGAGTCCGTCCAGTGTACTCGTCTCCCGTGAGCACATGTATACTATCTTAGGTGACATAACACCAATGACTTGTGAGACCGGCCACCGCCCCTCGTCGGGGGCTCAAAACTTATACACTAGTCTACTCCAAAATATCGATGCCCAGTCTCGATACTCCCACGACTAGGGACATTTAAGGATGTGCTTATAGACTACCCAGCTCTTATGTATATGATCGCCATCATAATACTGGTAGTCAAGCAAGAATCCTACGGGCTTCATCATTATGTATTAGTGACACGTAATAATAAGTAAAACGTGTACACATCAATGATAAAGACAAACCAGATAGTATATTATCATTTCGAGTAAGATTGTTCTACCTGTATAGGTCCTCCCTCAATTATCATAATCGCGTGCCTTCAATTACAATAATTGTCTTGAGGGCACTATATCCAACAATCTCCCACTTGCACTTAAGGCTAATTATTGCGGTATCACATACTCACATCCCATGTGCTATCGAATACCCAATTTCTCTACTAATCAGTTTCTCAAATTTCGTTTGAGGAACATCCGTGTTCGAGAAATAGCTTCAGTGAGTGGATCTACTATAATGTTTCAACTTCCTCTCCTTATATCTCAACTTCGCGGAGATGAACAATCTCCCGAACTGAGTGACACCCCGCCTCAAGAATTTTTTCTGCATACCAGATGGGATCATGTTCATAAATGAACAACTTATCCTACAAACTTCTTGGGCTGTATCCTCTGTTCAGTCATAACCAGCATCCTGAACCATACCTACCTTAGTATCCCTATTGGAACACTATCCAATATACTGATCCTCAGAAGAGGTAAAAACTCAAAACTCTGACAGCATCTCTGTCATCCAGGTCACCTTGGAAGCCTAAACCGATAACTGCCTCCCGGAGGAGGCTGCCGTTACCAAATACCAAGAACATCCTTTAATGTTTATAACTGCTTCCCTTTGTTTCTCCAAGATTGGATTACTATCTTCTTACTATAATAAGTGTATAAGCAACATCTGGTTTTGTATTAGACATTGCATGATTGACTCATTTACCAAAGCAAATGATATGTCATTCATGCCAGTCCTTCTCCTTATCAGTTTGAAAGACATCTCTTTAGAGAGGGTGACTCCTTCACATGCGGGTACACCACCACGCCAGGAGTCGTCCATTCTAAAATACTTTTAGAATTCATTCTAAGTACCCGGATTGGGATACTTTCCAAATCTAGATCTAAAACCATAGGTCTAGTAACCAGAATCCCTGATATTGTATCCATATCCAACATGGAGAAAACACTATGCGACAACCAAAGTTTGATCGATTGAAGTATAGGAATATCACTTCCGATCCGGAGTATGTCATCCAAATCCCAGGACAGTACTCCCTACACCCTTCTTACTAGGTTCATCTATTATTTTGATGAAGTCAATCACCTTGACTGTCGCATCAAAAATAGATGATCCATCTCCACTATACATGCTTTAGTCTACGAATAGACATATGCAACTTGCACACCTTCCGTTGCTCCCACTGACTACGATAACCCTCTGGTAGAGTTATATACATGTGCACTTCCAAATTCCCATTTGGAAAGACGTTATAGTCATCCTCTTGCCAGATATCATATTCTAGAGCAACAGCAGTGCCAAGTCATATCCATATAGACTTCAGCGTAGATACTGAAGTAAAAGTCTCATCACAATCCACAACGGGTATTTGATGAAAATATTTACAATAAGTCTATCCTTATTAGGTTAATATCTTTCCACCTGCACGGATCTCGAAAGATCTACTTGCTCCTAATGAGTTTTACCTCTTCAGGAGCACCCAGCAAAGTCTAAAATCCAATATTTGCTGAAGTGCGTGGAATCTAATTGGATATAAAGTATCTGGTCACCTGGAAGTTACCACTTCCTATGACCTACAGATAACTAGTAAGGCCATCATAACCATGATGTCGACCTCCCTGTCACCATCTCCAAGAAAACCGAAGTATCTTTCGGGTGGCTGAGTTCACCTACTAAGATCTGCGGAGTGGCTAATGGATTGTCAAGTTCAATTGAATGCTTAGTTTCTACTAAATTTTCGGTAACCGTTTGTGGTTCTGGAATCACTTCTAGTTCTACCATACTCCCACTAGTTTCTTTTACAAAAAGATTTCTTTTATAAAAAGGTGGCGAGTCTAGAACAATGTAACTATTGATCTTGAAAGTGGTAGAAGCAAAACCCTAGCGAATGCTTGGGATAATCCACAAACAGCCATTATCGAAGCGTGCCTTGAGTTTATCCAGATTCTGCATTTAAATAGGAATCAGATAGCTCCATATCTTTATAACCTCAAGATATGCAACCAATCTATATCCATATAGAATCAAAGGCACTAATTTAGATGGAACCGGATTCAAATATCATGCAGCTGTTTCCAATTCATTTCGCATAAATGGAAAAAGGCAAATATAGTATTACTCATCAAGGAGCGAACCCGCGGATGAGTAACCTGAGAGAGAATCAAGTTCTTAATATTACTATAATGGAATACCTAGCACAAGTATCTATATCTTCGATTACTTCGTAGAATCCTGATACTTCCAATATATGGTTCTCTATTTTATTCTTATACTTATAAACTTTTCAAAATCTTTGGAGCTTGCATTACAATGAACGTGTGTCTAAAACCAGAGAATTCATAGGTAAACCTGAATAAACTAAGAGTACCAACCCCTAGTCCAGAAAGACACTAGACAACATACATTTTCATGTATAAGTCCCAAGAGTATACTAACTCAAATTCCATGTGTTGTAAGTTGAAAACTGTATTTTGGTCGAGAATGTTTTACACCATTATTCAATGCACCTTATCTTATCCTCAACTGAGAATGGTAAATGTTTGTAGTACAATTTTCAAAATTTATATCTCACTTTATTAAATAAAGATACAGATATTTCATTTTAAAAATTGGTGCATAACAACGGTTATTTGAAACCAAATATTCTGCCGTTAGGCAAAGCCAGACGGTTTAATCCAATATCACCAATTACAACGAATTCCGATATTGAAAATCAGATCGCCCATTTCCCAATATTCTACTCTTTCTTAGCATCTGTACGCCGTACAGATGTGAGATCCAAATATGATAAATACATACTCTGGAGTGAGAATTAATTGGGAAAATAGTTTTCATTTACAAGTACACAGAAATCTGAAATATAAATGTTTCAAGGGGTGGCCGGGTATTCCTATTAATGCTCTTTCCCTATCCAGATTCATGACAGTAGTCACAATTTCCTTTGCTCTCACTTCAATCCCTTTATATGTATTTACATCTTAGTTTCTGTACACCGCACTTACGCTAACTGGTTTTCTTCTTTTCCTACCTTTCGGCACCTGCCTAAGGTTTGGAAAAAGACTATCCAATAAGCGCAATAGGTATACTCTCCTAATACAAGGAGATCTCGCAACCTGAGATAAGGTAAAAAGGAAGAGACAACTGAATAACACAATCTAAATTCTCTAGAACCAGTAGCCATGCTCGACTGAAATAATTTCTTTGAGTTCGTATGTAACTATACGATGCCCATTTCCAAGCAATATGGATCATCGTAGTGATACGGAGTGTTCTGGAGAAATGCAAAGAGAAAGTAGGAGTAGCAGGGATATTTGCAACTTTGTCATGAATCATGACAATCTAAAACCAATGTGTGTAAGAAGGTTTTGTTAGCTTGGTTAATGAGTTTTTGGTTAGTCATGGGTCGCTGTACCAGAGAGAGAGAGAGAAAAAAAATACTCAGCGTGCACTTTATCAAGATTAAATTGGTTATCACTTTATCTAATCAGGATGGCTCCTGTTTTTTCCTCAAATTCTCCTTCAAACCCTAAAAGGAGAACTAGTCGGGACATATACACCTTACAAGTTCGCTAACCGTTTAGCCAGGTCAGTGTTGGTACTTCGAGGGAGGTCCCCCGTGCTTTCACACGGACCTAATTAATAACCCCATTTCCGCAGAGGCGTAACCTCATTAACACTTTCTAGACACCTAATAGGTTAGCTAATTGTGAAGTGAAAAATCTCCTACTCCTAAGGAGTAGTACCTACTCATCAGTAGGAATCGGGACCCAACTATCATCGTATGATAACTTTGATGGAAACCGACCAAAATTACCACACTCCAGAAGGTATGCGCATGCCTAAAAGTTTCCTTTATATTTGAAACTTCCGGTATGGTTTTTGCCCCAAGCGCTTATGACCTTGACGAAGGTCAAAACATCATAAGTCGCAAATCAAGTTCAAATTGGTTCCGACAACATCAAATAGGTTTATTTTCCTTTGCATTAAAGATATAATGTAGTCCCATCAAATCTAGTTTCTAAGCCACAACAGAAACAACCAAAATAGCATGCTTTTATATGCCATCCGCATTCGCCACGGGGTCCCGGGTCTTCACCGTAAGGTTACTTAACTTACGGCAGGGCGGGGACAAGGCTAGTGCGGATGCAAAACATATAGAAGCATATATATATATATATATATATATATATATATATATATATATCAACATCGCAGGCAGATAATAGTCATCACAGACATATAAGAATCATCACAGGCATGCGGACAACAATATGGAATAGCGGATAAACTTGAAGCCCTACGTTTCATCTGAGCCGTAAATAAAACGCGACATTCTCCGGTCGTGTGGATAGCCCGTACATAGTTGATCCTAGACCCCTACGAGTGTGGCAAGGTACCTGCCAATTCTAGAAACTAGGTAACATGCCCTCAATGAAATGAGTCGATCACCCTGCGCTTTCAAGAATCCGGTAGCTTGTCCACCCTTCCGTGGGTCGAATCCTATAACCCCTAAAAGTGCGGTGAGGAACCAGCCGATTCTAGAGCGAGATGGCCCAGTCTCAACTCCATGAGATGGCCACCTGCTGCACTCCAGAACCCAGCCACTCGAGCACTTCTCCTGGGTTAATCCTAGTACAGAAATGAAATATATACACTGGTGACATCAACCGCATCCTGGTCGAGCCCTAATAAAAGAATATACATAATACGGAGACGGCGGCCACATGTTGGAGTTCATCCTGAACAAATGAATACAACAAAATAAATCAAAACTGTACAAGCAATGCATGAGGGGCAATCCGATACGACAATCCGACTAAGCCATAATCATGATATATATCCACAGAAACAGGTAACCGAAACAAATGTGTAACCCTGTCTAATTGAGCATATAGCTATTAGACAACGTTAAAAACACATCCACGCATGCAAATGAAGCCACGACAATAGAATTCCAAAACACAATTAGCGCACATCCCAAATTTACCAAGGATAAAAAACTAAGTGCACTAAACATCCAAAAAGTCGACTTTTGAGCCAATTCGGAAGTCCAAATCAAAACGAAACAAGCCTGAACCTTCAGAGGGAGTTAGAGCACGAAATTAACTTTGAGTCAGGGGGTTTAGGGGATACCCTACCCCTGAAGCCACCACAAGGTGGCTAGGGGGTGAGGCAGACCTGACAGTGCCCATGGGGGGGGCAGTTTCTGGTCCCCACCCCCAAGACCACCTTGTGGTGGTCTTGGAGAGTGGTTCCTGCGGTTCGGCCCCCTCAGGCTCTCCCCGAGGAGCCCACACACCACCCCGTGGCTTCTCGGTTCAAATCGAGAGTCCACAGGGTGTGCAAACATCTCAAGACGCAAAAATTCGGGACTGTTTTTTCGACAATTTTCGATGCCCGAAAAAACGCGAATTCTAATATCGTAACTAGCTAGTTTAAGGTGTTTGAGAGGCTCTGATACCACTGTATGGTTTCCCAGTGCCCGCAGCGTAGCGGAAGTGCGGATGGTGAACAAAAATTTCAAGCAAACACGAAGGAACCCCGAACCTAGAATCGATCCAAACTCCTAAACTAGCAAACCAAGCATGCGAAGATACGGAATACTATCTTTGACGCATGTCCACCCAATCGTGGAAGACCCCTCCATGCTCCGTGTACGTTGTCTGGATCGATCTTGAGTGGCAACCACCCTTGCCGAAGAAGATCCACCTGAGGGAAACCGATCCAAGCTCCGGCTTCACCTACTGAAGCGACCGACGCTCCAAGCTCTCTATGAATGGAGAGTGGGTATGTTGGTATATTTTCGCTATCTTTTTCTCTCTTTTCTAAGCTCAAGATAGCTACCTAGAAGGAGGAGGAGGAGGAGGTGAAGAAGAAGAAGAAGCCAAGGAAAAAATGGCTAAGTCTTTTGTGTAGGAAAGAAAAAGGTCAAGTGAAGAAAAACAATATGGCTTGGTTATTATCAACCATCCAAAACAATGAGTCACTAATGTATGAGTCACTAAAGAATGAGTCAGTAAAGATAATACATTATAATAACCAAGCCATACCTCTCTACAAATATCTTCACACATCATCCTCCACCTCATTCATGATTTCCTTATAAAAGAAAATCAATAAATGAAGTGTCCATCTTCTAGAACAAATTCCGTATAAATACGGAATACAACCCGGTATCCATATTTAAATACATATACGCGTATTCGTTCAAAAAATACGAATAGCCAAAAGAGAGAAAATGAATAGTGAACAATAATACTAGAATATACATATTAAATATATATATATATATATATATATAAATTATTAATTCAAAACCTGATTTAATAATCCGGCTTAATCCTAAACCGGTAGTATTATCAACCGTCCGATTAAAGTCCGTGTAGCCTATACACGTATTTAATCGGACACCCTGTATGCATCAACATACGTCATCTATATCATATCGCCTGAACCGGGAAAACCCTCTTTGTGGGATTCTAAAGACTCGATAATATGCTGGCAGTGATTTACTGGATAAATCTAAAAACCATAAGCACGTCAGCGGCACTAGCTGTACGTAACGGCTACCCAGGTATCAGTCGAAAGGGAGGTCGACAATGAAGTCCGTCCGTACCCTATCGAGCCTGAATGTGACAATCTCCGTACAGTCCGGTCTTTTCGTCTAAGAGTATTGCATACCGGGTCTAGGGGGTGGAAACGCCATATCCCTAATAACCTGATAAGTCGTGTCGGAGTCAAGTTCATCACCAACCGAGAAACTACTGAACTCATATCAGTAAATCTCATCCACTGTGGCCACGGATTTAAGGTGATAACCAACCGAATACAGTGCGACATCGACTCCTAATATCAGGAGAGATGAATCCCCGACAATCGCTCACTGCCTCTATGTGGCTCGGGACTGTACCCAACTAAAAGCTGTTTGCACGACTCCTTTGAGCTGTGGTAGGGTAGTAATCAAAGTATAGTGGGAACTTACACGAGACAAATGGCGATCTCAGGTCAAAAGACTAACCTATACTAATGTCACTCGAGAACTTCCATCCGACGATAGATATAATACTATCTAGAAGTTCTCGGCGAGCCCGTCCAGTGTACTCGCCTCCTGTGAGCATCTGTATACTATCTTTGGTGACATAACACCAATGGCTTGTGAGAACGGTCACCGCCGCTCGTCGGGGTCTCGAAACGTATACACTAGTCTACTCCGGAATATCGATGCCTAGTCTCGATACTCCCACGACTAGGGACATTTAAGGATGTGCTTATAAACTACCCAGCTCTCACGTATATGATTGCCATCATAATACTGGTAGTCAAGAAAGAATCCTACGGGCTTCATCATTATGTATTAGCGACACGTAAGTAAAACATGTACACATCAATGATAAAGACAAACCAGATAGTATACTATCATTTCGAGTAAGATTGTTCTATCTGTATAAGTCCTCCCTCAATTATCATAATCGCATTCCTGCAATTACAATAATGGCCTTGAGGGCAGTATATCCAACATTGTAAAGCTAGATGATATTTTGCATAAGACCGTGGATAAAAATAGGGTTCCGAGTAATCCAAATTTTCAAGCTTTTTGCACTAACTGTGAAGATCGCTCTCATGTTTATGAAAATTTTCCGTTTAGTGATGGATTTGGTGAATGGAGGGAACGACAAAATTTAGACCAACAATTCCAACAAAACCTTTACCATGATGTAGGTCATCTATCCACTCCAATTCAAATAAGCACAAGCCTAACTTGTTATCTTGATACTCTTCTTAAGGCCCCAACAATAAATGTATATGTGGATGATTTTATTGATGATATGATTGAGGACGAATCAATTGATTTATCTGATGGTTATGAGAAAACTTTTGAGGAGGAGGATATGAATTTAAGACATGTGATACAAGAAGAAGTGTATGCAGAGAAAGTGGTTAATTTTGAAGTTAATGAAAAGGGTGGTTTTGAGGAATTTTTTTAATGATGAATGTATAATTTTAGATGAGCTTTTAACGGTTGAACCCATGCCTCAAACACTTTCATTCCTCATTGAAACTAATCTAGTTGAACAACAAGTTGAAGTTGAGCTTTTAACTGATATAACTGGATATTTTATTTATATTTCGCATGTTGAAATCTTTGATCCAATAAGCCAATATTTTGACAAGATAGCGCAGTTGCACGATTCTTTTTGATTTAAATCTTTTATTACTGCACTAGTTTTTCCGACAAAAATTGGCTCACTATTTTATTCACCTATTTATAAACACCATATTCAAATCATACTTATCAAATTTAGGGTGTTTATTGATGCTTATCGCTACAACTTATTTTATTATTTCTGCATGATCATAGATAAAAATTTTGAGTGGTTAATATTAATGTATGGATTAGTAAAAGTATTGTGTAAATTAATTTTTTTTTTTGGCCTTTTCCTTTTATAAGTTTAGTTGCTAATTTTATTTCTTGAAGAACTTTTGTGCAAACTTACTTAACCCCTTATATATAGTCAAGTTGTGACTTATTCCCTAAAACCAAAGAGCTGGTATGCAACAATAGAGAAGAGAGAGGGCGTCTCTTGAAATTTAAAAGCAAACAAATCCCCTAGATTTCTGGGGGCGATAAATCTTTCTTAATCCTTTCTAAATTCCAGTAATTGTTTTGGGAAATTGCTCTGTAGATCAAACATAATTTCATGAATACGGGAAAGAAGACAATGTGGACACTGTCTAAAATAAGTGTAGGGGGTGGTTTGGTTTTGTACAAAGTTTTTCTTTTATTTTTAGATTTTATTTTTAGGTTCTTTTGAAAAAAAAAGTTTGAAAATGGAAATCAGAGAGTGAAAAATGTATATAAAAGAGAGGAAGAGATTTAAGAAGAACAAGAAAATTGGATGTTTTAAAATAAAGCTAATAATAGGTGGTCATGAACTGGATTCCCAAGGGTTGAGTGAGATGAAAGATTTACTGAATTTGCGGATAGAAATAAGTCTGAAAAATAGTTTATATTCTTAAGTCCAACTTCTGAACATTGATACCCTACTATATGCACATGCACACATCTTGAAACTTGGGATAGCAGAGAAGATCTTGAAATATTCTTGCCTGAAAGTCTTAGTGTGAAAGAAAAAACGGTATTTGAAGTTAACCACGTAAAAAATATATATCGCTAAAAAAGGAAAAAAATTATATATAAGTTTGGATTGTAACTTCCTTAAGACTATGGAAAAAAATAGAAAAAATATACAGCGAGAGTGCTTTATCACCTAGTTCCTTAGACCAACTGGTCTGGGAGTCACTGATGAGTCCGAGATAGTTACAAGACTAGGCTTATATATATGAAGCTATTTACGTCTTAATAAGTTCACACATTCGGTAATTGGTTGGTTGATTAGTGCCTCAAGAAGTATTAGTGGTCGCATGAAACGTGTGTAAGCAAATCCATCCATTCTTAATAAAAAGTAGTAGTGCTAAGATATTAGATGATTTTACACACATGTAGGGATAAGATATTAGATGATTTTACACACATATAGGGATATATGATTGATATTTGGAGGAGAGGTAGGGATGAAGAATAGGATGATGTTTTATTGAGGGAGGATGTAATTCCGGATTTGATCAAGACTATTAAGATGAAGGTTCATGAAAACTGAAATGCTAGTGGAAGTCGAAACTCTTATTTTTTGAAACTTTTCTGCATCTATTCCTTTTTTTGTATGCAGTTTTCACGCTTTTATTTTTGTTTCCCTTATTTTCTTTTCATTTTTGGGAGTTTGTGGGTAGTATCTGCAGGAAATCCTCAGAAGACAACACTCCTTCTACTAGGGCCGCCTAAAGGTTTAAAGGCTTGCTACATGCGCTCAATGTACTCGCATGCCCGTGAAAGGTGCATAGGAATAGGAGTAGGAGTAGGAATAGGATTTAGTTAAATTGTAGTTTAGTTTAGTTTAGAGTTTGAAACCCTATATTTGCTCGAGAACTAGCAAAAGAAAAATGTGGGGGTATTTGATTAGTGCAGTTTATTGCATATTTTTATATCACATTTATCATTTTATTTTCATATTTTATGCTATTTCGGGTGTTTTTATGAATAAATACAGATAACAAGGCTTAAACGCAAAAAGACGGAAAATTGTCCTAAAAGCAAGATTACGTGCGTGCAATGTAGACTTCATGGAGCTATATCAAATCTGGGAAGCAATTATCACAATTGAAACAAACTTTGAAAATCTCGAGACTAGATAACAGAATTTGCAACAAATCAAATATGGATCTACCTCAAATTTTCGGCCGAAATCATCAATGAGGGCAAATCGGCCAAAATTTAGTGGAGATTTGAGTTGAGATTTGTAGGGTAGTTTTGTATTCTCTGTTTATTCTGTAAAGTTTATTTCAATTCTCCCGAATATTATTTAAAGTTCTGTATAGACTAAGGTTTATATCTCTCTCTCATATGCTTAAAAATTATGATTTACTCTTGAAAAGGGATCAATCAAGAACTTTTATAAGTACTTTCATAATGAATAAAATGTCTATTTCTTATCCAATTATGTGTACTTAATTTCTTTCTAGGTTTTTGTTTTGTTTAATTTTAGTGATTGGATATGATTAATTTCTTTTTTTCTTATGCTTCATGAATGAGTTTTATTTTACTTATAATTCTTTCCCTTAATATTTTCGTCATATAAACTAAATCTTATAAGGATAATTGACGCTTTGAATTAGATTTACGGATTGATGATACATCTAAAAACTCATAAGGCTAACGACGGTCCGACAAACTAGAAACCTAATTAGGGACGGTAAGAAAAGAATTAGATTAAAATAAATTCAACCAAGGTAATTAAAGGTTAATTCAATAAAATAAGAGTATAGATTAGCTACCTGATACTTTTAATCGAAAATTAAACCTAGGGTACCTTTAATTAACTAGAAATATAGATGTTTGATATAGTTTTTAAATGATGTTTTAATAATTGATAGGTTATTTTTAAATATAATTAATATAACCTATAATTTTGTTTTAATTAATATAAAATATATTAAATGTAGATCTAGAAAATAAGAACTATCTTTTAAACAAGCTTAGAAGATAAAACAATACAAAACCCTAGAATTTTCTCTTTATAAAAACCAACCATTTTAATTCATTATTTTTTTTGTTTCAAATTTAAATCAACTATTTTTATAAACTTGACTTAAGAATTAATTAAATCACACCTCTCTGTGAATCGACCTTCAAGTATTACGATTGCACCAACGTATACTTGTGGTTTAATTTGGAGAACTATAAAAGTTCCTATCATAACCTAACACACAGTATCCACATCAAGGGTATGGGAATGAGAATGAGAATGATAGGACTAATAACGTTGAACGGCAGCTGGACACCCTTCTTCAAAATGAACTTACGTCACAACGGTAGCTGAACACCCTTCTGCAAAATGAACTTACGCCATTTAAACAATTAATGGCTAATATGGAAAGGCAGATTGGTCAGCTAGTTGCAGCATTAGGAGGACGTCAGCTATGCACCTTACCTAGTCAACCTGTTACAATTCCCGCTCAAATAACCATGTTGAGATCAGAAAAATAGGTTGATAACTAGGTCAGGATGCCCCTTATAGTTCTGTTGAGATACCGGGTGATGAGAAGCAACAAACTCCTGATATTCCTACACAGCAGACATCAATTCCTACACCCACACCCACATTCCATCCATCTTCTATAGATACCCCTCTTGAGCCTAGAGCACCATATCCAAAATGTTTAAAGGCCAAGAAGTAAGATACTAAAATGGCAAAGATGATGGACACATTTAAAAAAGTCAAGGTCAACATACCTCTCCTACACATGATTGACCAAATTCTAACCTATCTTAAATTTCTGAAAGACCTATGCATTACAAAGAGGCAAACACAAGCGCCTAAGAAGGTTTTTCAAGCAGGTAATGTTAGTGACATCATACGTAATGCAATGCCCATAAAGTATAAGCACCCCGGTTGTCCTATAATTTCTTGCATTGTAGGAGTTACAGTCATTAATAGAGGTTTACTTGATTTAGGCGCTAGTGTAAACCTTCTACCTTTTTCAGTCTATGCACTGCTAGGATTAGGAGATCTTCAACCAAGAAGGTTATTTTACAGTTGGCCGACCGATCCATTAAAACACCGAATGGTGAGATCAAGGATGTGTTACTTAAAATAGGGGAATTTATATTCCCTGTGGATTTTATTGTTTTATAAATACAACCTGTCAAAAACTCTAGAAATAAAATTCCGGTGATATTAGGTCGACCATTCTTAGCTACCTCAAATGCGTTGATCAACTGTCGCAATGATTCTATGCAGCTTTTCTTTGGAAACCTTAAAATAGAATTAAATATTTTTAACCTAAGAAGCCAACAAAGTAACATGTATGGTCAGAATCAAGAAGTCCATTTAATTCAAGAATTTTCTCACGATGAGATAGGTAACTTTAAGGATGGTGGATTGAAAGAGCTGAAAGAAACATTTAGAAAGGATGTATTTAATAATGATGACGATGAGAGCGATTTTTCATTTGTTGATATACATGATCAACTTAATGATACTTCTCATAATCTTCATCAACTTAATACGGTAATGTCTCGAAATAACTTTCATGAAAACTAAATTTTGTTGTTAAAAATGAGAAAAAGGAATTGACTTCTTTTAATGAATTTTTGAAAAACAAAAAAGAGAACTTGATATTATCTTTCAATTCTTTGAATGAAGAAAATAATAGTTTGATTGAAATTTTTATTAGCGAAAATGATGTTTTGATTGATAGATTAGAAAAAGAGAAAAATGATTTTCTTTCAAAAATTGATAAATTAGAGGAGGAAAAAATTGAATTTATTTCAAAACTTGATATTCAATAAAAAAAAAACTATTAATGCTTTACAAATTGAAAATGAAGATTTAATTTTGTCATGGGATGTTTTAAGAAACAATCATAAAAAGTTGATTTCAACTTTTAAAAGCAAAATTGATTCTTTAAAATTATCCTATAATTCTCAAGACACATTGATAAAGGAAGAGATTGATCCTTTCCCAAACAAAGGGGAAACATTTTAAATAAATGTTATTTTGATTTTAAAACTTCAAATTTTCAAACCCTTTTCATCTAAGTTTACCAGTCACTATTCTAATCATAAATCTAGTTCTATGGGTATATCTAATCACACTTGTTATTATTGTGGTGCATATGGTCACTTTGCATATTCTTGTGATTTGAAAAGAAATATATCTTTATATTCTAATTTGAAATGGGTCCCCAAAACAATCCCCTATAAACTCAAGAAAATTTGGGTACCAAAATATATACTTACATCTTCTTTTGTACGAATTGTGAATTTAAAACAAGGAAGATTTTGGAAAAGGTAAGCAAAACTATGCGAGTATAACAAGGTACGTACTCTAACACAATGAGGGCATTGTCTAACATATGTGTAGGGGTGGTTTTGTAACAGTTTTTAAAAACATTTTAAAAATCTTTTTAGGTTTTTCTTTTCATTTTATTTTAGATTTTCGAATATAAAAGAGAATAAAAGATTTAAGAAAAGCAAGAAAATTAGATGTTTTAGAATAAAACTAGCAATACGTGGTCATGAGCTGTTTTCCCAAGGATTAGTAAGATAAAGGAGTCACTGGTCTGCTGATAGAAATAAGTCTGAAAGATAGTCTCTATTCTTGAGTCCAAAGTTCTGAATGTTGATAACCTACTATATGCACATACACACATTTTAAAGCTTCGGATAGTAGAAGAGACCTTGAAATACTCTATCCTAGAATGTCTTAGTATGAAGGAAAAATATAATTATCAACAATAGATAAATGACACGAAAAAAGAAAAAAAAACACATAAAAATGAACATTATCTTTTGATTACTTAGGGCATTTTACAGGAAGGGTGCCTTATCAGCTAGTGCCTTATACCAACTGGTTTGGGGGTCGCTGTTGAGCCCGAGGTGTTACAAGATTAGGATATTGTTAATTACGTCTTAATAAATGAGTACATTCATTAATTGATTGGTTAGTACCTCAGAAAGTACTAACGATCGCATGAAAGGTGTGTAAGCAACTCCATAAAAAATGTCACCAACTAAAAATTACTAAGGACTATGGGCAAGAGTATGATAGCTTGAATTGAATTCTCTATGTGTAGGGGTGTCCTTTACACACACCCGTAAAGGTATATGATCGATGTTTGGAGGGGAGGTAGGGATGACGACTAGGACGATATTTTATTGAGAGAGGATATGATTTCCGGCTTCTTTTCAAGACTATTAAGATAGGGCTCATGAAAACAGAAAATTTAGTGTAATTCGAAACTCTTATTTTCAAATTTTTTCTTTTCTATGTTCCTATCTTTGCATTTAGTTTTCACTTCTCTATTTTTGTTTCCTTTATTTATTTTTATAGGAGTAGGAGTAGTTTAGTTAGATTTTAGTTGATTTAGTTAGATGTTAGTTTAGTTTAGTTGATATGGTGAAACCATAGATTTTTCTCGAGTACTAGCAAAAAATAAGTGTGGGGGTATTTGATCAGTCTAATTTATTGCATAATTTTTGTTACGAATATGTATGCCATAGAGGCCATTATTGTATATTATAGTAGATGCTTGGACATATATATAGAGGACTTTCTTGCTCGACATGATAGTATGCTATCTGGTTGCTCTTTATCTTAACATGTACAGTTTTTTTAGTTTACTGTCTATTTGATATATGTTGATAAAGCCCTTAGGGTGTAGGCTTGACTACCAAGACTATGATGCAGATCATACTAGTGGGGCTTGTGTAGTCCATAAGCACATCCTTAACAATTCCTAGTCAAGCGAATATCGAGACAGGGCATGTTAGTGTTATATGCCCTAGAGGCCATTATTGTATCATATTGGTTTGTATATTACTTAATGGAAGCTTGGAAATATACACAGATATAGTAACAGTCTTGCTCGAAACGGTAGTATGCTATCTGGTTTGTTTCTACCTCAATATGTGCATATGTTTCTTTAAGCACGTCGCTTATACATATTGGTAGAGCCCTTAGGATCTTTGCTTAATTACCAGCGTTGTGATGGCAGTCACACTAGTAGGGGCTAGGTAGTCTATAAGCACATCCTATACAGATCCATAGTCGTAGGATTATCGAGACGGAGCATCGGTACTCCAGATTAGACTAGTGTATACGCTTCTCATCACAGCAGGGGAGATGGTCTGTCCCACAGCCATTAGTACGTAGTACTGCAGATAGTATGCAAGTGCTCATTGGGTTATGAGTACACTGGACAGGACTCGTAGGGAGATGCTGATGGGTGTTATACCTATCGTTGGGTAGCAGTTCCCAGGTGACATGAGTACAGCTTAGTCCGTCAACTTGACACTTCTACTTTGCCTTGAGTGTGTTCCCACTGTTCTTATATTACTACCCTACCATGGCTTAAAGGACTCATGCAAACAGGTAGTAGTTGGGTGCAGTCCTGAAGCACTTGGAGGAAGTGGTGGTTAGATAGGATTCGTCTGTCCCGGTATTAGGGGTTGATATCGCGCTGTGTTCGGAAAGCCATTACACAAAGTCCTTGGCCAAGGCAAGCTAGGTTTATCTGGTAGGTACTCCAGTAGTTTCTCAGGGTGTTTTGGGCTACACTCCGACACGACTTATTTCTTTATTAGGGGTCTGACGATTACTGCCCCCTTGGCCCGATATGCGATACTCTTAGACTAACAGACCGGATTGTACGGAGATTGTCACAGATAGGCTCAGTAGGAGTTCGGATGAGTTTGCTCATTGACCTTCTTATCGACAGATACCTGGGTAGCCGTTATGTGGAGCTAGTACCGCTTGCGGTTTGTGGTTAAACCCACTGCCAGCGTAGTGTCGAGTCTTTAGAGTCCCACACAAAGGGTTTCCCTGCATCGGGCAAAAGATGTAGAAGCCGTATGGTTTTACGGCAGTGCTTCGATCACATACATGTACTTGTGCACACACGATGTTCGGGCGGATAATACTAGTAGGCATTCTCGTAAATTACTTGGGATTGCATCTAGAAGAAGACACCTCATTTAGGGTTTTAATCTTTTGATTAAAAGATTAATGAGGTGGAGGAAATGAGGTGGAGATTTGCATTACGTGAGACATGGTTCTTGGTGACTCATGGCATGACTCACCTTGTGACTCACTATGAGATATTTATGGAACATGCTAGATATTGTGTTTGCATTATTAGTATGTTTCTATTCATCACAAATGGACACAACATTTAGCCAAGCTCATTCTATGCTCATTTCTTCACTAGCTTTTCCTCAAGTCTCCTTCTTCCTCTAGCCTTTCATGTCTCATGTGTTGAGAAACCTAAGATTATTAGAGACATAATAATCCATCTACACTCTCTATATTATCTAGGCCATCTAGTTTAGCATACTAGATTCCCTAGTTACCTCGGATTTGAGGTAGGAGCTCGGACTATAGACTCTCCGATGGATCGTTTTTGACTCGAGGAGGCCGACGAGGAAGCATCGATTCGTTACGATCCTCGGAGCTTATGACGAGGTGGAGGACAACAAAGAAGACCCGAAGGACATGTAACGTGAGGTATAAACTTCTTTCCGAGTAGTTAACCTCTTAGTAGTTTGCTAGTTAGGGTTTAGCATCGATCCTGAAGTTCGAGTCGGTGTTACGAAGCCCGTAAAAATTGTTTCTTACATATTCTGCCTCCCCGCGAACCCGTGAGGTGTGTGACATCAGCTTACAGTGGTATTAGAGCCTACTAAATCTTAGCTAAAATTTTAGACAACGTGTAAAACTACGAAACCGAAATAACTCTGAAACATCGGAACATGAATCCAAGTTTCTGTCAAATTTTTTGGAGGCTCTAAATTTTTTTTAAACAATTGCAGAGTGCTCTAGTTCTTGTGAGATGAACACACATAAAAAACGAGGCATTTTCACCTTTTTTTGGCCGGCCACAATAGCAAAAAACCCGGCCTCACCGGGTCAATGAAGTGGGAATGCTTTGAATTTTGGTTTGTGTTCTAGTTTCTTGGATTTAGGGTTTCAGGTGGTGTTTGATTTTGCCAATTTTGATTATACTATTTATTCTCTGTTGTGGCAATACAGGGTATTTTGAAGTCACAGTTTTAACGTAGTTTAACATGTTCATTTTTTGTTATATGTGTTTCGAAACGTCCGATAATTGCTATACGTCGATTAGTGGGGGTTACACATATCTGTGTTGCTGTTCTTGTTGGTTTGTGTATATGAACTTTATTGGATCGTCGTTTATGAATACTCAGAGATGTGAGAAGAGGGTTTTCTTTCATTCGATATAAATTGTAATTTGATGTAATATTGTTTTGCGGGGCACATCCGGATTGAAGTTGTAGCTACCATTGTATTATTTCTTTTACTGTTTTCTGCTCCTAGGATAGACCCAAGATGGGGTGCACAAACTACCAGGTTCTTTGAAGTGCCGAGTGGACTACTCATTTTATTGAGGGAGGTTACTTCACTTCGGAAATTTGGCGGGTAATTTGCCGCACCCGTAGGGGTCTAGGGTGGGGTTTGGCTATTGATCACGACCGTGGAATCCATCTTTCGTTACTGGCTTAAACGAAACGCGGAATTCCTAGTATATCTAATATGTTCATGTGTGATCTGGAATGCCTATTATTGCGTGAAACGAATGGTTATTATATATATGCTATATAGTAGACGTTGCTTATGTTTTGCACCCGCACTAGTCCAGCCCCCGCTCTGGCGTTAGTTAAGTAATCTAACGGTGTTAGATGGGACACAGTGGCGAATGCGGATGGAATAAGCTGACGTGTTATTTTCGTTTCTCTCTTTAATGATAGGTGTAAATGATGTGACTGCATTAGATTAATGCAAAGCAAAGAAACCAAAGCTGAATCGTTGGAACACTTTTAAAACCACTCGGTTTTTTTTCAAATACAGCAGACTTTTAAATGCGGAGCTTAAACCACTCCTTTAAAACCTATCAGGTTCTTTTGATTAAATCAAGTTCATTACATTCACGATTTCGCTAAAACCAGCCATAGCCCTCCGTCATTTCAGTTGAATATTCAGTAGTATTCAAGCTATGTGTTTTGACCCTCGCCAAGGCATAGTGATTGGTAGCTGCTGGATATTCATCTGTAGCGTAGATATATGCGTTGGTTTGGGATAGTCGTACTACTATTTTGGCCTTTTTCAAGGGTATGTACGGGTGGGTTCAAATTAACCTAGACAATGACGGGTAGAACTTGATATGTGGCTTATGATATGTTGGCCTTCGTCAAGGTCATAAGAGCATGGGGCAAAAATCTTCATCGGGAGTTTCAAAAGAAACTGAAACTTGCTAGTGTTGCATACCATTTGGAGTGTGATAATATTGGTATGATTCCTTCAGGATTATCACACAATGATATTTGGATCCCGATCCTACTGTGAGTATCCGCTACTCCTCGGGAGATTTTTCACTAACACAATCAATGCTATAAACCAAGTAGGTGTCTAGAACGGTGTTAGCGGGGCACCTCCAGGGAAAAGAGATTATGTAATTAAGGAACTTCGCAAAAACATTGGAAAACCTCCCTCGAAGTACCAACACTAGTCTGGCTGAAAGGTTAAGCAAGTATTATAGGGTGAGATTAATCCTGACTAATTTTTCTTTTATGGCTTGAGGAAGGATTCGAGATATAGTGGGAGCCATCCTGTTTAGATAAACTAAAAACCAATCTAAACTTACAAGAGCATCATGCTGAGTGTTTTCTCCTCTCTCTCTCCTATTTGCAGCGACCAGGTGCCCAGACATAGGTTACAGCTAGATAATAATATGACTGAGTTATACTATATTGACTGGCAAAGGTTTTTCCAAATGTCCATTACCTATGACAAGCTGGGCCACCTCATTACTACTCAAGCCCCCGCCGTCCCAGGTCCAGTTTCCACCGTCGCGGATGGTGGTATCCGTAAGACAAAGGAAAAAGATAGTGCGAATGCCAAGTACCTCGTGTTGGCCTTAGTAGATGGTGAAAACCAGAGAGAGCACGAGAAGATGGACTTAGTTTCTATCTTCCTCTATAACAAAGATTTATATGGAGAGCAATCTCGTATCGCAAGATATGAGATCTCGAAAGAATTGCTTCGAGCGAGGTTGGCTGTTGGGTCATATGTAGGGGACCACGTCCCTATAATGATCAGCTATATTGATGAGATCACGGACCTGGAGACCACGTTGGAGAATGAGTCGATTACTAACTTAATTCTACAGTCCCTACCTTCTACTTATGCCCAGGGGAAGAAAGTTATACTTCCAGTTAAGAGCATCCTGAAGGAAACCAGGGAGACACCCGCTCTGCTTATTAGGGAATCTTCCTCTTTTGAATCCAAGGTGAAAGCCAAGGGTGAGAAGAAGAAGACCTCCATAAAGCCGATAGACGGTGTCAGTAAGGTAGAAGGAAAGGGCAGGACAAAAGTTTCAGGGCTAATTGTAGGAAAGGAAGAATGTTCCTATTATTATGGGAAAGGGCATTGGCAGAAGGAATGCAGGACTTGGAAAGCCAGAATTCAGGATCCGAAGGACGTTGTGGCTTTGACTTCGGGTGTGTTTGTGGTTGAAACTGTATGTCAATTAACTCTATTTCCTGGGTACTCGATACCGGATTAGGATCTCATATCTGTAATTCATTACAGGTTTTGAGAAATCATAGAGTTATCAGGGCAGGTGATATGACTTTCAGGGTTGCTAACGGAATGAGCGTGGACGCTGTATTCCATAAGGGAATATCACCTAGGATTGACATATGAGCAGATATTGATTTTACGTAACTGTTTGTGTGTACCTATCTTGTAATATCATATCCATATCTTTACTTTCTAAAGAAGGATATGATTTTACATTTGTAATCGATGTGGTCCACATCCATCTTAATCATGGTTTGATTGGGTCAGGTACACTAGAGGACGGTATATACGTGTTAAATCAAGCTCAAGTTTTCAACGTCCAGAACACACTTAAAAGAATGTCTCCAGACTTAAATATAGGTTTCTTATGGCATTGTAGACAGGGTCACATCAATGAAACACGGTTGACGAAGTTACATAGAGAGAGATATTTGGATCCGTTCGAATATCAGTCTTATGCAACTTGTCAATCTTGTCTCATAGGAAAGATGATAAAGACTCCGTTCACTGGACACGGAGTAAGAGCGAGCGAGCAGCTCTGGGACTCATACACAGTGACGTGTGTGGTCCAATATCTACACATGCACGAAGTGGTTATTCCTATTTCATTACTTTTATGGATGATTTCTCTAAGTATGGACATGTCTTCTTGATGAAACATAACTCCGAGGACTTTGAGAAATTCCGGGGAATATAAGAATGAACTGAAAAAACAAACAAGAAAAAGTATCAAGACACTGAATTCTGATCGAGGTGGTGAATACTTAAGTGCCGAGTTCCTGGGTTACTTAAAAGAGAATGGAATTCTCTCTCAGCTTACTTCTCCATACACACCACAACACAACGGTATATCGGAAAGGCGGAACAGAACCCTTTTGGATATGGTACTTTCCATGATGAGTAACGCTGAGTTACCGCGATCCTTCTGAGGTTATGCACTTTAATTAGTTGCATATCTTTTGAACAAGGTTCCTACCAAGATTGTGCCTACCACACCATATCAGATGTGGAGTGGGAAGAAACCCTATCTTCAGTATCTGAAAATATGAGGATGTCCAGCTTTTATAAAAAAGTAGCATGCAGACAAGCTCGAGGCACGCTCAGTACTGTGTAAGTTTGTAGGATACCCAAAGAACTCCAGGGGATATCTTTTCTATTATGCAGAGGAACAAAAGGTTTTTGTTTCTCGTCATGCCCATTTTTTTTGAAAAATCAATTTTTGGAAAAAGAAACTAGTGGGAGCATAATAGAACCCGAAGAAATTCCAGAATCATAAACTAAAACTGAAAGGATGGTTGAACCAGAGTTTTTAGAAGAACCAGACATCACTGCGCTACTCCGCAGAACTAGTAGGCAGTCTCATCCGCTCGAGAGATACTACAGTTTTCTCATAAACGGGGATAGAGAGGATTGCATCATTGATAATGATGAGCCAACTAGCTTTCAGCAAGCCATTCAGAGCGGTGACTCGGTAAAATAGCTAGATACAATGCGGACCAAGATGGAGTCCATGTACACCAACAAAGTATGAACTTTGGACATTGCTCCGAAGAGGTAAACCCCGTAGGCTGCAAATGGATCTTCAGAAAGAAGATTGGTGCAGATGGACAGGTTGAAACCTATAAGGCTAAACTTGTTACAAAAGGTTTTCGTCAAAGACCTAGTTTGGACTATGATGAAACCTTTTCTCCAGTGGTTATGCTCAAATCCATTCGGATCCTTCTTGTCATTGTTGCCTTTCACGATTATGAGATTTGGCAGATGGACGCATAGACCGCTTTTCTAAATGGAAATTTGAAAGAGTGGGTCTATATGGATCAGCCAGAGGGTTTCATTCAGAGTGGGAGCAGCGGGAAAGTGTGCAGGTTGATTAAGTCCATTTATGGACTAAAGCAGGTATCGCGGAGTTGGAGCATCTGTTTTGATGAGACGGTCAAAGAATTCGACTTTATCAAAAATCCAGATGAACCATGCATCTATAGTAAGATTGTAGTGAGAGCTGTAGCATTCCTAGTCTTGTACGTAGATAACATTCTCTTGATAGGAAATGACATTCCTATGCTACAATCAGTCAAAGGATTCTTGTCACAGAGGTTCTCCATGAAAGACCTGGGTGATGCCAACTATATTCTAGGGATCCAGATCTATCGTGTCAAAGTGAATGGTGGGACTTTCACAGTCAAGGTACATCGACACCATATTAAAAGGATTTAGTATGTAAGATTCAAAGTGAGGTTGTCTACCGGCTTGTCACGGAATCACCTTCTCCAAAGAGATGTCTCCCAAGAATGATTTGGAAAGGGCTCGCATGATATCTATACCCTACGCTTCTGCGGTAGGCTCTATAATGTATGCGATGTTGTGTACCAAACCAGATGTTGCTTACACACTCAGTGTGGTAAGCCGGTATCAGTCAAACCCATGGGAGAAGTACTGGATAGTAGTAAAGAACATTCTCAAGTACCTGAGAAAGACTAAGGAGATGTTCTTGGTGTATGGCGGAAAAGACCTCCAGATCGAGGCCTTTGCTTACTCCAGCTTCCAGAGTAATAAGGACGACTCCAAGTCCATGTCGGGTTATGTCTTTACCCTCAATGAAGGGGCGATCTATTGGAAGAGCTCCAAGCAGGACACCGTTGCTGACTCGACAATGGAAGCGGAGTATATCGCTGTTGTCACGACCCAATTTAGGAACGTGACCGGCACTTAAACCACGTGACGTCAACAGGCGTAACGCAACTTAAGTAAGCCGAAAACCCAGAAATCTAAACAATAAAAAGAAGTAAGTGATAAAAACATTGTTAAAACATTTGAAAATCTCAAGTAAAAATCTTAAACCTTAAGTTTATTTTCTTATAAATTTTGGCAGCACCCCCTTTGTAAAACTAGCTCCGAAACGGGTACAAACACAGGATATAAATAAAGCATCCTCAAACGGGATTAAATCATGCCCAAAGGCAGAAAACACCACAAGCATGTATATGATGCCGTAGCGAAAAAATAGACAATAAAAATGAAAATAGCATAAAGAGATAAAGCTACATAAGAAAAGTTCGGCTCCCACGAGCACGACACCCAGAGTCACAAAATATACAATATCGGTCCTCACAAACTCGTCTCTAAGTCAATACATGAAGAGTACTAGATACAATGAGATATACAATAAATGCAATCGGATAACTGCAAACCCACCTACAGCAAAAAGGCCTCACAGCTAACCGTAGCGGTATCCGCTGAAATAGATACAATAAGGAGCCCTGACATGACTACTTCGAGGGTCAAGCCTGCAAAACATTGTGGCGTGACGGCGGTGAGTTGCCAACTCATGAATAATAAGTAACATCATAAAGATAATCGCAAGTATGCACGAACAACGATAATCTATCACATGCAATCTGATAGCATAAGTATGGCAATATGGATATGCAACAATCATGATCAAGGTACACCATCAGTTACTACAAATACTTGGAACAATGAATATCAAATAACTACTGAGTGTGAGATAAAACATATCATCATCAATGAATCATCATCGTGGAAAAACCGGTGTCCGTCAACGACACCCCAAATCCCAATACCTCAGGCGTCGTCACTCTGATTGGCCCTCATATCCGTAAATCTCATAGAACCTGAGTGTCCAATGTCGACACTCGAAACATCATGAAAACCCGTGTCCAACATTGACACGTAAATCCACATAACTCGGGCTCCGTCAGTCCGGATCGACCCACAGGCT
Source organism: Agapanthus africanus (assembly GCA_030015575.1). NCBI lineage: Eukaryota > Viridiplantae > Streptophyta > Magnoliopsida > Asparagales > Amaryllidaceae > Agapanthus > Agapanthus africanus. The sequence goes on along the minus strand of JASDDO010000019.1, from coordinate 769,242,432 downwards.
CCGTCAGTCCGGATCAGCCCATATCCATCTCATGACTCCGGTCGGTACCGCCGGGTCCAAACTATCACCGGTAGGTAGTAATCCCTCTGCCAGGCTCATCGTCTACTGCACAACATACTTTTCTTGTCCCGGGTACCATACCGGGTCCACCATGAACCCGCAAACGGATCAACCATCTTCAAGAATCGGGTTTCTAACACAAATTTCAGAACCGAGAAAACTCATGGTGGACACATCGAAATATCATATCAAGGGAAACTGGGTTTTCAAAATAATGCATACTTTCTTGAAATATAACCACGGTTCTCAAATCCATAAATCACATGAAATCAGTATCTCAATGCGTAAATCCATGAAATACGATGTATGCAACATAGAACAGTAATATGAGTATATCAAGGGAAAACCGCTCTTTTAAATGAATCAAGTTTTTTAAGAATATCATGCGGTTCCTACATTCCCTAAAGTCAAATGCAACATCATATAAAGGTGTATATGTATCTATAGCTAGGTATGTGTGTATGCGTGTGGGTATGTATGCATGATGCATTTCATATGCGCAATAGAACAAGAATCAGCGTCTAACTATTGATAATAGTGAAGGCGGAACAATATATATTCCCTTAGTAAGGTGATACAAGAACAATTGCCTCAATGTCAATAATGAATGCAGTACCACGTATATGTATATGTTGTGCGTGTCATAGCAATTACCAACGGTGTGTGTGTGGCATACAATTTAGTGCTCATGCAACATGAACCGTCAGTAATTGTGCAGTGTCCGATAGGTACTAAGTCAAGGTATAACAAGTAATGGTATGCAATGATGCACATGCACAATCAACTCATATGCATATAACATGTGAATATAACATCATATCTATCCCTCGACGCTTAACGCCATACGGGCGATTTCCCCGTAGATGTTAAATCTTCTCACCGATGATCTCGAGCTAGGTAAATCCAACCACCTGCTTTCCTTTCCTTGTAGTGTCCGAAGTCCCTGCAATCGATCTTAATATCACACAAAACATAACAAGTGCAACTTAGAAACCGACCAATAATACATATAAACTACGTTTAGATCGACGCACCGACTCCTACAAACTCTCAAGTGTTTGCTTAGTGGCTAACGTGTGTAGCGACATCCTAAATCAAAACTAAGTGCAGCAAGCTACACAAAGAACGTGAACCGTGTCGGATACCGTAATGCGCGTTGCCGAAACACTAGAAACTAGCAAAGTGGTCCCAGATTTTGCCTACAGTCAATATATAAAAATCAAGCAGTACCAAACACCCAGGATAGCCTACAGGTAGCTACCCTCTAAAACACAACTCCCCAAGCCCCCAAAAATCTGGCGAAGCCGGAATTTCTCTTCATCTCGCCGGGTCAGCTATGTCGGGTCGGGTCCGGGTTTCAGGTGAACACTCAGGGCTTTTAACACAACACTACTACATTGCTAGATTTTACAGTAACCTATCGTGGTGATAGTAGATCACAGAAACTCCAATATATCACTAAAAATACGATATCGCACAAAAACTATAACTTTAGTGTTCTAAACTGCAATTAATAAGTAACACAATATTTTAAAAACCTAATTAATAGTTAGAGATCACTACCTTACCACACTTGCTCAAAAACCCTAGCTTTCCATGCTTCAAGTCATCTCTAGTGGCTTAACTTGACTTTGTGAGGGTTTAGATGAAGTTTAGTGAAGATTTGGCTTGGTTTAGTGATGAACTAGGCAGGGTTTCAGTTTGGGGAAGGGGAAAATGAGAAGGAGAAGAAGAAATGATAGTGTATGAGTGTTAAGGGAAAAAATGAGAGTGTGAGAGTGGTGAAGAAAAATGGGGGTGTGAGGTTAGGATGAGCTATGCCCCTTCTCTCTCCTCATTAAATGCTCCCATGCTTGCCCCATGCCTCATCATTTCCCATTGTCAACTCTCTCTCTCCCTCTCTCTCTCAAGTTAACCCTTATTCAAATAATAAGTGAGGTGGGTTAGAATGGCTAAAATTTGGTTTAGGGTGCCATGACTACTTAAGCATGGTTAACACCTCCATAATTCCCAAGTTAACATGCACATGTGTGTGCAAGCCAAAAAAAATAATAATAAATATTAATTAATTTTTGTAAAATATGTGAAAATTATTTAGGTTAACTTTTTTACTAAAAACCCGTATTATCGCTTAATTAACACTAATCGCATTCTAAGGTGTTACAGCTGCTTGTGACGCCGCAAAAGAGTCAGTCTGGATGAGAAAGTTCTTAACTGAACTTTAGGTGGTTCCAACCATTGTTGATCCAATACCGTTGTGTTGCGACAACAATGGAGCTATAGCTTTAGCGAAGGAACCCAGGTCCCATCAGAGATCCAGACATATCTTAAGGCGGTACCACCTGATCAGGAAGATCGTTGATCACCGGGAGATCGAGGTGAGGAGAGTAGATACAGAGAACAACACTGCAGATCCACTCACCAAGGCCATCCCTCTAACACAGTTCGAGAGGCTATTCAAGATGATAGGTCTGTGATATGCCAATATACGGCCTCAGTGCAAATGGGAAATTGTTAGTGTTATATGCCCTAGAGGCTATTATTGTATCATACTGGTTTGTATATTACTTAATGGAAGCTTGGGATATATACGGATATAGTAACAGTCTTGTTCGGAATGGTAGTATGCTACCCGGTTTGTTTCTACCTCAATATGTGCATCTATTTCTTTTAGCATATCGCTTATGCATATTGGTAGAGCCCTTAGGATCTTTGCTTTATTACCAGCGTTGTGATAACAGTCATACTAGTGGGGGCTGGGTAGTCTATAAGCACATCCTATACAGGTCCATAGTCGTAGGATTATCGAGACGGAGTATCGGTACTCCAGAGTAGACTAGTGTATAAGCTTCTCATCCCAGCAGGGGAGATGGTCTGTCCCACAGCCATTAGTACGTAGTACTGCAGATAGTATGCAGGTGCTCATTGGGTTATGAGTACACTGGATAAGACTCGTAGGGAGCTGCCGGTGGGTGTTACGCCTATCGTCGGGTAGCAGTTCCTAAGTGACATGAGTACAGCTTAGTCCGTCGACTTGACACTTCTACTTCGCCTTGAGTGTGTTCCCACTGTTCTTAGATTTCTACCCTACCATGGCTCAAAGGAGTCGTGCAAACAGGTAGTAGTTGGGTGCAGTCCTGAAGCACTTGGAGGCTTTGGTGATTAAATAGGATTTGTCTCTCCCGGTATTAGGGGTTGATATCGCGATGTATTCGGAAAGCCATTACACAAAGCCTAGCGAGATTTACTGGTAGGTACTCCTCTAGTTTCTCAGGGTGTTTTGGGCTATACTCCAACATTACTTATTGCGCTATTAGGGGTCTGACGATTACCGCCCCCTAGGCCCAATATGTTGTACTCTTAGACGAACAGACCAGACTATATGGAGATTGTCACAGATAGGCTCAGTAGGAGTTCAGAAGAGTTTGCTCACCGGACTTCTTATCGACAGATACCTGGGTAGCCGTTACGTGCAGCTAGTACCGCTTGCGATTTGTGGTTAAACCCACTGCCGTCGTAGTGTCGAGTCTTTAGAGTTCCACACAGAGGGTTTTCCTACATCGGGAAAAAGATGTAGAGGCCGTATGGTTTTATGGCAGGGCTTCGATCACAAATATGTACTTGTGCACGTACGATGTTCGGGAGGATAATACTAGTGGGCTTTGGTTTAAACCAGATCCTAGTGTTATATTCATAGATTATTTTCTTCTCATTATATCCGTATTCTTCGGAATGCGGATACGGGTATGTATATACGGATGAGGGACATTCTCGTAAATTACTCAGGATTGCTTCTAGAAGAAGACACCTCATTTAGGAATTTAATCTTTTGATTAAAAGATTAATGAGGTGGAGGAAATGAGGTGGAGATTTGCATTAAGTGAGACATGGCTCTTGGTGACTCATGGCATGACTCACCTTGTGACTCACTATGAGATATTTATGGAACATGCTAGATATTTGTGTTTGCATTATTAGTATGTTTCTATTCAACACAAATGTACACAACACTTAGCCAAGCTCATTCTATGCTCATTTCTTCACTAGCTTTTCCTCAAGTCTCCTTCTTCTTATTTTAGCCTTTCATGTCTCATGTGTTGAGAAACCTAAGACTATTAGAGACAAATTAATCTATCTACACTCTCTACATCATCTAGGCCATCTAGTTTAGCGAACTAGGTGCCCTACTTACCTCGGATTTAAGGTAGAAGCTCGGACTATAGACTCTCGGGTGGATCGTCTTTGACTCGAGGAGGCCGATGAGGAAGTATCAATCCGTTACGATCCTCGGAGCTTATGACGAGGTGGATGTCACGTCCCGAAAGTACGGAACATGACCGGCACTTAAACTACGAAACGTCTCGAGGCGTACGTAATCTAAGTAAACCGAAAACCCAGAAATCCAAACCAAGAAAAGAAGTAGAGTGAAGGAAAACCAATTTAAAACAAGTACTTTTAATAGCATAAGCCGAATTATGCGGTTTTTAAGAACATCAAAATTTACTGAAAATTTCGGCAGAGTCTCCTTTGTAAATACTGGCTCCCAAACGGGATACAACATGAATAGTATACAAAATCAATAAAAAGGCATCCCCAAGCGGGAGCTAGCTCTTCGTCAACCGACGGTCACAGCCATACAAGCAATATAATATACAACGCCAACGGCGAGGATCAAAATTCAAAAGGAAAACTCAAATCCACAAGAAAACCACAGAAATATAACGCGCGACTCTAAGGTCGAAGGAATAACATCACTGGTCTCTATCTCAAAATAAATACATGTTTGGTTGATGGAACTTCTAGATACAACTGAACAATAATATACAATGTATAATGATGGGTACGATACAAATAAACCCACCTACTAGCAAGTCACCCGAACGAAACTGTACCCGCAAAGCCGTAAAGAAACCTGTACGGCGAAACCTGCAAGAAACTGGGGCACAACGGGGGTGAGTTGCCAACTCGTGAATAGAAAAACATCTAAGAATAGAAATCGCATGTATGACGCAATCCTAGGTCATACGATCATAATATATCCTCAAATATATATATAACATGCAACCCATAACAAGGCTAGGGTAAATATCTAACCCGAGTGTAATCTCATGTGCCCGTGTCAGTGCCTCAGGTAGCAATATATCATATGAATGAGGTATGAATGCATGAAAACAGAATACATGTAAATGAAGAACTGTTTTCATAATTTAGTGAGATTTCCTTTGTATTTTTTAAAATGAGGTATCATAATGAAATCAGCATAAAACAGTGCCTAGCGTCGGCACAAAACGTAATCCCAATATCTCGATATCTCTGTATCACAGTCTCTGTACATCAATATCTCGAAATCTCAATGTCTCAATCACAATATCTAGGGCACCGTCAGTCCAGACCGGCCCCTACCATCCATCTCAAGACCACGACGGTATCCTCCGGATATCCGACGCGTCGGGTAATATCACCGGTAGGTAGTGCTCCCCTGCCAGGCTCACGTCGTCATCATCACGCGCTTCTTGCCCCGGGGTACCTTACCGGGTCCACCATGTACCCGAAACGGTTCATCCGTCTCCTCGAATCGGGTCTCGAAATCCATCAGCAAACTCATGGTGGACGACTCATACATCATGGGAAAAACCGCACTATTTATTTAAAAAGAGAGAAATCAGTTTATATATATTTTGCGGTTTTCCTCCAAATCCAGAAAATATCATGGAAATCCGAATCATCAATAGCATGTAAAACCATAAATATAAGCATGAGAATGAATAACAGTATGCATGAAGCGACAAGTAATAACTATAATATCTAAGCTGGCATATAAGGTATGTACACTAATATTATGTCAAACTACTGGCTATCAAGCTAAGTTAAGCAACAAAGTTTTCTAAGGTGTGCGTGACATGGCAATTACCGATGAAGATGTGTGTGAGCCGGCAAGTAAGTGTATGTGATACATACGCATCATCGGTAATGGTGCTGGTGTCCTAACAGTATAATGTCAACAATGCAATATGAAATAACAATGTAAATATGCGATGCGGGGCGAGCAACCAAAACGAGCGGGAGCTAAAAAATTAAACAATGGTGCCATTTGAAATAACACGAATCGCGGGGTTTTGAAAATAGGGCTACGGTGGTTTTTATGAAAAGATACGTCTTTTGAAAATACCCGTAGGATCCCTTGGGCTGTCTTTTAAAATACCCATGATTCGTTAGTTTTTGAAATAGGTAAGAAGTCTAATCTAATCTAACAACTACACTAAACTATACGGTTGAACTAACAAGCTGAACTACAGGTAAGGAAACCGCCTATCATCTGAGTCGATACATATACATACCTGTATATGTATAGTCGGTGATCCCGCCTCAATAATATCATATCTATAACCAGACATCCCAAGTCGAGAGCGCGGATCAATCATCAATATATAGCTCGTACGTAAAACCGTCGTACGGCATCCCAAATCTGGGTACGGGTCAAAATCATATTCATCACACTATTCATCCGGTATCCTCTTTATCAAAGATCATGGTCTAAGGTACTGACCTATGTCTAATACAATACTAATATCCTCAATATACTCATGATCTTACTACTGATCGACAATCTCGTACAAACCGATATCGTCAGCACATATCATCATCAAGGGGTATACATCGCCCTATACGGCCTAATATCAAGATCCTAGCATATCATGCCTCATATCACGATCACATGATGACCATTTTATTTATAACACTATTCACCCGTATCGCCGCCCCAAGATCCGCTATAACACCAGGACGTACCTCAAGTACGAATCCTGCCATATCACCGATATTACAACCACAAAACAATTCTCATCGACTCAGCTCAATCCCAAGTATCATCCTCAAATCCGTATGTGAACATATAGTCCCATACCCCTGTGAACACATAACTATAAAGAATCACATGAGCACATATAAATAGGAATGTATGCAAGTATGTATGTGTGCATGTGTAGTGCAACACTACCCTACGGTTCGCAACACTAAAATAATGCAACACATCAATATCCATCCTAAACATCGTTATTAATCCCAAATAACATATAATAATTGTTGGTGTGTATACGCATCCGTATACACCACCACAGACTGCGGGGGTGCTATACGCCATCCACCCGACTTCTCCCCGTAGATATAAATCTACTCACCTGGTCCTCGCTCGCCGGTGCCGACGTCGTCTCGCGCTTGCTTGTCGTCTCGAAGTCCACATGGGGGTACCTACATATCATAAAGCACCGCATCGCATTAAAATCCTACTCATGACCAAAACGACACACGAATCCCACATAGGTGAAAACCTATGGTTGCTTCCACAAATCAACCCAAAAACCCTCGACATCGGCGTACAAACGCCAGACCATCGAGAAAAACCCAAATACACTCATTTGCACATTCACGAACACTAATTTATATATAAAATAGGTTAAAACTTACAAAAACCCCAAATTCACTTTAAAAGCCGTTTTTCCGAAAAACTAGCAAGCAAAATTTAACCGTTTTAGTACAAAACTTGCTATTTAAACAATTCTAGCGGCCGCAATGTTCACTAATTAGCTTAATTAAGCTACAAAAATATTAAGTAGATTTTTATTTCATCTAATTACATCTATCCTAAAACCTAGTTTCCAAAATATTTTCATTTGGACAATTACAAGTTACAATTGGCAATAAGTAACAAATTTAAGTTGCATAGCTTAAGATGCTAAAAAAAAAACACCACACAACCATGAACACATGATCACAACCTAACTTGATCTCAAACTATTTTCATTACAAACTAAATCCCAAGTATCACATTTAAACTTAATTGACTTTGATCAAAGAAACTATCCAATAATTTAAATTTGGCTTGGGATTTATACCTCACAAAAACAAGAGACCAAGCTTGAAATCTAGCCTCCCAAAATGGCCTCCAAGCTCCTAGATCCATGCTTGAGGAGATAAAGAATAATGGGTAGAAGTTAGATTTGGATTTAGAATTGAATTTGTATGGATTTTGAAGTGGTTTTGTGGATTCTTTTGATGCAAAATTGAGTGGGATTTGGGGGGGCTGCTGCTGTTGGGAGAAGGGGGGCTCAGCCTGATGAGGGGGGTGAGGGTAGAGAGAGTGGGGTGATGTTAGGAAGTCAAGAATTGACCAAAGTCAACAAAGCCCATACTTACATATATTTATTCTATCATTCTTTTGTTTTATTTTCTTTGCAAAACAAGTGGGGACAAGAGAGGGGGGGCTGCTGAATTCAGCCAAGGGGGAGGGAAAATAGGGGTTTGTGAGTGTGGGTATGGGTGTGGGGTGATGAAAAATGATAAATACTATACCCCAAACATCCATTTACACAAAAAAGCCTTTTTTCTCAATAATTTCTAAACCGTTTTGACAAACGATTTCGTTTCAAAAACCATATGATAAAATTTTATTTAATGTGTCATGATGCACAAAATTTGTTTCAACTCATTCCAATTTGTAATTTTCCCTAATTAAATGTATTAGTGACGGCTTAAAATAATATTAAAATAATATTTTTTTCAGAAAATTTGAAATTTCACCAGTGGCTCAATAAACACCAAATACTAGCAATTACATAGCTAGAATATGTAAATTTAATTTTTATAATAAGATATTTGTATTTTGACTTTTTACAGAAAACCCCCTTATTTTACCGTTTTTTTTTTTGAAATTTCACCGAAACGATTTTCAAAACGTTACAATCTTCCCCCCTTAAAGAAATTCGGTCCCCGAATTTAAATTAAAACTCTCCCCAAATACTAAAACATCTAAAACAAAACCATCAAGTCGTCGGGGTTCCTAAATTGTAAATACATAAAACAAATCGTAGCGCAGCGCATGCGCATAAAAAAAATGAGCATATAACTCAAATCACAACTCCGTCAAGCATCCCGCAATCATCGGAGTCATGGGAAAGACATCAATGCCAAATCCAAGACAAAACCATTATGATATAACTCGAAACTATACATGTAAATATCGAATCTATATATGTAAGTATCTGAAGGAAATGCATGCCAAATCTCTTTAAGTCGCTGTGCACGCGTATAACACTGCACCGTGGCGGACGTCTATCATAAGAAAATAACTATATACATATATACCATTGTTTGAAATGTACGTTCCGCCGTTTTGGAAACAATTTAGAAGGGTCTTCTTGTTTTAAACATTTCGTGTCATATCAGACACGTAGGTAAATACTGAGGCTATAGCTCGCTTTTTGGAAATCCCTTCAATAACTATCAATGCATGCAAAACATATTCAGGTACTGTCCTCTGACTAGTCCTGCTCAGTATGAAAACACATAGCGATATCATAAAAACGTACTGCTCTATAAGAAAAATCAATCCCAAAATACGCGTATGAATACTACGTGCGTCTTGTGCGCACGGAAATCAAAATCCAAATATGTGCCATACATATGCACAGAAACAATATCTAAGTGCATCGGGTGTGCACGAAACATCTGTCGTAGGCAACATGTATGCCTGTCAGCAAAATCAGGTGCGTCTGACATGCACGAAAAATCTCGATTTAGTGCATCTGGTGTGCACCAAAATCACACTTCAAAACATGCGCCCAACATGCGTGAAAATCCAAATCAGGTGCATCCATCATGCACGAAATCATGAAATCCAATATCAAGTGCCGACATGCGCAAAATCAAATCAGGTGCACAAGGGGAACAAAACAATTATCGAACATCACATCGAAATCAAAGTCCAGGGTATCTAAATGCACAACATACGTAACACTGCAATGCAAGCATATATGAACTATACCGCGTGCAAAAACCAATTCGTGTGCGTATACACGCACAAAATCAACTCAAATGTCTAAAACCGTAAAATCACAAACTTGTGAAACCAAGCACGAAAACGATATCAAGTGCAACACTGTGCAAAGATCGTAAATTCTCAATCATCAAAATCAAATCATGCGAATAAACCACCCAAAACATCGAAATCAATAATGGCGGAATAGTACCGCTCAAGCGCAGCCTCTAAGAATCTCAGGCCAACTGTCGCGGTCACTAGTGGGACGTCTCGTCGATGATCATGAACTCTGGCCTGCTGGTGTGCATAACAATGACCGCTCCTGGGTCAAGGTCTTCACTGTGAATTACCAATCTCTCGGTCCATCGGCTCATCGGCCCTGTCAGGTGTGCTAACGGGGATGATTCCGTTCTGGCACTTCTCTGGTCATCTCTCGGTCAATCATCGCGACCACTCGTAAGACGGCATACCACTGGCGTCGGCCTCTGGCTCTCTGAATGAATGTGACACATCTGATCCTGGGTGCAAGTATCATTGCAGCAGTGTCCCGGAAGGAATCCTGCTCACGGTCTCTTCCACGTCTCGTCTCTGCCAACTGTCTGGAAGTCATCTTCCCTTACTAGATCTGTTCTCGTTCCAGAAGGGCTGCATACTCATCGCGACTCCTTCTGGAAGGTATATCCAAGTACAATGCCTCGGCATACGTATCGCATCCCTGATGTCGGCGGAGGGGAACGTCATCATATCCAGATCTTGTACGAACCTCATACTTCACTTTTCTCTAATGTCGTCTGCTTTGGACTCGTCTCATCGCGGCTGCATGGACTGAGCTCCAACGGCTATCCTCGTACCTGGAGTCTCCCAAGAAATGCATCTCACCACCTAGCATCCGAATTAAGTCGAGCCATCCGATCGAGTCGTCAAAACCTCATAATCCCCCAAGCGCTCAACATCTTGGGCACAGTTTAATAGTATCGAGTACATACCACAGCATCGGTGGTCCAGCCGTAGAAGGGCAAACCCAAGCCTCACTAATGGCGCCGTAGAACTGCCGCAAACCCGAAGGTTCAAAGGCTTTCACACGGTCATTAAGTCGAGTTAGGGTTTCATTCTTCTAGAGGGACCATAGAATTGCCTGCATGTCTTTCCGACTACTTTAAACTTGGAATAATAGGTTTCTGACATTCGATCGTCTCTGTCGACTCCCAACGTCTCCGCGTGAAGTCGTCTCTAGCTGGAATCAATCTATCTGATGACCTCGCATCGGGGTAGGCGAACGATTCACATGTCCTAGTCATTCATCCTCGATGACTAGCGACCTTCTATCATCTCTTAGTACCACTCATTCTGCACTAACTCCAGCATCTGGGGCAATATCTCGTCGTTCGCAGGAATAACTGGCTCGCTCGTCTTCACGCTGAACAGTGCCTCAATCATCAAGAGTAAGCAATACTTCAATGGTCATCAAAATCTGGCTGGCCTCTATCAGTGGCTCAATCCTTTAGTGCAAATCGGCACGTCCGAGTAATCTCATACAGCAATCCACCCAACGCTCGTGTCGTGGAGACACAATGAAAAGACACATCTCTGCAATCGTGTGTCGCCGGAATCATGCCCTGGTCAGTCCTCGTTCTTGACGAGCTCATGCTGACCGCAACTCTAGCCGTAGCTCTCCCTGCCCGTAATCGTGGCAACAAAACCATAACTGGTACTGATGAGGCTAGATCGGAATGAATATAATACTGAGCAAAGAAATGTACATCCTAAGGCTTCTTAAGTGGAGTAGCATATCGTAAATATGCCGCGGAACATACACACGGTACGTCACTCTACTTTAGTCACCTATTCCATCAACCATAGGTCATCCTACGCTTCGAAGGTAAAACCTAACGCTTTGATACCAACTTTGTCACGTCCCGAAAGTACGGAACATGACCGGCACTTAAACTACGAAACGTCTCGAGGCGTACGTAATCTAAGTAAACCGAAAACCCAGAAATCCAAACCAAGAAAAGAAGTAGAGTGAAGGAAAACCAATTTAAAACAAGTACTTTTAATAGCATAAGCCGAATTATGCGGTTTTTAAGAACATCAAAATTTACCGAAAATTTCGGCATAGTCTCCTTTGTAAATACTGGCTCCCAAACGGGATACAACATGAATAGTATACAAAATCAATAAAAAGGCATCCCCAAGCGGGAGCTAGCTCTTCGTCAACCGACGGTCACAGCCACACAAGCAATATAATATACAACGCCAACGGCGAGGATCAAAATTCAAAAGGAAAACTCAAATCCACAAGAAAACCACAGAAATATAACGCGCGACTCTAAGGTCGAAGGAATAATATCACTGGTCTCTATCTCAAAATAAATACATGTTTGGTTGATGGAACTTCTAGATACAACTGAACAATAATATACAATGTATAATGATGGGTACGATACAAATAAACCCACCTACTAGCAAGTCACCCGAACGAAACTGTACCCGCAAAGCCGTAAAGAAACCTGTACGGCGAAACCTGCAAGAAACTGGGGCACAACGGGGGTGAGTTGCCAACTCGTGAATAGAAAAACATCTACGAATAGAAATCGCATGTATGACGCAATCCTAGGTCATACGATCATAATATATCCTCAAATATATATATAACATGCAACCCATAACAAGGCTAGGGTAAATATCTAACCCGAGTGTAATCTCATGTGCCCGTGTCAGTGCCTCAGGTAGCAATATATCATATGAATGAGGTATGAATGCATGAAAACAGAATACATGTAAATGAAGAACTGTTTTCATAATTTAGTGAGATTTCCTTTGTATTTTTTTAAATGAGGTATCATAATGAAATCAGCATAAAACAGTGCCTAGCATCGGCACAAAACGTAATCCCAATATCTCGATATCTCTGTATCACAGTCTCTATACCTCAATATCTCGAAATCTCAATGTCTCAATCACAATATCTAGGGCGCCGTCAGTCCAGACCGGCCCCTACCATCCATCTCAAGACCATGACGGTATCCTCCGGATATTCGACGCGTCGGGTAATATCATTGGTAGGTAGTGCTCCCCTGCAGGCTCACGTCGTCATCATCACGCGCTTCTTGCCCCGAGGTACCTTACCGGGTCCACCATGTACCCGAAACGGTTTATCCGTCTCCTCGAATCGGGTCTCGAAATCCATCAGCAAACTCATGGTGGACGACTCATACATCATGGGAAAAACCGCACTTTTTATTTAAAAAGAGAGAAATCAGTTTATATATGTTTTGCGGTTTTCCTCCAAATCCAGAAAATATCATGGAAATCCGAATCATCAATAGCATGTAAAACCATGAATATAAGCATGAGAATGAATAACAGTATGCATGAAGCGACAAGTAATAACTACAATATCTAAGCTGGCATATAAGGTATGTACACTAATATTATGTCAAACTACTGGCTATCAAGCTAAGTTAAGCAACAAAGTTTTCTAAGGTGTGCGTGACATGGCAATTACCGATGAAGATGTGTGTGAGCCGGCAAGTAAGTATATGTGATACATACGCATCATCGGTAATGGTGCTGGTGTCCTAACAGCATAATGTCAACAATGCAATATGAAATAACAATGTAAATATGCGATGCGGGGCGAGCAACCAAAACGAGCGGGAGCTAAAAAGTTAAACAATGGTGCCATTTGAAATAACACGAATCGCGGGGTTTTGAAAATAGGGCTACGGTGGTTTTTATGAAAAGATACGTCTTTTGAAAATACCCGTAGGATCCCTTGGGATGTCTTTTAAAATACCCATGATTCGTTAGTTTTTGAAATAGGTAAGAAGTCTAATCTAATCTAACAACTACACTAAACTATACGGCTGGACTAACAAGCTGAACTACAGGTAAGGAAACCGCCTATCATCTGAGTCGATACATATACATACCTGTATATGTATAGTCGGTGATCCCGCCTCAATAATATCATATCTATAACCAGACATCCCAAGTCGAGAGCGCGGATCAATCATCAATATATAGCTCGTACGTAAAACCGTCGTACGGCATCCCAAATCTGGGTACGGGTCAAAATCATATTCATCACACTATTCATCCGGTATCCTCTTTATCAAAGATCATGGTCTAAGGTACTGACCTATGTCTAATACAATACTAATATCCTCAATATACTCATGATCTTACTACTGATCGACAATCTCGTACAAACCGATATCGTCAGCACATATCATCATCAAGGGGTATACATCGCCCTATACGGCCTAATATCAAGATCCTAGCATATCATGCCTCATATCACGATCACATGACGACCATTTTATTTATAACACTATTCACCCGTATCGCCGCCCCAAGATCCGCTATAACACCAGGACGTACCTCAAGTACGAATCCTGCCATATCACCGATATTACAACCACAAAACAATTCTCATCGACTCAGCTCAATCCCAAGTATCATCCTCAAATCCATATGTGAACATATAGTCCCATACCCCTGTGAACACATAACTATAAAGAATCACATGAACACATATAAATATGAATGTATGCAAGTATGTATGTGTGCATGTGTAGTGCAACACTACCCTACGGTTCGCAACACTAAAATAATGCAACACATCAATATCCATCCTAAATATCGTTATTAATCCCAAATAACATATAATAATTGTTGGTGTGTATACGCATCCGTATACACCACCACGGACTGCGGGGGTGCTATACGCCATCCACCCGACTTCTCCCCGTAGATATAAATCTACTCACCTGGTCCTCGCTCGCCGGTGCCGACGTCGCCTCGCGCTTGCTTGTCGTCTCGAAGTCCACATGGGGGTACCTACATATCATAACGCACCGCATCACATTAAAATCCTACTCATGACCAAAACGACACACGAATCCCACATAGGTGAAAACCTATGGTTGCTTCCACAAATCAACCCAAAACCCTCGACATCGGCGTACAAACGCCAGACCATCGAGAAAAACCCAAATACACTCATTTGCACATTCACGAACACTAATTTATATATAAAATAGGTTAAAACTTACAAAAACCCCAAATTCACTTTAAAAGCCGTTTTTCCGAAAAACTAGCAAGAAAAATTTAACCGTTTTAGTACAAAACTTGCTATTTAAACAATTCTAGCGGCCGCAATGTTCACTAATTAGCTTAATTAGGCTATAAAAATATTAAGTAGATTTTTATTTCATCTAATTACATCTATCCTAAAACCTAGTTTCCAAAATATTTTCATTTGGACAATTACAAGTTACAATTGGCAATAAGTAACAAATTTAAGTTGCATAGCTTAAGATGCTAAAAAAAAACACCACACAACCATGAACACATGATCACAACCTAACTTGATCTAAAACTCTTTCCATTACAAACTAAATCCCAAGTATCACATTTAAACTTAATTGACTTTGATCAAAGAAACTATCCAACAATTTAAATTTGGCTTGGGATTTATACCTCACAAAAACAGGAGAGCAAGCTTGAAATCTAGCCTCCCAAAATGGCCTCCAAGCTCCTAGATCCATGCTTGAGGAGATAAAGAATAATGGGTAGGAGTTAGATTTGGATTTAGAATTGAATTTGTATGGATTTTGAAGTGGTTTTGTGGATTCTTTTGATGCAAAATTGAGTGGGATTTGGCGGGGCTGCTGCTGTTGGGAGAAGGGGGGCTCGGCCTGATGAGGGGGGTGAGGGTAGAGAGAGTGGGGTGATGTTAGGAAGTCAAGAATTGACCAAAGTCAACAAAGCCCATACCTACATATATTTATTCTATCATTCTTTTGTTTTATTTTCTTTGCAAAACAAGTGGGGATAAGAGAAGGGGGCTGCTGAATTCAGCCAAGGGGGAGGGAAAATGGGGGTTTGTGAGTGTGGGTATGGGTGTGGGGTGATGAAAAATGATAAATACTATACCCCAAACATCCATTTACACAAAAAAAGCCTTTTTTCTCAATAATTTCTAAACCATTTTGACAAACGATTTCGTTTCAAAAACCACATAATAAAATTTTATTTAATGTGTCATGATGCACAAAATTTGTTTCAACTCATTCCAATTTGTAATTTTCCCTAATTAAATGTATTAGTGACGGCTTAAAATAATATTAAAATAATATTTTTTTCAGAAAATTTGAAATTTCACCAGTGGCTCAATAAACACCAAATACTAGCAATTACATAGCTAGAATATGTAAATTTAATTTTTATAATAAGATATTTGTATTTTGACTTTTTACATAAAACCCCCTTATTTTACCGTTTTTTTTTTTTGAAATTTCACCGAAACGATTTTCAAAACGTTACAGTGGTGGACAGCAAAGAAGACCTGAAGGACATGTCTTGTGAGGTATAAACTTCTTTCCGAGTAGTTAACCTCTTAGTAGTTTGCTAGTTAGGGTTTAGCATCGATCCTAGAGTTCGAGTCGGTGTTATGAAGCCCGTAAAAATCGTTTTTTTACATATTCTGCCTCCTCGCGAACCCGTGGGGTGCGTGGCATCGACTTACAGGGCATCGATATTCCAGAGTAGACTAGTGTGTATGTTTCTTGACCCGGTATGGGGCGATGATTAATCCCATAACCATTGGTGTTTGACATTAAAGATTGTACACAGATGCTCATTAGAGAATGGGTACACCGAACAGGACTCGCCGAGAACTCCTAGATAGTACTATACCTATCGTCAGATAGCAGTTCTCTGGTGACACTTGTAAAGCTTAGTCTGTAGACCCAAAATCATCATAGTGTCTTGTGTGGTTCTTACTGTGCTTTGATTCCCTTTCTATCACGGCTCAAATGAGTCATGCAAACAAGTGGATTTTGGGTACAATCCCGAGTCACATAGAGGCAGTGAGCGATAGGAGGGGTTTCGTCTCTCCCAGTATTGGGAGTTGATGTTGCGCTATGCTCAATTGGTTATAACACTAAGTCCATGGCCAGGGATGATGAGATTTACTGATCAGTAGTTTCTCGAAAAGTTATAGGCCACACATCGGCATGACTTATCGAGTTAGTGGGGTCTGACGATTCCACCCTCCAGACTCGATATGCGACATATCAGACTGGACTGTACGGTAAGTGTTGCTTATAGGCTCTACGGAATTTAGACAAGTTTTCTTGATGATCTTCTATTCGTTCAATACCTGGGTAACCGTTACATCCAGCTAGTACCGCTGACGGCTTGTAGGTATCTGATATGATCATTACTTACTGCTGGTACATTAACGAGTCTTTAGAGTCCTACATATAGGTTTCCTAGCTCAAGCAAAACGAAGTAAGGCACGTATGGAGATATGTGCGGGAGCTTGATTAAATACGAGTATATGATACCGTATTCTAATCTAGCGATATTTGATATAACTGGATTATTGAATCAAGTGTTGATTCAATGATTTGATGTGTGTGTGTGTGTGTGTGTGTGTTAATATATTTGATATTATCCAGGTTATATATGATATAACTGGATTATTGAATCAAGTGTTGATTTAATAATTTGATATATATGATATATATGATATATATATATATATATATTAACTAATATTAAATATTAGCCGGTTATATGTGATATAACCGGATAATCGAATCAAGTGTTGATTTAATGTTATGATATATATATATATATACATACATACATACATACATACATACATACATACATACATATATATATATGATATTAGCCGGTTATATATGATATAACCGGATTATTGAATTAAGTATTGATTTAATAATCTGATGTATATATTTATATATATATTAACTAATATTAAGCTCATTAAGATTTTCTTCTCTTTATATATATATATATATATATATATATATATATATATATATATATACATGGTTGATGATACATAAAACTAGGATGTATGAGAATCACATATGAAGAAAGATGAGAAGATAAAGATTTATATTTATGAATTAATAAAACATGAAGAATGTGTCATGGTTTAGAAACTTGACGAAGCCATAACTCACCTTCTTGTTTTGTTTTATACATAAATATTTATTTTTCTCGAGCTCATCTTATCTCTTTAGTTCATGGTTGATATTCACTCATCATCCAAGTTCAACCTCATCTTCTTCATCTCTTCACTATTTTTCTTGAGGTGAGAAAAAGAAAAGGGAAAGAAGAAATTTTTGTGAGCAAAATTCCTACTTCATCAACCTACACTGATCTAGCCCATTAGTATAGCTTGTTAACTTCACTAATACCTTGATTAGTGAAGTGTGAGCTTGAGTGAGAGAGACTTCAAGGTGGATCATCTTCGGCAACGAAGACGACGAGCAAGCTTGTTCCAACCTTCAAGTGGAACCTTAAGAAGAGTTTTAGAGACTTCAACTCTGAGCTTTAGAAGTGAAGGACTAGACTACAAAGGTTGTAGACTCTTTACACTTAGTGTAGAACTTGTTTACCTAGTTTTAAAACCCTAATTCTCTAGTTCAATTATTTTTTAGTATACTTAACACTCTAAAATTTTAAATTGCATACTTGATGCTCATTGAAAGCTAGTAGAGCTACTAAGACATACTTTCATGGTATCAGAGCTAAGTTAGAGACTTAGGCGAAGTCTAGACGACGTTAAAGTGTTCGATCGACGTTTTAAACTTCGAAATTAGGTAGTTTCTGTCCATTTTTTCGAACGTTGAGTTCTTTACAATTAAAAATGCTCATAAAATTATGCAGGTAATTCTATGGAGCCACAAGAAATACGAGAGCCTAACTCCTCTAAGTGGTCGCGGAACCGCCGCTTAAACTATGTTTTGGCCACGGTTCCGCCACCCACTTGAGGGGTTAGTGACTTGTTTTTATTCTGCTGCTTCATTTTGACATTTTGGACTTTCTGGATATCTTTGATGAGGCTCAAGTTGTTAAGGTCTCTATGAATTATTGTTATTTGAAACATCGATCGAAATGTTTAACATCATCTATACTGCTTTGGATATGTGATACAATTTTTGGAATCCACATTGATTAGTTTTGAGAAAACTAGTTATTGATTTGTAAATTTCGCGTTTTAGTCTCAAATGATGGATTACCACAGAGTTTGGATTTGGATAGAATCTCTGTCGTAATCTCGTTTCGTACGCAAATACTCGCCGGGAGACACTGGTAGACGGACACACCCTAATGCCCCGACCAAGTGACTATAGGAGAACCTCATGGCCAAAAGCATTCACTCGGGTGCTCGCGGCCACGGTGTTCCACCTAAGTGCACTTCATTGACGGCCTCGAGGGTGCGGCCATCTACTAAAGTTCCTAACGAGCATTCGATTTTTTAAATCGGGAATCTTGTTGAATTGCTCGACTTATTTTTTGAAAAGTGTTTTCAATTTGAGACTTAAATACAAAGTTTATAGGGTTAGGCATGAAATTCGGAATATGTGATAATCCGGATTTATGATGTCTAAAGATGATGTGGATTCTAATTATTGTAGTTTTCATTTCTTTTTTGCGACCGTAAGTGTAATATGTGGATGTATCCACGATCTAGTTGCTATACGACAACGACATTAGAAATACGCATATTTACTTACGTTGATGACATGTGATGTTATTGTGTTGTTATTGATATGTTGTATTAGATCGTCGTGATTAAATAGCCGGGGGGGTTTACGTGAGATGAGAGTTTTTCAATTTTCATTCATGTAAATAATTGTATGTAATATTCTTTTATTGGGACACTTCCGGGTTGAGGTTGTTGTCTCCATTCGATGTATATTATTTACTTTTCCGCATTAAGATAGACCTAAGGCGGGGACCACAAGTAACCGGGTTCTAGAGTCCAGTAGAAGACCATCTCGAGGAGTCGAGACCGGTCGCCTAACTCTAGAATTGGCAGGGTTGCTTGCTGCTTTCATAGGGGTCTAGGGGTGTGGGCTTGGCTATTCATCACGACCATAGAATCCGTGTTTTTCGTTACTAGCTTAAACACGGACCTCCTAGTATATCCTATATTTCATATATCTGCTTCTGCTGTTTCTGTGATGTGATGTGATCATATAACTGTCTGAGACGAATGCCACTCATATATATGATATACTAGTAAAAACTATGTATGTTTTGCATTCGCAATAGTCCTGACCCCGCTCTGTCGTAAGTAAAGTAACCATACGGTGAAGACCCGGGTCCTTGTGGTGAATGCCGATGGCATATATGTGTGTTTTATTTTCGTTTCTTCTGTGATATTTAGGAAACATAAATGATGGGACGTCATTAATAAGATTAATGAAAAGAAAAGAAACCTAAAAGATGTTGTAGAATCAAATTTTTCAAAAAAGTAGCTCTAGTTCTTTCTTTGCACACCTCATTCGATGAGGAAAGAGCCTAGATCCATTCACCGGGAATGTCCTCTTTAGCAAAAACTAGCATATACTACAACCCACTTGGTTTATTTTGAAAACTACTCGATTTTTAAAGCAGAGCTTAAACCACTCCTTTTCAAATCGCTAGATTCTACAACGATATCAAGTTCATTATGTTAAAGGTTTTCTTCAAAACCAGCCGTAACCCTCCATCATTTAGATATGTAATATTTAGTATTTGTGTTGTGTTGTGTTTGTTGACCTCCGTCAAGGTACAGTGTACGGTAGCTGGGTAATGCTTATCTGCAGCATATTGATGCGATCGGTAGAGGCGGTGACACAGCCTTGTTGACCTCCGTCAAGGGTTTGTGTGGGTGGATTCGAATTGATCAAGAAATGATGGGTTGAACTTGACTGTCGGCCTATGGTTTGTTGACCTCCGTCAAAGTCATAGGTCTTTAGGGGTAAAAACAGATATTGGGAATTTCAAGTATTGAAATTTGTAATGGGATTGCATACCTTCTATGTGATAGTTGGATCCCGATATCTACTGTGAGTAAGTGTTACTCCTGAGAGAGTTTTCCACTTTACAATTAGCTAATCCAGTAGGTGTCTAAGAAAGGTGTAAGCGGGGTTATGCCCCTGTGAAAACGATGTTATTTAATTAATTCTATGCGAAAGCACGGGGAGACTCCCTAGGAGTACCAACACCTTCCTGGCTGACCGATTAGCGAATTTGTAGAGTGTAATTAATCCCGGCTAATCTTACCTTTTAGGGTTTGAAGGAAGATTTGATAAAAATAGTGGGAGCCATGCTGATTAGATAAGATAATAACCAATCTAATCTTGTAAGAGCGCACGCTAAAGTGTTTTCTTCTCTTTTTCTCCAGGTAGCGACCATGTCATGCCTTAATCAAGATAATAACATTGATGTATTAACCGAAGCCGTTTATTATACAGGGCTTGGGAACGTCGGTTCTGCCTTATCTTATGACAACTATCATAAGTCTGGGCAAGGAATGCGGGAATGTAAGGATTTCCACGCAACCCGAATGAAGAAAGGGCATTCTGATGCATCTTCTTCGGGTGTGTTAGTTATTGAGAACTGTTTCTCAGTCTGCTTTACATCCTGGATATTAGATACCGGATCAGGATCACATATTTGTAATATGTTATAATGGTTAAAGAGAAGTAGAGAACTGGGAAAGGGTGATATGTCTCTCAGAGTAAAGAACAGAGCAATTGTTGCTGCTGAAGCTGTCGGCGAATATCACCTAGTATTACCAAATAGTAATACATTGATTTTGAACGACTGTTATTTCGTACCGCCGATGATGTGCAATATAATATCCGTTTATTTATTAGATAAAGAAGGATATAAGTTTGCATTAGAGAAAATGTTATGAATATTTTCTTAAATCAAGTGTTGATTGCGTTTGGTACGTTGTGTGATAGTATATAGATTCTAAATCAAAATACAGTTCTAAATATACATAACACACACGAAGGGAAAAGTTTAGAAATGAACGAAGCATTCTTGTGGCACTATAGACTTGGTCATATCAATGTGACTAGACTAGCTAAGTTGCATAAAGATGGATATTTGAATCCGTTCGAATTTACATCTTATGAAACTTGTCAGTCATGTCTCAAAGGAAAGATGATAAAAACTCCATTTACGGGACACGGAGAAAGAGCCACTGAACTCTTGGGACTGATACATAGTGATGTATGTGGTCCTATGTCTACACATGCCAGAAATGGTTCCTCGTACTGTTAGTTGTATATATGCCCTAGAGGCCATTGCTGTACATATGATGTATATTATAGTGGATGCTTGATATATATAGAAATGACTTTCTTACTCGATATGATAGTATGCTATCTGGTTTCAATTTATCTAAACATATTGACTTGTATTGGTTTACTGTCTTGCTCTCACATGTTGATAAAGCTCTTAGGATATGTACTCGACTACTAGGACTATGATGCAGATCATACTAGTGGGGCCTGGGTAGTCCAAGAGTACATCCTATAACTGTTCCTAGTCGAGGGTGTATCGAGACAGGGCATCGATACGCCAGAGTAGACTAGCATAACATCTTGACTCATATGATGCACGATGGATAATCACATATCCATCGGTGTTTGACATCAAAGATGTTGTACGGGTGCTCAGTAGAGACTGGGTACACTGACCGGACTCGCCGAGAACTCCTAGATGGTATTATACCTATCGTCAGATAGCAGTTTTCTGGTGACACTGGTACAGGTTAGTCTGTAGACTCGAGATCGTCATAGAGTCTTATGTGATTTCCACTGTGTTTTGATTTCCACCTTACCACGTCCAAGAGGGCGTGCAAAACGGTGGCTTTTGGGTACAGTCCCGAATCACATGGAGGTAATGAGCGATAGGAGGGGTTTCGTCTCTCCCGGTATAGAGGGTTGATGTTGTGCTGTGTTCGATTGGCTATAACTGGAAGTCCCTGGCCATGGCTGATATGGAGTGCTACTAGTAAGAATTATTAGTAGTTTCTCGACCTGTTATGAGCCTCACATCGACACGACTTATCGGTTACTGGGGTCTGACGTTTACCACCCCTAGACTGTATATGCGACATACCAAACGAAGAGACCGGACTGTACGGAAGTGTTACTGAATGGATTCACGGGAGTTTTGACTGCTTCGCTGGTTTTCTTCCGATCGCTCAATACCCGGGTGGCCGTTGTTTAGCTGACCGCTTGCAGCTTGTTGGTGTTTGATATGATCATCACCCACTGCCGGCGTATTGACGAGTCTTAAAGTCCCACATAGGAGTTTCCTAGCCCAGGCGAAATGATATGGTGTGCATATGAGATATGCGTGGGGACCCGATTGAATACGACTATGTGATACCGTATGTTAATCGGACGTTTTTCTATTAATCGGGTCGTATGTGATATGACCGGATTGTTAAATCAATTGTTGATTTAACATTTGACTTTTAGTTTTCTTCTTTAGTCAAACCCTTTTACTTAAAGAAGATGTATGCATGTATGTATGCATATGTTGATGTGCATATATGCACATGTTGATGTGTATGGACACATACATGCATAGTGTCATGGTTGATGATACATCATTGGTGGCAATACAAGACTTACATGGTTTAATATATATATACATATATTTTTATTTGGATAATAAAAGGCAAATGGAAATTTAAATCATTATAGGATTTTTCTACACACTTCTTTGCTTTGACCTTGGTTAAACCCTTGGTTTAGTTTCCATTTGGTCTTTAACCCAAATAGAAAAATATCTAGATATTATTTGAACCATGGTTTAAATGAGAGATAGAAAATATATATACTATCTTTCCTATTTTTCATTTAAGCTTTATCATTATCATTTAGACAAAAGCTTTTGCCATCATCTTCTTCTTCCTCTTCTCTCTCTTAATATTTTATTTGAGTGAGTTAATAAAAAAGAAAGGGTTTTGATTAGAGAATACAAACCACCTCATCATTCTACACACATCTAGCCTATTTGTGTAGAGTATTTTGCTACACTTTATCATGGATCAAGTAAAGCAAAGAGCTTTGGGCAAAGGGACTTCGGGTGGATCATCATGGACTTGGAAGGTTTCTAGCGATCCGTTCCAAACTCTCAAAGGTCCAAGGAGTCACCAAAGAGAGACTACAAAGGTTGTAATCTCTACTCTTAGTGATAGGTTGTTCTTTGTATGTGATACAAATCTTGTTACCCTAAATATTCTAGTTTAAAGATTCATGGTTATTTGCTTTGCACCACTCTATTTTTTAAAGTGGCATGAGTGATGCTACCAAACCCTAGATTAGGTGCTAAGGAAATCCAACACGTACTTCATTACAGTCACCGATAATCTCTTAAGATTCGGACATGTGTTCTTGTTGAAATACAAATCTGAAGCTTTTGAGAAATTCAAAGAATATAAGAGCGAAGTAGAGAACTAAAACTATTAAAATCCTTCGATCTGATCGAGGAGGTGAATACTTAAGCACAGAACTTCGAGATTATCTAAAGAGAATAGGATTCTCTATCAGTCTACTCCTCCGTATACATCACAACACAATGGTGTATCGGAGCGGAGGAATCGTACCCTATTAGATATGGTGTGCTCTACGATGAGTGTTGCTGAGTTACTTATTTCCTTACTTATTTCCTCTTGGAGTTATACATTTGAGACAGCTGCATACATATTGAATACGATTCCTATAAATCCGTGCCTACCACTCCATATGAGATATGGGAGGGGAAGAGACCTTGTATTAATTTTATTAAGATATGGGATTGTCCGGTTTATGATAAAAATCAAAATCAGGACAATCTCGGGGCAAGGTCTATTCTATGTAAGTTTGTTGGATATCTCAAATATTCGCGAGAGTATATCTTCTACCACACCAAGGAACAAAAGGTGTTTGTTGCTCAACATGTCACCTTTTTAGAAAAGGAATTTCTTGTAAAAGAAATTAGTTGTAATGAAGTAGAGCTGGAAGAAGTTCTAGATACACAAACTATAACTGAAGATTTAGTAGAACCGGATGATTCAATAGTCTCCGACGAATCTCAGCCACTCCACATATCTAGTAAGGTTTCTCACCCACCTGAGAGATGTTACGGTTTTCTCATAGACGGTGGGAGCAAGGATTGTATCATGGAAGATAATGACCCGACTAGTTTCGAGCAGGCTATCACAAGTGGGGACTCTGTGAAATGGCTGGATGCTATACGATCTGAGATGGAATCCATGTACACCAACAAAGTATGGACTTTGGAAATTGCTCCTGAAGGGGTAAAACCCATTGGGAGCAAGTGGATTTTTAAGAAGAAAATTGGTGTAGATGGAAAAGTTGAGACCTTCAAAGCTAGACTTGTAGCAAAAGGTTTTCGTCAACGACCAGGTGTCGACTATGATGAGACCTTTTCTCCTGTGGCTATGCTTATGTCTATCAGGATCCTACTTTCCATTGCTGCATACCATGGCTATGAAATCTGGCAGATGGACGTCAAGACCGCTTTTCTAAATTGTGATTTAAAAGAAAGCGTGTATATGACACGGCCAGAGGGCTTCATAGACAGTGGGAGCAGTGGAAAGGTGTGCAAGCTGCTTAAATCAATCTACGGATTAAAACTGTAGGGTTACCTAGGACGACAACAAGGTTTAGGGAGGCAACGTCCATGCCGGTTTTATATTTTTTGCCGTTCTAAGTAACTCTAACTTATAATCTTTAACTAGAAATTTAAACAAACAAGCAATGTTAACAACTTAACATCTAAGTGAATGAGGAATACAATCTTTGTAGACCGGTCCTTCACTTCAATAGCTTCGTGTAGTAGTCCTTTCGCTGCGATTAAATGATCTTGCGGACTCTTGAATGGCTCCATGAGAAGAAAGCAACGATCTTGCTTGAAGTCTTCGAGGCCGAAGATGATCTACGTTGAGGAGACACTAACCAAAGCTACCCTCTTTACTAATGTGGGATTAGTGAAGCTAACACCTTATACTAAAGTGCTAATCTAGTAGAGAATGATGAAATAGGATTTTTGCTCACTTTGGAATTAATTTTCTCACTAGGGTTTCTCACTTGATCAAGAGCTAGAGAGCTTTTGAGCTTTTGAAGAGGAAGATGAAGAGAGATAATGTTGAGGGAGAGAATGGCAACCATGGGTGAGAAAATATCTAATATTTCTCATGTAGAGACTTAACCATGAGTTAAGATAATGGTTGGGTTAACAAAATATCTAGTATAAAACAAAACTAGTGGACTAGTCAATGGGTCTCCAAGCTTCTCAAAGCTTCATGCTATGTGACCATTATCCAACTAATAATTGATTTACACTAAATAAATAAACCCTACATTATCTTTATCATGGTGTAAATCTCATACACCCATGTAGCTTGTATCATCAACCATGACACAAAGTAAAACACAATTAATATATATCACATATATATTAATTGTGCACATATGAGAAAAATAAATGTTTAAGTGAGCTAATATTAGTTAATGTAAATTAATATATCAAATATATAATTATACATTAAATCATTAAATCAACACTTGATTTAATAATCCGGTTATATCTCATATGACTGACTAATATTATTTGTATCATTATATCGAATCAACACTTGATTCGATAAGCCGGCTATATCGCATATAACCGACCGATACAGTATCGGTCTATCGAATCAACATTTGATTCGATAACCTGGCTATATCATATATAACCGATCGATACTTTATATCGCCAGAATAGAATACGGTATCACATACACGTATTAATCTCGGTCCTGCACATATCACATATGTGTTCCTACTTCGTTTTGCCTGAGCCAGTGAAACCTCTGTGTAGGACTCCAAAGATTCATCAATACGCCGGCAGTAGGTGATGATCACATCAAGCACCCACAAGCCGTCAGCAGTACTAGCTGGACGTAACGACTACCCGGGTATTGAACGATCAGAAGATCAGCAGGCAATCCCGCTCCAACTCCTGCAAAAGCCTGTCAGTAACACTACAGTACAGTCCGGTCTCTTCGTCTAATATGTCGCATATCATCGCCTGGGGGTGGTAAAACGTCAGACCCCAATAGCCTGATAAGTCATGCCGATGCAAGGTCCATAACGGTTCGCGAAACTACAGATAACACTTACCAGTAAATCTCAGCAACCATGGCCAGGGATTTCCTGTTATGGCCAATCGAGCATAGCGCAACATCAACTCCCAATACCAGGAGAGACGAATCCCCTCCTATCGCTCATTGACTCCATGTGACTCGGGACTGTACACAAAAACCACCTTTTTGCACGATCTCTTGACCGTGGTATAGGGGAAATCAGAGCACAGTGGGAATCATACGAGACTCTATGACGATCTCGGGTCGACAGACTAACCTGTACAGGTGTCACCAGAGAACTGCTATCTGACGATAGGCATAATACCATCTAGGAGTTCTCGGCGAGTCCGTTCAGTGTACCCAGTCTCCACTAAGCACCCGTACACCATCTTTAATGTCAAACACCAATGGATGTGGGATCATCCATCGCCCATCATATGGGTCAAGATGCGTATACGCTAGTCTACTCTGAAGCATCGATGCCCTGTCTCGATACTCCCTCGACTAGGAACAATTATAGGGTGTACTTGTGGACTACCCCTGGCCCCACTAGTATGATCTCCATCATAGTCCTGGGTGTCAAGTACACATCCTAAAGGGCTTTGTCAACATGTGAGAGCAAGACAACATCAAGTATACAAGTCAACATGTTAAGACAAAGAGCAACCAGATAGCATACTATTATATCGATCAAGAAAGTCCTCCCTATATATGTCCAAGCATCTACTACAGTATACATTCTATGTACTGTAATGGCTTCTAGGGCATACATACAACTAACAATCTCCCACTTGCATTAAGGCCATTTGTCGCAGTAGCACATACTTAACAATATAGCAGTGGTTGTAGTCTCACATACTCAACCATCCCAAAATCTCTCAAATTGTATTTGGGAAAGCAGGCCTTGGTGAGTGGATCCGCCGTGTTAATCTCAAAATCTACTCTCCTTATCTCGATCCATTGGAGATCAACCATCTCCGTGATCAGGTGATACTAGTCTCAGAATATGTTTGGATCGCTGATGGGACTGGTGTTTCTAGGAGAAAGCCACAACTCTATTGTTGTCACAATAACAGTTATTGGACGCTCAATGGTAGAAACCTTGCTCATCTCATGAACAAGTAATGTCCAGACAAACTTTTTGGTAGCATCGTTGGCAGCAATGTATTCGTCCTTTATCGTCTAGTATGCCACGGTATCTAGCTTGGAAATCTTCCAATCATACCGTCCCTCTACCGAGGTAAATACAATGCCTGTGACTGACTTTCAGTCGAACTTATCACTCTGGAAGCTGGAACCAAGAACTTTCTTTTAGTGCTTCTCAAGTACTTAAGAATGTCCTCCACAGCTTTCCAGTTATTCTCCCAAGATCCGATTGATTCCTGATCACTACACCTAGTAAGTCATCTATATCTGGTCTGGTATATAGTATCGCATACGTGATAGAGCCTACTGCCGAAGCATAGGGTATCTCTTGCACGTGAGTGATCCATGAGTAAGTGGGCGAACCACCACGCTTAGAATCCTCCATACTAAACCTCTTTAGTATGGTGTTAATGTACCTGGATTTGGGACACTCCCAACATCCATATAGATCTATCACCATAGATCATAATCCACAAGATATAGTAGGTATCATTGTAACACCTTAGGATGTGATTAGTAGCTAATTATATTTTAATAAATGGTTTTTAATAAAAAGTTTACCAAATTTATTTTCAAATAATTTATCAAATTTAATGAAAATTTTGTTAGAATTTTCCTAGGCTTGCACACACATGCGCATGTAAATTAGGGCTTAATTGGGGTTAAACCATGATTAGCAACCATGGTGGGTTAACCTATTTTAATTAAGTTATTTGATTTTGGGTTTTAATTTAGTATGGTTGTTTTTTTAAAAATGGAAAAAAAGATTTGAAATTTCTTTTGTGTTGACTTGGTGAGAGAGAGAGAAGGAATGGGCTTCATGGCATAAGCCATGCCTTCATTAATGAAGAGAGAGAGGGGTTGTATAGTGTGCTGTCATTCTTTGCCTCTCATTTTTCTCACACTTCTCTCATTCTCTCACTCACACACACACACAACCACTAGCAGCTGCAGCAACAACAGCAGAAGAAGCAACAGCAGTAGAAGAAGCAGCAACAACAGCAACAACAGCAACAACATGGAGCAGCAGCAGCAACAGAAGCAGTAGAAGCTCCAGCAGCAGCCCCCAGCAACTGTAGCAGCTCTTCTCTTCCTCTTCTCCTTCCTCCTGCTTCCTAGGGTCGAGAGTAAGATATAAAATCTGAGCTCAATTCCTTTTGCTAAACTTATGTTAGAATTAGCTTCGGTTAGTGATAAAAGTGAGTTTTTGTGCTAAATATAGTGATTAGTATGGACTTTTGGTTAAGTGATGTTAGTGATGGTTAGACTAACTTAGTTAAGTGTTATTAGGGTCACTTCAACCTAGTTAAACCCCAGATTTCACTAAAATACCATAGGGTTTCTTTTTGTGCAAAATTTATCGTTTTAAAGTGAAATTTTAGGTTTCTGTGATCTGCTTGTGACCCGGCTCCTTCAGAGAAAAATTGAGTTAACTGGAGCATTCTTGATAGACCTTGATCACACCACCAGAGCACGAACCCCAGAAACCTAACCCAGGTCACCGTTTTATTCATTCTGGCCGCAAATTGCGGCCAGAAAGAGGACTTAGGGGTTAGGGTTTTGGCTAGAGGAGTCTGCTGTATTATTAGGGCCTGTGGTATGTGCAATTTTATAAGTTTTCACCTATGTCAAAATCTGTGACCATATATCGTTTTTCTAATACGTTTAGTTTGCGCGATACGCGCGATACGTGAGCGGGTTCTGTGTTCCAGCGTATCGCGGCGTGTCGGGGTAGTTTTAGACGCGTATACACACGATATAGCATATCGGACACACGCTCGTTTAGTTCGCGACGCGAGTTTCTCGTTTGATTTCGATATCGCGTTTTGCGAGATATTTGCTTATGTGGATTTTCCTTGTGTGAAGTCTAGGTTCGCAGGCGGGTACGTCACACGCCGCAAAGAAAGGGAAGCAAGTGGTCGGCAACGTATAGCACGCGACCAAGTGAGTAGATTTAACATCTACGAGGAAATCGCCCGTATGGCGTTAAGCGTCAGGGCGTGATAGGATATTTAGTTGTAGATGTTTATACGTACTATTGTAGCATACCACTCTTGTTGCATATAGAAATGGTAGATATAGAACACTGCACTGTCACTAATGGTTCAAGCTGCACGAGCACTATTTGTATGTACCACTCACACTGTTAGTGATTGCCATGACACTTGCACTATAGGATTGCTACGAATTATATATCGTCTGATTTCCGCATCATTGATGATTGCCATGACTTGTTGTATATTCACATTAGTGCATACCTTCATTGATATATCACTACTTGCGCACATGCACACTGTATATTCATACCAGTGCACACATATATTGATATCTTCATACTTGCGCACATGCACACTGTATATACATACCAGTGCACACATATATTGATATCTTCATACTTGCGCACATGCACACTGTATATCCATACCAGTGCACACATATATTGATATCTTCATACTTGCGCACATGTACACTGTATATTCACATTAGTGCATACCTTCATTGATATATCACTATTTGCGCTCATGCACACTGTATATTCATACCAGTGCACACATATATTGATATCATCACACTTGCGCACATGCATACTGTATATTTGCACACATATATTGATATCTTCATACTTGCGCACATGCACACTGTATATTCATATCAGTGCACACAGATATTGATATCTTCATACTTGCGTACATGCACACTGTATATTCATACCAGTGCACACACATATTGATATCTTCATATTTGCGCACATGCACACTCATGTTCACGTATATATATATCCATTTGCACATCCATACCTACATACATACATATGTTACATATATGGATGATATTAACTTGATTTCAAGAAAATAGGGACCGTATGAGATATTTTCAAAACTGGATTCTTTTAAAAGAGCGGTTTTCCTATTTTACTCTTGGTGTCATACGACACATTGCATGGATTTATGTATTGAGTTTTGGATTCATATGATTTCTGGATTTGAGAACCGAGGTAATTCTTTTAAGAAAATACGCACTGTTTTAAACCCCGGCTTCTCTTGATATGATATTTTAGTGCATCCACCATGAGTTTTCTCGGTTCCAGAAAGCTTGTGTGAGTATACCCGATTCGAGGAGCGATAGGCACCGATTGCAGGTACATAGTGGACCCGGTATGGTACCCCGGGACAAGAAGACTCGTATTACTAGACGGTGAGCCCGGCGGAGGGACTACTATTTATCGGTGATTGGTTGGACCTGGCGGTTATCCGGAGGATACTGACCAGAGCTGAGAGATAGATACGGGCCAACCCATACTGACGGGGCCCGATACTTGAGGATTTGCGTGCCGATGCTAGACACGATGATTTCATGATATTTTTGTGTGCCGATGCTAGGCACTCACGATTCTATGAGATTTACAGGATTTGAGGGCCGATGAGGATGACGGAGCCTGAGTTTTACTGGGATTTGGGTGTATTGATGGACACTGATTATTTTCCACGTTGACCTTCCGTGTAGATGTTATTTATTCCCATTCTCAGCATTCAGTATTATAAATCTCATCCTGTATCTGTAGTACCTGATAGAGTACACATGCTATGCACGATTATTGCATACCCTACTCACACTATATAGATATTATTAGATTGCATTTGCTATGCACGATTATTGCATACATTGCTCATCCTATATAGATGTTATTAGATTGCATTTGCTATGCAAGATTATTGCATACCCTGCTCACCATATATAGATGTTATTAGATTGCATTTGCTATGCACGACTATTGCATACCCTGCTCACCCTATATAGATGTTATTAGATTGCATTTGCTATGGACGACTACTGCATACCCTTCTCACCCTATATAGATGTTATTAGATTGCATTCTCTATGCACGATTATTGCATACCCTGTTTATCGTATAGAGATGTTATTAGATCACACTTTTTGCATGATTATTACTCATCTAGCTCATCATATATAGATGTTATCTGTTGGCATAGGTTAGAGTATCGTAGCACGTGCATACTCGCGATTACCTTTATATATTATCTACTATTCACGAGTTGGCAACTCACCCCCGTTGTGCCACAATGTTTACAGGTTGCCCCTCAGCGTAGTCACGGCAGGCTGCTTTCTTGCATCTTTTGATACAGATACCACTGCAGTTGGTGCGTTAGCCCTTTTGCTGATAGGTGGGTTTTGTGCGGTATCTGTTTATTTTCCAGTTGTATACACTGTTGTATCTAGTACTCTCCATCTATTTTCATGTATTGACTTAGAGACCAGTTGTGAGGACGATGTATATTATTCTGTACTCTGGTGTCGAGCTCGTTGTGAGCCGACTTTATTTATGCAGTTTTATATTTCATATTGTCTTCACTTATTTTTGTTCATTCTTCGCTACGGCGTCGTATTTTTTTTATCGTGGTGATTGTTTCCGCCGTTGGGCATGATTGCTCCTATTTGGGATGCTTTATTCTTATTGTATATCATTTTACTCATATATTGTCTTGTACCCGATTTCGGGGCTAGTTTTTACAAAGGAAATGCTGCCAAAATTTTTAAGATAATAACTTGAACTTTAAAGAATTTTTCTAAATTACTTAAGGTTTTCTAAACGTTTTAACAAATGTTTCTATTAAATGTTTTAAACACTCAATATTTTTACTGGTTTTGATTTCTGGGTTTCGGCTTACTTAGTCGCGTTACGCCTGTAGACGTTACGTAGTTAAGTGCCGGTCACGGGCCAAACTTTGGGTCGTGATAAAGTTGGTATCAGAGCGTAGGTTTTACCTTCGGAGTGTAGGATGACCCTGGTATGATAGAGTAGGTAACTAAAGCAGAGTGGCGTAGCATGCGTATGTTCCGCAGCATACTCACGACACGGTACTCCGCCTAAGCGACCTTAGGACTTATTGATTGGAATTCCTTCTTGATTGTGTACATTTCTGTGATTCGATTTCCATATCCTTATTGAATCCTACTTCTTTTCAGCCATTATGCCGCCAAAGACTACGAGGACGCAGAGAGCAGCCGCGAAAACCGAGATTCGAGTTGACTCGTCCGAAATGAGGACTGATCCGGGTAGTACACCCGTTGTACCAGAGCAGACCGTTCCTCTTCCGACAGACCAGAT
Organism: Agapanthus africanus; assembly: GCA_030015575.1. Lineage (NCBI taxonomy): Eukaryota > Viridiplantae > Streptophyta > Magnoliopsida > Asparagales > Amaryllidaceae > Agapanthus > Agapanthus africanus. The sequence continues at coordinate 769,209,303 of JASDDO010000019.1, read as the reverse complement.
CGCTATGCTAGTGTCCGATATGCAGGATTTGCGCCAGATGATAGGATCGTTGATTGAGGCTAGTCGAACGCCGCGACAGGAGGTTGTCACCACTGTTACCCAGTTGTTCCTTGCGATCAGCATTCAGCATTCCGTCACCTACATAACACCTGTAGATGCAGCCCCAGTTTACGAGACACGTCTTCTAGAGACTTTGAGAGTTCCGAAACAGTAGAGGAATCGTACTAGTGTACCAACCCAGAGACAGAGGCTTAGTCGTCGAGACAGATTTCATGACCGTCGCGTGAGTAGCAAAGGTTTAGGATGAGGACAGTCGTTCGGCTCTCATCCCCAGGAGGGTCAGCAGTCAACGCGTGGATGTTTTCGATGCGAAAGCCTTCAACACTTCGTCAGACATTGTTCCTTAGCACCACGTCAGGGTCATATTCTGAGACGTCATGGATGCAGAGGGTTCGCTCAGAGGGGTCAGTCTAGCAGAGGAGGAGTTCGGCCTATTGCGGGTAGAGGGCAGACACGAGAGTTTGCCTCTACTCATCGGGACGCGAGAGCGTCTAATGCAGAGTTTTCAGGTATCCTTAATTTGTATGTTCTTTTGATATATTTGTTTGTTTTTCACACTTGTGCCATGGTTGGGAAGAGAGTCGTGTTAGGTAGATCAGCCGTTTGTTGTGTTAACTTCTGTCAGCGATTCTTTTGTTGTGCGATACGTAATTCGGTCGTGTGCCAACCGGATAGGAGATAGTGATTCGTCTGTCGTTTTGATCCTTCTAGAGATGTTGGATTTGGCGTTCTCCTTGGCATGGACTGGTTAGCTACGTGCTAGGCGTTTGTGGACTACTGTGAGGAAACAGTGAGGTTTTGTTTTCCCCGGCGAGTCAGTTCTTGTTGTGCAGGTGGATAGTTGTGTCGCCTCTCACAGCTTGAATTCAGCCTTTTTCGCTGGTCGGCTTTTGAGGAGATGTCGTGGATTCTTGACGTTCATTCGTAATACCATAGCCACAGTTGGTTTGTTGGACCGGTTTTCTTTCGTGCGAGAGTTTTCCGACATTGTTCCAGATGAGCCGGCGAAGCTTAAGGAGCTCAAGGATCTGCTGCAAAGTTATGGTTGTGGGGAGTTTCGCGCGTCTGAGTGTTTCACATTAGGAAACTCCTATTTCGGTTCATCAAGGAGAAAGACGACAAATTGAGGTTGTGTATTGATGGATCGTCAATTAAACCGGCTTACGGTGCGGATAGGTATCCTTTACCTCGCATTGACGATTTCTTCGATCAACTCCAGAGTGCGAGACATTTTCTAAGTTTGTTTGGGATTAGGTCATCATTGTTGCGGGTTCGGAGTGATGACATTCCAAAGACTGCCTTGTGCGTGCTACGGGCTTTGTGTGTATTGGTGTGTCATTGGATTCACCAATGCCCTAGCAGCATTCGTAGATGTGATGAACCGGATTTCTTTAGGCCGTTCCTCGACCAGTTATTGTTGTGTTATTTACGACATTCTGGTCTATTTAATGTGTCTTGAGGGACAGGAGTAGCACTTGAGAATTTGTTTTGCAGATACTGGGAGAGCCCAGCGGTTTGCTAGATTCTCGGAGTTTTCCTTCAGGCTTGTTTGTATTGACTCCTAAGTCTTGTAGTTACGGGAGATGGTTTTGTATGGTTCCGAGAAAGATCGTGGCCGTACAGCTTAGGCCCAGACTTGTGAGTAGGACGGAGGTCCGCAGATTTTTGGGCTTAGCAGGTTTTTACCGCCGTTTCGTGTAGGATTGCTAGTGTAGTGCTGCACCGTTGACTGAATTGACTGGAATGGAGGTTTCTTTTCTTTGAACTGAGGCATGTGTGTGGAGTTTCGGCAGTTGAAGATTCGGTTAACAACTGCATCAGTTCTTTCTTTGCTTTTTGGTTCGGATGACTTTGTGGTTTAACTGTGATGTTTCGTGAGTGGGGCTCAAGTGTGTACTGAGGAGACACTATGGAGTTATCGCTTTTGCTTCCCTACATTTGGAGGAAGTACGAGAAGGATATCCCACTCATGATCTGGAGATGGCCGCGGTGGTTTTGCGTTGGAGATTTGGAGACATTACTTGTTCGAGAGTCGTGTCAGATTTTCACGGACCACCAGAGCTAAATGTACATCTTCCTGCAGCGGATTTTGATTGTTGTGATAGTCCTCTGCAGATTTACAGTTCTTGTGCGATCGTTAAGTACAGCTTAAGTTCGTCTCTACTGAGGGGACAGCTTACTCATGTCCGCGCCCGACCACTTTTCTTTAATCGCGTTCGCGAGACACTGCCCGCCTACGCTCGTTCGTCAGAGATACTTGAGCCTATTCGGCTGGGTAATGATTCGGAGTCCTTGATTTGTGACAAGGGTGTGCTAAGTTTAGGGACACATTTATGTACCTGATATTATTGGGTAGAGACGTGAAATCCTAGAGCAAGCACATCGGTCAACTCTCTGTACTCATTCAAGTTCCACCAACATTTAATACGACTTGTGAGATAGTTACGGATGAGCAGGGATGTAAAGAGAAGTCTTGGGTTTCGTTTCAAGGTGTATGTCTTGTTGTGTGCTTTGGCTTGAGCAACTGAGACCGGCTGGAGAGTTGCAACCTTTAACCGTTCCCAAGTGGGAATGGGAGCAGGTCTCCGCGAATTTCGTTATGCTGTCTACCTAGGTTTAGTCAGGGTGTGACTCCATTCGGATGCTTGTCATCCGGTTATACTCAGTTTGCTCAGTTGTTCTTTGTTAAGTTTGTATGTACGTATTAATTGTTGTCGGCAGTTGAGGATCGTCACTCGCCATTGTTAGGGTTCTCCTTCAATAGCTGTTATCAGGAGACATTCCAATTGACAACCTTTAGGTTTAGGGGTTAGGTCGTGTCGATCACCAGTCTGTTTTTCTGACTCTGCGTTGTAGGATTTTTAGACCCCAGCTAGTCTAGAAACTTCGGAGATGATCCAGTTGTTTTAGGTCAGGATAAGAATTGTCCATTTCGGACAGAGGTCATATGCCGACCGAGATGGTCGCAGATTCGAGTTCGCAGTGGCAGATCATGTATTCCTAAGGATTTTTTCCGATAAATGACATGTTGAGTTTTCGGAAGCTTATCCCAGGATTGTAAGTCGTTTTAAGATCCTTAAAGCGAGTTAGTTACATTGCCTTTAATTTGGCACTTTCGCCCAGATTATTGAGTATTCACCCCGTATTTTTTTGTTTCGATACTTTGGAATTACCTTCATGACCTTTCTCACATAATTCAGCACCAGACCATTTAGCTCGAGCGCGATCTTTCGTTCACCGAGCAGCCAGTCGTGATATTAGACCGGCAGGTGAAGAAACTTCGATCGAAGGTCTTGAGATCACTTGGGAGGCCGAGGGCGAGATGCAAAAGAAATTCCCTCATCTCTTTGAAGGTATGCGTAGCTTTATATTTTTAAATTCGGGGACGAATTTCTTTAAGGGGGGAAGATTGTAACACCTTAGGATGTGATTAGTGGCTAATTATATTTTAATAAATGGTTTTTAATAAAAAGTTTACCAAATTGATTTTGAAATAATTTATCAAATTTAATGAAAATTTTATTAGAATTTTCCTAGGCTTGCACACACATGTGCATGTAAATTAGGGCTTAATTGGGGTTAAACCATGATTTGCAACCATAGTGGGTTAACCCATTTTAATTAAGTTATTTGGTTTTGGGTTTTAATTTAGTATGGTTGTTTTCTTTAAAAATGGAAAAAAAGATTTGAAATTTCTTTTGTGTTGACTTGGTGAGAGAGGGAGAGGGAATGGGCTTCATGGCATGAGCCATGCCTTCATTAATGAAGAGAGAGGGGGGGTTGACTAGTGTGCTATCATTCTTTGCCTCTCATTTTTCTCACACTTCTCTCATTCTCTCACTCACACACACACACAACCACTAGCAGCTGTAGCAGCAACAGCAGAAGAAGCAGCAGCAGCAGAAGAAGCAGCAACAAGCAGCAACAACAGCAACAGCATGGAGCAGCAGCAGCAACAGAAGCAGTAGCAGCTCCAGCAGCATCAGCAGCAGCCCCCAGCAACTGTAGCAGCTCTTCTCTTCCTCTTCTCCTTCCTCCTGCTTCCTAGGGTCGAGAGTGAGGTATAAAATCTGAGCTCAATTCCTTTTGCTAAACTTATGTGTAGAATTAGCTTCGGTTAGTGATAAAAGTGAGTTTTTGTGCTAAATATAGTGATTAGTATGGACTTTTGGTTAAATGATGTTAGTGATGGTTAGACTAACTTAGTTAAGTGTTATTAGGGTCACTTAAACCCAGTTAAACCCCAGATTTCACTAAAATACCATAGGGCTTCTTTTTGTGCAAAATTTATCGTTTTAAAGTGAAATTTTAGGTTTCTGTGATCTGCTTGTGACCCGGCTCCTTCAGAGAAAAATTGAGTTAACCGGAGCATTCTTGATAGACCTTGATCACACCACCAGAGCACGAACCCCAGACACCCAACCCAGGCCGCTGTTTTATTCATTCTGGACACAAATTGCGACCAGACAGGGGACTTAGGGGTTAGGGTTTTGGCTAGAGGAGTCTGCTGTATTTTTAGGGTCTGTGATATGTGCAATTTTTTAAGTTTTCACCTGTGTCAAAATCTGAGACCATATATCATTTTTCTAATACGTTTAGTTTGCGCGATACATGAGTGAGTTTTGTGTTCCAGCGTATCGCGGCGTGTCGGGGTAGTTTTAGACCCGTATATACACGATCTAGCATATCGGATACACGCGCGTTTAGTTCGCGACGCGAGTTTCTCGTTTGATTTCGATATCGCGTTTTGCGAGATATTTGCTTATGTGGATTTTCCTTGTGTGAATTCTAGATTCGCAGGCGGGTACGTCGGATGCCGCAAAGAAGGGGAAGCAAGTGGTCGGCTACGTGTAGCACGCGACCAAGTGAGTAGATTTAACATCTACGGGGAAATCGCCCGTATGGCGTTAAGCGTCAGGGTGTGATAGGATATTTAGTCGTAGATGTTTATACGGACTATTGTAGCATACCTCCCTTGTTGCATATAGAATTGTAGATATAGAACACTGCACTGTCACTAACGGTTCAAGCTGCACGAGCACTATTTGTATGTTACACTCACACCGTTAGTGATTTCCATGACACTTGCACTATAGAATTGCTACGAATTATATATCGTCTTGATTTCCTCATCACTGATGATTGCCATGACTTGTTGTATATTCACATTAGTGCATACCTTCATTGATATATCACTATTTGCGCACATTCACACTGTATATTCATACCAGTACACACATATACTGATATACTCATACTTGCGCACATGCACACTGTATATTCATACCAGTGCACACATATATTGATATTTTCATACTTGCGCACATGCACACTGTATATTCATACCAGTGCACACATATATTGATATGTTCATACTTGCGCACATGTACACTGTATATTCACATTAGTGCATACCTTCATTGATATATCACTACTTGCGAACATGCACACTGTATATTCATACCAGTGCACACATATATTGATATCTTCACACTTGCGCACATGCACACTGTATATTCATACCAGTGCACACATATATTGATATCTTCATACTTGCGCACATGCACACTGTATATTCATACCAGTGTACACATATATTGATATCTTCATACTTCGCACATGCACACTGTATATTCATACCAGTGCACGCAGATATTGATATCTTCATACTTGCGCTCATGCACACTGTATATTCATACCAGTGCACACATATATTGATATCTTCATACTTGCACACATGCACACTCATATTCGCGTATATATATCTATTTGCACATCCATACCTACATACATGCATATGTTACATACATGGATGATATTAACTTGATTTCAAGAAAATAGGGACCGCATGAGATATTTTCAAACCTGGATTCTTTTAAAAGAGCGGTTTTCCCTTTTTACTCTTAGTGCCATATGACACATTGCATGGATTTACGCATTGCGTTTTAGATTCATATGATTTCTGGATTTGAGAACCGAGGTAATTCTTTTAAGAAAATACGCACTGTTTTAAAAACCCGGTTTCTCTTGATATGATATTTCAGTGCGTCCACCATGAGTTTTCTCGGTTCCAGGGAGCTTGTGTGAGTATACCCGACTCGAGGAGCCGTAGGCACCGATTGCGGGTACATGGTGGACCCGGTATGGTACCCCGGGGCAAGAAGACTCGTATTACTAGACGGTGAGCCCGGCGGAGGGACTACTACCTACCGGTGATTGGTTGGACCTGGCGGTTATCCGGAGGATACTGACAAGAGCTGAGAGATGGATACGGGCCAACCCATACTGACGGGGCCCGATACTTGAGGATTTGTGTGTCGATGATAGACACGATGATTTCATGATATTTTTGTGTGCCGATACTAGGCACTCACGATTCTATGAGATTTACAGGATTTGAGGGCCGATGTGGATGATGGAGCCTGAGTTTTACTGGGATTTGGGTGTATTGATGGACACCGATTATTTTCCACGTTGACCTTCCGTGTAGATGTTATTTATTCCCATGCTCAGCATTCAGTATTATACATCTCATCCTGTATCTGTAATACCTGATAGAGTACACATGCTATGCACGATTATTACATACCCTGCTCACCCTATATAGATGTTATTTGGTTGCATTTGCTATGCACGATTATTGCATTCCTTGCTCACCCTATATAGATGTTATTAGATTGTATTTGCTATGCACGATTATTGCATACCCTGCTCACCCTATATAGATATTATTAGATTGCATTGCTATGCACGACTATTGCATACCCTGCTCACCCTATATAGATGTTATTAGATTGCATTCACTATGCACGATTATTGCATACCCTGCTTATCATATAGAGATGTTATTAGATCGCACTTGTTGCATGATTATTGCTCATCTAGCTCATCATATATAGATGTTATCTGTTGGCATAGGTTAGAATATCGCAGCACATGCATACTCACGATTACCTTTATATGTTATCTACTATTCACGAGTTGGCAACTCACCCCCGTTGTGCCACAGTGTTTGCAGGTTGCCCCTCAGCATAGTCGCGGCAGGCTACTTTCTTGCATCTTTTGATACAGGTACCACTGCAGTTGGCGCTTTAGCCCTTTTGCTGATAGGTGGGTTTTGTGCGGTATCTGTTTATTTTCCAGTTGTATACACTGTTATATCTAGTACTCTCCATCTACTTTCATGTATTGACTTAGAGACCAGTTCTGAGGACGATGTGTATTATTTTGTACTCTGGTGTCGAGCCCGTTGTGAGCCGACTTTATTTATGCAGTTTTATATTTCATGTTGTCTTCACTTATTTTTGTTCATTCTTCGCTACGGCGTCATATTTTTTTTTTATCGTGGTGATTGTTTCCATCATTGGGCATGATTGCTCCCATTTGGGATGCTATATTCTTATTGTATATCATTTTACTCATATATTGTCTTGTACCCGATTTCGGGGCTAGTTTTTACAAAGGAAATGCTGCCAAAATTTTTAAGATAATAACTTGAACTTTAAATTTTTTTTCTAAATTACTTAATGTTTTCTAAACGTTTTAACAAATGTTTCTATTAAATGTTTTAAACACTCAATACTTTTGCTGGTTTTGATTTCTGGGTTTCGGTTTACTTAGTCGCGTTACGCCTGTAAACGTTACGTGGTTAAGTGCCGGTCACGGGCTAAATTTTGGGTTGTGACAATCATCCAGATCTTATATTAAGAATCCTCGTGATAAGAGTAGCTTGACCGATTGTAGCATAGGAAACAGTTTCCTATCATGAGTAAGTCATCTACATACAATACGTGAAAGACAACCTTACTCTCTACAACCTTCTTGTATGTACAAGGTTCATCTACCTTTTTGATAAAGTCAAACACTTTGAATGCCACATCAAAACAGATATTCCATCTCCGCGATGCTTGCATTGATCCTGATGGACTTAAGCATAGCTTTGAAAGTCTCAACTTTTCCATCTACACCAAAAATCTTCTCAAGATCCATTTGCTCCCAATGAGTTTTACAGGTGCAACATGCAAAGTCATATTTTGTTGGTATACATGGATTCCATCTTTGATCGCATAGCATCCAGCCATTTCATAGAGTCCCCGCTCGTGATGGCCTGCCTGAACTTAGTTGGGCCATCATCTTCCATGATGCAATCATTGCTCTCACTGTCACCGAGAAGACCGTAGTATCTCTCAAGTGGATGAGGAACCCTACCGGATTCGTGGAGAGGCTGAGGTTCATTTGAGACTATTGAATCCTTTGGTTTCACCAAATCTTCAGCTGTCAGTTTGTGAGGCCGGAACTCCTTCCAGTTCTACCTCATGACCACTAATTTCTTCATAAGAAATTCCTTTTCTAAAAAGGTGGCATGTTGAGAAACAAAACAGCTTTTGCTCCTCAGAGTGGTAGAAGATATTCCCTCACAAATGTTTAGGATATCCTAACAAACTTATACAGAACTGACCTTGCCTCGAGGTTATCCGGATTCTGTTTTTCAACATAGGCCAGACAACCCCATATCTTAACTCATTTAAGATATGGTCTCTTCCTATTTCATATCTTATATGGAGTGGTAGGCACTGATTTGGATGGAACCCCATTCAATAGGTATGCAGCTTCTCAAGTGCATAACCCCAATAGGAAACAGGTAACTCAGCAATACTCATCATAGAGCGTGCCATATCTCATAGGGTGTGATACCTCCACCCCGATACACCATTGTGCTATGGTGTATACGAAGGAGTAAGCTGAGAGAGAATCCCATTCACCTTTTAGAAAATCCAGGAATTTCATGCTCAAGTATTTTCCTCCTCGATCACATCGAAGGACTTTAATACTTCTACCCGTTTGGTTTTTCATCTTTAAGCTTATATTCCTTGAATTTCTCAAAAATTTCAGACTTGTGTTTAAACAGGAACATATGTCCGAATCCTAAGAGATAGTCGATGAATATAATGAAATACGAAGAACCAAGCCTGGCATTTGTAGACATAGGACGTATACATCATCATGTATGCGTCCCAAGAGTTCAATAACTTTTTCTCTGTTTCCAGTAAACGGAGTATTGGTCATTTTACCTTTGAGACAAGACAGGCAAGTATCATAAGATGAAAATTCGAATGAATTCTAATATTCATCGTTATGTAACTTAGCTGGTTGTGTTGCATTGATATGACCTAGTTTACAATACCTCAAGAAGGATTCGTTCATTTCTGAACCACTCCTCTTGTGTGTGTTCTATACACTTTGAACTGTGGTTTTGATTTAGAACGTATATGCTATTATATATCGTGCCTGATTGAATCAACTCTTGATTCAGGAAAATGTTCACAACATTATCCTCCAATACAGAATTACATCCTTCTTTAACTTAATAAAGAAACCGATGTAATGTTGTATATCAGGTTCGGTATGTAATAACATTCATTCAGAATCAATGTATTAATACAAGGTAATATTTGCCAACTGATTTGGCTGCAATAATTGCACCATTCTCTAACACTTAGAGATATATCACCCATTCTCAGTTCTCTACCTATCTGTAGCCCATGTGGCATATTACATATGCGGGATCATGATCCGGTATCACATACCAAGGACGTTGAGGATACTGAAAAACCGTTCTTGGTAACGAACACACCTGAAGAAGATGCATCATCATGCTCTTTTTTCGATTGGGTGGCATAGGAATCCGGATATTCCCCTATTTCCTGCTCGGATTTATAACAATTATAAGATAGAGCGGAACCGACGTTCCCTAGCACACTATAATAAGAAGGTTCGGTCAATGCATCCATATTATTATCTTGATTAAGGCGTGATATAGTCGCTACCAGGAGAGAGAGAAGGAAATACTCTGCGTGCGCTCTTTGTAAGATTAGATTGGTTATTATTTTATCTAATCAGGATGGCTCCCACTGTTTTATCAAATATTCTTTCAAACCCTAAAAGGTAAGACTAGCCGGGATTAATTACACCCTATAAGTTCGCCAATCTTTCGGCCAGGCCAGTGTCGGTACTTTGAGGGTGGTTCCCCGTGCTTTCGCACGAACCTAATTAAAATAAAGCTCGTTTTCCCAAGGGTGTAACCCTGTTAACACCTTTCTAGACACCTACTTGATCGGCTAATTGTAATGTGCAACTCTCCCAGGAGTAACTCTTGTAAGTCCACGCTGCCCACCCCGGTGCTTGCGGGGAGGCGGAAAACGGAATAAAAATCGGATTTTTATGAGCTTAGGCAACATGGACTAGAGCTAGAAGGATCTTTGCTAAACAAAAACTTGCTAAAGCTAACTAGAAACTAGCTAAGTGCTAGAAAGGTTATACCTTTGGTATTTATGTCCTTCTCTCCTTGCTCCTTGGAGTAGTGGAAGGAGGTCACCTTGTCGTCTTCTCCCGTCAAAAAAAGATCCACCTGAAAGCCTCAACCTTTGGCTTCAACTCCAAACTAGAAGTAACTAGGGTGCAAGAAGTGCTAGTCCTTGAACCCTAGATGAGAGTAAAGATGATCAAGAGAGAGTTTTTCTCAAGCTCACGTGTTTCTCAACACATGAGAGGGAGAGAGCTTGAGGGAGAGGAAGAACAAGAGAGAGAAAGGATATGATAGAATGAGAGAATAATATGAAGCATTCTCTCATATATGTGAATTATTGTAATTAGATAATTAGTGAGATAATTGTCATGGCTAAATCAAGACATGACCATTATCATTTCATTTTTAATGCAAATTGCAAGGATCAAAGAGCATCTTCCAAATGAAATGATGATGGTCAAAGTGTCAACAAGGTCAACAAGTCAAGGTGGGTCAAATGGTCAACAACCATAACCATGCACAATTATTAAACTAATATCAATTAACAATAATACACACAAAAGCATTAGGGTTAATAAAATGACAATAGTCATTAACCCTAATCAAAGTCCTCTCCCTCAATCTCAAGCAACCGTGCATACGCACCCGCATTCGTGATCCGAGGAACACGAATACAATGAGAAAAACCAATCCCAAATCATATACTAGGATCCGGCTTAAACCAAAACCCGCTAGTATAAACTGTCCGGACAGCAAACGTGCACAAGTGCGCGAATGTGAACGAACCCTGTCGCAAAACCATGCGACCTCTACTCATTTTGCCTAAAGGCGAATAGCTCTCTATGTGGGACTCTAAAGACTCGACACTACGCTGGCAGTGGGTTTAACCACAGACCGCAAGCGGCACTAGCTGTACGTAACGGTCCCCAGGTAGATGTCGATAAGAAGACTGACGAGGTGAACCCCATCCGAACTCCTACTGAGCCTGTATGTGACAATCTCCGTACAGTCCGGTCTGTTCGTCTGATACATCGCATGGCGGGGCTAGGGGGCGGTGAACGTCAGTCCCCTAACAGCGGTACAAGTCGTGTCGGAGTGTAGCCCAGAACACCCTGAGATAAAACTGGAAACCTACCAGTATATCTCGCTTGCCCTGGCCAGGGACTACTCGTGTAATGGCTCTCCTGCACACAGCGCGATGTCAACCCCCAATACCGGGAGAGACGAACCCTGTCTAACCGTCACTGCCTCCAAGTGCTTCGGGACTGCACCCAAAAACTACCTGTTTGCACGACTCCTTTGAGCCGTGGTAGGGTAGTAATCAAAGTGCAGTGGGAACACACTCGAGGCGAAGTGACAGTGTCAAGTCAGCGGACTAAGCTGTACTCATGTCACCTGGGAACTGATAACTGACGATAGGTATAATACCAACCAACAGTTCCCGACGAGTCCTGTCCAGTGTACTCGTAACCTAACGAGCACCCGCATACTATCTCAAGTACGACGTACTGACGGCTGTGGGATAGACCGTCTCCCATGCTGGGATGAGAAACGCATACGCTAGTCTACTCCGGAGTATCGATGCCCTGTCTCGATAGTCCAACGACTAGGGACCTGTATAAGGATGTGCTTATAGATTACCCAGCTCCCACGAGTGCGAGCGCCATCACAACGGTGGTAATCAAGCAAAGATCCTGAGGGCTCTACTAATATGTATATCTGCAATATGCTAAAAGAAACACATGCACATATTAAAGCAGAGACAAACCAAGTAGCATACTACCATTTCGAGCAAGATTGTATATACAACTGTGAATATCCCAAGCTTCCATCAAGTAATATACAAACTAGTATGATACAGTAATGGCCTCTAGGGCATATACACTAACAATCTCCCACTTGCACTAAGGCCATGTACTGGCGTATCGAAGACCTATCATCTCGATCAGCCGCTCGAACTGAGTCTGGGGCAAGGCCTTGGTGAATGGATCTGCAGTGTTATCCTCTGATGCAACTCTCCGGACCTCGATCTCCTGGCGATCTACGATCTCCCTGATCAGGTGATACCGCCTTAAGATGTGTCTGGATTTCTGATGGGACCTGGGTTCCTTCGCTAAAGCTATAGCCCCGTTGTTGTCGCAATACAGAGGTATTGGGTCAACAATGGACGGAACCACCTGAAGTTCTCTCAAGAACTTCCTCATCCAGACAGCTTCTTTTGCGGCATCTGATGCAGCGATGTATTCCGCTTCCATAGTCGAGTCAGCAACGGTTTCCTGTTTGGAGCTCTTCCAACACACCGCCCCTCCATTGAGGGTAAAGACAAAACCCGACATGGACTTGGAATCATCCTTGTCACTCTGGAAGCTGGAGTCAGCAAAGGCCTCAATCTACAGGTCTTTTCCGCCATACACCAAGAACATCTTCTTAGTCCTTCTCAGGTACTTGAGAATGTTCTTTACTGCTATCCAATGTTTCTCCCCAGGGTTTGACTGATACCTGCTTATCACACTCAGTGCATAAGCCACATCCGGTCTGGTACACAACATCGCATACATTATAGAGCCTACCGCAGAAGCGTAGGGTATAATAGACATGCGATCTCTCTCCAAATCAGTCTTGGGAGACATCTCTTTGGAGAGGGTGATCCCGTGACAAGCCGGTAGATTACCGCGCTTGGAATCTTCCATACTGAATCTCTTCAGTAAGGTGTCGATGTACCTGGACTGCGAAAGTCCTAATATCCTCTTGGATCTGTCACGGTAGATCCGGATACCCAGAATGTATGAGGCATCACCCAGGTCTTTCATGGAGAACCTGTGTGACAAGAACCCCTTGACAGATTGTAGCATAGGAATGTCATTTCCTATTAAGAGAATGTCATCCACGTATAAAACGAGGAATACCACAGTTCTCGCTACAAATCTACAATAGATGCATGGTTCATCTGGATTTTTGATAAAGCCAAATTCCTTGACCGTCTCATCAAAACAGATGTTCCAACTCCGCGATGCCTGCTTTAGTCCATAAATGGACTTAAGCAACTTGCACACCTTTCCGCTGCTCCCACTCTGAATGAAACCCTCCGGCTGATCCATATAGACACACTCCTCTAAATGTCCATTTAGAAAAGCTGTCTTTACGTCCATCTGCCAAATCTCATAATCGTGGAAGGCAGCAATGGCAAGAAGGATCCGAATGGATTTCAGCATAGCTACTGGAGAAAAGGTTTCGTCATAGTCCAAACCAGGTCGCTGACGAAAACCCTTTGCTACCAGTCTAGCTTTATAGGTCTCAACCTGTCCATCTACACCAATCTTCCTTTTGAAGATCCACTTGCATCCTACGGGTTTTACCCCATCTGGAGCAATATCCAACGTCCATACTTTGTTGGTGTACATGGACTCCATTTCGGTCCGTATTGCATCCAGCCATTTTACCGAGTCGATGCTCTGAATGGCTTGCTGGAAGCTAGTAGGCTCATCAAAGTCTATGATGCAATCCTCTCTATCCCCGTCAATGAGAAAACCGTAGTATCTCTCGGGCGGATGAGACTGCCTACTACTCCTGCGGAGTGGCGTGGGAATGTCCTGATCTTTCGAACCCTCTGGTTCAACCAAGCTTTCAGTAATAGCTCGTGGTTCTGGAATTTCTTCCAGTTCTATTGCGCTCCCACTTAATTCTTTTTCTATGAACTGGTGTTTTAGAAAGCGGGCATGGCGAGAAACAAGGACTTTTTGTTCCTCTTCGCAATAGAAGTAATATCCCTTGGAGCTCTTTGGATATCCCACAAACTTGCACTGTACTGAGCGTGCCTCGAGCTTGTCCGCATGCTGCTTTTTTACAAAAGCTGGACATCCCCATGTCTTAATGTGATTAAGATAGTGTCTCTTCCTACACCACATCTGATATGATGTAGTAGGCACAGTCTTAGTTGGAACTCGGTTTAAAAGGTATGCAGCTGATTCTAGCGCATATCCCCAGAACGATCGCGACAACTCAGCATTACTCATCATGGACCGTACCATATCCAATAGGGTTCGGTTCCGTCTCTCCGATACACCGTTATGTTGCGGAGTGAATGGAGGAGTAAGCTGAGAGAGAATTCCATTCTCTTTTAGGTAACCCAGGAACTCGGCACTCAAGTATTCACCACCTCGATCAGATCTCAGTGCCTTGATACTTTTGCCTGTTTGTTTTTCTACTTCATTCTTATATTCCTGGAATTTTTCAAAAGCCTCGGATTTATGTTTCATTAAGAAGACATAACCATACCTTGAAAAGTCATCCGTAAAAGTAATGAAGTAAGAATAACCGCTTCGCGCATGTGTAGACATTGGACCGCACACGTCGCTGTGTACGAGTCCCAGGAGCTCGCTCGCTCTTACTCCGTGTCCAGTGAACGGAGTCTTTGTCATCTTTCCCTTGAGACAGAATTGACAAGTTGCATGCGATTGATATTCGAACGAATCCAAATATCCATCTGCATGTAACTTAGTCAACCTTCTCTCATTGATGTGACCCAGTCTACAATGCCATAAGAAAGTTTTATCGATTTTTGGAGACTTTCTTTTGTGTGTATTCTGGACATTGAAAATCTGTGGCTGGTTTAATACGTATATACCGTTGTTCAATGTACCTGACCCAATCAAAACTTGATTAAGGTGAATGTTCACTACATTACTTACAAATGCAAATTCATAACCTTCTTTAGACAATAAAGATACAGAAATGATATTACAGGTTGCATTTGGTACATAATAACAACTACGCAGAACCAAAAAATGTCCATCCGACAATCCCAGGTGATAGTCCCCCACGGCCTCAGCATCCATGCTAGCACCGTTTGCAACTCTAAGGGTCATGTCACCTGCCTTCAAAACTCTACGCTTTCTCAACGCCTGCAAAGAATTACAGATATGAGATCCTGATCCGGTATCCAATACCCAGGATGTAGAGTTTATTGATAGACAGTTTTCAATAACATACACACCTGAAGCTGAAGCCGCAACTCGCTTCAAATCCTGTGTTCTGGCCTTCCAAGCCTTGCAATCCTGTTTCCAGTGACTACTTTTGTGACAATAGAAGTATTCTTCCTTCCCCACTAGCTTCCCCGCTATCTTTGTTGCTTTTCCTTTTCCCTTCGTATCCACTTTACCGACACCGCCTCTTGGTTTGGCGGGGGCTTTCTTTTTCTTGCCTTTGGCTTTCGCCCTGGACCTAGAAGAGGAAGATCCTCCTACAAACAAAGTGGATGTCTCCCTACCCTTCTGTAGGGTGCCCTCAGCAGTCCTCAACATGTTCAGAAGTTCGGAGAGTTCAACCTCCTTTCCTTGCATGTTGAAGTTAAGAATGAACTGGGCGTAAGTGGAAGGAAGGGACTGGAGAATCAAATCAGTATAGAGTTCATTCTCCAACGTGGTCCCAAGGTCCGCGAGCTCCTCAATATAGCCAATCATCTTAAGCATGTGTTCCGCTACCGATGATCCGATGGCCAACCTTGCCGAAAAAAGCTTCTTTGACACTTCGTATCTTGCGATACGAGACTGCTCTCCATACAGTTCTTTTGTATGGAGAAATATGGACTCAAGGTCCATATTCTCATGCCTCCTCTGATGTTCGTTGTCCATCGAGGCTAGTACGAGGCATCTGGCCTTCGCGCAATCTATTTCCCAGGTCTTGTAGATTTCCCTATCTACGACACTGGTTTTGGGACCTGGGACAGGGGGAGCTTTGGTGGTAAGGACATACCCCAACTTGTCATAAGTGATTGCCATCTTGACATTCCTGAGCCAATCATTGTAGTTTGGCCCTGTCAATATGTTTTTATCTAGTAATAACTTAAGTCCGGTCATCTTGAATGGTCGCTGCAATTAGGAGAGAGAAAAGAAACACTTTAGCATGATGCTCTTGCAAGTTTAGAGTGGTTTTTAATTTGTCTAAACTGGATGGCTCCCACTGTCTCTCGAATCCCTTCTCAAACCGTAAAGAAAGGATTAGTCAGGATCAATCTCACCGTACAATACTTGCTTAACCGTTCAGCCAGGCCAGTGTCGGTACTTCGAGGGAGGTTTTCCAACACTTTCGTGAAGTTCCTTAATTAAGTAACCTCTTTTCCCTGTGGGCGTAGCCCTGCTAACACCTTTCTAGACACCTACTAAGTTTATAGCATTGATCGTTAAGTGAGAGTTTTCCTAAGGAGTAGCATATACTCACAGTAGGATCGGGATCCAAATATCATCGCGTGATAAAACCGAAGGAATCCTACCAGAATTATCACACTCCAAATGGTATGCAGCGCTAGCAAGTTTCAGTACTTATGAAACTCCCGATGTGGATTTTTGCCCCATGCTCTTATGACCTTGACTTTGGCCAAAATATCATAAGTCACATGTCAAGTTCTACCCGTCATTCTCCTGGTTAATTTGGACCCACCCGTACCTACCCTTGACTTTGGCCAAAATGGCAGCACAACTGTCCCAAACCAACGCATCTATCTATGCTGCACATGAATACCCAATAGCTACCGATCACTATGCCTTGACTTTGGCCAAAATACATAGCTTGAATACTTTTTGACCATTCATGTGGAATGACGGAGGGCTACGAATGGTTTTGGCGAAACCGTGAACGTAGTGAACTTGATTTAATCGATGGAACGAGATAGCTTTTAAAAGGATTGGTTCAAGCTCCGCGTTTAAAAGTTTAGTTTTGAAAAGAACCGAGTGGTTTTCAAAGTGTTCCAATCGACTTTTACTTGGTTTATTTTCTTGCATTAGTTCTTTTAATGCGTCCCATCATTTAATCCTACCATTGCAGAAAACAA
Organism: Agapanthus africanus; assembly: GCA_030015575.1. NCBI lineage: Eukaryota > Viridiplantae > Streptophyta > Magnoliopsida > Asparagales > Amaryllidaceae > Agapanthus > Agapanthus africanus. The sequence continues at coordinate 769,192,111 of JASDDO010000019.1, read as the reverse complement.
CCAAAATATGACGTACGCTTATGCCATTCGCATTCGCCACGGGGCCCCGTCATCACCCGTTAGGTTACTTAACTAACGATAGAGCGGGGGCTGGGCTAGCGCGGCTGTAAAACATAAGCAACGCCTAAATAGTTATCATATATAAATATATAGCAATGATAGACATTACAGATCACAGATGAATACATTGGATATACTAGGAATCTGCAATCCGTTCGAGCCTGCAACGAAAAGCGGATTACACGGTCACGGTGAATAGCCAATACCCCACCCAAGACCCCTACGGATGCGGCAAACTACCCGCCAAGTACCCGAAGCGAAGCAACCTCCCTCACCACCGTGAGTAGGCCACTCGGCACTTCGAGATACCCGGTAGTTTGTGCACCCCCTCCATGGGTCTGTCCTAGGAGCAAAAACAGTAAAAAGAATTATACAATGACGGCTACAACCCCGACCCGGTTGTGCGGCCAAACAAATAATATTATTACATCAATTTACATCTTACAATGAATGAAAGAAAAGACAACACTCATCTCACATCCACCCCGGCTATTCATCCGCGACAATCCAACCCATTCATATACACATACCAATATCAAACACAGATCACAGATATGTATAACCCCGACTAATCGACATATAGCGATTAGCCGACGTTCAATACATACAAACATCACAGATATAACCGTCATAGTCAAAGTGTAGTGAAGTTCGGAAAAAATATGGATTTATAGGCCCCCAAAAATAAATTTCTATTCTGGAAAATCTGGGCACATATAAACCATCTTAAAAATCCTAAAACCAAGCCGTAAGAAAACTGCACCAAACTCGACTCAGTGAAGAGTCCAAACGGCGGCGGTTCCGCGGCAATAGCTTGCTATTGCCGCGGAAACGCGGCGGTTTAGACGAATCACTGGACCGGGTTTGGTGGTTTTCTTTAAAAAACCCTGAGACGATTTTTAGTGTATAACAAATTTTGTTTTGACCAGAAAAATTTTTAACAGAAACTAGGGTTTTTGAAAACTCGGTTTTTGGATTTTTCGGTTTCGAACTTCGTTACACTTCACTACCTAGCTAGTTTAAGTTTAGTTAGTCTCTGATACCACTGTAAGTCCACGCTGCCCACCCCGGTGCTTGCGGGTAGGTGGAAAACGGAATAAAAATCGGATTTTTATGAGCTTAGGCAACATGGACTAGAGCTAGAAGGATCTTTACTAAACAAAAACTTGCTAAAGCTAACTAGAAACTAGCTAAGTGCTAGAAAGGTTATACCTTTGGTCTTTATGTCCTTCTCTCCTTGCTCCTTGGAGTAGTGGAAGGAGGTCACCTTGTCGTCTTCTCCCGTCAAAGAAAGATCCACCTGAAAGCCTCAACCTTTGGCTTCAACTCGAAGCTAGAAGTAACTAGGGTGCAAGAAGTGCTAGTCCTTGAACCCTAGATGAGAGTAAAGATGATCAAGAGAGAGTTTTTCTCAAGCTCACGTGTTTCTCAACACATGAGAGGGAGAGAGCTTGAGGGAGAGGAAGAACAAGAGAGAGAAAGGATATGATAGAATGAGAGAATAATATGAAGCATTCTCTCATATATGTGAATTATTGTAATTAGATAATTAGTGAGATAATTGTCATGGCTAAATCAAGACATGACCATTATCATTTCATTTTTAATGCAAATTGCAAGGATCAAAGAGCATCTTCCAAATGAAATGATGATGGTCAAAGTGTCAACAAGGTCAACAAGTCAAGGTGGGTCAAATGGTCAACAACCATAACCATGCACAATTATTAAACTAATATCAATTAACAATAATACACACAAAAGCATTAGGGTTAATAAAATGACAATAGTCATTAACCCTAATCAAAGTCCTCTCCCTCAATCTCAAGCAACCGTGTATACGCACCCGCATTCGTGATCCGAGGAACACGAATACAATGAGAAAAACCAATCCCAAATCATATACTAGGATCCGGCTTAAACCAAAGCCCGCTAGTATAAACTGTCCGGACAGCAAACGTGCACAAGTGCGCGAATGTGAACGAGCCCTGTCGCAAAACCATGCGACCTCTACTCATTTTGCCTAAAGGCGAATAGCTCTCTGTATGGGACTCTAAAGACTCGACACTACGCTGGCAGTGGGTTTAACCACAGACCGCAAGCGGCACTAGCTGTACGTAACGGTCCCCAGGTAGATGTCGATAAGAAGACTGACGAGGTGAACCCCATCCGAACTCCTACTGAGCCTGTATGTGACAATCTCCGTACAGTCCGGTCTGTTCGTCTGATACATCGCATGGCGGGCCTAGGAGGCGGTGAACGTCAGTCCCCTAACAGCGGTACAAGTCGTGTCGGAGTGTAGCCCAGAACACCCTGAGATAACACTGGAAACCTACCAGTATATCTCGCTTGCCCTGGCCAGGGACTACTCGTGTAATGGCTCTCCTGCACACAGCGCGATGTCAACCCCCAATACCGGGAGAGACGAATCCTGTCTAACCGTCACTGCCTCCAAGTGCTTCGGGACTGCACCCAAAATCTACCTGTTTGCACGACTCCTTTGAGCCGTGGTAGGGTAGTAATCAAAGTTCAGTGGGAACACACTCGAGGCGAAGTGACAGTGTCAAGTTAGCGGACTAAGCTGTACTCATGTCACCTGGGAACTGATAACTGACGATAGGTATAATACCAACCAACAGTTCCCGACGAGTCCTGTCCAGTGTACTCGTAACCTAACGAGCACCCGCATACTATCTTAAGTATGACGTACTGACGGCTGTGGGACAGACCGTCTCCCACGCTGGGATGAGAAGCGCATACGCTAGTCTACTCTGGAGTATCGATGCCCTGTCTCGATAGTCCAACGACTAGGGACCTGTATTAGGATGTGCTTATAGATTACCCAGCTCCTACGAGTGCGAGCGCCATCACAACGCTGGTAATCAAGCAAAGATCCTAAGGGCTCTACTAATATGTATATCTGCAATATGCTAAAAGAAACACATGCACATATTAAAGCAGAGACAAACCAAGTAGCATACTACCATTTCGAGCAAGATTGTATATACAACTGTGAATATCCCAAGCTTCCATCAAGTAATATACAAACTAGTATGATACAGTAATGGCCTCTAGGGCATATACACTAACAACTCTTACTTGTAGTGGGTATCGGGATCCAACCATCTCATAGAATGTATGCAATCTCATTGCAAATTTCAACACTTCAAATTCCCGATAATATTTTTGCCCCTAACCTCCTATGACCTTGACAAAGGCCAACAATCCATAGGATGCTAGTCAAGTTCAACCCGTCATTTCCTGATTGAATTAAACCCACCCGCACGACCCTTGACAAAGGTTAACAAAGTCGTACGACTACCCTAATCCAATCACATCATATGCTTATGCAGATAAGCACTAATCAGCTACCGCACACTACGCTTTGACAGAGGTCAACAAACGCAGCACGAATACTAACTATTACTTATCTGAAATGACGGAGGGATACGACAGGTTTTTAAGAAAACCCTTTGCATAATGAACTTGATATCATTGTAGAATCGAGTGATTTTGAAAAGGAGTGTTTTTTAGGCTTTTACTAGTTTTGTTAAAGAGGTCACTCCCAGTAAGGGATCTCGGCTCTTCCCTTATCGAATGAGGTGCAGGATATTTCACAAATATCACTATGCAAAGAAAAAACTATAGAAGCAATCAAAAGACAATCCGAGTTTGTAGCATCTGCTAGTTTCTCTAAAGAGGCCACTCCCGGTGAAGGGATACCGGCTCTTTCCTTATCGAATAAGGTGCTGGATATTCTACAAGGAATACCGCTATGCAAAGCAAGAACTAGAGCTACCAGTTTTTAAAACAAGTTTCTACAACATCTTTAGGTTTCTTTTTCTTTCATTAATCTCATTAATGAAGTCCCAATAATTTTGCTTCCCAAGCATCACATATGAAACGAAAGCATCAATATTATATATATATATATAATATAAGCATTCGTCTCAGAATAAGCAGTGATCACATCACAGATATCAGCAGCAAAAGAATATATATGAAATATTGGATATACTAGGAATTCCGTGTTTTAATTTAAGCCAGTATAAAACACGGATTCCACGGTTGCGATGAATAGCCAAACCCACATCCCTATACCCCTATGAGAGCGGCAAGCAACCCTACTAATTCTAGAGTTAGGAGACCCGGTCTCGACTCCTCGAGATGGTTTCCCACTGGACTCTAGAACCCGGTTACTTGTGCTCGCCGCCTTGGGTCTATCCTAATGCGGAAAGGTAAATAATATACGACATCATCCTCAACTTGGAAGTGCCCCAATAAAAGAATATTATATACAATCTTTTACATGAATGAAAATGAACTCCTCTCATCTCACATAAAACCCCCGGCTATTCAAACACGACGATCCAATATAACATACCACAGCAACATATAACATCACATGTCATCAACGTAAATAAATATGTGTATCCCAGTTGTCGTTGACATATAGCACCGAAACCGGCGATACACCACATATTACATTTACGGTCGCAGAAAAGAAAGTGAAAAACTACAACAGTTGGAATCCGCAACCTCCTTAGACATCATAAACCCAATGTATCACATACTTTGGATTTCATGCCCAACAAATGAACTCCTTAGACATCACATGCCTAACAATTATAAACCTCGCATTTTAGTCTCGATATTGAAAACACTTTTCAATAACTTGTCGGGTAATTCAACAAGATTCCCGATAACCTGATCGAATGCTCGTCGGAAACTTTAGTAGATGGCCGCACCCCCGATGCCGTCGATGAAGTGCACCAAGGCGGAACACCGCTGCCGTGAGCACCCGAACAGATGCTTTTGACAACGGGGTTCTCCTACAGTCACTTAGTCGGGGCTATAGGGCGTGGCTATCTAGTAAGGTTACCCGGCGAGTATCCGCGTACACTACGTAATTGCGACGGACTTTTGATCACATCAAAATCCCGTGGCAACCGATCAAATGAGACTAAATTGCTAGATTTATAAAATTAAAACTAGTTATCTCATAACTAATTATGTGGATTCCAAATATTGTATCACAATCAAAGATAGTAAGACGAAGTTAAACTTTTCTATCGAATAAACAAGAACCCAAAATTTCCCAATAAGCTCAACACTTGAGCGGAGTTCAAAAAGTACCCAGAAACTGCCACAGCTCTTATGAACCGGCCGTAGAAGGGTCAACCAATGCCCCACATGTGGCACCGCTGAAATACCATAAATCCTAGGGTTTGGTGGTGGTTCTGATGGTCACATAATCGAGTTAAGCTTTCGTTCTTCTAGAGGGTCCACAGAATCACTTGCAACATTTTCTGAAAATTTTAAACTCGGAAAAAGTCCAACACTTGGAAAATTTCCAGCGGGGAAAAACTGGGTTATTGATATCCGTTCAAACCTTTTAACATCGTCTAAATAGCCCGAATACTTTTTAGAATTACGACTGTGAAACACTCCGAATTTCTTTTGCAGAAAGTTAACATCACATGCAAATTTAGCAAAAACAAACAACACCTGAAATATCAAAACCCAGATACTGGAACACGGGAAAAATTTTAGGGGTAGCGCTCGGTTTTTGGCCGATATGGGGGGTATATGGCCGACCACTTTTTCTCCAAAATGGCTCAAATTTTGCCAGTGTTCATGTTATATCAACATTCTGCAGTTGTTTGAAAAAATTTTGACAACATTAAAAATCGACAGAAACCGCAGTTTTGTAGTTTCAAGTTTCAGAGCAGTTTCGGTTTCGTAATCTAACAAACATCGTTTAAAATTCTAGCTTGGCTCTGATACCACTGTAGGGTTACCTAGGATGGCAGCAAGGTTTTGGGAGGCAACTTCCATACCGTTTTTAAATTTTTTGCCGTTCTAAGTAACTCTAAGATAGAATCTTTAACTAGAAATTTAAACAAACAAGCAATGTTAACAACTTAACATCTAAATGAATGAGGAATACAACCTTTGTAGACCGGTCCTTCACTTCAATAGCTTCGTGTAGTAGTCCCTTCGCTGCGATGAAATGATCTTGCGGACTCTTGAATGGCTCCATGAAGTCTTCGAGGCCGAAGATGATCTACGTCGAGGAGACACTAACCCAAGCTACCCTCTTCACTAATGTGGGATTAGTGAAGCTAACACCCTATACTAAAATGCTAATCTAGTAGAGGATGATGAAGTAGGATTTTTGCTCACTTTGGAATTAATTTTCTCACTAGGGTTTCTCACTTGATCAAGAGCTAGAGAGCTCTTGAGGTTTTGAAGAGGAAGATGAAGAGAGATAATGTTGTGAGAGAGAATGGAAACCATGGGTGAGAAAATATCTAATATGTCTCATGTAGAGACTTAACCATGAGTTAAGATAATGGTTGGGTTAACAAAATATCTAGTATAAAAACAAAACTAGTGGACTAGTCAATGGGTCTCTAAGCTTCTCAAAGTTTCATGACATGTGACCATTATCCAATTAATAATTGATTTATACTAAATAAATAAACCCTACATTATCTTTATCATAGTGTAAGTCTCATACACCCATGTAGCTTGTATCATCAAACATGACACAAAATAAAACACAATTAATATATATCACATATATATTAAGTGTGCACATGTGAGAAAAATAAATGTTTAAGTGAGCTAATATTAGTTAATGTAAATTAATATATCAAATATATAATTATACATTAAATCATTAAATCAACACTTGATTTAATAATCCGGTTATATCTCATATGACCGACTAATATTATTTGTATCATTATATCGAATCAACACTTGATTCGATAACCCGGCTATATCGCATACAACCGACCGATACAGTATCAACCTATCGAATCAACATTTGATTCGATAACCCGGCTATATCACATATAACCGATCGATACTTTATATCGCGAGAATAGAATACGGTATCACATACACGTATTAATCTCGGTCCCGCACACATCATATATGTGCTCCTACTTCGTTTTGCCCGAGCCAGTGAAACATCTGTGTAGGACTCTAAAGACTTGTCAATACGCCGGCAGTAGGTGTTGATCACATCAAGCACCCACAAGCCGTCAACGGTACTAGCTGGACGTAACGGCTACCCGGGTATTGAACGATCAGAAGATCAGCAAGCAAGCCCGCTCCAACTCCTGCAAAAGCCTGTCAGTAACACTACCGTACAGTCCGGTCTCTTCGTCTGATATGTCGCATATCATCGCCTGGGGGTGGTAAAACATCAGACCCCAATAGCCTGATAAGTCATGCCGATGCAAGGTCCATAACGGTTCGAGAAACTACTAATAACACTTACCGGTAAATCTCAGCAACCCTGGTCAGGGATTTCCTGTTATGCCCAATCGAGCATAGCGCAACATCAACTCCCAATACCGAGAGAGACGAATCCCCTCCTATCGCTCATTGCCTCTATGTGACTCTGGACTGTACCCAAAAACCACCTTTTTGCACGATCTCTTGACCGTGGTATGGTGGAAATCAAATCACAGTGGGAATCACACGAGACTCTATGACGATCTCGGGTCGACAGACTAACTTGTACCAGTGTCACCAGAAAACTGCTATCTGATGATAGGTATAATACCATCTAAGAGTTCTCGGCGAGTCCGTTCAGTGTACCCAGTCTCCACTAAGCACCCGTACACCATCTTTGATGTCAAACACCAATGGATGTGGGATCATCCATCGCCCATCATATAGGTCAAGATGCGTATATGTTAGTCTACTCTGGAGAATCGATGCCCTGTCTCAATACTCCCTCGACTAGGAACAATTATAGGGTGTACTTATGGACTACCCCTGGCCCCAGTAGTATGATCTCCATCATAGTCCTGGGTATCAAGTACACATCCTAAAGGGCTTTATCAACATGTGAGAGCAAGACAACATCACGTATACAAGTCAACATGTTAAGATAAAGAGCAACCAGATAGCATACTATCATATCGATCAAGAAAGTCCTCCCTATATATGTCCAAGCATCCACTACAGTATACATCCCATGTACTATAATGGCCTCTAGGGCATACATACTACTAACAAAAACATGCATCATGGAGCTAGAACATCTGTTTTGATGTAGCAGTCAAAGAGTTTGACTTCATCAAAAACGTAGATGAACCATGTATATATAAAAAGGTAGTAGAGAGTAAGGTTTCTTACTCGTATTCTACGTAGATGACATACTCTTGATAGGAAATGATGTTCCTGTGCTGCACTAGGTCAAACTCTTTCTATTACAAAAGTTCTCCATGAAAGATCTGGGTGATGCCTCCTACATCCTGGGGATAAAGATCTATAGAGATAGATCTAAAAGGATGTTGGGAATGTCCCATTTCAGGTACATAGACACCATACTAAAGAGGTTTAGTATGGAAAATTCTAAGTGTGGTAACTTACCCGCTTATTCAGGAATCACTCTCTTTAAAAAGATGTCTCCCAAGACTGATTTGGAGAGGGCTCGCATGAACGTGATACCCTATACTTCTGCAGTTGGGTCTATCATGTACGCAATGTTATGTACCAGACCGGATATAGCTTACACACTTAGTGTGGTAAGTAGGTATTAATCAGACCCAGGGGAGAAGTACTGGATAGCTGTGAAGAACATTCTTAAGCACTTGAGAAGGACTAAAGAGATGTTCTTGGTGTATGGTAACGGAGAACTCCAAGTGGAGTCCTTTACCGATTCGAGCTTTAAGAGTGATAAGGATGACAGCAAGTCTGTCTCGGGTTTTGTCTTCACCCACAATGGAGGGGCGGTGTGTTGGAAGAGTTCCAAGCAAGATACCATTGCAAACTCGACGATGGAGCCTGAATATATCGCTGCTAACAATGCTGCTAAAGAGGCTGTCTGGATGAAGAATTTCATTAATGAACTTGGTGTGGTTTCATCCATTGAGAATCCAATACCCTTGTATTGTGATAACAATGGAGCTGTGGCTTTAGCCAAGAAACCTCGGTCCCATCAGTGATCCAAACATATACTGAGGCGGTATCACCTGATCTGGGAGATAGTTGATCGTCGGAAGATCGAGGTCAGGAGAGTAGACACAAAGGACAACACAGCGGATCCACTCACTAAGGTCCTTCCCTAAACGCAGTTTGAGAGACATTTAGGATGTTGGGTATGTGATACTACAACAACTGGCCTTAGTACAAGTGGGAGATTGTTAGGAATATGTATGCCCAGAGGCCATTATTGTATATTATAGTGGATGCTTGGACATATATATATATATATATATATATATATATATATATATATGACTTTCTTGCTCGACATGATATCATGCTATCTGGTTGCTCTTTATCTTAGCATGTACACTTATTTTAGTTTACTGTCTCTTTGATACATGTTGATAAAGCCCTTAGGATGTAGGCTTGACTACTAGGACTATGATGCAGATCATACTAGTGGGGCTTGTGTAGTCCATAAGCACGTCCTTAACAGTTCCTAGTCGAAGTAATATCGAGACAGGGCATTGATATTCCCGAGTAGACTAGTGTGTATGTTTCTTGGCCCTGTATGGGGCGATGGTTGATCCCATAACCATTGGTGTTTGACACCAAAGATTGTACACAAGTGCTCATTAGAGAATGGGTACACCGAACAGGACTCGCCGAGAACTCCTAGTTGGTACCATACCTATTGTCAGATAGCAATTCTCTGGTGACACTTGTATAGATTAGTCTGTAGACCCGAGATCGTCATGGTGTCTTGTGTGGTTCCCACTGTGATTTGATTTTCTTCCTACCACGGCTCAAATGAGTCGTGCAAACAGGTGGATTTTGGGTACAATCCCGAGTCACATGAAGGCAGTGAGCGATAGGAGGGGTTTCGTCTCTCCCGGTATTGGGAGTTGATGTTGCGCTATGCTCTATTGGATATAACACCAAGTCCTTGGCCAGGGCTGATGAGATTTACTGATAAGTGTTATCAGTCGTTTCTCGAAAGGTTATAAGCCACACATCAGCATGACTTATCGAGTTAGTGGGGTCTGATGATTCCACCCCCAGACTCGATATGCGACATATCAGACGAAGAGACCGGACTGTACGATAAGTGTTGCTTATAGGCTCTACGGGAATTTGGATAAGTTTTCTTGTTGATCTTCTATTCGTTCAATACCTGGGTAGCCGTTAAGTCCAGCTAGTACCGCTGATGGCTTATGGGTATCTGATCTGATCATTACCTACTGCTGGCGTATTAACGAGTCTTTTGAGTCCCACATAGAGATTTCCTTGCTCAAGCGAAACGAAGTAGGACACGTATGGAGATATGTACTTGAGCTTGATTAAATACGAGTAAATGATACCGTATTCTAATCTACCGATATTTGATATAACCGGATTATTGAATCAAGTGTTGATCAATAATTTTATTTATATATATATATATATATGTTAATATATTTGATATTAGCTGGGTATATATGATATAACCGGATTATTGAATCAAGTGTTCATTTAATAATTTGATATATATATATATATATATTAACTAATATTAAATATTAGCCGGTTATATATGATACGGATAATCGAATCAAGTGTTGATTTAATGTTATGATAGACACACACAGATATATATATTTATGATATTAGCTAGTTATATATGATATAACAGGATTATTGAATCAAGTGTTAATTTAATAATTCGATATATATATATATATATATATATTAACTAATATTAAATATTAGCCGGTTATATATGATATAACCAGATAATTGAATCAAGTGTTGATTTAATGTTATGGTAGACATATATATATATATATATATATATATATATGAGAATAATGGAGGAAAGTGGCCATAGGAGGGAATTTCCTCCTATGGCGTCGAAAAAACACACCGTCCATCGTGTTTTCCGACGATCGGAATGCATCATTTTCATCGTTATCATCTAAGATGTAAGTACACCAAATTTCATGTTATTCTACAACGTTTTCACCATTGATTTAGCAACATAAAAAGTTCTATTGTCGGTAAACCGTTAATTTTGAACCTACTGATTCAACGGTGAAAAGGCTGTAGAATCATATGAAATTTGGTGTATCCACATCTTAGATGATAACGATGAAGATGATACATTTCGATCGTCGGAAAACACGATGGAGGGTGTGTTTTTTCGATGCCATATGAGGAAATTGTAGGGGTTGTCTCGCACCATGCCTAGGGTTTGGGTTGCATCACACATGCTATAATAAAAATTTAGGGGGTGCTAAACAAAACCAACCATGAATTGAACTAGAAAATTAGGGTAACAAGAACTAGTATCACATACTATCAAGTGTCTAACACTAAGAGGTGAGTAATACAACCTTTCTAGACCTCCTTTTGTGACTCCTTGGATCAACTTGGTGTTTAGACCGGTCCGCTTGAGTTCTTCGAAGTCCACGACGATCCACCATGGTGTCCCTTTGCACAAGCTCCTAGCTTCACTTGAACTTAATAGAAGTGGAGCAAAAAACCTACAATAGTGGGGTAGTCTAATATAGATTGGTGATGTGGGTTTGGATCTCACTTAAAAACCTTTTCTTTTTATGTTCTTCATTCACTTGAAAAAGCTAGAGAGCTTGAATGAGGAAGAAGACGGAGATAATGGCTAAACTTAACTCAAGTGAGAATAAACATAATCAAGAGAGAGGGGGGGTTATCTCATCCCAAACCATGGTTACAAAATATCTAGATATTTTGATACTTGAGTTAAGCAAAACAATAGGCAACAAAAACCATGGGAAATGAAACCATGGTTTTGACTTTAGTCAACACAAAAGAAGAGTGTAGAAAGTCAACCATGATTTTATTCCCATTTTGTTTTTCTCAATAATCAAAATACATAAATATGTTACAATGTGAGTCTTGCATTGCCATCACCAATGTATCATCAACCATGACACATGAATGTTTGCATGTGTGCATCCATATCAACATATACATACACTCATGCATGCATCATAAAGAAATAGGTTTTAATAAATGAGCTAATGGACTTAATATTAAATCAACACTTGATTTAATAACCCGGTCATATCACATACGACCCGTCCAATAGTAAATTCCCAATTAAAATATGGTATCATATACACGTATTTAATCGAGCTCCCGCTCATATCCCATATGCACCCCACATCTTTTCGCCTGAACTAGGAAACCCCTTTTTGGGACTCTAAGACTCGTCAATACGCTAGCAGGAGGCAGTGATCATATCACATACCCACAAACCGTCAGCGACACAAGTTGTACGTAACGGCTCCCAGGTATTGAGCGATCAGAAGAAACACAAGCGAACCTGTCAAAACTCCCGTCGAGCCAACTGGCAACACTTATCGTACAGTCCGGTCTCTTAGTCATATATGTTGCATATAGAGTCTAGGGATGGTATCGTCGACCCCAATAACTAAATAAGCCATGCCGATATATGGCTCATAACAGATCGAGAAACTATTGATAATAGTTATCAGTAAATCTCATCAGCCCTGGCCAGGGGCTTCCTGATATAGCAAATCGAGCATAGCGCAACATCAACCCCCAATACCGGAATAGAAAAAACCCCTCCTATCTCTCATTGCCTCTATGTGCCTTGGGACTGTACCCAAAGTCCACCTGTTTGCACGACTCAGTAGAGCCGTGGTAGGGTGGAGATCAAAGTACAGTGGGAGGACATACAAGACTCTATGATGATCTCGGGTCTACAGACTAACTTGTACCAGTGTCACCTAAGAACTGCTATCCGACGATAGATATAATACTACACAGGAGTTCTCGGCGAGTCCGTTCAGTATACCCAGTCTCCACTGAGCACCCGTATACAGTCTTTGGTGTCACCACACCAATGGATATGGGATCATCCATCGCCCATCATATGGGTCAAGTAACGTATACGCAAGTCTACTCTGGAATATCGATGTCCTATCTCGATACACCCACGACTAGGAACATTTCAAGGATATGCTTATAAACTATACATGTCCCACTAGTATGATCTACATCATAATCCCAGTAGTCAAGCAAATATCCTAAGGGCTTTATCAACATGTACCAATTGAGTAATAAGCATGATCAAGTGAACATGTCAAGATAAAGAGCAACCAGATAGCATACTATCATGTCGATCAAGAATATCCTCTGAATATATATATACACATACTGATACATCCACTATCATATAATGGCATCTATGGCATACATATATCCAGTAATCTCCCACTTGCATTAAGGCCAATTATTAGCGTATCTCATACCCAACATCTCAAAAATTCGCTCATGTTGCGGCAGAGGGAGGGCCTTGGTGAGTAGATTCGTGGTGTTATTCTTTTTATCTACTCTCTGAATCTCGATCTCGCGGCGATCAACTATCTCCCGGATCAGATGATATCGCCTTAGGATGTGTCTGGATCGCTGATGGGACCTAGGCTCTTTGGCCAACGCCATAGCCCCATTATTATTACAATACAATGGTATTGGATCAATATTGGTTGGAACTACTACTAGCTCCAAGATGGACTTCCTCATCCAGACGGCTTCTTTGGCAGCATCATTTGCAGCAATATACTCAGCTTCCATCATGGAGTCTGCAAGGTATCCTGTTTGGAAATCTTCCAACATACCGTCCCTCCATTGAGGGTAAATACAAACCCTAAGATAGATTTTTTGTCATCCTTATCACTCTGGAAGCTCGAATCGGTAAAGGCTTTCATTTGGAGATCTCCGTTACCATACACCAAGAACATTTATTTCGTCCTTCACAAGTACTTAAGAATGTTCTTCACAGTTGTCCAGTGATTCTCCTCTGGGTTGGATTGATACCTGCTTACTATACACAGTGCATAAGATACATCAGGGCGTGTACATAACATCGCATACATTATACTGAAGCCTAGGGTATATTTCTCATGCGGGCTCTCTCTTCATCAGTCTTTGGGCAAAAGTCCTTGGAGAGAGTGACTCTATGACAAGCAGGTAAGGCACCTGATTGATTGTATGGATTGTGTTTTAAAAGATATATGTTTAATCAAAACCAAAGAATTTGTAACCGCAATCAATAACGGTGTCGATGTAGCTCGTTAATGAGAACGGATCGTCCACTGAGATGCGAGGATTTATTCGATTTTGCTTTAGATGAACTTAAAGAAAATAGTAATGAAAATTCAAGAAAGTAATTCAAGATTTAATTGAGTTGTCATTTCAAGAAAATCAAGAATATGTTCAAGAATTAGAAATCAAGAAAGTGTCCAAAATCAATTTAGATTATCAAGAAAATGAAGAATAGCTTGTAGGAATCGATAGGAATTAGTAGGAATGATGAATACTAAAAGTAACTCACCTTATATTTTAATGAATTATAGCTAGAAAGATGGTGATGAATGAACATTAGGGATCTTTTGAAGAAACTAGGGTTTCTTCTTCACTATCCCTTGTCTTTTCATTAATCATCATTCAACTCTAGCCTTTAGCAAAGAAAATCATCAATTATTTAAACCCTAATTGCAACGAAATTATCAAGAATAGTGATTTTGATCCAAGTTAGGTCATTGATGATTCTTTTTCCTAAAGTTCACAATTCTCATAAGACTTAAGATTATTTTAGGATTTCATCATCATTTGATCTACCGAATTCCTCGATTCATCAGCAAGCGGAGATTTACTCAAGCATCATGAAAATAAAATAATCAAAAATTAGAATTTTCATAATGCAAGAATTTAAAAAAAGCTAGAATTAATAATTGATCACCTTTATTAAATCTTCTTCAAATTTACATCTCTCAATCCGAGGTTACAAGACTAAGCTCTCGATCTCTCCATTGAAAAGAGAATTTGTCGTCAATTTCTGCTTGGCTCGATCGCCGTGAGACGTGAATCGATCGCGGATCTTTTGCTCTTGATGACGATCGGCATTGCGATAAAGGATCTTCGAAGTCGTCGCTTGATATTTCTCTCAATTGATTCTTGATTTGATTTGGATCATTGAATTGGATTTGGGTTTGGATGAAGCTTTGTCACTAAGATTCAACCTCTCAACACTCAACAACCATTACAATGTAGCTTAGATCCCTTTTTATAGATTTCAAATCAAGCTTCCACAAGAAGCTTGGTACTTATGCAGAGCCTACCAGAAGAATCCAGATAGGTATGAAGCGTCTTGAGGAAGCTAAGAGGTTGCAGAGAATGTTCTGGAGAAGTCTCGTCACCGGAGACCCAACTCTGCCGCGGATCCGCGGCAGATCGGCCTGACTCGGCCGCCGAGTGTGATCACTGCTTGATTTCTTTTGTGTTGTTTGGTGTTGGCCAATGGGTCTTCAGGTGATATCCGGAATATTTTTATCTCTTCTGAATCTCTGCCAGATTTTAAGTATTTGACTTGCTGCGTTTTATCGGCAATTTTGCGATTCCGATATCTGTAACTGTCTGCACAAAATCTCACTGAAAAATGGTGGAGATATAGAATATTATGCGTGACATGATAAATATACAATTTCCTTAAAAAGACGTTGGTTATATACATAACACGTAGTATTTGATATTTAGTGGACGAACTTGTAATATGTGTTATATATATATATATCAACTATCCTTAACTGATTAGAAAAATGAGGAAATTGATATGTTCAAGATTGCAATATTTTCGACTGAACAAATTCCCCCAAACTTGATTTTGATCGTCTCGAGCAAACTTCTTTTATTTAGGTGAAGGAGAAAAGAAAAAGAGAAAGAAAAAGAAAGACTTACTAGCACACTTTCGTAGGGAACACGATTGCACTGTGCACGTGCAACAAACCGTTAAACCTCTAGGTGTTCCTAGTAGGAGGAATGTTGTCTCCTGGGGGTTTTCAGTAGATTGCACCCACAAAATCCTATAGTAAAAGAAAGACTATGAAAGTTACATATAAAGATAAAAACTGTAAAAGAAAGACTTTGAAAATTAGAGTTTCCAACTACACTAGGTTTTCAGTTGTCATGAGCCCTATCTTAATAGTCATGAAAAGATGTTAGAAATCACATCATCCATCAATAAAACATCGCCTTTATTCTTCATCCCTGCCTTTCTTCCAAACACCGATCATATACCCCTACGTGTGTGTCAAAGACATCCCTACACTCGGAGAATTCAATTCAAGCTATCATACTCTTGTCCATCTACCTCAGTAGTTTTTAGTTGGTGAATATTTTAGATGGAATTGCTCACACATTCTTCATGCGACCGTTAATACTTCTTGAGGTACTAACCAACCGATTACTAAATGTGCTCATTTATTAGGCGTAATTAGCAATTTCATCGTCTTGCAACACCTAAGGCTTAGCAGTGACTCCCAAACCAGTTGGTCTAAGGCACTAGGTGATGAAGCATTCTCGCTATATTTTTTTATGCTGCCTTGGTGATTACAAAAACAGTGTTCATTTTTTCTTCACCATTTATCTTTATTTTTCATTTATTCTTTATTTCATACTTTGGCTTTTAGACAAGAGCATTTCAAGGTATCCTCTACTATCCCGAATTTTAAGACGTATGTAAGTGCGTATAGTAAGGTATCAATATTCAAATGTTTGGCTTCCAGAAAATGAACTATTTTTCAGACTTATTTTTATACTCAGATTAGTGACTTCCTTCATCTTACTAACCCTTGGGACAACGGCTCATAACTACTTATTACTAGTTTCGTTTAAGAAAATATCTAACTTTCTAGGTTTTCTTAAACTTTTCCAATCTTTTAAATGTAATTTTTCACTTTCTAATCTTTTATTATAAATTTTTAAATATTAAATTTTTTGATATATTTTGTGCTTATGCAAAATATGATGCAAAGTGATGCGTAAATAAGCACAAACCTCCCCCAAACTTGTTTACAACAGTGTCCTCACTGTTGTCATCTGTTAAATCTCAAAAACCTGTAATCTTAGGAGGAAAAGTTATTAACGGGGATAAGAATGAATGTACGTGAAAATCTCCCCCAAACTTATTCTTATCACTTACCTCCATTCAAAGGATGATACAGTATTTTTCAAGATGTGGAGTTGAGACGGAGGAAATTTAGTTATGATAAAGCGGCTCCTATAAAAACAGGAGCTCCTCCGTGGGGTCAGTGGAAAAATACGGTTTTAATTTATGTCCATTCACTTTGAAAATTGAACCGTTTTTAACATTTTCAAGCTCAACTGCCCCGTGCGGGCATACATACCACACAAAAAACGGTCCTTTCCAATGAGATTGTAGCTTACCCGCATGAAGATGGAGACGGGAATCGTAAAGAAGGACTTGTTGACCTGAGGTAAAAGTTATTCTCAAAATATTTTTATCGTGAAATACCTTAGTCCGATTCTTTACTATCACAGCATTATCGTAAGCTTCATCGTGGAGTTCGCTTAGCTCGTTTAATTGCAGCTTCCGAAAGTTGCAGGCTTGATTTAAGTCAAAATTAAGTTCTTTAATGGCCCACATTGCTTTGTGCTCAATCTCGACCGGAAGGTGGCATGCCTTACCAAACACTAAACGATAAGGAAACATACCTAGATCAGTTTTATAAGCAGTACGAAATGCCCAAAGTGCATCCGTCAATTTGGTTGACCAATCATTCCGGTTTTAGAAACTATTTTCTCCAAAATTTGTTTGATTTGCTTGTTGGAAACCTCAGCTTGCCCGCTCGTTTGGGGATGATAGGGTGTGGAAAGTTTGTGGTTGATTGCATATTTCCGCATCAAAATCTCAAAAGACCGATTACAGAAATGCGTCCTGTTGTCTCTAATGATAGCGCGGGGGTGTCCAAATAGCGAAAAAATATTTTCTTTAAGGAATTTAATGACAACCTTGTTGTCATTAGTGGGACAAGAAATAGCTTCCACCCATTTCGAGACGTAATCAACCGCTAACAAGATATACAAATTCCCAAAAGAGTTGGGAAAAGGATCCATAAAATCAATACCCCAAATGTCAAAAATTTCTACAACCAAGCTCGGTTGAAGAGGCATCTCATTTCTCTGAGAAATCTGACCCGTGTGTTGACATTGTGGGCGGGTTTTGCAATGATCAAATGCATCTTTAAATAAAGTTGGCCAGTAAAAACCGCATTGCAAAACCTTCTCCGCCGTCTTTCATGGACCAAAGTGATCTCTACATGCCTGATCATGACAGAAAGATAGAACGCTCTTGAATTCATCATTAGGAACACATCTACGAATGTTTTGGTCGGGACAATATTTAAACAAATAAGGTTCATCCCAGTAAAAATGCTTTACTTGGGATAGAAATCGATGTTTGTCATGTTTAGACCATTCGCTGGGAACAAGTCCCGTTGCAAGATAATTCACAATATCTCCGAACCAAGGTTTGACGGATACGTTCAAGAGCTGTTCGTCAGGAAAAGAATCATTAATTGGCAGGGTCACAGTTGGTGAAGAAGAGATGCGCGAAAGATGGTCGGCTACTACGTTTTCACATCCTTTCTTATCTCGTATGACAAGATCAAATTCTTGTAATAATAGGATCCAACGTATTAACCTGTCTTTAGCATCCTTCTTAGATAAAAGATGTTCTAAGACGGAGTTATCAGTGTAAACCACAATAGGTGAGCCAATCAAGTAAGGCATGAATTTTTCTAATGCAAATACAACTGCCAAAAGTTCTTTTTCGGTAGTTGTATAATTAATTTGGGCATCATTCAAGGTCTTACTTGCATAATATATCGCGTGTGGCATCTTATCAATGTGCTGTCCTAAGACTGCACCAACAACAAAATCTGATGCATCACAAATAACCTCAAACGGGTGGTTCCAATCAGGAGATGATAGAACAAGGGCTGTAGTGAGTGAATTTTTAAGTGAGTTAAAAGCAGCCTCATAATCCGAATCAAAGTGAAATGTTGTATTCTTGGCCAAGAGAAGAGTTAAGGGTCTAGCAATTTTGCTAAAATCCTTAATGAATCTCCTATAAAATCCTGCATTGCCATGGAAAGATCGTATATCTTTGACGTATTTGGGATGAGGTAGGTTATGAATTACATCTATTTTAGCACTGTCGAGCTCAATGCCTTTCCGTGAAATGACATGTCCAAGCACAATACCCTCTTGGACCATGAAATGACATTTTCCCCAATTCAAGCTTAAGTTCTTATCTTTATAACGAGTAAGAACTGCGTCAAGATGAGATAGGCGGTCATCAAAAGAATCTCCGAATATCGAGAAATCGTCCATGAAAATTCTCGACCATGTCCGAGAATATCCCCATCATACACCGCTGAAATGTAGCGGGAGAATTGCATAACCCAAATGGCATGCGTCTATAAGCAAAATTACCGAAAGGACAAGTAAATGTGGTTTTATCTTGATCCTTTGCGGCAATAGGGACCTGGTTATAGCCAGAGTATCCGTCCATGAAACAATAATATTCATGTCCAGCTAAGCGTTCTAACATCTGGTCAATGAAAGGTAGAGAGAAGTGATCTTTTCTCGTTGCGGCATTGAGTTTTCTATAATCAATACATACACGCCACCCAGTTTGAGTGCATGTCTGGATCAACTCATTAGCCTCATTTGTTATGACCGTGATGCCAGACTTCTTAGGGACTACATGAATAGGACTTACCTATTGGCTATCAGAGATTAGGTAAATGATACCACTGTCAAGGCATTTGACGATTTTTTTCTTTACCGCCTCCTTCATGACGGGATTTAACCATCTTTATGGTTCTCGGGTTGGCTTGGCTTCATCCATCAGATTTATATGATGTTCAACAATCAAGAGACTAATCCCTTTGATGTCAGCCATTATCCAACCAAAAGCATGCCTATTAGATCTCAAGACCATCAAAAGAGCGTTCTCTTGCTCTAAGGCTAGAGAAACGGATATGATCACAGGCAAAGACTCATTCTCACATAAATATGCATATTTAAGGTAAGAAGGTAACAATTTGAGATCTAAAGTCGACGGAGAAACAATAAAAGGTGGGGTAGGTAAATATGCACTTTCTGAGTCAAAAGGTTCAGACTCGGGAGTGGATTCGTCAAAGGTGTCCTCAATAAGATGTGCAAGATCAAACAATGGTGTGCTAATGTCGTCGAGATCATCAAAGCAAAGTTCATCAACCTTGCAGCTTTCGGGAGCTATCTCGTGGACAGAACAGACATCAAGAATATGAGCAGAGAGTTCAGATGGCTGATTTCCAATCTTGTAGATGTTAAACTCAATTGACATCTTCCTGAAGGATAGGGTCATAGAACCGTTTCGACAATTAATGACAGCATTGGAAGTGGCTAGGAAGGGTTGACTAAGAATCACCGGAATTTGGTTCTTTGGGTTCGCTACAGGCTGTGTATCCAAAACAATAAAGTCCACAGGGAATATAAATTCCCCGACTTTTATCAACACATCCTCAAGTTCACCCCTAGGCTTAGTGATTGATCGGTCTACCATTTGGAGAGTGCAATGAGCTGGTTTCAACTCTCCAATCCCTAACTGCTCGTAGACAGAGTATGGAAGCAGGTTAACACTAGCGCCAAGGTCAAGTAATGCACGGTTAATATTTTTACCCCCAATAGAAATCGAGATTGTAGGACAGCCAGGGTCCTTACGTTTCTTTGGTAATTGTGGAGTAAAAGCTGTGCTAATATTATTTGTCATGAATACTTTTTTGGGCACTTGAGTCTTCCTCTTCCTAATGCACAAGTCCTTAAGAATTTTCGCATAAGACGGAACTTGTTGTATAGCATCTAGGAGAAGGATATTGATGTTAACATGTTTAAACATTTCCATAATCTTCTCTATATGTGGACTCGTTTTGTTTCCCTTTAACCGATTCGGATAAGGTGCTTTAGAAATAAGAGCCGGGTCCAACATTGGAGAATGTTGTGTGTGTGGAACAGATCCCAGAATAGGAGTGGGGATCGTCTTTGGTTGACTAGAAGGAATGGGCTGAGGGTTCGAGCCTTGAGGAAAATGAAGAATAGGCTCGCAAGAAGATGAACTAGGGTCAGAAGTGGAAGTGGACATGGAAGTAGAAGTGGAAATGGAAGCCGGGGTGTCATTGATTATTTCATCATTATCAATCTGTTCACCGAATTGATTATTCAGCACTCTTCCAGATCTCAACGTTATAATGGCACTCACATTGTAGTGTTGTGAATGTCCAGGATTAGGTTGGGGTTGAGATGGAAGTTTTTCTTTCTCTCTAGCACTCATTTCGGCATTTAATCATGCAATTTGTGCTTCTATCGATTTAATACTCTCACCGTGGGAAGCGGGGTCTTTCTTGATATTCTCGACAGAAGACTTCATCTCAGCCGAAACTTGCATTAAATTTTTCAAAAGCAAATTCATGGTTTTTTCGAGTGAAGAGGAGTTATCAGTACCTACCAATTGCAAAGAATTATTGTATGGTGCAGAAGTGTTGGCCGAATTTTGAAAATTTTGTGGTTGATAGAGGTGCTGAGTCAGTTGTAGTAGTTGCTGTTGTTGTGGAAGGACCCTTTGAAAGTTGTTTTGGTTTGGAACCGTATTTTGAGTTTGGTGTTGGTTCCAAGCAAAACTAGGGTGATTCCTCCAACCCTGATTATAAGTGGAAGAATAAGGATCGTTTCTAGGTCTTTGCTGAAATCCAGTATTAGTATGCTCTTGACCTTGAAACAGAGAATTCAAAGGAAATTCTTCCGTCAAATGTGATGGATCAGAACAGCATCCACATGCAGTTTTGGGGAGTGTCATCTGGTTTAGGGAGGCTAATAAAAATTTGTGTTCCATAGCATCAAGTTTCTTTTCCATTGCTGCCATTTCAGCTTTGACTGCTATGGAAACATCCAGTTGATGAATACCACCCCTAGATGATGGTTGACTTACACTCTCCCATTGCAAAGTTTTTCCAGCGAAATCTTCTAAAAATTTCCAAGCTTCACCATCGTCTTTAGACATGAAGTTGCCTTGACACATGGATTCAAGCATCTGTTTTGTTGTTAGATTAATGCCTTCATATATGATACGACAGAGATCCCATCGATGGATTCCGTGATGAGGACATTGGACTAACAGATCCTTGAAGCGTTCAAAACACTTCCAAAATTGTTCATTGGGAAGCTGGGTAAATTGATTTATTTCGCTACACACACGGGCGGTCTTATGATTGGGATAGAATTTCTTAAGGAATGCTATGACGAATTCATCCCGGTTTGAAATAGAATGTGCAGCTGTGTTATAAAGCCACTTCTCGGCTAAATCACACAAGGTGAACGGGAGAAGACACAATCTTATAGCATCCATAGAAAGCTGTGAAGTGCCCATCATAGCGTATACGTTTTCAAATTTGGTAATAAAAACATATACGTCTTCAGACTCGAGACCGTGATATTTGGGTAAAAGATTGATGTAGTGTGGTTTGATTTCGAAATTGTCCCCATTGGCTGGTGGAATGGAAAGACAAGTAGAAAGAGGACCACGTATCGGGTAACATCTCTCTTAGCGAGACATACGCGGTAGAGTTTGCGCACCTGCGGACGGTGGCAAAGTGGTGTTATGAAAGTTCGATGGAGATCTGTCCATCGTGGTGGATGTGGTGTGTGGTGAGGAAAAAGAAGATGTAGAATTACCGACTTCGGAATCGATAGGAGAAACGCGGACAATACGGGCACTAGAATCCCGTGTCCAGCCGAGCATGCACTAAATAGTTTAGCATAAGTGGCAACATAGTGATAATTAGAGAAAAGTTGGTTTGGTTTTTGGTTTTGAAAATAGACGGATTTTGAAAAATCACACAAAAAATGCACAAGCAACCCTAGGTCTAATGGTCACCTAGGTCAAGTCACTAGACCGCTCCTAGACTTCCAGAAGACAAATCGCAGGATAAATTCTCTACTGCCTCTTTATCCCTCCTGTGTCCAGGTAAGTGCCGGGTAAGTGGGAAGTTCTCCGCTACGTAAGTAGCGGGCCTAATTAAGTAACCACTTGCCTTAGACACACTTGCCTTGGACACCATAAAAGAAATGCGGATAAGCAATAGATTACCCACGACCTTCTCCTGTCCTAATTGAGCGTGACGGTCCTTAGAGTCTTGTCTAGATATTTTTTAGTTAATGAGGGGTGATGCGGATGCTAGTTTTGTAATTTCTGGGGCTTAGGAAGGGTAATGAAATCCCCACCTAATCTGAATTTGGTCTTTGCCCCTTAAAATCCATGTTAAAATATGCACAAACAACCAATATCAAAATACGCAACAATTTTTTTTTCTTTTAGTGGCGCTGCGAATTTTTGCAAAGAATCCTGTAGAAAATCATAATTGGACAAGAGCAGGAAAGAGATAAGAAAGAAAGAAATATACCACAGAGAACTCCAGACCTAATTCCTCAAGATGGCTGCGCTTCCGCCGCCAATTGATGCAATCCGCCGCGGTTCCGCGGTGTATTGAGCGGTTCCCTGCACGAAATTTGGTACCGATGCTCCTATTGCTCCTCTGTCTTATCTGAAATGATTTGAATATTTTTCCCCTTGCAGCAGAGATTCCAGATTTCCTCGCAAAATTCATAACTAATCGTTAAACACATGATGCGATTTTGATTCCAATTTTTGATAGAATAATAAAATTTCAACTCAAATAGAAGGAACGAACAAAATAGCACGCAATCCCCGGCAACGGCGCCATTTGATTGATCATATAGATTGTGTTTTGAAAGATATATGTTTATATATGTTTAATCACAACCAAAGAATTTATAACCGCAATCAATAACGGTGTCGATGTAGCTCGTTAATGAGAACGGATCGTCCACTGAGATGCGAGAATTTATTCGATCTTGCTTTAGATGAATTGAAAGAAAATAGTAAAGAAAATTCAAGAAATTAATTCAAGATTTAATTGAGTTGTCATTTCAAGAAAATCAAGAATATGTTCAAGAATTAGAAATCAAGAAAGTGTCCAAAATCAATTTGAATTATCAAGAAAATGAAGAATTGCTTGTAGGAATCGATATGAATTAGTAGCAATGATGAATACTAAAAGTAAATCACCTTATCTATTGATGAATTATAGTTAGAAAGATGGTGATGAATGAAGATTAGGGATCTTTTGAAGAAACTAGGGTTTCTCCTTCACTATCCCTTGTCTTTGCAATGATCATCATTCAACTCTAGCCTTTAGCAAAGAAAATCATCAATTATTTAATCCCTAATTGCAACGAAATTATCAAGAATGGTGATCTCGATCCAAATTAGGTCGTTGATAATTCTTTTTCCTAAAGTTCACAATTCTCATAAGATTTAAGATTAGTTTAGGATTTCATCATCATTTGATCTACCGAATTCCTCGATTTCTCAGCAAGCGGAGATTTACTGAAGCATCATGAAAATAAAAGAATCAAGAATTAGAATTTTCATAATGCAAGAATTTAAAGAAAGCTAGAATTAACAATTGATCACATTTATTAAATCTTCTTCAAATTTACGTCTCTCGATCTGGGTTACAAGACTAAGCTCCCGATCGCTCCATTGAAAAGTGAATTTATCGTCGATTTTCGCTTGGCACTCTTGGATATAGTGCCCTCTAAGTCAATTATTGGATCGCAGGTACGTGATTGCAATGATTGAGGGAGGACCTATACCGATAGAACAGTCTTGCTCGAGATGATAGTATGCTATCTGGTTTGTCTTTATCATCATGTATATGTTGATAAAGCCCATAGGATTTTTGCTTAACTGCCAGCAGTATGATGGCGATCATATATGTGGGAGTTGGGGTTTATAAGCACATCCTTAAAGTGTCCTTAGTCATGGGAGTTTCGAGACAGGGCATCGATACTCCAGAGTAGACTGGTGTATACAGTCGAGACCCCGACGAGGGGCGGTGGCCGGTCTCACAAGCCACTGGTGTCAGTTGGATCACCTAAGATGTATACAGGTGCTCATTAGGTTATGAGTACACCGGACAGGACTCGCCGGGAACTTGCTGGTTGGTATTATACCTAGCGTCAGATATCAGTTCCCTGGTGACATGTGTACAGGTTAGTTCATCGACCTGAGGTCGTCATTTGTCTCGTGTGAGTTCCCACTATGCTTTGATTTATACCCTACCACGCTCAAAGGAGACGTGCAAACAGGTATATTTTGGGTACAGTCCCGAGCCACATGGAGGCAGTGAGCAGATCATCGGGGATTCGTCTCTCCCGGTATTGGGGGTGAGATCGCGCTGTGTTTAGGAGAGCCATTACACGAAATCCCTGGCCAGGGTAATCGAGATATACTGGTAGGTATACCAGTAGTATCTCAGGGTTTTCTGAGCTGCTCTCTGACACGACTTATGCAGCTATTGGGGGTCTGACGTTTACCGGCCCCCTAGGCCTAATATGCGATACTCATAAGACGAATGGACCGGACTGTACGGATATTGTCACTGTCAAGCTCAGTAAGGTTTATAGATGAGTTCGCTCGTCAGCTTCCCTTCCAATCAATACATAGGCAAACCGTTACGTACAGCTTATACCTCTGACGTGCTAGGGGTTATACCCAGTGCTAGTGTATTGATGAGTCATTAGAGTCCCCCACAGACACTTTCCCAAGTTCGGGCGAAACGTTGTGGATGCCGTATGGTATTATGGCAGGGTTCGGAAAATGCACGTGCGTTTTCGCACGTGTCATTTTTCGGGCAGATAATACTGGTAGGCTTTGGTTTAAGCCGGATCCCAGTATTATACTGTGTAGATATAATATCTTTGTCTCAGTTGCATTTGTATTTAGTAGTAATACAAATACGGGTATGTTTATACTGTTACGGGGTTATCCTGAAATTCGTTTCAGGATCACTTTTAGAAGTTGCCAGTTTCCAGTTTTCTATCATCCGTTTTTAACATTCGGTTAAAGACGGAATTATATTTTCTTGGGTGAGTCATGGTTCTAGAAGGTTCTAGATTTAGTGACTCATGGTTAGCATTTAATGTTTTGGTGATTCATTGTTAAGGCATTAATTATTGTGATGATGTGTTAAGGTGAATCATAGTTTTCATTAATGTGTTCATACTAGGTGTAAATTGTGACTCATTCTTTCATTTCCTTATGATCACCCTCCTAGTTCCTACACTCACCCTCCCTCTTCTATAAATCTTGGCCGGCCCCTCTTGTGAGAGGACGTGGTTATTTTCCTTTGAAAAGATTATGATAATTTGGTGTATGGAAATTTCATAGTTCAATTTCCATTTACCCGATTCCAATTGGCAACTTCATTAACCATTCGTCCATAGCCTTGGGCGTAACGAGACAAAGTGTTCTACTCATTCTCTACATCAATCTTTGTCATCTCTTTTAGCAAACTTGACGATCGAGTTGCCTCGGTTCAGAGGCGAGAGCCCGTTTAAAGATCCGTCGACGTGGTGCCACCTGGACGACGAGACCGGAGATCGAGGAGATCGGAGCAGCCGCAACAAAGCGTGGGATGATGGTTGAAGACCGAAGGACTCAGATCGTTCGGTATAACAATTCTACCCTCTTTACAATTTGTTAGTCTAGCTTTAATGGCAGATCCGGGTTATAGTACGCGATAGCGCCAGTCGTAAAAGATTTGTTCCGCATATTGGCGTCTGTTAGACGGCCGGGGCGCTACCGTGGACTTACAGTGGTATCAGAGCCTCACCATTAAGCTATACTAACTTGTGCTAACGCGTTTAAAATATTGATTGAACGAATTTTCGAAAACCGCAAAATTCCAGTTCAAAGTTTCTGTTGTTTTTAAAACTGTTCTAAAAATTATTTTGCATAGCACAGAAAAACAAGCAAGGTTTTTTAAGCAAACGGAGAAAATTTGAGCACGTGTTTCCACGTGACCGCCGCGGAACCGCGGCAGTACTGTGGGAACAGTGCTTCAAAATTCTCCTGTAGGCTTTTCTTGGGAAGTTGTGGTTTCTGAAATGTTTATTTTGGGCCCATATTTGGTTACTGTACAGCAGATGTTTGTGGGGCCCACTTCGGGAAATTTTATCGATCGAAATTTTAAACGTATTAGTTTTACAGTACTTACTTTATATCTCCTACCGGGAATGTCATTTGATCGGTAAACCGCGTCTGATTGCTATAGTTCTTTTAGACGGGTTTGCGAACGTGACATTCGCGTTGATGTTCTGTGTTGTGCTGTGATGTTGTGGATTTGTCGTGATGGATAGCAGTGTGCAATGATAGTGCTGTTTGGATTTATTTGTACATTTGATATTGCGGGGCGAGCGTCCGACTTGTGGACTGCCGTCACTGCCTGTTTGTATAATATTCTTTTGGGGCACGACCGGGTTGAGGTCGATATACCCGTTGTACATATTTTTATTTCTGTACTAGGTTTATCTCGCGAAGGAGTGCACGGATAGCCGGGTTCTGAAAGGCAACGGGTCCGTATCTCATGGCTTTGAGAGGCAAAGGGACCTCACTCTAGAATTGGCAGACTATTCGCCACACTCGTACGGGGTACAGGTTGACCCAAGGAGGGGTGCTCAATTTACCGGATTCCATGAAGTGCTGGGTGTTCTATTCACTATGTTGTAGGGACTACCTCGCTTCAGGTTTTGGCGGGTAACTTGTTGCACCCATAGGGGTCTAGGTTACATTGCACAGGCTATCCACACGACCAGGGGAACGTCGGGTTTCAGTAGCGGCTCTGTGAAACCCGGGGATCCCAGATTATCTGTATTGTTCTGTGATGCTAATTACTTTTCTGTAATGTTGCATATTATCACACCTGGAGCGATTATTGTATATTAGTCTATATACTATTAGATGTTGTATATGTTTTACACCCGCGCTAGTCCAGCCCCCGCTCTGTCGTTAGTTAAGTAACCTAACGGGTGATGACGGGACCCAGTGACGAATGCGGATGGCATATACGTACATTTTATTTTTCGTTCTTTTCTGGTGTGATTGATTGATGGGACTGCATTGATTCTTATTAATGCAAGGATAAAACAAACCTATATTTGATATTGTTGGAACAAATTTTAAAAGGAGTTATTACAAAGACGTTTCCTTTTGTTTTGCATAGTGATATTCAGTTAGAATATCCTGCACCTCATTCGACGAGGCAAGGGCCGAGATCCCTTCACCGGGAGTGACCCCTTGGGCAGAAGTTTGCATCAGGGTAATAACTTCTATATAATCGATTACAAGTTGTTTTGTATCGCGGTATTCAGTTGGAATATCCTGCACCTCATTCTACGAGGAAAGAGCCGAGATCCCTTCACCGGGAGTGACTTCTTTAGCAAAAGGTTTTCGCTACTATATTTTTTATAAAATTCTATCAGATTCCTTCAACGAGATCAAGTTCATTACGTTAAAGGTTTTTTGCCAAAAACCAGCCGTAATCCTTCGTCGTTTCTTGTGGATGGTCAGTAGTATTCAAGCTATGTTTGTTGGCCTACGTCAAGGCGTAGTGTTTGGTAGCTGCTGGGTATTCATTTGTTGCACAGATAGATGCATTAGTTTAGGACAGACGTACAGCCTTGTTGGCCTACGTCAAGGGCATGTACGATGACCTAAATTAATCAGGACAATGACGGGTAGAACTTGACATGTGGCTTATGATTTGTTGGCTTACGTCAAGGTCATAAGTGCATGGGATAAAAATTATATCGGGAGTTTCAAATATACAGGAAACTTGTCAGATTTGCGCATACCTTCTGGAGTGTGTTAACTTGAGTGGCTTCCATCAAGTTATCATGCGATGATAGTTGGATCCCGATTCTCACTGATGAGTTGGTTTACTCTTCGGGTGATCCCGACTAATTATTCTTTCAGGTTTGGAGGAGAATTTGAGATTACAGTGGGAGGTTTCCTAATTAGATAAAATGACAACCATTCTGATCTAGGTAAGAGTGCACGCAGAGTGTTTCTTTTCTCTCTCTTTTTGGCAGCGACCTTTGACCGACCCTAGAGTATAACTCAGTGACCAAGTTGATCGAACCTTCTTAAAATACTGGCTTTGGATTTTCTATAGTTGCATAAGTCACTGCAGTTCCTTCTTTTATCCTTTGTATTTCTCAGAACACCCCGTATTACTACGGACATTCACTTCTATTGGATAGATCCATCGTATGGTTATATACGAACTCGGAGGGATTTCTTCGAGGATGGATCCAGGTTCAGGAGAAATAGAATTGGTTTATTCAGTTGTCTTTTATTATCACCTTCTCTCAGATTGCGAGGGCTCCTTAGTTTAGGAGAGTACACCTATTACGCTTATTGGATAGTCTTATTCAAAACCATAGGCAGGTGCCGAAAGGTAGGGAATGAAGAAAACCAATTAGCCTAAGTAGGGTGTGCAGAAGGTAATATGTAAAGACAAATAAAGGAATTAGAAAGAGGGCAAAGTAAATTGTGACTACTAACATTCACGACCAAACCACGTATTTCATCGCCACTCCTACTTCACCTTTAATTTCTCCAGAACAACCCATATCACTACGAACATCCAATTCCATTGGATAAATCCATCGTATGATTATATACGAACTCGAAGGATATTTTTTCGAGGATGGATTCTGGTTCAGGAGAAACAGGAATAAGGTTTATTCAGTTGTCTTTTATCATCACCTTCTCTCAAGTTGCGAGTACTCCTAGGTTTAGGAGGATACACCTATTATACTTACTGGATATTCTTCTTCCAAACCATAGGCTGGTGCCAAACGGTAGGGAAGGAAGAAAACCATTTAGTCTAACGATGGTGTACAGAAGGTAACGACTAAAGACAAATAAAGGGATTTGGAGAGATGGCAAAGAAATATACGGTTACAGTCATGAATTGGATTATGGAAGAGGCATTACTAAGAATACCAGGATACCCCTTTGAAAACATTTTCATGTTTTAGTTACACTGTGCATTGTTAATTGTAAACTGATTTCCCAATTAAACCCTTGCTCCAGGGTATGTATTTACCAGGTGTGCTTCTCACATCTGTATAGTTTTACAGATAATGAGTGGGAGTAAGTTATTGGGAATTAGGTGATCATCCTCATTATATTGGAATTCGTTTTAATTGGTAATATTTGAGGAAATCGCCTGGGCACAGTTTTCAACCTACGATACACAAGTTTTGAGTTATTCAACTCAGCGGACTTATACAGAGTATTGTGTGTTGTCCAGTGTCCATCAGGACAAAAGGGTTGGTCTTCGTACTATATTCTATTTACATGTGACTTCTCTAGTTTTTAGACAAATGTTTCATAGAAATACAATGTCTAAGTTTTGAGAAGTTGTGGGTATAGGAATAAAGTAGAGAACCAAGTGTCGCAAGTATCAGGATTCTTCAAACAAATCGAAGATGTAGATTCTTGTGATTGGTATTCAGATGATAGTAATAGTTTTGAGAAACTTGTTTTCTCTTTCAGGTTACTCATAATTGGATGTATTCCTAAGTTGAGTAATGCTGATTAGCCTATCTCCATTAAGTTGATATGCACTGGAAACAGCTGCAGGATTTGAATCTGGTTACAATTAAATAAGTGCCAAAGTTTCTATATTGGATATAGAATGGATCATATCTTAACGATGTTAAGATAAGGGGAGTTGTCCAGCTTATGCTTAAAACTAGACACTGGATAACTCAAGGCACGTTTCTGTAATGGCAGTTTGTGGGTTGACCCTAGCTTTGACGAGGGTTGATTTTCTACCATCTGGAAGGTCAATAGTGATATTGTTCTTGACTCGCCACAGTTTTAATAAAATGGATTTTTTCAGAAAACAGTAGTGGAGTATGGTAGAACTGGAAGTGATTCCAGAACAGCAAACGATTACGGAAAATTTAATAGGACTTATATATTCAATCAGTTTTGACATTCCATTAGCCACTCCGCAGATATGGTGGGTAACCCCAGACACCCGAGAGGTACTCCGGTAGCCTCAAGGACGGTGACAGGGAGGTTCTTGTTTACCCAGACTTAACACTACTGTTGTTCCAGACTATGAGACCCGGCAGGAAGATATGTATAGCGTCGTTCTAAACTAGTTTTAGAAGTACACGTGTATATTATTCTGCCAGAGGGTTGTTGTAGTCAGTGGGAGCAGCGGAAGCATAGTGGGCAAGCAGCTTATGTCTATTTATAGACTTGAGCAATTATAGCAGAGATAGATCATCTAATTTTGATATGACAGTCATGGGTTTGACTTCATCAGAATAGGGGATGGATCTGTTAAGAAGGTAGTAGGGTATGATGTCTTGGTATTTGGATGACATACACAGAGTAGGAAGTAAAATTCCTATACTACGATCGGTTGTACTGTGGTCGTCACACAGTTGTTTCTCCACAAAGGACATGGATATAATATTTGACATTCTGGTTACTAGATCTATGTTTTTAGATCTTGATTTGGGTAGTTTCCCAATGTGGGTACTTTGACAGTATTCTAATAGTATTTTAGAATAGATGACTCCTGGCATGGTGGTGTACCTGCAGGTGATGGAGTCACCCTCTCTAAAGGTGTCTTACAGACTAAAGGGGAGAGGGACATGCATGATTGGCAGATCACTTGCTTAAGCAATTGAGTCAATCGTGAGATGTCAAGTACCATACCAGATGTCATTATTGCACTAGATGCGATAAGTTTATATTAATCCAATCCTGAAGAAACCTACGGAAGCAGTTATAGAACATAAGTACATGTTCTACGGATTTGATGACGACAGCCTCCTTCGGGAGACGGTTATCATTCCAGGCTTCATAGGTGACATGCATGACAGAGTGATTGTCAAAGTTATAGTTTTCCTTCTGATGAGGGACAGTATTATGGACAGGTGGTCCAAGAGGATACTGTGGGAGGCATGGTGCAGGATACTGATTAGATTCAGTTGACGATACAGTCTAAGAAGTTTGGATTTGGAGTTCATTTATGAACTAGGTCCCATCAGATATCCAGACATATTCTAAGACAGGTATTACCCAATTCGGGAGATGACTTTCTCCGCGAAGTTGAGATATAGAGAGATACAGAAAGAAACACCGAAGCGGATCCACTCACTGAGGCTATTTCTTGAACACAATAGTTTTGCAAACGAGTTTTGTGAAACTGATTAGTAGAGGAGTTGGATGTTCGGTATCACACGAGCTATGAGTACGCGACATCGCAATAATTAGCCTTAAGTGCAAGTGGGAGATTTTTGGATATAGTGCCCTCTAAGTCAATTATTAGATCGCAGGTACGTGATTGCAATGATTGAGGGAGGACCTATACCTATAGAACAATCTTGCTCGAGATGATAGTATGCTATCTGGTTTGTCTTTATCATCATGTATATGTTGATAAAGCCCATAGGATTCTTGCTTAACTACCAGCAGTATGATGGCGATCATATATGTGAGAGCTGGGGTTTATAAGCACATCCTTAAAGTGTCCCTAGTCGTGGGAGATTCGAGACATGGCATCGATACTCCAGAGTAGACTAGTGTATACAGTCGAGACCCCGACGAGGGGCGGTGGCCGGTCTCATAAGCCACTGGTGTCAGTTGGATCACCTAAGATGTATACAGGTGCTCATTAGGTTATGAGTACACCGGACAGGACTCGCCGGGAACTTGCTGGTTGGTATTATACCTAGCGTCAGATAGCAGTTCCCTGGTGACATGTGTACAGGTTAGTTCATCGACCTGAGGTCATCATTTGTCTCGTGTGAGTTCCCACTGTGCTTTGATTTATACCCTACCACACTCAAAGGAGACGTGCAAACAGGTATATTTTGGGTACAGTCCCGAGCCACATGGAGGCGGTGAGCAGATCATCGGGGATTCGTCTCACCCGGTATTAGGGGTGAGATCGCACTGTGTTTAGGAGAGCCATTACACGAAATCCCTGGCCAGGGTAATCGAGATATACTGGTAGGTATACCAGTAGTATCTCAGGGTGTTCTGGGCTGCTCTCTGACACGACTTATGCAGCTATTGGGGGTCTGACGTTTACCGGCCCTCTAGGCCTAATATGCGATACTCATAAGGCGAATGGACCGGACTGTACGGATATTGTCACTGTCAGGCTCAGTAGGGTTTATAGATGAGTTCGCTCGTCAGCTTCCCTTCCAATCAATACATAGGCAAACCGTTACGTACAGCTTGTACCTCTGACGTGCTAGGGGTTATACCCAGTGCCAGTGTATTGATGAGTCATTAGAGTCCCCCACAGACACTTTCCCAAGTTCGGGCGAAACGTTGTAGATGCCGTATGGTATTATGGCAGGGTTCGGAAAATGCACGTGTGTTTTCGCACGTGTCATTTTTCGGGCAGATAATACTGGTAGGCTTTGGTTTAAGCCGGATCCCAGTATTATACTGTGTAGATATAATATTTTTGTCTCAGTTGCATTTGTATTCAATAGTAATACAAATACGGGTATGTTTATACTTTTACGGGATTATCCTGAAATTTGTTTCAGGATCACTTTTGGAAGTTGCCAGTTTCCAGTTTTCTATCATCCGTCTTTAACATTCGGTTAAAGAAGGATTTATCTTTTCTTGGGTGAGTCATGGTTCTAGAAGGTTCTAGATTTGGTGACTCATGGTTAGCATTTAATGTTTTGGTGATTCATTGTTAAGGCATTAATTGTTGTGATGATGTGTTAAGGTGAATCATAGTTTTCATTAATGTGTTCATACTAGGTGTAAATTGTGACTCATTCTTTCATTTCCTTATGATCACCCTCCTAGCTCCTACACTCACCCTCCCTCTTCTATAAATCTTGGCCGGCCCCTCTTGTGAGAGGACATGGTTATTTTCCTTTGAAAAGATTATGATAATTTGGTGTATGGAAATTTCATAGTTCAATTTCCATTTATCCGATTCCAATTGGCAACTTCATTAACCGTTCATCCATAGCCTTAGGTGTAACGAGACAAAGTGTTCTACTCATTCTCTACATCAATCTTGGTCATCTCTTTTAGCAAACTTGACGATCGAGTTGCCTCGGTTCAGAGGCGGGAGCCCGTTTAAAGATCCGTCGACGTGGTGCCACCTGGACGACGAGACCGGAGATCGAGAAGATCGGAGCAGCTGCAACAAAGCGTGGGATGATGGTTGAAGACCAAAGGACTCGGATCGTTCGGTATAACAATTCTACCCTCTTTACAATTTGTTAGTCTAGCTTTAATGGCAGATCCGGGTTATAGTACGCGAAAGCACCAGTCGTAAAAGATTTGTTCCGCATATTGGCGTCTGTTAAACGGCCGGGGCGCTACCGTGGACTTACAGGCTCGATCGCCGTGAGACGTGGATCGATCGCGGATCTCTTGCTCTTGATAACTATCGGCGTTGCGATAAAGGATCTTCGAAGTCATCGCTTGATATTGCTCTCAATTGATTCTTGATTTGATTTGGATCTTTGAAATGGATTTGGGTTTGGATGAAGCTTTGTCATTAAGATTCAACCTCTCAACACTCAACAACCATTACAATGTATCTTAGATCCCTTTTTATAGATCTCAAATCAAGCTTCCACAAGAAGCTTGGTAGTTATGCAGAGCCTTCCAAAAGAATCCAGGTAGGTATGAAGCGTCTTGAGGAAGCTAGGAGGTTACAGAGAATGTTCTGGAGAAGTCTCATCACCGAAGCCCTCAACACGGCCGCTGATCGGCGGCGGATCGGCCCGACTATGCCGCGGTTCCGCGGTCGTTTGGTGTGATCACTGCTTGATTTCTTCTGTATTGTTTGGTGTTGGCCAATGGGTCTTCAAGTGATATCCGGAATATTTTTATTTCTTCTGAATCTCTGCCAGATTTTAAGTTTTTGACTCGCTGCGATTTATCGGCAATTTTCCGATTTCGATATCTGTAAATTTTAAATTTCAGACTCAGAAAGTGATGAGTCAAAAGGTTCAGACTCGGGAGTGGATTCGTTAAAGGTGTCCTCAATATGATGTGCAAGATCAAACAATGGTGTGCTAATGTCGTCGAGATCATCAAAGCAAAGTTCATCAACCTTGCAGCTTTCGGGAGCTATCTCGTGGACAGAACAGACATCAAGAATATAAGCAGAGGGTTCAGATGGCTGACTTCCAATCTTGTAGATGTTAAGCTCAATTGTCATCTTCCCGAAGGATAGGGTCATAGAACCGTTTCGACAATTAATGACAGCATTGGAAGTGGCTAGGAAGGGTCGACTAAGAATCACCGGAATTTGGTTCCTTGGGTTCGCTACAGGCTGTGTATCCAAAACAATAAAGTCCACAGGGAATATAAATTCCCCGACCTTTATCAACACATCCTCAAGTTCACCCCTAGACTTGGTGATTGATCGGTCTGCCATTTAGAGAGTGCAATGAGTTGGTTTCAACTCTCCAATCCCTAACTGCTCGTAGACAGGGTATGGAAGCAGGTTAACACTAGCGCTAAGGACAAGTAATGCACGGTTAATATTTTTACCCCCAATAGAAATCGAGATTGTAGGACAGCCAGGGTCCTTACGTTTCTTTGGTAATTGTGGAGTAAAAGCTGTGCTAATATTATTTGTCATGAATACCTTTTTAGGCACTTGAGTTTTCCTTTTCCTAGTGCACAAGTCCTTAAGAATTTTCGCATAAGACGGAACTTGTTGTATAGCATTTAGGAGAGGGATATAGATGTTAACATGTTTAAACATTTCCATAATCTTCTCCATATGTGGACTTGTTTTGTTTCCCTTCAACCGATTCGGATAAGGTGCTTTAGAAATAAGAGCTGGGTCCAACATTGGAGAATGTTGTGTGTGTGGAACAGATCCCAGAATAGGAGTGGGGGTCGTCTTTGGTTGACTAGAAGGAATGGGCTGAGGGTTCGAGCCTTGAGGAAAACGAAGAATAGGCTCGCAAGAAGATGAACTAGGATCAGAAATGGAAGTGGACGTGGATGTAGAAGTGGAAGTGGAAGCCGGGGTGTCATTGATTATTTCATCATTATTAATCTGTTCATTGAATTGATTATTCAGCACTCTTCCAGATCACAACGTTGTAATGGCACTTACATTGTAGTGTTGTGAATGTCCAGGATTAGGTTGGAGTTGAGATGGAAGTTTCCCTTTCTCTCTAGCACTCATTTCGGCATTTGTTCATATCAAATTTTTGCATTTTCATACCGCCCAATTTTTATCACATTGCATTTCGGTAGATACTCTTGAGCCGTGTTTGCTAGTCAATTGCAGGATACAGGTTCTCGGTTCTAAAACGGTGAAATTCATGGAAAACACGACAAAATCCGGGTTCCTGCCAACCACAGATAAAACACGGTCTCCGCTCTTCATCCGTATGTTGCCAGATACCAGTTTAGGAAGACAAAATGGCAAATCGATTGTCACTTTCATGCACAAGGCTCAATGGCAGCACAAGATCCAAGAAATCTACGCGGAGCTCGAGGCAATCATGCCAAATCTTGACAAAAAGTCCACCTTTCCCTCAACAGAAATTCTGGAAAATTCGTGAAGAAATTATGAGAAAATACAGATACAAGAATAAAGGGCACAGAGAACCAGGGAACCACAGAAAATTGGAAGGCCTAACTCAACCAGAAGGCCGCGGATCCGCGGACGTCTAGGCGCCGCATCTGCAGAGTTTTTTAGGGTATTTTGGTCTTTTTGTTTTTGTTCTGGTGGTTGCCCTAGGTTTCCATTCTCCAGCCTATAAATAGCCCAGAACTTTGAGAAGGAAAGGGTCCATAATCTTGTATTCTCTTTTGTAAGGTAGTTGTGTTTCTTCTTTCTCTTCTCATCTCTTCTCCATTAAAACTTGTAATGAGCTTGGTGAGTGAAGAATGGTGAATAAAGAAGATCATTTTATTATCATGCTTGTCTTTCTTTTTCTATAATTGTTGTAATTTTAATTTGTTAACTAGTTGTTGTTATTTCTTATTGTTTCTTTCTTCTCTCTTTTTCTTTATCCTTAATACGACCATGATACTTACGCTCGATCCTCGCCAAGGTGAGGTCGCAAATAGCTAGTCGTTATCTTCTAATCTCTTTCTTTCTATCTTCCTCTTTTGTTTTGTTTTATTTTTCCGTATCATGATGTGTGAGTAGTTCATACTTGTTAGGGTAGGATAAGGGAAGTTTGAGAGAAGGAAATCTCTCTCACTCTTTCCTTACCCAACAGCTTAATTCGACTCCCGTTAATTGAACCACAATCCGCTCCTTACGGCACCCTGTCCTACATGATAGCGGTGATTCCGTAGTGAGACCGGTTGTGGTTGAATTAACCGGAGGTTATGGCTAAGAGCCAAGAACGGACGGACAAGCACCAAAAGAAAGAACATATGCGTTGGAAAGCCTAGCTTATACTCGCAAGTTCCTTCCTAGTCGTGCTAATCCCCGTTGTTGCCGATTACCGTAACACCGATATTAAGAGGGGCAACGAAAGATGTGGAGACTCCTAACTCAAACTAACCTAATCCTAACCCTAACAAGCTCTCTTTAAATATCAACTTAACACTTAGATAATCACAAACAAATCTGAACTCTCGGACTTAACTCGTTAAAACACATTGAAAAAGACTCCCATCTCCCTGCGGACGACCCGTACTCAACCGGCTAGCTACAAGCAAAACCGTCTTGATTGCGGTATTTAA
Organism: Agapanthus africanus; assembly: GCA_030015575.1. Classification (NCBI taxonomy): domain Eukaryota; kingdom Viridiplantae; phylum Streptophyta; class Magnoliopsida; order Asparagales; family Amaryllidaceae; genus Agapanthus; species Agapanthus africanus. Next base: position 769,154,544 of record JASDDO010000019.1, on the reverse strand, counting down.
ACTAAAACTTGAACACGCAGAATATCTAACAATCAGCATTTAATCGTGCAATTTGTGCTTCTATCGATTTAATACTCTCACCGTGGGAAACGGGGTCTTTCTTGATATTCTCGACAGAAGACTTCATCTCAGCCGAAACTTGCATTAAATTTTTCAAAAGCAAATTCATGGTTTGTTTGAGTGAAGAGGAGTTATCAGTACCTGCCAATTGCAAAGAATTATTGTATGGTGCAGAAGTGTTGGCCGAATTTTGAAATATTGTGGTTGATAGGGGTGCTGAGTCAATTGTAGTAGTTGCTGTTGTTGTGGAGGGACCCTTTGAAATTTGTTTTAGTTTGGAACCGTGTTTTGAATTTGGTGTTGGTTCCAAACAAAATTATGGTGATTCCTCCAACCCTGATTATAAGTGGAAGAATAAGGATCGTTTCTAGTTCTTTGCTGAAATGCGGTATTAGTATGCTCTTGACCTTGAAACAGAGAATTCAAAGGATATTCTTCCGTCAAATGTGATGGATCAGAACAGCATCCACATGCAGTTTTGGGGAGTGTCATCTGGTTTAGGGAGGCTTTGGTTTAAGCCGGATCAGAACAGCATCCAGCATTATATTGATGGATCCTAATATTATATTGATGGATTAGTTTTCGTCTCTTTGTATTCGTATTCTTCGGAATACGGATGCGGGTATGTATATACGGATGAGGGGTATTCTCGTAATTCCTCGGGATTAGCTTCTAGAAGAGGGACACCTATTAGAATTTTATTCTTTATGGATTAAACTTTATTTGAATGGAGGAAATGATGTGGATTTTGAGCATTGAACCAAGCCTGGCTACTTGGAGACTCATGGTCATGAGTCACCACTAGATATTTGTGAAGAGTTGTAAATATTTGTGTGTGATTTTTATCTCACAAAATATCTCATATTCTTTATTCTATCAAAAGTGGACAGCCAAGCTTTTTTTAAGCTCATTCTTCACTAGCTTTTCCTCAAGTCTTCTTCTTCCTCCTCTAAACCCTAAAAGCTCTCATGTGTTGAGAAACCTAGGATTTCAAGAGACAAATATCTCCAAATTCTCACTCTACACAACCTAGGACTTCTAGTTTAGCGAACTAGAAGCCGTAGTTATCTCGGATTTGAGGTAGGAGCTCGGACTATAGACTCTCGGGTGGATCGTCTTTGACTCGAGGAAGCCATCGAGGTTGCGTCGATCCGTTCCGATCCTTAGAGCCTATGAAGATGAGGAGGATAATGATGAAGACCCGAAGGACATGTATCGTGAGGTATAACTTTGTATCCGAGTAGCTAAACCTCAAGTAGTTTGCTAGCTATGGTTTATGTTCGATCCTTGGTTCTAGTCGGTGTTGTGAAGCCCGTAAAAATCATTTTTTTCAATTTCCGCCTCCCCGCGAACACATGGGGTGCGCAACATTGACTTATAGTGGTATCAAAGCCTCTCATAAATCTTAGATAGCTTGTAGCGACGTTGAAAATCCGCCGTTTTTGTCGTGCAAAAACTGCCGAAAAAACAGTTTCCAAAAATGATGTTTTGAGTTGTTTGCACACCCCGCGGGCTCATGATTTGAACCGAGAAGCCGCGGGGTGAAGCGTGCGCACCCCGGGGACCTCTTGGGAGGACTGAACGGCTTTGCCTCACCTTAGGAAGTTTCGGGTCTTGGCGGTGGGGACCCGAAACTGCCTCACCTTAGGCAGTTTCGGGTCTGCCTCACCCCCTGGCCACCTCGTGGTGGCCTCAGGCGTGGGGTACCCACTTTAGGCCCCCCAACTCGATGTTAATTTCGTGCTGCAACTCTCCGCGAAGATTCGGGCGGGTTACGAGTTCGTTTCGACTCCCGAATTGGCTTAAAACGATCGTTTTTGGAACTTTAGCTCACTGGATTTTCAAGTTTTGGAAAATTGGTTAAGTTTGCTAATTGCGTGCGGAATTCTAATGTCGCGGTCAATTTACAAGCTTTGTGATGTATATATGTGTTTGGAAACATCGACTAATTGCTATACGTCGATTAGTCGGGGTTGCACATATCTGTGATGTTGTTATGTTGGTTTGTGTATATGAACTTGTTGGATCATCGTGGATGAATAGCCGGGGATGTGAGATGAGTTTTCATTCTTTCATTCGATATAAAATTTGTAAAGTGATGTAATATTATTTTGCGGGGAACATCCGGGTTGAGATTGTAGCCACCGTTATATTATTTCTTTTACTGTTTTGCTCCTAGGATAGACCCAAGGTGGGGTGCACAAACTACCGGGTACTTTGAAGTGCCGAGTGGCCTACTCACTTTGTTGAGGGGGGTTGCATCACTTTGGGTATTTGGCGGGTAGTTTACCGCACCCGTAGGGGTCTAGGATAGGGTTTGGCTATCCATTACGACCGTGGAATCTGTCTTTCGTTATAGACTCAAATGAAACGCGGTATTCCTAGTATATCCAATATGTTCATCTATGATCTGGAATGCCTATTATTGCGTGAGATGAATGTATATATCTATATATGATATCTAGTAGGCATTGCTTATGTTGTGCATCCGCGCTATTCCAACCCCCGCTCTGTCGTTAGTTAAGTAACCTAATGGGTGATGACGGGGCCCAATGGCAAATGTGGATGGCATAAGTAGACGTGGTATTTTCGTCTTTTTCTATGATGATAGGTGTAAAGAATGGGACTGCATTACATTAATGCAAAGCAATCAAACCAAAGCTGAATCGTTGGAACAAATTTTAAAACCACTCGGTTATTTTAAAACATGAGACTTTAAAATGCGGAGCTTAAACCACTCATTTTAAAAGCTATCAGGTTCCTTATTATATCAAGTTCACCACGTTCACGGTTTCGCCGAAACAATTCATAGCCCTCCGTCATTTCAGTTGAATATTCAGTAGTATTCAAGCTATGTATTTTAACCTTCGCCAAGGCATAGTGTTTGGTAGCTGCTGAATATTCATCTGTAGCATTGATAGATGCATTGGTTTGGGACAGTCGTATTACTATTTTAGCCTTCGTCAAGGGTATGTACGGGTGGGTTCAAATTAACCTGGGTAATGACGGGTAGAACTTGACATGGGACTTATAATATGTTGGCTTTCGTCAAGGTCATAAGAGCATGGGGCAAAAATCCACATCGGGAGTTTTTAAAGAAACTAAAACTTGCTAGTGCTGCATACAATTTGGAGTGTGATAATGTTGGTAGGATTCCTTTAGGATTATCACACAATGATATTTGGATCCCGATCCTACTGTGAGTATCCGCTACTCCTCGGGAGATTCTTCACCTAACGATCAATGCTATAAACCAAGTAGGTGTCTAGAACAATGTTAGCGGAGCTACGCCTCCAGGGAAAAGAGGTTTTTTAATTAAGGAACTTCGTGAAAGTGTAACGCCTTAGATTTCGGTTAGTATTAGTTTAGACGATAATGCGGGTTTTTGGTAAAAAGTTTACCAATTTGGGTTCCTCACATTTTATAATATTTAATTAATAATTTATTATTATTTTTTATGGCACGCACACACATGTGCGTGTTTATGTGAGGGTTTGTTTGTGTAATCTAGATTAGTGACCATGACAATTTAACCCTAATCCTAATCCTTTGCTTGATTAAACCCTAGATATTTGTTGTGAAAAGTGAGATATTTCCTTTGCTTGTTTTGTTTGTGGGGAGGTGGCAAGTGACTCATTGAGAAGAGTCATGCTTGCATTAATGGTGAGTTAATGCAAGGTGCTCTCACCCCCTTATCCTCACCTCTCTCTTTTTATTCTCACACGCTCTCATTCTCACTCTATTTCCTTCTCATTCTCATTTGTTTTTATCTCTCTTCACCTCAAACTGAACACTTGAACTTCCATCACAAAAACCTTCACAAATCTTCACAAATCTCACCAAAATCACATATTTTGCCTTGATTTGCCTCTTGGATGCCTTGGAGCTTGGAAAGTTAGGATCTTTGAGCTTGTGGGGGTAGGTAATGATCTATTTCTTTTAGTTAAGTGTTTATTGTGTTGCGTAGCTTGTTAGTTTCAGTTTAGATCGCGTATAGTTTCGTTTCGGCTAAATATCGTATTCTTAGTGTAGTTTTGGGTCTCGGATGATCTGCTATCAAACCAGGTATTGTTGCAAAAGTTCCTATCACAGTGACCTTGTGTAGTGACCCAGACCTTACTCTCAAAATACTTGCCCATTCCCTCATGTTCAGGCCGCAAATATATTGCTTCTGGCCGCAAATTGTGGCCAGACTGGTGAGTTGTGGGTTGAGTTTTGGTGTAGGGGTCTCTAGGGTTGTATGGGGTCTCATGGTACTTGCAACTTTTACAGATTGTAGGTATAAAAAAATCTAGGATCACTTTCTTGGTTTCTTGTGTTTCGTTTCACTCGTTACGTTATCCGTTACGGTTCGTGTTCTGTGTTGCTGTTGCTCTGAGTTGGTTTCGTTGTGTCGCTATACACGTTAGCCACAATACAAACACTTGAGCGTATGTTTTGTGTTGTCGTGTTGGTCAAAAGTAGCTTGTACGTGTTTTGGGTCGATTGCTTATATATACTTGCTTTGCTGTTTTGTGATTTTAGGATCGCAGACGGGGACTTCGGACGCTGCGAAGAAAGGAAAATAGGTGGTTGGCTTTACTTAGCCAGGAGCGTTGGTGAGTAGATTTAATATCTACAGGGGAATCGCCCGCATGGCGTTATGCGTCTGGGCTAGAGATGTTATGATATTAGTCGCATATTCTATTTCATATATAGAGTTTGCACATACACCTCATTGCATAATATTTGCCTATTGTGTTTGGACTTGTACCCTTAGGACACTGAACTATTATTGACGGCTCATGTTACACAAGCACTGATTGTATGTCACACACACCGTCAATAATTGCCATGACACGCACTATACACATACATATATGATATTGTTTGGTTAGGGACATTGAGACATTGATTCATATTCCTTTATGCATATGACATATAGCATACCTGTATACCTACATGCTTACACATATGCCTTGACATACTTACATGCTAGTTACCCATATACCTATATGGTATTGTACCATTAGTGATAGGTATATACACATATGAGACATAGCTACATGTATATCTTGCATACATAGGTATATTACATCATTACTGATAGGTAGACACAAATACCTTGTTATACCTACGTGTTTACACATATATCTGGCTATAGCTACATGTTCACCATTATTTGATGTTATATAGACTTGGAGAAATTAGGAACCGCATGATATATATATTAACTTGTTGCAGTTAAATAGCGGTTTTTCCTTTATATGCTCGCATTACAGTTTAATGTTGCATAGATTATATTCATGGATTTTCGCATTGAGATATGGATTTTTCATGATGTTTTTATGGATTTGAGGACCGTGGTAGTTTCATGAAATTATGCATTATTTGAGAAACCCGGTTTCTCTTGATATGATATTTCAGCAGCCACCATGAGATTTATCGGTTCTAATATATATACCCCATGCGAGGAGGCGTAGTGGGCCGTGTGCGGGTACATGGTGGGGCCCAGAGGTACCCCGGGACAAGAAGATCGATGTACCATGCCGTTGAACCTAACAGGGGAACCATACCTACTGGTGACAGTACCTATGACTCGGCAGTTATCGTGGGGATACCGACGGGAGTCATGTACGTATGGATACGTCGAAAGGCGAGGGTCTAAACTGGGCACTCGGGTTTTCAGGATAGCGTATGATACGTACCTATCAGGGGGGCAATCGTGGTGACAGCACCTGATAGATCAGTATTTATGTGTCGATACTTGACACTTGGTTTCATGATATTTTTACTCCTAAGTATATATAACAGTGGAATGGGACGATGTTATATATATATATATATATATATATATATATACATTAGTAGAATAGGACGCTAATATATATGTATACATATCAATACATATACATCATCATAATTATTCATGCAAATATACTTAAGATATATGAGATTCACTTGATATTGGATTCAGGATATATGAGATTCACTTGATATTGGATACAGGATATATGGGATTTACTTGATATTGTACACTCAGGATATATGAGATTTACTTGATATTGTACATTCAGGATATATGAGACTTACATGATATGATAGCCAATTTGGGGGCTAATTTGAGGAAATTGGGATTTGGATTGTCTTGATGGACTTTGGTCCTACCACGAGGTCAGGATTCCGTGGGAATGACATGTTTTATCCCATACTCCGTATTTATTGTTTATGCACTGCTTCATGTATTAGTAGTACCTGATAGAGTACCTTCCATGACTGTTGCATTTACATACTTTTATTTTATATGCATTGCTTCATGTATTAGTAGTACCTGATAGAGTACATTACATGACTGTTGCATATATACATTGTCATATCATTGTTTCATGTATTAGTAGTACCTGATAGAGTACCTTACATGACTAGTGCATACATATTGCCATTTATTGTTCATGTATTAGTAGTACCTGATAGAGTACATTACATGACTGTTGCATATACATATTATCATATTATTGCTTCATGTATTAATTGTACTTGCTAGAGTACCTTTCATGACTGTTGCATACATATGACCATTTATTACTATTAGCTTGCATATGTTAGATGTACGTGCATACTTGCGATTACCTGCATATGTTATTTACTTTTCACGAGTTGGCAACTCACCCCCGTTGTGCCACAGTGTTTTGCAGGTTGTTCCCCAGAATAGTCGAAGCAGGCTATTCATCTATCATATCATCTTTTGCAGCGGATACAGCTTCGGCTCATAGTATGCAGTTTTGCTTAGGTGGGTTTTGCGGTTATCCGATGTTGTTTATTGTATATTCGTTGTATCCTGTAATCTCCAACTACCATTATCTTGTATGACTTAGAGACTGGATGTGAGGACGATATTGTATATTATTTTGTGACTTGGAGGTCTTTTATGCAGTTTTTATTTATATTGTCTTTTATTTCTTCGCTACGACGTCATATATCTGTTGTGGTGGTTGTTTTCCGCCTTTGGGCGTGTTTTGCTCCCGTTTGGGGATGCTTTACTTGTATTTTTGTTGTACCCATTTTTGGGACTGGTTTTTACAAAAGAGGTGCTGCGAAAATTTTAAAGGAAATAAAGTTGGACTTTAAAGAATTTGGGTTGAGATTTCAAAAGTTTTAAAAATTTCTATTATCACTTACTACTTTTGATGGTTTAGATTGCTGGGTTTTCGGCTTACTTAAATTGCGTTACGCCTGTAGACGTTGCGTAGTTTAAGGGCCGTCACGTGTCAATTTCGGGTCGTGACAGAAAGCGTCGTAAAACCTCCTTCGAAGTACCGACACTAGCCTGGCCGAACGGTTAAGCAAGTATTGTACGGTGAGATCAATCCTGACTAATTCTTTTTTTATGGTTTGAGGAAGGATTCGAGAAACAGTGGGAGCCATCATGTTTAGATAAATTAAAAACCGATCTAAACTTGCAAGAGTATCATGCTGAGTGTTTTATTCTCTCTCTTCTAATTGCAGCGACCAGGTGACCAGATTAGGTTACAGATAGATAATAAAATGACTGAGTTATACTATAGTGAGTGGCAAAGATTTGTCCAGATGTCCATTACCTATGACAAACTGGACCACCTCATTACTATTCATAGCCCCGTCGTCCCAGGTCCAGTTTCCACTATCGCGGATGTTGATATTCGTAAGATAAGGGAAAAAGACTGTGCGATTGCCAAGTGGCTCATGTTGGCCTCAGTTGATGGTGTATACCAGAGGCAGCACGAGAAGATAGACTTAGTTTCTATCTTCCTCCATAACAAAGTTTTATATGGAGAGTAATCTCGTATCTCAAGATATGATACCTCGAAAGAATTGCCTCAAGCAAGGTTGGCTGTCGGATCATCTGTTGGGGACCACGTTTCTACAATGATTAGCTATATTAATGAGCTCACGGACCTGGAGACCACCTTGAAAAACGATCCATATGCTGACTTGATTCTATAGTCCCTACCTTCTACTTACGCCCAGAGAAAGAAAGTTATACTTCCAGTTGAGAGCACCCTGAAGGAAACCAGGGTGACACCCATTCTGCTTATTGGGGAATCTTCCTCTTCTAGATCCAAGGCGAAAGCCAAGGGAGAGAAGAAGAAGACCTCCACAAAACCGATAGGCGGTGTCAGTAAGGTAGAGGGACAGGGAAGGGCAAAAGTTTCAGGGCTAACAGTAGGGAAGGAGGGTTGTTCCTATTATCACAGGAAAGGGCATTGGCAGAAGGGATGCAGGGCTTGGAAAGCCAGAATCCAGGATCTGAAGTATGTTGTGGCTTCGACTTCGGGTGTGTTTGTGATTGAAAACAGTTTGTCAATTAACTCTACTTCCTGGGTACAAGATACCGAATCAGGATCTCATATCTGTAATTCGTTTCAGGCTTTAAGAAACCGTAGAGTGTTCAGGTGATATGACTCTCAGAGTCGCTAACGGAATGAGCATGGACGTTGTATCCATAGGATATATCACCTAGAATTGACAAGTGGGCAGATATTGATTCTACATAACTGTTTGTGTGTACCAAGTCTAGTATGTAAGCTATGTGGTTCACATCCACCTAAATCAAAGTTTGATTGGGTCAGGTACACTAGAGGGCAGTATATATTGAATCAAGCTCAGGTTTTCAAACGTCCAGAACACACTAAAAATAAAGTCTCCTGAATTATATAAAACTTTCTTATGGTATTGTAGACAGGGTCACATCAATGAAACAGGGTTGTCGAAATTACATAGAGAAGGATATTTGGATCCGTTCGAATATCAGTCTTCCGCAATTTGTCAATCTTGTCTCATAGGAGAGATGACAAAGGCTCCGTTCACTGGACAACGGAGTAAGAGCGAGCAAGCTCTTGGGACTCATACACAGTGGCGTGTGTACTCCAATATCTACATAGGCACGAAGTGGTTATTCCTATTTCATTACTTTTACGAATAATTTCTCTAGGTTAGGACATGTCTTCTTGTGAAAGCATAAATCTAAACCCTTTGAAAAATTCTGAGAATATAAGAATGATGTTGAAATACAAACAGGCAAAACTTTCAAGACACTGAGATCTGATCGATGTGGTGAATACTTAACTGCCGAGTTCCTAGATTACTTAAAAGAGAATGAAATTCTCTCTTAGTTTACTTTTCCATACACATCACAACACAAAGGTGCATAAGAAAGGCGGAATAGAACCCTATTTGATATTGTTCGTTCCATGATGAGTAACGCTGAGTTTCCGCGATCCTTCTGAAGTTATGCACTCGAATCAGCTGCATATCTTTTGAATAAGGTTCCTACCAAGACTGTGCCTACCACACCATATCAGATGTGGAGTGAAAAAAACCCTATCTTTAGCATCTGAAGGTATAGGGATGTCCGACTTTTGTTAAAAAGCAGTATGCGGACAAGCTCGAGGCACGCTCAATACTGTATAAGTTTGTAGGATACCCAAAGAACTCCAAGGGGTATCTTTTCTATTACGCAGAGGAACAAAAGGTTTTTGTTCCTCGTCATGACCACTTTTTGGAAAATCAATTTTTTGTAAAAGAAAATAGTGGGAGCGCAATAAAACTGGGAGAAATTCCAAAACCATAAATTATTACTGAAAGTATGGTAGAACCAGAGGTTTCAGTAGAGAACCGGACATCCTTACGCCAATCCGCAGGACTAGTAGGCAGTATCATCCGCCCAAGAGATACTACGGTTTTTTCATAGATGGGGATCGAGAAGATTGCATCATTAACAATGATGAGCCAACTAGCTTCCAGTAAGTCATTCAGAGCGGTGACTCGGTAAAATGGAAGGATGCAATGCGGACCGAAATGGAGTCCATGTACACCAACAAAGTATGCACTTTGAACATTGCTCCAGAAGGGGTAAAACCCGTAGGCTGCAAATGGATCTTCAGAAAGAAGATTGGTGTAGATGGATAGGTTGAAACCTATAAGGCTAGACTTGTTGCAAAAGGTTTTCATCAAAGACCAAATTTGGACAATGATGAAACCTTTTCTCCAGTGTCTATACTCAAATCCATTCAGATCCTTCTTGCATTGCTGCCTTCCAAGATTTTGAGATTTGGCAGATGGACGTAGAGACGGCTTTTCTAAATGGTGATTTGGAAGAGTGCGTCTATATGGATCAGCCAGAGGGGTTCAATCAGAGTGGGAACGGCGGGACAGTATGCAAGTTGCTTAAATCCATTTATGGACTAAAGCAGGCATCGCGGAGTTGGAACATCTGTTTTTATTGAGACAGTCAAGAAATTCGACTTTATCAAAAATCCAGATGAACCATGCATTTATAGTATGATTGTAGCAAGAACTGTGGAATTCCTCGTTGAGTACGTGGATGACATTCTCTTGATAGGAAATGACATTCCTATGCTACAATCAGTCAAAGGATTCTTGTCAAAGAGGTTCTCCATGAAAGACCTGGGTAATACCAACTACATTCTGGGGATCCAGATCTATCGTGATAGATCAAAGAGGATAGTGGGACTTTCACAATCAAGGTACATCAACACCATACTAAAAATATTTAGCATGGATGATTCTAAGCACGGTAGTCTACCGGCTTGTCACGGAATCACCCTCTCCAAAGAGATGTCTCCAAAGACTGATTTGGAAAGGGCTCGCATCACATCTATACCCTACGCTTCTGCGGTAGGCTCTATAATGTATACGATGTTGTGTAGCAGACCAGATGTAGCTTACGCACTGAGCATGGTAAGCCGGTATCAGTCAAACCCAGGGGAGAAGCACTGGGAAGCAGTAAAGAACATTCTCAAGTACCTGAGAAGTACTAAGAAAATGTTCTTGGTGTATGGCGGAAAAGGACCTTTAGATCGAGGCATTTGCAAACTCCAGCTTCCAGAGTGATAAGAATGACTCCAAGTCCATGTCAGGTTATGGTTTTACCCTCAGTGGAGGGGCGGTTTGTTGGAAGAGCTCCAAGCAGAACACCGTTGTAAACTCGACGTTGGAAACGGAGTAGTTCGCAGCAAGAGACGCCGCAAAAGAGGCAGCTTGGATATGGAAGTTCTTAATTGAACTTCAGGTGGCTCCTTCCATTTTTTGGTCCAATACTTTAGTATTGTGACAACATACGGCACTATAGCTTTAGGGAAGGAACCCAGGTCCCATCAGAGATCCAGACATATCTTGAGGCGGTACCACCTAATCAGGGAGATCGTTGATCCCAGGAGATCGAGGTGAGGAGAGTAGATACGGAGAACAACACTGCAGATCCACTCACATAGGCCATCTCTTAGACAATTTTCGAGAAGGCTATTCGAGATCTTCGGTCTGCGATATGCCAGTATATGGCCTTAGTGCAAGTAGGAGATTGTTAGTGATATATGCCCTAGAGGCTATTATTGTATCATACTAGATTGTATATTACTTAATGGGAGCTTGGGATATACACAGATATAGTAACATTCTTGCTCAAAATGGTAGTATGCTACCTGGTTTGTTTCTACCTCAATATGTGCATGTGTTTCTTTTAGCATATCGCTTATACATATTGGTGGAGTCCTTAGGATCTTTTCTTAATTACCAGCGTTGTGATGGCAGTCACACTAGTGGGGGATGGGTAATCTATAAGCACATCCTATACAGGTCCCTAGTCATAGGATTATCGAGACGGGGCATCGGTACTCCACGGTAGACTAGTGTATATGCTTCTCATCCCAGCATGGGAGATGGTCTGCCCTACAGCCATTAGTACGTCGTACTGGAGATAGTATGCATGTGCTCATTAGGTTATGAGTAAACTAGACAAGACTCGTCGGGAACTGTTGGTGGGTATTATACCTGTCGTCGGGAACTGTTGATGGGTATTATACCTGTCGTCGGGTAGCAGTTCCCAGGTAACATGAGTACAGCTTAGTCCGTCGACTTGACACTGCTACTTCGCCTCGAGTGTGTTCCCACTGTACTTTGATTACTACCCTACCACGGCTCAAAGGAGTCATGCAAATAGGTAGTAGTTGGGTGCAGTCCCGAAGATTCGTCTCTCCCGGTATTGGGGGTTGATATCGCGCTGTGTTCGGAAGGCCATTACACAAAGTCCTTGGCCAAGGCAAGCGAGATTTACTGGTAGGTATTCCAGTAGTTTCTCAGGGTGTATTGGGCTATTCTCCGACACGACTTATTGCACTACTAGGGGTCTGACGATTACCGCCTCCTAAGCCCGATATGCGATACTCTTAAACGAACAGACCGGACTGTACAGAGATTGTCATATTCAGGCTCAGTAGGAGTTTGGATGAATTATCTCATCGGCCTTCTTATCGACATCTACCTGGGGACCGTTACGTGTAGCTAGTACCGCTTGCGGCCTGCGGTTAAACCCACTGCCAGCGTAGCGTCGAGTCTTTAGAGTCCTACATAGAGAGTTTCCCTGCACCAGGCAAAAGGTGTAGAGGCCGTATGGTTTTACGGCAGGGCTTAGATCACTTATGTGCACTAATGCGCGTATGATGTTCGGGCGGATAATACTAGTGGGCTTTGGTTTTGTTAGTGTATATGCTCTAGAGGCCATTATTGTATCATACTGGTTTGTATATTACTTAATGGAAGCTTGGGATATTCACAGTTGTATTAATAGTCTTACTCAAAATGGTAGTATGCTACTTAGTTTTTTCTATTTTAATATGTGCATGTGTTTCTTTTTGCATATCGCTTATACATATTAGTAGAGTCCTTAGGATCATTGCTTGATTACCAGCATTATGATGGCAGTCACACTAGTGGGGGCTGGGTAATCTACAAGCACATCCTTATACAGGTCCCTAGTCGTAGGATTATCGAGACGGGGCATCAATACTCCGGAGTAGACTAGTGTATACGCTTCTCATCCCAGCAGGGGAGATGGTCTGTCCCACAGCTATTAGTACGTCGTACTGGAGATAGTATGCAGGTGCTCGTTAGGTTATGAGTACACTGGACAGGACTCATTGGGAACTGTTTGTTGGTATTATACCTATCGTCGGGTAGCAGTTCCTAGGTGACTTGAGTACAGCTTAGTCCGTCGACTTGATAATACTAGTTCGCCTCGAGTGTGTTCCCACTATACTTTGATTACTACCTTACCACGGCTCAAAGGATTCGTGCAAACAGGTAGTAGTTGGGTGCAGTCCTGAAGCACTTGGAGGCAGTGGCGGTTAGATAGGATTCGTCTCTCTCGGTATTGGGGGTTGATATCGTGCTGTGTTCGGAGAGCCATTACACAAAGTCTCTGGCCAGGGCAAGCGAGATTTACTGGTAAGTATTCTAGTAGTTTCTCAGGGTGTTATGGGCTACACTCTGGCACAACTTGTTGCGCTATTATGGTTCTGACGATTACCGCCCCTAGGCTCGATATGCGATACTCTTAGACGGACTGACCAGACTGTACAAAGATTGTCACATTCAGGCTCGGTAGGAGTTCGGATGGGTTTTCCTCATCGGCCTTCTTATCGATATCTACCTGGGGACCGTTACGTGCAGCTAGTACCGCTTGCGGCCTGTGGTTAAACCCACTACCAGCGTAGTGTCGAGTCTTTAGAGTCCCACATAGAGAGTTTCCTTGCACTGGGTAAAAGGTGTAGAGGCCGTATGGTTTTACGGAAGGGCTTCGATCACTTACGTGAACTTGTGCGCATATGATGTTCGGGCGGATAATACTAGTGGGTTTTGGTTTAAGCCGGATACTAGTATTATATTGATGGATCAGTTTTGTCACTTTGTATTCGTGTTTCTCGGAATACGAATACGGGTATGTATATACAGATGAGAGGGGCATAGAAGGAGACACCTTATTAGGGTTTTGACCATTGACATGATTAAAACAATTATGAGGTGGAGGAAAGTATTTGTTATTTATGTAAATGATAATTGAGTCATGGCTACTTGTTTTGACTACTTGACTTTGTTTGACCATTTGACTTGGCTTGACCACTTGACTTGGTTTGACTATTTGACTTAGATATTTTTGTGAGATATTTTGTGACCTAGATATTTTGATGAAATATTTTTCATGCCATGCTTGTGGTCATGTCAAGTGAGCCATCTCATTTTATCTTTATCATTATCAAAAATTATTTCTCTTTCCTCAAGCTAGCTCTCTTCTTCTTCTTCACATCAAAACCCTAAAAGCTCTCTTGTGTTGAGAATCGTAGGGTTTCAAGAGACAAATAAATCCATCTTCATACTCTACATCACCTAGGCCATCAAGTTTAGCAAGCTTGTTGCCCTAGTTACCTCGGTTTTGAGGTGGAGCTCGGACCATAGACTCTCGGGTGGATCGTCTTTGACTCGAGGAGACCGTCGAAGAAGCTACGACCCAGATCGATCCTTGGAGCCTACGTAGATGAGGAGGACAACGATGAAGACCCGAAGGACATGTTTTATGAGCTATAACTTCGTATCCGAGTTGTTAAAGCTCAAGTAGTTTGCTAGGTAGGGTTTATGGACGATCCTTGGTTCTAGTCGGTGTTGCGAAGCTCGTAAAAATCATTTTTTGCAAATTTCACCTTTCCGCGAACACGTGGGGTACGCGACATCGACTTACAGGTTTAAGCCGGATCCTAGTATTATATCGATGGATCAATTTTCGTCTCTTTGTATTCGTATTCTTCGGAATACGGATGCGGGTATGTACATACGGATGAGGGGCATTCTCGTAATTCCTCAGGATTGGCTTCTAGAAGGGGACACCTATTAGAGTTTTATTCTTTATGGATTAAACTTTATTTAGATGGAGGAAATGAGGTGGATTTTGAGCATTGAACCAAGCATGGCTACTTGGTGACTCATGGTCATGAGTCACCACTAGGTATTTGTGAAGAGTTGTAGATATTTGTGTGTGATTTTTATCTCACAAAATATCTCATATTCTATATTCTATCAAAAGTGGACAGCCAAGCTTTTCTTAAGCTCATTCTTCACTAGCTTTTCCTCAAGTCTTCTTCTTCTTCCTTTAAACCCTAAAAGCTCTCATGTGTTGAGAAACCTAGGATTCCAAGAGACAAATATCTCCATCTTCTCACTCTACACAACCTAGGAGTTCTAGTTTAGCGAACTAGAAGCCGCAGTTACCTCGGATTTGAGGTAGGAGCTCGGATTATAGATTCTCGGGTGGATCGTCTTTGACTCGAGGAGGCCGTCGAGGTTGCGTTGATCCATTCTGATCCTTAGAGCCTACGAAGACGAGGAGGACATCGATGAAGACCCGAAGGACATGTATCGTGAGGTATAACTTCGTATCCGAGTAGTTAAACCACAAGTAGTTTGCTAGCTATGGTTTATGTTCAATGCTTGGTTCTAGTCGGTATTGCGAAGCCCGTAAAAATCATTTTTTGCAATTTTCGCCTCCCCGTGAATACGTGGGGTGCGCGACATCGACTTACACAAGCTTGTTCCAACCTTCAAGTGGAGCCTTAAGAAGAGTTCTAGGGACTTCAACTCGGAGCTTTAGAAGTGAAGGGCTAGACAACAAAAGTTGTAAACTCTTTACACTTAGTATAGAACTTGTTTGTCTAGTTTAAAAACCATAATTCTCTAGTTCGATTCTTGTTTAGTATACTTAGCACTCTAAAATTTTAAAATTGCATATTTGATACTCATTGAAAGCTAGTAGAGCTGCTAAGACATACTTTCAATTCTTACTAGTTTTTCCTTATCTTTTGTTAATTAATAAATGTAATAAATTATAATTTAAGAATCATTTATGGATTTTTCTGTTAAAACACAATTTTATGTATCTTAAATAATAAATGGGATAATTATGAGTTAATTAGTTTAAATATTTTCCTAAATAAAATAGATACTACTAAAAAATTTGTTTTGAGATATTTTGCAGGTTTAAATTTAGACAAATCAATTTAAGAGACCTAATCAAAACAAGAGATCATATCAAATCTGCCTAAATTGGTGACAATCTGAGGATCCACGCAACTGCAGAAACACGGCGAGATATTCAAGATATTATATCCTTAAAATCCCTCTAAATTAGCGAAGAAAACACACAAAAACTGGAGATACGACGCCAGAAAACGACAGCGGATTATCGGCGTATCAAGTCAAGTGGCGACAGATCAGCGGTCAGTTTTGGACCGTTCGATAAGATTTTTTATAGACACGATCATCTTTCTACATAGATTAATATGAGGTGTAGGTTTTCGTATTAAAAAACTTTTAAATATAGCAGATCAGCACCCAATAGAGGCATCTAGATTTTCATGTTTAGAATTTGAGATTTTTAGAAAAAAATTTGATTCACTTGTATTTTTTATTACTTGTTTTCCAAACTTTCTTAGCCCTGTATATTGAGATGTAATTCTAGGGTTTAAGATATCTCTTCTGTAGCATTCAAATCTAGGGTTTTCCAAAGAGAAGGGATCAAGTCAATTGTAAGTTCTCTTATGATTATTAATAAAAATTTAGTTTTTATTTATATCATAACTAATTATTTTTCTAGGATTTTGTATTTGCTTTCATTCTATGGTTGGATATTTTATCTCTTCTTATTCTTTTGCTTGATGATGCATTTATTTTAATTCCATTCTTTTAAGTTTTTATCATATGAACTAGATTTTAATAAGCATAATTGAAAATTTGAATAGATCTAGAGATAGGTGATACACATAAAAACTAATTAAGATGATGAATGTTTGACAAACTAAAACCTTAATTAGGGACGGTAAAGATATGATTTTAATTAAAATAAATTCAACCTAGGTCATTATTTTTAAAAACGTAGAACTAAATTTTTAATATGGTATCTAGATGATTTTTTATAATTGATAGGCTATTGTTAATTACGCTAATATAACCTATACTTTTATTTAAAATAAAGGAAAATATATTAGAAATAGATAAAGAAAAGAAGTAGTATTTTTTTAAACCAACCATAGAAAGATAGCAATACAAAATCCCTAAATTCTTCTCTTTATAAAAACCCACCTTCTTTTAAATTGCATTTAATATTTCCACTTTTTAATTCCTTGCTAAGTAGTTCTTAATTCAACTATCTCTTTTTAAACTTGCATTTAAATTGGTTAAATACACCTCTCTGTAGATCGACCCTCAAATATTACGATTGCACCACCGCATACTAGCGGTATTTAATTTATAACGAACAACCAATAATATACGCAACCAAAAAAAATAAAGATTTATATTGTGTGAAGCAAATGAAAGAAGACCCATTTAAAGTAAAATGATCAAAAGAGTCTGATTGAGACAAAAATATCAAACACTTGATGGATTGAGAATTATTACCTTACACCTCAACTATCTTTGAAACGAGAAAGAAACCATTGAAGATGTAGATTATCAAGAGAGAGAGAAAATGAAAGAAAAAGAAATCTCAAATATTCCAGTGTACAACAAATAACTTCATTTATCTTCTTGATACTTTGTTTTCTTGAGTCCAAAGTAAATGAAAGAGGGAGAAGACGGCCATGGGGCGACAGTCATGGGGTGATGGAGCAATTTTGCAGAAGTTTTCACTCTCTTTTTTTGGACGGCGATAGGACGACAACGATCAAGATGGAAGAGAAGACGGCAGCGATTGGATGGCGGCGATTTAGCGGAAGTTTTCCATTCTGTTTCTTGGGTAAAATTGAGATGGAGACGATCGAGGTGGAGGAGAAAGCGGCAATGGGGTGGCAGCGAGAGTTGTCGACAATGATGGCAGCGGACACCAGAGATGGAAGAGAGGGTTTGTGAAAATGAGAGAGAAAGAGGAATTTTTTTTGATGAGGATGCTATTTTGAGGAGAACGGCATTTTCGTCACTTCCCCTCGCTAATAAGAGATTGCCTGATTTAAGTGAGGCCCATGGGTTTTCCCATAAAAATTTGGCATCGGTAGGCCCTTTCTAAGTATTTCATAAATACCATGGGGTTTCTCATAAGTTTTGAATGGGCAGGGGGCTTTTTGACAATTTACCCGTCATAAATCAAAGGGAATGATAGAAAAAGTGAATGGATCTTTGGCTCTTTTCATGATCCATAATCAACTTTAAATTTTTGGGTAGAAAGTTGAAATCCATTGTGATCTCATCAAGATGACATGGGTCGATGGGCCCACCTCCGCTTAATCAAAGGGCAGAAAGTTGAACCCACAAAAACAATGATCGCGACATCAAGCCCAAAAGGAGTTGAGACTCAATAATTCATCAAACTTTACTTGACGTTTAGCTTTAACTAAAATAATTCCTTTTAGGAAAGCAAAAAGAAATCCATTTTTAATATTTTCCATGGTCGATCAACATCAATAAATGCTATCTTTTACATGACTTTTTTGTTTTTATTAGATTGTAATTGTAACAGATTAATGGTTTTTAATCATACAACATTTTATATCTCTGGATCTATAGCAAAAAAACTTAAAACGACAAGAAAATTTATTACCTAAATTTTAGACCATGAGACTCAGAGCATCCATTAAAAGGTAAAAGGTAAGAGGTTGAATTTTTTGTTTTGATAGAATCAAATTTCCTTGTATGGCAACCTAAACTCCATTTTCTCATAATAATACTATTATTTTGCTGTCTTAAATTATTGTTTTTGAATTTTCAAGAATCAAATCCAGACTACATTTCGTTTTTGGTTGGAAAAAAAATTAAAACACCATATTTACTGAATTGTAATTGACAACGAGTCCAAAAATATCGCGTTAGCTGCTAAATAATACCTTAATGTTTCACCTATTTTGCACTTATATAGCTTATTGATTTTTTCGATACATTTTGATACCCTAAAGTACAAACCTTATGTATTTTGTTTAACATAGCGATGGATTTGATGGTCAATTGAAGCGAGCAAAATATTAACGGTTCGTACTTTAAGATATATAAGTGCAGCGAAAAAATCAATAAAATGTATATGTGCAAAGTAGGTGAAATATTAGGGTATTATTTAGTAATTAACCAAAAAATTATTACAATGAACCGGTGTATATAATTAGGGTGATCATATTGCCAAACCCTTATTAGATAAATCGACACCAAAACTTGTGTATTGACAAAATTAATCTCAACCATAGCAACATTCAATTCCCTTCCTCCCAAGTCGCATCGCATCGCCCCTTCTCTGTCTCTGAACCCCTACCCACCGCATTGTCTCTCTCGACATCTCCTCCTCCAACCTCACTGGTCCCATCCCCTCCCTCCCTCCCTATCCCACCTCCGCCTCCGCAACCTCTCCAACAATCTCCGCTCTCTTCTCCAACCTGATCCTCTTACTCCGGCATTTCTTGACCTTAGCAGATCTGTTGGTCAAGATCGGCTGCGTGTTCAGAAATGAGATCAGTGCCGTCAAGTACCAACTCCCCGACAAGGACCTTGACGCCATCATCTCAATTTCGTCACAGGAGGATCTCTCCAACATGATGGAGGAGCTCGATTGCGTTGCTGACGAGCCCGCAAGGCTGCGGATCTTCGTGCGAGATTGCGGATCTTCGCGATCTCACTTACGACGACCATCTTGCGGTCGATACAGAGCAGTGCTACATCGACGCCGTGATAGGATCCGGATCAAGATCGAGAGAAAGGACAATAAAAAGACAAAATTTAAAGGCTGGTATATAGCAACACCAATAATTTTGTCTATATTCAAGTTTTATTGTGGATTTATAAAATAAAGATTTAAAAATATAGCCACCCTATTATTGATGTTGCTATATGAATTTATGTGTTACTATACATAGTAATTATATATTGCTTTAGTGTAAACTACTTACTATGTGTTAACTATGTCTAAAAATTTATCATATATTCAATGAGAACTCATATTAATTTAACATGCCAATGAGTTATAGCCCAGTTAGTTAGTATGAGAACTCTCAATTTGGAAAAAGTGTGGAGTTCTGACGCTAAAGAACCCCTAAAGGAAAAGGCAGTCACAGATTAACACTCTCAGGCTAATTCCTAAGTTTTCTGGGTGCTTGTGTCCAATGCCAACCCCCTCCCAAAAAATATTATGAGGATAAGGTAAAAAAGAAAAAGAAAGCCATACTGATTATGGTAATTATATAAGGATCTTTTGACCATGACTTTTTTTTTCTCTCTGTATAGAAGTTTATCATTATAACGAAAAGATGATAATCGTAAACAAGAGATAATCATTCAAACTATATCTTTGATTACTAGATAATCTATAATCATGCTCTATAATAAAAGTGTTTATATATCTGATTGAGCAATACTTTTTCTATCCGTAATTTGTCTACCTAAAAGTTTATCCTAAAGACAAAACAGTAGGACCCACAACACCTAGATAATAGTGTCAAACAGGTAGGCCTATGACGTTTGTCTTTTGAGTAAACTTTTGGATAGACAAATTACGGTAGAAAAAGTATTTTTTTTATCTGATTTATGTATAAGGACTATTTTTCTATATAATTAAATATCAGCCTTTGATTGTTAGACCAATATGTAAACATATAAGAAGATGTCTATCTTAATTTAGTATGTTATGATGCAAATCGTTATAAGGAAGTTAATATTTGAAAACATTTTTTAATAGGAGGGAAGATATATTTTTCTATTGTACTTGCTCCCTGATGATGCTCGATATCGGCGATCTCCTAGATCGTGACACGTGGCAGATGGCGTGTCCCGAAGCTAGCAAGAAGGGACCAGGGACCGTACGTCGGTAAAATACCTCGGGCCTGCAACCCATGGATGTGGCCGACCTTCTGCGACCGTCCACACCTTTCCTGTGCCCGCCTTGCAAACAATCGTTGACTCATCTTCGAGCCCCTGCACATGCGGCCTCCTCGGCCCTCTCAGCTCGTCTCCGGGCTACCACAGAACCAAGATACGTTGGCCTCCCGCTCGTCCCCGAGCCTCGCTTCGAGCTCATATTCCTCGGTCTCATCGACCGACCGACGACACCTATCGCAGGCGCAACCGCCTCACCTCCGCAAATCTCGCCATGCTCGAGATATCCGATGGCCACGTCCCGCGTTCCACGCCATCACGATCCCCCATGAACGAGCCTGTCTCGCCATTAGTAGGAGATCCCGCCCATCAAGCGGGCGTGACGCCGGGAGCGTAACGGCGGGCGTGATTCCCGCGCCTGCCTGCCTGTTGCCACTACTATATAAATCCCTCCTTCAGACGGTTCAAGTAAGAGATTCTCTCCTCACCAGGCCGTTACTCTGCTCAAATATCCGGTCTAACTTGATCGCCGGAGGGTCCTCGGTGGTACAACCATCCCGGGACTTCCTTGCAGGTAGATCGGCCTCAACCACCTCAAACTCATTGAGATCCACACATTTCAGTAGTCAACCTCCAACCTAATCTTAGTCGTCCATCGTCGCCAACTGCAGATCTATGGAAGGTAACATCTTGACGTGATTCGAGGTCCGTCAGCTGGCGCCGTCTGTGTGAAATTCTTGATTCCACTGAACAAAGTTCATCTTCCAATCTCAACTCAATGGCGAGCGATCGCCGCGGCTATCCAAGCACTAACCGCCGCCTCCCTCACAACGGGGCGTGGACGAATCTCCTTCCCCGAACTCCATAAACGCCCTAGCCGTCATTCGTGTCCGTCGTGGATGCGCTCGTCCGTTTCCAAACGGCGTGACAAGCTCTCCAGGTCGCCACTCCACTACCTCGGGACAGGGACCCCTACAGAGGGACTGAAGACTCTGCTCGCGTCGACACGGCTGACCGCTGCCTCGCTGCCTCCCACGGCCGCAGATCTCCCGGGCCAACATATTTTATGACCCGCTGGGCGCCCCACAGCTCAACACCGAGGTCCGTCGTCAGAGCGCCTCGCCCCGAGCCTCTTTGCACCCCCGTCCCACCCGAGGAGATGTCGGTCAGCTCGCTTGCTCCCAGGCATGACCGACACCCCCTCCCTCGACGGGGTAGCGCGGAAGGGACTCGTCACGGCAGGTCGAGGACTATCTCGCCAGGAGACCTAAGAAACCTCATCGAAAAGAACCGGGGCTCATAAAAAATCATGGTCATGTCGGCGGGGGGTACGTCGAGTACGTACGAGACTCAACACCCCACGCCGGCCATGGAGGCCAACAGCCGTCCGAGGAAGAAGGCAAGGGAGACCGAGCCGATCATTTTTTACGACAGGGATCTCTACGGCATAACCCTGCCGCACAATGACCCTCTGGTGATTACGGCTCAGGTCCACCAATACAAGCTGCATAGGATACTGGTCGACTCGGGAAGCTCGGCGGACATTCTATTCTACGACTGCTTTCTGTGCATGGGGCTCGCTCAGGCAGACCTAAGGCCGACCTCCCATGTCCTTTCAGGATTCACCAACCCCTTCATCCCGGCGGAAGGGGTAATCACTCTGCAATTTAACGTCGGGAAGGCCGGCCGGACGTGAACAGTGCCTGTGGAATTCATTGTAGCAAGAATCCCATCGGCCTACAATATCCTCCTCGGCCGCCCAACGCTGAACTCCCTCCGGGCCCAGATATCGACCTACCACCTGGCGATGAAGTTCCCTCTCGACCAGGGCAGGATAGGTCGGGTCTATGGAGACCAGCGGATTGCAAAGGTTTGCTTCACCGCAACATCTTCGTCTGAGCGGCCGACCGATGATGTCGAGGTTGAAGGAGACATCAGGGGTTCTCTGGACACTCGAGACGAGCAAAAAGAGGTCTGAGGAACCCCGGTCGAGCCACTGACAAAGGTCCCCCTCGTAGAAGGGGACGACGAAAAAATCGTTCAGATCGGATCGTTTCTGACAGGAACTCAGCGAGATGACCTGGTTCGTTTCCTCATAAACAACTCCGACATGTTCGCCTGGGCGCTTGCTGACATGCATGGGATCGACCCCAAAATCATATCTCACAAGCTCGGGGTAGATCCTACGGCCCGACCCGTAAGGCAGAAAAATCGAAGCTTCGTCCCTGTCAAACAGAAGGCTATCGAGGACGAAGTAAATCGGCTCATCGCCACTAACTTCATTCGGAATGTGCTCTATTCGGAGTGGCTTGCGAACGTAGTTCGGGTCAAAAAGTCGAGCAGGAAGTGGCGCATTTGCGTCGACTTCACCGACCTCAACAAGACCTGCCCCAAAGACAACTATCCCCTCCCTCGGATAGATCAGCTCGTCGACAGCTCGGCAAGCCACGAGCTACTGAGCTTCATGGATGCCTTTTCCGGCTACAATCAGATCCGTATGAATCTGGCAGACGAAGATCTTACCGCATTCACAACGGACCGGGGCGTATACTGCTACAAGATGATGCCCTTTGGCCTCAAGAACGCCGGAGCTACGTACCAACGATTAGTCAACCGCATGCTCAAGCCACAAATCGGCAAGAACATGGAAGTTTATATCGACGATATGCTCGCCAAATCAGTCCCGTCTGTCGACCACGCCAAGGATCTGGGCGAGGCCTACGAAGTACTCTGCAAGTTCAAGATGAAACTGAACCCCGCCAAGTGCGCATTCGGGGTTACCGGGGGAAAGTTCCTCGGTTTCATGGTCACCCACCGTGGAATCGAAGCTACTCGGAAAAAATCGACGCTATCCTCAACATGGTCGTGCCCAAGACCAACGTCGAGATCATGCGACTAACCGGGCGGGTAGCCGTTCTGAGCCGTTTCATGTCGAGGTCTGGGGAGAAGTGCCTCATGTTCTTCAAAACTCTAAGGAAGATCTGGAGGTTCGAGTGGTCAGAGGAGTGTCAAACCGCCTTTGACCAATTAAAGAGGCACCTTGCGACGCCACCGCTGCTCACCCGACCAGTTGAAGGAGATGAGCTATCACTGTATCTGGCGGTATCCGACCAAGCAGCGGGCTCAGTGCTCGTCCGGGAGGTCGACAGAGTGCAGAAGCCAGTATACTACGTGAGCCACGTCTTCAAAGACGCAAAAACGAGGTATCCGGCCATAGAGAAGATCGTTTTGGCACTCTTTGTAGCCTCAAGGAAGCTATGACACTACTTCCAGGCGCACACCATCCTCGTTCTTACCGAGCGTCCGCTCGGGGCTATCCTTGCCTCACCCGAATCCTCGGGCCGCTTAGAGAATTGGAGGTGGGAGCTATCCCAATTTGACATAAAATACCGCCCGAGGCAGGCCATCAAAGCACAGGCCCTGGTCGATTTTATTGTCGAGTGCACCATCCCCAGTAAGGAACCGGAATCCGCGCTGACCCTCGCGGCTCAACCCTCGATCGTGGGGAGGCCCAACTCAGCCCCTGAGTGGATTATTTACGTCAACGGGTCCTCGACCGAGGAAGGCTTTGGTGCCGGCTTCATCATTCGAGGCCCGAACGAGGCAGAAATGGAGTATTCTCTGAAGCTCGGGTTCAAGGCCTCAAACAATGCGGCAGAATATGAGGCCCTGCTGGCTAGACTGTGCATGGACTCCGGGCTGGGGCTAAAAACAATTCGGATCCGCAGTGACTCAGCCCTAGTCGTTGGCCAAGTGACCGGCCATTTCGAAGCTCGGGAACCACTAATGGTGAGGTATCTCGCCGAGGTAAGAAGACTTCGAAAGAACTTCGACGAGGTCCAGGTAGAGCAAATACCCAGACATCTCAATGCCTAAGCTGACACCCTGAGTAAGCTGGCTTCATCCTACTCGGCCAACAACAAGCGATCTATCCTCTTCGAGATCTTGCCACGGCCCAGCGTGGAGGACGGGGCGACAATACTTCATGTTTACACAGCCCAGGAAGAGGACCGAGACTGGAGGAAGCCCCTCGTGGAATTCCTAAGGGAAGGTACGCTCCCGGAAGATCGGAAAGCAGCCCGCCGTCTCAGGGCCAAAGCCCATCACTTCGTCTGGAGCAATGGGAACCTTTACAAGAAGTCCTTCACTCGGCCCCTGCTCCGGTGCATCAACCCCCACGAAGCCGACTACGTCCTCCGTGAAATCCATGAAGGGGTCGGTGGCGCATATCAAGGGGCCCGCACCTTAACCCAGAAGGCATTGCTCCAGGGGTACTACTGGCCAATTATTCACCAGGATGCCCAGAAGCTCGTCAGAAGATGCAAAAGTTGCCAACTCCAAGGAAGCATACCTCGCCTTCCGGCTATCGAGCTGACCGCCCTAACCTCCCCGTGGCCGTTCGCCCAGTGGGGAATGGACATGATAGGCCAGTTCCCTACTGGTAGGGGCGGGCACAAGTATGTCCTCGTCGCAGTGGATTACTTCACGAAGTAGATTGAGGCCATCCCCATCAGGAAACCGGATGCCGCCACGACTATCAACTTCCTGCAGAACAACGTGATACTCCTGTTCGGCATCCCGGGGTGTATCATCTCCGACCACGAGACATACTTCAAGAACGAGAAAGTGAATGAATTCTGCAATGAGTATCATATCCTCATGATATTTGCCGCGGTCGCACATCCCTAATGTAAGGGGCAAGCCGAAGCCACTAATCGGGACGTCCTCCGAGGTCTACGGACCTGCCTAGAAGGACGCCAGAGCAGTTGGGTTGAGGAGTTACCCCGGGTCTTATGGGTCCTGCGCACGTCAGAAAAGACCCCCACCGGGGAAACCCCTTTCAGCCTCTGCTACGGGACCGAGGCAATGATCCCAGCGGAGATCGGGCTACCCAGTCACCAGGTCGAACACTTCGACGATGAAGCAAACACCACGGCCTTCCGGACCAATCTAGACATCTTGTTGGAGAAACGAGACCGGGCTTAGATCAGAGCTACCGTCTATCAGCAGCAAACCGTCCGATACTACAACGCGCGAGTCAAACGTCACTTCTTCAAGACCAGAGACCTGGTCCTAAGGAGAAACGGGTTCGTCGATCAAGGCAGGTTGCATAAGTTTTCTCCTAAATAGGACGGTCCCTTCCTCGTCTCCGAGGTCCTTCCCGGCGGAGCCTACCGCTTGCAAGACGTGGACGAGCATAAGTTCCCACGGCCTTACAATGCTGAGAAGCTCAAGCTATACCGGTGAGGGGAATATCTACGAGTGTGTATTTCTTCTTTCACAAGGACAATGTAAACTTTTCTAAAGTCCTTTCTATTTAAATAATAAGAAGGGAACGCTAGAACATTGCGAAAAGAAGAATTTTATTCATTCAAAAAGGTACTATGGGCTTCTCAGCCTTACAGAAAAAGAAAAAGTTACAACAGAGGTGGAACGGGATCAAGGAAGTACTCCTGGTGATACTCAGAGTAGATTTCTGTCAGCCGGGCCCTAGCCGCTGCAGCCCACTCCTGCCGACGTTGCACGCGGACCCAGGACACCACGGAAGCACCCGACCCTCCGCTCTCTGAGCCTTGGCCCACGATGTACCTCATCTTGAAACTATCTAGAATTAGAGCCAAGGATCAGTCATGCCTAGCTTTCGAGATGAGGCCGAATAGGAAGATCGAATGCACCTTGTCGAGCGCCTCGTCCAGAATCTCCTCAGTGAAGGGGTTGTCCAACCCCGGGGACCTCCTCCAGATTGCGTACATCAACATCTGAAGCGAGGATGACCGCCGAGGGAGAAGCCGGCCGAAGTGATCCTCGAGCCGCTGAACCACTCCCCGGTACCCCTCCTCGGCCAGAGATTGGTCGTACAAGGATACATCACCAAGGGTGATGATCTCTTCGATCAAATACACACGCCCAGTCATCTCGAAAGTAAGTGGTGCCGAAGGAGCTGCCATCTCCTTCCCTATTTATAACTTCAAACAGAATCTTCAAGGACCCGGATTCTCACGTGTACCGGCGTGAATCTTGGGAATCGCAGCAACTGCTCCAAATGCCACTACGCCACGTGGCGAAACTGACGCGGCTTCCCGAAACGTTTTGCCTTCCCCCGTACGTTCCTGACACGTGTCGTCCGTGATTATTACCCTTCCCGATACTCACGTCAGGAGGGTCGGGCGAATCCTTGCTTGACTAGGCAACAACCTTGCTCGGTCCATCCTTAGCAGGCTTCTTACGGCCCCTCCCGCGCTAAGGATCGAAGCCCACATCAAGAGGCAGCCGAGCAGCTACCATGCTTGGCTATCCCTGGCTGGTATTTCCCTACCCCACAATGCCAGGGATCGAAGCCCTCACCAAGAGGTAACTGGGCTCACCCTCACTCGGTTATCCCTGGCTGGTAGTTCCCTACCCCGCAACGCCAGGGATCAAAACCTTCGCCAGGAGGCAACTGAGCAGCAACCCTGCTCGGTCCATCCTTAGCAGGCCTCTTAAGGCCCCTCCCACTCTAAGGATCGAAGCCCTCATCAAGAGGCAGCCAAGCAGCTACCCTGCTTGGCTATTCCTGGCTGGTAGTTCCCTATCCCGCAATGCCAGGGATCGAAGCCCTCGCCAAGAGGCAACCGGGCTCGCCTTGCTCGGTTATCCCTGACTGGTAGTTCCCTATCCGCAACGCCAGGTATCGAAGCCTTCAACAAAAGGCAACCGAGCGACTACCCTGCTCGGCTATCCCCGACTGGTAATTCACTAACCCACGACGCCAGGGATCTAAGCCTTCACCAAGAGGCAACCGGGCTCGCCCTTGGTCAGTTATCCCTGGCTGGTAGTTCCCTACCCCCACAATGCCATGGATCGAAGCCCTCACCAAGAGCCAGCCGAGCGGCTACCCTGCTCGGCTATCCCCGGCTGGTAATTCACTACCTCATGACACCAGGGATCTAAGCCCTCGCCAAGAGGCACCGGGCAGTAACCCTGCACGGCCCGTCCTTAGCAGGCCTCTTATGGCCCTCCCGCGCTAAGGATCAAAGCCCTCGCCAAGAGGCACCGGGCAGTAACCCTGCTCGGCCCGTCCTTAGCAGGCCTCTTACGGCCCCTCCCGCTCTAAGGATCAAAGCCCTCGCCAAGAGGCACCGGGCATTAACCTTGCTCAGCCCATCCTTAAGGATCAAAGCCCTCGCCAAGAGGCACAGGGTAGCAACCCTGCTCGGCCCGTCCTTAGCAGGCCTCATACGGCCCCTCCGGCACTAAAGATCAAAACTCTCGCCAAGAAGCACCGGGCAATAACCCTACCCGGCCCATCCTTAGCAGGCTTCTTACAGCCCCTCTCATACTAAGGATCAAAGCTCTCGTCAAGAGGCACCGGGCATTAACCTTGCTCGGCCCGTCCTTAAGGATCAAAGCCCTCGCCAAGAGGCGCCGGGCAGCAACCCTGCTCGGCCCATCCTTAGAAGGCCACTTACGGCCCCTCCCGCGCTAAGGATTGAAGCCCTCACCAAGAGGCAACCGGGCTCGCTCTTGCTCGGTTATCCCTGGCTGGTAGTTCCCTACCCACAATGCCAGAGATCAAAGCCCTCACCAAGAGGCAGACGAGTGGCTACCCTGCTCGGGTATCCCGGGCTGGTAATTTACTACCCCACGACGCCAGAGATCGAAGCCCTCACCAAGAGGCAGCCGAGCGGCTACCCTGCTCGGCTATCCCCGGCTGGTAATTCACTATCCCGTGATGCCAGGGATCTAAGCCCTCGCCAAGAGACGCCGGGTAGCAACCCTACATGGCCCGTCCTTAGCAGGCCTCTTACGGCCCTTCCCGCACTAAGGATCAAAGCCCTCACCCAGAGGCTACCGGGCTCGCCCTTGCTCGGTTATCCCTGGCAGGTAGTTCCCTACCCCGCAATGCCAGGGATCAAAGCCCTCACCAAGAGGCAGCCGAGCGGCTACCCTGCTCGACTCCCCTTGCTGGCAGTGCACTACCCCACGAAGCCAGGGATCTAAGCCCTCGCAAAAAGGCAACCGGGCAACACGCCTTCTCGGTCCAACCTTAGAGGATAACCCTGACGAATCTTCACTACGCGATCCCCACGTCGACTTCGGGTCCACGAATATATTGGGCTTCCCATGCACCTAGTCTAGGGTTTGGTAGCATCACTCATACCACTTTAAAATTTAGAGAGGTGCAAAGCAAACAAACTATGAATCTTTGCTAGAAATATTAGGGTAACTAGTTTGTATCATATACAAAGAAGTATTGATTGAATGATTCTTTGTGTGTCGTGTTTTGAAAATGTATAAAGATCACAATCAAAGAAATTTGTAAACCGCAATCAATAACGGTGTCAATTGTAGGTTCGTTAGTGAGTGCGGATCGTCCACAGAGATGTGTGTTTTGCTCGCTAATGTTTTAGATGAGTCGAAATGAAAAGAAGAAAAGAAAATGATTCATGAATTTTGAAATTTAGTTTCAAGAATTTTAAAGAAATACTAAAGATCAAGAATAGAGAATCAAGAATTATCCAAATTGAATTAGTTATCAAGATTTGAAATGAGGCTCGTAGGAATCGATCGAATCAATAGTAGTGATGAAAACTTGTGATTACGTTTTCTTATCCATTAATGATTTGATACTAGATCGATGATGATCAACGAGAATTAGGGATTTCTTGCGGAAACTAGGGTTTCATCATCTATCCCTTATCCTTTCGTTGATTTCATTCATATTCTAGCCTTTAGTAAATTCAAGTATCGATTGTGGATCACTAATTAAGAGCGAAAACATTCAAGAAAGTATCGCTCGATACTAGGTTGTCGATGATTCAATTTACTAGAGTTTACAAAACTCATAGAACTTAAGAATCGTATAAGAATCTAATCATCATCAACTTATCAATTTTCTCGATTCCTCCACAAGCGGAGTTTTTACTCAAGCATCATATCAAAGAACACGATCAAGAATTGAGATCTAATCATAATGCTCAAAT
Source organism: Agapanthus africanus (assembly GCA_030015575.1). Lineage (NCBI taxonomy): Eukaryota > Viridiplantae > Streptophyta > Magnoliopsida > Asparagales > Amaryllidaceae > Agapanthus > Agapanthus africanus. The sequence continues at coordinate 769,124,875 of JASDDO010000019.1, read as the reverse complement.
ATAAAAGTAAGCAAGATAAAGAAATTTCACATTTTATTTATCAACAATTTTGTTACAATTCTCTCAAGATCTACAAGATTTGAGGAAAGAACTAGATCGTCGATTTCGCTCCGCACCGTCTCCGTGAGTCGCGGATCGTCTTGAGGATCACTTGCTCGGTTGAAGATTGGTTTCGCTTCTAAAAGGTTGATAGTTTCTTGCTTGAATTGTACTCGGTGATCTTGATTTTGGCTTTGGATTTTGGACTAGGGTTAAGGTTTGAATGCACAAGTTGTGTCACTCAACTTGTGCGTGTTTGGCTCAATTTTCAACAACCCATGAACAACCGATGAACAACCCAAAACCCTAGATCTAGATCTCATTTTATAATCACCTCAACCCTAGATCTAAAATTCAAATTCAAATTTCTCTCCAAAAAGGTTGTTAGAGAGAAGCTTCTATAAGAACTTTGTTAGAGCGAATATTCTAGAATGAGGAATATTCTTGGGTAAGATTGTTAGGCCGAGCTTTCTGGATGAAGCCACGTGGTCATCTGAAATCTTCTGGAAGCAATTTCCGTTACAGAGAAACATGTAGGAAAATGTAACACCCGAGCCCAATACTACTATTTCTGTTATTGGTTGAGCATTAGATATTACTTATTTCATTTATCTTGCTTGTTTGGGACTTACTGTAAAATTTTATCTGGCTAAGTCATTTCTGCATATAACAAATTTTAGCACCTAAAATAAAATTAAAAATATCTATCTTGGCCTACTCGTCACCCCTAGCCGTGTGGTAGCGTCCGTGCGTCGAGTTCTCGTCCCGTTCGGTGAAACGGGGGAGTTTGGACGACTACGGGCGCGTACAGGTGTCCGACTTGGGGGTATACTTTTTAATCATAAAACATTTCATTTTAAAATTTGGAACCCGCTTAAAATCCTATTATTTGAATTTCGAATTTTTGGAACCAACCCGGGCGCGATTTGGAAATGTTTCATTTAGCGCCAAAATCCTAAATTAATAAAATAATCAAAACCTTATAATATTCATTATAATAATCTCACTGTTAGTTTTTCTTTGATTCTTAAATCTTTATTATAAAATCATTTTAACTATTTAAATCCCTCCCTGGCCAATCACGGGCTCTTAACCCCGTGGGCCCCTCCAATCTCTCTCTTTCTCTATCCCTCTCTCTAGCTGTCTCCTTCTCTCTCTCTCTCTAATTTCTCGTAACTCTCTCTCTCTCTTCCCTATATATATACATTGGTTCCTCGTCCTTCTCATATTTTTCCAGAACCCATCGCAAACCCAGCCCTAGCCGCCTCCGCCGTCGCCACCGCAACCCTGACGCCGGCGCCAACGCCACCGTCGCCGTCGACTCCGCCTCCTCTTCCCAACCTCAGCATCTTCTCCTTCTCCCGTGTGCTCGGCGCAGCAACAGAGACCTCGCAGCAACCCCCGTGCCTTCTCTGTTTGGCCGAAGACATCGTCGGCGACCCTCGTCGTCGTCACCCGTGCCACCGTCGGCACCTCCTTTTCACCTGCGCGCACCAACCCCGACCACCTCCTCTCCATCTCCACTTTCTTTCCCTTTTCCTTACCCGTAGCCCTAGCCATTGCCTGCAACCTCCTCGCCGGCGTCCCACCGCCGTCGACCCCATCGCTGGCACGCCCTCTGCAACCCCTGTAAGCCTTCTCCTCCTTTTCCTCCTTCCTTTTTCTCTGGTTCCTTTGTATTCTTGTTTGCACAACTCGATATTTCACTGTTCGCTTTTTTCGCCGGAATCCGGCGATGCCGGTGACGTGTCCCGACATTCCAGCGAGGTACCCCGATCCGCGTGGCCCCATTGTTCGTTGTTTGGGTTCAATCCGTGAACCGTACGTCCGTCGTGAGTTTCCCCGCCGACGTTACGTTCCGTTTTTCCCGATTCGTGACCCGTCGAGGCAAGTATCACTTGCTACATGCTATACTATACGATTATCTATGTTTTGACTCATTAAACCCGCAAAACTTAACTCGGTATAGTTATTTTCTCATTTGGTTGTAATATGACATATATCATTTTTACAGTTAACATAAAATTACAGTTTGCCACTTTCAACCTAAGAACCAAGTTTACCTGTTAAACACATTGTACCGTTTAATAGATTGTAGCACTTTCCCATGTAGTTCTATTACATTCGGATATTCGTATTCAAAGGCTTGATATAACTGTATTGCATCATCATTTAAACTGTTGCACCGCTAAGGGTGCTCGAAACCTGTTAATATAATAAAACGGCTGCACTATATTAATGCACTATTGTGATTGAATGAACTGCTTATTGTTGTTTAATTTATTGCTTATTTCCTGCTATTAATCCCCTGTTCGATTATATATCTGTTGTGAGCACACCCACGACATTGTTACATCTTGACTTGACTTTGTTACACATGATATATATATTGATACACCTGACATGGTACCGTTTACTGTTGACTTGACCTGATGTACCATGACCTGACCTGTTACCTGATCTCGTGCCTAATGCCAACAAACCCGACAAGTAGTCCTCATGGACCATTCCTGTTGTCTATCCAGACAAAACCTGCTGTTACCTGATCCTGTGTTGGCATTAGTTCTTGATTACTGAATACCTGACCTGACACATATAACTTGGAGGTATGGGGAAATCAAAAGTGTAAACTAAAGTGTAACTTAAAAGGGTATTACTTGATCCGTGGTCCCGGGAGGTAACGGGACAGAGCCATTCGTGACTCTTACATTTTCCTGATCCGTGGTCCCGGGGGGTAACGGGACAGAACCACTATTGGTTCCCATATTCCTGATCCGTGGTCCCAGGGGGTAACGGGACATATCCTTTGAGTTACATGGAGGATTACTCAAATTGATTTCAAAGACTTTAGAATAGAAAACCTGATAGAACAGTTTAGTTACCCACTGCACACTATCCTGTACTGCTTGTTTCATACTATTGCTTTATTCATGTTTATTTCTGCATTGCCTGTTACACTGTTCATATTATATTACTGGTTGACATGACGCGCTGACGTCTGGGTTTTGCATGGCCCAGATTCCGTACCGCTGTCGCAGTCTGAGCAGGAGTACTTCAGCCAGCAGGCTGAGCTGTGGGGTGTTAGTATTAGTTAGTTTTATTTCCTGCATTTATTTCCTGATGTGAGCCCGCATTACGGGACATACTTTTCAGTTATTTGTATTGGATCATTTGCTTCCGCATTTATTTATTATTGACTCCTGTTATTCTGGTTGATGGACATGTTTTAGAAAATTTTATCTTGTTCTTGATATCTCTACAGCCGTAATGTGACTGTGGATGGATGCTTCCTACCCACAGGTAGCATGGTTGGCTATGTCACGTGCCCAATCTAGCGTACTCTGGGAAGCGGGGCGTGACATGGTTTTTTTGGTATCAAAGCCTAGGTTAGTTGGGTTGATTCTTCTGTAGTTGGGTATTGTACCCAATACACGAATCAGAATACCCGTGTTTAGGAAACATGTCCTACCACCTTGACCGTGTTACCATTCTTGAATCACATTCTTCCTAATTATATCTTTTACGATGTGCAAACTTCCTTTGCATATCGATTCGAAAACCCGATTCCTTGTTATCTCTAGGACTTAGGCGACTTGGGTGGAGTTAAGTAATTGTGGCTATGATACCGCGGCATAGTTACAATGCGGTACTCTATTTAAGTATCTTGGAGTTCTAGCCTTGATCTATATATTGAATCTATCATCATGCTAATATTGGGTGTTTTGATTTCAGGAATATGGCAGAGAAGAATTTCAAGACGTATCAGAGGCGCGTGGACGAAGCCGCCATGTTGGGAGTAATACGAGGAATGCTGGAAAATCAGAAGAGGCATACTGAGCTGATCCAGCAGCAAGCAGATTCGTTTCAGGAAGGTTTGCAGGCCATTCGGCAGTCTGTAAACAACGCTGGAGCTAAACCAGTTGACCGGGTAGGGACCGTGGCAGATTTCAGACGTTTGGGTCCGACTACATTCACTGGTTTGGAGGAGCCATTGCCAGCCGAGCAGTGGCTGGTCGACACGGAGAATTTGCTGATTGCGGCACAGATTCCAGAGGACAAAAGAGTTGATGTGGTGCGCATTCAGCTAGTGGATTACGCCCGAGAGTGGTGGCTTGTGGAAGAGACCCGCTTGCCCAAGCCGATCAGTTGGGCGAAGTTTTCTAAGAGTTTCCTGGAGAAATTCTTCCCGCGGACTGCACTGGAGGAAATGGAAGAGAAATTCATTGGGCTGAGGCAAAATGGAGCGCCCGTGGACGTGCATGCAGCGGAATGGACGAGACTCAGCCGTTTCGCTGGACCTTTAGTCGCCAACGAGGCAGACAGGGCACGAAGGTTCATACGCAGTTTGGATGTGGACACCCAGAGGCAGATTGTCTCCCTGGGTTTGACCACTTTCCCACAGGTTCTTATGGCAGCTCGGGAACAACAGAGTTTATCGGGGATGAAAGGGAGCCTGCAGCAGACAGCAGTTGCGGCCAGGAAGCCCGCATTTGTACCTAACCGAGATCATGGGCGAAAGGGTATTCCAGTGGATCGTCGTGGTATAGCACCCATGAAGAAGCCTGTGGTCGTTGATCGAAGAAAGAGCGTGATTTGTGACTACTGCCGTTTACCTGGGCACATGCAGAAGGATTGTCGAAGGAAGCTGGGACTTTGTTTGGTTTGTGGAGCGGCTGATCACGCAGTTGGTACCTGTCCGTCGAAGCTTCGTACGAGGGATGATATTCAGAAGCCTCCGCAAAGACCGTTCCAAGGGCAGAAACAGCTGACTCAAGGACCTAATCAGGCTCGAGCTTTTACCTTGACAGCTGAGGAAGCTAAGGCATCAGGAGAAGTGGTTTCAGGTATTCTACTCGTTCATGGTTTTCCCGCAGTGGCATTATTTGATTCTGGTACATCCCATTGTTTTATGTCATCCAAGTTTATAACTACACACTCGATTGCCTGCACGACCCTGTTTAGTTTCTGGGACATACACACCGGGAATGGGAAAATTGTATCTAGTAGGGAATGTAAAGACTGTACAGTTGTGGTGTGCGGACGGGAGCTTTTTGCAGATTTCTTGGTGATTGATATGGGCAGCTACGAGGTCGTCTTGGGAATGGACTTTCTTGGCACTTTCCACGCTCACATTGACTGCAGGGTAAGGAAGGTAATTTTCCAGATTCCTGGACATCCTGAGTTTACCTTCACTGGAGGAAGCAGTTCTGTCGGGCCAGTCGAGTTTAGGGCTAGGCCGACAAATGTTATTCTTGCAGCAATGGATGTTGATAGTAATGAAGAGCCGGCGGTTGTTCGCGATTTTATGGATGTGTTTGAAGATATATCGGGTTTACCGCCGAAGCGAGACGTAGAGTTCGCGATTGACGTTATTCCTGGTGCAGCGCCAGTATCTAAAGCGTATTATCCAATGGCACCAGTAGAGTTAGAAGAAGTCAAGAAACAAGTTGCTGAATTGCTTGAGAAGGGTTGGATTAGAAGCAGCAACTCGCCTTGGGGAGCTCCAGTCCTTCTAGTAAAGAAGAAGGATGGCATGAGAAGGATGTGCATCGACTATCGAGAATTAAACCGGGTAACTATTAAGAACAAGTACCCGATCTCTCGCATTGGAGAACTTTTTGAGCAACTTAGTGGCGCGAGGGTATTCTCGAAGCTGGATTTGCGATCCGGATATCATCAGGTCCAAGTGAAAACAGAGGATATTTGCAAGACGGCATTTCGAACTCGGTATGGACATTAAGAGTACTTAGTAATGCCCTTCGGAGTAACGAATGCGCCGGCAATATTCATGGACTTGATGAACCGAATCTTTTCACCATTCTTGGACCAGTTTATTGTGGTATTCATTGACGATATTCTGGTTTACTCGAAGAGTTTTGAGGAGCATGCTGAGCATTTGAAGATCGCACTGCAGGCATTGAGACAGGAGAAATTGTATGCGAAGATGAGTAAGTGCGAATTTTGGCTGGAAGAAGTGAAGTTTCTGGGGCATGTTATGTCGGGCGACGGAATCGCCGTCGATCCCGAAAAGATTGTAGCAGTTCGAGATTGGCCTATTCCAAGGAATGTAGCTGAGATAAGAAGTTTCCTTGGATTAGCCGGGTACTACAGGAGATTTGTGGAGAACTTCGCTCGTTTGGCAGAACCGTTGACCAAGCTTACGCGCAAGGAGGTACCTTTTGTATGGACGGATAAGTGTGCGTTGGCTTTTGAGACGTTGAAGCAGAAGTTGATAACCGCCCCTATCCTGACCGTACCAGACAATTCCGGAGGATTGGTGATTCATAGCGACGCATCTGGGAAAGGATTGGGATGTATTTTGATGCAGCATGGGAAGGTCGTAGCATACGCATCAAGACAACTGAAGACCCATGAGAAGAATTATCCAACTCATGACTTGGAGCTTGCAGCTGTGATCTTCGCTTTGAAGATTTGGAGACACTACCTTTTGGGTGAGAGAGTCGAAGTTTTTACAGATCACAAGAGTTTGAAGTATGTGTTCACTCAGAAGGAGTTGAACATGAGGCAGCGGAGATGGTTGATGCTGATGGCCGACTACGACCTTGATCTTAAGTACCATCCGGGAAAAGTTAACGTCGTGCCGGATGCGCTTAGTCGGTTACCGGCATTTCAGGTGTTAACTACGCAGAGGGAGATCATTGCAGATTTTCGAAGATTCGACTTGGAGGTTGTGCTACCACATTCTACGGGACAGTTGATACAGTTGCAAGTACAGTCGTCCTTGGTTGAGAAGATTAAAGCGGCACAATCGCAGGATCCTAAACTGCAGAAGTTTCGAGAGCAGGTTGAGGCTGGACTACGAAGAGATTTACTGGTCCACGAAGATGGTTCGTTGAGGTATGGTAGCCGTTTGTGTGTGCCAAAGGGGGATGTTCGTGAAGAGCTTATGAAGGAGGCACACAGTTCAGCTTACTCTGTACATCCAGGAGGCACAAAGATGTACCGTGATATTCGACAGCATTTCTGGTGGGAAGGCATGAAACGGGAGATTGCTCGCTTCGTGGCTAAGTGCTTGGTATGTCAGCAAGTCAAGGCTGAACACCAAAGGGTTGCTGGTTTGTTACAACCACTTCTGATTCCTCAGTGGAAGTGGGAACATATAACCATGGATTTCATGACGGCTTTACCGCGGAGTCCAAAGGGCAACAATGCAGTATGGGTGATTGTCGATCGGTTGACCAAGGCAGCTCACTTTATTCCTTTCCGGGTTGGTCAATCAACGGAGACTTTGGCAGAACGGTACATGCAGGAGATTGTAATATTGCATGGCGTACCGGTGAGCATCGTGTCCGATCGGGACACTCGGTTCTTATCACACTTCTGGAGGAGTTTACAGGAAAGTTTGGGGACTCGATTGAAGTTTAGCACAGCTTATCATCCTCAAACTGATGGTCAGTCGGAGAGAACGATCCAAACTCTTGAAGACCTGTTGAGAGAATGCATGTTGGACTTCAAGGGTTCATGGGAGGATCATCTACACTTGGTGGAGTTCTCTTACAACAATAGTTTCCAAGCAACCATTCAGATGGCTCCGTTTGAAGCTTTGTATGGCCGTAAGTGCCGTTCACCTGTTTGTTGGGATGATGTTGGTGAACGAAGATTACTGGGACCAGATTTGGTGGTGCAGACAGTTGAGAAGGTGAATACAATCAGAAAGCATATGAAGGCAGCTCAAGACAGACAGAAAAGTTGGGCTGACACGTCAAGAAGACCTCTAGAGTTCGCTGTGGGTGATTTGGTATTCTTGAAAATATCACCGACTAGAGGGGTGATCCGTTTTGGGAGTCGAGGGAAGCTTAGTCCTCGATTCGTTAGACCCTTCGAGATATTGGAGCGTGTTGGAGAGGTAGCGTACCGTTTGGCGTTACTGCAGTCCTTGGCAGGTGTGCACGATGTGTTTCATGTATCTCAACTACGAAGGTATGTTCGAGATAAAACACACGTCTTGGATCATTCGGAGTTAACTGTACGGGAAGACCTAACTTTTGAGGAGCGACCGGTTGAAATCATGGATCGAAGGGAAAAGGTTCTTAAGAACAAGGTTATCCCCCTTGTGCTAGTTTCTTGGGGTAATCGATCGCATGGAGAGTCCACTTAGGAGCGAGAAGACGAGATCCGGCAGAAGTTTCCTCACCTTTTCCTGTAGTTTCTATCTTGTATTCTTAGAATTTCGAGGACGAAATTCTTTTGTAGTTGGGTATAATATAACACCCGAGCCCAATACTACTATTTCTGTTATTGGTTGAGCATTAGATATTACTCATTTCATTTATCTTGCTTGTTTGGGACTTACTGTAAAATTTTATCTGGCTAAGTCATTTCTGCATATAACAAATTTTAGCACCTAAAATAAAATTAAAAATATCTATCTTGGCCTACTCGTCACCCGTAGCCGCGTGGTAGCGTCCGTGCGTCGAGTTCTCGTCCCGTTCGGTGAAACGGGGGAGTTTGGACGACTACGCGCGCGTACAGGTGTCCGACTTGGGGGTATGCTTTTTAATCATAAAACATTTCATTTTAAAATTTGGAACCCGCTTAAAATCCTATTATTTGAATTTCGAATTTTTGGACCCAACCCGGGCGCGATTTGGAAATGTTTCATTTAGCGCCAAAATCCTAAATTAATAAAATAATCAAAACCTTATAATATTCATTATAATAATCTCACTGTTAGTTTTTCTTTGATTCTTAAATCTTTATTATAAAATCATTTTAACTATTTAAATCCCTCCCTGGCCAATCATGGGCTCTTAACCCCGTGGGCCCCTCCAATCTCTCTCTTTCTCTCTCCCTCTCTCTAGCTGTCTCCTTCTCTCTCTCTCTAATTTCTCGTAACTCTCTCTCTCTCTTCCCTATATATATACATTGGTTCCTCGTCCTTCTCATATTTTTCCAGAACCCATCGCAAACCCAGCCCTAGCCGCCTCCGCCGTCGCCACCGCAACCCTGACGCCGGCGCCAACGCCACCGTCGCCGTCGACTCCGCCTCCGTTACCGTCGACTCCGCCTCCTCTTCCCAACCTCAGCATCTTCTCCTTCTCCCGTGTGCTCGGCGCCGCAACAGAGACCCCGCAGCAACCCCCATGCCTTCTCTGTTTGGCCGGAGACATCGTCGGCGACCCTCGTCGTCGTCACCCGCGCCACCATCGGCACCTCCTCTTCACCTGCGCGCACCAGCCCCGACCACCTCCTCTCCATCTCCACTTTCTTTCCCTTTTCCTTACCCGTAGCCATAGCCATCGCCTGCAACCTCCTCGTCGGCGCCCCACCGCCGTCGACCCCATCGCTGGCACGCCCTCTGCAACCCCTGTAAGCCTTCTCCTCCTTTTCCTCCTTCCTTTTTCTCTGGTTCCTTTGTATTCTTGTTTGCACAACTTGATATTGTAAGTCCACGTTGCGACCCCCGGTTCTTACGGGGAGGCGGAAACGGTATAAAATCAAAATTTTAACGCAAGAGGCAACATGGACTAAGCTGGGTCGGGATCTTTACCTAAACTAAAACTAGCAAACTAAGCTAAAGATATTTAGCTACTCGGATAGAGATGGTTATACCTAGCTTGTCTTGAACTCCTTCGTCTTCAAGCTCCGGTGGTCATCCGATGGCTCCTTCTCGTCGTCTCCGTACGCCGAAGATAGATCCACTTGAAAGCTCCAACCTTTAGCTCCTTCTTCGGTCTTTGAAGAAACTAGTTCACTTGGTTTGCTAAACCTAGTGAACTAGAATGAGTAGAGATGATTTAGAATGGGATTTTATCTATGGTTCTTGATTCTCAACTCATGAGACAAGAGAACCATAGATCAAGAGAGGGAGCAAGAGGTTGAGGGTGAGAGCAAGAGGAGAGCTCAAGAACAAGAGAGAGAATGAGCAAGAAAGAATGAGGCTCTCTTTTCCTTTCACCCTCTCATAATCCAAAGTGATCATAACTCATCATATCAAAAAAGTCTTTGGTGATGGTTAGAAGCAACCATAAGGTTATCATATCATGCACTCATTTTACTCAAAAAAGCAAGCAAGAAAAAAAGTCTTTGGCATGAAATGATAACCATGGTTATCATGATGGTCAACTAGTCAAGCCTAGTCAACCGGTCAACAAGTCAACAAAAGTCAACAAGTCAACAAAGTCAACAAGTCAACAAAAGTCAACAAGTCAACAACCATATCACCATAATACTTAATTAATATAATAGTTAATCACAAATCATATTCTCATTAGGGTTGAGCAAAAAGTCAAAAGTCAACGGTCAACTGTCAACAACCCTAATGAGAATCCACTGCCTCTGCCTCCCTGTCAACTGTGCATACACACCCGCATCCGCGTTCCGAGGAACACGAATGCAAACTGGATAAATCCAATCCCATAAGGTACACTAGGATCTGGCTTAAACCAAAGCCCGCTAGTGTAAACTGTCCGGACACTGTACGTGCACAAGTGCACGGATGTGACCGAACCCTGTCACAAAACCATGCGACCTGTCGCAATACCATGCGACCTCTACTCTTTTGCCTAAAGGCGAAAAGCTTTCTGTGTGGGACTCTAAAGACTCGACACTACGCTGGCAGTGGGTTTAACCACAGACCGCAAGCGGCACTAGCTGTGCGTAACGGTCCCCAGGTAATGCCGACAAGAAGACCGACGAGGCGAAACCCATCTGAACTCCTACTGAGCCTGAGCGTGACATTCTCCGTACAGTCCGGTCTGTTCGTCTGATACATCGCATGGCGGGCCTAGGGGGCGGTAAACGTCAGTCCCCCAATAGCGGTACAAGTCGTGCCGGAGTGAAGCCCAATACACCCTGAGATAACACTGGAAACCTACCAGTATATCTCGTTTGCCCTGGCCAGGGACTACTCGTGTAATGGCTCTCCTAGACACAGCGCGATGTCAACCCCCAATACCGGGAGAGACGAATCCTGTCTAACCGTCACTGCCTCCAAGTGCTTCGGGACTGCACCCAACCACTACCTGTTTGCACGACTCCTTTGAGCCGTGGTAGGGTAGTGATCAAAGTACAGTGGGAACACACTCGAGGCGAAGTGACAGTGTCAAGTCAGCGGACTAAGCTGTACTCATGTCACCAGGGAACTGATAACTGACGATAGGTATAATACCAACTAGTCAGTTCCCGACGAGTCCTGTCCAGTGTACCCGTAACCTAACGAGCACCCGCATACTATCTCAAGTACGACGTACTGACGGCTGTGGGACAGACCGTCTCCCACACTGGGATGAGAAGCGCATGCGCTGGTCTACTCCGGAGTATCGATGCCCTGTCTCGATAGTCCTGCGACCAGGGACCTGCATAAGGATGTGCTTATAGATTACCCAGCCCCACTAGTGTGACGGCCATCACATCGCTGGTAATCAAGCAAAGATCCTAAGGGCTCTACTAATGTGTATAGGCGATATACAAAAATAAACACATGTACACATTGAAGTAGAAACAAACCAAGTAGCATACTACTATTTTGAGCAAGATTGTATATACAAGGTGAATATCCCAAGCATCCATTAAGTAATATACAAACTAGTATGATACAGTAATGGCCTCTAGGGCATATACACTAACAATCTCCCACTTGCACTAAGGCCATGTACTGGCGTATCGAAGACCTATCATCTCGATCAGCCGCTCGAACTGAGTCTGGGGCAGGGCCTTGGTGAATGGATCAGCAGTGTTATCTTCTGAAGCGACTCTCCGAACCTCGATCTCCTGGCGATCTACGATCTCCCTGATCAGGTGATACCGCCTCAAGATGTGCCTGGATCTCTGATGGGACCTGGGTTCCTTCGCTAAAGCTATAGCCCCATTGTTGTCGCAATACAGAGGTATTGGATCAACAATGGACGGAACCACCTGAAGTTCTTTCAAGAACTTCCTCATCCAGACAGCTTCTTTTGCGGCATCAGATGCAGCGATGTATTCCGCTTCCATCGTCGAGTCTGCAACGGTTTCTTGTTTGGAACTCTTCCAACACACCGCCCCTCCATTGAGGGTAAAGACAAAACCCGACATGGACTTGGAATCATCCTTGTCACTCTGGAAGCTGGAGTCAGCAAAGGCCTCGATCTGGAGGTCTTTTCCGCCATACACCAAGAACATCTCCTTAGTCCTTCTCAGGTACTTGAGAATGTTCTTTACCGCTATCCAGTGTTTCTCCCCAGGGTTTGACTGATACCGGCTTACCACACTCAGTGCATAAGCTACATCCGGTCTGGTACACAACATCGCATACATTATAGAGCCTACCGCAGAAGCGTAGGGTATAATAGACATGCGATCCCTCTCCAAATCAGTCTTGGGAGACATCTCTTTAGAGAGGGTGATCCCGTGACAAGCCGGTAGGTTACCGCGCTTGGAATCTTCCATACTGAATCTCTTCAGTATGGTGTCGATGTACCTGGACTGTGAAAGTCCTAATATCCTCTTGGATCTGTCACGGTAGATCCGGATACCCAGAATGTACGAGGCATCACCCAGGTCTTTCATGGAGAACCTGTGTGACAAGAACCCCTTGACAGATTGTAGCATAGGAATGTCATTTCCTATTAAGAGAATGTCATCCACGTATAAAACGAGGAATACTACAGTTCTCGCTACAAATCTACTATAGATGCATGGTTCATCTGGATTTTTGATAAAGCCAAATTCTTTGACCGTCTCATCAAAGCAGATGTTCCAACTCCGCGATGCCTGCTTTAGTCCATAGATGGACTTAAGCAACTTGCACACCTTTCCGCTGCTCCCACTCTGAATGAAACCCTCTGGCTGGTCCATATAGACACACTCCTCTAAATTTCCATTTAGAAAAGCTGTCTTTACGTCCATTTGCCAGATCTCATAATCGTGGAAGGCAGCAATGGCAAGAAGGATCCGAATGGATTTCAGCATGGCTACTGGAGAAAAGGTTTCGTCGTAGTCCAAGCCAGGTCTTTGACGAAAACCCTTTGCTACCAGCCTAGCTTTATAGGTCTCAACCTGTCCATCTACACCAATCTTCCTTTTGAAGATCCACTTGCATCCTACGGGTTTTACCCCGTCTGGAGCAATGTCCAACGTCCATACCTTGTTGGTGTACATGGACTCCATTTCGGTCCGCATTGCATCCAGCCATTTCACTGAGTCAACGCTCTGAACGGCCTGCTGGAAGCTAGTAGGCTCATCATAATCTATGATGCAATCCTCTCTATCCCCGTCTATGAGAAAACCGCAGTATCTCTCGGGCGGATGAGTCTGCCTACTACTCCTGCGGAGTGGCGCAGGAATGTCCTGTTCTGTTGAACCCTCTGGTTCCACTAAGCTTTCAGTAACAGTCTGTGGTTCTGGAACTTCTTCCAGTTCTATTGTGTTCCCACTTATCTGGGTTTCCAAAAACTCAGTTTCCAAGAAGCGGGCATGCTGAGAAACAAAGACCTTTTGTTCCTCAGCTGAATAGAAAAGATACCCCCTAGAGTTCCTTGGGTATCCCACAAACTTACACTGTACTGAACGTGCCTCAAGCTTGTCCGCATGCTGCTTTTTTTTACAAAAGCTGGACATCCCCATACCTTAAGATACTTAAGACAGGGTTTCTTCCCAGTCCACATCTCATATGGGGTGGTAGGCACAGTCTTGGTGGGAGCCTTGTTCAAGAGATACGCAGCTGCTTCTAGTGCATATCCCCAGAATGATCGCGGTAACTCAGCGTTACTCATCATGGACCGAACCATATCCAATAGGGTTCGGTTCCGTCTCTCCGATACACCATTATGTTGCGGAGTGTATGGAGGAGTAAGCTGAGAGAGAATACCATTCTCTTTTAAGTAATTCAGGAATTCGACACTTAAGTATTCTCCACCTCGATCCGATCTTAGAATCTTAATACTTTTGCCGGTCTGTTTCTCTACTTCATTCTTATACTCCTGGAATTTTCCAAAGGCCTCGGACTTATGTTTCATCAAGAAGACATAACCGTACCTTGAGAAGTCATCCGTAAAAGTAATGAAGTAAGAATGTCCGCTTCGGGCATGTGTAGACATTGGACCGCACACGTCACTGTGTACGAGTCCTAAGAGCTCGCTCGCTCTTACTCCTTGTCCAGTAAACGGAGTCTTTGTCATCTTTCCTTTGAGACAAGATTGACAAGTGGCATACGATTGATATTCGAACGCATTCAAATATCCTTCTGTATGTAACTTAGTCAACCTTCTCTCATTGATGTGACCCAATCTACAATGCCATAAGAAAGTCTGATTCATTTCCGGAGACTTTCTTTTGTGTGTATTCTGGACGTTGAAAATCTGTGGTTGGTTTAACACGTATATACCATTACTCAATGTACCTGACCCAATCAAAACTTGATTAAGGTGAATGTTTACAACATTACTTACAAACGCAAATTCATAACCTTCTTTAGAAACTAAAGATACAGAAATGATATTACAAGTTGCGTTGGGTACAAAAAAGCAATTACGCAAAACCAAAACATGTCCATCTGACATTCCCAGGTGATAGTCCCCCACGGCTTTAGCATCCATGCTAGCTCCGTTCGCAACTTTGAGGGTCATGTCACCTGCCTTCAAAACACTACGGTTTCTCAACGCCTGCAAAGAATTACAGATATGAGATCCTGATCCGGTATCCAATACCCAGGAAGTAGAGTTTATTGAAAGAGAGTTTTCAATAACATACACACCTGAAGCTGAAGCTGCAACCTGCTTCAATTCCTGTGTTCTGGCCTTCCAGGCCCTGCAATCATTCTTCCAGTGTCCTTTCTTATGACAATAGAAGCATTCTTCCTTATCCACAAGCTTCCCCGCTATCTTTGTTGCTTTGCCTTTTCCCTTCGTATCCACTTTACCAACACCGCCCCTTGGTTTGGCGGGGGCCTTCTTTTTCTTTCCCTTGGCTTTCGCCTTGGACCTAGAAGAAGATGATCCTCCTACAAACAAAGTGGATGTTTCCCTACCTTTCTGTAGGGTGCCCTCTGCGCTCCTCAGCATGTTGAGGAGCTCTGATAGTTCAACCTCTTTTTCTTATAGGTTGAAGTTCAGTATAAACTGGGCGTAAGTGGAAGGAAGGGACTGGAGAACTATATCCGTATATAGCTCACTCTCCAATGTGATCCCTAGGTCAGCGAGCTCCTCAATGAAGCCGATCATCTTTAGCACATGCTCGGCTACTGATGATCCGACGGCCATTCTTGTCGAAAATAACTTTTTCGACGCTTCGTATCTTGCGATACGTGATTGCTCTCCATACAGTTCTTTTGTATGGAGCAATATGGACTCCATGTCCATATTCTCATGCCTCCTCTGATGTTCGTTGTCCATCGAGGCAAGCAGGAGGCATTTGGCCTTCGCGCTATCAATCTCCCAAGTCTTACGGATTTCCTTATCCGCGACGCTGGAAGTTGGACCAGGGACAGGGGGAGCTTTGGTGGTAAGAAGATACCCCAGCTTGTCATAAGTGATTGCTATCTTGACATTCCTGAGCCAATCTTTGTAGTTTGGCCCTGTCAGTTTGTTTTTATCTAGGAGTAACTTAAGTCCAGTCATGTTGATTGGTCGCTGCAATTAGGAGAGAGAAGAAGAAACACTCAGCATGATGCTCTTGCAAGTTTAGAGTGGTTTTTAGTTTGTCTAAACAGGATGGCTCCCACTGTTTCTCGAATCCCTCCTCAAACCATAAAGGAAGAATTAGTCAGGATCAATCCCACCGTACAATACTTGCTTAACCGTTCAGCCAGGCCGGTGTCGGTACTTAGAGGGAGGTTTTCCAACGCTTTCGCGAAGTTCCTTAATTAAAGAACCTCTTTTCCCTGGGGGCGTAGCCCCGCTAACACCTTTCTAGGCACCTACTAGGTTTATAGCATTGATCGTTAAGTGAGAAATTTCCCGAGGAGTAGCATATACTCACAGTAGGATCGGGATCCAAATATCATTGCGTGATGAAACTGAAGGAATCCTACCAGAATCATCACACTCCAAATGGTATGCAAATCTAGCAAGTTTCAGTACTTATGAAACTCCCGATGTGGATTTTTGCCCCATGCTCTTATGACCTTGACGAAGGTCAACAAATCATAAGTCACATGTCAAGTTCTGCCCGTCATTATCCAGGTTAATTTGAATCCACCCGTATATACCCTTGACGAAGGTCAACAAGGTAATGCGAATGTCCCAAACCAACGCATCTATCTATGCTACATATGAATACCCAATAGCTACCAATCACTATGCCTTGACGAAGGTCAACAAACACAGCTTGAATACTATTGAATATTCATACGAAACGACGGAGGGCTACGAATGGTTTTGGCAAAACCGTGAACGTAGTGAACTTGATTTGGTCGATGGAACGAGATAGCTTTTAAAAGGAGTGGCTCAAGCTCCGCATTTAAAAGTTGTTTTTGAAAAGAACCGAGTGGTTTTTCGAAAGTGTTCCAACGACTTTAGCTTGGTTTATTATCTTGCATTAGTTCTTTTAATGCGTGATATTCTTGCATTAGTTCTTTTAATGCGTCCCATCATTTAATCCTACCATTGCATAAAACAACCAAAATATGACGTACGCTTATGCCATTCGCATTCGCCACGGGGCCCCGTCATTACCCGTTAGGTTACTTAACTAACGACAGAGCGGGGGCTGGGCTAGCGCGTCTGTAAAACATAAGCAACGCCTAAATAATATCATATATAGATATACTGCAATGATAAACATTTCAGATCACAGATAAATACATTGGATATACTAGGAATCTGTAATTTGTACGAGCCTGTAACAAAAACAGATTACACGGTCGCGGTGAATAGCCAAAACCCCACCCAAGACCCCTACGGGTGCGGCAAACTACCCGCCAAGTACCCGAAGCGTAGCAACCTCCCTCATGTCCATGAGTAGGCCACTCGACACTTCGGCATACCCGGTAGTTTGTGCACCCCTCCATGGGTCTATCCTAGGAGCAAAAACAGTAAAAAGAAATTATACAATGACGGCTACAACCCCGACCCGGTTGTGCGGCCATACAAATAATTATTACATCAATTTACAAATTTACATGAATTGCAAGAAAAGAAAACTCTCGTCTCACAACCCCCGGCTATTCACCCGCGACAATCCAACATATTTATATACACATTCCAGCACATTACAGATCATGTATAACCCCGACCAATCGACTTATAGCGATTGGCCGACGTTCAATACATGCAAACATCACAGATATAACCATCATAGTCAAAGTGCAGTGAAGTTCGGAAAAATACGGAATTATAGGACCCCAAAAGGAAATTTCTTTTCTGGAAAATCTGGGCACATATAATATATATCAAAAATCCCAAAACCAACACAGACACACACTGCACGAAAAACGATGCACAGAGGACTACAGTACGCGGCGCTTCCGCGGCGGAAACGGGGTTCACGCGGCGGATGGGCGGCGGATTGGAGGACTTACTGCATCGTTTTTCTTGGATGTTCACACAAAACCCTGAGCCGAATTTAGGAGTATAAAGTTTTTCATTTTGACCAGAAAAAATTTCAACAGAAACTCAGATTTTGTAAAAGTTTGGTTTTTGGATTTTTCCGGTTCCGAACTTCGTTACACTTCACTACCAAGCTAGTTTAAGTTTAGTTAGGCTCTGATACCACTGTAAGTCCACGTTGCGACCCCCGGTTCTTACGGGGAGGCGGAAACGGTATAAAATCAAAATTTTAACGCAAGAGGCAACATGGACTAAGCTGGGTCGGGATCTTTACCTAAACTAAAACTAGCAAACTAAGCTAAAGATATTTAGCTACTCGGATAGAGATGGTTATACCTAGCTTGTCTTGAACTCCTTCGTCTTCAAGCTCCGGTGGTGATCCGATGGCTCCTTCTCGTCGTCTCCGTACGCCGAAGATAGATCCACTTGAAAGCTCCAACCTTTAGCTCCTTCTTCGGTCTTTGAAGAAACTAGTTCACTTGGTTTGCTAAACCTAGTGAACTAGAATGAGTAGAGATGATTTAGAATGGGATTTTATCTATGGTTCTTGATTCTCAACTCATGAGACAAGAGAACCATAGATCAAGAGAGGGAGCAAGAGGTTGAGGGTGAGAGCAAGAGGAGAGCTCAAGAACAAGAGAGAGAATGAGCAAGAAAGAATGAGGCTCTCTTTTCCTTTCACCCTCTCATAATCCAAAGTGATCATAACTCATCATATCAAAAAAGTCTTTGGTGATGGTTAGAAGCAACCATAAGGTTATCATATCATGCACTCATTTTACTCAAAAAAGCAAGCAAGAAAAAAAGTCTTTGGCATGAAATGATAACCATGGTTATCATGATGGTCAACTAGTCAAGCCTAGTCAACCGGTCAACAAGTCAACAAAAGTCAACAAGTCAACAAAGTCAACAAGTCAACAAAAGTCAACAAGTCAACAACCATATCACCATAATACTTAATTAATATAATAGTTAATCACAAATCATATTCTCATTAGGGTTGAGCAAAAAGTCAAAAGTCAACGGTCAACTGTCAACAACCCTAATGAGAATCCACTGCCTCTGCCTCCCTGTCAACTGTGCATACACACCCGCATCCGCGTTCCGAGGAACACGAATGCAAACTGGATAAATCCAATCCCATAAGGTACACTAGGATCTGGCTTAAACCAAAGCCCGCTAGTGTAAACTGTCCGGACACTGTACGTGCACAAGTGCACGGATGTGACCGAACCCTGTCACAAAACCATGCGACCTGTCGCAATACCATGCGACCTCTACTCTTTTGCCTAAAGGCGAAAAGCTTTCTGTGTGGGACTCTAAAGACTCGACACTACGCTGGCAGTGGGTTTAACCACAGACCGCAAGCGGCACTAGCTGTGCGTAACGGTCCCCAGGTAATGCCGACAAGAAGACCGACGAGGCGAAACCCATCTGAACTCCTACTGAGCCTGAGCGTGACATTCTCCGTACAGTCCGGTCTGTTCGTCTGATACATCGCATGGCGGGCCTAGGGGGCGGTAAACGTCAGTCCCCCAATAGCGGTACAAGTCGTGCCGGAGTGAAGCCCAATACACCCTGAGATAACACTGGAAACCTACCAGTATATCTCGTTTGCCCTGGCCAGGGACTACTCGTGTAATGGCTCTCCTAGACACAGCGCGATGTCAACCCCCAATACCGGGAGAGACGAATCCTGTCTAACCGTCACTGCCTCCAAGTGCTTCGGGACTGCACCCAACCACTACCTGTTTGCACGACTCCTTTGAGCCGTGGTAGGGTAGTGATCAAAGTACAGTGGGAACACACTCGAGGCGAAGTGACAGTGTCAAGTCAGCGGACTAAGCTGTACTTATGTCACCAGGGAACTGATAACTGACGATAGGTATAATACCAACTAGTCAGTTCCCGACGAGTCCTGTCCAGTGTACCCGTAACCTAACGAGCACCCGCATACTATCTCAAGTACGACGTACTGACGGCTGTGGGACAGACCGTCTCCCACACTGGGATGAGAAGCGCATGCGCTGGTCTACTCCGGAGTATCGATGCCCTGTCTCGATAGTCCTGCGACCAGGGACCTGCATAAGGATGTGCTTATAGATTACCCAGCCCCACTAGTGTGACGGCCATCACATCGCTGGTAATCAAGCAAAGATCCTAAGGGCTCTACTAATGTGTATAGGCGATATACAAAAATAAACACATGTACACATTGAAGTAGAAACAAACCAAGTAGCATACTACTATTTTGAGCAAGATTGTATATACAAGGTGAATATCCCAAGCATTCATTAAGTAATATACAAACTAGTATGATACAGTAATGGCCTCTAGGGCATATACACTAACAGATATTTCACTGTTCGCTTTTTTCGCCGGAATCCGGCGATGCCGGTGACGTGTCCCGACATTCCAGCGAGGTACCCCGATCTGCGTGGCCCCATTATTCGTTGTTTGGGTTCAATCCGTGAACCGTGCGTCCGTCGCGAGTTTCCCCGCCGACGTTACGTTCCGTTTTTCCAGGTTCGCGACCCGTCGAGGCAAGTATCACTTGCTACATGCTATACTATACGATTATATATGTTTTGACTCATTAAACCCGCAAAACTTAACTCGGTATAGTTATTTTCTCATTTGGTTGTAATATGACATATATCATTTTTACAGTTAACATAAAATTACAGTTTGCCACTTTCAACCTAAGAACCAAGTTTACCTGTTAAACACATTGTACCGTTTAATAGATTGTAGCACTTTCCCATGTAGTTCTATTACATTCGGATATTCGTATTCAAAGGCTTGATATAACTGTATTGCATCATCATTTAAACTGTTGCACCGCTAAGGGTGCTCGAAACCTGTTAATATAATAAAATGGCTGCACTATATTAATGCACTATTGTGATTGAATGAACTGCTTATTGTTGTTTAATTTATTGCTTATTTCCTGCTGTTAATCCCCTGTTCGATTATATATCTATTGTGAGCACACCCACGACATTGTTACATCTTGACTTGACTTTGTTACACATGATATATATATTGATACACCTGACATGGTACCGTTTACTGTTGACTTGACCTGATGTACCATGACCTGACCTGTTACCTGATCTCGTGCCTAATGCCAACAAACCCGACAAGTAGTCCTCATGGACCATTCCTGTTGTCTATCCAGACAAAACCTGCTGTTACCTGATCCTGTGTTGGCATTAATTCTTGATTACTGAATACCTGACCAGACACATATAACTTGGGGGTATGGGGAAATCAAAAGTGTAAACTAAAGTGTAACTTAAAAGGGTATTACTTGATCCGTGGTCCCGGGGGGTAACGGGACAGAGCCATTCGTGGCTCTTACATTTTCCTGATCCGTGGTCCCGGGGGGTAACGGGACAGAACCACTATTGGTTCCCATATTCCTGATCCGTGGTCCCGGGGGGTAACGGGACATATCCTTTGAGTTACATGGAGGATTACTCAAATTGATTTCAAAGACTTTAGAATAGAAAACCTGATAGAACAGTTTAGTTACCCACTGCACACTATCCTGCACTGCTTGTTTCATACTATTGCTTTATTCATGTTTATTTCTGCATTGCCTGTTACACTGTTCATATTATATTACTGGTTGACATGACGCGCTGACGTCTGGGTTTTGCATGGCCCAGATTCCGTACCGCTGTCGCAGTCCGAGCAGGAGTACTTCAGCCAGCAGGCTGAGCTGTGAGGTGTTAGTATTAATTAGTTTTATTTCCTGCATTTATTTCCTGATGTGAGCCCGCATTATGGGACATACTTTTCAGTTATTTGTATTGGATCATTTGCTTCCGCATTTATTTATTATTGACTCCTGTTATTCTGGTTGATGGACATGTTTTAGAAAATTTTATCTTGTTCTTGATATCTCTACAGCCGTAATGTGACTGTGGATGTATGCTTCCTACCCACAGGTAGCATGGTTGGCTATGTCACGTGCCCAATCTAGCGTACTCTGGGAAGCGGGGCATGATATGGTTTTTTTGGTATCAAAGCCTAGGTTAGTTGGGTTGATTCTTCTGTAGTTGGGTATTGTACCCAATACACGAATCAGAATACCCGTGTTTAGGAAACATGTCCTACCACCTTGACCGTGTTACCATTCTTGAATCACATTCTTCCTAATTATATCTTTTACGATGTGCAAACTTCCTTTGCATATCGATTCGAAAACCCGATTCCTTGTTATCTCTAGGACTTAGGCGATTTGGGTGGAGTTAAGTAATTGTGGCTATGATACCGCGGCATAGTTACAATGCGGTACTCTATTTAAGTATCTTGGAGTTCTAGCCTTGATCTATATATTGAATCTATCATCATGCTAATATTGGGTGTTTTGATTTCAGGAATATGGCAGAGAAGAATTTCAAGACGTATCAGAGGCGCGTGGACGAAGCCGCCATGTTGGGAGTAATACAAGGAATGCTGGAAAATCAGAAGAGGCATACTGAGCTGATCCAGCAGCAAGC
Source organism: Agapanthus africanus (assembly GCA_030015575.1). NCBI lineage: Eukaryota > Viridiplantae > Streptophyta > Magnoliopsida > Asparagales > Amaryllidaceae > Agapanthus > Agapanthus africanus. The sequence continues at coordinate 769,102,839 of JASDDO010000019.1, read as the reverse complement.
AGATTCGTTTCAGGAAGGTTTGCAGGCCATTCGGCAGTCTGTAAACAACGCTGGAGCTAAACCAGTTGACCGGGTAGGGACCGTGGCAGATTTCAGACGTTTGGGTCCGACTACATTCACTGGTTTGGAGGAGCCATTGCCAGCCGAGCAGTGGCTGGTCGACACGGAGAATTTGCTGATTGCGGCACAGATTCCAGAGGACAAAAGAGTTGATGTGGTGCGCATTCAGCTAGTGGATTACGCCCGAGAGTGGTGGCTTGTGGAAGAGAACCACTTGCCCAAGCCGATCAGTTGGGCGAAGTTTTCTAAGAGTTTCCTAGAGAAATTCTTCCCGCGGACTGCACGGGAGGAAATGGAAGAGAAATTTATTAGGCTGAGGCAAAATGGAGCACCCGTGGACGTGCATGCAGCGGAATGGAAGAGACTCAGCCGTTTCACTGGACCTTTAGTCGCCAACGAGGCAGACAGGGCACGAAGGTTCATGCGCAGTTTGGATGTGGACACCCAGAGGCAGATTGTCTCCCTGGGTTTGACCACTTTCCCACAGGTTCTTACGGCAGCTCGGGAACAACAGAGTTTATCGGGGATGAAAGGGAGCCTGCAGCAGACAGCAGTTGCGGCCAGGAAGCCCGCATTTGTACCTAACCGAGATCATGGGCGAAAGGGTATTCCAGTGGATCGTCGTGGTATAGCACCCATGAAGAAGCCTGTGGTCGTTGATCGAAGAAAGAGCGTGATTTGTGACTACTGCCGTTTACCTGGGCACATGCAGAAGGATTGTCGAAGGAAGCTGGGACTTTGTTTGGTTTGTAGAGCGGCTGATCACGCAGTTGGTACCTGTCCGTCGAAGCTTCGTACGAGGGATGATATTCAGAAGCCTCCGCAGAGACCGTTCCAAGGGCAGAAACAGCTGACTCAAGGACCTAATCAGGCTCGAGCTTTTACCTTGACAGCTGAGGAAGCTAAGGCATCAGGAGAAGTGGTTTCAGGTATTCTACTCGTTCATGGTTTTCCCGCAGTGGCATTATTTGATTCTGGTGCATCCCATTGTTTTATGTCATCCAAGTTTATAACTACACACTCGATTGCCTGCACGACCCTGTCTAGTTTCTGGGACATACACACCGGGAATGGGAAAATTGTCTCTAGTAGGGAATGTAAAGACTGTACAGTTGTGGTGTGCGGACGGGAGCTTTTTGCAGATTTCTTGGTGATTGATACGGGCAGCTACGAGGTCGTCTTGGGAATGGACTTTCTTGGCACTTTCCACGAAAATCTCCCGTCCCTAGTAGGAGGTGTGTTGTCTCCTGAGGGCTTTCAGCGGATTGCACCCACAAAATCTAATAATAAAAGGAAGACCGTGAAAGTTACATATAAAGATAAGAATTGTAGAAGAAAGACTTTGAAAATTAGAGTTTCCAACTATGCTAGCTTTTCGGTTGTCATGAGCCCTATCTTAATAGTCATGAAAAGATGTCAGAAATCACATCATCTCTCAATAAAACATCATCTTTATTCATCATTTCTATCTTTCTTCCAAACATCAATCATATAACCCTACGTGTGTGTAAAAGACATCCCTACACACGGAGAATTCAATTCAAGCTATCATACTCTTGTCCATCTGCCTCAGTACTTTTTAATTAATGAATATTTAGATGGATTTGCTCACACATTTTCATGCGACCGTTAATACTTCTTGAGGTACTAACCGACCGATTACTCATGTGCTTGGTTATACGGTGTTTTTTTCCTCGTCTTGCACCACCTAAGGCTTAGCAGTGACTCCCAGACCAGTTGGTCTAAGGCACTAGGTGATGAAGCACCCTCGCTATATTTTTTTATTGCTGCCTTGGCGATAACAAAACCAGTGTTCATTTTTCTGCACCATTTTATATTTTATTCATTTTTTATTTGCTTCATACTTTGGCTTTTAGACAAGAGCATTTCAAGGTATCCTCTACTATCCCGAGTTTCAAGATGTGTGTAAGTGCATATAGTAGGGTATCAACGTTCAAATGTTTGGCTTCCAGAATATGAACTATTTTTCAGACTTATTTTTATTCTCAGATTAGTGACTTCTTTCATCTTACTAACCCTTGGGACAACGGCTCATAACTACTTATTACTAGTTCGTATAAGAAAACTTTTAATTTTCTTGGTTTTCTTAAATTTTTCTAATCTTTTGGATGTAATTTTTCACTATCTAATCTTTTATTATCTTATTTATGTACAAATTTTTTTGTATATTTTTGAATTTTTTTAAATTTTTATAGGTTTTATATGTTTTAAATGATATGTTTTGTGCTTATGCGAAGTATGCGAAAATAAGCATAAACCTCCCCCAAACTTGTTTTCAACAGTGTTCTCGCTGTTGCTATCTGCTAACCTCAAAAAACCTGTAAGCTTGGGAGGACATTTATTAACGGGGGCAAAATATTTAAGTGAAAATCCTCCCCCAAACTTATTTTTGACTCTCAATATTGAGGACAACAGTTATTTCAAGAGCCAAAAATACACCCCCCCTCAAACATGAGTTAGACAATTAGAAACATTTTAAGAGGGGGTGAGTCATTTGGTCAAAGTAAGAGTTTACAAAGACCAAAAGTTAACACCAACCATTCAAAGATTTTATCGGTATAGAGTATAGGTCGGTGGAAGAATGTGTTGTATCGTGTCAAGAAAAAGTGAGGGAGGGATAAGAGATGGTCTGGAAAGGTTTTGAATTTTAAATTAGAGAAAAGAAAGAATGATGATGAATGTGAATGATTAGGAAGAAAGAATGGTGCTGGTTCATCTTCTATAGGTTGAGGTTGATCAATCACAAAATCCGTATTGTTTAGAAATTCAAGTTCGTCAGCAAAAAGGTCTTCAAAACTTTCATCGATGATGTGATCGAACAATTTGCTGTCAAAAAGTTTTGTGCCAGAATTTATCCTACTTGATTTGTCAAAATATGTGGAGGTGAAAAACTCATCTACCTCATTTTCAAAAATATCCAAATCAAGTTGGCTTTCTGGGATTATCAAATTTGAACTGTCGGATTTTGATTCATCAACACTCACTATCATTTCAGGGACAGAAGAAGAACCAAGGATAGTGGAAGATGAAATGGGTGAACATATCGATGTGTCGAGTGTCGGTAAACCAGATGTGGGAGATGAAGGTTGGATTTCGGTCCGCACTTCGGGTATACAAATATCAACAACTTCAAGACGTATTTGGGGTTCAGGAAGAATTAAAGGCTCAAGAAGAAGACCACAAGGAAGTGAAAGGATCTGATGAATTGGTGGGACAAAATCATCGAAAATTTCGGGTTCATCAATCAATATATCCCCAACGTCATCACCTCATTCAAGTGAAGGTTAAACTTCTCAAACACCTCATCAAAAGTATGGTTTTCAATCAGTTTTGGTTCAAGAGTGGAGGTGTAGAGATCGCTAGGATTTGGCATGGTTTCACTTGAAATGGACCCTTGTTCACACCATAATATTGTATTTTATATTCCCCATTCTTATGCATTTTACAATGAAAACAGGTGCTTTTGACGCATGTCTGCTACATGTTACAGGTTACAGGTTCTTGGACAGGAAACAGTGAAAACGATGAAAAGATAATGCAAAAGTGGGCTTTAACCAACAAACAGAGAATCTTGATCAAGCCTACATAAAGATCAGTTCACAAAGCCAGATTCAAGACATCGACTCAAAGCGAACGGTTAAAAATCCATTGCGAATTGTTCACTGGAAATCTGGAACTAACCTAGAAGCCCAAATGGAAAACAACATATATAAACAGGAATAAAAAGTCACCAGAAGTCAGAAGAAAAAAGCCCAGAGCCCAACTCCATTTTTTGGCCGCGGAAGCGCGGCCAAACAGGGCCTCTAGCCGCGCTTCCGCGGCCGTCTAGAGCACGGAGTTCAAGAATTTTTTCCATAATGCAGAGCGGCGCAGATCTTTGACTTGGACATTTCTTAGAGGGCATTTTTGTAAATTCAGATGTGCGAATCAAAATGTAACCTAGGGTTTCCTATTATCTATAAATAGGACTCTAATCATTGTAATTTCTCATGCCTCCCTTCATTAATAAATTTTAGAATTCTTTTGGAGAGCATCGGTGCCTCTCTTTAATTCAGAAATTCAGATCTGACAACCCTGCTTTGATGTTTTGAGAGAGCCATCAGTAAGTATTTTAATTCCTTGCCCTAGGTAGATTTAATTTCATGCCCTAGGAACTTGTTTAAGGTTTAGCTTTTGGGAAGGATTTTGAGAGATGAGATCTCTCATCCCTTTCTTACCCATCAAATATTTATAATAGGACTCCATGCATACATGCACATACCGCTCCCTACGGCACTCTATCCCTCGAGATAGCGGTGATACCGTAGTATAAAGGCCCGGGTGTGATGTTTTCCATGGAGGTTAGGGTAAGGATCTCTAAAGGAAGGACAAGAACCTAGAGGAAGGAACACCTTCCCGAACGGATCTAATCCACTTTATTGATAATTACCATAACTCCTCACAGATCTTCATTCGGGTAAAGAAAGCGTTGAGATTTACTACCATTTCCAAATCATCCCTAAACCTAGTCCTAGCAAGAATAGATTTAATTAATTGCCCTAGAATAATTAGGTTTTTAGATTTAATAACAACTCCGAACACCCTTCGGAATTAACTCGTAAGAACGAATCGGAAATTCACAACATCCCTGTGGACCGACCCGTACTCACCGGCTAGCTGCGAAGCGACGCCGTTTCTGATTGCGGTAAACTCAAATTTTTGTGATAATCAAATGGCGCCGTTGCCGGGGATGGCGTAGAATTTTCTTTTCGTAATTTCGGGTTAATCTTAAAATTAAAAAAATCATAAAAATTTGAAAAATCATAAAAAATATAAAAATATATCAATTGTTATTTTTGGAAAGGGATACTTTGTGGTTGAATTTTTTGCAGGATATACAGAATCGGATCTGGAAGTTTCCAGAAAGCAAAACAGAAAATAAAACATCGGAACAGAGGGGGATTTTCAAAACAGAGAGCCAGAAAAATTTTGAAGCCCCAAAATCCCCAACTTGCCGCGCTTCCGCGGCCAATACCCACCTTAGGCCGCGGAAACGCGGCCGACTTGTCGAGTTGTGGCGCGAAAAAAATTCTCGGGATCCGTGCAAGCTATTCAACCGCGGAACCGCGGTGTAAACATCATTTAGGCCGCGGAAGGGCGGCGCCGTCGTGCTTTCAGCGCAGGAAATTTGCTCCGTAAGCTTCTCTGGTTCATCCTCCGTGATTTTTGAAAAATCTTTTCTGAAATATTCCTGCAGGATTTTGTGCGCCTTAAAAATATTTCCCCTTCCATATAACAAGTCTTGTGCAGGATTTTTGGGCCCCGCTTGAACTAAATTGATTGCAAGAAATATTTTGTTGTTGCATGTCTTTTCTCAAATATCTTTTTGCAACAGTTTTTTCCAAATAAAGATTCTTGTGATATGCTTAAGATAAAAACTGATTGCAGGTAATATATTTTAGATTGCATATCTTTAATTAAAAAAAAAAATCTTTTTGCAACAAATTTTCAAACAAAGAAAAAGAAAAAGGAAAATTTTTAGAGAACTTGCAAACTTAGCCCCAAATAAATCCTTGCACCATCCAACCTTCCTTCTTTCAACCTTTCTTCTTTTAACATGGGTACCCCACATAAAAAATCACTTGCCGAACTTTGGTATCCTGAACCTAATTTTGCGTCGTTCGGCAATTTGTTCGGTCAATCTAAAGACGATCCCTCCATGCTAAAAAAATCTTTGAAAGATCACATAGAGGAGTCTAGGAGAAACAGTTTGACTTTTCAACCCACTTTGTGTCAACCTAGTCAACCTTTACCACCTACATATGTTGACACCACTTTTCCAAGTCCTGCTGTAACTCCTAGGCCGATGTCCATTGCTGAGCATATTGCTCAATCTCGTAGCCGATCTTTCACCCCTCTCCACACATCTAGTTCTAGGGATCCGCATGATTATTCACCTTCTTATCCGCATGTTGACCCTACCCCAGTCCAAGAACTTTGGTATCCCGAACCTAATTTTGCATCATATGTCAATGTGTTCGGTCAACTTAAAAACGATCCCTCCATGCCTAAAAAATCTCTGAAAGATCACATAGAGGAGTCTAGAAGAAACAGTTTGACTTTTCAACCCACCTTGTGTCAACCGAGTCAACCTTCACCACCTACATATATTGACACCACTTCTTTAAGTCCTTCTGCCACTCCTAGGCCGATGTCCATTGCTGAGCATATTGCTCAATCTCGTAGCCGATCTTTCACCCCTCTCCACACATCTAGTTCTAGGGATCAACAAGACTATTCATCTTTTTATCCATATGTTGACCCTACCCCAGTCCAATCACCCACTTCCTACCAGTCCTACCCGACTTTCCCACCGTCACTAGACCCTGTTCCTACACAGCTTTTTGGGAGTTTCACATATCCAAACAATTTTGAATCTTTTACCGAAACCCCCTTACCACCCAAGTCTAGTTTGGAAGAGGCGTTGGAGGCCTATATTGCTGCAACAAATAAAATGGTTAGGAATGTGGAAGCATCCATGGCCGCCCTTACGCAACCTAGTGAACCGGTAGCTAGTGTCCCGCTAGCTCCGAATTTTTCAATGTGTAAGGCGGCAGTTGGACGGAGTGAGAATGAGAGAGGATTTTCAAATCAAACCTACCCTTACCCAATAGAAGCCCACAACTCCTGTTTTCCATCAATTGCCCTAAATAGTTCACCTGTTGAAAATAAAACTGAGTTGTGTGATTTTGTAGTGTTTGATTTGCCAGATTGTGAAGAACCCCTTTCGAGTGAAACCGCACCTAATCCTTTCGATCTTTACACCTCCACTCTAGAACCTACATTGATAAACATCCATGCTTTTGAGGAGGTGTCTAAAGAAATTGACTTTCACTTGATTGAGGATATAGACGCCGGGAATATTTCGGATGATGAACCTGTCGATTTAATTGAAGTTTTATGTTCAAATCATCATCCCGAGTTATTAAATGTTTCTCCCGAATCTCATATGCGTCTTGATTTTGATGATAATGGCATGGATGAGTTGAATATCGAGGAGAATTATGAGGATAGTCTTGAGGATAATATTGAGGTTGAACCATTTTTATTTGATGTGTCGGATTTTCCAATTCAGCCTCCTGAACCTTTGACTGTTATATCACCCTCCCTCTTTCCCATTGTTCCGACCGAACAAATGACCGCTACGCTTTCTTCTCCTATACCAAGTTCGGCGTACCCATGTTTTCTCACGACTCTTGAGGGATTTGATCCCATTTCTCGACGAGTTGATAGGTTAGCGCAATCGCTTTTAACACATCGGTCATCACATATTGCGCTAATTTATTCACTCAATTTACACCCTCAAGATCGTACTCCACTTCCTTCTTCTTTTCGCCCTTCTTCCCCCCCACCGAGACCATATTCTACCATTCTTCTTTCCACACGGTCTCGCGTGCTTCTCATTTTTTTGCACCAACTATACCATTTCCACGATAAGATTTTTGAATGGTTGGTGCTAACTTTTGGCTTGTGCAAGGCCAAGCTTAAGTTTGGGGGAATCTTTGTATATATGTATATATTTTTTTTGTTTTCTTTTTCTATAAAAAAAAAATAAAAAAAAATTTCAAAACATTAAAAATATAAAAAAAAAATTATAAATAAATAAACAGGGGAGTGCCGGTATTTTGACCCTCTTGGTTTAGCATGACAGTGAGGACACTGTCAAGTTCAAGTTTGGGGGTATGCTCGGTACGTCTTCTTCCTTCGCATTCATATGTACATTTTTGCATTTGCATACTTATTTGAAAACCTATAAAAATTTGAAAAATTTCAAAAAAAAAATTATAAATAAATGTATTCAATTTTGGCTAATTGACTAGAGTTTGACAAATAGGTTAACTAGCTAGGAACAACTAGATCTTAGACTTAGTAAATTAAAAACCCTAAAAATAACCTTCCTTAAAGTTTAACGGTAGAAAGTATATGCCTTGTAGTTTATTTAGAAATAGGCAAATTTTGGGTTCACTTCTTGGGCTAAGTCGAAATGAGGGAAGAGTATTGATGTTCTTATTAGAGTATAAGTTTGAAAAATAGTTCCTAACTTAAGTCTAGATTCTGAAAACGTATACCCTACAATTTGCACAATCACGCACCTTGAAACTTGGAATAGTAGAGGAGACCTTGAAATGCTCTTGTCTAAAGTCCTTAGTTTAATGAAAATTAAAAAAAAAAGAAAAAAGGTGAATAAAGAAAAGAAAAAAATGAACACTGGTTTTTGTGATTACTTAAGGCTGCAAAAATAGAAAAATATTTAGCGAGGGTGCTTCATCACCTAGTGCCTTAGACCAACTGGTTTGGGAGTCACTGCTAAAGCCTTGGGGGTTGCAAAGACTAGGAAGTACGCTTTAAAGTGCAAACGCATTTTGTAATCGGTCGTTGGTACCTCAAGAAGTATTAACGGTCGCATGAAGGATGTGTAAGCAAATTTCATTCACCAACTAATTAGTACTTTGGACAATGGATGAGAGTACGATTGCTTGATTTGAATTTCCAAGTGTAGGGGTGATCTATACACACACGTAGGGGTATGTGATTGGAATCTAGATAAGAGAAAGGAATGAAGAATAGAACTTGTATCTTTAATAGAGTTGATAGAAATTCCTAAGTGGAGATAAAACCCTAGAAGGAAAACTTAAGAAATGCCGAAAGCTAAGTAGATCTGCAGGACATATATAATCTTAAGTTAAATAATGAGGAAGTGTGAAGAATATGGGTGGATAATTTGCGGGTCGACGATAATAGAATTCCTTGTTAGAAAACCTAATTGGAGAACAAAAGTCAATGAGCCAAATTGATAGGATTTTGTGGGTGTAATCCGCTGAAAACCCTCAGGAGACAACACTCCTCCTACTAGGGACACCTAGAGGTTTAACGGCTTGTTGCACGAGCTCAGTGCAATCGCGTTTCCCTGCGAAAGTGCGGTTAGGTTTTTTGTAGAGAATAAAACAATAAGTTTGCTCGAGGACGAGCAAAAGATAAGTTTGGGGGTATTTGTTCACACCATAATATTGTATTTTATATTCCCCATTCTTATGCATTTTACAATGAAAACAGGTGCTTTTGACGCATGTCTGCTACATGTTACAGGTTACAGGTTCTTGGACAGGAAACAGTGAAAACGATGAAAAGATAATGCAAAAGTGGGCTTTAACCAACAAACAGAGAATCTTGATCAAGCCTACATAAAGATCAGTTCACAAAGCCAGATTCAAGACATCGACTCAAAGCGAACGGTTAAAAATCCATTGCGAATTGTTCACTGGAAATCTGGAACTAACCTAGAAGCCCAAATGGAAAACAACATATATAAACAGGAATAAAAAGTCACCAGAAGTCAGAAGAAAAAAGCCCAGAGCCCAACTCCATTTTTTGGCCGCGGAAGCGCGGCCAAACAGGGCCTCTAGCCGCGCTTCCGCGGCCGTCTAGAGCACGGAGTTCAAGAATTTTTTCCATAATGCAGAGCGGCGCAGATCTTTGACTTGGACATTTCTTAGAGGGCATTTTTGTAAATTCAGATGTGCGAACAAAATGTAACCTAGGGTTTCCTATTATCTATAAATAGGACTCTAATCATTGTAATTTCTCATGCCTCCCTTCATTAATAAATTTTAGAATTCTTTTGGAGAGCATCGGTGCCTCTCTTTAATTCAGAAATTCAGATCTGACAACCCTGCTTTGATGTTTTGAGAGAGCCATCAGTAAGTATTTTAATTCCTTGCCCTAGGTAGATTTAATTTCATGCCCTAGGAACTTGTTTAGGGTTTAGCTTTTGGGAAGGATTTTGAGAGATGAGATCTCTCATCCCTTTCTTACCCATCAAATATTTATAATAGGACTCCATGCATACATGCACATACCGCTCCCTACGGCACTCTATCCCTCGAGATAGCGGTGATACCGTAGTATAAAGGCCCGGGTGTGATGTTTTCCATGGAGGTTAGGGTAAGGATCTCTAAAGGAAGGACAAGAACCTAGAGGAAGGAACACCTTCCCGAACGGATCTAATCCACTTTATTGATAATTACCATAACTCCTCACAGATCTTCATTCGGGTAAAGAAAGCGTTGAGATTTACTACCATTTCCAAATCATCCCTAAACCTAGTCCTAGCAAGAATAGATTTAATTAATTGCCCTAGAATAATTAGGTTTTTAGATTTAATAACAACTCCGAACACCCTTCGGAATTAACTCGTAAGAACGAATCGGAAATTCACAACATCCCTGTGGACCGACCCGTACTCACCGGCTAGCTGCGAAGCGACGCCGTTTCTGATTGCGGTAAACTCAAATTTTTGTGATAATCAACCCTTCACAGTCAGGTAAATAAAACATCGCATTATTACACAACTTGTCATACATTCTATCGTCAATTGGTGAATCCTTTGGTGCACTCGATGAATCTGTGAAACTGGAGTTTTGGATTTTAGTTTGGAAAGGGAATGTTTGATTGGGAAAGGTGTACAGCTCTCTCTCACTACCCAAATTCTCATTTTGTCCAATGCCCGAATTATGTACTGAAAAATCTTGGGCTGATTTGAAATTATTTGCTTGCATCCATGCTGTTGCTACTTTCCTAAATTGGTTCGTCAGTTCCACATATTTCTCTAATGTCTGCTAAGACTAGACTTGGGTTGATAAGGAGTTTCAGGATAAGATTGAAATTCTTGTGGACAGTTAAAACTCCCAAATGGCTGATTAGAAGGACCGTTTAGAGAAGGTGGAAAAGTCAGATTTGATTGATAGGAACAGAATGGTTGTGAAAATTGGGTAGGAGTCGAGTCAACATTGTAATAAGAAGAATTTTGATATTGATTCGTCGGTTGGTTATTGGATGTAACAACCGAGTCTAGTTCTACAAATTTTAGTTACCGTATGAATGGTGTGTGGTATTTATTGATCCTACCTGACTGTTGCTTATTGTAATTTACCCGACAATTCAAATTCTTGCATATAACAAATTTTGTCATCTAAAATTTAATTAAAAATACTTGTCATGGCCTGCTCGACACCCCTAACCCTGTGGTAGCGTCCCTGCATCGTGTTCTCGTCCCGTTCAGTGAAACGGACGTGTTTGGACGGCTACGCGTACGTACGTGCGTCCGTTTTGGGGGTATGCTTTTTGATTGTAAAATACTTCATTTTAATTTTTTGATCCTGCCTATAATTTTCTTATTTCAAATTCAAATTTTTGGACCCGACCCGGGCGCAATTTGGAAATATTTTACATTTGCGCTAAATCCTATTTTCTAATATTATTCTTTAACCAACGAATATAAAAGTAAACCCCAGAATATATTTTTCCATTTCCCTAAAATCTTTTACAATTTTTTTCCTATCACCAGCCAATCATTTTCGTTTTAACCCCCTTGGGCCCACGCGTTTTCTCTCTCTCTCTCTCCCCCCGTCTCTCTCTCTCTGGCGCTAACGCCAAGATTCTCTCTCCTCTCCACTTTCTCTCTCCTCTCGATCTCTCACTTCCTCTCTATCTCTCTCTCTCTCTCTCTCTCCCCGTCTCTCTCTCTCCCCTTTATATATATGTTCTCCTTCCTCAATTTCTTTTTCAACAGAACCCACCTTCACAGAACCCTAGCCGCCTCGTCCTCCCTCGTCGTTGCCCCGACGCCGACACCATCATCGCCGGCCTCGTCGCCTCCTCGCCCTCGTCACTTCCACCTCACCTCCTTCCTCCTTCCTCCTCTTCCCGAGCACCCTGCACGAGCACCGCGCACCCACCTGCACGCCGCTGCACACCGTAGGATCGCCGCCGGCGATCTTGATCTGTTCCCTGGCCTCGTGCACCCCCCTCGGTGAGCATGATCTTCTCCTTCCCCTCTTTCCTTTTCCTCTTCTCTTTCTTTCTTCTTCTTCCATTCTTGGCTGTTTCTTTAAACCGTCGGTGGTCCTCTGCAGGTTGTGCACCGGAGCTCCGTCGACGTGGTCGACGATCACAACCCCTCTAAAGATCATCGTGAGCACCCTCTTCTCAATCCTCATTCTCTTCTTCTTCATTTTCTTTCTATTTTCTTGTATGCATCTTGGATGTTCACTGTTTTTGTGTTGGCCGGAATCCGACCGTGCCGACGACGTTTCCCGACGATCCAGCGAGAAACCCTGACCCGTGTGGCTCCACTGTTCGTCGTTTGGGTTCTTTCCGTGAACCGTGCGCACGTCGCGAGATTTCCCCGCCGACGTGTAACGTTCCGTTTTCCAGATTCGCGACCCGTCGAGGCAAGTGAAACTTGCTACATGCTAATTTAAACTATTCATATGCTAAATTAATTATTTCCTGTTAAATCCTAAATTAGATTTGATAAAAATGGATTTTAAGTTAACCGTATAAAGTTCCGTTATACATTTTATGATTCTGCACGTGAAACTTAAGCTTGCATCTGATTATTCATATCTAACAATCACCTGTACATGATAGATCACATTTGTTTACTGCTATGGTACCTTTTATCCAGTTTAGCCTATCAGACATTCATGTGCAACTTTAACCGGTCTAATTACAACTGCATTCATCAAACAGATTATACATGTCGTCGCATCCTTGGGACACTCAATATTTATTTAACCTATTTCCAGCAGTTACATCTATCATCCTGTATTCACATTATGTTGACACTGTCTGTTTAACACAATTGATAACTGTACAGCTAAATAAACAAATCTGCTTTATTGCTTAACTCATTGATTAGATCATGTCGTTGATAACCATGCTTGATTATTTAACCCTGATTATGCTAGCTGATTATGAGCACATCCATGATATCGTTTACACCTTGACATGACTTGCTACATACATATTGATTGACCCGACATTGTACCATACACTACTTAACTTGACCTAGTGTACCATGACTTGACCCATTATCTGATCTTGTGTTTAATGCCATCAAACCTGACATGTAGTCCTCACGGACCGTTCCTGTTGTCTATCCAGACAAACCTGCTTACCTGATCCTGTGTTGGCATTAGTTCTTGATTACTGAATACCTGACTTGAACACTTACAACTTGGGGGTATGGGGAAATCAATGATGAAACCTGACTTGTAACTCGACAGTTCGATACCTGTTCTGATCAGTTTTAGAGGCTAGGCCAGCCTTGGAATGATGTTGTTGACATCATTCATCTGTACATATTTCCTGTTTTAGTGCCTAGCGGCATGTCTCGGATTCAGCCCGAGAATCTGGACCGTGGTCCCGGGTATGCACGGGATACTATTGAGTTACATCGATGATTCATCAGTTTGATTTCAAAGACTTTAGAACAGAAAAGCTGATAGAACAGTTTAGTTTACCCACTGCACACTACCCTGCACTGCCCTGATTTACATTACTGTTACGTCTGCTTTTCATTCATGTTTATGTTTGCATTGCCTGTTACCCTGTTTATATTTTATTACTTGATGACATAACGCGCTGACGTCTGGGTTTTGCATGGCCCAGATTCTGTACCGTTGCTGCAGTCCGAGTAGGAGTACTTCAGCCAGCAGGCTGAGCTGTGAGTTTCGGTAGTAGCTAGTTCCTTTATTTTCTGCAGTTTATTCCTGATGTGAGCCCGCATTATGGGACGTACATTCTAGTTACTTGTATTTTATCTTTTGCTTCCGCACTTTTATTATTCTTGACTCTTGTTATCTTGGCTTATGGACATATTTTAGAAAGTTTTATTTTGTTTTGATATCTCTACAGCCGTAATGTGACTGTGGATGGATACTTCCTACCCACAGGTAGCATGGTTGGCTATGTCACGTGCCCAATTTAGCGTACTCTGGGAAGTGGGGCGTGACACGGTTCTTTTGGTATCAGAGACATAGGTTAGTCGGGTTGATTCTTTTGTAGTTGGGTATTGTGCCCAAGACACGAATCAGAATACCGTGTTTAGGAAACATGTCCTTCCACCTTGCCGTTTTACCGTTCTTGAATCAAGTTCTCCATGATTATATCTTTTACGATGTGCAAACTTCCTTTGCATATCGACTCGAAAACTTGATTCCTTGTTATCTCTAGAACTTAGGCGACTTGGGTGGAGTTATGTAATTGTGGCTATGATATCGCGGCATAGTTACAATGCGGTACTCTATTTAAGTAACTTGGAGTTCTAGCCTTGATCTATATTTTGAATCTGTTATCATGCTAATGTTGGGTGTTTTGATTTCAGGAATATGGCAGACAAGAATCTGAAGACATACCAAAGGCGTGTTGACGAAGCCACCATGCTTGGAGTGATACGGGGAATGTTGGAGAATCAAAAGAGACAGACCGAGCTTATCCAGCAGCAAGCGGAATCGTTTCAGGAAGGTTTGCGGACTGTTCAACAGTCCGTAAACAAGGTTGAAGCTAAACCAGTTGATTGAGTAGGGACCGTAGCAGATTTCAGGCGTTTGGGTCCGTCTGCATTTACTGGTTTGGAGGAGCCGTTGCCAGCGGAGCAGTGGCTGGTTGATACGGAGAACTTACTTATTGCGGCACAGATTCCAGATGATAAAAGAGTTGATGTGGTGCGTATTCAGTTAGTGGACTACACCCGTGAATGGTGGCTTGTGGAGGAGACCCGCTTGACCAAGCCGATCAAGTGGGCGGATTTTTCGAAGAGTTTCCTGGAGAAGTTCTTCCCGCGGACTGCACGGGAGGAAATAGAAGAGAAGTTCATCGGTCTGAAGCAGAATAGAGCGCCCATAGATATGCATGCAGCAGAATAGACAAGGCTCAGTAGATTCGTTGGACCTTTAGTTGCCTACGATGCAGACAGGGCACGGAGGTTCATGCGCAGCTTGGATGTGGACATCCAGAGGCAGATTGTCTCCCTGGATTTAACCAATTTCTCACAGGTACTTACGGCAGCCCGAGAACAGCAGAGCCTATCTGGGAAGAATAGGAGTTTGCAGCAGACAGCAGTTGCGGTAAGGAAGCCGGCATTTGTACCAAACCGAGCTCATGGTCACAGAGGTATTCCAGTGGACCGTCGTGGCGTAGCACCGATGAAGAAGCCTGTTGTCATTGATCGAAGAAAGAGCGTGACTTGTAACTACTGCAATTTACCTGGCCACGTGCAAAAGGATTGTCGAAGGAGGCAAGGACTCTGTTTAGTTTGTGGAGCGGCAGATCACTCTGTCAGCGCTTGTCCGTCGAAGCTTCGTACAGGGGATGATATTCAGAAGCCTCCGCAGAAACCGTTCCAGGGACAGAAGCAGCTGACTCAAGGACCTAATCAGGCTCGAGCTTTTATCCTGACGGCTGAGGAAGCTAAGGCATCAGGAGAAGTTGTTTCAGGTACTCTACTCGTTCATGGTTTTCCCGCATTAGCGTTATTTGGTTCTAGTGCATCCCATTGTTTTATGTCGTCCAAGTTTATAGCTTCACACTCGATTACCTGCACGACCCTGTCTAGTTTCTGGGACATACACACTGGGAATGGGAAAATCATATCTCGTAGGGAATGTAAAGATTGTACAGTTGTTGTTGGCGGACGGGAGCTTTTTGCAGATTTCTTAGTAATCGATACAGGCAGCTACGAAGTCATCTTGGGAATGGATTTTCTTGGCACTTTCCACGCTCACATTGATTGTAGGGCAAAGAAAGTAATTTTTCAGATTCCCGGACATCCCGAATTTACCTTCACTGGAGGAAGCAGTTCTGTCGGGCTAGTTGAGTTTAGGGCTAGGCCGACAAATAATATTCTTGCATCAATGGAGGTTGATAAAAGTGATGAGCCAGCTGTTGTTCGTGATTTTATGGACGTGTTTGAAGACATATCGGGATTACCGCTGAAGCGAGATGTGGAGTTCGCAATTGATCTTATTCCTGGTGCGGCGCCAGTATCTAAAGCGTATTACCCAATGGCACCAGTGGAGTTGGAAGAAGTCAAGAAACAGGTTGTGGAACTGCTCGAGAAGAGTTGCATTCGAAGCAGTAACTCGCCTTGGGGAGCTCCAGTTCTTCTAGTTAAGAAGAAAGATGGCACGAGAAGGATGTGCATCGACTATCGAGAATTAAACCGGGTGACTATTAAGAACAAGTACCCGATCCCTCGTATTGGCGAACTTTTTGAGCAGCTTAGTGGCGCGAGGGTATTCTCGAAGCTGGATTTGCGATCCGGATATCATCAGGTCCGAGTGAAAGCAGAAGATATTTGCAAGACGGCGTTCCGAACTCGGTATGGACATTACGAGTACTTAGTGATGCCCTTCGGAGTAACGAATGCACCGGCGATATTCATGGACTTGATGAACCGAATCTTTTCACCTTTCTTGGACCAATTTATTGTGGTGTTCATCGACGATATTCTGGTTTACTCGAAGAGTATGGAAGAGCATGCTGAACATCTGAAGATCGCACTGCAGACGTTGAGACAGGAGAAGTTGTATGCAAAGATGAGTAAGTGCGAGTTTTGGCTGGAGGAAGTAAAGTTTTTGGGGCATGTTGTGTCTGGCGATGGAATCGCCGTCGATCCAGAAAAGATTACCGCAGTTCGAGATTGGCTGACTCCGAAGAATGTTGCGGAGATAAGAATTTTTCTTGGACTCGCTGGATATTACAAAAGATTTGTGGAGAACTTTGCGCGTCTGGTGGAGCCATTGACCAAGCTTACGCGCAAGGAGGTACCTTTTGTGTGGACGGATAGATGTGCGTCAGCTTTTGAGACGTTGAAACAGAAATTGATAACCTCCCCTATTCTGACCGTGCCAGACAGTTCCGGAGGATTGGTGATCCACGGCGACGTAACCGGAAAAGGATTGGGCTGTGTTCTGATGCAGCATGGGAAGGTTGTAGCATACACATCAAGACAATTGAAGACCCATGAGAAGAATTACCCAACTCATGACTTGGAGCTTGCGGCTGTGATTTTCTCTTTGAAGATTTGGAGACACTACCTTTTGGGCGAAAGGGTCGAAGTTTTCACGGATCATAAGAGCTTGAAGTATGTGTTCACGCGGAAGGAGCTTAATATGAGGCAGCGTAGATGGCTAGAGCTGATGGCTGATTACGATCTTGATCTTAAGTACCATCCGGGGAAGGTTAATGTCGTACCAGATGCGCTCAGTCGGTTACCAGTAATTCAGATGTTGACTACGCAGAAGGAGCTTATTGAAGAATTTCGAAGATTTGATTTAGGGGTTGTGCTACCGCATTCTTCGGGACAGTTGATGCAGCTGCAAGTACATTCGACGTTGATCGAGAATATTAAAGCAGCGCAATCGCAGGATCCTAGATTGCAAAAGTTTCGAGAACAGGTTGAAGCCGGACTATGAACAGACTTATTGATCCACGAAAATGGTTCGTTGAGGTATGGTAGCCGTTTGTGTGTGCCAAAGGGAGATATTCGTGAAGAGCTTATGAAGGAGGCACACAGTTCAGCTTATTCCGTACATCCAGGAGGCACCAAGATGTACCGAGATATTCGACAGCATTTCTGGTGGGAAGGCATGAAACGGGAGATTGCTCGCTTTGTGGCAAAGTGCTTGGTGTGTCAGCAAGTTAAGGCTGAATATCAAAGGGTTGCTGGTTTATTGCAACCACTTTTGATTCCTCAGTGGAAGTGGGAACATATAACCATGGATTTCGTGACAGCCCTACCGCGGAGTCCAAAAGGCAACAATGCAGTATGGGTGATTGTTGATCGTTTGACCAAGGCAGCTCATTTTATTCCTTTTCGGGTTGGTCAATCAACAGAAACTTTGGCAGAACGGTACATGCAGGAGATTGTAAGATCGCATGGAGTACCGGTAAGCATCGTGTCCGATCGTGACACTCGGTTTTTATCACACTTCTGGAGGAGTTTACAGGAAAGTTTGGGGACTCGATTGAAGTTTAGCACAGCTTATCATCCTCAAACTGATGGCCAGTCGGAGAGAACGATCCAAACTCTTGAAGATATGTTGAGAGCGTGCATGTTGGAATTCAAGGGTTCTTGGGAGGATCATCTATATTTGGTGGAATTTTCTTAGAACAACAGTTTTCAGGCAACTATTCAGATGGCTCCATTTGAAGCTTTGTATGGTCGCAAATGCCGTTCACCTGTTTGTTGGGACGATGTCGGTGAACGAAGATTGTTGGGACCAGATTTGGTTGTGCAGACAGTAGAAAAGGTTAACACTATCAGAAACCATATGAAAGCAGCTCAAGACAGACATAAGAGTTGGGCAGATACGTCGAGAAGACCTCTAGAGTTCGCCGTGGGTGATTCGGTATTCATGAAGATATCACCGACTAGAGGGGTGATTCGCTTTGGAAGTCGAGGAAAGCTCAGTCCTCGATTTGTTGGACCCTTTGAGATCTTGGAGCGTGTTGGTGAGGTAGCGTATCGTTTGGCGTTACTACAGTCCTTGGCGAATGTGCACGATGTGTTTCACGTATCTCAACTCCGTAAGTATGTTCGGGATGAAACGCATGTACTGGATCATTCGGAGCTGACGGTACGAGAAGACTTGACTTTTGAGGAGCGAACGGTTGAAATTGTGGATCGAAGGGAAAAGGTTCTTAAGAACAAGGTTATCCCTCTTGTACTTGTTTCTTGGGGTAATCGCTCGCATGGAGAGTCCACCTGGGAACGAGAAGATGAAATCCGGCAGAAGTTTCCTCATCTTTTCTTGTAGTTGTTTGTCGTCTATCTTTGTATTCTTGGAATTTCGAGGACGAAATTCTTTTTGTAGTTGGTATAATGTAACAACCGAGTCTAGTTCTAAAAATTTCAGTTACCGTATGAATGGTGTGTGGTATTTATTGATCCTACCTGACTGTTGCTTATTGTAATTTACCCGACAATTCAAATTCTTGCATATAACAAATTTTGTCATCTAAAATTTAATTAAAAATACTTGTCATGGTCTGCTCGACACCCCTAACCCTGTGGTAGCGTCCCTGCATCGTGTTCTCGTCCCGTTCAGTGAAACGGACGTGTTTGGACGGCTACGCGCACGTACGTGCGTCCGTTTTGGGGGTATGCTTTTTGATTGTAAAATACTTCATTTTAATTTTTAGATCCCGTCTATAATTTTCTTATTTCAAATTCAAATTTTTGGACCCGACCCGGGCGCAATTTGGAAATATTTTGCATTTGCTCCAAATCCTATTTTCTAATATTATTCTTTAACCAACGAATATAAAAGTAAACCCCGGAATATATTTTTCCATTTCCCTAAAATCTTTTACAATTTTTTTCCTATCACCAGCCAATCATTTTTGTTTTAACCCCTGGGCCCACGCGTTTTCTCTCTCTCTCTCTCTCCCCCCGTCTCTCTCTCTCTGGCGCTAACGCCAAGATTCTTTCTCTCTCCTCTCGATCTCTCACTTCCTCTCTATCTCTCTCTCTCTCCCCGTCTCTCTCTCTCTCTCCTTTATATATATGTTCTCCTTCCTCAATTTCTTTTTCAACAGAACCCACCTTCGTAGAACCCTAGCCGCCTCGTCCTCCCTCGTCGTTGCCCCGACGCCGACACCATCATCGCCGGCCTCGTCGCCTCCTCGCCCTCGTCACTTCCACCTCACCTCCTTCCTCCTTCCTCCTCTTCCCGAGCACCCTACACAAGCACCGCGCACCCACCTGCACGTCGCTGCACACCGTAGGATCGCCGCCGGCGATCTTGATCTGTTCCCTGGCCTCGTGCACCCCCCTCGGTGAGCATGATCTTCTCCTTCCCCTCTTTCCTTTTCCTCTTCTCTTTCTTTCTTCTTCTTCCATTCTCGGCTGTTTCTTTAAACCGTCGGTAGTCCTCTGCAGGTCGTGCACCGGAGCTCCGTCGACGTGGTCGACGATCACAACCCCTCTACAGATCATCGTGAGCACCCTCTTCTCAATCCTCATTCTCTTCTTCTTCATTTTCTTTCTATTTTCTTGTATGCATCTTGGATGTTCACTGTTTTTGTGTTGGCCGGAATCCGACCGTGCCGACGACGTTTCCCGACGATCCAGCGAGGAACCCTGACCCGTGTGGCTCTACTGTTTGTCGTTTGGGTTCTTTCCGTGAACCGTGCGCACGTCGTGAGATTTCCCCGCCGACGTGTAACGTTCCGTTTTCCCGATTCGCGACCCGTCGAGGCAAGTGAAACTTGCTACATGCTAATTTAAACTATTCATATGCTAAATTAATTATTTCCTATTAAATCCCTAATTAGATTTGATAGAAATGGATTTTAAGTTAACCGTATAAAGTTCCGTTATACATTTTATGATTCTGCACGTGAAACTTAAGCTTGCATCTGATTATTCATATCTAACAATCACCTGTACATGATAGATCACATTTGTTTACTGCTATGGTACCTTTTATCCAGTTTAGCCTATCAGACATTCATGTGCAACTTTAACCGGTCTAATTACAACTGCATTCATCAAACAGATTATACATGTCGTCGCATCCTTGGGACACTCAATATTTATTTAACCTATTTCCAGCAGTTACATCTATCATCCTGTATTCACATTATGTTGACACTGTCTGTTTAACACAATTGATAACTGTACAGCTAAATAAACAAATCTGCTTTATTGCTTAACTCATTGATTAGATCATGTCGTTGATAACCATGCTTGATTATTTAACCCTGATTATGCTAGCTGATTATGAGCACATCCATGATATCGTTTACACCTTGACATGACTTGCTACATACATATTGATTGACCCGACATTGTACCATACACTACTTAACTTGACCTAGTGTACCATGACTTGACCCATTATCTGATCTTGTGTTTAATGCCATCAAACCTGACATGTAGTCCTCACGGACCGTTTCTATTGTCTATCCAGACAAACCTGCTTACCTGATCCTGTGTTGGCATTAGTTCTTGATTACTGAATACCTGACTTGAACACTTACAACTTGGGGGTATGGGGAAATCAATGATGAAACCTGACTTGTAACTCGACAGTTCGATACCTGTTCTGATCAGTTTTAGAGGCTAAGCCAGCCTTGGAATGATGCTGTTGACATCATTCATCTGTACATATTTCCTGTTTTAGTGCCTAGCGGCATGTCTCGGATTCAGCCCGAGAATCTGGACCGTGGTCCCGGGTATGCACGGGATACTATTGAGTTACATCGATGATTCATCAGTTTGATTTCAAAGACTTTAGAACAGAAAAGCTGATAGAACAGTTTAGTTTACCCACTGCACACTACCCTGCACTGCCCTGATTTACATTACTGTTACGTCTGCTTTTCATTCATGTTTATGTTTGCATTGCCTGTTACCCTGTTTATATTTTATTACTTGATGACATGACGCGCTGACGTCTGGGTTTTGCATGGCCCAGATTCTGTACCGTTGCTGCAGTCCGAGTAGGAGTACTTCAGCCAGCAGGCTGAGCTGTGAGTTTCGGTAGTAGCTAGTTCCTTTATTTTCTGCAGTTTATTCCTGATGTGAGCCCGCATTATGGGACGTACATTCCAATTACTTGTATTGTATCTTTTGCTTCCGCACTTTTATTATTCTTGACTCATGTTATCTTGGCTTATAGACATGTTTTAGAAAGTTTTATTTTGTTCTTGATATCTCTACAGCCGTAATGTGACTGTGGATGGATACTTCCTACGCACAGGTAGCATGGTTGGCTATGTCACGTGTCCAATTTAGCGTACTCTGGAAAGCGGGGCATGACATTGGACATCATACATGCTACAAACCGCCTATCAAACTCTTCTTTAGACAGTGGAGGTGATAGTAGATATTGGTCCGGGTTGAAACTTTGGCCTCTAGCCCTACCTATATGCTCAGCAATTGAAATTCGTCTCTGGGCTTCCTCACTCGGGGTATCAACTGAAACGTATGTAGAATTAGGGTACGGTTGATATTGGTTCGGATTGAAACTTTGGCTTCTAGCCCTAACTATATGCTCAGCAATGGACATTCGTCTAGGGGCTTCCTCACTCAGGGTATCAACTGAAACATGTATGGAATTAGGGTATGGTTGATATTGGTTCGGATTGAAACTTTGGTTTCTAGCCCTAGCTATATGCTCAGCAATGGACATTCGCCTAGGGCTTCCTCACTCGGAGTATCAACTGAAACAGGTGTAGAATTAGGGTACGGTTGATAGGATCTAGACTGAGGTGGCAAACTGTTTCTTCCTGCTTGTTCTATATGATCTCTTAAGGACATGGAAGAGCCAGACGGTATACCAAAGTGATTACGAAAACATTTAATATCTGGTTGTGGACACCAAAGCTCGGCAAGAGATTTTCTGTTTGGGTCACCCATTATAAGAAGAGAGGAGGGGGAAAAGGGTAAAAAGGTAAAAAAAGAGGGGGAGAAATTAATTGGTTTGTTTGAAAAAGAGACGGAGTTTTGAAAATTCACACAAACATGCACAATCAACCCTATTATCTAATGGTCACCTAGGTCAAGTCTCTAGACCGCTCCTAGACTTCCAGAAGACAAATCGCAGGATAAATACTTTACTGCCTCTTTGTCCCTCCTGTGGCCAGGTAAGTGCCAGGTAAGTGGGAGGTTCTCCACTACGTAAGTAGTGGGCCTAATTAAGTAACCACTTGCCTTAGACACACTTGCTTTAGATACCACAAAAGAAATGCGGATAAGCAATAGATTACCCACGACCTCCTTCTGTCCTAAGTGAGCGCGACGGTCCTTAGAGTCATGTCTAGATATTTTTTAATTAATGAGGGTGATGCGGATGCAAGTTTGTGATTTCCGGGGCTTAGGAAAGGTAATGAACTCCCCACCTAATCTGAATTTGGTCTTTGCCCCTTAATTTCCGTATTAAAATATGCAAACAACCAATTTCAAGAATCGCAAAAAATTTATTTTTTAGCGGCGCTGAATTTTGCAAAGAATCCTGCAAGAAATTGATTATCGGACAAGATCAGAGAGAAGAGGGGAACACAGAGAGCAGACCTGAGAACTTTGAAACAGTCCAAGCCCTAAACGGCGGCGGTTCCGCCGCAAAAACGCTCTCTGGCCGCGGATCCGCGGTGTCAAGGAGGATCTAGGGTTTGGAAATTTTCCTGTAGGTCCCTATACTTCTCTGTATTCTGTAAAACTCCTCTGAATCTTGATTCCCTCGGTAGAATGATTCCAGATTCCCTCGCAAAATTCAAACGCTAAAGTTAAGCACACGATGTGAATCTTGAATGAAAATTTGATGGAATAATAATTTTTCAACTCAAATAACAAAAACAAACAAAATGGCACACATCCCTGGCAACGGTGCCATTTGATTGATCTAGAATCTATGTGTGTAGTGATTAACCGCAATCAGAACGGTGTCGCATGTAGCTAGACCGAGGTGAGTACGGGTCGTCCTCAGGGAAACGTTGAATATTTTAATCTTAATTTAGATGTGTAGAAAGAGAGAGGAGGGATAAAGAATATTGAAGAATGGTTGTAGGATCTAGATCTACGTTAAACACTGATGCAAAATATAGATCTAGATTAACTACGGAGATAAGTTTATATGAAAAGGGGGCTTGTAGGGTTCATTAGGATTTAGTAGTTATGGATGATTAATGAAAGATTACCCTTTTTATCCTTTAATAGATTTAAAACTAGATCGATAGTGATGCATGTAGATTAGGGTTTCTGGAGGGAAAGGGGTTCCCACTCTTAACCCCTATCTCGACATGGAACTCCGTTCATATCTAGCCTTTACCAAAACAATCATTAATCTAATCTCTAATCGCGGTTGAGACTAACAATAAATTGGTAGCACGTCCGATTAGGATGTTAATGATTCTTTTGGTAGAGTTTATAAACTTTATAGGACGTAAAAAGAGTTTAAAGATCTTCATCATCCATTCACCTACCCTAATCCTACGAACCCTAACAAGCGAAGAATTACTCGCGCATGTTGGAAGAAGAAGAGATGGAGAGAGAAATCATATTAAAAACTACAAAGAAATAGAATAAGAAAAAGAACTACCTTTATTAATCAACAAAACTCATTTACACTTTATTCCCTTAGAAAATGATTACAAATGCTAGTTTGCTTCTCGATCTCTTCTAAGGAGGTAGACGAACAGTTGATGATCAGCCTAGATGCGTGAGCCGTCTTGGACTTCGTGATCGTGTCGGCTTGATGATTTTTCCAAGAGGCTCTCGGTCCTTATTTATAGTCCCAAAGCCAGAACCCTAGATGCCTAAATTTGAAACTAGTAGTTAAGATCCAAACTGAAAAATCCCAACTCCTAACTCGTCAAAACCGCGGCGTATCCGCGGCCAAAAGGTGGGTTTGACCGCGGATCCGCGGCCAAATAGTGACATCTTAGGCTCAATCTTCTTGTGGGCTCTTCTGGTGATAAATGGTGATCTTTTGAATATCTGGAAACTGAAAATCTTTTCTACGTCACTGCCAGAATTGATTTCTTTTATTTGCTTTCTTAATTATGCAGGTTTGTTCCAACAACTTTGATTTTCTTGATTTTAGCCCTGAAAATTCTGCACAATAACTCAACAAATAATATTAGTAGAGTTTGTTTTATTGAGATATTTAACTTAACCATTAAGTATTGGTCAAAGGTATTAATAAGGTAAGCATATTAAATGGGCCAAATGTCACATGGATATTATATGCTTACTTTTTCCTACCAAATGCTAATTATAATATATAAACACATGAAAATAGTATTTTTACAGATAAACCCTTATATGTATCATATATTATAATAAATACCTTTTATTATATAGAAATAGTAGGAAAAATTTCATATTAAATGTGCAGTTTTATCAACTGAACAAGTATCTATCACAAAGAGTTTAGGATTATAACCTTTGTAATCCGTTCCTTCGCTTCATAAGCTCCATGTTGAGGTCCCTTCGCTGCGATCATCAAGAACTCCGACTCTCGAGAGGCTCCATGAGCTGAATGATGCATCTTGCTTGAAGTCTTCTTAATCTAAGATAATCTACCTTGAAGACTCTCTAACCCAGGCTTACACTTCACTAATGAAGTAATTAGAGAAGTGAACACCCTAATCTAAGTGGCTAAAATAGATGAGGATGATGAAGTAGGAATTTTACACTCTTTTGTTTTCAATTTCTCACTTAGAATCATCACACAACAAAAAGCTAGTGAAGCTTTTCAAGAGAAAGAAGAAGAACAAAAACTTTTGTGATGAATAATGAATTATTGTTATGGTTACAATTGCATCCATGGGTTAAAAATGATAAACTTAACCCTTGTAGAGAATAAACCATGGTTGAAGGTTTGGGTTGGGTTAACAAATATCTCCACAAAATATCAAAGAAAAATGACAAAGTCAAAGCTTCATGAAGCTTCCACAAACCTCATCCAAATAGTTAACCTTAATCTAAACCCTAACTTGGTTTAAACTCAAAATCCATGTTGCATTTGTAACCCTAACATGTTACAATATAATATATCATATATAAAATATATATGTAACAAAAGAAAATAATATAATTAACATATATCGCATATACATCAATGTATTATCCGGTGAGAAAAAGAATCAATAAAGCGAGCTTATATTAGTTAATGTAACGTAATATATCACATATATAATTATATATTAAATTATCGAATCAACACTTGATCCGGTAATCCGGCTATATGACATATAACCGACTAATATAACATGTACCAATTCATCGAATCAACACTTGATCCGATAACCCGGCTATATCACATATACCCGGCCGATATCGCGAGAATAGAATACGGTATCTCATATCGTATTATTCTCGATCCCGCACATATCACATATGTGCTCCTACTCCGTTTTGCCTGAGCCAGGAAACCTGTGTGTAGGACTCTAAAGAATCGTCAATACGCCGGCAGTAGGTGATGATCATATCAAACACCCACAAGCTGCAAGCGGTCAGCTGAACGTAACAGCCACCCAGGTATTGAGCGATCAGAAGATTAACAAGCAAGCTTGTACATTCTCCTGTGAATCCAATCAGTAACACTATCGTACAGTCCGGTCTCTTCGTCTGGTATGTCGCATATCAAGTCTAGGGGTGATAAACGTCAGACCCCAGTAACCGATAAGTCGTGTCGATGTAAGGCTCATAATAGGTCGAGAAACTACTGATAACTCTTACCAGTAGTACTCCATATCAGCCCTGGCCAGGGACTTCCAGTTATAGCCAATCGAACACAGCACAACATCAACTCCCTATACCGGGAGAGACGAAACCCCTCCTATCACTCATTGCCTCCATGTGATTCGGGACTGTATCTAAAAGCCACCATTTTGCATGCCCTCTTAGACGTGGTAAGGTGGAAATCAAAGTACAGTGGAAATCACACAATACTCTACGACGATCTTGGGTCTACAGACTAACCTGTACAAGTGTCACCGGAGAACTGCTATCTGACGATAGGTATAATGCCATCTAGGAATTCTCGGCGAGTCCGTTCAGGGTACCCAGTCTCCACTGAGCACCCGTACACCATCTTTGATGTCAAACACCGATGGATATGAGATCATCCATCGCCCATCATATGGGTCAAGATGCGTATACGTTAGTCTACTCTGGTGTATCGATTCCCTGTCTCGATACACCCTTGACTAGAAACGGTTATAGGATGTACTCGTTGACTACCCTGGCCCCACTAGTATGATCTCATCATAGTCCTAGTAGTCAAGTACATATCCCAAGGGCTTTATTAACATGTGAGAGTAAGACAGTAAACCAATACAAGTCAACATGTTAAGACAAAGTGAAACCAGATAGCATACTATCATATCGAGCAAGAAAGTCCTCTCTATATATATCCAAGCATCCATCATAATATACATCGTATGTACAACAATGGCTTCTAGGGCATATATACAACTAACAATCTCCTACTTGCACCAAGGCCAGCTGTTGTAGTATCTCATACCCAACATCCCGAAGAGTCTCTCAAATTGTATCTGGGGAATGGCCTTCATGAGAGGCTCTTCGGGATGTTGGGTAACTCTTTCTCCGTGTCAGTCCCAAGAGTTCTGTAACTCTTTCTCCGTGTCCAGTAAACGGAGTTTTGGTCATCTTGCCTTTGAGACATGACTGGCAAGTGTCATAAGATGAAAATTCGAATGGATTCAAATATCCATCCTTATGCAATTTAGCTAGCCGTGTCGCATTGATATGATATAGTCTACAATACCACAAGAAGGATTCGTTCATTTCTGAACTCTTCCTCTTGTGTGTGTTTTGTACATTAAGTACTGTAGTTTGATTGAGAACGTATATGCCATTAAATAACGAACCTGATCCAATTAACTTTTGATTCAGGAATATGTTCATAACATTATCCTGTACTACAAGATTACATCTTTCTTTACTCAATAAAGAAACTGATATAATATTGCATATCATGCTCGGAATGTAATAGCATTCGTTCAGAATCAATGTATTACCATTTGGCAACACAAGGTGATATTCGCCAACTGATTTGGCTGCAACATTTGCACCATTCCCTACTCTTACAGAATGATCACCCTCTCCCAATTCCCTACCTTTTCGTAGCCCATGTAGCATATTACATATGTGTGATCCTGATCCGGTATCTAATACCTAGGACGTAGAGTGAACTGAGAAACAGTTCTCGATAACTAACACACCTGAAGAAGATGCATCATTATGCTTATTCTTCGTTTGGGTGGCGTAAGAATCCAGATATTCTCCTATTCCCTGCTCGGACTTATAACAATTATACGTGGGAGCGGGACCAACGTTCCCCTGCTCAGTATAATAAGCGGGTTCAGTCAATACATCCATATTATTATCTTGATTAAGGCCTGACAAGGTCGCTACCTGGAGAGAGAGAGAAGAAACCACTTTAGCGTATGCTCTTGCAAGATTAGATTGGTTATTATCTTATCTAATCAGGATGGCTCCCACTGTTTTCATCAAATCTTCCTTCAAACCCTAATAGGTAAGATTAGCCGGGATTAATTACACTTTACAAGTTCGCAAAATTTTCAACCAGGCCAGTGTTGGTACTTTGAGGGAGGTCCCCGTGCTTTCATACGGATCTAATTAAAATAAACCTCGTTTTGCCAGAGGCATACCCCTTAAACACCTTTCCAGACACCTACTTGATTGGCTAATTGTCATGTGTAAAACTCTCCCAGGAGTAACTCTTACTCGCAGTGGGTATCAGGATCCAACTATCTCATAGGAGGTATGCAATCTCATTGCAAATTTCAACACTTGAAATTCACGATAATGCTTTTGCCCCTAGCAACTCATGACCTTGGCTATGATCAACAAATCATAAGTGCTAGCCAAGTTCAACCCGTTATTTCCCGATTGAATTAAACCTACCCGTACGATCCTTGGCTAAGGTCAACAAAATCGTACGACTACCCTAACTCAATCACATCTCATGTTTTAGCAGATAAGCACTAATTAGCTACCGTACACTACTCCTTGGCTAAGGTCAACAAACGCAGCACGAATACTAACTAGTACCTATATGAAATGACAAAGGGCTACGCAGGTTTTTTAGAAAACCATGAGCGTAGTGAACTTGATATCATTGTAGAAACAAGTGATTTTGAAAAGTAGTGTTTTTGAGACTTTTCTAGTTTCGCTAAAGAGATCACTCCCGGTGAAGGTATCTCGTCTCTTTCCTTATCGAATAAGGTGCATGATATTTCATAAATAACATTGTGCAAAGAAAGAACTATAGAAGCAATCAAAAACTAAACCGTGAGTTTGTAGCATCTGCCAGTTTTGCTAAAGAGGTCACTCCCGGTGAAGGGATCTCGGCTCTTTCCTCATCGAATAAGGTGCAGGGTATATCACATATACCGCTATGCAAGCAAAAACTGTAGTTGCCCTTTTTGAAAATTTGATTCTATAACATCTTTTAGGTTTCTTTTCTTTTATTAATCTCACTAATAAATCCCATCATTTATGCTTCCTAAGCATCACAGAAGAAACGAAAATACAACGTACGCTTACGCCATCCGCATTCGCCACAATGTTCCGTTATGCACCGTTAGCTTACTTAACTAACGACATACCAGGACGGAACTAGCGCGGGTGTAAAACATAAGCAACGTTTATTATATATCATATATACAATAATAAAGCATTCGTCTCACGCATATAATATGATCACATCACAATATATCAGCAGCAGAAGAAACATATGAAATATTGGATATACTAGGAGGTCCGTGTTTTATTTCGAGCCTATATAAAACACGGATTCCACGGTCGCGATGAATAGCCAAACCTACATCCCTAGACCACTACGAGAGCGGCAAGTAAATCTGCCAATTCTAGGGTTAGGAGACCCGGTCTCGACTCCTCGAGATGGCCTCCCACTGGACCCTAGAACCCGGTTACTTGTGCTCCCCTCCTTGGGTCTATCCTAATGCGGAAAAGTAAATAATATACAATGGTGACATCAACCTCAACCCGGAAGTGCCCCAATAAAAGAATATTACATACAATGAATTTTACATGAATGAAAATAAAAACCCCCATCTCACATAAAACCCCCGGCTATTCAGAACACGACGATCCAATATCACATATCACAGTAACACATAATATCTCATATCAACGTAAGTAAGTATGCGTATCCTGATTGTCATTGATGTATAGCAACGAAGCCGGTAATACCCCACATACTACACTTACGGTCGCATAAAAAAAAGTGAAAAACTACAACATTTGGAATACTTAAACACCTTAGACATCGTAAACCCGAAATATCACATATTACGGATGTCATGCCTAACAATTTGAATTCCACATATTATATAACATTCACAATAATCAAGACGATATTTAACGTTTCGATCAAATCAACATATACTCACAAATTACCCCCATGAGCTCAACACTTGAGCAAAATTAAAACACTCAAAAACCGTGCCACGGTGTCTATGGACCAGCCGTAGAAAGAGTTAACCAATGTCTTACCTATGACACCACGGAACTACGGCAAACCCTACGGTTTGATCGCAGTTCCATGGGCATAGAATTGAGTTAAGGTTAGTATAGTCTTCTAGGGGGTCCATAGGGGTACTTTCACGATTTTATGAATATAATCAACTTCGGAAAATTACAACACTTGGAAATTTCAGCGGAGTACAAAATGCGGTGTTTGAAGTTCGATCGAACTGCTAAAAATAGTCAAGGTTACCAATACAGTGTTAAATTATACGACTACGAAGCACTACGAATTAGCTCCAGGTCAAACTAATCATCACATGAAAATTAGGCTAAATAAACAATACTAGGAAACCCAAATAGAACGCAAAAGAGCATAGATGAAATATGGAGGGCATAGGAGGTAATGGGGCCGATCAGGCCGGATTCTTGGCCTTGGTGCTCGGCTAAAATCCGAGCCCCCCCCCCCCCCCCCCGTGTTTCACCCATGTTCATAGTTTGTCCCATATATCATTCTGCACATGTTTGAAAAAATTTTAAAGGACTTTTTTGAAAATTTACAGAGAGCAAAAGGGGGTTTCATAATACTGTATTTCGGAGTCGATTTCGTTTTCGTATTTGTTTTAACACCGTGTCTAAAATTCTAGCTTGGCTCTAATACCACTGTTGGGCTTCTCTTGCACCTAATCTAGGCTTTGGTAGCATCACTCATGCCACTTCAAAATTTAGAGAGGTGCAAAGTAAACAAACGATGAATCTTTTCTTGAAATATTAGGGTAACTAGTTTGCATCACATACAAAGAAGTATCTATCACAAAGAGTTTAGGATTACAACCTTTGTAGTCCGTTCCTTCGCTTCATAAGCTCCGTGTTGAGGTCCCTTCGCTGCGATCATCAAGAACTCCGACTCTCGAGAGGCTCCATGAAGTGAATGATGCATCTTGCTTGAAGTCTTCTTGATCTATGATGATCTACCCTGAAGAATCTCTAACCCAAGCTTACACTTCACTAATGAAGTAATTAGAGAAGTGAACACCCTGATCTAAGTGGCTAGAATAGATGAGTATGATGAAGTAGGAATTTTACACATTTTTGTTTTCAATTTCTCACTTAGAATCATCACACAACAAAAAGCTAGTGAAGCTTTTCAAGAGGAAGAAGAAGAACAAAAGCTTTTGTGATGAATAATGAATTATTGTTATGGTTACAATTGCAACCATGGGTTAAGAATGAGATCCTTAACCCTTGTAGAGAATAAACCATGGGTTGAGGGTTTGGGCTGGGTTAACAAATATCTCCACAAAATATCAAAGAAAAATGACAAAGTCAAAGGTTCATGAAGCTTCCACAAACCTCATCCAAATGGTTAACCCTAATCCAAACCCTAACTTGGTTTAAACTCAAAATCCATGTTGCATTTGTAATCCTAACATGTTACAATATTATATATCACATATATAATATATATGTAACAAAAAAAATAATACAATTAACATATATCGCATATACATCAATGTATTATCCGGCGAGAAAAAGAATCAATAAAGCGAGCTTATATTAGTTAATGTAATGTAATATATCACATATATAATTATACATTAAATTATCGAATCAACACTTGATCCGATAATCCGGCTATATAACATATAACCGACTAATATAATATGTACCAATTCATCGAATCAACACTTGATCCGATGACCCGGCTATATCACATATACCTGGCCGATATCGCGAGAATAGAATATGGTATCTCATATCGTATTATTCTCGATCCCGCACATATCACATATGTGCTCCTACTTCGTTTTTCCTGAGCCAGGAAACCTCTGTGTAGGACTCTAAAGAATCGTCAATACGCCTGCAGTAAGTGATGATCATATCAAACACCCACAAGCTGCAAGCGGTTAGCTAAACGTAACAGCCACCCAGGTATTGAGCGATCAGAAGATCAACAAGAAAGCCTGTACATTCTCCTGTGAATCCAATCAGTAACACTACCGTACAGTCCGGTCTCTTCGTCTGGTATGTCGCATATCAAGTCTAGGGGTGGTAAACGTCATACCCTAGTAACCGATAAGTCGTGTCGATGTGAGGCTCATAACAGGTTGAGAAACTACTGATAACTCTTACCAGTAGTACTCCATATTAGCCCTGGCCAGGGACTTCTAGTTATAGCCAATCGAACACAGCACAACATCAACTCTCTATACCGGGAGAGACGAAACCCCTCCTATCGCTCATTGCCTCCATGTGATTCGGGACTGTACCCAAAAGCCACCGTTTTGAACGCCCTCTTGGACGAAGTAAGGTGGAAATCAAAGCACAGTGGGAATCACACAAGACTTTATGACGATCTCGGGTCTACAGACTAATCTGTACCAGTGTCACCGGAGAACTGCTATCTAACGATAGGTATAATACCATTTAGGAGTTCTCGGCAAGTCTGTTCAGTGTACCCAGTCTCCACTGAGCACCCGTACACCATCTTTGATGTCAAACACCGATGGATATGGGATCATCCATCGCCCATCATATGGGTCAAGATCCGTATACGCTAGTCTACTCTGGTGTATCGATGCTCTGTCTCGATACACGCTCGACTAGGAACGGTTATAGGATGTAATCGTTGACTACCCTGGCCCCACTAGTATGATCTCATCATAGTCTTAGTAGCCAAGTACATATCCTAAGGGCTTTATCAACATGTGAGAGTAAGACAGTAAACCAATACAAGTCAACATGTTAAGATAAAGTGAAACCAGATAGCATACTATCATATCGAGCAAGAAAGTCCTCTCTATATATATCCAAGCATCCATTATAATATACATCGTATGTACAATAATGGCCTCTAGGGCATATATACAACTAACAGAATATAACTCTTACCGGTGTTTGCACACATAGGCAATTGACAAAATGGTTAAATTCAACTCGACGTGCGGTCGCCAAATGAAATTCTCTAAGCTCAGCATCGTGCAAACAGAGATTTAACAACAAGCAGAAGGAAAAAACTGCGCCAAACACCGCAAAAAAATTTTCATTCAAAAATTCTTTACAAAGGTATTTTTGGCCCCCGGCCTTACAAAAATGCCCGAAGGCTTACAAAATTCTCGAAGCAACAAAAGAAAAGAAATAAGAAGACGAGGGGTTTCAGGCCTCAAGGCCGGGCGCAACCCCAGGGAGCTCAATGTCCACTACGACTGAGGCTGCGTCTTGAGGATCGGTGCCCTTCGCAGGAGCCTCGACGCCGCACACGCCAGGAACCTTTTCCCCGGCAGCGCTTCCGGGGGTATTCCCCTGCGCGTCATCCCCGCGAGGATATTCATTCCGGAGCTCTTCATCAAGGAACTCCGGCATCCGAGCCTTAACGGCGTCAAGAGTATCGTGCCAGATGAGGATAGAGGCTGCGGCTAGGTCAGCGTAAAAAATGTCCGACTTCTTGTAGTTCTCTACCGCCATCGACGCTCTGAGCTCGGCTCACTTCATCCCCTCTATCGCCGCCTCCAGCTCCTTCCGGAGGGAACCCGCTGACTTCTTCAGGATGCCAACGAGCACCTTGGAGTCCTAGAGCTTGGCTTCGGCGGCCTCACGGTGCCTGGCGACCTCCTGCTTCCCGGCCGCCATCTCCTGTTTCCCGGCCGACACCTCGTCCTCAAGGACAGCGACCCTCGCCATCGCCGCCTCCAGCTCCAACTTTGAGCTCTCCTCCAGTGAGGAGAACTCACCCGCGACTCGCATCGCCGGGGCAATTTCATCGTCCTCCAATTGGACGACAAGGGCGACGTGCTGGAGGACCTGAAGAAATCAGAGGGGGTTCAAAAAGAAAAGGGAGGTACCAAATCTCACGAATGGTAAGACGCTGAGTGAAAAACCAAGTAAGGTGCGAGCACTAACCTGCACGGCCTCTTAGGCGATGGCCACCATTGGCGCCCTGAGAGTCCCCCGAGGGATCTTTCCCCCGGCCAACCTCTCCATGTCTGTCAGCAAGCTGTCAGTAATGGAGAGCCCCGAGGGAACCTCAAAGCGGAGGTCCCCCTCGTCCACAAAGATCGGAGAGGCCGAGGTTCGCCGAACCGTCCGGTGGAACCTCTTGAGAGACGGCGCCGAGGAGCCAGTCTCTATCTCCGAAGCCCGGGACTCTTGATCCCGAACCCGCTTTCAGCTCGGCGCTTGGCTGGGCTCCAGGGCACGGGCCGCACTCAAACGCCTACGGGGAGCAGATGTCGGGGGAGCCGGGGCCGACGTCGGACGGGAAGAGCTGGCACCTCTAGCTCTCGATCCCTTCTTCTGCTCGTGCATGGCCGCTCGAAGCTTGCTCGTGTCCATGGGTTCTGCACAAGACAATGTACAATAGAGTCAGCAACGCAAATAGAAATGAAAATAAACGCAAGTCTATACAGATCGCTTGTAAACTCCTAACTTACCGGCGAACTGGGCGAGGCTGAACCCAGCCCAAGTAAGGGCCCACTCAGAAAGCAGCGCGTCGGCCCGGGGAATGGGCTCCCACTCCGCCACTTTCGCCGCGTCGGGATCGTTAGACTGACTCTCCCGCTGGCAACAATCCCTAAACCAATGGGTGGGCACGGGCCAGTCCTCACCCTCTGGCGGCCCAACAAAGAAAAACTTCTTCCAATCGTGGATGGAAGAAGGTACTATTGTGCCACGGCAGCGCCCCGGCCGTCTACTCGAGACCAAAATGCGGAATCAAAAATTTTCTTAACTTTAACCGGCGCTACCGCGAACAATATACCCGGATCGTAACCATTAACCTAATCTAAGCAAACAAGAGAGAGGGTAGAATGCTATACCGAGCGATCTGTGTCCTTCGGTCTTCGTCTCCACTCCAATCTCCCGCGGAATCTCCGTCCGTCACCTCCTCGTCGGAAAGGGCACCACGTAGCCGGATTCTTTTACGGGCTCCCACCTCTAGACCGAGGCAACTCGGGCGCGAAGTTGGCTAGCCGATGCGTCCAAGGATACTGTAGGTTGTAGTGTAGAATCGTTGTCTCATTTGGGGTGGTGAAGTTGCCATTTATGTGTAGGAGGAGAAAAAGACTTTTGAGGAAGAAGAATGGTGCTCTCATTTTTTACAAGGAATGAGATGATAATAATTCCCCACCAAATGAACCTCTCATCCTCACTCAAATAGTGGCCGGCCCCCTCATAACTAAAACGGTGGAGGGAATAAACAAACACAAGAAGGAAGGTGAGTATAGGAAAAGTAGAAAGGTGACCATATCAAAAGGTTATGATAACAATATCATATCAAAATCAAATCCATCCTAATCCTTTCTAATCTCAATAAAGCAAGCCATCATGAAAAAGCAAAGATGCTTAACTTATCATAATGTCACAAATGCAAGAAACCCCCTCCACAAATGTTATTTGCAAACTTGCAAATAACCCCCTCCATCGAAAAGTCCGGCCGTGAAGGAACAAACGAAAACCGGCCGGAACAGAATGCAAACTGGCAACTTCAGAAAACTGATCCCGTAATAAATTACAGGAAAACCCCGCGACTGCATATACATGCCCGCATTTGTATTCTCACTGAATACAAATGCAAAGAGACAAAATCTACACTATCTAAACTAGTATCCGGCTTAAACCAAAGCCGGCTAATCCATCCGATCATGATCCGTGCAATACCGCACGTATCTGATCGAACCCTGCCATATCTCCATACGGCCTCTACAGCGTTTCTCCCGAAACTTGAGTAACTGAGTGTGGTGGACTCTAAAGACTCGTCAATACTATGGCTGTGGATTTAACCACTAGCACGTCAGAGGTATTAGCCATACGTGACGGGCTACCAGCTATTGACCAAAAGGGACGTCGATGAGCGAACTCATCCTGACACCCTACTGAGCCTGTCAGTGACAATATTCGTACAGTCCGGTCCGTTCGTCTATGTGTATCGCATGGCGGGCCTAGGGGGTTGGTAAAAGTCAGACCCCCAATAGCGGTACAAGTCGTGTCGGAGTGAAGCCCAGAACACCCTGAGATACTACTGGAATACCTACCAGTAAATCTCCTGCCTCGGCCGAGGGCTTTGTGTAATGGCTCTCCTAGACACAGCGCGACCTCACCCCCAATACCGGGAGAGACGAACCCCTGCAGATCCGCTCACTGCCTCCATGTGGCTCGGGACTGTACCCAACTAAAACCTGTTTGCATGACTCCTTTGAGCCGTGGTAGGGTAGTAATCAAAGCACAGTGGGAACTCACACGAGACAAATGACGATCTCAGGTCCATGAACTAACCTGTACACTTGTCACCTGGGAACTGCTATCTGACGTCTGGTATAATCCCAACTAGCAGGTTCCCGGCGAGTCCTGTCCGGTGTATTCATAACCCAATGAGCACCTGTATACATCTTAGGTGAACCAACTGACACCAATGGCTTGTGAGACTGGCCACCGCCATTCGTCGGGGTCTCGACTGTATACACTAGTCTACTAATGGAGTATCGATGCCCAGTCTCGAAACTCTCACGACTAGGGACCTTTTAAGGATGTGCTTATAGACTCCAGCTCTCACGTATATGATTGCCCTCATACTGCTGGTAGTCAAGCAAGAATCCTAGGGGCTCTATCAACGTGTAATAGCGACTCGTAAGGTCACCTAAAGCAGTACCCGATGATAAAGATAAACCAGATAGCATACTATCATCTCGAGTAAGACTGTCCTACCGGGATAGGTCCTTCCTCAATCATTGCAATCACGTGCCTGTGATCCAATAATTGACTCTGAGGGCACTATCTCTAACAATCTCCCACTTGCACTCAAGGCTAATTATTGCGATGTCGCATACTCACAGCCCGTGTGATACCGAACACCCAACTCCTCTACTAGTCAGTCTCACAAAGCTCGTTTGCGAAACTATTGCGTTCGAGGAATAGCCTCAGTGAGTGGATCCGCTGTGATATTTCTTTCTATGTCTCTTTATATCTCAAGTTCGCGGAGAAAGCCATCTCCCGAAATGAGCAATACCTATCTTAGAATGTGTCTAGATATCTGATGGGATCTAGCTCATAAATGAACTCCAAATCCAAACTTCTTAGACTGTATCGTCAACTGAACTTAATCAGTATCCTGCGCCATGCCTTTCCCTCAGTATCCACCTAGACCACCTGTCCAAAATACTGCCCCTCGTCAGAGGGAAAACTATAACTCTGACAGCCACTCTGTCATCCAGGTCACCTTGGAAGCCTGGAATGATAACTGTCTCCCGAAGGAGACTGCCGTTATCATATCCCTAGAACATCCACTTATGTTCTAGAGCTGCTTCCGATTGTTTCTCCAGGATTGGATTAATATCAACTTATTGTATCTCTTGCAAGAACAACATCTGGTGTGGTACTTGACATCTTATGATTGACTCAATTGCCTAAGCAAGTGATCTGCCAATCATACACATCCTTCTCCCCTTTAGTCTGTAAGACACCTTTAGAGAGGGTGACTCCATCACCTGCAGGTACACTACCGTGCCAGGAGTCGTCCATTCTAAATACTCATAGAATGCTGTCAAAGTACCCAGATTGGGAAACTACCCAAATCTAGATCTAAAACTATAGATCCAGTAACCAGAATGTCTGATATAATATCTAAGTCCTATGTGGAGAAACCACTGTGTGACAACCAAAGAATAACCGATCGTAGTATAGGAATATCACTTCCTACTCTGTGTATGTCATCCTAATACCAGGACATCACACCCTACTACCTTCTTAACAGATCCATCCTCTATTCTGATGAAGTCAAACCCATGACTGTCACATCAGAAATAGATGATCTATCTCCGCTATATCTGCTTAAGTCTATAAATAGACATAAGCCTCTTGCCCACTGTGCTTCCGTTGCTCCCACTGACTACAACAACCCTCTGGCAGAGTCATATAGACGTACACTTCTAAACCTGGTTTAGAACGACGCTATACTCATCCTCCTGCCGGGTCTCACAGTCTGGAACAACAGCAATGGCAAGTCTGGGTAAACAAGAACCTCCCTGTCACCGTCCTTGAGGCTACCGGAGTACCTCTCGGGTGCCTGAGGTTACCCACTATCTCTGCAGAGTGGCCAATGCAATGTCAAACCAGATTGAATCTTTAGGTTCTTATCAAATCTTCGGTAATTGTTTACGGTTCTGGAATCACTTCCAGTTCTACCATACTCCCACTACTGTTTTCTGAAAAAATCATTTCTTTTAAAATTGTGGCGAGTCAAGAACAATATCACTATTGATCTTCCAGATGGTAGAAAGTCAACCCTCGTCATAGCCCTGGTCAACCCACAAACAGCCATTACAGAAACGTGCCTTGAGTTATCCGGAGTTTGGTTTTAAGCATAAGCCGGACAACTCCCCGTACCTTAACTCGTTAAGATATGAACTGTTCTATATCCAATATAGAAATAGAGGCACTGATTTAATTGAACCAGATTCAAATCATGCAGCTATCTCCAGTGCATGTCAACTAAATGGAGAGAGGCCGATCAGTGTTACTCAACTTAGGAATGCTTCCAATTATGAGTAACCTGAAAGAGAAGCAAGTTCTCTTAATCATTACTATCAACTGAATACCATACACAAGTATCTACATCTTCGATCATCTTGAAGAATCCCGATACTTGCAACTCCTGGTTCTCTACTTTATTCATACACCTATAACTT
Source organism: Agapanthus africanus (assembly GCA_030015575.1). Taxonomy (NCBI): domain Eukaryota; kingdom Viridiplantae; phylum Streptophyta; class Magnoliopsida; order Asparagales; family Amaryllidaceae; genus Agapanthus; species Agapanthus africanus. The sequence goes on along the minus strand of JASDDO010000019.1, from coordinate 769,064,211 downwards.
CTCAAAACTTAGACCCTGTGTTTCTACGAAACATATGTCTAAGAACTAGAGAAGTTAAAAGTAAAAAGAATATAGTACGAGGACCAACCTCTCTGTCCTAATGGACACTGGACAATATACAATACTCTGTATAAGTCCCTGAGTCTAACAACTCATTCACTGTGTGTCGTAGGTAGAAAACTGTACTATGGTTATGAAGAATTACACCGTTGTTCAATGCTCCTTACCTAACCATCCACTGATATAGGTAAATGTCATAGACATAATTTTAAAAAGGTATATCTCACTCTATAAAAATAGACGTACAGATATATCAATTTGAAATTGGTGCACAACAACGGATATTCAAAACCAAATATTTGCCGTCCGGCAAACAACCCAGGTGACTTCCTCAAATATCACCAATTACAACGAATTCCGATATAATGAGGACAATCACCTAATTCCCAATAACTTACTCCCACTCATCATCTGTAAAACCATACAGATGTGAGAATCTTACCTGGTAAATACATACCCTGGAGCAAGTGTCTAATTGGGAAATCAGTTTTCTTTTAACAGTACACAGTGAAACTGAAACATTGAAATGTTTCGATGGGGTATCCCAGTATTCCTAGTAATGCCTCTTCCATTATCCAGATTCACAACTGTAACCGTATAATTCTTTGCCACTTCTCCAAATCCCTTTTTATGTCTTTAGTCATTACCTTCTGCACACCCCTTTAGGCCAAATGGTTTTCTTCCTTCCCTACCGTTCGGCACCAGCCTATGGTTTGGAAGAAGACTATCCAATAAGCGTAATGGGTGTACTGTCCTAGTCCTACGAACACTCGCGCAATGCGAGAGAAGGTGAAGATAAAAGACAACTGAATAAACCTTATTCCTATTTCTCCTGAATCAGGATCCATCCCAGAACTGGAACAAGTTCCTTTCGAGTTCGTATATAACCATACGATGGATTATCCAATAAACTTGGGATCTTCGTAGTGATACGGAGTGTCCTGGAGAAATACAAAGGTGATTTAGGATTGGCGAAGAAATACTTGGTTTGGTTGTGAATAGCAGTCGCAATTTACTTTGCTCTCTTACTAATCCCTCTCTTTGTCTTAACTTAATACCTTCTGTACACCATCATTATGCTTATTAGTTTTCTTCATTCCCCACCGTTCGGCACCAGCCTAAGGTTTGGAAGAAGACTATCCAATTTGCGTAATGGGTGTACTATCTCCTAAACCAAGGAGTACTCGCAACCTGAGAGAAGGTAAAAGGAAAAGTCAACTGAATAGTCCTACTCGTTTTCTCCAGAACCGGAAACCATCATCGAATTCCTTCGAGTTCGTATATAACCATACGATGGTTTTGTCCAATGGAAGTGGGCGTTCGTAGTAATTCGGGGTGTCCTGGAGAAAAGGGTAAAAGTAGGAGTGGCAATGAGGTTTGCAACTCTGACAATCCAAAAGCCAGTATTTAAGAAGGTTCGGTCAACTTGGTCACTGAGTCATAGTCTAGGGTCGGGTCAAAGATCGCTGCCAAAGAGAGAGAGAGAAAAGAAACACTCAGCGTGCACTCTAATCTAGATCAAAATGGTTATCACTTTATCTAATCTGGAAACCTCCCACTGTAACGTCAAATTCTTCCCCAAACCTGAAAGAAGAATTAGTCGGGATCACCCGAGGAGTAAACCAACTCATCAGTGGGAATCAGGATCCAACTATCATCGCATGATAACGTGACAAAATCCACTCACGTTATCACACTCCAGAAGGTATGCGCATGTCTGGCAAGTTTCAGTTTCTTTAGAAACTCCCGATGTATGTTTTTACCCCTAGGACCCAAGTGACCTTGACAATGCCAACATATCAAAGAGTCCTAGTCAAGTTCAACCCGTCATTATCTTGATTGCGTTAAACCCACCCGTACGAGTCCTTGACAATGCCAACATAACCGTACGACTGTCCTAACCAATCCATTTATCCATGCGACAGAAAAGCATCACAGAGCTACCGAACACTACGCCTCGGCAATGCACGACATACGTAGCACGAATACTAAACAATACTAATCTGAAATGACGGAGAGCTATGGCTGGTTTTTGGCGAAAAACCTCTAACGTAATGAACTTGATATCGCTGAAGGAACCGGATAACCTTTTATAAAAAATATAGTGACGAAAACCTTTGCTAAAGAGGTCACTCCCGGTGAAGGGATCTCATCTCTTTCCCCGTAGAATGAGGTGCAGGATATTCCAACTGAATACCACGATGCAAAGCAAAAGTAATCGGCTATAGTGAAGTTATTGCCCTGACGCAAACTTCTGTCCAAGGGGTCACTCCCAGTGAAGGGATCTCGGCCCTTGCCTCGTCGACTGAGGAGCAGGATATTCCAACTGAATACCACTGTGCAAAACAAAAGAGAACGCCCTTGCAATAACAGCTTTTTGAAAAATGTTCCAACAACATCAGAATAGGTTTGTTTAGCTTGCATTGATCCGAATCAACGTAGTCCCATCAATTGATCACACCAATAAAGAACGAAAATAATGATGTACGTATATGCCATCCGCATTCGCCACTGGGTCCCGTCATCACCCGTTAGGTTAGCTAACTAACGACAGAGCGGGGACTGGACTAGCGCGGATGCAAAACATATACAACATCTACTAGTATATATATAATATATAATTTTCGCTCAAGGCGTGATAAAAAGCAACATCACAGAAATGTACAGCATCACAGAACAATACAGATATCTGGAAGCCCCGGGTTTCATAGAGCCGCTGCTGAAACCCGACGTTCCCCTGGTCGTGTGGATAGCCTGTGCAATGAAAATCCTAGACCCCTACGGGCGCGGCAAGTCACCCGCTAAAACCTGAAGCGAGGCAGCCCCCTTCAGCAACGTGAATGGACCACCCAGCACTTCACGGAATCCGGTAACTTGGGCACCCCTCCTGGGTCAACCTGTACCCCCTATGAGTGCGGCGAATAACCTGCCAATTCTAGAGTAAAGCCCCCTCCGTCTCAACGCCATGAGACGCGGGCTCGTTGCCCTCTAGAACCCGGCTACCCGTGCACCCCTCCGCGGGGTAATCCTAGTACAGAAAGTAAAAAATATACATACAACGGGTACATCGACCGCAACCTTGTCGTGCCCCAAAAGAATAATATACAAACAGGCAGTGACGGCAGTCCACATGTCGGACGCTCGCCCCGCAATATCAAATGTACATATAAAACAAAACTGTACTACCACTGCAACCAGGCTATCCCCACGACCGATCCGCAACAACACAGCACAACACAGAATATCAACGTGAATATCACGTTCGCAAATCCGTCTAACCGGGCTATAGCAGTTAGACAGGATTTACCGATCAAATGACATTCACGGTCGCAGATATAATGTAAATACTGTGAACTAATGTGTTTAAAATATCCGATCGATCAAATTTTACCAAGTGGGCCCCAAGCATTACTGTAGCACATAAAGAAATTCTGGGCCCAAAAAGAATATACCAAAATCCCTATTTTCAGCCCAAAAGCCCACTGCAAAATATTGGTGAAGTGAAGACTCAATACTGCGGCGGAACCGCGGCCAAATAGGGGTTATGGCAGCGGTTCCGCGGTCGTATGGAGGGATCACACTACCAAATTTTCACAGTGTTTTTATAATTCCATGTATATCATTCTGCAACAACCTGAAAAAATTTTGGAGCTAAAAAAATTTCGACAGAAAGCACATGGAATGAAAATGCGGTTTTGGGATTTTTGTTCGATCGAAGCTTTAAACATACTAGTACAAGCTAGACTAGCTTAATGGCGTGGCTCTGATACCATGTTGCGCCATGGCAGTGCCCCGGCCGTCTACTCGAGGCCAAAATGCGGAATCAAAAATTTTCTTAACTTTAACCGGCGCTACCGCGGACAATATACCCGGATCGCAACCATTAACCTAATCTAAGCAAACAAGAGAGAGGGTAGAATGCTATACCGAGCGATCCGTGTCCTTCGGTCTTCGTCTCCACTCCAATCTCCCGCGGAATCTCCGTCCGTCACCTCCTCGTCGGAAAGGGCACCGCGTAGCCGGATTCTTTTACGGGCTCCCACCTCTAGAACGAGGCAACTCAGGCGCGAAGTTGGCTAGCCGACGCGTCCAAGGGTACTGTAGGTTGTAGTGTAGAATTGTTGTCTCATTTGGGGTGGTGAAGTTGCCATTTATGTGTAGGAGGAGAAAAAGACTTTTGAGGAAGAAGAATGGTGCTCTCATTTTTTACAAGGAATGAGATGATAATAATTCCCCACCAAATGAACCTCTCATCCTCACTCAAATAGTGGCCGACCCCCTCATAACTAAAATGGTGGAGGGAATAAACAAACACAAGAAGAAAGGTGAGTATAGGAAAAGTAGAAAGGTGACCATATCAAAAGGTTATGATAACAATATCATATCAAAATCAAATCCATCCTAATCCTTTCTAATCTCAATAAAGCAAGCCATCATGAAAAAGCAAAGATGCTTAACTTATCATAATGTCACAAATGCAAGAAACCCCCTCCACAAATGTTATTTGCAAACTTGAAAATAACCCCCTCCATCGAAAAGTCCGGCCGTGAAGGAACAAACGAAAACCGGCCGGAACGGAATGCAAACTGGCAACTTCAGAAAACTGATCCCGTAATAAATTACAGGAAAACCACGCGACTGCATATACATGCCCGCATTTGTATTCTCACTGAACACAAATGCAAAGAGACAAAATCTACACTATCTAAAACTAGGATCCGGCTTAAACCAAAGCCGGCTAGTAAAATCCGTCCGATCATGATCCGTGCAATACCGCACGTATCTGATCGAACCCTGCCATATCTCCATACGGCCTCTACAGCGTTTCGCCCGAAACTTGAGTAACTGAGTGTGGTGGACTCTAAAGACTCGTCAATACTATGGCTGTGGATTTAACCACTAGCACGTCAGAGGTATTAGTCATACGTGACGGGCTACCAGCTATTGACCAAAAGGGACGTCGATGAGCGAACTCATCCTGACACCCTACTGAGCCTGTCAGTGACAATATCCGTACAGTCCGGTCCGTTCGTCTATGAGTATCGCATGGCAGGCCTAGGGGGTTGGTAAAAGTCAGACCCCCAATAGCGGTACAAGTCGTGTCGGAGTGAAGCCCAGAACACCCTGAGATACTACTGGAATACCTACCAGTAAATCTCCTGCCTCGGCCGAGGGCTTTGTGTAATGGCTCTCCTAGACACAGCGCGACCTCACCCCCAATACCGGGAGAGACGAACCCCTGCAGATTCGCTCACTGCCTCCATATGGCTCGGGACTGTACCCAACTAAAACCTGTTTGCACGACTCCTTTGAGCCGTGGTAGGGTAGTAATCAAAGCACAGTGGGAACTCACACGAGACAAATGACGATCTCAGGTCGATGAACTAACCTGTACACATGTCACCTGGGAACTGCTATCTGACGTCTGGTATAATCCCAACTAGCAGGTTCCCGGCGAGTCCTGTCCGGTGTACTCATAACCCAATGAGCACCTGTATACATCTTAGGTGAACCAACTGACACCAATGGCTTGTGAGACCGGCCACCGCCCCTCGTCGGGGTCTCGACTATATACACTAGTCTACTAATGGAGTATCGATGCCCAGTCTCGAAACTTCCACGACCAGGGACCTTTTAAGGATGTGCTTATAGACTCCAGCTCTCACGTATATGATCGCCCTCATACTGCTGGTAGTCAAGCAAGAATCCTAGGGGCTCTATCAATGTGTAATAGCGACTCGTAAGGTCACCTAAAGCAGTACACGATGATAAAGATAAACCAGATAGCATACTATCATCTCGAGTAATACTGTCCTACCGGGATAGGTCATCCCTCAATCATTGCAATCGCGTGCCTGTGATCCAATAATTGACTCTGAGGGCACTATCTCCAATAGGTACGACGACGACTCCCAACCCGGTATCACTTCCCCGTTGTTTCTTAAAGGAGATGTAAACCCATCTCAGCTCGTCCACGCGAGTGCCGGGGTGACCTTTGTAAATGAGAGAAGAGGCAAGGGTGGACATCCTGAAAGGGATCGACTGCAACTTCAAACGGACCAGGAACCCAAGGAGAATCCTCCAGGAATTTGGCACTAGCTGGCCAGGGGCTAACCCAAAATGATTCAGCGCTCTAACAATCTCGGGAGAGAAGGGCAGGTGCATTCCGGTCCAAAAGGCTTCCAGGTACAGGGCAATCTCCTTGTCTCGTACCTGATCTGCCCTCTCCCCTTCCTCGGCCAAACGCAGTGTGTAGCCATGAGGGATGTGGAAACGAGCCCGAACGGTGGCGAGCTCATCCTCATACCTCACCTTGGATGACACGCCAGGTGCATCCGCGATCTCCGCTCTGGGAACCGCCCCCGTTGCGCTGCCCCGAGAAGAGGATCTGACCCTAACTCCCCGAGAGGACTCCGACTCGGAAGAATAAGAAGAAGAAGAGGAAGAGGAGGAGGAAGAATCTACAGAGGGCTCCCCGGACTCTACCCGAATTACATCTACAGACTCTTCAGAAGAAGACATCTAACCTGATAGAACGGATGAGCCCTCGGAATAGAAAACGCGGAAATCCCGACCTAAAGAGGATAGCGCCGAGCTGACAAGACCAAGGATGAGGAAAATTACGATGAAGTGTGGGCCCTGAAGATGACCCCACCACTATTTATAGCTGCTGGCATACACATCCAACGGCGACAGTCATCTCCTGCCGAAATGACTCATTGCATTCGACGGCCACAGTCGCTCCACCTGTCACTCGAGCATTGGCCGCACCCCATCGGGCGCAGGAGACCTGCGGCTCGTCACGTCAGCCAACCAGCGCCTGGCACGTGGGCTGTCGCTTCAACTAACGGACGCACGATCTGGCGCTTCCTCTTTAATGCAAAATCTGGCCCCTGATCCGTTGACATCATCCAGAAAATACAGCTGATTGCCCGGGAAAGCACGCTTGCGATATCTTCGAAAAGGATCTTACATCGAGTGACCCGGCAGACCACTCTCGACCCGACCCGTGAACAGGTCGGGACGAGAGTGGGGGACTAATGATGATGCTCGATTTCGGCGATCTCCCAGATCGTGACACGTGGCAGATAACGTGTCCCAAAACTAGCAAGAACGGACCAGGGACCGTACGTCGGTAAAATACCCCGAGCCTGCGACCTATAGACATAGCCGACCTTCTGCGACCATCCACACCTTTCTTGTCCCGCCTTGCAAACAGCCGTTGGCTCACCTCCGAGCCCCTGCACAAGCGGCCTACTCAGCCCTCTCAGCTCGTCTCCGGGCTACCACAGAACCAAGATACCTCGGCCTCCCGCCCGTCCCCGAGCCTCCCGCCCGTCCCCGAGCCTCCCGCCGAGCTCATATTCCTCGGTCTCATCGACTGACTAACGGCACCTATCACAGGCGCAACCGCCTCACCTCCGCGAATCTCTCTATGCGCGAGATATCCGCCGGCCACGTCCCGCGTTTCAAGCCATCACGATCCCCCATTAACGAGCTTGTCTCGTCATTAGTGGGAGATCCTGCGCATCACGCGGGCGTGACGCCGGAAGCGTAACGGCCGGCGTGATTCTCGCGTCTGCCTGCCTGTTACCACCACTATATAAACCCCTCCTTCAGACGGTTCAAATAAGGGATTCTCTCCTTACAAGGACGTTACTCTGCTCAAATATCCGGTCTAACTTGATCGTCGGAGGGTCCTCGGTGGTACAACCATCCCGGGACTTTCTTGCAGGTAGCTCGGCCTCAACCACCTCAAACCCATTGAGATCCACAAGCTTCAGGAGTCAACTTCCAACCTAATCTCAGCCGTCCATCGTCGCCAACAGCAGATCTACGGAAGGTAACATCTTGACGTGATTCGAGGTCCGTCACTCCCTCCATAAAATATTTTCTAGCTTCGTCTTTGGTTGATATTAGCATCTCTCGTAATCATATTTTTTTGATTGTCTTGATTACTATAAATATCACAAATATTATCTTACTTTGCATTTTCTTCTACAATTCCACCCAAATATGATGCTGCTCCTATCACCAAATATGGAAAAATTGGAGGTTGAATGCATTTACAATTTATATGCTTCAAATACTAGTATAGGCCCCGCGCATAGCGCGTACGACATAACTAAATGTATTTTACTCATCAACATAACAAAAATGACGGACGGTTGCTTAACAATGATTCAATATCAACCTTACGAAAAACACATGTCCAAGTTATTATAATGTTCTTCAAATGTTAAATGAAGATTCCACAACCATGACTTATCCTATTTAGTTTCAGACGATTCTTTAAAGTTGCAACAGAAGCATGAAAATCTCAAATTAATATAATCACAACCTGCTTGTATTGAAGAAGTATGAAGAACCCAAAAGCCAATTCCAGTGTAATGACAAATATGATCTCTTATTATTCTTTTAAGTTTAAGATTAATGGTTATTTAAAGCTGTAATTCTAATTAAAAAGGTTTAAGCAGCTTGTACATATGATAGTTGCTGGAGTTGTTAAAAATCAAAATTTCTCAGAAATTTAAGCATGGCATAGCTATTCCTTCATGTCTAGGCAATGAATATTTCAATACACATAAACTTTTGCAAACAACGTCATTTTTCTTTTGGATTCTTGTTGTATATTCGGCATTAAACAATTACCTAGTATCGGTATTTATTATGACCGCAGTTAATATGTTTAGATACATAAAATCTATAAATGAAAAGCTCTTGTAATAGGCCGGACTGAAATTGAATTTTCTATCGCTACTGCTCTTCACGTGCATTAGGAGGTGGGGCCCATCAAAACTCAAGAGGTGTTAATGAGTTGTAGAATAAGGTTGTATTTGTAATTACATGAACATTCAAGTGGTGGAATAGAATTTTGGAATAAATCTACTCCGACACTAACTTATAGAATAAGGGGTTATACGTGATTTTGAAGAAAAAATGCAGATGTAGGATAGAATTTTCCACACTTATGTCCATCCAAAGAATAGGCACGAATATTTCTGTACTCCTAAGTATATTCTCCAAGCATTTTTTCTTCCCAATCTATTATAATTATACTGATGGTCCATTATATAATTATATTATCCTGGCTGTATTCTTCCATGGTATGTAATAATTATAGCAAATTCATTCTATGATTTTTTTCTATGATATAATTCACACACGCAATTTTAACGCAATATTATATTTTAAACATATAAACCATATTATTCTTTCCTAATTCTAGTTGTTTTATTATTTTAATCTTAATTTGTCTATTATTTTATGCATTTATTTGAAGAAATGAAAAAAGATATTTGCTCATGACTTTGACTTGATTAAGTGCAATTAAAATTCTCAACTACCGAATCTGCTAAAGCTATATCGGACTTGATTATGTCCGATTAAGTTCATACGATTAAGTTCATAGGGTAGCGATATTGCCAAAACTTAAATTGATAAGTCAACACAAAAAAATTGTGTATGGACAAAATTACCCCAACCACAACAGCTTTTAATAATTATACTGTTGGTTTAATTTACTAAAATACCTTCTTCATTGATATTCTCTCTACTACCTACCGATGAATTAATAACATAAAAAATACTTCTTTCCGCTACATTGATGAATTAAAAAAAAATTATGTCTAATAAGTAAAAACCATTTTATAAAATAAAAATCTAATTCTGTCCTTTGGAAATAAAAAAGAAATCTAATTCTGCCTTTTGGAAAGGGAAAGTATTGATGAATATTCGAGCAAAATATTCCCAGGAAAACAATATGATCTATCAAAATTATCGCCAGAATTTGAATTTTTTTATAAAAATTTTGATCAGTTAAAAAATGAATTAATTATCCAAAAAAAATATATTAATATGTTATTGGTGGGTGCCGGAGAGAAGTATATTTTTAAGTTATCAATGGGTGTTTTAGTAAATTAAAACAACAACAAAATTAAAGGCTGCCGTAGTTAGGGTTAGTTTTGTGCATACATAATTTTTTTGATGTGGATTTATCAATTTAAGGTAATGCAATTTCGCTATCCAATTTGATGTTGTGATGGCCTAATGAAATCCAAATAAAATTCTCAACTAATGCAAAATATTATTTGTTCTTAAAACTGATATGGACCATGACCTAAATATAATTTTTCAAATGAAGAAATATGAAATGGTGGGGCGCAGTGGAATTTTCCATCATGGAATGGATGGACTTTAGGATAATTTTCCAAAATATTATTCAGTTCATGGATTTTTTCCAGCTTGGGAGTCTTGGGACGCGTGGCATAGATCAGAGAGCCTAAAGATGATAAAATGGAGGAGAGAGAGGAAGTAAGTAGAAATGGGGAAAAATAGGTTATTGATGGTAAGATTCATGGTGAAATCAAAAGGGGCTCAAAGCTAAGCTTGCTTAACCCAAGAATGTGTGGATTCTTCATCTCCACGGTTCTCATCATCTTTGCCTCATATCTTAGGTCCCAAATCTCCAAGATGCCATGAAGAAGTATGAGAAAAATAGCGACGGGATCGAATCCATTTAAAATAGGAAAGAAATAAAAAAAATTAGCACCTAAAATTTCCAAGGTCCTCTCAATCTGCTGGCCCAAACTTTCTTTTTTGGGATCACCTATTTTACAGCCTCCTTGATTGTTGTCATTTTTAGTCAATTTTTCATATTTTTACCCCTTTTTCTTTCTTTTAAGTGTTGTTGAAAGTCCCACGTGCCATCAAAGAGAAATTGGAAAATTTTCTTGAGGTCTATATGGTTTAAGCTGGAAAATTACCTTGAAACCCTCATTTTCCATGAAGTAAGTGCCGGATGCGAGGAATTATTCAGTGTGTCAGGTGTAATGCATCCGGACAGGGTGTGAGAGAGTGGAGGGAATTTCCGACAGCCTTGGACGATATGTGAGGTCCATATTTTTATTTCTTCTCTCTCTTACCATGTTGTATACGGTGAGCACATGGAATAAATTTTTGCTAGATGAGACCAAGAGATTCAACTAAGAGCGTAATTGAAATAATCCAAGAAAAAAGCGTGGTTTGTTAATTTTAGCAGAAATCAACCAACCGCAAGGGACCATGAATCTTAGTTTACCTCACAGAAGAAAAGGACAAAGAAAGATTGAAGCTCAATCTTTTGCTGTAGAGCCATATATATATATATCTATAAACACCCACATGAAATAATGGACGAAAGAGGCTATAGGAGGTTTTTTGTGTTAGGTAGCGATACAAATCACGTCCTTCATCATTTTATTTGCCGATTGTCGAATAAAATGGTGGAGACGTACTTTTTACCTCAACCTAACGCAAAAAGACTCCTAGGCCTCTTTCCCCCATTATTCTTTATATATATATATATATATATATATATATATATATATATATATATGGGCGGAACAATATCCAGCGTTGGATAGAATCAACTTATCTAACAAATTTGAGCCGTTAATTCGAACCGCCATTTTAACTAGCGGTTAAAATCGAACGGCTTATATTAAACCGCTACTTTAACTAGCGGTTACCTTTAAATAAAAGGAGAAACCGCTCGAACAGTTTCAGTACTGTTTCAGCGGTTAAAGGAACCGCTACTTTAATTATCGGTTAAAACGAATGGTTCAGATTAAACCGCTACTTTAACCAGCGTTACCTATAAATAAAAGAAGACGCCGCTCGAACAGTTTCAGCACTGTTTCAGCGGTTAAAGGGTTAGGAATCTAAATCAAAGGTGATTTTTGCTGGGATTTCAATCGCGATCTTGCTGGAATTCTCTTCATTGATGTATCTATCTTATCAGGTAATTAATTTACTTTAATTAGTATAGGATTCATTATGCGATATTTTTAAGGGTTCTCAAATATAATTTAGGGCTTTTTTCTGTAGGGTTCCTAGGCACTCTAATGGAGTCTCACAAGGCATCAAACATGGCTAATTCAAAATTTTACGGGTGCCTACAAACCCTAATACGGATCGTTAACTAGATAATGAGGCGATGCAAGCATGTAAACGAATTAAATGCTAAAGGAAAGTGGCTACAACCTTTGTAGATCCGGTCCTCCACCTCCATGGCTCCACGATGAAGTCTCCTCGCTGTACAAATCGGATCTTGGGCTCTAGCGTCGGCTTCATCGGAGAAAAAGCGGGCTAGGTCATCGACGACGATGCCGAAGATGATCTACGTCGAGGCATCGCTAGGTCAAGCTCCAACTTCACCAAGTCAAGAAAACTTGTGAAGGAAACACTCTATACTACTTGGCAAGAGGTAGAGGATGAAGAAATAGGAAGTGTGTAGACTTTAGATTTGGATTTCTCACACTTTTTCATCAATCACCATTGATGTAGCAAGCTTTCTTCATGGAAGATGAAGATGAAGAAGAAGAAGAAGATGATATGATAAGTCTTAAAGAAAAATGAAAAAGAATTAATTCTTATCATCTTCTAACCTTAGTTAAGTGTAGAGAATGAATTAGGGTTAGTTTAAATGGTTAGGGTTAAGTATAAGACAAGAATGGAGACTAAGTCAAAACTTCATGAATGTTCAACTAAAAACAAAACAAGTAACCATTCATTTATCCTTTTCATTTTCCAAAATGAATAAATAAATAAGATAAATGAATAAGTAATTAAGTAAACAAAACCCTAATCATTAACTTAACCATAGTTTAATTCTTTACACTTAACCAAATAAGCATGTATCATCAAACATGATACAATCATATGCACAAAAGTATATCACATATACAACTTGCACAATTCAAGTGAGAAAATCCTTTTAAAGTGAACCAATACTAGTTAATGCAAAGTAATATATCAAATATATATAATTATGCATTAAATCATTAAATCAACACTTGATTCAATGATCCGGTCATGTCGCATATAACCGACTAGTATTCAATGTATCGGCTTCTCGAATCAATCCTTGATTCGATAACCAGGTTATATCGCATATAACCAATCGATACATTCGTCGCGAGAATGGAATACGGTATCACATACACGAATTATTCTCGGTCCCGCACATATCTCATATGCGCTCCTATTTCATTTCGCTCGAGCTAGGAAAGCTCTGTGTAGGACTCTAAAGACTCGTCAATACGCCGGTAGCAGATGATGATCATATCAAACACCCACAAGCCGCAAGCGGTCTGCTAAACGTAACGGCCACCCGGGTATTGAGCGATCAGAAGATCGACGAGCAAGCCCGCTCACACTCCTGTGAATCCAACCAGTAACACTTACCGTACAGTCCGGTCTGTTCGTCTGATATGTCGCATATCTCGCCTAGGGGTGGTAAACGTCAGACCCCAATAGCTTGATAAGTCATGCCGACGTAAAGTCCATAACATGTGTGAAACTACTGATAACACTTACCAGTAGGTCACCGCAACCCTGGCCAGGGATTTCCTGTTATGGCCAGTCGAGCATAGCGCAACATCAACCCCCAATACCGGGAGAGACGAATCCCCTCCTATCGCTCATTGCCTCCATATGAATCGGGACTGTACCCAAAAACCACCTGTTTGCACGACTTAGTAGAGCCGTGGTAGGGTGGAAATCAAAGCACAGTGGGAGACACACAAGACTCTATGACGATCTCGGGTCAACAGACTAAGCTGTACCAGTGTCACCAGAGAACTGCCATCTGACGTGAGGTATAATACCATCTGGGAGTTCTCGGCGAGTCCGTTCAGTGTACCCAGTCTCCACTGAGCACCCGTATACCATCTCTGATGTCAAACACCAATGGATATGGGATCATCCATCGCCCATCGCATGGGTCGAGAAGATATACGCAGTCTACTCTGGAATATCGATGCCCCGTCTCGATATTCCCTCGACTAGGAACATTGAAGGATGTACTCATGGACTATCCAGGCCCCACTAGTATGATCTGCATCACAGTCCTGGAAGTCGAGTACACATCCTAAGGGCTTTATCAACATGTAACTGAGAGACAGAAAGTATACATGTTAAGATAAAGAGCAACCAGATAGCGTACTATCATGTCGAGCAAGAAAGTCCTACCTATATATGTCCCAGCATCCACTACAATATACATCCAATGTACAGTAATGGCCTCTAGGGCATACATATAACTAACAATCTCCCACTTGCACTAGGGCCATCTGTAGCAGTAGTTGTAGTATCTAATACTCAACCATCCCCTTAAAAGTCTCTCTTTGGGAAAAAGGCCTTCGTGAGTGGATCCGCTGTGTTGTCCTCTGAGTCTACTCTCCTAACCTTGATCACCCTGGAGATCAACTATCTCTATGATCAGGTGATGCTGTCTCAGAATATGTCTGGGTCACTGATGGCACCAGGGTTCCAGGGCCAAAGCCACAGTTCCATTGTCACACAATGGTAGGAACCTAGTTCATCTTATGAACCAATATACACCCAAACTGTCTCTTTGGTAGTATCTTTAATAGCGATGTTACCAGCCTTTATCGTCTAGTTTGCCACGGTATCTAGCTTGGAACTCTTCCAACATACCGTCCCTTTACTGAGGGTAAAGACAATGCCTGTGACTGACATTCAGTCGTCTTTATCACCCTGGAACCCTTCCAGTGATTCTCCCCAGGATCGATTGATACCATCTCACTACATCTAGTGAGAATCCTAGCATCCAATTACATCTATCTCATAGATGAAAACTCAGGACTTAGGTGGTATCATTTTGATCCTATTGGAGAATCCTTGTGATAAGCGGAGATTGACCGAGCGTAGCATAGGAAACTCCTTCCTTAACAAGAGTATGTCATCCACGTACTCTACAAGGATCGTCACCATACTCCCTACTACCTTTTTGTTTATACAAGGTTCATCTACCATTTTGATGATGTTAACTTCTTTGACTAATCCATCAAAACAGATGTTCCAACTCCGCGATGCCTGCTTTATCCTATAAAGCATCTTGCACACGTTTCCGCTGCTCCCACTGTCTACGAGGCCCTCTGGCTGTGTACTTATAGACGCACTCTTCTAAAACATTATTTAGAAAAGTAGTCATGGCACCCAACCACCAGATATCGTAGTCATGGTATGTAGCCGTGGCAAGTAGGATCTAGATGGACTCAAGCACAGTCCCTAGAAAAGGTTTCATCATTATCCACACCTGGTTGATGACTAAAACCTTTAACAAGTCTAGCTTTGAAAGTCTCAACTTTTCCATCTACACCAAGTAATCTTCTCAAGATATACTTGCTCCTGATGGGGATTTAACCCTTCAGATATCGCAATCAAAGTCCATACTTTGTTGGTGTATATGGATTCCATCTCAGACCGCTAAGCATCCAGCCATTCTTACAGAGTCCCTACTCTTGATGGCCTGCTTTAATCTAGTTGGGTCATCATCTCATGATGCATTCCATGCTCCCACTGTCATCGAGAAACCAAGGTATCCCTCAGGTGGGTGAGGAACCCTACTAGATCGGCGGAGAGGCTGAGGTTCGTTGGAATCTACTGAATCCTTTGGTTCTACCAAATTATCTGCTGTATTTTGTATAGCTGGAACTTTTCCAGTTCTACATTATAGACCTTGCCTCGAGCCTGTCCGGATTTTGCTTTTAGACATAGGCCGGACAATCCCAAATCTTAACTGACTTAAGATATGGGCTCTTCCCTTTCCATATCACATATGAAGTGGTAGGCAGTGATTTGATTCGAACCTAATTCAATAGGTATGCAGCTTCTCAAGCGCATAACATCCAAAAGGAAATAGGTAACTCAGTAATACTCATCATAGAGCACACGATATCTAATATTGTGTGATTGCTCCGCCCCGATACACCGTTGTGCTGTGGTGTATTCAGAGGAGTAATACTGAGAGAGAATCTCATTTTCCTTTAGAATGGTCCAGGAATGCCATGCACAAGTATTCTCCTCCCTGATCTTATCATAGGACATAGTACTTATACCCGTATTTTGGTTCTCTACTTCTAACTTATATTCTGTGAATACCTCAAAAGCTTCAGACTTATGTTTCAACAGGAACATATGACTGAATCTTGAGAGATTATCAGAGAATATAATGAAGTATAAAGAACCAGTCCTGGCATGTGTAGACATGAGACTTTATATACATCATCATGTATCAGTCCCAAGAGTTCATTAACTCTTTCTCTGCTTCCAGTAAACAGAGCTGGTGCCATTATATCTTTGTGACATGACTGGCAAGTTTCACAAGATGTAAATTCAAACTGATTTAAATATGTATCTAAATGTAACTTCAGCTAGTCGGGTCGTATTGATATGACTTAGTCTACAATACCTCAAGAAGAATTTGTTCATTTCTGAACTCTTCCTCTTGTGTGTGTTCAGTATACAAGGAACTGTAGTTTGATTTAGAACGTCAATGCTTTTAGATAACGTGCCTGAACCGATCAACTTTTGATATAGGAAATGTTCAAAACATTATCCAACTATACAAAATTTTATCATTTCTTTACTAATAAAGAGATAGATATGATTTTGTATATCAGTTTCGGTATCTAATAGCATTTGTTCAGAATCAATGTATTGGTAATACAGGGTGACAGTGACCAACAGACTTGGCTGCAACACTTGCCCCGTTTTCTGTCTCATGAAACTTATCACCCTTTCTCAGTTTTTCTACCCTTTTGTAGCCCTATGTAACAAATTACATATCTGGGATCCTGATCCGGTATCGAATACCTAGGATGCAGAGGATACTGAGAAATAGTTCTACGTAATGAACACACCCGAAGGAGATGCATCATATGCACTTTCTTCGTTTGGGCGGCATAGGAATTATGGTATTCCCCTAACTCCTGCTCGGTCTTATAACTATTATAAGATGGAGCGGGACCAACGTTCCCCAGCTCAGTATAACAAGCGGGTTCGGTCAATTCATCCATATTATTATCTTGATTAAGGCGTGATATGGTCGCTACCTGGAGAGAGAGAGAAGAAAACACTCTGCGTGCGCTCTTGCAAGATCAGATTGGTTTTTATTTTATCTAATCAGGATGGCTCCCACTGTTTTTATCAAATCTTCCTTCAAACCTTAAAAGGAAAGACTAGCCGGGATTAATTACACTCTACAAGTTCGCCAATCTTTCAGCCAGGCCAGTGTCGGTACTTTGAGGGAGGTTCCCCGTGCTTTCGCACGGACCTAATTACAGTAAACCTCGTTTTCCCAGAGGCGTAACCCCGTTGACACCTTTCTAGACACCTACTTGATCGGCTAATTGCAAAGTGCAAAACTCTTCCAGGAGTAACAATTACTCGCAGTGGGTATCGAGATCCAACTATCTCATAGAAGGTATGCAATCTCATTGCAAATTTCAACACTTGAAATTCCCGATATTTGTTTTTATCCCTAGCACTTATGACCTTAACTAAGGTCAACAAATCATAAGTACTAGTCAAGTTCTACCCGTCATTTCGTGATTAATTAGACCCACCCACATGATCCTTAACTAAGGTCAACAAAGTCACGCGACTGTCCTAACTAATCGCATCATATGCGGTGTAGGAAGACATCACTTAGCTACCGTACACTGTGCCTTGACTATGGTCAACAAACACAGCACGAATACTAAGTACTCTACTTCCTAAAATGACGGAGGGTTGCGAATGATTTTTGTGAAAACCTTTAACGCTTTGAACTTGATCTCGTTGCGGAATCAAATGGTTTTTAAATGGAATGTTTTTGAGGCTTTTCTAGTTTCGCTAAAGGGGTCACTCCCGGTGAAGGGATCGTCGGCCCTTTCCTCGTCGAATGAGGTACAGGATATATCATATATATCACTGTGCAAAGCAGAAACTATAGTAGCAATCAAATGACAAACCGAGGGTTGTAGCATCTGCTAGTTATTGCTAAAGGAGTCACTCCCGGTGAAGGGATCTCGGTCCTTTCCTCATCGAATAAGGTGCAGGATGTTCTATAATGAACACCGCGATGCAAAGCAAGAACTGTAGCTACCTGTTTTATTTAGAAATTCGATTCCACAACATCAATTAGGTTTATTTTCTTTCATTAATCTCATTAATGAATATCCCATCATTTAAATCCACATAAACATCACAGATAAATATAACGTACGCTTATGCCATCCGCATTCACCTCGATGTCCCGTCTGCACCGTTAGGTTAGGTAACTAACGGCAGAGCGGGACAGGGATAGCGCGGGTGTAAAACATAAGCAACGTTTATATAATATATCATATATACTATATATAATATCTGTCACAGAACATCACATGATCACATCACAGATAAATCACAGCAGAAGATACATATGAAATATTGGATATACTAGGACGTCCGTGTTTTCAATACGAGCCAGTATAAAACACGGATTCCACGGTTGTGATGAATAGCCAATCCCACACCCCTAGACCCCTACGAGAGCGGCAAGCAACCCTACCAATTCTAGGGTTAGGAGACCCGGACTCGACTCCTCGAGTTGGTCTCCCACTGGACCCCAGAACCCGGTTACTTGTGCTCCCCTCCTTGGGTCTATCCTAGTGCGGAAAAGTAAATAATATAGAAAAGGTGACATCTTCCGCAACCTGGAAGTGCCCCAATAAAAGAATATTACAAACAAGTTTTTACATGAATGAAAATGAAAAACACTCATCTCACATAAAAAAAAACCCCTTTGCTATTCAAACACGACGATCCAATATAACATATCCAGCAACACATAACATCACATGTCATCAACGTAAGTAAATATGCGCATCCCAATTGTCGTTGACATATAGCAACGAAACCAGCGATATCACATATTACACTTACGGTCACAGAAAAGAAAGTGTAAAACTACAACAGTTGGAATCCGCAATCTCTTTAGACATCGCATGTCTAATCAAATGAAATACTTAGACATCCCATGCCTAACAATTATAAACCCCGCATTTTAGTCTCATTATCGAAAACTCTTTTCAATATCAAGTCGGGCAATTCAACAAGATTCCCGACATCCTGATCGAATGCTCGTCGCAAACTTTAGTAGGCGGCCGCACCCCTGATACCGTCGACGAAGTACACCAAGGCGGAACACCGCTACCTCAGCACCCAAACGGATGCTTTCGGCGACGGGGTTCTCCTACAGTCACTTGGTCGGGGCTATGGGGTGAGGCTGTCTATTAAGTTTACCCGGCGAGTATCCGCGTACGCTACGTGATTGCGACGGACTTTTGATCTCATCAAAATTCCGTGGCAACCGATCAAGTGAGACTAAACTGCTATGTTTATAACATTCATTCAGTTATCTCATAACTACTTGTGAATTCCAATTATTGTATCACATTCCGGATAAACAGAAAATGTTAAACTTTCCGATCGAACATTCGAACACCCAAGTTTTCCCGATACAGCTCAACACATGAAATAAGTCTAACAGCATTCAGTTCGTGCCTCAGTACCAACGGTCCAGCCGTAGAAGGGTCAAGCCAACGCCTCACATGTGGCACGCCGTACTGCCCCAAACCCGAAGGTTCAAAGGGCAGTTCAAGACGGTCACATAATTGAGTTAAGGTTTGTTGTCTTCTAGAGGGACCATCGCGTTACTTGCACTACTTAGAACGTCGTTAAACTACGGAAAAATCCAACAATTGGAAATTTCCCGGCAGGGGAAAAAATGGGTATTTATATCCGGTCGAACTTTTTAACATATTCTAAGATTATCCGGAAAAGCACACAGATAGAATTAGACAATCCGATCGATACACCGAGTCCCCAAAACAACCCAGAAAATACAACTCTGGAAAAAAATATTAAAAATTCCCAGGAAAACCAGCACAGAAAACTAAGAATTACTGTGCAAAAACATCTGTCTGAAGAGACAAACTTGCCGCGGAACCGCCGCATTAGGCATGCATATGCGGCGGTTCCGCTGCACTATTAACGATTCAGAGCCCCCGTTTAAAACAGTAATTCTTAGAATATTGCACTGAGGTTTCTGCATATTTTTAATATACAAAAATCCACATTTTATAGAATTGTCCAGAGAGCATTTTAAAGTCGGGGTTTTGGGTCGATCGGACTTCTAACTCCGTCTACGCATCGCCTAAGGCTCTAGCTAGGCTCTGATACCACTGTAGGGTTCCTAGGCACTCTAATGGAGTCTCACAAGGCATCAAACATGGCTAATTCAAAATTTTACGGGTGCCTACAAACCCTAATACGGATCGTTAACTAGATAATGAGGCGATGCAAGCATGTAAACGAATTAAATGCTAAAGGAAAGTGGCTACAACCTTTGTAGATCCGGTCCTCCACCTCCATGGCTCCGCGATGAAGTCTCCTCGCTGTACAAATCGGATCTTGGGCTCTAGCGTCGGCTTCATCGGATAAAAAGCGGGCTAGGTCATCGACGACGATGCCGAAGATGATCTATGTCGAGGCATCGCTAGATCAAGCTCCAACTTCACCAAGTCAAGAAAAATTGTGAAGGAAACACCCTATACTACTTGGCAAGAGGTAGAGGATGAAGAAATAGGAAGTGGGTAGACTTTAGATTTGGATTTCTCACACTTTTTCATCAATCACCATTGATGTAGCAAGCTTTCTTCATGGAAGAAGAAGATGAAGAAGAAGAAGAAGATGATATGATAAGTCTTAAAGAAAAATGAAAAAGAATTAATTCTTATCATCTTCTAACCTTAGTTAAGTGTAGAGAATGAATTAGGGTTAGTTTAAATGGTTAGGGTTAAGTATAAGACAAGAATGGAGACTAAGTCAAAACTTCATGAATGTTCAACTAAAAACAAAACAAGTAACCATTCATTTATCCTTTTCATTTTCCAAAATGAATAAATAAATAAGATAAATGAATAAGTAATTAAGTAAACAAAACCCAAATCATTAACTTAACCATAGTTTAATTCTTTACACTTAACCAAATAAGCATGTATCATCAAACATGATATAATCATGTGCACAAAAGTATATCACATATACAACTTGCACAATTCAAGTGAGAAAATCCTTTTAAAGTGAACCAA
Organism: Agapanthus africanus; assembly: GCA_030015575.1. NCBI lineage: Eukaryota > Viridiplantae > Streptophyta > Magnoliopsida > Asparagales > Amaryllidaceae > Agapanthus > Agapanthus africanus. The sequence continues at coordinate 769,043,188 of JASDDO010000019.1, read as the reverse complement.
TACTAGTTAATGCAAAGTAATATATCAAATATATATAATTATGCATTAAATCATTAAATCAACACTTGATTCAATGATCCGGTCATGTCGCATATAACCGACTAGTATTCAATGTATCGGCTTCTCGAATCAATCCTTGATTCGATAACCAGGTTATATCGCATATAACTAATCGACACATTCGTCGCGAGAATGGAATACGGTATCACATACACGAATTATTCTCGGTCCCGCACATATCTCATATGCGCTCCTATTTCATTTCGCTTGAGCTAGGAAACCTCTGTGTAGGACTCTAAAGACTCGTCAATACGCCGGTAGCAGATGATGATCATATCAAACACCCACAAGCCGCAAGCGGTCTGCTAAACGTAACGGCCACCCGGGTATTGAGCGATCAGAAGATCGACGAGCAAGCCCGCTCACACTCCTGTGAATCCAACCAGTAACACTTACCGTACAGTCCGGTCTGTTCGTCTGATATGTCGCATATCTCGCCTAGGGGTGGTAAACGTCAGACCCCAATAGCTTGATAAGTCATGCCGACGTAAAGTCCATAACATGTGTGAAACTACCGATAACACTTACCAGTAGGTCACCGCAACCCTGGCCAGGGATTTCCTGTTATGGCCAGTCGAGCATAGCGCAACATCAACCCCCAATACCGGGAGAGACGAATCCCCTCCTATCGCTCATTGCCTCCATGTGAATCGGGACTGTACCCAAAAACCACCTGTTTGCACGACTCAGTAGAGCCGTGGTAGGGTGGAAATCAAAGCACAGTGGGAGACACACAAGACTCTATGACGATCTCGGGTCAACAGACTAAGCTGTACCAGTGTCACCAGAGAACTGCTATCTGACGTGGGGTATAATACCATCTGGGAGTTCTCGGCGAGTCCGTTCAGTGTACCCAGTCTCCACTGAGCACCCGTATACCATCTCTGATGTCAAACACCAATGGATATGGGATCATCCATCGCCTATCGCATGGGTTGAGAAGATATACGCTAGTCTACTATAGAATATCGATGCCCCGTCTCGATATTCCCTCGACTAGGAACATTGAAGGATGTACTTATGGACTATCCAGGCCCCACTAGTATGATCTGCATCACAGTCCTGGAAGTCGAGTACACATCCTAAGGGCTTTATCAACATGTAACAGAGAGACAGAAAGTATACATGTTAAGATAAAGAGCAACCAGATAGCGTACTATCACGTCGAGCAAGAAAGTCCTACCTATATATGTCCCAGCATCTACTACAATATACATCCAATGTACAGTAATGGCCTCTAGGGCATACATATAACTAACATTTTCTATGGATGAAATCATGTAGTTATAATGGTCGGTAAACGCAAATGTAAACCCAAGAGGCCTACAACGAAGAAACCTACACATAAGAGGGCTAAACCGACTCTTCCTCCTCCGCCAAAAAATATTCGTAAAGATCTTTTCAAAGAACCCAGCAAAAGAGGGAAAATCCAGTCAAAAGAGAATGTATTCAATCCTACAAAGCCATCAGAATCCCATGTATCCCAAACATCATCAATTCAATACAATCCTGGACCCGTGAATAATGTTGTCTTGTATAATCAAGAAAATCATATCTTCGGAGCTACTTGGAGTGGTAAACATAGGGGACCTCTTACGGAGCTCGAATCGAAGAGCATATCTACGTAATGGTCTCTGACTGAACAGCAGATCAAAATATTGGACGATTGGGGTTTTGATGTGTTTCGTAAATTTGGCCACCAACAACATGACGTTTAGTTGATATCTGTATTAGTTGAGAGATATCGACCCGAGAAGAACAGTTTTCATTTACCAATTGGAGAGGCGTCGATCACTCTTGAAGACGTTTCATAGATTCTCGATCTCCTGGTCACAGGTTCTCTGATTGTTTATGAAGGATGCATGACTTCTTTCTTACATTTTGTCCCTGTAATAGGAGTTGAACCCCCAAAAGAGAAGATGAAAGATGGTGCTGTAGTTGCGATGTGGGTGTATGAGACTTTCAGGACTCTCGGGACTGATGCCGCATACTGTTGGATATGTATGCCCTAGAGGCCATTATTGTATATGTATACACTTGGATACTTGGACATATATATGTACAGGACAGTCTTGCTCGATATGATAGTATGCTATCTGGTTTGTCTTTATCTTAACATGTGTATGTTCTACTTGCTATTACATATTTAGAATTGCATGTTGATAAAGCCCGTAGGATCATTGCTAAACTACTTGCGTTGTGATGGTGATCATACTTGTAGGAGTTGGGTAGTCGGTGCTCTCCGCCGAAAGATCGGGAAAGATAAACGTCTTGCCTGAATGTGGGGGCAGATGCTATTTGGTTTTATCCGTCCACCTCTCCGATGATGCCAAGTTGATTTATGACACCATGTATCGAAGGTTTAGACGGATGCGACCGATGTAGCAGACTTCGTCAGGTTCCCCCTCGTTGAGGGGTTTTTGATTGTGGGGACACTCTTCCCTGTAGGCGCAAGCCCCTGCAGTTAATTACGCTACCGCATCACGGTAACCACTTTCTCCTTCTCCAGATGGTCACATCGTGTCGTGTGTGTTTGTTTTGTTTTTGGTTGCCCGTGGATTGTATACAGAGACTAATTTATGTTGTCGCCCGTAGGGCGTGGATTAGTCCAAATCCGTATTTTCTTAGATTTGGGTTTTGGGTTGGGTTTAAGGATCGTTAGTCCTGTTTTAGACTAAGATCAACTTAAACGTTTGTTAAGGATACGTTAGTCTAATTTTAGACTAAGATCAACTTAAACGTTTGTTAAGGATACGTTAGTCTAATTAGTCCTGTTTTAGACTAAGATCAATTTAAACGTTTGTTAATGATACGTTAGTCTAATTTTAGACTAAGATCAACTTAAACGTTTGTCAAGGATACGTTAGTCTAATTAGTCCTGTTTTAGACTAAGATCAACTTAAACGTTTGTTAAGGATACGTTAGTCTAATTTTAGACTAAGATCAACTTAACGATTTGTTAAGGATACGTTAGTCTAATTTTAGACTAAGATATACTTAACAGGATCATTCAGATCCAACAAAAGAGCATTTGGTCTCTATTGTTTTAGTTTAGAGACATTGCGGTCCAGTGGGTTTAAGGACATCATAGTCCATGAAGTTTAAGGACATCATAGTCCACAGTTTAAGGACGTTATAGTCTGTAAAGTTTAAAGACATCATAGTCTATGAGTTTAAGTGTCACATCCCGAAAGTACGGAATATGACCGGCACTTAAACTACGAACGTCTCGAGGCGTACGTAATCTAAGTAAACCGAAAACCCAGAAATCCAAACCAAGAAAAGTAATAGAGTGAAGGAAAACCAGTTTAAAACAAGTAGTTTCAATAGCATAAGCCGAATTATGCGGTTTTTAAAACATCAAAAATTTACTGAAAATTTCGGCAGAGTCTCCTTTGTAAATACTGGCCCCCAAATGGGATACAACATGAATAGCATACGAAATCAATAAAAAGGCATCCCCAAGCGGGAGCTAGCTCTTCGTCAATCGACGGTCACAACCACACAAGCAATATAATATACAACGCCAAGGGCGAGGATCAAAATTCAAAAGGAAACTCAAAACCACAAGAAAACCACAGAAATACAACGCGCGGCTCTAAGGTCGAAAGAATAAACATCACTGGTCTCTATCTCAAATAAATACATGTTTGGTTGATGGAACTTCTAGATACAACTGAATAATAGTATACAAGATGTAATGATTGGTACGATACAAATAACCCACCTACTAGCAAGTCACCCGGAAATGGAAATAGTGCCAGCAAAACCGTAAAGAAACCTGTACGGCAAAACCTGCAAGAAACTGGGGCACAACGGGGGTGAGTTGCCAACTCGTGAATAGAAAAACATCTACGAATAGAAATCGCATGTATGACGCAATCCTAGGTCATACGATCAATATACATCCTCAAATATAAATAACCAGCAGCCTATAATAAGGCTAGGGTAAATATCTAACCCGAGTGTAATCTCATGTACCCGTGTCAGTGCCTAAGGGTAGCAATATATCATATGAATGAGGTATGAATGCATGAAAACAGAATACATGTAAATGAAGAACTGTTTCCATAATTTAGTGAGATTTCCTTTGTATTTTTAAAATGAGATATCATAATGAAATCAGTATAAAACAGTGCCTAGCATCGGCACAAAACAAGTGTCCAATATCTCGATATCTCTGTATCACAGTCTCTGTACCTCAATATCTTGAAATCTCAATGTCTCAATCACAATATCTAGGGCGCCGTCAGTCCAGACCGGCCCCTACCATCCATCTCAAGACCACGACGGTATCCTCCGGATATCCGACGCGTCGGGTAAAATCACCGGTAGGTAGTGCTCCCCTGCCAGGCTCACATCGTTATCATCACGTGCTTCTTGCCCCGGGGTACCTTACCGGGCCCACCATGTACCCGAAACGGTTCCTCCACTCCTCGAATCGGGTCTCGAAATCCATCAGCAAACTCATGGTGGACGACTCATACATCATGGGAAAACCGCACTTTTTATTTTAGAAGAGAGAAAAGGTTTATTTATGTTTTTGCGGTTTTCCTCCAAATCCAGAAAATCTTATGGAAATCCGAATCCAAACCTCAATAACACGTAAAATAGTGAATATATGCATGAGAATCCATGAATGCGGCATAACAATGAATAACAGTATGCATGAAGTAGCAGGTAATAACTACAATGTCTAAACTAACATATAAGGCAAGTACGCTATGTCAAGCAATAATATTTTCTAAGGTGTACGTGACATGGCAATTACCGATAAAGATGTGTGTGAGCCGGCAAGTAAGTGTACGTGGTACATACGCATCATCGGTAATGGTGCTGGTGTCCTAACAGCATGGTATCAATAATGGAGTATGAAACATAATATAAGCATGCGATGCGAAGCGAACCACAATAATGAGCGGAAGCTGAATACTAGACGCAACTATAACTAATCTGCACTAATCTAATATAAGTCCTACAAATGGTGCCTTTTGAAATAACACAAATCATGGGGTTTTGAAAGAAGAGGCTACGGTGTTTTTATGAAAAGATACGTCTTTTGAAATATCCGTAGGATCCCTTTGGCTGTCTTTTAAAATACCCACGATTCGTTAGTTTTTGAAATAGGTAAGAATCGAATCTAATCTAACAACTAAACTAAACTAAAGGGCTAAGCTAACAGGCTGGACTACAGGTAAGGAAACCGCCTAACATCTGAGTCGATACATATACATACCTGTATATATATTAGTCGGTGATCCCGCCTCAATAGTATCATATCCGATACCATATCTATAATCAGACATCCCAAGTCAAGAGTGCGGATCAATCATCAAGATACAGCTCGTACGTAAATCCGTCGTACGGCATCCCCAATTCTGGGTACGGGTCAATATCACATTCATCATACTATTCATCTAGTATCCTCTTTATCAAATATCATGATCGGGGTACTGATCTACGTCTAGTACAATACTGATACCGCCTAAGTATGCATGCACGTGTGTGAAACCCTACGTCAAGGACCCGCTACAACGTCATGTCGTATCTCAAATACGAACCCTATTATATCACCGATCTCACGGCCTCAAATCAAATCTCATCGACTCGTCTCAAACCCAAGTATCATCCTCAAATCCGTATGTGAACACATAGTCCCATACCCATGTGAACACATAACTATATATATATTACCGTAAACACAAATGGAAGATGAATGTATGCAAGTATGGGTGGGTGTGTGCATGTATGGTGCGACCACTACTCTAGGGTTTCGCGATACTAAACCATCCATAATTATCATCAATAACTCAAACAATATATAATCAATAAATGTGTGTATACGTATTCGTATACATCACCACGAACTGCGGGGGTGCTATACGCCATCCACCCGACTTCTCCCCGTAGATATAAATCTACTCACCTGGTCCTCGCTAGCCGGTGCCGACGTCGCCACGCGCTTCCTTGCCGTCTCGAAGTCCACATGGGGTACCTACATATCATAACGCATCGTGTTGTATTACAATCCGACTCATGACCAAAACGACACGTGAATCCCACATAGGTCAAAACCTATGGTTGCACTCTCTCAAATCAACCCAAAACCCTCGACAACGGCGTACAAATGCCGAGTGATCGAGAAAAACTCAACGTATAAATCGTAGTTCCTAAAACTCACTAATTATAATATAAAACAGGGTTTAAATCATCAAAACATTAAAATAAATCAAATTGATTTATTTCCGAAAACCTAGAAAGCACTAAATTTTCATTTTAATTTGAAACTTGATATTTTAACAAATCTAATGACCCTAATATCCACTAAATATCATAACTAAGTCATATAAACCATTAATAGATTTTATCCTCATCAATTTTCATTGAATCCAAAATTCTAGTTTGCAAATTATCCAATTTTAACATTTTAAAAGCAACAATTTGTAAACTAGCAATTAGATTAGTTTTAGCATTCCATTAACATGTTGATCTCCTCATTAAAACCATAATAAATTTATAAAAACCCTAACTAGATTTTAAATTTCACATTTTCAATAATTTCTAAAAACCTAGTTTACAAAAAAAAAAGCTTAATTTGGACATTTTACATCTAACAATTTACATATTGGCAATTAGATTAGGTTTTGCATGTCTTAAGATCTTCACTACTCCACACAATCATAATCCAAATACTCTAAACCCTAACTTTAGATTAACCCTTCTCTTGAAAACCAAACTTTAAAATTAAACCATATTTAAACTTCTAGTTAGCTAGATTGAAGTAATTAGACAACATTTTGACTAAAGGGTTAAGATTATACCTCACAATTTCAAGAGATTCTACATGAATCTAGCCTCCCAAACTTGCTTCTTTTCACCAATATCCATACAAGTATAGCCAAGGAAAAATGGGTAAGGGTTGGATTTTGAAATTAGTGAGATTTTATTTGATTTTTCATGGAATTTTTGTGAACTTTGGAGAAGAAATGAGATGGGGAAATGAGAGAAGGGGGGGCTGCTGAATTCTGCAGCAGTGAGGAGGTGAGAGAGAGTGTGGTGTTGGGTGTGGGTGAGAGAAAAGTCCAAGCAAGGAACCATACATCAAGTATAAAGACCCATGCTTATGTTTAACACCAATTTCTTTTCTTTTGTTGCTTTATTGTGTGAAATGGGAGGCCCATGAATGTTGGACTGATCAAGGGGGGGGGGGGGGCGGCCAAGCATGTTGGGGAAATGGGTGTGGATTTTGTTTAGGTGAGAAAAAGAGATAAGTGTAGTAACCCACTTCCATTACACTGATTTCACCGAAAAAAGCCTTTTTCTTCAATAATTTCTAAACCGTTTTGGCAAATGATTTCGTTCCAAAAACCACATGATAAAATTTTATTTAATGTTTTATGATGCACAAAATTTATTTCAACTCATTCCAATTTGTAATTTTTCCTAATTAAATGTATTAGTGACAGCTTAAAATAATAATAAAATAATATTTTTTTCAGAAAATTTGAAATTTCACCAGCGGCTCAATAAACACCAAATAATAGCAATTACATAGCTAGAATATGTATATTTAATTTTTAAAATAAAATATTTGTATTTTGACTTTTTACAGAAAACTCCCATATTTTACCGATTTTTCGAAATTTTCAAAACGTTACAATCTTCCCCCCTTAAAGAAATTCGGTCCCCGAATTTAAATTCAAACTCCCCCAAATACTAAAACATCTAAGAAAAACCATCAAGTCGTCGGGGCTCCGAAATTGTAACTACATAAAACAAATCGTAGCGCAGCGCATGCGCTTGAAAAATGAGCATATAACTCAAATCAAAACTCCGTCAAGCATCCCGCAATCATCGGAGTCATGGAGAAGACATCAATGCTAAATCCAAATCAAAACCAATATGACATAACTTGAAACTATACATGTAAATATCGAATCTATATCTGTAAGTATCTGAAGGAAATGCATGCCAAATCTCTTTAAGTCGCTGTGCAACGCGTATAACACTGCACAGTGGCGGACGTCTATCATAAGAAAATAACTATATACATATATACCTTTGTTTGAAATGTTCGTTCCGCCGTTTTGGAAACAATTTAGAAGGGTCTCCTTGTTTTAAACATTTCGTGTCATATCAGACACGTAGGTAAATACTGAGGCTATAGCTCGCTTTTTGGAAATCCCTTCAATAACTATCAATGCATGCAAAAATATATTCAGGTACTGTCCTCTGACTAGTCCTGCTCAGTACGAAAACACATAGCAATATCATAAAAACGTACTGCTCTAAAAGAAAAAAAATCAATCGCAAAATACGCGTATGAATACTACGTGCGTCTGGTGCGCACGGAAATCAAAATCCATATACGTGCCATACAAGTGCACAGAACCAAGATCTAAGTGCATCGGGTGTGCACAAAGCATCCGTCGTAGGCAACGTGTGTGCCTGACAGAAAAATCAGGTGCATCTGACATGCACGAAAATCTCGAATTAGTGCATCTGGTGTGCACTAAATCGCATCTCGTAACAGGCGCCCAACAGGCGCTAAAAATCCAATCCGGTGCATAAAATGCACAAAACAAATGTCGAGCATCACCCTCGAAATCGAAATCCAGTGTATCCAAGTGCACAAAATACATGTCACTGCACTGCCAGCATATATAAACTATACAGAGTGCATGAACCAAATCGCGTGCGTGCATACGCACAAAATCAACTCAACTGTTTAAAACCGTAAAATCACAAACGTGTGAAACCAAAGCACGAAAACTATATCAAGTGCAACGACTGTGCGAAAATCGTAAATCCTCAATCATCAAAATCAAATCATGCGAATAAATCACCCAAAACATTAAAATTAATAATGGTGGAATAGTACCGCTCAAGCACATACTCCAAGAATCTCTGGCCAACTGTCGTGGTCACTCATAGCATGTCTCATCGACGAACCTAAATTCCGGCCTGCTGGTGTGCGTAACATGACCCCTCCTGGGTCCAAGTCTTCTCGTAATTCATCCCAGAAAGGTCCTGTCGAGGTCTCTCCCAAATCTCGTCTCTGCCGATCTGTCCGGAAGTCATCGTCCCTTACTAGATCTATTCTCGTTCCTGAACGGCTACATACTCATCGCGACTCCTTCTGGAAGGTAAATCCAAGTACCATGCCTCGGCATGCGCATCGCATCTCTGATGTCGGCGGAGTGGAACGTCATCTTATCTGGATCTTGTACGGACCTCTTTACTCCACTTTTCTCTAATATCGACTGCTTCAGACTCGTCTCGTCATGGCTGCATGGACTGAGCTCCAACGACTATCCTCGTATCTGGAGTCTCCCAAGAATGCATCTCACCACCTAGCATCCGAATGAAGTCGAACCATTCGATCGATTCGTCAAAACATCATAATCCCCCAAGAGCTCAACATCTTGGGCACAGTTTAATAGTATCGAACACATACCACAGTATCGGTGGTCCAGCCGTAGAAGGGCAAACCCAAGCCTCACTAATGGCGCCGTAGAACTGCCGCAAACCCGAAGGTTCAAAGGCTTTCACACGGTCATTAAGTCGAGTTAGGGTTTCATTCTTCTAGAGGGACAATAGAATTACCTACATGTCTTTCCGACTACTTTAAACTTGGAATAATAGGTTTCTGACATTCGATCGTCTCTGTCGACCCCCAACGTCTCCGCGTGAAGTCGTCTCTAGCTGGAATCAATCTATCTGATGACCTCGCATCGGGGGAGGCGAACGATCCACCTGTCCTAGTCATTCGTCCTCGATGACTAGCGACCTTCTATCATCTCTTCGTACTACTCGTACTGCAATAGCTCCAACATCTGGGGCAATATCTCGTCGTTCGCAGCAATAACTGGCTCACTCGTCTGCATGCTGAACCGTGCCTCAATCATCAGGAGTAAGCAACACACCAACGGTCATCAAAATGTGGCTGGCCTCCATCATCGGCTCAATTCTCTAGTGTCGATCAGCACCTCCGAGTAACCTCATAAAGGCGATCCGCCAAACGCTCGTGGCGCGGAAACACAGTAAGAAGACACATCTCTGCAATCGTGTGTCGCCGGAATTTCGCCCTGGTCAGTTCTCGTTCGTGACGAGCGTGTGCTGACCGCAACTCTAGCCGTAGCTCTCCCTGCCCGTAACCGTAGAAGCAAAACCAAACTGGTACCGATGAGGCTAGATCACGAAGGAATATAATACTGAACAAGGAAATGTACATCCTAAGGCTTCATAAGAGGAGTGGCGTGTCGTAAATATGCCGCGGAACATACCAACGGTACGTCACTCTACTTTAGTCACCTATTCCATCAACCAAGGGAAATCCTACGCTCCGAAGGTTAAAACCTAACGCTCTGATACCAACTTTGTTACGTCTCGAAAGTACGGAATAAGACCGGCACTTAAACTACGAACGTCTCGAGGCGTACGTAATCTAAGTAAGCCGAAAACCCAGAAATCCAAACCAAGAAAAGTAATAGAGTGAAGGAAAACCAGTTTAAAATAAACAGTTTCAATAGCATAAGCCGAATTATGCGGTTTTTAAAACATCAAAAATTTACTGAAAATTTCGGCAGAGTCTCCTTTGTAAATACTGGCCCCCAAATGGGATACAACATGAATAGTATACGAAATCAATAAAAAGGCATCCCCAAGCGGGGGCTAGCTCTTCGTCAATCGACGGTCACAACCACACAACCAATATAATATACAACGCCAAGGGCGAGGATCAAAATTCAAAAGGAAACTCAAAACCACAAGAAAACCACAGAAATACAACGCGCGGTTCTAAGGTCGAAAGAATAAACATCACTGGTCTCTATCTCAAATAAATACATGTTTGGTTGATTGAACTTCTAGATACAACTGAATAATAGTATACAAGATGTAATGATGGGTACGATACAAATAACCCACCTACTAGCAAGTCACCCGGAAATGGAAATAGAGCCAGCAAAACCGTAAAGAAACCTGTACGGCAAAACCTGCAAGAAACTGGGGCACAACGGGGGTGAGTTGCCAACTCGTGAATAGAAAAACATCTACGAATAGAAATCGCATGTATGACGCAATCCTAGGTCATACGATCAATATACATCCTCAAATAAATAACCAGCAGCCTATAACAAGGCTAGGGTAAATATCTAACCCGAGTGTAATCTCATGTACCCGTGTCAGTGCCTAAGGGTAGCAATATATCATATGAATGAGGTATGAATGCATGAAAACAGAATACATGTAAATGAAGAACTGTTTCCATAATTTAGTGAGATTTCCTTTGTATTTTTAAAATGAGGTATCATAATGAAATCAGTATAAAACAGTGCCTAGCATCCGCACAAAACAAGTGTCCAATATCTCGATATCTCTGTATCACAGTCTCTGTACCTCAATATCTTGAAATCTCAATGTCTCAATCACAATATCTAGGGCGCCGTCAGTCCAGACCGGCCCCTACCATCCATCTCAAGACCACGACGGTATCCTCCGGATATCCGACGCATCGGGTAAAATCACCGGTAGGTAGTGCTCCCCTGCCAGGCTCACATCGTCATCATCACGCGCTTCTTGCCCCGGGGTACCTTACCGGGCCCACCATGTACCCGAAACGGTTCCTCCACTCCTCGAATCGGGTCTCGAAATCCATCAGCAAACTCATGGTGGACGACTCATACATCATGGGAAAACCGCACTTTTTATTTTAAAAGAGAGAAAAGGTTTATTTATGTTTTTGCGGTTTTCCTCCAAATCCAGAAAATCTTATGGAAATCCAAATCCAAACCTCAATAACACGTAAAATAGTGAATATATGCATGAGAATCCATGAATGCGGCATAACAATGAATAACAGTATGCATGAAGTAGCAGGTAATAACTACAATGTCTAAACTAACATATAAGGCAAGTACGCTATGTCAAGCAATAATATTTTCTAAGGTGTACGTGACATGGCAATTACCGATGAAGATGTGTGTGAGCCGGCAAGTAAGTGTACGTGGTACATACGCATCATCGGTAATGGTGCTGGTGTCCTAACAGCATGGTATCAATAATGGAGTATGAAACATAATATAAGCATGCGATGCGAAGCGAACCACAATAATGAGCGGAAGCTGAATACTAGACGCAACTATAACTAATCTGCACTAATCTAATATAAGTCCTACAAATGGTGCCTTTTGAAATAACACGAATCATGGGGTTTTGAAAGAAGAGGCTACGGTGTTTTTATGAAAAGATACGTCTTTTGAAATATCCGTAGGATCCCTTTGGCTGTCTTTTAAAATACCCACGATTCGTTAGTTTTTGAAATAGGTAAGAATCGAATCTAATCTAACAACTAAACTAAACTAAAGGGCTAAGCTAACAGGCTGGACTACAGGTAAGGAAACCGCCTAATATCTGAGTCGATACATATACATACCTGTATATATATTAGTTGGTGATCCCGCCTCAATAGTATCATATCCGATACCATATCTATAATCAGACATCCCAAGTCAAGAGTGCGGATCAATCATCAAGATACAGCTCGTACGTAAATCCGTCGTACGGCATCCCCAATTCTGGGTACGGGTCAATATCACATTCATCATACTATTCATCTAGTATCCTCTTTATCAAATATCATGATCGGGGTACTGATCTACGTCTAGTACAATACTGATACCGCCTAAGTATGCATGCACGTGTGTGAAACCCTACGTCAAGGACCCGCTACAACGTCATGTCGTATCTCAAATACGAACCCTGTTATATCACCGATCTCACGGCCTCAAATCAAATCTCATCGACTCGTCTCAAACCCAAGTATCATCCTCAAATCCGTATGTGAACACATAGTCCCATACCCATGTGAACACATAACTATATATATATTACCGTAAACACAAATGGAAGATGAATGTATGCAAGTATGGGTGTGTGTGTGCATGTATGGTGCGACCACTACTCTAGGGTTTCGCGATACTAAACCATCCATAATTATCATCAATAACTCAAACAATATATAATCAATAAATGTGTGTATACGTATTCGTATATATCACCACGAACTGCGGGGGTGCTATACGCCATCCACCCGACTTCTCCCCGTAGATATAAATCTACTCACCTGGTCCTCGCTAGCCGGTGCCGACGTCGCCACGCGCTTCCTTGTCGTCTCGAAGTCCACATGGGGTACCTACATATCATAACGCATCGTGTTGTATTACAATCCGACTCATGACCAAAACGATACGTGAATCCCACATAGGTCAAAACCTATGGTTGCTCTCTCTCAAATCAACCCAAAACCCTCGACAACGGCGTACAAATTCCGAGTGATCGAGAAAAACTCAACGTATAAATCGTCCCAAAACTCACTAATTATAATATAAAACAGGGTTTAAATCATCAAAACATTAAAATAAATCAAATTGATTTATTTCCGAAAACCTAGAAAGCACTAAATTTTCGTTTTAATTCGAAACTTGATATTTTAACAAATCTAATGACCCTAATATCCACTAAATATCATAACTAAGTCATATAAACCATTAATAGATTTTATCCTCATCAATTTTCATTGAATCCAAAATTCTAGTTTGCAAATTATCCAATTTTAACATTTTAAAAGCAACAATTTGTAAACTAGCAATTAGATTAGTTTTAGCATTCCATTAACATGTTGATCTCCTCATTAAAACCATAATAAATTTATAAAAACCCTAACTAGATTTTAAATTTCACATTTTCAATAATTTCTAAAAACCTAGTTTACAAAAAAAAAAGCTTAATTTGGACATTTTACATCTAACAATTTACATATTGGCAATTAGATTAGGTTTTGCATGTCTTAAGATCTTCACTACTCCACACAACCATAATCCAAATACTCTAAATCCTAACTTTAGATTAACCCTTCACTTGAAAACCAAACTTTAAAATTAAATCATATTTAAACTTCTAGTTAGCTAGATTGAAGTAATTAGACAACATTTTGACTAAAGGGTTACGATTATACCTCACAATTTCAAGAGATCCAACATGAATCTAGCCTCCCAAACTTGCTTCTTTTCACCAATATCCATACAAGTATAGCCAAGGAAAGATGGGTAAGGGTTGGATTTTGAAATTAGTGAGGTTTTATTTGATTTTTCATGGAATTTTTGTGAACTTTGGAGAAGAAATGAGATAGGGAAATGAGAGAAGGGGGGGCGGCTGAATTCTGCACCAGTGAGGAGGTGAGAGAGAGTGTGGTGTTGGGTGTGGGTGAGAGAAAAGTCCAAGCAAGGAACCATACATCAAGTATAAAGACCCATGCTTATGTTTAACACCAATTTCTTTTCTTTTGTTGCTTTATTGTGTGAAATGGGAGGCCCATGAATGTTGGGCTGATCAAGGAGGGGCCGGCCAAGCATGTTGGGGAAATGGGTGTGGATTTTGTTTAGGTGAGAAAAAGAGATAAGTGTAGTAACACACTTCCATTACACTAATTTCACCGAAAAAGCCTTTTTCTTCAATAATTTCTAAACCGTTTTGGCAAATGATTTCATTCCAAAAACCACATGATAAAATTTTATTTAATGTTTTATGATGCACAAAATTTATTTCAACTCATTCCAATTTGTAATTTTTCCTAATTAAATGTATTAGTGACAGCTTAAAATAATAATAAAATAATATTTTTTTCAGAAAATTTGAAATTTCACCAGCGGCTCAATAAACACCAAATAATAGCAATTATATAGCTAGAATATGTATATTTAATTTTTATAATAAGATATTTGTATTTTGACTTTTTACAGAAAACTCCCTTATTTTACCGATTTTTCGAAATTTTCAAAACGTTACAATCTTCCCCCCTTAAAGAAATTCGGTCCCCGAATTTAAATTCAAACTCCTCCAAATACTAAAACATCTAAGAAAAACCATCAAGTCGTCGGGGCTCCGAAATTGTAACTATATAAAACAAATCGTAGCGCAGCGCATGCGCTTGAAAAATGAGCATATAACTCAAATCAAAACTCCGTCAAGCATCCCGCAATCATCGGAGTCATGGAGAAGTCATCAATGCTAAATCCAAATCAAAACCAATATGATATAACTCGAAACTATACATGTAAATATCGAATCTATATCTGTAAGTATCTGAAGGAAATGCATGCCAAATCTCTTTAAGTCGCTGTGTAACGCGTATAACACTGCACAGTGGCGGACGTCTATCATAAGAAAATAACTATATACATATATACCTTTGTTTGAAATGTACGTTCCGCCATTTTGGAAACAATTTAGAAGGGTCTCCTTGTTTTAAACATTTCGTGTCATATCAGACACGTAGGTAAATACTGAGGCTATAGCTCGCTTTCTGGAAATCTCTTCAATAACTATCAATGCATGCAAAAATATATTCAGGTACTGTCCTCTGACTAGTCCTGCTCAGTACGAAAACACATAGCAATATCATAAAAACGTACTGCTCTAAAAGAAAAAAAATCAATCGCAAAATACGCGTATGAATACTACGTGCGTCTGGTGCGCACGGAAATCAAAATCCATATACGTGCCATACAAGTGCACAGAAACAAGATCTAAGTGCATCGGGTGTGCACAAAGCATCCGTCGTAGGCAACGTGTGTGCCTGACAGAAAAATCAGGTGCATCTGACATGCACGAAAATCTCGAATTAGTGCATCTGGTGTGCACTAAATCGCATCTCGTAACAGGCGCCCAACAGGCGCTAAAAATCCAATCCGGTGCATAAAATGCACAAAACAAATGTCGAGCATCACCCTCGAAATCGAAATCCAGTGTATCCAAGAGCATAAAATACATGTCACTGCACTGCCAGCATATATAAACTATACAGAGTGCAGGAACGAAATCGCGTGCGTGCATACGCACAAAATCAACTCAACTGTTTAAAACCGTAAAATCACAAACGTGTGAAACCAAAGCACGAAAACGATATCAAGTGCAACGACTGTGCGAAAATCGTAAATCCTCAATCATCAAAATCAAATCATGCGAATAAATCACCCAAAACATCAAAATTAATAATGGCGGAATAGTACCGCTCAAGCACATACTCCAAGAATCTCTGGCCAACTGTCGTGGTCACTCATAGCATGTCTCATCGACGAACCTGAATTCCGGCCTGCTGGTGTGCGTAACATGACCCCTCCTGGGTCCAAGTCTTCTCGTAATTCATCCCAGAAAGGTCCTGTCGAGGTCTCTCCCAAATCTCGTCTCTGCCGATCTGTCCGAAAGTCATCGTCCCTTACTAGATCTATTCTCGTTCCTGAACGGCTACATACTCACCGCGACTCCTTCTGGAAGGTAAATCCAAGTACCATGCCTCGGCATGCGCATCGCATCTCTGATGTCGGCGGAGTGGAACGTCATCTTATCTGGATCTTGTACGGACCTCTTTACTCCACTTTTCTCTAATATCGACTGCTTCAGACTCGTCTCGTCGTGGCTGCATGGACTGAGCTCCAACGACTATCCTCGTATCTGGAGTCTCCCAAGAATGCATCTCACCACCTAGCATCCGAATGAAGTCGAACCATTCGATCGATTCGTCAAAACATCATAATCCCCCAAGAGCTCAACATCTTGGGCACAGTTTAATAGTATCGAACACATACCACAGCATCGGTGGTCCAGCCGTAGAAGGGCAAACCCAAGCCTTACTAATGGCGCCGTAGAACTGCCGCAAACCCGAAGGTTCAAAGGCTTTCACACGGTCATTAAGTCGAGTTAGGTTTTCATTCTTCTAGAGGGACAATAGAATTACCTGCATGTCTTTCCGACTACTTTAAACTTGGAATAATAGGTTTCTGACATTCGATCGTCTCTGTCGACCCCCAACGTCTCCGCGTGAAGTCGTCTCTAGCTGGAATCAATCTATCTGATGACCTCGCATCGGGGGAGGCGAACGATCCACCTGTCCTAGTCATTCGTCCTCGATGACTAGCGACCTTCTATCATCTCTTCGTACTACTCGTACTGCAATAGCTCCAACATCTGGGGCAATATCTCGTCGTTCGCAGCAATAACTGGCTCACTCGTCTGCATGCTGAACCGTGCCTCAATCATCAGGAGTAAGCAACACACCAACGGTCATCAAAATCTGGCTGGCCTCCATCATCGGCTCAATTCTCTAGTGTCAATCAGCACCTCCGAGTAACCTCATAAAGGCGATCCGCCAAACGCTCGCGGCGCGGAAACACAGTAAGAAGACACATCTCTGCAATCGTGTGTCGCCGGAATTTCGCCCTGGTCAGTCCTCGTTCGTGACGAGCGTGTGCTGACCGCAACTCTAGCCGTAGCTCTCCCTGCCCGTAACCGTAGAAGCAAAACCAAACTGGTACCGATGAGGCTAGATCAGGAAGGAATATAATACTGAACAAGGAAATGTACATCCTAAGGCTTCATAAGTGGAGTGGCGTGTCGTAAATATGCCGCGGAACATACCAACGGTACGTCACTCTACTTTAGTCACCTATTCCATCAACCAAGGGAAATCCTACGCTCCGAAGGTTAAAACCTAACGCTCTGATACCAACTTTGTCACGTCCCGAAAGTACGGAATATGACCGGCACTTAAACTACGAACGTCTCGAGGCGTACGTAATCTAAGTAAGCCGAAAACCCAGAAATCCAAACCAAGAAAAGTAATAGAGTGAAGGAAAACCAGTTTAAAACAAGCAGTTTCAATCGCATAAGCCGAATTATGCGGTTTTTAAAACATCAAAAATTTACTGAAAATTTCGGCAGAGTCTCCTTTGTAAATACTGGCCCCCAAATGGGATACAACATGAATAGTATACGAAATCAATAAAAAGGCATCCCCAAGCGGGAGCTAGCTCTTCGTCAATCGACGGTCACAACCACACAAGCAATATAATATACAACGCCAAGGGCGAGGATCAAAATTCAAAAGGAAACTCAAAACCATAAGAAAACCACAGAAATACAACCCGCGGCTCTAAGGTCGAAAGAATAAACATCACTGGTCTCTATCTCAAATAAATACATGTTTGGTTGATGGAACTTCTAGATACAACTGAATAATAGTATACAAGATGTAATGATGGGTACGATACAAATAACCCACCTACTAGCAAGTCACCCGGAAATGGAAATAGTGCCAGCAAAACCGTAAAGAAACCTGTACGACAAAACCTGCAAGAAACTGGGACACAACGGGGGTGAGTTGCCAACTCGTGAATAGAAAAACATCTACGAATAGAAATCGCATGTATGACGCAATCCTAGGTCATACGATCAATATACATCCTCAAATATAAATAACCAGCAGCCTATAACAAGGCTAGGGTAAATATCTAACCTGAGTGTAATCTCATGTACCCGTGTCAGTGCCTAAGGGTAGCAATATATCATATGAATGAGGTATGAATGCATGAAAACAGAATACATGTAAATGAAGAACTGTTTCCATAATTTAGTGAGATTTCCTTTGTATTTTTAAAATGAGGTATCATAATGAAATCAGTATAAAACAGTGCCTAGCATCGGCACAAAACAAGTGTCCAATATCTCGATATCTCTGTATCACAGTCTCTGTACCTCAATATCTTGAAATCTCAATGTCTCAATCACAATATCTAGGGCGCCGTCAGTCCAGACCGGCCCCTACCATCCATCTCAAGACCACGACCGTATCCTCCGGATATCCGACGCGTCGGGTAAAATCACCGGTAGGTAGTGCTACCCTGCCAGGCTCACATCGTCATCATCACGCGCTTCTTGCCCCGGGGTACCTTACCGGGCCCACCATGTACCCGAAACGGTTCCTCCACTCCTCGAATCGGGTCTCGAAATCCATCAACAAACTCATGGTGGACGACTCATACATCATGGGAAAACCGCACTTTTTATTTTAAAAGAGAGAAAAGGTTTATTTATGTTTTTGCGGTTTTCCTCCAAATCCAGAAAATCTTATGGAAATCCGAATCCAAACCTCAATAACACGTAAAATAGTGAATATACGCATGAGAATCCATGAATGCGGCATAACAATGAATAACAGTATGCATGAAGTAGCAGGTAATAACTACAATATCTAAACTAACATATAAGGCAAGTACGCTATGTCAAGCAATAATATTTTCTAAGGTGTACGTGACATGGCAATTACCGATGAAGATGTGTGTGAGCCGGCAAGTAAGTGTACGTGGTACATACGCATCATCGGTAATGGTGCTGGTGTCCTAACAGCATGGTATCAATAATGGAGTATGAAACATAATATAAGCATGCGATGCGAAGCGAACCACAATAATGAGCGGAAGCTGAATACTAGACGCAACTATAACTAATCTGCACTAATCTAATATAAGTCCTACAAATGGTGCCTTTTGAAATAACACGAATCATGGGGTTTTGAAAGAAGAGGCTACCGTGTTTTTATGAAAAGATACGTCTTTTGAAATATCCGTGATCCCTTTGGCTGTCTTTTAAAATACCCACTATTCGTTAGTTTTTGAAATAGGTAAGAATCGAATCTAATCTAACAACTAAACTAAACTAAAGGGCTAAGCTAACAGGCTGGACTACAGGTAAGGAAACCGCCTAACATCTGAGTCAATACATATACATACCTGTATATATATTAGTCGGTGATCCCGCCTCAATAGTATCATATCCGATACCATATCTATAATCAGACATCCCAAGTCAAGAGTGCGGATCAATCATCAAGATATAGCTCGTACGTAAATCCGTCGTACGACATCCCCAATTCTGGGTACGGGTCAATATCACATTCATCATACTATTCATCTAGTATCCTCTTTATCAAATATCATGATCGGGGTACTGATCTACGTCTAGTACAATACTGATACCGCCTAAGTATGCATGCACGTGTGTGAAACCCTACGTCAAGGACCCGCTACAACGTCATGTCGTATCTCAAATACGAACCCTGTTATATCACCGATCTCACGGCCTCAAATCAAATCTCATCGACTCGTCTCAAACCCAAGTATCATCCTCAAATCTGTATGTGAACACATAGTCCCATACCCATGTGAACACATAACTATATATATATTACCGTAAACACAAATGGAAGATGAATGTATGCAAGTATGGGTGGGTGTGTGCATGTATGGTGCGACCACTACTCTAGGGTTTCGCGATACTAAACCATCCATAATTATCATCAATAACTCAAACAATATATAATCAATAAATGTGTGTATACGTATTCGTATACATCACCACGAACTGCGGGGGTGCTATACGCCATCCACCCGACTTCTCCCCGTAGATATAAATCTACTCACCTGGTCCTCGCTAGCCGGTGCCGACGTCGCCACGCGCTTCCTTGTCGTCTCGAAGTCCACATGGGGTACCTACATATCATAACGCATCGTGTTGTATTACAATCCGACTCATGACCAAAACGACACGTGAATCCCACATAGGTCAAAACCTATGGTTGCTCTCTCTCAAATCAACCCAAAACCCTCGACAACGGCGTGCAAATGCCGAGTGATCGAGAAAAACTCAACGTATAAATCGTAGTTCCCAAAACTCACTAATTATAATATAAAACAGGGTTTAAATCATCAAAACATTAAAATAAATCAAATTGATTTATTTCCGAAAACCTTGAAAGCACTAAATTTTCGTTTTAATTCGAAACTTGATATTTTAACAAATCTAATGACCCTAATATCCACTAAATATCATAACTAAGTCATATAAACCATTAATAGATTTTATCCTCATCAATTTTCATTGAATCCAAAATTCTAGTTTGCAAATTATCCAATTTTAACATTTTAAAAGCAACAATTTGTAAACTAGCAATTAGATTAGTTTTAGCATTCCATTAACATGTTGATCTCCTCATTAAAACCATAATAAATTTATAAAAACCCTAACTAGATTTTAAATTTCACATTTTCAATAATTTCTAAAAACCTAGTTTACAAAAAAAAAAGCTTAATTTGGACATTTTACATCTAACAATTTACATATTGGCAATTAGATTAGGTTTTGCATGTCTTAAGATCTTCACTACTCCACACAACCATAATCCAAATACTCTAAATCCTAACTTTAGATTAACCCTTCACTTGAAAACCAAACTTTAAAATTAAACCATATTTAAACTTCTAGTTAGCTAGATTGAAGTAATTAGACAACATTTTGACTAAAGGGTTAAGATTATACCTCACAATTTCAAGAGATCCAACATGAATCTAGCCTCCCAAACTTGCTTCTTTTCACCAATATCCATACAAGTATAGCCAAGGAAAAATGGGTAAGGGTTGGATTTTGAAATTAGTGAGGTTTTATTTGATTTTTCATGGAATTTTTGTGAACTTTGGAGAAGAAATGAGATAGGGAAATGAGAGAAGGGGGGGGGGGGATGCTGAATTCTGCAGCAGTGAGGAGGTGAGAGAGAGTGTGGTGTTGGGTGTGGGTGAGAGAAAAGTCCAAGCAAGGAACCATACATCAAGTATAAAGACCCATGCTTATGTTTAACACCAATTTCTTTTCTTTTGTTGCTTTATTGTGTGAAATGGGAGGCCCATGAATGTTGGGCTGATCAAGGGGGGGCCGGCCAAGCATGTTGGGGAAATGGGTGTGGATTTTGTTTAGGTGAGAAAAAGAGATAAGTGTAGTAACCCACTTCCATTACATTAATTTCACCGAAAAAAGCCTTTTTCTTCAATAATTTCTAAATCATTTTGGCAAATGATTTCGTTCCAAAAACCACATGATAAAATTTTATTTAATGTTTTATGATGCACAAAATTTATTTCAACTCATTCCAATTTGTAATTTTTCCTAATTAAATGTATTAGTGACGGCTTAAAATAATAATAAAATAATATTTTTTTCAGAAAATTTGAAATTTCACCAGCGGCTCAATAAACACCAAATAATAGCAATTACATAGCTAGAATATGTATATTTAATTTTTATAATAAGATATTTGTATTTTGACTTTTTACAGAAAACTCTCTTATTTTACCGATTTTTCGAAATTTTCAAAACGTTACATTAAGGACCCCACAGTCCATGACAGTTTAGAGACATCATAGTCTGTAAAGTTTAAGGACATCGTAGTCCATGAGTTTAAGGACCCCATAGTCCGTGGAATGTCTGGTTGTCGGGACCCATCACCTTTCCGAAGACGTTAAAGGATTACAACGACAAATATCAGAGAAGTGAAGAGATGTACCCTTGAACCAATATTGATTTGGGGATCTGTAGTTGGATTGATTTAAGGATCATTAATCTCGTTTGAGATTAAGATCAACTTAAATGTTTGTTAAGGATACGCCATTCTAATTTTTAGACTAAGATCTACTTAACAGGATTAGATTCAACAAAAGAGTATTAGGGTTCTATTGTTTAGTTTAGGGACATTGCGGTCCAAGTTCAGATCCAAACATGGGTTTGGAAATGCACCAGATAGTTATTGGTCATTGGGACCCATCACCTCTCTGAAGACGTTGAAGAATTATAACGACATGTATCAGAGGTGTGAAGAGATGTACCCTCGAACCAAAATTGATTGAAAGGCTCTGGGAATTACTTTGAATGTCAAGAGTATAGTTGGAGTTCAGTTTCAGGGGATCTTGCCTCTGGAAAACTTAGCTAATTTAGGCTAAGATTGGCTTGAATATAGTGTTAAACACTAGAGTACATTCAGCGCTCACGTGCTCCCACGTGATGCGCTTAAAATAGTGTTAAACACTAAGGATAAAACACACAAAATAGTGTTAAACACTAAAAAAAGAAGCGCTCACGTGGGGTCACGTGGGCGCTTGAGTGTTGGGCCAAAATTGCTTCATTTTATTCTCAGAATATGCAGGTAAGTGTCAAACAGTTAATCTTTATGGCCATCATGTGTGGGCACGTGAGGAGTACCCATGCATTGTATATTAAAAGGATTTGTTAGGGGACACGTGAGGGCGCCCATACGTTGGATATTAATCCTTCAGTTTTTTCCTATCTTCTCTTTTTTTAAAGAGGTGTTTTGTCAAGGGTCACGTGGGGACACGTGAGGCACCCAAAATCGATTCTGCCCTTTTTATTTTGAGGAGTCTGTTCAAGGGTCACATGGGAGCATATGACCTAATCTTATTCGTTCTCTTGTGGTCATTGGAGGGGAGGGTCACGTGTTGCCACGTGATCATGTTGGATACTTGATCCTTTTACATGCATGGAGAGATAAATCCCTTGTATAAGAATTAAATTCTCTTATAGGGTTAAACCTTGATTTTATTTAGAGGAATTAAATTCCTATATGTTTAAAAGAATTAAGTTCTTTAAACCCAATTCTCCTTCTAAACTTTAAATCTGCATGGCAGAATCTCCCCGATGAGAATTAAATTCTCAACTTATGGGGAGATATGTTTCTGCAGATCTATTACTATGAAAAAGAACTAAGTTCTTGTATTAAGGGTTAAACCCTATTTTTGTTGGAGGAATTAAATTCTTATATGTTTTGTGAGAGAATAGAATTCTCTGAACTTAGGTCCCCCCTCAGGTTTTAGATCTGCATGACAGAATCTCCTCGTTGAGAATTAAATTCTCAACTTATGGGAAGATCTCTTTCTGCAGATCTTCAACCATAAGAAGAATTAAGTTCTTATTTAGAGGAGTTAAACTCTTAATTTGAGAATTAAATTCTCCTTGTTTTGTGGGAGCTTATAGAATGATCTCTTTCCCTCCTTTACGTAGGGTTTCTTTCTTTTCTGAAGAGATCTTCTTTTCTCTCTGGAGAATTAAATTCTTTTTTTTTGTATTCTTTCTCTGTTGTTCTCTTTTTTTCTTCTTCTTTTCTTGGCTCCTATTTATAGGAGAAAGAAAAGATTCAGTTTGTTCAGCCAATCTCTCATTGAGAGATTTTGATTGATTTTGTAACCAACATGATCTTTTAGATTACTCGGTGAATTTTATTCACCATTGGATTTTTAATCCAAAAGATATTTTATTTGTTGTTCCCGGCAGATTTTAGGAAAATATTTTCTTATGTAGAATCTTTCTGTAAGTCTACGGTAGCGCCCCGGCCGTCTTTCAGACGCCAAAATGCGGAACAAAAACTTTTATACAACTGGTGCTATCGTATACTATATCCTAGGATCTGCCATTAATGCTAAACTAACATACTGTAAAGTGAGTAGAAATGTTATACCGAACGATCCGGGTCCTTCGGTCTTCAACCATCATCCCACGTTTTGTTGCAGCTGATCCGAACTCGCTTGATCTCCGGTCTCGTTGTCCAGGTGGCACCACGTCGACGGATCTTTAAACGGGCTCCCGACTCTGAACCGAGGCAACTCGATCATCAAGTTTGCTAAAAGAGATGACCAAGATTGATGTAGATAATGAGTAGAACACTTTGTCTTGTTACGTCCAAAGCTATGGACGAACGGTTAATGAAGTTGCCTTTTGGATCGGGCGAAAATGAGAAACGAGCAATCTT
The DNA here is from genome assembly GCA_030015575.1 of Agapanthus africanus. Taxonomy (NCBI): domain Eukaryota; kingdom Viridiplantae; phylum Streptophyta; class Magnoliopsida; order Asparagales; family Amaryllidaceae; genus Agapanthus; species Agapanthus africanus. The sequence goes on along the minus strand of JASDDO010000019.1, from coordinate 769,018,647 downwards.
AATTTTAATGAAGCAAAACCCTAATCATTTTCCAAATGAATAACCATTTTTTTCACTAGAATGGGCCGGCCATATCAATAGAAGGAGGGAGGTGAGTGTAGGAGAGAGGAGGAGGTGACCATAAGGAAATGATACTTATCATAACACAACATCAAAGAATGAATCACTAAAATCATTTAATGCAAAATGGTGATTCATAATAACACATCACCATTTCATTAAATGAACAATTAATGCTAATGAATGATACATGAACCTAGTCACCATAATCTAGAACCTTCTAGAACCATGACTCACCCAATGAAAAAGATAAATCCATCTTTAACCGAATGTTAAAGACGGATGATAGAAAACTGAAAACTGACAACTTCCAAAAGCGATCCCGAAACGAATTTCAGGATAACCCCGTAATAGTATAAATATACCCGCATTTGTATTACGACCGAATACAAATGCAACTGAGACAAAGATATTATATCTACACAGTATAATACTCGGATCCGGCTTAAACCAAAGCCCACCAGTATTATCCGCCCGAAATATAACACGTACGTAAACGCACGTGCATTTTCCGAACCTTGCCATAAAATCATACGGCCTCTACAACGTTTTGCCCGAACTTGGGAAACTGTCTGTGGGGGACTCTAATGACTCATCAATACACTGGCACTGGGTATAACCACTAGCACGTCAGAGGTACTAGCTGTACGTAATGGTTGCCTATGTATTGATTGGAAGGGAAACTGACGAGCGAACTCATCCAGAAACCCTACTGAGTCTGACAGTGACAATATCCGTACAGTCCGGTCCATTCGTCTATGAGTATCGCATATAGGGCCTAGGGGCTGGTAAACGTCAGACCCCCAATAGCTCTATAAGTCGTGTCAAAGAGAGAAGCCCAGAACACCCTGAGATACTACTGGAATACCTACCAGTAAATATCGATTACCCTAGCTAGGGATTTCGTATAATGGCTCTCCTAAACACAGCGCGATCTCACCCCCAATATCGGGAGAGACGAATCCCCGATGATCTGCTCACTGCCTCCATGTGGCTCGGGACTGTACCCAAAAAATACCTGTTTGCACAACTCCTTTGACCCGTGGTAGGGTATAAATTAAAGTACAGTGGGAACTTACACGAGACAAATGACGATCTCAGGTCGATGAACTAATCTGTACACATGTCACCAGGAAACTGCTATCTGACGCTATGTATAATACCATCTTAGCATGTTCCCGGCGATTCCAGTCCGGTGTACTCATAACTCGATGAGCACCTGTATACATCTTAGGTGATCAAACTGACACCAATGGCTTATGAGACCGGCCACCGCCCCTCGTAGGGGTCTCGACTGTATACACTAGTCTACACTGGAGTATCGATGCCCTGTCTCGAAACTCCCACGACTAGGGACACTTTAAGGATGTGCTTATAGACCTCAACTCTCACGTATATGATCGCCATCATACTGCTGGCAGTCAAGCAAGAATTCTATGGGCTTTATCAACATGCAATAGTGAACTAAAGCATGTATACACGGATAAAGACAAACAGATAGCATACTATCGTCTCGAGTAAGACAATCATATTGGTATAGGTCCTCCCTCAATCATTGCAATCATGTACCTGCGATCCAATAATTGACTTAGAGGGCACCATATCCAACAATCTCCCACTTGCACTTAAGGCTATTATTGCGATATTGCATACTCATAGCCTCAGTGAGTGGATCCGCCCTGATGTTTCTTTCTATGTCTCTCTCAATCTCAAGTTCGCGGAGAAAGCCATCTCCCGAATCGAGTAATAGGTGTCTTAGAATATGTCTGGATATCTGATGGGACCTAGTTCATAAATGAACTCCAAATCCAAACTTCTTAGACTGTATTGATAACTGAACCTAATCAGTATCGCGCACTATGCCTCCCACAGTATCCTCTTGGACCATCTGTCCATAATACTGTCCCTCGTCAGAGGGTAAACTATAACTCTGACAATCACTCTGTCATCCAGGTCACCTTGGAAGCCTGGAATGATAATCGTCTCCTCAAGGAGGCTGCCATTATCAAATCCATAGAACATCCATTCATGTTCTAAAACTGCTTCTTAATGTTTCTTCAGGATTGTATTAATATAAACTTATCGCATCAAGTGCATAAACAACATCTGGTGTGGTACTTGACATTTCACGATTTACTCAATTGCCTAAGCAAGTGATCTGCCAATCATGCACATCCCTCTCTTTTCAGTCTTATAAGACACCTTTAGAGAGGGTGACTCTATCATCTGCAGGTACACCACCATGCTAGGAGTCATTTATTCTAAAATACTATTAGAATACTGTCAAAGTACCCAGATTGGGAAACTACCCAATTCTAGATCTAATCAGAATGTTTGATATTATATCCATATCTTTTGTGGAGAAACAACTGTGTGACGACCATAGTACAACCGATCGTAGTATAGGAATTTTACTTCCTACTCTGTGTATGTCATCCAAATACCAGGACATCACACCCTACTACCTTCTTAACAGATCCGTCCCCTATTCTGATGAAGTCAAAGCCATGACTGTTACATCAAAATTAGATGATCTAATCTCTTCTATATCTTCTAAAGCCTATAAATAGACATAAGCTACTTGTCCACTATACTTCCGCTCCTCCCACTGACCACAACAACCCTCTGGCAGAATAATATATACGTGTACTTCTAAAACTATTTTAGAACGACGCTATACATATCCTCCTGCCGGGTCTCATAGTCTGGAACAACAGTAGTGTCAAGTCTGGGTAAACTAGAACCTCCCTGTCACCGTCCTTGAGGCTACCGGAGTACCTCTCGGATGTCTGAGGTTACCCAACATGTCTGCGGAGTGGCTATTGGAATGTCAAACCTGATTGAATATATAGGTCCTATGAAATTTTCCGTAATCATTTGCAGTTCTGGAATCACTTCCAGTTCTACCATACTCCCAACACCGTTTTCTGAAAAAATCCATTTTAGTAAAACTGTGGCGAGTCAAGAACAATATCACTATTGATCTTCCAGATGGTAGAAAATCAACCTTCGTCAAAGCCAGGATCAACCCATAAACTGCCATTACAAAAACGTGTCTTGAGTTATCCAGAGTCTGGTTTTAAGCATAAGCTGGACAACTCCCCTTATCTTAACATCGTTAAGATATGAACCATTCTATATCCAATATAGAAACATTGGCACTTATTTAATTGGAACCAGATTCAAATCATGCAGCTGTCTCCAGTGCATATCAGCTTAATGGAGAAAGACTAATCAGCATTACTCAACTTAGGAATATATCCAATTATGAGTAACTCGAAAGAGAAACAAGTTTCTCAAAACCGTTACTATCAATTGAATACCAATCACAAGAATCTACATCTTCGATTTTTTTGAAGAATCCCGATACTTGCGACACCTGGTTCTCTACTTTATTCCTATACTCACAACTTCTCAAAAATTAGACATTGTATTTCTATGAAACACTTGTCCAAAAAACTAGAGAAGTCACAAGTAAATAGAACATAGTACGAGGACCAACCCCTTTGTCCTGATGGACACTGGACAACATACAATACTTTGTATAAGTCCGCTGAGTTTAATAACTCAAAACCTGTGCGTCGTAGGTTGAAAACTGTACCCAGGAGATTTCCTCAAATATCACCAATTACAACGAATTCCGATATAATGAAGATGATCACCTAATTCCCAATAACTTACTTCCACTCATCATCTGTAAAACCATACATATATGAAAATGAAACCTGGTAAATACATACCTGGAGTAAGTATCTAATCGGGAAAACAGTTTTCTTTTAATAATACACAGTGAAACTGAAACATTAAAATATTTCGTAGGGGTATCCCTGTATTCCTAGCAATGCCTCTTCCATAATCCAATTCATGATTTTAACCGTATATTTCATTGCCATCTCTCCAAATCCCTTTATTTGTCTTTATTCATTACCTTCTGTACACTATCGTTAGGCTAAGTGGTTTTCTTCCTTCCCTACCGTTCGGCACCAGCCAATGGTTTGGAAGAAGAATATCCAGTAAGCATAATAGGTGTACCCTCCTAAACCTAGGAGTACTCGCAACTTGAGAGAAGGTGATGATAAAAGATAACTGAATAAACCTTATTCCTATTTCTCCTGAACCAGAATCCATCCTCGAAAAATTATCCTTCGAGTTCGTATATAACCATACGATGGATTTATCCAATGGAATTGGATGTTCGTAGTGATACGGGTTGTTCTGGAGAAATAAAAGGTGAAGTAGGAGTGGCGATAAAATACGTGGTTTGGTCGTGAATGTTAGTAGTCGCAATTTACTTTGCCCTCTTTCTAATCCCTTTATTTTGTCTTTAGTTATTACCTTCTACACACCCTACTTAGGCTAATTGGTTTTCTTCATTCCCTACCTTTCGGCACCTGCTTATGATTTAGAAGAAGACTATCCAATAAGCGTAATAGGTGTACTCTCCTAAACTAAGGAGCCCTCACAACCTGAGAGAAGGTGATAATAAAAGACAACTGAATAAACCAATTCATTTTCTCCTGAACCTGGATCCATCCTCGAAGAAGTCCCTTCGAGTTCGTATATAACCATACGATGGATCTATCCAATGGAAGTGGATGTCCGTAATAATACGGGCTGTTCTGAGAAATACAAAGGTTAAAAGAAGGAGCGGTAATGACTTATGCAACTTTAGACAATCCAAAAACCAGTATTTTAAGAAGGTTCAGTCAACTTGGTCACTGAGTCATAGTCTTGGGTCGGTCAAAGGTCACTGCCAAAGAGAGAGAGAAAAGAAACACTCTGCGTGCACTCTAACCTAGATCAGAATGGTTAACTTTATCTAATCAGGAAACCTCCCACTGTAATCTCAAATTCTCCTCCAAACCTGAAAGAAGAATTAGTCGGGATCATCCGAAGAGTAAACTAACTCATCAGTGGGAATCGGGATCCAACTCTCATCGCATGATAACGTGACGGTATCCACTCACGTTATCACACTCCAGAAGGAATGCTCAAGTCTGGCAAGTTTCCTGTATGTTTGAAACTCCCGATGTAATTTTTATCCCATGCTCTTATGACCTTGACGTAGGCCAACAAATCATAAGCCACATGCCAAGTTCTACCCGTCGTTGTCCTGATTAATTTAGGTACATCGTACATGCCCTTGACATAGGCCAACAAGGCTGTACGTCTGTCCTAAACTAATGCATCTATCTATGCAACAAATGAATACCCAGCAGCTACCAAACACTATGCCTTGACGTAGGCCAACAAACATAGCTTGAATACTACTGACCATCCATAAGAAAAGACGGAGGATTACGGCTGGTTTTTGGCGAAAAACCTTTAACGTAATGAACTTGATCTCGTTGAAGGAACCTGATAGCTTTTTATAAAAAATATAGTGGCGAAAACCTTTTGCTAAAGAGGTCACTCCCGGTGAAGGGATCTCGGCTCTTTCCTCGTGGAATGAGGTGCAGGATATTTTAACTGAATACCGCGATGCAAAGCAACTTGTAATCGACTTTATTGAAGTTATTACCCTGACGTAAACTTCTGCCCAAGGGGTCACTCCCGGTGAAGGGATCTCGGCCCTTACCTCGTCGAATGAGGTGCAGGATATTCTAACTGAATACCGCTATGCATAACAAAAGGAAATGTCTTTGTAATAACTCTTTTTAAAATTTGTTCCAACAACATCAAATATAGGTTTGTTTTATCCTTGCATTGATAAGAATCAATGCAGTCCCATCAGTTAAACACACCAGAAAAGAACGAAAATATAATGTACGTATATGCCATCCGCATTCGCCACTGGGTCCCGTCATCACCCGTTAGGTTACTTAATTAATAACAGAGTGGGGACTGGACTAGCGCGGGTGTAAAACATATACAACATCTAATAGTATATATACCAATATACAGTAATCGATCTAGGCGTGATAATATGCAACATTACAGAAAAGTAATAAGCATCACAGAACAATACAGATAATCTGGGATCTCCGGGTTTCACAGAGCCGCTACTGAAACCCGACGTTCCCCTGGTCGTGTGGATAGCCTGTGCAATGAAACCTAAACCCCTACAGGTGCGGAAAGTTACCCGCCAAAACCTGAAGCGAGGCAGCCCCTTACAGATAAGTGAATAGACCACTCAGCACTTCACGGAATCTGGTAACTTGAGCACCCCTCCTTGGGTCAACCTGTACCCCCTACGAGTGCGGCGAATAGTCTTTCAATTCTAGAGTGAGGCCCCTCTTCCTCTCAAAACCATGAAATACGGACCCGTTGCCCTCCAAAACCCGGCTATCCGTGCACTCCGCCACGGGGTAATCCTAGTACAGAAAAGAAAATAAATACAACGGGTACATCGACCTCAGCCCGGTCGTGCCCTAAAAGAATATTATACAAACAAGCAGTGACGGCAGTCCACATGTTGGACGCTCGTCCCGCAATATCAAATGTACAAATAAATCCAAACAGCACTACCATTGCACACTGCTATCCACCACGATATATCCGCAACATCATAGCACAACACAGAACATCAACGCGAATATCACGTTCGCAAACCCGTCTAAAAGAACTATAGCAATTAGACGCGGTTTACCGCTCAAATGACATTACCGGTCGGAGATATAAAGTAAGTACTGTAAACTAACACGTTTAAATTTCGATCGATAAAATTTCCCGAAGTGGGCCCCACGTACATCTGCTGTACAGTAACAAAAACTGGGCCCAAAAGAACAGTTCCAGAAACCACAATTTCCCACGTAGAAGCTACAGAAGAAATATGGCCCACTGATTCACCAAGACGGCCGCGGCTCCGCGGCCAAAGCATGGGTTTGGCGGTGGATCCGCGGCCGTACGGTCGGATCAGTGGATCGAATTTCTTCTGTACTCTAATAAAAGCCTGCATGATTTTCTGGTATGGTCAAAATAATTTTTAGAACAGATTTAAAATTAACAGAAACTTTAACACATGAAATTGCGATTTTCGAAAATCCGTTCGATCGATATTTTAAACGCTTTAGCACAAGTTAGTAAAGCTTAATGGCGAGACTCTGATACCATTGTAAGTCTATGGTAGCGCCCCGGCCGTCTTTCAGACGCCAAAATGCGGAACAAAAACTTTTATACAACTGGCGCTATTGTATACTATATCCCAGGATCTGCCATTAACGCTAAACTAACATACTGCAAAGTGAGTAGAAATGTTATACCGAACGATCCGGGTCCTTCGGTCTTCAACCATCATCCCACGCTTTGTTGTAGCTGATCCGAACTCGCTTGATCGCCGGTCTCGTCGTCCAGGAGGCACCACATCGACGGATCTTTAAACGGGCTCCCGACTCTGAACCGAGACAACTCGATCATCAAGTTTGCTAAAAGAGATGACCAAGATTGATGTAGATAATGAGTAGAACATTTTGTCTCATTACGTCCAAAGCTATGGACGAACGGTTAATGAAGTTTCCTTTTGGATCGGGTGAAAATGAGAAATGAGCAATCTTAATTTTCATGAAGCAAAACCCTAATCTTTTTCCAAATGAATAACCATTTTTTTCACTAGAATGGGCCGGCCATATCTATAGGAGGGAGGTGAGTGTAGGAGAGAGGAGGAGGTGACCATAAGGAAATGATACTTATCATAACACAACATCAAAGAATGAATCACTAAAACCATTTAATGCAAAATGGTGATTCATAATAACACATCACCATTTCATTAAATGAACAATTAATGCTAATGAATGATACATAAACCTAGTCACCATAATCTAGAACCTTCTAAAACCATGACTCAGCCAATGAAAAAGATAAATCCGTCTTTAACCGAATGTTAAAGACGGGTGATAGAAAACTGGAAACTGGCAACTTCCAAAAGCGACCCCGAAACGAATTTCAGGATAACCCCGTAATAGTATAAATATACCCGCATTTGTATTACGACCGAATACAAATGCAACTGAGACAAAGATATTATATGTACACAGTATAATACTCGGATCCGGCTTAAACCAAAGCACACCAGTATTATCCTCCCGAAATATGACACGTACGTAAACGCACGTGCATTTTCCGAACCTTACCATAAAATCATACGACCTCTACAACGTTTCGCCCGAACTTGGGAAACTGTCTGTGGGGGACTCTAATGACTCATCAATACACTGGCACTGGGTATAACCACTAGCACGTCGGAGGTACTAGCTGTACGTAACGGTTGCCTATGTATTGATTGGAAGGGAAGCTGACGAGCGAACTCATCCAGAAACCCTACTGAGTCTGACAGTGACAATATCCGTACAGTCCGGTCCATTCGTCTATGAGTATCGAATATAGGGCCTAGGGGCTGGTAAACGTCAGACCCCCAATAGCTCTATAAGTCGTGTCAAAGAGAGAAGCCCAGAACACCCTGAGATACTACTGGAATACCTACCAGTAAATATCGATTACCCTGGCCAGGGATTTCGTGTAATGGCTCTCCTAAACACAGCGCGATCTCACCCCCAATACCGGGAAAGACGAATCCCCGATGATCTGCTCACTGCCTCCATGTGGCTCGGGACTGTACCCAAAAAATACCTGTTTGCACGACTCCTTTGACCCGTGGTAGGGTATAAATCAAAGTACAGTGGGAACTCACACGAGACAAATGACGATCTCAGGTCGATGAACTAACCTGTACACATGTCACCAGGGAACTGCTATATGACGCTATGTATAATACCATCTTAGCATGTTCCCAACGAGTCCAGTCCGGTGTACTCATAACTCGGTGAGCACCTGTATACATCTTAGGTGATCAAACTGACACCAATGGCTTGTGAGACCGGCCACCGCCCCTCGTCGGGGTCTCGACTGTATATACTAGTCTACACTGGAGTATCGATGCCCTATCTCGAAACTCCCATGACTAGGGACACTTTAAGGATGTGCTTATAGACCCCAGCTCTCACGTATATGATTGCCATCATATTGCTGGCAGTCAAGCAAGAATCCTATGGGCTTTATCAACATGCAATAGTGAACTAAAGCATGTATACACGGATAAAGACAAACCAGATAGCATACCATCATCTCGAGTAAGACAATCATGTCGGTATAGGTCCTCTCTCAATCATTGCAATCATGTACCTGCGATCCAATAATTGACTTAGAGGGCACCATATCCAACACTTTCTATAAACTGGTGATTTTTAATCACCATTGGATTTTTAATCCAACGATACTCCACTTTACAAAGTGCAATCTTTTTGTTTGGAAATATCTAGAGAAATATTTTTCCAATTAGGATTTTTGATTCCCTTTTAATTAGAATTTAATTCTATTAGTATAGAGGGCTCTAAATTTAAACGTGTTGGCACGTGACCCTACTGATTAAGCATTTCATTTAGAATTTAATTCAGTGTCTACAGGTTTTTCCTGTAAATGGTCACGTGTCTGCATATGAGACTTGGTCACGTGTGGGCACGTGACCCCATTAACACAACATTTCCAATTTGTTTATTTTATTCAGTGTCTACAGGCTTTGCCTATAAATGGTCATGTGTCTGCACGTGAGACCTAGTCACGTGTGAACACGTGATGTCTAGTCACATGTGGGCACGCGTTGCCCGGTCACGTGTGGGCACGTGATGCCTCATTTGAGGTTTTCTTTGCGGTTGTATCTGTATTTTATTTAATTACCATGAGGGAACAAATGCCCCCACAACGTTATTCTCACGTGTTTGTACGTGAGTGTAACGCTGTAACTTTTGTGGTCGTTGGATCTGTCTAGGGAACATGGAAGATGAACCGTTTCCTATCATGTCTTATAAATGCAAGGGTCTCTTCAGCAGCTCCTCCACTCCTTCATCTTCTTCCTTGTTCTTACCTTGAGAATTTAATTCTCTTCCTCAGAGCTTAGTTTTCTGTTCATTAAAACAAAATCCAGAGTTTAACTCTGTCAAAAAGGAATCTTTTTTCAGGTAAGGATCTTGAACGGCCGAGGAACTTTTTGTAGACATTTTCTTTGGATTTTAAATCCACACCAAGGGTTTTTCCCTTTAAATAAGAACTCATCTTTCTAAGCTCTAAGAATGCACGATCTTTACGTAGTAAACCCCCAATGTTAGGCGTTTTTCTCTGATCTGTAGGGTTCCTAGGCACCCTAGTGAGGTCTCACAAGTGATTAAACATGCACAAATCAAATTTTACGGGTGCCTACAAACCCTAATACGGATCGTTTACTAGATATCTAGGCGAAACAAGCATGTAAATGGAAATATAGCTAAAGGAAAGGGGCTACAACCTTTGTAGATCCATTCCACCACCTCCTAAGCTCCGTGATGAAGTCCCCTCGCTGTCCAAATCATATCTTGGGCTCTAGCGTCGGCTTCATCGGAGAAAAACGGGCTAGGTCATCGACGACGATGCCGAAGATGATCTACGTCGAGGCATCGCTAGATCATGCTCCAACTTCACCAAGTCAAGAAAACTTGTGAAGGAAACACCCTATACTACTTGGCAAGAGGTAGAGGATGAAGAAATAGGAAGTGGGTAGACTTTAGATTTGGATTTCACACACTTTTTCATCAATCACCATTGATGTAGCAAGCTTTCTTCTCATGGAGGAAGAAGAAGAAGATGAAGAAAAAGAATATGATAAGTATTTAAGTAAATGATAAATAAATCAATACTTATCATTTACTAACCCTTGGTTAGTTGTAGAGAATGGACCATGGTTAACTTGAATGGTTAGGGTTAAGGATGAGACAAGAATGGTAGACTAATTCAAAGCTTCAAGAATCTTCAACTAGCAAACAAAATTAGCAACCATTCTTTTCTCATCTTTTTCCAAAATAAATAAATAAATGAATAATAAAAAATAAAACCCTAATCATAATCTTAACCATGGTCTAATTCTTTACACTAACCCTAGCTTGCATGTATCATCAAACATGATACAATCATGTGCACAAAATATATCACATATGCAATGTGCACAAACCAAGTGAGTAAATCCATTTAAAGTGAACCAATACTAGTTAATGCAAAGTAATATATCAAATATATAATTATACATTAAATCATTAAATCAACACTTGATTCAATGATCCGGTCATGTCGCATATAACCGGCTAGTATCCAATGTATCGGCTTATCGAATCAATCCTTGATTCGATAACTAGGTTATATCGCATACAACCATTTGACACATTCATCGCGAGAATGAAATACGGTATCACATACACGCATTATTCTCGGTCCCGCACATATCTCATATGCGCTCCTATTTCGTTTCGCTTGAGCCAGGAAACCTCTGTGTAGGACTCTAAAGACTCGTCAATACGCCGGCAGCGGATGATGATCATATCAAACACCCACAAGCCGCAAGCGGTCTGCTAAACGTAACGGCCACCCGGGTATTGAGCGATCAGAAGATCGACGAGCAAGCCCGCTCACACTCCTGCGAATCCAACCAGTAACACTTACCGTACAGTCCGGTCTGTTCGTCTGATATGTCGCATATCTCGCCTAGGGGTGGTAAACGTCAGACCCCAATAGCTCGATAAGTCATGCCGACGTGAGGTCCATAACATTCGTGAAACTACTGATAACTCTTACTAGTATATCACTGCAACCCTGGCCAGGGATTTCCTGTTATGGCCAGTCGAGCATAGCACAACATCAACCCCCAATACCGGGAGAGACGAATCCCCTCCTATCGCTCATTGCCTCCATGTGAATCGGGACAGTACCCAAAAACCACCTGTTTGCACAACTCAGTAGAGCCGTGGTAGGGTGGAAATCAAAGCACAGTGGGAGACACACAAGACTCTATGACGATCTCGGGTCAACAGACTAAGCAGTACCAGTGTCACCAGAGAACTGCCATCTGACGTGAGGTATAATACCATCTGGGAGTTCTCGGCAAGTCCGTTCAGTGTACCCAGTCTCCACTGAGCACCCGCATACCATCTTCGATGTCAAACACCAATGGATATGGGATCATCCATCGCCCATCGCATGGGTCGAGAAGATATGCGCCAGTTTACTCTGGAATATCGATGCCCCGTCTCGATATTCCCACGACTAGGAACAATGAAGAATGTACTCATTGACTACCCAGGCCCCACTAGTATGATCTGCATCATAGTCCTGGAAGTCGAGTAAACATCCTAAGGGTTTTATCAACATGTAATCAGAGAGACAGAAAGTATACATGTTAAGATAAAGAGCAACCAGATAGCATACTATCATGTCGAGCAAGAAAGTCCTATCTATATATGTCCCAGCATCCACTACAATATACATCCAATGTACAGTAATGGCCTCTAGGGCATACATATAACTAACAATCTCCCACTTGCACTAGGGCCATCTGTAGCAGTGGTTGCAGTATCACATACTCAACCATCCTATAAAGTCTCTCTTTGGGAAAAGGCCTTCGTGAGTGGATCCGCCGTGTTCTCCTCTGAGTCTACTCTCCTAACCTCGATCACCCTGGAGATCAACTATCTCTATGATCAGGTGATGCTGCCTCAGAATATGTCTGGGTCACTGATGGGACCAGGGTTCCAGGGTCGAAGCCACGCTTCCATTGTCATACAATGGCAGGAACCTAGTTCATCTTATGAACCAATATACACCCAAACTTCCTCTTTGGTAGTATCTTTAATAGCGATGTTACCAGCCTTTATCGTCTAGTTTGCCACGGTATCGAGCTTGGAACTCTTCCAACATACCGTCCCTTTACTGAGGGTAAAGACAGTGCCTGTGACTGACATTCAGTCGTCTTTATCACCCTGGAACACTTCCAGTGATTCTCCCCAGGATCGATTGATACCATCTCACTACAACTAGTGAGTATCCTAACATTCAATTAGATCTATCTCATAGATCCAAAGCTTAGGATTTAGTAGGTATCACTTTGATCCTATATGGAAAATCTTTGTGATAAGCGGAGATTGATCGAGTGTAGCATAGGAAACTCCTTCCCTAACAAGAGTATGTCATCCATGTACTCTACGAGGATCGTCACCATACTCCCTACTACCTTTTTGTTTATACAAGGTTCATCTACCATTTTGATGATGTCAACTTCTTTGACTAATCCATCAAAACAGATGTTCTAACTCCGCGATGCCTGCTTCGTTATGTAAAGCAACTTGCACACGTTTCCGCTGCTCCCACTGTTTACGAAGACCTCTGGCTGTGTTCTTATAGACGTTCTCTTCTAAATCAGTATTTGGAAAAGCAGTCATGGCACCCAACCGCCAGATATCGTAGTCATGGTATGTAGCCGTGGTAAGTAGGATCTGGACAGACTTAAGCATAGCTACTGGAAAAAAGGTTTCATCATTATCCACGCCTGGTCGATGACGAAAACCTTTAACAAGTCTAGTTTTGAAAGTCTCAACTTTTCCATCTACACCAAGTAATCTTCTCAAGATATACTTGCTCTTGATGGGGATTTAACCCTTCAGATATAGCAGCTAAAGTCCATACTTTGCTGGTGTACATGGATTCCATCTCAGATCGCTAAGCATCCAGCCATTCTTACAGAGTCCCTACTCTCGATGGCCTGCTCGAATCTAGTTGGGTCATCATCTCATGATGCAATCCTTGCTCCCACTGTCATCGAGAAACCGAGGTATCTCTCAGGCAGGGGAGGAACCCTACCAGATCGGCGGAGAGGCTGAGGTTCGTCGGGAACTATTGAATCCTTTGGTTCTACCAAATTATCTGCAGTTTTGTACAGCTGGAACCTTTCCAGTTCTACAGAACTGATCTTGCCTCGATCTTGTCCGGATTTTGCTTTTGACATAGGCCGGACAATCCCAAATCTTAACTTACTTAAGAGATAGGCTCTTCCCATACCATATCTCATATGGAATGGTAGGCACTGATTTGATTCGAACCTAATTCAATAGGTATGCAGCTTCTCAAGCGCATAACACCCAAAAGGAAATAGGTAACTCAGTAATACTCATCATAGAGCACACGATATCTAATATTGTGTGATTGCTCCGCCCCGATACACCGTTGTGCTGTGGTGTATTCAGAGGAGTAATACTGAGAGAGAATCTCATTTTCCTTTAGAATAGTCCAAGGATTCCATGCTCAAGTATTCTCCTCCCTGATCTCATCATAGGACATAATACTTATACCCGGTTATTGGGTCTCTACTTCTAACTTATATTCTGTGAATACCTCAAAAGGTTCGGACTTATGTTTCAACAGGAACATATAACTGAATCTTGAGAGATTATCAGAGAATATAATGAAGTAAAAAGAACCAGTCCTGGCATGTGTAGACAGGAGACCTTACATACATCATCATGTATCAGTCCCAAGAGTTTACTAACTCTTTCTCTGTTTCCAGTAAACAGAGCTGGTGTCATTATATCTTTGTGACATGACTGGCAAGTTTCACAAGATGTAAATTCAAACTGATTTAAATATGCATCTAAATGTAACTTCAGCTAGTCGGGTCGCATTGATATGACCTAGTCTACAATACCTCAAGAAGAATTCGTTCATTTCTGAACTCTTCCTCTTGTGTGTGTTCTGTATACGAGGAACTGTAGTTTGATTTAGAACGTCAATGCTTTTAGATAACGTGCCTGAACCGATCAACTTTTGATATAGGAAATGTTCAAAACATTATCCATCAATACAAAATTATATCCTTTCTTTACTAATAAAGAGACTGATATGATTTTGTATATCAGGTTCGGTATCTAATAGCATTTGTTCAGAATCAATGTATTGGTAATACAGGGTGACAGTGACCAACAGACTTGGCTGCAACACTTTCCCCGTTTTCTGCCTCATGAAACTTATCACCCGTTCTCAGTTCTCTACATTTCTGTAGCCCTATGTAACATATTACATATCTGGGATCCTGATCTGGTATCACATACCCAGGACGTAAAGGATACTGAGAAACAGTTCTCTGTAATGAACACACCCGAAGATGATGCATCAGTATGCACTCTCTTCGTTTGGGCGGCACGGGAATTCTGGTAATCCCCTATTTCCTGCTCTGTCTTATAACAATTATAAGTTGGAGCGGGACCAACGTTCCCCAGCTCAGTATAACAAGCGGGTTTGGTCAATACATCTGTATTATTATCTTGATTAAGGCGTGATATGGTCGCTACCAGGAGAGAGAGAGAAGAAAACACTCTGCGTGTGCTCTTGCAAGATCAGATTGGTTATATATTTTATCTAATCAGGATGGCTCCCACTGCTTTTTATCAAATCTTCCTTCAATCCCTAAAAGGAAAGACTAGCCGGGATTAATTACACACTACAAGTTCGCCAATCTTTCAGCCAGGCCAGTGTCGGTACTTTGAGGGAGGTCCCCCGTGCTTTCGCACGAACCTAATTAATGTAAACCTCGTTTTCCCAGAGGCGTAACCCCGTTGACACCTTTCTAGACACCTACTTGATCGGCTAATTGTAAAGTGCAAAACTCTCCCAGGAGTAACAATTACTCACAGTGGGTATCGGGATCCAACTATCACATAGAAGGTATGCAATCTCATTGCAAGTTTCAACACTTGAAACTCCCGATAAAGGTTTTTACCCTTAGCACCTATGACCTTGGCTAAGGTCAAAAAATCATAGATACTAGTCAAGTTCTACCCGTCATTTCATGATTAATTAGACCCACCCACATGACCCTTGGCTAAGGTCAACAAAGCCACATGACTGTCCTAACTAATCGCATCATATGCTGTGTAGGAAGACATCACTTAGCTACCGTACACTGTGCCTTGACTATGGTCAACAAACACAGCACGAATACTAAGTACTCTACTTCTTAAAATGACGGAGGGTTGCGGCTGGTTTTTGTGAAAACCTTTAACGCTTTGAACTTGATCTCGTTGCGGAATCAAATGGTTTTTAAATGGAATGTTTTCGAGGCTTTTCTAGTTTTGCTAAAGGGGTCACTCCCGGTGAAGGGATCGTCGGCCCTTTCCTCGTCGAATGAGATGCGGGATATATCATATATATTACTGTGCAAAGCGGAAACTATAGAAGCGATCAAAGACAAACCGAGGGTTGTAGCATCTGCCAGTTATTGCTAAAGGAGTCACTCCCGATGAAGGGATCTCGGTCCTTTCCTCATCGAATAAGGTGCAGGATGTTCTATAATGAACACCGCGATGCAAAGCAAGAACTGTAGCTACCTGTTTTATTTTGAAATTCGATTCCACAACATCAATTAGGTTTATTTTCTTTCATTAATCTCATTAATGAATATCCCATCATTTAAGTCCACCTAACCATCACAGATAAATATAACGTACGCTTATGCCATCCGCATTCGCCTCGATGTCCCGTCTGCACCGTTAGGTTAGGTAACTAACGCCAGAGCGAGGCAGGGCTAGCGCGGGTGTAAAACATAAGCAACGTCTATATAATATATCATATATACTATATATAATACCTGTCACAGAACATCACATGATCATAGATAAATCACAGCAGAAGAAACATATGAAATATTGGATATACTAGGACGTCCGTGTTTTCAATACGAGCCAGTATAAAACACGGATTCCACGGTCGTGATGAATAGCCAATCCCACACCCCAAGACCCCTACGAGAGCGGCAAGCAACCCTACCAATTCTAGGGTTAGGAGACCCGGACTCGACTCCTCGAGTTGGTCTCCCACTGGACCCCAGAACCCGGTTACTTGTGCTCCCCTCCTTGGGTCTATCCTAGTGCAGAAAAGTAAATAATATACATCAACGGTGACATCTTCCGCAACCTGGAAGTGCCCCAATAAAAGAATATTACATACAAGTTTTTACATGAATGAAAATGAAAAACACTCATCTCACATAAAACCCCCCCCGGCTATTCAAACACGACGATCCAATATAACATATCCAGCAACATATAACATCTCATGTCATCAACGTAAGTAAATATGCGCATCCCAATTGTCGTTGACATATAGCAACGAAACCGGCGATATCACATATTACACTTACGGTCACAGAAAAGAAAGTGTAAAACTACAACAGTTGGAATCTACAACCACCTCAGACATCGCATGCCTGACCAAATGAATTCTTTGGACATCGCATGCTTAACAATTATAAACCCCGCATTTTAGTTTCATTATCGAAAACACTTTTCAATATCAAGTCGGGGAATTCAACAAGATTCCCGACATCCTGATCGAATGCTCGTCGCAAACTTCAGTAGGCGGCCGCACCCCCGACGCCGTCGACGAAGTGCACCAAGGCGGAACACCGCCACCGCGAGCACCCAAACGGATGCTTTCGGCTATGGGGTTCTCCTACAGTCACTTGGTCGGGGCTATGGAGTGAGGCTGTCTATTAAGTTTATCCGGCGAGTATCCGCGTACACTACGTGATTGCGACGGACTTTTGATCACATCAAAATTCCGTGGCAACCGATCAAGTGAGACTAAACTGCTATGTTTATAACATTCATTCAGTTATCTCATAACTACTTGTGAATTCCAATTATTGTATCACATTCCGGATAAATAGAAAATGTTAAACTTTCCGATCGAACAATCGAACACCCAAGTTTTCCCGAAACAGCTCAACACTTGAAATAAGTCTAACAGCATTCAGTTCGTGCCTCAGTAGCAACGGTCCGGCCGTAGAAGGGTCAAGCCAACGCCTCACATGTGGCACGCCGTACTGCCCCAAACCCGAAGGTTCAAAGGGCAGTTCAAGACGGTCACATAATCGAGTTAAGGTTTGTTGTCTTCTAGAGGGACCATCGCGTTACTTGCACTACTTAGAACGTCGTTAAACTACGGAAAAATCCAACACTTGGAAATTTCCCGACAGGGAAAAAGTTGGGTATTTATATCCGGTCGAACTTTTTAACATATTCTAAAATTTATCCGGAAAGCCACATAGACAAAATTTGATAATCCGATCGAACATTCGAATCCCCAAAACAACCCAGAAAATTCAACTCTTGAATAAAATTTAAAAAATACCCAGAGAACTCAGCACAGTTAATTAGGAATTATTGTGAAAATAGGAGTCAAAGAGTCAACAGTGTTGCCGCGGAACCGCCGCGCCACGTGGGCTTAGGCCGCGGTTCCGCGGCGTTATGACAGAGTTAGGCCTCCGTTTTTCACAGTATTTCATAAAAAATCCTGCTTGATTTTCTGGATATTTTTAATATGGAAAAATGCACTGTTTTGAAAAAAATACAGAGAGCATGGGAAAAATGGGGTTTCGGGTTCGATCGGGATTCAAACGTCGTCTAGACTTCGCCTAAGGCTCTAGCTAGGCTCTGATACCACTGTAGGGTTCCTAGGCACCCTAGTGAGGTCTCACAAGTGATCAAACATGCACAAATCAAATTTTACGGGCGCCTACAAACCCTAATACGGATCGTTTACTAGATATCTAGGCGAAACAAGCATGTAAATGGAAATATAGCTAAAGGAAAGGGGCTACGACCTTTGTAGATCCATTCCACCACCTCCTAAGCTCCGTGATGAAGTCCTCTCGCTGTCCAAATCATATCTTGGGCTCTAGCGTCGGCTTCATCGGAGAAAAACGGGCTAGGTCATCGACGACGATGCCGAAGATGATCTACGTCGAGGCATCGCTAGATCAAGCTCCAACTTCACCAAGTCAAGAAAACTTGTGAAGGAAACACCCTATACTACTTGGCAAGAGGTAGAGGATGAAGAAATAGGAAGTGGGTAGACTTTAGATTTGGATTTCACACACTTTTTCATCAATCACCATTGATGTAGCAAGCTTTCTTCTCATGGAGGAAGAAGAAGAAGATGAAGAAAAAGAATATGATAAGTATTTAAGTAAATGATAAATAAATCAATACTTATCATTTACTAACCCTTGGTTAGTTGTAGAGAATGGACCATGGTTAACTTGAATGGTTAGGGTTAAGGATGAGACAAGAATGGTGGACTAATTCAAAGCTTCAAGAATCTTCAACTAGCAAACAAAATTAGCAACCATTCTTTTCTCATCTTTTTCCAAAATAAATAAATAAATGAATAAGAAAAAAGAAAAACCTAATCATAATCTTAACCATGGTCTAATTCTTTACACTAACCCTAGCTTGCATGTATCATCAAACATGATACAATCATGTGCACAAAATATATCACATATGCAATGTGCACAAACCAAGTGAGTAAATCCATTTAAAGTGAACCAATACTAGTTAATGCAAAGTAATATATCAAATATATAATTATACATTAAATCATTAAATCAACACTTGATTCAATGATCCGGTCATGTCGCATATAACCGGCTAGTATCCAATGTATCGGCTTATCGAATCAATCCTTGATTCGATAACTAGGTTATATCGCATACAACCATTCGACACATTCATCGCGAGAATGAAATACGGTATCACATACACGCATTATTCTCGGTCCCGCACATATCTCATATGCGCTCCTATTTCGTTTCGCTTGAGCCAGGAAACCTCTGTGTAGGACTCTAAAGACTCGTCAATACGCCGGCAGCGGATGATGATCATATCAAACACCCACAAGCCGCAAGCGGTCTGCTAAACGTTACGGCCACCCGGGTATTGAGCGATCAGAAGATCGACGAGCAAGCCCGCTCACACTCCTGCGAATCCAACCAGTAACACTTACCGTACAGTCCGGTCTGTTCGTCTGATATGTCGCATATCTCGCTTAGGGGTGGTAAACGTCAGACCCCAATAGCTCGATAAGTCATGCCGACGTGAGGTCCATAACATTCGTGAAACTACTGATAACTCTTACCAGTATATCACTGCAACCCTGGCCAGGGATTTCCTGTTATGGCCAGTCGAGCATAGCACAACATCAACCCCCAATACCGGGAGAGACGAATCCCCTCCTATCGCTCATTGCCTCCATGTGAATCGGGACTGTACCCAAAAACCACCTGTTTTCACAACTCAGTAGAGCCGTGGTAGGGTGGAAATCAAAGCACAGTGGGAGACACACAAGACTCTATGACGATCTTGGGTCAACAGACTAAGCTGTACCAGTGTCACCAGAGAACTGCCATCTGACGTGAGGTATAATACCATCTAGGAGTTCTCGGCGAGTCCGTTCAGTGTACCCAGTCTCCACTGAGCACCCACATACCATCTTCGATGTCAAACACCAATGGATATGGGATCATCTATCGCCCATCGCATGGGTCGAGAAGATATGCGCCAGTCTACTCTGGAATATCGATGCCCCGTCTCGATATTCCCACGACTAGGAACAATGAAGAATGTACTCATTGACTACCCAGGCCCCACTAGTATGATCTGCATCATAGTCCTGGAAGTCGAGTAAACATCCTAAGGGCTTTATCAACATGTAATCAGAGAGACAGAAAGTATACATGTTAAGATAAAGAGCAACCAGATAGCATACTATCATGTTGAGCAAGAAAGTCCTATCTATATATGTCCCAGCATCCACTACAATATACATCCAATGTACAGTAATGGCCTCTAGGGCATACATATAACTAACATGATCTTAGGGGATTGATGATGGTACTCATTTTCTTTTGGAATTTAATTCCATTCCAAAGATCTTAGCTCTGAAAATTTTCTTGGAATTTAATTCCTCTGGAGAACTTAGTTCTAACAAAAAGACTTCTTAGGATTTTTTTATCCTCAGCTGTTCTTGACAAAACAGAAAAAAAATTATTTAGGAAAGATTCTATTTGATTTGCACAGAGGTCATGATGGATTCTGTTCTAACTCCCCTATTCATTTTTTGAGAATCTTCCTTTTTATTCTCATAATGATTACCCTGTCTCATCATTAGTGAGCCGCCATATTGATTTTGTGGGGCCTATGTGTTTTGCAACCAATGGTCGCATGAAATAAGTGGTTTGTCGTTTTCTTCCACTGTCTTTTTATATATATATTTATAGATATATATACACATATGGGTTTCATTAATAGTTTCCCCTTCCTTTATTTCAGGAACAATGGATTCTCTTCCATACTTTTCTTTCACCCGCTCGGAGGCTACCTTTCCTCAGTCACCGTCTGACGAAGAGGTGATGGCGATGATTAGAGCTCATGACCCGGACTACGCCAATCTGCTTTTGTGGGGAACTTGGTACGGTCATATCATCCGCGGTCGCTGAAGTTTTCTTTGTGATGCGCCAACAGAACCTCTCCGCCCATTTTTGCCGTTGGATCGTCCACAGACTGCTTCTGCCTTAGAGGTGGCAGATTGGACTCCTACGGGCCATCTTGAGCCGTCTACAGTTGGGATACCGCACCAGCCTGTGCCAGCCATAGATATCTTGGGGCGTCGTATTTGCCAAGCTGAAGCCCAGCCCTGGGGACAAGTCTACAAGATAGGGCTTACCCCTCACCATCCCACGGGCTATCTTCTCTGGGCTCGTTACATCTTGTCCGCTCATTGTGCGCAACTGCAGAGGGTCGGGCTTTACCAGGCGGTATACGCGTCCCTCTTCCATTATCAGTCTCCCCATGTATGGTGGGTTAAACCTTTCCTAAATCAATGGAATCTTCCCACCAACACTTTCTTATTAGGGGATCGCGAAGTTTCGATTTCTTTGGAAGAGTTTTGCGAAATTTCTGGATTGCCGATCAGGGGAGCACCCTATGAAGAATTGCTGCCTCCTGACGAGTATGCATTCGCTACTGTGCCTGCTACGCTTGACGGCTTGTCAACTAAAAATGCCGTCCGTCACAAGTATCCAAGTCTAATCAAGACTCTGGGTATTTTTGAGAAGCTGTTCACGAGTCAGAGGAACAGAGCGTCATTTTTAAGAGCTTTATCGCCTGCTTCCTTCGTGGAGACGTCCTATCAAAGGAGGCTCCGAAGTTCGCGAATATCAACGACCCCTGCGGGTTTGGGTTAAATAAGCTACCGGCCAGAGAAGAAGATCTGCCGCAGTTTTACATCCCAATCTTGTCGGCTGTACCTTTTGAGTCGATTGCGGCTCCCGGCGTGGATGAAGAAACCTTTTTCGTCGGTTTTATCAGCGTTTGGCTCAGTTGGTTTGTCGTTCCATCGCATCGTCACTTTATGAGAGCCTCAGTCATTTACCCTGCTCATCGCATTGCCGAAGGGACGCAACTAGCCGTGGGCATTGCAGGGTTATCGCACTTGTACCACGGGCTGAGCACTGCAGCCAATACCTCAACCCCGGGTGTGAATGTGGTGAGTTTCTCTCTTCATTATTTTACGTCGTGGATTGAGATGCACGTATTAGGGGCGTTCGCTGCGCACCAGAGACCGGGCTTTTACGATGCTTATACCTTCCCGCGACTCATGAGGTTGGTGGATGCTTCTGCTCCTGACCCGACTCAGTTAGGGGCTCTTCGTGTGCTGCTTAATCCTTATGCTAACGAAGGCGGGATGGTATTTAATGACTGAATCCTCTTTGCTCCTTCGGGACCTGTTCAGCAGCTGTTTGATTTATTGAAAGAGGGAGTACCATCCTTGAAGCCCAAGGAAGCCATGCACTTGTACTCGATCAGGCCGGGTTATTTGGTGTTCCGCCGAAATGATGCGGTTATTTTTTGAAAGGTTTGTCTAGCACCCTATAATGAGTTTTGAAGCATCACATGTCCCAAAGTTTAAATTTTTATGGTGCTAAACGAACATGCAAAGGAATCGATCCTAGAAAATTAGGGTTTCGAAATATAAAGCGAACTAATCTAGGGTTTCGAGACTACAACCTTTGTAGCTCCCTTTCGCTAGACTCCTTGGTCTCTAGGGTGTTGAATGGAGGTCCTCTTGAAGTCCTCTTGTGTCCACGACGATCCACCACGAAGTTCTCCGTCCAAGCTCGCAACTTCGTAAAACCGAAGAGAACACTCTAAACAAGAAGGCTAAGCTTGTGTAGAATGAAGTTGTGGTTAAGGTTCTCACTTCAAAAACCTTTCTTTAAGTGGTATTTACTCACTAGAAAAAACTAGAGAGCAAATGAGAAAGAGGAAGAAGATGGTGGCAATATTTTCACAAGAGGAAATGAGATAAAAGATAACTCACTAGAAGAAAAAGAAATATATCAATATATATTTTATTTCTTCTTACTATGAACCATGGTTAAAGTGATGGAGACATTATTTAATTTGAGTTTTAAATGATAAAGAGAAGGATAACTCAAGTTAAGAGGTAGGTAAGCATGGTTAGGTCAAAGGAAGAATGTAGAAGCTAGAATGATTATCCTTTCCTTTTCATTTTGTTTTAAAACCAAAATTAAATAATAATCCATAATTTAATCCATGGTGTGAGTCTTATATTGCCACCATTTCCATATACTAACAACCATGATGGATGGGTGTATGTATGTATGCATGTATGCACATCCACATATGCATGAAACTAGAATGAAAGAAAGAAACACATGCATGCATGCATACATCCATCAAACCCTAGAAAGGTTTCAAGTGAGAAAACTAATGGTTAGATGATAAATCAACACTTAATTTATCAATCCGGTCATATCCCATACGACCCCACCAAAAGCAGGCCACCCGATCAATGTTCGGTATCATATACGCACATTTTAATCGGGTGCATGCGCATATCGCATACGCGCACCACAACGTTTCGCCTGGACTGGGTAACTCCTTTGTGGGACTCTAAGACTCGTCAATACACCGGGAGAGGGTGATGATCATATCAGGTACCCTCAAGCCGCAAGCGGTCAGCTAAACGTAACGGCCACCCGGGTATTGAGCGATCAGAAGAAAACAAGCGAACCTGCTACAACTCCCGTCGAGCCATCCGACAACACTACCGTACAGTCCGGTCTCTTCGTCAGATATGCTACATATCGAGCCTAGGGATGGTCACGTCGACCCTAATAACTCAATAAGTCGTGCCGGTGAATGGTCTATAACAGATCGAGAAACTACCGATAACACTTATCAGCAAATCTCGGCAGCCCTGGCCAGGGACTTACTGATATAACCAGTCGGGCACAGCACAGCATCAACCCCCAATACCGGGAGAGACGAAACCCCTCCTATCGCTCATTGCCTTCGTGTGTCTCGGGACTGTACCCAACGGCCACCTGTTTGCATGACTCAGTAGAGCCGTGGTAGGGTGGCAATCAAAGTACAGTGGGAGAACACACAAGACTCTACCACACAAGACTCTATGACGATCTCGGGTCTACAGACTAACCTGTACTAGTGTCACCTGAGAACTACTATCCGACGATAGATATAATTCCATACAGGAGTTCTCGGCGAGTCCGTCCAGTGTACCAAGTCACCACTGAGCACCCGTATATGATCTTGATGTCAAACACCAATGGATATGGGATCATCCATCGCCCATCACATGGGTCTAGTATCATATACGCTAGTCTACTCTGGTATATCAATGCCCCGTCTCGATATACCTACGACTAGGGACTTTCCAGGATATGCTTATAGACTACAGATGTCCCACTAGTATGATCTCCATCATAATCAGAGTAGTCAAGCCAATATCCTCAGGGCTTTATCAGCATGTATGAGTGAATAACAAGCATGATCAAATCAACATGTCAGATAAAGAAGAACCAGATAGCATACTATCATGTCGAGCAAGAATGCATACTGAATATATATATATATATACATGTATAGATACATCCACTATCACATAATGGCCTCTAGGGCATACATATATCGAACATTTTTATGCGGTATAATCCACACCGCTTTGCCCGGCAATTGGGTTATGACCAGGGTGTTCCCTTTGAGGCATTCATGGTGGAACCTAGCTCTTCTTTGGAAGCTGTTCGTGACGCTACCCACCATTTCATGCGGCTGAACACCGGTTTTCACTTCATGATCCCCGAGGATGACTACATTCCAAGGTGTGCGGAGGCTTTTACAGGTTGGTACCGTTACCGAGTTAGTCCCATTATTGCTGAGGAGAGGAGGATACTTTTTGGATATAGAGCTCCCGCCCCGCCGCGACCGCGGACAACGGTTTGCCCTCCCTCGAGGGGTATTAGCGCCTTACTTATTCCTGAGGCGGTGGATGCGGGCCTGACTCCTTCCACAGTTGGCATGCCGATACGCATGATCGCACGCTTTTAGCGTGTCGGAGTTCAAATTCAAAAGTTATAACCGCGATCAGGACGGTGTTGCTATGCAGCTAGCCGGTTGAGCACGGGTCGATCCACAGGGAGATGGTTATATGTCCGTTCGAGTTTTATACGAGTCAATAAAGAATGTGTATATGTTTGTTCAGTTCTATCCTAAGTGTTCGTATTTATGTTCAAGTAAGCTTGTTAAGGTTAAGGTTGGTTAGTAGAGTTAGGATTAGTCTTGTACTTATCTTTTGCCATTCTTAAAACGATGTTGGGATAATCGAAAGTAGCGGGGATTAGGAGGACATAGGAATGGGATTTGCGAGTTTAAGCAAGCTTTCCAACGCTAAATCCATTCCTAGTGCCCCTTGTCCGTCCGCTAAATACGCTTATTTCCAATTCTCGGCCAAACACCCGCAACCATGTATCCAATTAAGTCATAACTACATGTCACGTTGTAGTGCGCTTAAAGGACTTCTCGAATTAGGTCGCGGCTATATGTCACGTATAGCGCGCCTAAGTGAGGGGGTTGCGTTTGTTTGGTCGGGGTTCGTTTCAAGATGTTTGGCGCAGAGAAGCACAAGGGATTTCTCCGTCCCTCATACCACCTTCTTTAGCCTTAACAAGTGGGAAATTATTCACACATTATAAAAGAAAAGAAAACAAAACAAGAAGGAAGAAAAAAGAGAAAAGGAAAATACGGTTTTACAAGTGAAGCAAGCTAATTCTTGGGTCCTCACCTTAGCAAAGAACTCCATCAAGTATCATCGCTTGAAAATACGGATAAAAGAAGAAAAGAAAAGAGAACAAGAAAAGAAATAACAACAACTAGTTAACAACAAATAATAAAGTTACACTAGAAATTAAATTACAATGCAATGAAATAAAAATACAAGATAAGAAAAATAACCCTCATCTTCATTTCATCATCCACTCAATGCTCTCACTACATTTTAATGGAGGAAGACATGAAGAAGAAGAAGAAGCTAAACTAAATTCTAACAAAAAGAGGTGGAAAAAGAAGACTCTTGGCTTGGCACAAAACTGGGCTATTTATAGGCTGCGTGCTAAAACCCTAGGGCAACATTCTGGCCCCAAATGAAATGACAAAACTACCCCCAAAATTTGGTTAGATGATGTCACTAAACCGCGGTGGATCCGCTGCGAAAACCCATATTTGGCGGCGGTTCCGCCGCGGTTTTGTGGAATTGGGGTCTCGTTTTTTCTGGGTTTCCTTGTGTTTCTATTCTCTGTTGTTCTACATGTTCCAAATTGCAAATTGCTTCAACAATTTCTTCAGATCTGCAATAGTCCAAAATGGCATCTAGAATAATACTTTTGACCTTTTCTCCCTCAAGCTCCGCGTACCCATTGATTCTTGGGCTGCCCTTCTTGTGCTTTGTGCTTGTCACAGACACGAATGACCACTGTTATTTGTCTTGTCTCTGGAACCGGTACGCGGCACTGGACGGATACGGATGACTGGAACCCGGCTTTTATCTGTTGGCAACAAATGTTCTGTATTTGGCGTAACAGTGGAGATTTTGTATCAATTGCGTTATTTTGGACTAGGAACCTGTAGCCTGTAAATATGTAGCAAACACGGATTAAAAGCACCTACCTATAAACAAACGAGCATAAGAATGGGCGGTAGTAAAAGTAATATTCTGGTGTGAACAACGCACTAGAGCTCAGGCAAGGGCTTCTGATAAGACGCCAGTAGCAGTTTCATCAGCTGCGGCATCAGCAATGGCAGTGTCATCATCGGTAGCACCGCCAAGAGAGGATACTGAAGGCGAAGTGGGTCAACGTCGCACCAATGCGCCGACGGGAAGGAAGCGATCATCTTCCAGTGTCAGTTCCGGATCGAAGCGGAGGAAGAAGACAGTCACCAGTCTGCTTGACTTTAACGGAATCCGAGCCTATCATCCAAGACGAACCAATATCTATGTAAGAACCGGATGATGGTCTTCTTTTTCCAGGTTCATCCGCCGAGGAAGCCGCACAGTTGGCTGAGGCTATAAGGCGCTCTCAGGACGAGACCGAGAACGTGCGCGTCCTGAAGAGTCCTTATTCCGCCGTCATATTCTATGAAGATCCACCATCAATACGGCGAATATTTATAGGTCCTCTGGAAGAGGGAGGCGATATAGCCCTTAAACAGCCTATCTTAGCCGCTGATTGTAGAGATTTTGCATGCGTTTTGAAATCAAAGAATAGAATATACCGCAATCAATAACGATGTCGCTTGGTAGCTAGCCGATTGAGTACGGGTCGGTTCACAAGTAAAACGTGTTCTTTTCTTATTGGTCTAACGAGTCAATTACTATTTATGGTAGGTTTTGATTTTTATAAAAACTGAAATTGAATTTGATTTGGATTAAAACCTTGCTAGGATTAGGATTAGATTAGTTTGGAAAGTTAATTCTACTCACCGCTTCTTTTGCCCTAATTAAGAACTTAGGTGTTAAGGTAATAATTAACAAAGGGGATTAGCATGACTAGGAAACATAGTTTTTTCCTTTTGGTCCTTATCCGTCCTTTCTTAACTCTTAACCCTAACCTTTATGTAAATCAACCACAACCGGTCTAATTAGGAAATCACCGCTATCTCGTAGGACAGGGTGCCGTAGTGAGCGGTGTGTGTTTGCTTTACATAGAGTCCTAATTTATAAAGTTATGAGGGCAAGAAAAGAGTGAGAGATTTCTATCTCTCAAACCTACCCAATCCTAACCCTAACAAGTGAGGAACTACTCACTCATTAGGTATTAACAATGAAGTTCATTTTTTAAATTTTCTTTTTAATTACCTAATTAACGTGCAGATAATAAAAGACAGAGATGAAAATTGCAGAAATTAAATTGCAAATAAGAAAAATTCAAAATAAGAAACTTACTTTTATTGATGCACTCTTGACGATTACAAGGGAATTTAAATTTAATCTAGAATTAAAAAGCGGCATGCCCCAAAAGAGCTGTAGGCTTTCCTATTTATAGATAGGAGAAACCCTAGGGTTTACATCTGATCCACATCTGAAATTACAATACTATCCTAAGAAGGCCAGGTCAATGCACTTACTCCTACCGACACGTGCTCTACAGCCGCGGATCCGCGGCGGAATGCCTTGTTAGGCCGTGGATCCGCTTCCTTCTTGAGGGATCTTTGGCTCTTCTTTTCAGGGTTGCTTTATGTTACTATTTCCTTCTATTTTCTTTTCTTGGTTCTTCAGAATCTTTTCTAGTTTCTTCCAGATTTCCCACAGTGCAGAATTTGTGGAATTTTACCATAAGCTTCGCGTTGAAGTCTTGAATCTTGTGCTGCCCTCGTATTTTGTGCAATCGAACTGTTCATTGATCTTCGTCTGTTCCTTAAACTGGTAGGTGGTATCTTGCAGATTCATCTATTTGTTGGTCGTAGTCTCACATTTGTAGCGTCTTTTCTTGAATTTCACTGTATTGTTCTGAGAACCTGTAATCTGCAACTATTTAGCAGACATGGATCAAAAGCACCTATTTATTTGCAATATGATTAAGAATGGGGAATATAATAATGCAAAATTCTGATATGAACAAATACCCCCAAACTTATCTTTTGCTCGTCCCGAGCAAAGCCATTTTTATTCTCAACAAAATCCTAACCTCACTTTCGCAGGGAATCGCAATTGCACTGAGCTCGTGCAACAAGCCGTTAAACCTCTAGGTGTCCCTATTAGGAGGAGTGTTGTCTCCTGAGGGTTTTCAGCGGATACTACCGACAAAATCCGATCAATTTGGCCTGTTGATTTTCATTCTTCAATTCGTTGTTCTAGCAAGATATTCTATTATCTTCAGCTTAGAAATTATCAACCCGTATTTTTCACACTCACTAATCATTTAACTTAAGATTGTATATGTTCTGTAAATTTACTTAGCTTTTAGCATCTTTTGAATTTTCCTTCTAAGGTTCCATCTTACCTTAGGAATTTCTATCATCTCTACTGAAAATATAAATCCTATTTTTCATTCCTATTTCTCATCCAAACCCTAATCATATACCCCTACGTGTGTGTATGTATCACCCCTACACTTGAAAATTCAATTCAAGCTATCATACTCTTGTCCATTGTCCAAAGTATTTTTAGTTGGTGAATTTTTAATGAAATTGCTCACACATCCTTCATGCGACTGTTAATAATTCTTGAGGTACCAACGACCGATTATAAAATGTGTTCGCACATTTAGGCGTAATTCCTCTTCTTGTAATACCTAAGGCTTTAGCAGTGACTCCCAAACCAGTTGGTCTAAGGCACTAGGTGATAAAGCACCCTCGCTATATATTTTTTATTTTACGCAGCCTTAAGTGATTACAAAACCAGTGTTCATTTGTTTATCTCTTTATTCACACTTATACTTTTATTTAATTTTTTCTCATACTAAGGATTTTAGACAAGAGCAATTCAAGGTATTCTCTACTATCCCAAGTTTCAAGATGCGTGTATGTGCGAGTTGTCGGGTATATATTCTTAGAATTTAGACTCAAGGTTCGGAATTATTTTTCAGACTTACACTTCAAAAAATTTTTCAATATTCTACCCTTATTTTGACTTGGCCCAAGAACTGAACTCAAAATTTGCCTATTTCTAAGTAAACTATAGAGACATATATTTTCAACCGTTAAATTTTAAGAAAGGTTATTTTTAGGGTTTTTAGTTTACTAAGTTTTGGGATCTAGTTTTTCCGAGCTAGTTAACCGTCTTGTTAAACTTAAATCAATTATGGCCAAAAATGAATTTTTCAATTTTTATAATTTTTAAAATTTTTCAATTTTTATAATTTTTAAAATTTTTCAATTTTTTATTTGATTTTATTTTTATAATTTTTTTTATTTTTTAATTTTTATAATTTTTTTTATAAAGATGCAATGAAGAAATAAACATGCAAAGAAAAAAGGAAAAATATGTACAAAGATTAAATATATACAATGCAATGATAACTATTTACAAACCACCACTTCCCCCAAACTTACCAAAAGCAGTGCCCTCACTGCTCAGACCCTCGGCGTCTCTTTGAACGTGAACGGGAACGCTCCTCTCGCGCCAGCAGCGTAGATACAACATGTTCAATCTCAGTCACCCGGTGATCCAAGTTGGTCACCATCCCCACCAAATTATTGATTGGTAGAGATTTCACGATCAAAAATATAATTACCGCAATCAGAAACGGCGTCGCTTCGCAGCTAGCCGGTGAGTGCGGGTCGATCCACAGAGACGGGTAAATTTCTTTAGTGTGTCTTAACGAGTTGATTCTATTTGTCGTTTGGGTTTTATAAAAATCTAGATCTAAAACTTAATTAATCTAATTTAAATTCTTGCTAGGGTTAGGCTTAGAGGAAGTTTTGGAGATTGATGTTTCCTTCACCGCTTTCAATGCCGTATTTTAGATCCATTAGGTGTTATAGTAATTATCGATAAAGTGGATACGACTCTTTTGGGAAGATGTTTTCTTCCTCTAGATTCGTATCCTTCCTTTATCGTTAATTACCCTAACCCCCATGGAAAACGCGCGCAACCGGCCCTTTATACTGCGGTTCACCGTTACCTCGAGGGGTAGGGTGCCGCAGGGAGCGGTTGTGCGCGCATGCATGGAGTTCTTAATGGGTTAGTTTAATATGACATTGAAAGGGGTGAGAGATCTCATCTCTCAACCCTTTCCCTAAGGCTAACCCTAACAAGCGAGGAGACTACTCGCTCATTAGGGGATTAGAAAACATTATAATTAAAAGAATAAAAAGACTTACTAATGGTGATGGCTCCCTCCAAGCGATAAAGAACAGATCTGAATGTCACTTCCAGAATTGCTGAATTTTATTTATTGAAAAGAGGCATACAATTTTTAGATCTAAAATTACAATTTATAGGAAAATAGGAAACCTAGGGTTACAGACTCTCGCGCATGTGAATTTACAGATTTGACCCCTTAGAATCCCAACACCAGAACAGTCGCAACAACACAGAGAAACTGCACCGACACGGGCCTTGTATGGCCGCGGATCCGCTGCAATTGATGGCTTGGGCCGCGGATCCGCGGCCCTTTGGTGGTCTTGGGCTGCCAAAAGTTTGGGCTTGGTTTAGTGGCTCTGTGGGCTTCTGTTTCTTCACTTATTTTCTCTTTTGGGCTTCTGGTTTTCCTCCAGATATTTCAGTGAACACTTGTAAGTATCTTTTGACCGTTTGCATTTTGGACCTTGTATTGTTCTTCATCTAGGCTAGACTAGGATCCGTCTAATAGTTGGTCAAAAGTCCATTTTTCTGTTGTTTTGTGTCTTTTTCACTGTACTTGCTCCAGAAACCTGTATCCTGCAATATGCAACAAACGTGCGTCAAGAGTACCTGTTTATTTATAAAAAGATAAGAAATAGGGGAATGATAAATGCAATATTATGGTCTGAACAAATACCCCCAAACTTACCTTTTGCTCGTCCTCGAGCAAACTTATTATTTATTCACTAAAATCCTAACCGCACTTTCGCAGGGAAACGCGATTGCACTGAGCACGTGCAACAAGCCGTTAAACCTCTAGGTGTCCCTAGTAGGAGGAGTGTTGTCTCCTGAGGGTTTTCAGCGGATTACACCCACAAAATCCTATCAACTCGGCCCATTGACTTTTGTTCTCCAATTAGGTTTTCTAATAAGGAATTCTATTATCTTCTACTTGTAAATTATCCACCCATATTCTTCACACTTCCTCATCATTTAACTTAAGATTATATATATCCTGCAGATCTACTCAGCTTTCGGCATTTCTTAATTTTTCCTTCTAGGGTTTTATCTCCACTTAGGAATTTCTATCAACTCTACTAAAGATACAAGTTCTATTCTTCATTCCTCTCTCTTATCTAAATTCCAATCACATACCCCTACGTGTGTGTATAGATCACCCCTACACTCGGAAATTCAATTCAATCAATCATGCCCTAGTCCATTGTCCAAAGTACTTATTAGTTGGTGAATGAAATTTGCTTACACATCCTTCATGCGACCGTTAATACTTCTTGAGGTACCAACGACCGATTACAAAATGCGTTTGCACTTTAAAGCGTACTTCCTAGTCCTTGCAACACCCAAGGCTTTAGCAGTGACTCCCAAACCAGTTGGTCTAAGGCACTAGGTGATGAAGCACCCTCGCTAAATATTTTTCTATTTTTGCAGCCTTAAGTAATCACAAAAACCAGTGTCCATTTTTTTTATTCACACTTTTTCATACTAAGGACTTTAGACAAGAGCCTTTCAAGGTCTCTTCTACTATTCCAAGTTTCAAGGTGCGTGATTGTGCAATTTGTAGGGTATACGTTTTCAGAATCTAGACTTAAGCTAGGAACTATTTTTCAAACTTATACTCTAATAAGAACATCAATACTCTTCCCTCATTTTGACTTAGCCCAAGAAGTGAACCCCAAATTTGCCTATTTCTAAATAAACTACAAGGCATATACTTTCTACCGTTAAACTTTTAAGGAAGGTTATTTTTAGGGTTTTTAATTCACTAAGTCTAAGATCTAGTTGTTCCTAACCAGTTAACCTATTAGTCAAACTCAAGTCAATTAGCCAAAATTGAATACAAATATTTTTATAAATTTTGAAAATTTTCAATTTTTATGGGTTTTCAAATAAATATGCAAATGCAAAAATATGTACAAATGAATGCGAAGGAAGAAGACGTACCGAGCGTACCCCCAAACTTGAACTTGACAGTGTCCTCACTGTCATGCTAAACCAAGAGGGTCAAAATACCGATACTCCCCTGTTTATTTATTTATAATTTTTTTTATTGTTAAGAAAAACAAAAAAAGACCCTCCCCCAAACTTCATTTAAACTATGTTAGAGATTACTGCCAAACCTTGCATCGGCCAAAAGTCAACACCAACCATTTGAAAAATTTATGAGTAAAGAATATTGGTTGGTGGAAAATTAAGTTGTGGTGGTCCGCAAAGAATTGGGGAAGATAGAAGTAGTGGAATGGGAGGTGTAGAGGGGAATATACAGGTGATGGTGATGTATCGAAACGAGAATGTAAGTGATCAGCAATCAGTGGAGTGTTGGCATTCTCGTACCTTATTAAAAGAAATGGGGGTATTTCAACTTCTAAGGGAGGAAGTTGACTCACCAAAATACCCCCAAGATGTTCCTGTGGGTCCTCTATTGACATGGCATCATCCATCAATTGTGTATGATATTCACTTATGAGGGAACTTGTCTCCTCGACGTCCGCCATAGTCCTACCGAAAACTTGCCGCCAATCTTGTAAGGCTTTTAAAATAGCGTTCTCTTGCTCGAAGGCTAGAGAGGCTGATATGATAATGGGAAAAGTCTCATTCTCACCTATGTAAGCATATCTAAGGTGAGACGGAAAGGGCGTGAGTTCGAATTTCTGAGGCGAAAGAATCATTGCGGAATCTACCTCGAACTCAAAGGACTCCAACACAGGTTCGAAATCACTGCAAACAACCGATTCGGATGGTTCGACTGACTCATCCAAAAATTCAAACAACTCATATTCGGGCTGTGAGTCGTCATCATCCAAAAAAGTGAAACATTCATAATCAACATCGGTTGTGTCAACGGTGGTAGGCTCAAGGAGGGACGCACTAGTGGCGTCAAAACTGTTTTCATCAAATAGAAATCCTTCAAGCTCGCAGTCCTCCTGCGTGATTTCGTGAATAGAGCAAACTTCTCGTGTACTAGTTTTTGGCACGGGGGGCAGACTTCCCATCTTATAAATATTGAACTCACTAGACCTCTTCCCGAAGGATAGAGTCATGGAGCCATTGCGGCAATTTATCACGGCATTGGAAGTGGCCAAAAATGGTCGACCGAGAATCACCGGAATTTGGTTTATTGGGTTGGCAACAGGTTGTGTATCCATAACGATAAAATCAACGGGGAATATGAACTCCCCAACTTTGATCAACACATCCTCTAGTTGACCCCTTGGATAGGTGATTGATCGATCAGCCATTTGGAGAGTGCAACGAGTGGGTTTCAACTCTCCAACCCCTAATTGTTCGTACACGTAGTAGGGAATCAGGTTAACACTAGCCCCAAGATCTAAAAGTGCTTGATTAATTTTCTTATCCCCAATTGTAATTGAAATCGTAGGACAGCCGGGGTCCTTTCGTTTTTGGGGTAAGGTTTGATGGTGGTTAATTGTATTGCTCACTGCACTAGCCACTAGCACTTTCTTGGGTACTTGAGATGCTTTTCTCTTTGAAGTGCATAATCCCTTTAAGATTTTCGCGTATGAAGGGACTTGTTGGATAGCATCCAAGAGAGGTATATTTATGCTAACCTGCTTAAAGATCTCCACAATCTTCTCCACTTGTGTATTTGGTTTATTAGGACTCAACCTGTTTGGAAATGGTGTATTCTGAAAATTTGTTGAGTCAAAAGTCTGTGGAGTAGAATGTGGAATAGGAACGGATCCGAGTGTAGATATGTTCGTGTTGTGAGAAATGGGTCCGTTCGAGTCAGAAGAAGTAGAGCCGTGTGAAGGGTGGAGAATAGGCTCTAAAGAAAAAGGTGAAGAAGGAAGTGAAGAAAATGAAGAAGGGGAAGAAGAACCACCGGCGGGGATGTCATCACTAGTTTCCACATTATTTTGCAACTCTCTTCCGGATCTCAACGTGGTCACCGCATTTACATTGTGATTGTGATATGCGTTTTGTGGGTGGCCGGGATTGGGCAATGGTTGAGATGGAAGCTTCCCCTTTTCTCTCTCGCTCAACGTAGCAGTTAATTGTGCAATTTGTGCCTCAATAGATTTGATACTTTGATCGTGTGAGGCATTGTTATTCATTAAAGATTGCACATAACTTTCAAATCTTGCTGCGGATTCTCTTGTTTGCTTGAGAAATGCTTCAAGACTTTTCTCGAGCGAGCTAACCTTATCATCATTAGGTTGAACCAAATTGTTCGTTTGATTTGTATAAGGTTGTTGTTGGAAAGGTTGCTGGTTTTGAGTTTGTGAGGGTGCTTGTTGTTGTTGTGGAGGAGGTCTTTGAAAATTATTGTTCCCTTGGACTTGTTGATTTTGGTTCCAAGAGAAATTCGGGTGACTCCTCCACCCCTGATTGTATGTCGAAGAGTAAGGATCATTTCTTTGTCGTTGCTGAAATGCAGAATCGACTTGATCCTGTCCTTGAATAGGTGCATTATAAGGACACTCTTCGGTTAAATGCGATGGGTTCGAACAACAAGCACAAACAGTTCGTGTGGGTAGAGTAGGGGCAGGAGAAGACGATGAGATTTTGGTCTCAATGGCTTCTAGCTTTTTCATAAGTGAGGCCATCTCGGCCTTCATAGCTATCGACATATCTATTTGATGTATGCCTGCCCTAGATTGACCAGCTGAAGAAGATGATGTGGTCTTGGTACTCTCCCACTGAATTGTTTGCTCACTTAGGTCCTCAAGAAACTGCCAAGCTTCGTCGCTAGACTTGGAGAGAAAATGACCTTGACATATTGTTTCTAGCAACTGCTTCGTTGCTGCGTTCAATCCCTCGTATAATGTTTGGCAAAGTTGCCAATTTTCTATCCCATGATGAGGACATTGAACAAGTAGGTCTTTAAATCTCTCGAAGCACTTCCAAAATGGTTCGGAAGGAAGCTGTGAAAATTGTATGATTTCGTTTCTGATTCTAGCAGTTTTGTGGTGAGGATAGAACTTTTTCAGAAAAGCTCTCACAAACTCGTCCCAATTTCTAATGGAGTGTGATGCGGTGCTGTATAGCCACTTCTCGGCTAGGTCACATAAGGTAAAAGGAATGACCCTTAGCCTTATTGCGTCATCACTTAATTGGGTTGTCTTCATCATGCTGCAAACATTTTAGAATTTATTAATGAAAATATATGCATCTTCGGATTCCAAACCATGAAACTTAGGCAGCATATTGATGAAGTGTGGTTTTATTTCAAAATTATCCCCATTTGCCGGTGGGGGTGAAAGACATGTGGGTAAAGAAGTGCGGACGGGGTAGAAGAGATCCTGGAGCGCAACTCGTGCGGGCGCTACAACAGGCGGAAGATTCGGGTTATTCGCACCTGGCGGAGGTGGAATCATTCCCGTCGACAAGGTATCGTTGGGGTTGAATCCCGACATACCTTCGAAAGAAGAATTTGAATGTGGAGGTAAGGAAGTGGACGGAAGATCGACGAAGGGTTCGTCGAAGGGTTCGTTGGTCGGTACCAACGAAACACGGACTAATCGGGCGTTAGTATCCCTAGTCCAAAATGACATACACTAAAGGGTAGTGCAGTCAGAAAAAAAAAAGAAAAACAGAATGTGGGGGTAAGATAACGTCAGTGAGAAGAAGTGGTGGAAGTGAGTTTCAAGTTTCTTCGCGACAAGTTGCAAGTTTTGAAAAGATTTTTTTATTTTTTATTTTTGTTTTTGTGTGAGTTTTGCAAAGAAGTTTTTAGAAAACGGACTCGTGACACAAAAGTATCAACCACACATGCACAATCAGGCCTAGATCTAGGGTCGCCTAGGTCTACTAGACAGCTCCTAACTAGGGCTAGAAATAGACCTCAAACCGCCTCTTCACGGACAAATACGGCCAGGTAAGTGGGAAGGAACCACCACTACAGTGGGCCTAATTAAAAACCACTAGCCTAGACACCGCAATGTCGGTTAGGATAAACGGCTGATGCCTACCCTAGTCCTTTTCTTATTGAGCTCGCTGTCCTTAGGTCTGAGTCTAATCTTTTTTGATTAAAGGTGGTTGATGCAAAATGCTTAGGTGTTTTCTGGGGTCCTGGGAAGGGTGATGAAATCCCCACCCAATCTGAGTTTGGTCAATTAGCCCCTTAGAGTCCGATTAAAATATGCAAAACAACAAAATCACTTGCAATCAGAATTTTTTAGCGCGGCGCAAAGAAACCTGCAGAAATCTGTTATTTAGAAGGGGGAGAAAGATTTTTGCGCAAAGAAATCCTGCAGAAAATATTTACAGTGGAGATATGGAGGTTACAGAGGGGAGGAAAAGAGAACAAACAGTGCAAATCTGGTGTGCTGACGTGGCTCCAGAAGCGCGGATCAGCGGCAGTTGTGGGGTTAGGGCCGCGGAAGGGCGGTAGGATTAGGGTTTCAGGCACTGAAAATTTTTCTACTGCTCTGTGTCTTTATTTCCTCTCTGTTATTATATGCAACTTTCTGATTTCCTCTCTGTAAATTTCCAGATCTTCGATTCTTCGCTGTTCCTGCAAGATTCAAAAGATATACCCTTCAAACAGATCAAATTTGATAATTTTTTGTATTTTTTTTTTATTTTTTCAGATTTTTATGATTTTTAAAATTTATATCAACCCGAAAATTCACAAAAAGAAAAATTACGCCGTCCCCGGCAACGGCGCCATTTGATTGGTAGAGATTTCACGATAAAAAATATAATTACCGCAATCAGAAACGGCGTCGCTTCGCAGCTAGCCGGTGAGTGCGGGTCGATCCACAGAGACGGGTAAATTTCTTTAGTGTGTCTTAACGAGTTGATTCTATTTGTCGTTTGGGTTTTATAAAAATCTAGATCTAAAACTTAATTAATCTAATTTAAATTCTTGCTAGGGTTAGGCTTAGAGGAAGTTTTGGAGATTGATGTTTCCTTCACCG
This sequence comes from Agapanthus africanus, assembly GCA_030015575.1. Taxonomy (NCBI): domain Eukaryota; kingdom Viridiplantae; phylum Streptophyta; class Magnoliopsida; order Asparagales; family Amaryllidaceae; genus Agapanthus; species Agapanthus africanus. Next base: position 768,980,899 of record JASDDO010000019.1, on the reverse strand, counting down.
CTTTCAATGCCGTATTTTAGATCCATTAGGTGTTATAGTAATTATCGATAAAGTGGATACGACTCTTTTGGGAAGATGTTTTCTTCCTCTAGATTCGTATCCTTCCTTTATCGTTAATTACCCTAACCCCCATGGAAAACGCGCGCAACCGGCCCTTTATACTGCGGTTCACCGTTACCTCGAGGGGTAGGGTGCCGCAGGGAGCGGTTGTGCGCGCATGCATGGAGTTCTTAATGGGTTAGTTTAATATGACATTGAAAGGGGTGAGAGATCTCATCTCTCAACCCTTTCCCTAAGGCTAACCCTAACAAGCGAGGAGACTACTCGCTCATTAGGGGATTAGAAAACATTATAATTAAAAGAATAAAAAGACTTACTAATGGTGATGGCTCCCTCCAAGCGATAAAGAACAGATCTGAATGTCACTTCCAGAATTGCTGAATTTTATTTATTGAAAAGAGGCATACAATTTTTAGATCTAAAATTACAATTTATAGGAAAATAGGAAACCTAGGCTTACAGACTCTTGCGCATGTGAATTTACAGATTTGACCCCTTAGAATCCCAACACCAGAACAGTCGCAACAACACAGAGAAACTGCACCGACACGGGCCTTGTATGGCCGCGGATCCGCGGCAATTGATGGCTTGGGCCGCGGATCCGCGGCCCTTTGGTGGTCTTGGGCTGCCAAAAGTTTGGGCTTGGTTTAGTGGCTCTGTGGGCTTCTGTTTCTTCACTTATTTTCTCTTTTGGGCTTCTAGTTTTCCTCCAGATATTTCAGTGAACACTTGTAAGTATCTTTTGACCGTTTGCATTTTGGACCTTGTATTGTTCTTCATCTAGGCTAGACTAGGATCCGTCTAATAGTTGGTCAAAAGTCCATTTTTCTGTTGTTTTGTGTCTTTTTCACTGTACTTGCTCCAGAAACCTGTATCCTGCAATATGCAACAAACGTGCGTCAAGAGTACCTGTTTATTTATAAAAAGATAAGAAATAGGGGAATGATAAATGCAATATTATGGTCTGAACAATTATCTATCCCCCTAATGGCTTTCTTCATTAAACGTGCATGTTCTATAGGGGTAAGCTCTTCCTCGCTCGCGGTCGAGTTGGAGCTGGGTGTCCTGGCGGGTACATGTTCGGCCGGTTCTCTTCACGACCATACATCAGTCAAGCGGGTATAGGACGTGGATACGCCCTCAATGGGAGGCCTAATGGATATACCTCCATGCATGTAGAATTCAAATTTCTCCACAGGGAGGAAATAGCGACACAGTTGTGTCACTAATATAGGACATGGGTAATTTGCGGCCCTTTTTCCAGTACCAATTGAATAAAGCAAAATCGTGATCTAGGGTTCCTAGTCATTAAGGTGTGCACGATATGAAGAGACGGGGTGAAAAATGTGGTATTATGTGAACTGCCAAAAATGTTGTTTTGTGCCCAACGGCACACGGTTAATACATTGGTGAAAATGGTTCTAGCCTGTATTCCCTTCTTAGGTTCTCTCGAACAGTCGTTACCCATTAAGGGTAAATAATCTTCAAATTGAAGGGGTTGGTCGTGAACAGGTAATTTAGGAATTAAGGTGACTTCATGGATGAAGTCCCTATCAATAATTATTTTCCTATCGCCCCAAAGTAGTTTGATAAAACCGTATTGTGTAAGGCAGCCTTCCTCCATGCTCTCGTAAAAACGAGTGACTAGATCTGGAAGAGCGTAAGCATTGGGATGATTGTAAATTAAAAAATTCCAACCTTGTCGTGTGATTTCATCAGCAAAATAACTTCCGTAAATTGTGTGTGAAAAGACTTGTGAAAAATCTCTTTCTAATTGCCTGTTTGGTGCCATCACAGATAATTAAATTGCAGAATTTGTAAATTAACAGAGAAGAGTTTAGAGATCGAACCACCTCTGAAATTTTCAGAGGAAGAAGAGAACAAGTAGCGGCGGTTGCGCGGCCGAATGGGGGTTCCTGCGGCGAAAGCGCGGCGTGGAGGAGAGATCGCACTGCAAAACTTCAGCGGCGGCTAGGGTTTTCTGAGTGGAATTTTTAGGGTTTGATAAAAAGGCAGAGAGGGGTCAGGTGTTATTTATAGGGAGGAGTGTGTTGGTTATTAGCAAAAAGCCCCTCTTACAAAGAAGAAATTATTTGTAAATAAAATTTTTTATTTTTATTTTATTAAAACTGGAAATTTACAAAAATACCCCAATTTTTTTTATTTTCAAATTTTCATTTTTTTAATTTTATTTTGTTTTTATATAATTACAAATGATACATACCCCAAAACTTATTTGAAACAGTGTTTTGGCTAGATAATTGAAATTTTAGGGGTAGATGGAGGAAGATCAGTCAATATAAATCGGCTCCTGCAAAAACAGGTGCTCCTCCGAAGGGTCCGCAGTGAGGAACGGTTTAAGTCGATATCCGTTCACTTTAAACAGCGAACCGTCCTCTGAATTTTCTAGATTGACCGCACCGTGCGGATATACGGTGCGTACCAAAAATGGCCCTTTCCATAGAGATTTGAGCTTGCCGGGCTGGAAATATAACCGAGTGTCGTAAAGTAAAACCTTTTGACCAGGTTTGAAAGTCTTGCGCATAAGGTGTTTATCGTGAAATACTTTCGATCGGTTTTTAACAACTACTGCGTTCTCGTAGGCTTCATCCTGCAGCTCGTTCAATTCGTTCAATTGCAGCTTTCTATTGCTGTCCGCTTCTCCCAAAGATAGGTTCAACTCTTTTATTGCCCAAAATGCCTTATGCTCAATTTCTACTGGAAGGTGGCAAGCCTTTTCATAAACAAGCCTATATGGAGACATGCCAAGATCGGTCTTATAAGCAGTTCGGAATGCCCAAAGGGCATCAATCAGTTTTGATGACCAATCTTTACGGTTTTTGGAAACCGTTTTCTCCAATATTTGTTTAATCTGCCGATTCGAAATTTCAGCTTGCCCACAAGTTTGGGGATGATAGGGCGTTGACGGCTTGTGAGTAATGGAGTATTTTCGCATTAAGGACTCGAAAGTCCTATTACAAAAGTGAGATCCATTATCACTGATAATCGCGCGAGGATGCCCAAACCGAGAAAAAATGTTTTCTTTGAGAACTCTAACGACAACCTTGTTGTCATTAGTTCGGATGGGCACAGCCTCGACCCATTTTGAAACATAGTCAACAACGAGTAGAATGTACATGTTCCCAAAAGAGTTAGGAAATGGTCCCATAAAGTCTATCCCCCAAATATCAAAAATTTCAACAACCAAAATTGGTTGGAGCGACATATCATTTCTCTGAGATATCCGGCCCAAGTGTTGGCACCGGGAGCATGTCTTGCAGTATTCATATGCGTATTTAAAAAGCTGTGGTCAGTAGAAGTCACACTGCAAGATTTTTTCTGCTGTCTTTTTAGGGCCAAAATGCCCGCCACATGCTTGATAGTGGCAGAATGACAGCATGCTCTTAAACTCGTTGTCGGAGACACACTGATGAATGCTTTGGTCGGAACAGTATTTGAAGAAATACGGTTCATCCCAGTAAAAATGTTTTACTTAAGATAGGAATTGGAGTTTGTCCTGTTTTGACCATTCGTTTGGTATCAGTCTGGTGGCCAAATAATTTACAATATCTGCGAACCAAGGTTTGCATGACATAGTTAAGAGCTGTTCATCTGGAAAAACGTCTTTTATAGGAATTAGAAGTGTAGGCGAAGAAGGAAGGCGTGAAAGGTGGTCGGCGACTACATTTTCGCATCCTCTCTTATCTCTGATGACAAGGTCAAACTCTTGTAGTAAGAGGATCCAACGTATCAGCCGAGATTTAGCATCCTTCTTCGCAAAAAGATGGCGAAGAGCTGAGTGGTCAGTGTAAACGATGACTGGAGAGCCGATTAAATAGGGCCTGAATTTTTCTAGTGCAAACACAACAGCTAAGAATTCTTTTTCAGTTGTTGTGTAATTCAATTGGGCCTCGTTTAAGGTTCGGCTAACGTAATAAATTACATGTGGCAACTTATTAATGTGCTGTCCAAGGACAGCACCAATGGCGAAGTCATATGCATCACACATAATTTCAAATGGATGCGTCCAGTCAGGAGATGAAAGAATGGGAGCGGAAATAAGTGAGTTTTTCAACGACTCGAACGCCTTCATACAGCTTGAGTCGAAATCAAAAGTGGTGTCCTTGGCCAATAAAAGAGTCAAGGGTCTAGCTATCTTGCTAAAATCCTTGATGAACCGTCTATAGAAACCGGCATGGCCAAGGAAGGCTCGGATGTCTTTGACGCACTTGAAAGGAGGAAGATTGGAAATGACTTCAATCTTAGTTTTATCAACCTCAATGCCATTTTGCGAGATGATATGTCCTAAGACAATACCTTCTCGTACCATAAAGTGGCATTTCTCCAAATTTAAAGTGAGGTTCTTATCCCTACACCGGGTAAGAACTGCGTTTAAATATAGCAAACACTCGTCAAAGGAATCGCCGAAAATGGAGAAGTCATCCATAAAAATCTCCAAGTATTTTTCCACCATGTCTGAAAAAATCCTTATCATACACCGTTGGAAAGTAGTGGGTGCATTGCATAACCCAAAGGGCATGCGACGGTAAGCGAATGTACCGAAAGGACAAATGAATATGGTCTTGTCTTGGTCCTTTTCGGCGATGGGAACTTGATTATAGCCGGAGTAGCCATCCAAAAAGCAGTAAAATTCATGCCCAGCCAATCGTTCTAGTATTTGGTCAATAAAAGGTAATGGAAAGTGGTCTTTCCATGTCGCGGCGTTGAGTTTTCTATAATCAATGCATACTCGCTACCCAGTATGGGTGCGAGTAGGTATTAACTCATTCGCCTCATTAGTTATGACCGTTATGCCTAATTTCTTTGGGACAACATGAATGAGGCTAACTCACTGGCTATCAGAGATAGGGTAAATGATACCACTATCAAGACATTTTACAATCTCCTTTTTATAGCCTCCTTCATGATAGGGTTTAGGCGTCTCTGTGGATCCCTTACTAGCTTGGCATCATCCATCATATGAATATGATGTTCAACTATTAGGGGACTAATCCCCTTGATGTCCGCCATAGTCCAGCCAAAAGCTTGCCGATTATTTTGTAAGACCATTAAAAGGGCTTTCTCTTGCTCGGGGGCTAGAGAGGCTGAGATGATAACAGGAAGGGTCTCATTCTCACCTAAGTAGGCATATTTAAGGTAAGACGGCAATAGCTTGAGTTCGAGTTTTGGAGGCGAAACAATTGAAGGTAAAATTGGTGAAACTGTCTCGAACTCGAAGGATTCCAACAAAGGTTCAAAGCGAGTGTAGGCAATCGAGTCGGATGGTTCAGCTAACTCATCCGAAAATTCAAAGGACTCAAACTTGGGTAGTGATTTTTCAAAATCGTTCAAAAAGGTGAAACACTCGTAATCGTTATCGGGTGTGAAAACTTTGTCAGATTCAAGAAGGAACGCACTATTGGCGTCAAAACTGCTGTGATCGAACAGAAATTTTTCGAGCCCACAGTCCTCCTGAGCGATCTCTTGGATCGAGCAAACATCAAGTATATTAGCATTAGGTTCGGAGGGATGATTCCCAAACTTAAAAATGTTGAGCTCAATTGTCATGTTTCCAAAAGATAGGTTCATTGAATCGTTTCGACAATTGATCACCGCATTAGAACTTGCAAGGAATGGTCGACCGAGTATCACTGGAATTTGACTCCGGGGGTTAGCTACAGGCTGTGTGTCCATAACAATGAAATCAATGGGGAAAATGAAGTCCCTTACTTTAATTAACACATCCTCTAACTCACCCTTAGGATGGGTGGTGGATCGGTCGACCATTTGGAGAGTACAATATGTGGGTTTCAGCTCTCCAACTCCTAATTATTCATATACTGAATAGGGAAGCAAATTAACACTGGCACCAAGGTCTAAAAGTGTGTGATTTATGTTCTTATCCCCAATAGTTATTGAAATTGTAGGACAGCCAGGATCCTTGCATTTTGGGGTAAAGGTTGGGTAAGAGCATCACTTACTGCACTAGCTACAAAAACTTTCTTAGGTACCTGCGATTTCCTCTTTTTGGTGCATAAGTCCTTCAAGATTTTAGCGTAAGAAGGGACTTGTTGGATTGCATCCAAGAGAGGTATGTTAATGCTAACCTGTTTGAATAACTCCACAAACTTCTCCATTTGTGGAGTTTGTTTATTGGATCTCAACCTGTTTGGAAATGGAATATTTTGAAAATTTGTTGAGTCCAATGTTTGTGGAGTAGATTGCGGAGTTGGAACGGATCCCAGTGTTGGTGTTTTAGTGGAGTGAGATGTGGGTCCGTTCGAATTAGAAGAAGTAGAGCCTTGTGAAGAATGAAGAACAGGCTCTGAAGAAGAAGAAGAAGAAGAAGAAGAACCGGCGGCCGGGGTGTCATCATTATTGCCAACGTTTTTGTGCAATACCTTTCCAGATCTCAATGTAGTCATGGCACTCATATTATGATTTTGTTGTTCATGAGCAACATATGTATTTTGTGTGTGACCGGGATTTGGCAGTGGTTGAGATGGAAGTTTTCCCTTTTCTCGCTCGCTTAACGCCGCATTCAGTTGTGCAATTTGGGCTTCAATTGTTTTGATGCTCTGATCATGTGAAGCAGTGTGTTATACCAAAGACTGAATGGAAGATTGGATGCTGGCTGAGGATTGCGTAGATTATTTTACAAATGCATCCAGACTTCGTTCTAGAGAGAAAACCTTATCGTTATTTGGTTGAACAAAATTATTTTGAGGAAAAGAGTTGTTTGGTGCAAAATTATTCATTTGATTTTGGTACAGTTGGGGTTGGAAAGATTGCTGATATTGAGTTTGTTGAGGAGCTTGTTGTTGTGGAGGAGGCCTCTGGAAATTGTTATTGCCTTGGAATTGTTGTTGACTTTGATTCCAGGCGAAATTAGGGTGTCTCCTCCAACCAGGATTATAAATTGAAGAGTATGGGTCATTTCTTTGTCTTTGCTGTAAGGCAGCATTAAGTTGATCTTGTCCTTGAACAGGTGTATTGTAAGGACACTCTTCGGTTAAATGGGACGGATCCGAACAACAAGCGTAAATAGTGCGTGGGGGTAAAGCTGGGGCAGGAGAAGGCGATGAGAATTTGCTCTCAATTGCTTCTAGTTTTTTCGTGAGTGCAGCCATTTCGGCCTTCATTACAATCGACATGTCAAGTTGATGTATGCCTACCCTAGACGGACCTGATGAGGTAGATGAAGTGGTCTTAGTGCTTTCCCACTGAAGTGTTTATTCAGCAAGATCGTCGAGAAATTGCCAAGCTTCCTCGCTCGATTTTGTAAGAAAGTGACCTTGACAAATGGTTTCCAACAACTGCTTAGTTGCTGGGTTCAGTCCTTCGTATAAAGTTTGGCAAAGTTGCCATCTCTCGATACCGTGGTGAGGGCACTAAACAAGAAGGTCCTTAAATCGTTTGAAACACTTCCAAAAAGGTTCGGAAGGAAGCTGGGAAAATTGATTAATTTCATTTCTAATTCTCGCGGTCTTATGATGTGGGTAAATTTTTTAAAAAAGGCCTTAACAAACACTTCCCAATTTTTTATGGAATGCGATGCTGTACTATATAGCCACTTTTCAGCTAGGTCACATAAAATGAATGGAATAACACGTAGTCTTATAGCATCATCGAAAAGTTGGGTGGTCTTCATCATTGCACAAACATTCTAGAATTTGTTAATGAAGATGTAGGTATCTTCGGATTCCGGCCCATGAAATTTGGGCAACATATTGATGAAGTGGGGTTTAATTTCGAAGTTATCCCCATTAGCCGGTGGAAGTGAAAGACAAGTAGGAAGTGCGGTGCGGGTTGGATAGAAAAGATCCTGGAGCGCGATTCGTTGGGGCGCTTCAACAGGAGGTAAAGGATTGAATCCCGACATCTCCTTAGAAGATGATGAATTTGAAGATGAAGGTAAAGAAGTGGAGGGAATTTCGACTTTGGAGTCGAACATGTCGTCAGTAGGCACTAACGAGACATGGACTAAACGGGCGCTAGTGTCCCTAGTCCAACTGGACATACACTAAATAAGGTGTAGTATAGTCAAAAAGTAAAAATAGAAGGTGGGGGTAAGAAAACGTCAATGAGAGAGTGTGGTTCAAGTGGGGTGCAATGGATTTCTAGCGACAAACTGGCAAGTTTTTTTTGTAAAAATTTTGTTTTGTGGTTTTTTTTATAAGGAGTTTTGCAAAAGATTTTTTTATAAGGAACTACGACACACTTTCAAGCAATCACAATATGCAAAATCAAGCCTAGAGCTAGGGTCTCCTAAGTCAACTAGACTGCTCCTAACTGGTCCAAAGGGCAAGTCGTGAGATATCCCTCGAATTGCCTCTTCACCGCCAATTGTGGCTAGGTAAGTACAAGTAAAGAAAGGAGGGATCCGCTCACGAATCACTGTGAGACCGGCCTTTTAAAATTACCTTTCCCACTTGTCTAGCCTAGGCACCACAAAGTCAGGTTTAGATAAACGACCACTTGCCCACTACCTTCCTTTGTCCTAATGAGCGCGACAGTCCTTATTGGCTGAGTCTAAATATTTTTTAATTAACTCGAGAGTTGATGCAAATGCTTTTTGTGATTTTTGGGGTCCTAGAAAGGGTAATGAAATCCCCACCCAATCTGGATTGGTGTTATATGTAGGGATCCTAGGCATCCTAATGAGGTCTCACAAGGCATCGAATATGCCAATTTCAAAAATTCTAGGTGCCGAGAAACCCGACTGCGGATCGTCGGCTAGATGTCTAGGCGAAACAGTAATCTAGTTAACACTTAACTAAGAGATACGGAAATACAACCTTTGTAGATCCGGTTCTCCACCTCCATTGCTCCGCAACGAAGTCCTCTCCGCTGTCCAAAAAGAATCCGGGCTCTAGCGTCGACTTCATCGGAGAATAAGCGAGCTAGGTCGTTGATGTCCATGCCGAAGATGATCTACGTCGAGGCATCGCTAGATCAAGCTCCACCTTCACCAAGTCTTGAAAACTTGTGAAGGAAACACACTCTACTACTTGGCAAGAGGTATAGGATGAAGAAATAGGAAGTGGGTAGACTTTAGTTTTGGATTTCTCACTCTTTATCATCAATCACCATTGATGAAGAAAGCTTTTTCTTCCTTGCTCATGAAGAAGAAGAAGAAAGAAATATATGATAAGTTAATTAAAAACAATAGAAAAATCAAAACTTATCATAATGTTAACTAGAGTCAAGTGTAGAGAATGAATCATGGTTAGTGGGAATGGTTAGGGTTAAGGATGAGATAAGAATGGTTGACTTGATCAAAGTTTCATGAAGCTTCAACTAAACTCCAAATTAAGCCACCATTCTTTTCTCCTCTTTTCCAAAATGAATAAACAAATAAATAAATGAATAAATAAAGGAAATTAAACCCTAACCATTCTTTTAACCATGGTTTAATTCTTTGCACTTAACCAAGTAAACATGTATCATCAAACATGATACAATCAAATGCACAAAATCATATCGCATATGTAATGCGCACACCCGAGTGAGAAAATCCATTTAAAGTGAACCGATACTAGTTAATGCAAAGTAATATATCAAATATATAATTATGCATTAAATAATTAAATCAACACTTGATTCAATGACCCGGTCATGTCGCACACAACCGACTAGTATATAATGTATCGGCTTATCAAATCAACCTTTGATTCGATAACTAGGGTATATCGCATATAACCTAATCGATACATTCATCCCGAGAATGGAATACGGTATCACATACACGCATTATTCTCGGTCCCGCACATATCTCATATGCGCTCCTATTTCGTTTTGCTTGAGCCAGGAAACCTCTGTGTAGGACTCTAAAGACTCGTCAATACGCCGGCAGCAGGCGATGATCATATCAAACACCCACAAGCCGCAAGCGGTCTGCTAAACGTAATGGCCACCCGGGTATTGAGCGATCTGAAGATCGACGAGCAAGCCCGCTCACACTCCAGTGAATCCAACCAGTAACACTACCGTACAGTCCGGTCTGATCGTCTGATATGTCGCATATCTCGCCTAGGGGTGGTAAACGTCAGACCCCAATAGCTCAATAAGTCGTGTCGATATGAGGTCTATAACTGTTCGAGAAACTACTGGTAACACTTACCAGTAAATCTCAGCAACCCTGGCCAGGGATTTCCTGTTATAGCCAATCGAACACAGCGCAACATCAACCCCCTATACCGGGAGAGACGAATCCCCTCCTATCGCTCATTGCCTCCATGTGACTCGGGACTGTACCCAAAAACCACCGTTTTGCACGCCCTCTTGGACGTGGTAAGATGGAAATCAAAGCACAGTGGGAACCACACAAGACTCTATGACGATCTCGGGTCAACAGACTACTCTGTACCAGTGTCACCAGAGAACTGCCATCTGACGTGAGGTATAATACCATCTGGGAGTTCTCGGCGAGTCCGTCCAGTGTACTCAGTCTCTACTGAGCACCCGTATATCATCTCTGATGTCAAACACCAATGGATATGGGATCATCCATTGCCCATCTGTATGGGTCGAGAAGGTATGCGCTAGTCTACACTAGTATATCGATGCCCTGTCTCGATATACCCACGACTAGGGACTTTGAAGGATGTACTTATGGACTACCATGTCCCCACTAGTATGATCCGCATCATAGTCCAGGTAGTCAAGTACAGATCCTAAGGGCTTTACCAACATGTAACAGAGAGACAATCAGCATACACGTTAAGGTAAAGGGTAACCAGATAGCATACTATCATGTCGAGCAAGAAAGTCCTCCCTATATATGTCCCAGCATCCACTACAATATACATCCTATGTACAGTAATGGCCTCTAGGGCATACATATAACTAACAATCTCCCACTTGCACTAGGGCCATCTGTAGCAGTGGTTGTAGTATCTCATACTCAACCATCCCATAATAGTCTCTCTCTGGGAAAAGGCCTTTGTGAGTGGATCCGCTGTGTTGTCCTCTGAGTCTACTCTCCTGTCCTCGATCCCCTGGAGATCAATCATCTCCATGATCAAGTGATACTGCCTTAGAATATGTCTGGATCACTGATGGGACCTGCGTTCCTTGGCATCAGCCACAACTCCATTGTCACACAATGGGAGGAACATAGTTCATCTCATGAACCAATATACACCCAAACAGCCTCTTTGGTAGCATCTTAAGTAGCGATGTATCCAGCCTTTATCGTCTAGTATGTCACGGTATCTAGCTTGGAACTCTTCCAACATACCGTCCCTTTACTGAGGGTAAAGACAATGCTTGTGACTGACATTCAGTCGTCTTTATCACCCTGGAACTCTTCCAGTGATTCTCCCCAGGATCGGTTGATACCGTCTCACTACATCTAGTGAGAATTCTAACATCCATTTAGATCTATCTCATAGATCCAAAACCCAGGATTTAGTAGGTATCATCTTGATCCTATTGGAGAATCCTTGTGATAAGCGGAGATTGACCGGGCGTAGCATAGGAAACTCTTTCCCTATCATGAGTATGTCATCCACGTACTCTACGAGGATCGTCACCATACTCCCTACTACCTTTTTGTTTATACAAGGTTCATCCACTATTTTGATGATGTCAAACTCTTTGACTAATCCATCAAAACAGATGTTCCAACTCCGTGATGCCTGCTTTATCTTATAAAGCATCTTGTACACGTTTCCGCTGCTCCCACTGTCTACGAAGCCCTCTGGCTGTGTACTTATAGACGCTCTCTTCCAAATCATCATTTAGAAAAGCAGTCAAGACACCCAACCACCAGAGATCGTAGTCATGGTATGTAGCCGTGGTAAGTAGGATCTGGATGGACTTAAGCATAGCTCCTTAGAAAAAGGTTTCATCATAATCCACGCCTGGTCGATGACGAAAAGCTTTAACAAGTCTAGCTTTGAAAGTCTCAACTTTTCCATGTACACCAAGTAATCTTCTCAAGATTTACTTGCTCCTGATGGGGATTTAACCCTTCAGATATAGCAACCAAAGTCCATACTTTGTTGGTGCATAAGGATTCCATCTCAGATCACTAAACATCCAGCCATTCTTACAGAGTCCCCCTCCTGATGGCCAGCTCGAAACTAGTTGGGTCATCATCTCATGATGCAATCCTCGCTCCCACTGTCATAGAGAAACCGAAGTATCTCTCAGGTGGGTGAGGAACCCTACTAGATCGGCGGAGAGGCTGAGGTTCGTTGGAATCTACTGAATCCTTTGGTTCTTTCAAATCATCAACTGCAGTTTGTATAGCTGGAACATTTCCAGTTCTACATAACAGACCTTGCCTCGAGCTTTTCCGGATTTTGCTTTTAGACATAGGCCGGACAACCCCAAATCTTAACCAACTTAAGATATGGGCTCTTCCCTTTCCATATCACATATGAAGCGGTAGGCAACCGATTTGATTGGAACCCTATTCAATAGGTATGCGGCTTCTCAAGTGCATAACTTCCAAAAGGAAAAAGGTAACTCAGTAGTACTCATCATAGAGCACACCATATCAAATAGGGTGTATCTGCTCCGCCCCGACATACCATCGTGCTATGGTGTATACGGAGGAGTAATGCTGAGAGAGAATCTCATTCTCCTTTCGAATAGTCCTGGAATTTCGTGCTCAAGTATTCTCCTCCTTGATCTCATCAAAGGACATAATACTTATACCCGTATTTTGGTTCTCTACTTCTCGCTTATATTCTGTGAATATCTCAAAAGGCTCGGACTCATGTTTCAACAGGAACATATGTCTGAATCTTGAGAGATTATCAGAGAATGTAATGAAGTACAAAGAACCTGTCCTGGCATGTGTAGACAGGGGACCTTACATACATCAACATGTATCATCCCAAGAGTTTACTAACTCTTTCTCTGTTTCCAGTAAACGGAGCTATGGTCATCTTATCTTTGTGACATGACTGGCGAGTTTCACAAGATGTAAATTCAAACTAATTTAAATATGCATCTGTATGTAACTCTAGCTAGTCGGGTCACATTGATCTGACCTAGTCTACAATGCCTCAAGAAGAATTCGTTCATTTCTGAACTCTTCCTCTTTTGTGTGTTCCGTATACTAAGAACTGTAGTTTTATTTAGAACATCAATGCTTTTAGATAACGTGCCTGAACCGATCAACTTTTGATATAGGAAATGTTCAAAACATTATCCATCAATACAAAATTATATCCTTTCTTTTCTAACAAAGAGAGTGATATGATTTGGTATATTAGGTTCGGTATCTAATAACATTCGTTCAGAATCAATGTATTGGTAATACAGGGTGACAGTGACCAACAGACTTGGCTGCAACTCTTGCCCTGTTTTCTGCCTCATGAAACTTATCACCCGTTCTCAGTTCTCTACCTATCTGCAGCCCTATGTAACAGATTACATATCTGGGATCCTGATCCGGTATCATATACCCAGGACGTAAAGGATACTGAGAAACAGTTCTGTATAATGAACAAACCCGAAGATGATGCATCAGCATGCACTCTCTTCGTTTGGGCGGCACGGGAATTCTGGTAATCCCCAATTTCCTGCTCTGTCTTATAACAATTATAAGTTGGAGCGGGACCAACGTTCCCCAGCTCAGTATAACAAGCGGGTTCGGTCAATATTCCGTTTTATTATCTTGATTAAGGCGTGATATGGTCGCTACCTGGAGAGAGAGAGAAGAAAACACTCAGCGTGTGCTCTGTCAAGAATAGATTGGTTTTTATTTTATCTAATCAGGATGGCTCCCACTGCTTTTTATCAAATCGTCGTTCAAACCCTAAAAGGAAAGACTAGCCGGGATTAATTACACACTACAAGTTCGCCAATCTTTCAGCCAGGCCAGTGTCGGTACTTCGAGGGAGGTCCCCCGTGCTTTCGCACGAACCTAATTAATGTAAACCTCGTTTTCCCAGAGGCGTAACCCCGTTGACACCTTTCTAGACACCTACTTGATCGGCTAATTGTAATGCGTAAAACTCTCCCAGGAGTAACTCTTACTCGCAGCGGGTATCGGGATCCAACTATCTCATAGAAGGTATGCAATCTCATTGCAAATTTCAACACTTGAAATTCCCGATAATATTTTGCCCCTAGCGTCCTATGACCTTGACAGAGGTCAACAAACCATAGGCTGCTAGTCAAGTTCAACCCGTCATTTCCTGATTGAAGTAAACCCACCCGCACGACCCTTGACAGAGGTCAACAAGGTCGCACGACTATCCTAAATCAATCACATCATATGCTTATGCAGATAAGCACTAATCAGCTACCGCACACTACGCCTTGACAGAGGTCAACAAACGTAGCACGAATACTAACCAGTACATATCTGAAATGACGGAGGGCTACGACAGGTTTTTCTGAAAACCTATTGCGTAATGAACTTGATATCGTTGTAGAATCAAATGATTTTAAAATGGAGTGCTTTTGAGGCTTTTCTAGTTTTGCTAAAGGAGTCACTCCCGGTGAAGGGATCGTCGGTCCTTTCCTCGTCGAATGAGGTGCGGGATATATCATATATATCACTGTGCAAAGCAAAAACTCTTAAAAGCAATCAAAAGACAAACCGAGTGTGTAGCATCTGCCAGTTATTGCTAAAGGAGTCACTCCCGGTGAAGGGATCTCGGTCCTTTCCTTATCGAATAAGGTGCAGGATATATCACATATACCTCTGTGCAAAGCAAGAACTGTAGCTACCTGTTTTATTTTGAAATTCGATTCTACAACATCTTAGGTTTCTTTTATTTTCATTAATCACATTAATGAAATCCCATCATTTAAGTACCTAAACATCACAGATAAATACGACGTACACTTATGCCATCCGCATTCGCCTCGATGTCCCCTCGTGCACCGTTAGGTTAGGTAACTAACGGCAGAGCGGGGCAGGGCTAGCACGGGTGTGAAACATAAGTAACGTCTATATAATATATCATATATACTATATACTGTATCTATCACAGAACATCACATAATCACATCACAGATAAGGCAGCAGAAGAATCATATGAAATATTGGATATACTAGGACGTCCGTGTTTTCAATACGAGCCAGTATAAAACACGGATTCCATGGTCGTGATGAATAGCCAAACCCACACCCCTAGACCCCTACGAGAGCGGCAAGCAACCCTACCAATTCTAGAGTTAGGAGACCCGGACTCGACTCCTCGAGTTGGTCTCCCACCGGACTCCAGAACCCGGTTACTTGTGCTCCCCTCCTTGGGTCTATCCTAGTGCGGAAAAGTAAATAATATACAAACGGTGACATCTTCCGCAACCTGGAAGTGCCCCAAATAAAAGAATATTACATACAAGTTTTTACATGAATGAAAATGAAAAAACACTCATCTCACATAAAAACCCCCGGCTATTCAAACACGACGATCCAATATAACATATCCAGCAACGCATAACATCACATGTCATCAACGTAAGTAAATATGCGCATCCCAATTGTCGTTGACATATAGCAACGAAACCGGCGATATCACATATTACACTTACGGTCACAGAAAAGAAAGTGTAAAACTACAACAGTTGGAATCCGCAACCACCTCAGACATCGCATGCCTGACCAAATGAATTCCTTAGACATCGCATGCCTAACAATTATAAACCCCGCATTTCAGTCTCATTATCGAAAACACTTTTCAATATCGAGTCGGGCAATTCAACAAGATTCCCGACAGTCTGATCGAATACTCGTCGCAAACTTCAGTAGGCGGCCGCACCCCCGATACCGTCGACGAAGTGCACCAAGGCGGAACACCGCTACCGCGAGCACCCGGAGGGATGCTTTCGGCGACGGGGTTCTCCTACAGTCACTTGGTCGGGGCTATGGGGTTAGGCTGTCTATTAAGTTTACCCGGCGAGTATCCGCGTACGCTACGTGATTGCTACGGACTTTTGATCACATCAAAATTCCGTGGCAACCGATCAAGTGAGACTAAACTGCTATGTTTATAACATTCATTTAGTTATCTCATAACTACTTGTGAATTCCAATTATTGTATCCCATTCCAGATAAATAGAAAATGTTAAACTTTCCGATTGAACATTCGAACACCCAAGTTTTCCCGATATAGATCAACACATGAAATAAGTCTAACAACATTCAGTTCGTGCCTCAGTACCAACGGTCCAGCCGTAGAAGGGTCAAGCCAA
Source organism: Agapanthus africanus (assembly GCA_030015575.1). NCBI lineage: Eukaryota > Viridiplantae > Streptophyta > Magnoliopsida > Asparagales > Amaryllidaceae > Agapanthus > Agapanthus africanus. The sequence continues at coordinate 768,964,671 of JASDDO010000019.1, read as the reverse complement.
CGCCTCACATGTGGCACGCCGTACTGCCCCAAACCCGAAGGTTCAAAGGGCAGTTCAAGACGGTCACATAATCGAGTTAAGGTTTGTTGTCTTCTAGAGGGTCCATCGAGTTACTTGCACTACTTAGAACGTCGTTAAACTACGAAAAAATCCAACACTTGGAAATTTCCCGACAGGGGAAAAATTGGGTATTTATATCCGGTCGAACTTTTTAACATATTCTAAAATTTATCCGGAAAGCCAAATAGACAAAATTTGATACCCCGATCGAAACACCGAATCCCCAAAACAACTGCAGAAAATTCAACTCTTGAATAAATTTTAAAAATTCCCAGAAAACTCAGCAGAATTTATCTGGTATTACTGTGCAAACAGTAAGGGATGACGTCATGATTGAGCCGCGGAACCGCCGCATAAGCAGGGCTTATGCCGCGGTTCCGCAGCCTAAGTTACTGTTCATCCAATAATTTTTGCATCGTAATTCTTATTTTTTCTTACTGAATTTTTTAGCAATTTTTAATTCACAAAAATCCAGAAAAACAGAAAATGTCCAGAGAGCTAGTTTGATTCGGGGTTTCGGGTTCGTTCGGACTTCAAATTCCGTCTAGACTTCGCCTAAGGCTCTAGCTAGGCTCTGATACCACTGTAGGGATCCTAGGCATCCTAATGAGGTCTCACAAGGCATCGAACATGCCAATTTCAAAAATTCTAGGTGCCGAGAAACCCGACTACGGATCGTCGGCTAGATGTCTAGGCGAAACAGTAATTTAGTTAACACTTAACTAAGAGATACGGAAATACAACCTTTGTAGATCCGGTTCTCCACCTCCATTGCTCCGCAACGAAGTCCTCTCCGCTGTCCAAAAAGAATCCGGGCTCTAGCGCCGACTTCATCGGAGAATAAGCGAGCTAGGTCGTCGATGTCCATGCCGAAGATGATCTACGTCGAGGCATCGCTAGATCAAGCTCCACCTTCACCAAGTCTTGAAAACTTGTGAAGGAAACACACTCTACTACTTGGCAAGAGGTAGAGGATGAAGAAATAGGAAGTGGGTAGACTTTAGTTTTGGATTTCTCACTCTTTATCATCAATCACCATTGATGAAGAAAGCTTTTTCTTCCTTGCTCATGAAGAAGAAGAAGAAAGAAATATATGATAAGTTAATTAAAAACAATAGAAAAATCAAAACTTATCATAATGTTAACTAGAGTCAAGTGTAGAGAATGAATCATGGTTAGTGGGAATGGTTAGGGTTAAGGATGAGATAAGAATGGTTGACTTGATCAAAGTTTCATGAAGCTTCAACTAAACTCCAAATTAAGCCACCATTCTTTTCTCCTCTTTTCCAAAATGAATAAAAAAATAAATAAATGAATAAATAAAGGAAATGAAACCCTAACCATTCTTTTAACCATTGTTTAATTCTTTGTACTTAACCAAGTAAACATGTATCATCAAACATGATACAATCAAATGCACAAAATCATATCGCATATGTAATGCGCACACCCGAGTGAGAAAATCCATTTAAAGTGAACCGATACTAGTTAATGCAAAGTAATATATCAAATATATAATTATGCATTAAATAATTAAATCAACACTTGATTCAATGACCCGTTCATGTCGCACACAACCGACTAGTATATAATGTATCGGCTTATCAAATCAACCTTTGATTCGATAACTAGGGTATATCGCATATAACCTAATCGATACATTTATCGCGAGAATGGAATACGGTATCACATACACGCATTATTCTCGGTCCCGCACATATCTCATATGCGCTCCTATTTCGTTTTGCTTGAGCCAGGAAACCTCTGTGTAGGACCCTAAAGACTCGTCAATACGCCGGCAGCAGGCGATGATCATATCAAACACCCACAAGCCGCAAGCGGTCTGCTAAACGTAACGGCCACCCGGGTATTGAGCGATCTGAAGATCGACGAGCAAGCCTTCTCACACTCCACTGAATCCAACCAGTAACACTACCGTACAATCCGGTCTGATCGTCTGATATGTCGCATATCTCGCCTAGGGGTGGTAAACGTCAGACCCCAATAGCTCAATAAGTCGTGTCGATATGAGGTCTATAACTGTTCGAGAAACTACTGGTAACACTTACCAGTAAATCTCAGCAACCCTGACCAGGGATTTCCTGTTATAGCCAATCGAACACAGCGCAACATCAACCCCCTATACCGGGAGAGACGAATCCCCTCCTATCGCTCATTGCCTCCATGTGACTCGGGACTGTACCCAAAAACCACCGTTTTGCACGCCCTCTTGGACGTGGTAAGATGGAAATCAAAGCACAGTGGGAACCACACAAGACTCTATGACGATCTCGGGTCAACAGACTACTCTGTACCAGTGTCACCAGAGAACTGCCATCTGACGTGAGGTATAATACCATCTGGGAGTTCTCGGCGAGTCCGTCCAGTGTACCCAGTCTCTACTGAGCACCCGTATATCATCTCTGATGTCAAACACCAATGGATATGGGATCATCCATCGCCCATCTGTATGGGTCGAGAAGGTATGCGCTAGTCTACACTGGTATATCGATGCCTCGTCTCGATATACCCACGACTAGGGACTTTGAAGGATGTACTTATGGACTACCATGTCCCCACTAGTATGATCCGCATCATAGTCCAGGTAGTCAAGTACAGATCCTAAGGGCTTTACCAACATGTAACAGAGAGACAATCAGCATACACGTTAAGGTAATGGGTAACCAGATACCATACTATCATGTCGAGCAAGAAAGTCCTCCCTATATATGTCCCAGCATCCACTACAATATACATCCTATGTACAGTAATGGCCTCTAGGGCATACATATAACTAACATTATAGCCCCTTAAAAGTCCTTTTTAAAAAATGCAAAGCAGTTAACACACAAAAATCCAAAACACTTTGCCAAATTTTTTTTCTTTTATTTCCGGCGCAAAGAATCCTGTACAAGATTGATTTATTGGAGAGGGGGAAGAAGTTTTGCGCAAAGAACCTTGCAGAAAAAAATTTCAAAGGAGATCAGGGGGTTACAGAGAAGAAATGGAATGCTTACAGAGCAAAATGGTTCGCTGATGTCAGCAATTGACCGCGGATCCATGGCCAAAATCCTTTTTTCGCCGCAGTTCCACGGTGTAATGATTGGTTTGGATCCCAAAAATCTTTATGTTATCTGTTGTGGTTCTCCTCTGTATGTTCAGATCTACTGTTTGCTGTTTTGTTCACTGGGTTGCTCCAGATTTGAATCTGTTCGTCTTTCCGTTCCTGCACAATTCGCATAAAAACCCTTCAAAAAATAACAAGATGATAATTTTTTTGTTTTTATATTTTTCAGTTTTTATGATTTTTTTAATTTTTAATTAATCCGAAATTACAAAAAGAAAATAACTACCGTTATCCCCGGCAACGGCGCCATTTGATTATAGAGATTTTGCGTGCGTTTCTAAATCAAAGAATAGAATATACCTCAATCAATAACGGTGTCGCTTGGTAGCTAGCCGATTGCGTACGGGTCGGTCCACAGGGAAAACGTGTTCTTTTCTTATTGTTCTAACGAGTCAATTCCTATTTGTGGTAGGTTTGATTTTTATAAAAACTGAAATTGAATTTGATTTGGATTAAAACCTTGCTAGGATTAGGATTAGGTTAGTTTGGAAAGTTAATTCTACTCACCGCTTCCTTTGCCCTAATTAAGAACTTAGGTGTTAAGGTAATAGTTAACAAAGGGGATTAGCACGACTAGGAAGAAACATAGTTTCTTCCTTTTGGTCCTTATCCGTCCTTTCTTAACTCTTAGCCCTAACCTTTATGTAAATCAACCACAACCGGTCTAACTAGAGAATCATCGCTATCTCGTAGGACAGGGTACCGTAGTGAGCGGTGTGTGTTTGCTTTACATAGAGTCCTAATTTATAAAGTTATGAGTGCAAGAAAGGAGTGAAAGATTTCTATCTCTCAAACCTACCCAATCCTAACCCTAACAAGTGAGGAACTACCCACTCATTAGGTATTAACAATGAAGTTCATTTTTTTTAATTTTCTTTTTAATTACCTTATTAACGTGCAGATAATAAAAGACAAATATGAAAATTGCAGAAATTAAATTGCAAATAAGAAAAATTCAAAATAAGAAACTTACTTTTATTGATGCACTCTTGACGATTACAAGGGAATTTAAATTTAATCTAGAATTAAAAAGCGGCATGCCCCAAAAGAGCTGTAGGCTTTCCTATTTATAGATAGGAGAAACCCTAGGGTTTACATCTGATCCACATCTAAAATTACAATACTACCCTAAGAAGGCCGGGTCAATGCACCGACTCCCACCGACACGTGCTTTACACGGCCGCGGATCCGCGGCGGAATGCCTTGTTGGGCCGCGGATCCGCGGCCATCTTGAGGGATCTTTGGCTCTTCTTTTCAGGGTTGCTTTATGTTGCTATTTCCTTCTATTTTCTTCTCTTGGTTCTTCAGAATCTTTTCTATTTTCTTCCAGATTTCCCACAGTGTAGAATTTGTGGACTTTTACCGTAAGCTTCGCATTGAAGTCTTGAATCTTGTGCTGCCTTCGTACTTTGTGCAATCGAACTGTTCATTGATCTTCGTTTGTTCCTTAAACTGGTAGGTGGCATCTTGCAGATTCATCTATTTGTTGGTCGTAGTCTCACATTTGTAGCGTCTTTTCTTGAATTTCACTGTATTGTTCTGAGAACCTATAACCTGCAACTATTTAGCAGACATGAATCAAAAGCACCTATTTATTTGTAATATGATTAAGAATGGGGAATATAATAATGCAAAATTCTGATATGAACAGCCGCTTCCGAAGATGAGTTGTCATTGTTGACCGGCGGCCACGAATCCACATTTGAACCCCGGCGGGCATACCTCCTCAGGAAGGAACGTCGGCTTGAAAAAGCTATATTAGAGGCATCTTGGCGTATCGATATACATGATTTCTGTATTTTTCCTTTGGCAAGTAATTTGTTTTACTTTTTATGTCTTCTTATCTTCGTAAAACTTTTGCAGGGACTTCGGCAGTAGCAGAGAATCTGAGCTCGAGTAGCGCCTTGACCGTGGACTCTGTAAATATCCTCGATGAGACACCAGTAGGTGTGGAGGGGGTCGCTACAGCTGCTATTCCTATGGCAAAGCTTCCATTGGTGGCTTCCGTTCTCCCGGTGCTTGCTCTCCCGGAAGAGGTATCTTCATTAGTCGCAGATTCAATGGATTTTTCTGGTGACGGCCCGGAGACTGTGGGACAGGTAGTCGAGGCCGCCGTCCTTTCATTGGAGCCTGAAGCGGTAGCCGCTGCTTCTCAACTGGAGGCTATTATACTGGCCCATGTCCCCCATGATGTATCTGAGGTCATGGAGGAGGCTGCCGAAGCTGCTATCCCTCCAGTTCAAAGCAGGAGAATCGAAGGTATTCTTCTATTTTTTGTTTTAATGATCTCTTCATTATCTGAATCCTTCCATTTTTCAGAGTTACGCGGATTGGCGGCGTCTATCACTGATCTGTCTCCTAGAAAATCTTTTCAGCGTTTACTCGAGATGACCGCTCCGTAGGCAATATCCCCGTAACGCATCGTCCTCTCTTCCGGGAAAGGTTAGTGTTATTTAACCCCCTCATTTCATTATCTTTATTTCGTATAACGATGCTAATGTCTTTTTCAGTTCTGGAAGCTGATGATGAAGTTGAGATCCTTGATGGGCCTGGAGATATTTTAAACCCTTCTTGCATGACTGTGGATAAGTAAAGTTTTGATGTTGTTCCATCTATTCTTTGTTTGCAAATCTTGCTGATTGTTTATGAATCTTAACTGACCATTCCTACCCCACTGGAATCTCGCATTATTATGCCACCCGGCCCTTATGCTCTACGCACATTTGAGCGAATGGCAAAACTAAGCCTTCATTCTTTGTCAGCTCTCATCGAAGACCTTCGTGCTGGTAGCTCTCTCACAGCCGAAGAATTTGCTGCCGAAGCCAACATTTCTCTCCCCTTTCTTGCTTCTTACCATGGTGAAACATTGGTGCATGTTTGGATTGAGTTTTGTCGTAGGGTGGAGCCTTGCTTACATGGTCTCGAGTGCATGCGCCTTCCTTCAGAGGTCGTGGCTGCAAAGGCGAGCTTGCGGTGGCTGGTTGAATGGTGCGCCGCAAATCTGCAGTCCTGTGAGAAGAGGCTCGACCGAAAGTTTTCGGAGAGGGAGCTGGCTTCAAATGCGTTGGGGGAACTTCAAGCTGAACTTACGGCCAAGACCACTCGTGCATATGAACTCTGGCGGGTGCTTCAAGAAGCTATCAGGGAGGTGGTAGCTATTGATAAAGCTGTTATTTTTACTCGCGAGATGATTGAAGCCTACAAAGTTATCGAACAGGAACTTGAAAGTTGGCTCGCCTCGTACCAGGCCTAACTGTCTCAGGCGGAGGCCTGTCTTATCGCAATAACAAACTATGAGGCCGAGACCCAGCGGAAGAAGGATGAACTGACGAATCTATTAAATCGTTCGCCGGCTTGAAGACAATGTATATGTTTTTTTTATTCTTCTTTTGTACATACTCCTGAATGAGAGTATTTTTTGATTCTTTTATAGATTGTACTTTGTATTCATTTTTGTTCATGAATAAAAGACATATTTTGTTTCATGACGGTGTGTCCCTTTTCAGCAAATGCGTTTTGTAGATAATCTATTTTGATATCTTTGTAGGACGGCGATGGCTTAGAAGTCAGGTTCAGATCTGCCTCCTAAGGCTTTCCAACTTTATGAGCCGTGAGAGTCTTATAAAGATTTTTCTCCCTATAAGTTGAGAGGATCTCGTAGGTGTATTTTCTCCTTAGGAATCATGAGGATTCCTAAGTGTGTTTTTCTCTTGAGAGTCGTAAGGATCCCACAAGAGAATTTTCTTCCTCACAAGTCGAGAGGACTCGTAAGTGATTGATGAGTTAACCTGCTCGCGAATCAAAGCATTGCTTTGACGGGGAGGTCGAGTGTTGACTTTGGTCATATGGGGTCAGTTGATGACGTATTTCCAAAACAGGGTCATTTGCTGACGTATTTCCGAGACGGGGTCATTTGCTGACGTGATTCCGCGACGGGGTCATTGGATGACGTATTTCCACGACGGGGTCATTGGATGACGTATTTCCGCGACGGGGTCATTGGTTGTCGTGTTTCCGCCACGGGATCATTTGCTGACGTGTTTCCGCGACGGGGTAATTTGCTGACGTGTTTTCGCGATGGGGTCATTGGTTGACGTATTTCCGCGACGGGGTTATTTGCTGACATATTTCTGCAACGGGGTCATTTGCTGACATGTTTCCGCGACGGGTCATTGGATGACGTATTTCCGCGACGCAGTCATTGGATGACGTGTTTCCATGACGGGGTCATTTGCTGACGTGTTTCCGCGACGGGGTTATTTGCTGACGTATTTCCGCGACGGGGTCATTGGCTGACGTATTTTCGAGACGGGGTCATTGGATGACGTATTTCCGCAACGGGGTCATTTGCTGACGTATTTCCGAGACGGGGTCATTGGATGACGTGCTTTCGCGATGGGGTCATTGGATGACGTGCTTCCGCGACGGGGTTATTGGCTGACGTATTTCCGCGACGGGGTCATTTGCTGACGTATTTCTGAGACGGGGTCATTGGATGGCGTATTTCCGTGACGGGGTCATTGGATGATGTATTTCCGAGACGGGGTCATTTGCTGACGTGTTTCTACGACAGGGTCATTGGATGACGTATTTCCGCGACAGGCTCATTTGCTGACGTATTTCTAAGACGGGGTCATTGGATGACGTATTTCCGCGACGGGGTCATTGGATGACGTATTTCCGTGATGGGGTCATTTGATTACGTGTTTCCGCGACGGCGTCATTTGCTGACGTGTTTCTGCGACGGGGTCATTTGATGACGTGTTTCCGCGATGGGGTCATTTGCAGACGTGTTTCCGCGACGGGGTCATTTTCCGACGTGTTTCCGCGACGGGGTCATTTGCCGACGTGTTTCCACGACGGGGTCATTTGCCGACGTGTTTCCGTGACGGGGTCATTTGCTGACGTGTTTCCGCGACGGGGTCATTTGATGACGTGTTTCCGCGACGGGGTCATTGGATGACGTATTTCTGAGACGGGGTCATTTGATGACGTATTTCCGCGATGGGGTCATTTGCTGACGTTTTTCCGCGACGGGGTCATTTGCTGACGTGTTTCCGTGATGGGGTCATTTGATGACATTGCGTCTGCTGTAATGAGATGAATGTCGAGGTGGCCTCTAGGTTGTCTGTGAACCGTCGAGATTTGGAACTAGGGGACTTCGTCATAGCTCCGATTGGTGATGTCGCGTCCGTGCTCTGCTGGCAGGAGGAGGAACACCGTTGTTGATCTCTTGAGATGCAGATGTTGCCATCGAGACTTAGCTCTCTTTCTGATGGAGCCTGGTGGGATGATATGGTTCCCTCTTTGTTTGTGCCCATGGATTGTATACAGGGATTGATGTGATCTCACCTGTAGGGCAAAAATTTTATTTCATATGTATTTTTGTTTTCTTTCCGCGATGCTCTATCATTTCAGCTTTTATATTGCGAAAGTCGCGATTGCGCAATCATTTCGGCTATTTTTCGTGGTGCCCAATCATTTCGGCTATTTTTGTTTTTACTCGCTGCTTTTTATTGCGAGTTGCCCAATCATTTCGGCTGTTTTTGTATGCATATCTTTTACTTGCTGATTTTGTTGAAAGTTGCCCCATCATTTCAGCTATTTCATATGTATTTTTGGCTCGCTAATTTTTATCGCGAGTGTGGAACTTGGAATATGGTGCCAATCTTAGCATCAGCATCGCTCCGACTGGAATATTACCAGGAGCAAATCATCATTTGCCGTGAAAGGACTTAGGATTTGACACTGATTTAGGCATCAGCATCGCTACAACTGAGATATTGTCAGGAGCAAATCATCATTTGCCTTTATCGGTTCGAACAAGGGTGGCTTAGCAATCAGGGTTAGGATCCTATCGACTAAGGCTTTTAACTTCATGAGCCGTAAGGGTCTCATAAAGGTTTTTCTCCCTACGAGTCGTGAGGATCTCGTTAGTGCGTTTTCTCCTTAAAAATCGTGAGGATTCTTAAGTGTATGTTCTCTTATAAGTCGTAAGGATCTTACAAGAGTGTTTTCTCCTTATAAGTCGAGAGGATTTACAAGGGTTGTTCACCGTGTGAGCATATCCTAGTCGCCGATAGGACTTTGTTAGGGAAATGTTTATTGTGCCCGTGGATTGTATACAAGGGTCAATATTGAACCGCTTGTAGGGCAGTCTAGGAAATGTGATGGCTTAAGAACATGTTTAGATCTCTGTAGCTTAAGGCTTTTGAATCCTATGAGCCGTGAGGGTCTCAAACGGTAATTCTCTTTATGAGTCATGAGGATCTCGTAAGTGTGTTTTCTCTTTAGGAATCGTGGGGATCCCTAAGTGTGTTGCTCCCTTATGAGGCGTAAGGATCTCACGCAGGTATTTTCTCCTTACAAGGTTGAGAGGACCTTGCAAGTGTCTTTTAGCGAGATTGCGCCATTTCGGGTTTTCACAAACTCACCGGTAGCCCTGTTGTTTTTACTCACAGAGCCCTTTTGGGTTTTCATCCGTGCCCATCTCGCTTATGGACGTACCATTTTTTTTCGCGTCAGCCTTGAGATGCTGAGGTCCGTAGTAGTTTATAGACGTTTTGGTCAGTTGCTAGTTTTAGGACATTACGGTCCATCGTTAGTTTAGGGACATTTCGGTCCATTGCAAGTTTTAGGACATTGCGGTCCATCGTTAGTTTAGGGACGTTTCGGTCCGTCGCACGTTTTCGAGGCGAGGTTCGTCGGATACTACTTATAGAGTTCCGGCTTGGGAAGATAGCGAGCGGACAAAGGCGTCGTCATCTATCGTTGACCTAGGCTGTGACTCGTCAGGCATAGTATTTTTTTAAGAAACGACCGTTTATTGGCCTGAAGGGTCTTTCGCCATGCATATCCATGAGCAATTAAGCCCTACCCTGGTAGACTTTGTCTATGATGCACGGGTCCTCATAATTCGGCTTGAACTTCCTCCATTTGGCACGATTGGGGATCATAGGTCTCTTGACCACTAGCACGAGTTCACCTTGGCGGAATATTCTCGGCCTCGTCAATCTCTCGTATGAGCGCGTTATTTTTTCTTTGTAAGCATCCAAGTTTTGCTGCGCCATGAGCCGGGTTTCGTTAAAGGCGTCGAGCTCTTCGAGCCGAAGGTGAGCATTCTCTTCGTCTGTTAGCTCGTAATGAACCGCCACTCGTAAGGAGGGTAACTCTATCTTCAAAGGGAGTACTGCTTCAGTGCTGAATACCAATGCATATGGCGTTGTATTTGTGTCCGTCTTGAACGTAGTTCGATACGCCCAGAGAGCTTCATGCGATCTCTCGCGCCAGTCCTTTTTATTTTTGGACACCGTCTTTTTCACGATTTTCATCAAGGTCTTGTTGGAAGCCTCAGCCAGGCCGTTAGCTCGGTGATTGTAGACCGAAGAGTATCTCCAGTCTATATTATGTTGTTGTGCGAAGCGACTGATTTTGTGGGTTCTGTAGGCCGGTCCGTTATCGGAGATAATCCATCGCGGAGTGCCGAACCCATAGATGACGTGTGTCTTGAAGAAATGGAGAATGTTCTCCGTCTTCACTTCTCTTAGCGGTACTGCTTCTGCCCACTTAGAGAAGTAATCAGTTGTTGCCAGTATGAACCGGTGTCCTCTGGATGATGCTGGTTCAATAAGCCCGATTATGTCGGCTCCTCACATTTCGAACGGCCAGCTAGCCACCGTCAGGTGTAGCGGATTTGGATGTTGATGGATAAAGTCCCCGTGAATCTGGCACGAGTGGCACTGCTTCGCGTATTCAAGGCAGTCTTGGATCATTGTGGGCCAATAGTAGCCCATCCTTTTGAATTTTAGCTTCATTTTCGGCCCGTCTTGATGAGAACCGCAGAGTCCGTCATGAGTTTCTTGGACGACTCTCCTAGCTTCTTCCGGTCCTAGGCATCTCAGCCATAGAGAGTCGAACGATCTCTTTTGTTGGATATAGTGCCCTCAGAGTCAATTATTGGATCGCAGGCACGTGATTGCAATGATTGAGGGAGGACCTATACCGGTAGGACAGTCTTACTCGAGAGGTTTGTATACTATCTGGTTTGTCTTTATCATCGTGTACATGCTTTAAGTGACATTGTAGTTCACTATTACACGTTGAAAGAGAATTGTATGCTACCATGGTTTGTCTTTATCATCGTGTACATGCTTTAGGTGACATTACAAGTCACTATTGCATGTTGATAGAGCCCATAGGATTTTTTCTTGACGGCCAGCAGTATGATGGCGATCATATACGTAGGAGCTGGGGGTCTATAAGCACATCCTTAAAAGGTCCCTAGTCGTGGGAGTTTCGAGACTGGGCATCGATACTCCATTAGTAGACTAGTGTATACAGTCGAGACCCCGACGAGGGGCGGTGGCCGGTTTCACAAGCCGTTGGTGTCAGTTGGTTCACCTAAGATGTATCCAGGTGCTCATTGGGTTATGAGTACACCGTACAGGACTCGCCGGGAACATGCTAGTTGGTATTATACCTGACGTTAGATAGCAGTTCCCTGGTGACATGTATATAGGTTAGTTCATCGACCTGAGATCGTCATTTGTCTCGTGTGAGTTTCCACTGTGCTTTGATTACTACCCTACCACGGCTCAAAGGAGTCGTGCAAACAGGTTTTAGTTGGGTACAGTCCCGAGCCACATGGAGGCAGTGAGCGGATCGGCAGGGGTTTCGTCTCTCCCGGTATTGGGGGTGAGATCGCGCTATGTCTAGAAGAGCCATTACACAAAGTCCTTGGCCAAGGTAAGAGATTTACTGGTAGGTATTCCAGTAGTATCTCAGGGTGTTCTGGGCTACACTCCGACACGACTTGTACCACTTTTGGGGGTCTGACTTTTACCAACCCCCTATGCCCGACATGCGATGCTCATAGACGAACGGACCGGACTGTACGGATATTGTCACTGACAGGCTCAGTAGGGTGTCAGGATGAGTTCGCTCATCGACCTCCCTTTTGGTCAATACCTGGTGGCCCCTTACGTATAGCTAGTACCTCTGACATACTAGTGGTTAAATCCACAACCAAAGTATTGACGAGTCTTTAGATTCCCCCACAGACAGTTTCTCAAGTTTCAGGCGAAACGTTGTAGAGGCCGTATGATATATGGCAGGGTTCGATCATATACATGCTATAGTACACGGATCATGATCTGACAGATCATACTAGTGGGCTTTGGTTTAAGCCGGATCAGGGGTTTTAGATTTGTTGGATTACTTTAGTCTCTTCGTATTCGCATTCAGTCGGAATGCGGACGCAGGTATGTATATACAGGTGAGGGGTATCCTTGTGATCCATCACGAGTTTACTTTAGATGTTGCCGTATCTTTTTATTGTTGCAAACATTTAGATTAATGTTTGCAAATGAAAATTGTGAGCTCAAGGTTATGATGGAGTGCATTTAATATGGCATGTGCAAAGGTAGTGACTCATGGTCTCTTTTTATGTGCATATGTCACATTATTGTTTGATTTGTGTATTGATATGATATGAGGAGAGAGGGAGGGCAGCCATGAGAAGGGGTTAGCTCTTGTATTTTTCATTCTTACACTCTCACTCTCTCATTATGTCATACAACAAAAGAAAGAAATGGCTTCTTCTCCTTCTTCCTCCTCTAGCTCACAACCTCCATTAATGGTATCATCTCTAACCACCATCCATACAATGGATGCAAGAGACAAAGTTGTCCCACACATACTCTACTTCACCTTGGGCACATCGGCTAGCAAACTTCGTGCCCAAGTTGCTTCAGATGTAGCGGGAGCCCGTAAAAAGACTCGAAGATGTGGTGCCCTTTCCGACGAGGAGATCGAGACCGGAGATGCCGCGAAGAGCTTGGGATGGTGTCTAAAGACCGAAGGACACGGATCGATCGGTATAGCTTTCCAACCCTTTCTCTAGTTGCTTGTTGTAGGTTAATGGTTCGATCCGGGTCTATAGTGTACGATAGCGCCGGTTTCAAGTTTTGAAAAAGTTTTCGTTTCCGCATTTTGGCCTCGGACAGACGGCCGGGGCGCTACCATAGACTTACATCTTATACATTATATCATTGACGAAGGCGAAAGACAGAGCTTGTTTAATGAGCTGATGTCTTGAGGATGCATCTTCGGGTGTTCGACGGGCTTTGAAGTAGTATATAAAGACTTCTCTCCAATCCTTGACCTTTTCTTGGTCCTCTATTTGTAGGGCTGTTTGCTCAGTCACTCCTTTTTCTCCGGACGACTCTGGAGATATTTCTGCCGGTGCAAGAACCCGGCGGTTTTGCACAATGATCCTTACGTCATCGAGATTCTCGTCGGCCAGTTCTTTTGCGAGCTTGGCTATTGCGTCCGCTTTGCTATTTTCTGTGCGTGGTATACTTTCTAGAATGTAGGAGGGAACTTGAGTTAGCAACTGTTGCACTCTCTTGCCATACTTTACCGATTCTGGTTTGCACGTTTGATAGTCGCCGTTTACTTGACTAATGACCAGCTGGGACTCTCCGTATATGAGGAGGTCTTCAATTCCCATGTCGACAGCGATCTCAAGACCTGCTATCAAAACTTCATATTCGGCTTCATTGTTCGTCCTTGGCTCTGTTAAGAAAAAGGCAAAGCGCATTATCCCTCCTTGTGGAGTTATGAAGATGAGGCCCACCCCAGATTTGATTATGGGGGAGTTGTGCTTTCGCTTCTTCATCGAAGATGCTTCGTCGAAGTAGAGTTCCCATCGGGTATCACTCCCTCCTTTCTCCCCGTCGATCGTGTTAAACGCGTGCTCGTCTGGCAATTCATAGTTCAAGGGAGAATCGGCAGGTATCGGATGCTCAGCGAGGAAGTCAGCGATGGCCTGGCCTTTCACTGCCTTGAGCAGACGATAAGTTATCGAGAACTCCATCAAGAGCAGGGCCCATTTAGCGAGTCGTCCTGTTAGTATGGCTCTTGACATCAAATACTTGAGAGGATCCACTTTCGATATGAGATGGACCTCATGCGCCAACGCATAGTGCTTGAGCTTCGTTATCGCGAAGATTAACGCCACGCAGTGTTTTTCAATGGGGGAGTAATTGTTTTCTGCCCCCAGAAGAACTCGACTCAAATAGTAGAGGGCTCTCTCCCTCCCTTGGTCGTTTTCTTGTGCCTATAGTGCGCCTAAAGAACCTTCAAGAGCTGTTGTATACAGAATGAGAGGCTTTCCCTTGACTGGAGCGGTTAGAACTGGAGGATTCTGTAGGTATTGCTTGATTTCGTCCAGTGCGCTTTGACATTTGCGATCCCAGACGAATGGGTTCCCCTTCTTCATGAGGTGACTGTATGGGTGGCATTTGCCGGAGAGGTTAGTTATGAACCGCCGGATATATGTGAGCTTTCCTTGGAGGGACCGCAGTTGCTTGAGAGTTCTTGGCGGAGGTATTTCCATAATCGCCTTGATTTTCGAAGGGTCTATTTCGATGCCCCGGTGTCGTACGATGAATCCTAGGAATTTGCCAGAGGAAACTCCGAATGCGCATTTGAGAGGGTTCATCTTTAGGTTGTATTTCCGAAAACGCTGGAACACTATCTTCAGATGCTGCCAATGTTCCTCGTGCGATTTGGTTTTAATCACGAGATCATCGATATAGCATTCAACGATTTTATGTATGAGGTCATCGAAAATCTTCGTCATGGCCCTCTAATAGGTAGCGCCGGCGTTCTTCAGACCGAAAGGTATCACTTTGTAGCAGAATATGCCCAAAGGGGTTCGGAAAGCGGTATGCTTCTGGTCTTCGGGATGCATCTTTATTTGATTGTACCCCGATGAGCCATCCCTGAAGGAGAAGACTTCATGATTGGACGTGTTGTCTATCATCAGCTCGGTAACTGGTACAGGAAAATCATCTTTTGGGCAAGCTTTGTTGAGGTTCCGAAAGTCCACGCATATGCGCACCATCCCATTTTTCTTCATCACTGGGACGATGTTGGCGATCCAGTCAGGGTACTGAACCTCTTGGATGAAACCGGAATTGATTAGCTTCTTGACCTCAGCGTTGATGCTCATTTCAAGTTCAAGCCGCATTCTTCTCCGCGCTTGTTTGATTGGCTTGACGTCCGGAGATATCGCCAACTTGTGGACGACTATTTCTGGATCTAATCCTGGCATCTCGGAATAGTTCCATGTGAAGCAATCTTTATACTGCATGAGCACGTCTTTTAGTATGGCCACCTACTCTTTAGAAAGCAGATCACTGACGAATGTAGGTCGCGGATCGTCTGTCGTCCCCAAGTCAATTTTCCTTAGGTTGTCCGCAGTAGTGTGTATTCCATCTTCCAGCTCTTTTGGTGCTGGTGGAAATTCTGAGATCACTTCGTCATCATCATTTTTGAAGCACCAGGGGAAGTCATCCATACCCTCGCGTACGCCTTCTCCTGACAGCGTTATCGCGTGACAAGTCGCGTGACAGGTACGAGATCGCTTCCAAGACTGATGTTGATCCGGCCTTACTATCGCTGCACACGTGGCTTTTGGTTCATGTTTCTATGGTGGGGTTACCCTCCAACTGCTGGATAAAGCGAATCTGCCTTGCTGATACTGGTCTTCTACCCAGCCTTTGAATGTGAAGCAGTCTTCGAGAGGATGTCCTATCGCTCGGTGATAGGAGCAATAATTCGAGTGATGACCTCGTTTTCTTGTTCGGGGTGCTTGGACTCCGGGAGGGTAATCATTTGATGTTTAATGAGAAGACTGAATATCTTCCTTGGCTTGTCTTGGGGAAAAGAATATGCTCGACCCATCTTCTTTACAAGAGATGGATCCCGGCTGCTCAATTTTCGATCGCGTGGCTTTTTGAACCCGCTTTACTGTTGTCGAACTTTTTTTCCGTTCTTTAGCTTGTTTCTACCTCTGCGTTGGGTCTTTTGTATGACGGGCAGGCGATGAAGGGCATCGTCATCCTTCTTAGCCTGCTGAAGGAGGCGTTGCGTCCTGGCTTTCTCGTAGATGGCCATTTCGCGACTATGATCATCCCAGACCTTTTGACCCGCTTCTATTATTAGCTTGTCCATCTGTTCTTCAAACGACGGACTTGGCATTTTCATGGCGGGACCTCGTTTTGGTTTAGGGTTAGCGTCTTTTAAAAGAGAATCCTCTTCTTCATCGAAATCATGTATAACGTAGCATCCATGGAACCGTTCTCGTTTCTTGGATTGAACATATCCAAGCCCGATCGTTTCCATTCTCCTGTTGGGCAATTTTCGCTGAGTTTAGGGGACGTTCCAGATCTTGTTGTAGATCTGGGCTTGTCGCGCGGTCTGCTTCAAAGGTACGCCTTGGAGCCTCAACAGCCTTTTTAATCCTTCTGTGTAGTATCTGGGCAGACGGATGGGCTGGAGCCTGTCAAGCGTAGAATCAACACCATGCCAGATCTCTTTCTCCACTTTGGTTTCCGTGGATCGGTAAAAGAGGATTACCTTTTCATCTTTTCTCCTGGGAGGGATATAGAACATTTGCAGTTCTTGCACACTGTAGGTATCAAGTGCGTCGAGCTCTTTGTAATGCTCTTGTGGAACTATGGCGATCTGCAAACTCTGATCATCTCCAATGAAGGCTTGCACTGGTGGACGAGCCGAGAATACTGCGTTAACCTCGTCTTCAAAGTCACTGCCAAAGACCAGAATATGGGTAGACGGTCCTGGTTTGTTGTATCGGGGAGGCCCCGAATAGACTATCTCTTCTTCCTCCTCTGTATCGCTCCCGAAGACTGGAATGGTGGTGATACCTTTTTGCTTATCCTCAGGCTTATGGGAACTTTTCGTGTCTTCAAAGTCTGGCAGAAAGTACCTTGCGTCCTCGTATTTGCAGACTTCATTCACGGAGAATGGGTTCAGCTCCCCTGTCATGGTATACTTGAGACCATCCTTGAAATACTTCATACACTGATATTGTGTAGAAAGGATAATGTTGTACTCATGTAACCAAGGCCTGCCGAGCAAAGCGTTGTAGCAAGTCTTGGCATCAATGACATGAAACTTGATGTCAGTGACGAGCAGCCCAAAGTGTAACGTCAGTATCACAGACCCGAGCGTCTGTGATGACTGGGAGTCAAACCCGGAGATGGTGATTTTATCATGAGCGAGGTGCTGAACGCTCATGCAGATTTCCTTCAACACTCTTACATTGAGGAGCTTGACGGAGGACCCATTGTCAACCAGGATTTTACCTATCTTGATACCACAACAGTATCCGGAGACATAAAAGGGACGGTTATGCTCGCACATCCTGAGGAGGAGGTCTTCATCGCCGAAAGTGATATCGGCCGTGTGCACTTCTTCCAGCTCGTTCTTCATCTTTTCTTCGGTGAGGAAAGTTTAGAACTGCTCGGGCTCTTGTAGTGCCTTGATCAGAGAATCTCTCACCTCTTTGGTTAGAAGTAGGGCATCGAGAATGCTTAGCTACAAGGGTATCTTCCTCAGATGCGCCAGAATGTTGTAATCCACTTTATTTTTCTTGGGACGGGTCCTTGGCTGCGAGCTCTTGAACGACTCGGTCATCGAGGGTAATATCTTCAGGGAACTTTTCTTTCCCCTTATCCCTTTTGTTTGATCCCTTGTTTGCGGGTCCGAGATTCTTTTCAGGTAGCGTGCGATTGCGCAGCTGAATGTCTCACAGGTATTCGTTTCTTCCTCTTTTCCTGAGGTGGATTCTTTGAAGAGAGGGCCGAGAGCCATTTCTTCTTCAGAATCGCTCCCAAAAGTGAGAACTTGCGATCCTCTACTATCAACCATGTGACAGTTGCCGGCTGCTGTTCCTCGTTCGTTTGTCGCATTTTCCCGCTGTCGACGAGCTTCACGCTTCATCCTTTTGAAGTGTTTCCTGTGAGCGACATACCCTTGCCACCAATTTTTAAAGACGCTGCATTCTTCAGTAGGGTGTGCAATCTTCTGATGATATAAGCAGAAGTTAGGATGTACGTCCTCTCCGTTAAGGTGTATCTTATCAGGAGTATTTCCTTCGGAGGGTAGCAGCTTCATTCCCATCGATATGGCTCTGGCGAACCTTTTCCTTGTATTGAACCTGCTTTTATTTGCGGCGGATGTGTTTCGATCTGGTTGAACCGCCTCAACCTTTTCATTGAGTTGCCGACGTTTAGCCTTTTCGAAAATAGCCAGTTCGCGCTCTCGATTGGCTTTGCTTTTCTGACGGGCTTCGTTCAGCAGCAAGTCGATTATCTCGTCAGACGGCTCCAAGGGTTTTGGCTTCGATCCTGCCCCCAGCTCCTTTATGCTGTCTTCTATCGCCGAGTGAGCTTCTTCGTTAGTTAATGCAAAAAGAGAGATCATGTGGCAACTTTCCACATAATCCTCAGGTTCATCTGACGAGTCTTCTCCCTCATCTTTGTCATTATCTCCGTCTTCAAAGATGTGGTTGAGAAACTCTTGAAGCATGACCGGGGTTCGCGCCTTCTGGTTATATTCTTCCAACGCGTCAAAATGTTTTTGTAGGTCTGTGCGCTTATCACCATGCTTCACGGGCATTTTATTCTTCTTCTTCTTCTTCTTCTTCGATGACATTGACAGCTGGGCTTGAACGTTTTGCCTATCGCTATTAATTCTTGGTGTCGGGCGCGGCTTCAGCATTCTCTCAATGACCTCAGGTTCTAGTGGATTTTCCACCTGATCGCCGGGCATGTTTAAAGATCCTTCAGCATTCTTTTCATTTTGGCTGAAAGAGCGACCTCCCACGGAGCTTCTTCTATAAAAAGCATGATGCTGATTAGTATGAAAATTTGTGTTAACCGCAATCAGAAACGGCGTCGCTTTGCAGCTAGCCGGTGAGTACGGGTCGATCCACAGAGATGGGTAATTATCTTAATGCGTCCTTACGAGTTGATTCCAAATGTTGTATTAGATTGATTAAATCTAAAAACTAGATCTATCACTAAACTAAATTAATCTAAATCAAGGTCTTGCTAGGGTTAGGTTTAGGGGAAGTTTGGAGATTAAAGGTTTCCTCACCGCTTTCATTGCCCAATTTTTGATCTATTAGATGTTTTGGTAATTATCAATAAAGTGAGTTAGAATCTTTTGGAAAGATGTTTCTTCCTCTAGATTCTTCTCCTTCCTTTATCGATAATTACCCTAACCCCCATGGAAAACACGCGCAACCGGGACTTTATACTACGGTGTCACCGTTACCTCGAGGGGTAGGGTGCCGTAGGGAGCGGTTGTGCGTGTATGCATGGAGTTCTAATTCTTGTGAAGGGGCATGAAAGGGGTGAGAGATCTCATCTCTCAAACCTTTCCCTAAGGCTAACCCTAACAAGCGAGGAGATTACTCGCTCATTAGGGGATGAACAAACATACTAATTAAAAGAGAATAAAAAGCAAAGAAATAAAATTACTTACTAGTTTGATGGCTCCCTCCAAGCAATATAGAACAGATCTGAATAAACTCCCAGCAATTTTGAATTTTATTGATTGAAAAGAGGCATAGGTTTTACAGATCTGTGATTACAATTTATAGGAAAAAATAAAAACTAGGGTTACAGACTCTCGCACATGTTCAATTACAGATCTGCCCACGGAAAATCCCAACACCCGCATCGACGCACCGACACAGAAAAATTCCACCGACACGGGCTCTGAATGGCCGCGGAACCGCGGCGCCAGCCTACGTTTGGCCGCGGTTCCGCGGCCAAAGAAGGGGATTGGGTCTTCATTTTTCTGGGCTTGGTTCAGGGCTTCTTGGGCTTTCTACTTTTATACTTCTTTTCTCCATTTGACTTCTGAGTCTTCGCCAGATCTTCAGTGACAACTTGTAATGATCTTTTGACTGCTCACTTTGACATTTCGGATTGCATTGCCTTATACAATTGTGACTTGTTCTTCGTCAACCGAATTCTTCTACTTGTGGGTCAAACGTCTCTCTTTTATATCATCTTTTGTCTTTTCTTACTGTCTTCGCTCCAAGAACCTGTATACTGTAATATGCAACAAATGTGCGTCTAGAGTACCTGTTTATTTATAAAACGAATAAAAATGAGGAGTACAATAATGCAATATTATAGTATGAACAAATACCCCCAAACTTATCTTTTGCTCGTCCTCGAGCAAACTTATTTTTATTCACTAAAATCCTAACCGCACTTTCGCAGGGAAACGCGATTGCACTGAGCACGTGCAACAAGCCGTTAAACCTCTAGGTGTCCCTAGTAGGAGGAGTGTTGTCTCCTGAGGGTTTTCAGCGGATTACACCCACAAAATCCTATCAATTCGGCCCATTGACTTTTGTTCTCCAATTAGGTTTTCTAACTAAGAATTCTATTATCTTCTCCTTGTAAATTATCCACCCATATTCTTCACGCTTCCTCATTATTTAACTAAAGATTATATATGTTATGTAGACCTACTTAGCTTTTGGCATCTCTTAAGTTTTCCTTCTAAAGTTCCATCTCCACTTAGGAATTTCTATCAACCCTACTAAAGATACAAGTTTTATTCTTCATTCCTTTCTCTTATCTAAATTCTAATCACATATCCCTACGTGTGTGTAAATATCACCCCTACACTTGGAAATTCAAATCAAGCAATCGTACTCTCGTCCATTGTCCGAAGCACTTATTAATTCGTGAATTTTGAATTTCGCTTACACATCCTTCATGTGACTGTTAATACTTCTTGAGGTACCAACAACCGATTACAAGATGCGTTAGCACTTTAAAGCGTACTTCCTAGTTTTGCAATACCCAAGGCTTTTAGTAGTGACTCCCAAACCAGTTGGTCTAAGGCACTAGGTGATGAAGCACCCTCGCTAAAGATTTTTCTATTTTTACAGCCTTAAGTAATCACAAAAACCAGTGTCCATTTTTTTCCTTTATTCACCTTTTTTTTCCATCGTACTAAGGACTTTTAGACAAGAGCATTTCAAGGTTTCTTCTACTATTCCAAGTTTCAAGGTGTGTGATTGTGCATTTTGTAGGGTATACATTTTCAGAATTTAGACTTAAGCTAGGAACTATTTTTCAAACTTATACTCTAATAAGAACATCAATACTCTTCCTTTGTTTTGACTTAGCCCAAGAAGTGAACCCAAAATTTGCCTATTTATAAATAAACTACAAGGCATGTACTTTCTACTGTTAAACTTTGAAGAAGGTTATCTTTAGGGTTCACTAAGTCTAAGATCTAGTTGTTCCTAAGCAGTTAACCTATTAGTCAAACTCAAGTCAATTAGCCAAAATTGAATACAATTATTTTTATAATTTTTTTGAAATTTTTCAAATTTTTATGGGTTTTCAAATAAATATGCAAATGCAAAAATATGTACAAATGAATGCGAAGGAAGAAGACGTACCGAGCATACCCCTAAACTTGAACTTGACAGTGTCCTCACTGTCATGCTAAACTAAGAGGGTCAAAACACCGGCACTCCCCTGTTTATTTATTTATAATTTTTTTATATATATTTTTTTGTTGTTAAGGAAAACAAAAATATATACAGAAAGGCCCTCCCCCAAACTTCCTTTAAACTATGTTAGACATTACTGCCAAACCTTGCATAGACCAAACGTCAACACCAACCAGTTGAAAAATTTATCAGTAAAGAGTATTGGTTGGTGGAAGAATAAGTTGTGGCGGTCCAAAAAGAATTGGGGAAGATAGAAGTGGTGGTATGGAAGGTATGGAGGTGAATAGACAGGAGGTGGTGATGAATCAAAACGAGAATGCGAATGATCAGCAATCAGTGGAATATTGGCATTCTCGTAGCTTATTAAAAGAAATGGGGGTGGTTCAACTTCTAAAAGAGGAGGTTGACTAACCACAATATCCCCAAACTGTTCCTGTGGGTCCTTTATTGACGTGGCATCATCCATCAATTTCATATGATATTCAATTATAAGGGAACTGATCTCCTCGATGTCCGCCATAGTCCAACCGAAAACTTGCCGCCTCTCTTGTAAGACTTTTAAAATAGCGTTCTCTTGCTCGAAAGCTAGAGAGGATGATATTATAATGGGAAAAGTCTCATTCTCACCTATGTAAACATATTTAAGGTGAGGCGGTAAAGATATGAGTTCGAGTTTCGGAGGCGAAAGAATCATTGCGGAATCTACCTCGAACTTAAAGGACTCCAACACAGGTTCGAAATCAGTGCAAACAACCGATTTGGATGGTTCGACTAACTCATCAAAAAATTCAAAAGACTCATATTCGGGCTGTGAGTCTTCATCATCCGAAAAAGTGAAACATTCATAATCTATATCGGTTGTGTCAACGGTGGTAGGCTCAAGGAGGGACGCACTAGTGGCGTCAAAACTGTTTTCATCAAACAAGAATCTTTCAAGCTCGCAGTCCTCCTGCGTGATTTCATGAATAGAGCAAACTTCTCGTGTACTAGTTTTAGGCACGGGGGGAAGACTTCCCATCTTATAAATATTGAACTCACTAGACATATTCCCGAAGGATAGAGTCATGGAGCCATTGCGACAGTTTATTACAGTATTGGAAGTGGCCAAAAATGGTCGACCTAGGATCACCGGAATTTGGTTTCTTGGGTTAGCAACAGGTTGTGTATCCATAACAATAAAATCAACGGGGAATATGAACTCCCCAACTTTGATCAACACATCCTCTAGCTGACCCCTTGGATGGGTGATTGATCGATCAGCCATTTGGTGAGTACAACGAGTGGGTTTCAACTCTCCAACTCCTAATTGTTCGTACACGGAGTAGAGAATCAGGTTAACACTAGACCCAAGATCTAAAAGTGCTCGATTAATTTTCTTATCCCCAATTGTGATTGAAATCGTAGGACAGCCGGGGTCCTTTTGTTTTTGGGATAAGGTTTGAGGGTGGTTAATAGCATTGCTCACTGCACTAGCCACTAGCACTTTCTTGGGTACTTGAGATGCCTTTCTCTTCGAGGTGCATAAGCCCTTTAAGATTTTCGCGTATGAAGGGACTTATTGGATAGCATCCAAGAAAGGTATATTTATGCTAACCTACTTAAATAATTCCACAATCTTCTCCACTTGTGCAGTTGGTTTATTGGGATTCAACCTGTTTGGAAATGGAGCATTTTGAAAATTTGTTGAGTCAAATGTCTGTAGAGTAGAATGGGGAGTAGGAACGGATCCCAATGTGGATGTGTTCGTGTTGTGAGAAATGGGTCCGTTCGAGTTAGAAGAAGTAGAGCCGTGTGAAGGGTGGAGAACAGGCTCTAAAGAAAAAGGTGAAGAAGAAAGTGAAGAAAATGAAGAAAGGGAAGGTGACGATGGAGAAGACGAAGAAAAAGAAGAAGAACAACCACCGGCGGGGATGTCATCATTAGTTCCCACATTATTTTGCAACTCTCTTCCGGATCTCAGCGTGGTCACCGCATTTACATTGTGATTGTGATATGCGTTTTGTGTGTGACCGGGATTTGGCAATGGTTGAGATGGAAGCTTTCCCTTTTCTCTCTCGCTCAACGCAGCAGTTAATTGTGCAATTTGTGCCTCAATAGATTTGATACTTTGATCGTGTGAGGCATTGTTATGCATCAAAGACTGAACATAATTTTCAAATCTTGCTGCGGATTCTGTAGATTGCTTAAGAAATGCATCTAGACTTTTTTCGAGCGAGATAACCTTATCATCATTTGGTTGAACCAAATTGTTCGTTCGATTTGTATAAGGTTGTTGTTGGAAAGGTTGCTGGTTTTGAGTTTGTGAAGGTGCTTGTTGTTGTTGTGGAGGAGGTCTTTGAAAATTGTTATTTCCTTGGACTTGTTGATTTTGGTTCCAAGCGAAATTTGGGTGACTCCTCCACCCCGGATTGTATGTCGAAGAGTACGGATCGTTTCTTTGTCGTTGCTGAAATGCAACATTGACTTGATCTTGTCCTTGAATAGGTGCATTATAAGGACACTCTTCGGTTAGACGCGATGGATTCGCACAACAAGCACAAACAGTTCGTGGAGGTAAAACAGGGGCAGGAGAAGACGATGAGATTTTGGTCTCAATGGCTTCTAGCTTTTTCATAAGTGCGGCCATCTCGGCCTTCATAGCAATCGACATATCTACTTGATGTATGCCTGCCCTAGATTGACCAACAGAAGAAGATGATGTGGTCTTGGTACTCTCCCACTGAATTGTTTGCTCACTAAGATCCTCAAGAAACTGCCACGCTTCGTCACTAGACTTAGAAAGAAAATGACCTTGACATATGGTTTCTAGCAACTGCTTCGTTGCCGAGTTCAATCCCTCGTATAATGTTTGGCAAAGTTGCCAACTTTCGATCCCATGATGAGGGCATTGAACAAGTAGGTCTTTAAATCTCTCGAAGCACTTCCAAAATGGTTCGGAAGGAAGCTGTGAAAATTGTATAATCTCGTTACGGATTCTAGCAGTTTTGTGATGAGGATAGAACTTTTTCAGAAAAGCTCTCACAAACTCATCCCAATTTCTAATGGAATGTGATGCGGTGCTATATAGCCACTTCTCGGCTAGGTCACATAAGGTGAAAGGAATGACCCTTAGCCTTATAGCATCATCACTTAATTGGGTCGTTTTCATCATAGCGCAAACGTTTTGGAATTTATTGATAAAGATATATGCATCTTCGGATTCCAAACCATGAAATTTTGGCAGCATATTGATGAAATGTGGTTTTATTTCAAAGTTGTCCCCATTTGCCGGTGGGGGTGAAAGACATGTAGGTAAAGAAGTGCGGACGGGGTAGAAGAGATCCTGGAGCGCAGCTCGTGCGGGCGCTACAACAGGCGGAAGATTCGGGTTATTCGCACCTAACGGAGGTGGAATCATTCCTGTCGGTAAGGTATCGTTGGGGTCGTGTCCCGACATACCTTCGAAAGAATTTGAAGGTGGAGGTAAGGAAATGGAGGGAATTTCGACTTCGGTGTCGAAAGGATCGTCGGTCGGTACCAACGAAACACGGACTAATCGGGCGTTAGTATCCCTAGTCCAAAGTGACATACACTAAAGGAGTAGTGTAGTCAGAAAAATAGAAAAACAGAATGTGGGGGTAAGATAACGTCAGTGAAGGGAAGTGGTGGAAGTGAATTGCAAGTTTTCTTAGCGAAAAGTTGCAAGTTTTGAAAAGATTTTTTCTCTCTCTTTTTTTTTATGTGTGAGTTTTGCAAAGAAGTTTTGAAAAGAGACTCGTGACACAATTGCTATCAACCACACATGCACAATCAGGCCTAGATCTAGGGTCGCCTAGGTCTGCTAGACAGCTCCTAACTAGGGCTAGAAATAGGACCTCAAACCGTCTCTTCACCGACAAGTACGGCCAGGTAAGTGGGAAGGAACCACAATAGTGGGCCTAATTAAAAACCACTAGCCTAGACACCGCAAAGTCAGTTAGGATAAACGGTCGATGCCTATACTAGTCCTTTTCCTATTGAGCTCGATGTCCTTAAGTCTGAGTCTAGTATTTTTTTTAATTAATTGTGGTCGATGCAAAATGCTTTAAGTGTTTTCTGGGGTCCTGGGAAGGGTGATGAAATCCCTACCCAATCTGAGTTTGGTCAATTAGCCCCTTAAAGTCCGATTAAATTATGAAAAACAATAAAATTCACTTGCAATCAATTTTTTAGCGCGGCGCAAAGAAACCTGCAGAAAATCTGTTATTTAGAAGGGGAGAGAAGATTTTTAGCGCAAAGAATTCCTGCAGAAAATTTTTACATAGAGATATATGGTAGGTTGCAGAGGGGAGAAGGTGGAACAAACCCACGAAATTTTAGGTGCTGACGTGGCCAAATGGCCGCGGTTCCGCGGTCTGGGGCGCTCCTTGGCCACGGTTCCGCGGTTTGGTGAAGAGATCAGGCTCTGAAAAAATTTTTGTAGCTCCTGTTCACCAATTCTCCCCTGTTCTGATGTTCACTTTTCTGATTTGCCCTCTGTAAATTTCCAGATCCGCGATTCTTCGCTGTTCCTGCAAGATGCAAACAATAAACCCTTCAAACAGATAAACATGGATAAAGATTTTTGTACTTTTTTATATTTTCAGATTTTTATAATTTTAGAATTTATATCAACCCGAATTTACACAAAAGAAATATTACACCATCCCCGGCAACGGCGCCATTTGATTAGTATGAAAATTTTTGTTAACCGCAATCAGAAACGGCGTCGCTTTGCAGCTAGCCGGTGAGTACGGGTCGATCCACAGAGATGGGTAATTATCTTAATGCGTCCTTACGAGTTGATTCCAAATGTTGTATTGGATTGATTAAATCTAAAAACTAGATCTATCACTAAACTAAATTAATCTAAATCAAGGTCTTGCAAGGGTTAGGTTTAGGGGAAGTTTGGAGATTAAAGGTTTCCTCACCACTTTCATTGCCCTATTTTTGATCTATTAGATGTTGTGGTAATTATCAATAAAGTGAGTTAGAATCTTTTGGGAAGATATTTCTTCCTCTAGATTCTTCTCCTTCCTTTATCGATAATTACCCTAACCCCCATGGAAAACACGCGCAACCGGGCCTTTATACTACGGTGTCACCATTACCTCGAGGGGTAGGGTGCCGTAGGGAGCGGTTGTGCGTGTATGCATGGAGTTCTAATTCTTGTGAAGGGGCATGAAAGGGGTGAGAGATCTCATCTCTCAAACCTTTCCATAAGGCTAACCCTAACAAGCGAAGAGATTACTCGCTCATTAGAGGATGAACAAACATACTAATTAAAAGAGAATAAAAAGCAAAGAAATAAAATTACTTACTAGTTTGATGGCTCCCTCCAAGCAATATAGAACAGATCTGAATAAACTCCCAGCAATTCTGAATTTTATTGATTGAAAAGAGGCATAGGTTTTACAGATCTGTGATTACAATTTATAGGAAAACATAAAAACTAGGGTTACGGACTCTCGCACATGTTCAATTACAGATTTGCCCACGGAAAATCCCAACACCCGCACCGACGCACCGACACAGAAAAATTCCACCGACACGGGCTCTGAATGGCCGCGGAACCGCGGCGCCAGCCTAGGTTTGGCCGCGGTTCCGCGGCCAAAGAAGGGGATTGGGTCTTCATTTTTCTGGGCTTGGTTCAGGGCTTCTTGGGCTTTCTACTTTTATACTTCTTTTCTCCATTTGACTTCTGAGTTTTCGCCAGATCTTCAGTGACAACTTGTAATGATCTTTTGACCGCTCACTTTGACATTTCGGATTGCATTGCCTTATACAATTGTGACTTGTTCTTCGTCACTAGAATTCTTATACTTGTGGGTCAAACGTCTCTCTTTTATATCATCTTTTGTCTTTTCTTACTGTCTTCGCTCCAAGAACCTGTATCCTGTAATATGCAACAAACGTGCGTCAAGAGTACCTGTTTATTTATAAAACGAATAAAAATGGGGAGTACAATAATGCAATATTATAGTATGAACAGATGCCCCCGGCGTGTCCATCTTTTTAGTGGCATGTGGCTGGGGCGGGCCCACCTTCCAATTCTCGGACAGCTTGAATTTTCCCTGTTGGTATTGGTCCTCAATCCAACCTTTGAAGACGAAGCAATTTTCAATTGGATGGCCTATTACTCGGACATCACCGGGTTGCGATGGACATCTCGGATCCGGCAGATTGATGAGCCTGTTGCGTATCGCCAGTTCAAATAGTCTCTTTATTTTCTCCCATCGAAATGAGTAAGGACGTCTTAACTTTTCGTTAAGGAATCGTTGTCTATCGCTTTGGCGATTAGCTGGTTTTGGACCAGTCGGTTGTTGCTGAGCATTGGCGACGAAGGCCGCTTTTCCTTTCCCTTTTTCATTCTGTGATTCCAACTTCGAAGAAGACGGTCTATGACCCATCTGATCCATTTGGGCCAGCTTGTCAATCAAAGCCTGGAAAGTGGTGGGCTTAAAGAACATCATGAATTGGGAAATGGTCACCTGCGGATCGAGAGTACCCATGAACATGCTTACCGCAAGCGCTTCTTCGATGCGCTGCTCACACTTCAACCATAGATTCTGCCACCATATCGCGTACTGCACCCATGTTTCGCCAGGCTTTACTCTGGCGTTAATTAATGCTGTAATTGGGGTGTGTTTGCTAGCGCTTGCAAAACGTTGGGTGAACAGCAATTCCATCTCCGTAAAAGTTTTGACGGACTCGTTGGGAAGCTCTGAGTACCATTCGTACGCCGTCTCTGCCAAGCTGCCGACGAATTGGCGAAGCAGTAGCTTATCATCCCCTCCAGTGTTGCCGTAGAGAGCCCTGAACTGAGCGACATGTTAATGAGGATTGCCTGTCCCCTTGTATACATGGAATTTAGGAATCGTGTATCCTGGCGGATACTTTATTTGATCGTACCAACCCAGATAGGGCTGTCCAGTTCTGACGACTTAGCCAACCGTTTCATTCGCTTGATGAGCTCGTATTTGTTGAGCTATATAATCATCGAGCGTGGCTTTGGAGATGGTCTCCTCCTCGGCTGCTGACAGAGCCGGCAGAGGATTTGATATCTCTGCTCTATCATCTTCAATTATTACTAGAGGATCTTCGGCTGGAGGGTCCGGCTGGATCATCATGCCCACCATATTTTGAAGTAGAAGGGCCATTTGTTTTATGTTGGCCGCTTGTTCCACGGCCTCTTTTTCCTTTTTCTCAAGCATTCTCCGAAGGAATTCAGAATCAGTTTCCTGCTCATGACACTGTTCTGAGGACATTTCTAGGCTTGCTTTTGGTCCCGTGAGTGCGGCCATGGCTGTTAGCATCTCTTGGAGCTTTTGTTGCTGCTGCTCCTGAGCCTTAGTCACTGATCGCGTAAGCGGTTGATGACCTGTGGAGATACGACTATCCTCTTTTCCGGATGCCATATAGACGGTATGCACCACCATGTCCCCAGACTTAGGGCGTTTAGGCTCAGTGCCCTTAACAGTTTTCGTAGACACGGGGATTTTCTCCGGCCTTCTCTACTTGTGGGCTGGTGAAGTTGAGGAGGCCGTTGCAGTGGGCACCCAGGTAGAAGACACCTCCTGTGGAATTACAGGGTGGTCCTTCTCCTGCCGGATTTTCATCTTCTTCGGTCGGCGGGAGTAATCTTGATCAATCACCGAGTCTTGGACTTGACGCCAGACCTTGTAAATTTTAGAGGACAGCCGCTGAGGGGGCTGTTCGAGCTTCGCCTTTGTGGCATTCTCCACAGGTGGAGGAGACCTTTTCAGCATAGCAGTCGGAGAGTTATTGTAGACCCTCCTGAGTGGTTCAAAGTTGTTCCCAGTTGGAACAGCAGCATCAATTTCCATCACTGGAGCTGGCGGAGTCAGTCCAGAGGGAGAGCTGCCCCCAGCTTTCCTCACTCGGAGCCAGTGGCGACGTCGAGCATTTCGTCCAGCCGGGATCACCTCCATTGTTGAATCAGCTTTTCCATGCCCCCTGTTCTGATGAGAGTCTGTTGTTGGCCCCAGCCTGTCAAAGACAGACATCCACTGAGAGGGAATGATCAACCTGTCGAAAGCCGATCTTCGAGTAGGGAAAGTAGCTCGGACGACCTCAACTGTAGCAGGAGTTGGAGTGTCCTTCTCTAGTATTGCGAGCTTCTTTGCGGGCCCACTTAAGCATTGACCCAACCTGTCGAAGACTGAGGCATTTGAGTTGGACGAGCCGCTGAGAGGGGCCGTGGTGATTGCAAGCCGATCAAAGACCGACTTCTTCGCAGCTTCCTGTGACGGAATCTGAACGCTGAAGCTCATTGGTGGGATCACGGTCCCGAAGAATAGCCCAGTGGTGGCTTGGGTCACTTTTTCCACCAGCATTGTGAAAAGAGAGGCCGCTTTGGTCCCGTAGGTTACTCCTCCAGATGAGGCGGAACAGGAGTTGTTGTTGCAGCCGGAGCAGTTAGAGGCCATTGATGTTCTTTTTTTTGCACGAGAGCAAAACCAAATCTTAGTACCTCGAACCCAAGAGCAACCATATCAAACCGCGATTCGTTCGCGAACACGATACACGAAGTGTGGAGTGGAAAGTGGAAAAGGTCCCACCGGACGTGCCAGAATCGGTTCTCCACCGAAAGACCGGGAAAGACAAATGTCTTGCCTGAATTTGGGAGCAGATGCTATTTGGTTTTATCCGTCCACCTCTCCGATGATGCCAAGTTGATTTATGACACCATGTATCGAAGGTTTAGACGGATGCGGCCGATATAGCAAACTTCATAAGATTCCCCCTCGTTGAGGGGTTTTTGATTGTGGGGACGCTCTTCCCTGCAGGCGTAAGCCCCTATAGTTAATTACGCTACCGCATCGCGGTAACCACTTTCTCCTTCTCCAGATGGTCACTTTGTGTTATGTGTGTTTGTTTTGTTTTTGGTTACCCGTGGATTGTATACGGAGACTAATTTATGTTGTCGCCCGTAGGGCGTGGATTAGTCCAAATCCGTATTTTCTTAGATTTGGGTTTTCGATTGGGTTTAAGGATCGTTAATCCTGTTTTAGACTAAGACCAACTTAAACGTTTGTTAAGGATACGTTAGTCTAATTTTAGACTATGATCAACTTAAACGTTTGTTAAGGATACGTTAGTCTAATTTTAGACTAAGATCAACTTAATGATTTATTAAGGATACGTTAGTCTAATTTTAGACTAAGATCTACTTAACAGGATCATTTAGATCCAACAAAAGAGCATTTGGGCTCTATTGTTTTAGTTTAGGGACATTGCGATCCAGTGGGTTTAAGGACATCATAGTCCATGAAGTTTACGGATATCACAGTCCATAGTTTAAAGACGTCATAATCTGTAAAGTTTAAAGACATCATAGTCTATGAGTTTAAGGACCCCACAGTCCATGGCAGTTTAGAGACATCATAGTCTGTAAAGTGTAAGGACATCGTAGTCCATGAGTTTAAGGACCCCACAGTCCGTGGAATGTCTGGTTGTCGGGACACTTCACCTTTCTGAAGACGCTGAAGGATTACAACGACAAATATCAGAGGAGTGAAGAGATGTACCCTTGAACCAACGTTGATTAGAGGATCTGTAGTTGGATTGATTTAAGGATCGTTAATCTCGTTTGAGATTAAGATCAACTTAAATGTTTGTTAAGGATACGTTAGTCTAATTTTTAGACCAAGATCTACTTAACAGGATCATTTAGATCCAACAAAAGAGCATTAGGGCTCTATTGTTTAGTTTAGGGACATTGCGGTCAAAGTTCAGATGCAAACATGGGTTTGGAAATACACCAGATAGTTATTGGTCATTGGGACCTACCACCTCTCTGAAGACATTGAAGAATTACAATGACATGTATCAGAGGTGTGAAGAGATGTACCCTCGAACTAAAGTTGATTGAAAGGCTCTGGGAATTACTTTGAATGTCAAGAGTATAGTTGGAGTTCAGTTTCAGGGGATCTTGCCTCTGGAAAACTTAGCTAATTTAGGTTAAGATTGGCTTGAATATAGTATTAAACACTAGAGCATATTCGGCGCTCACGTGCTCCCACGTGATGCGCTTAAAATAGTGTTAAACTCTAAGGATAAAACGCATAAAATAGTGTTAAACACTAAAAAAAGAAGCGCTCACGTGGGGTCACGTGAGGCGCTTGAGTGTTGGGCCAAACTTGCTTCATTTTATTCTCAGAATATGCAGGTAAGTGTTAAACACTTAACCTTTATGGCCATCACGTGTGGGCACGTGAGGGGTACCCATGCATTGGATATTAAAATGATTTGTTAGGGGTCACGTGAGGGCGCCCATGCGTTGGATATTAATCCTTCAGTTTTTTCTCATCTTCTCTTTTTTTAAAGAGGTGTTTTGTCAGGGGTCACGTGGGGACACGTGAGGCACCCAAAATCGATTCTGCCCTTTTTATTTTGAGGAGTCTGTTCAAGGGTCACGTGGGAGCACATGACCTAATCTTATTCATTCTCTTGTGGTCATTGGAGGGGAGGGTCATGTGTTGCCACGTGATCATGTTGGGTACTTGATCGTTTTACGTGCATGGAGAGATAAATCCCTTATATAAGAATTAAATTCTCTTATAGGGTTAAACCCTGATTTTATTTAGAGGAATTAAATTCCTATGTGTTTAAAAGAATTAAATTTTTTAAACCCAATTATCCTTCTAAGCTTTAAATCTGCATGGCAGAATCTCCCCGATGAGAATTAAATTCTCAACTTATGGGAAGATCTGTTTCTGCAGATCTATTACCATGAAGAAGAACTAAGTTCTTGTATTATGGGTTAAACCCTATCTTTGTTGGAGGAATTAAATTCCTATATGCTTTGTGGGAGAATAGAATTCTCTGAACTTAGGTCTTCCCTCAGGTTGTAGGTCTGCATGACAGAATCTCCCCGATGAGAATTAAATTCTCAACTTATGGGGAGATCTGCTTCTGCAGATCTTCAACCAGAAGAAGAACTAAGTTATTATTTAGAAGTGTTAAACTCTTAATTTGAGAATTAAATTCTCCTTGTTTTGTGGGAGCTTATAGAATGATCTCTTTCCCTCCCTTAACTAGGGTTTCTTTCTTTTTTGAAGAGATCTTCTTTTCTCTCTGGAGAATTAATTTCTCTCTGGAGAATTAAATTCTCTTTTTTTTGTATTCTCTCTCTGTTGTTCTCTTTCTTTTCTCTTCTTTTCTTGGCTCCTATTTATAGGAGAAAGAAAAGAATCGGTTTGTTCAGCCAATCTCTCATTGAGAGATTTTGATTGATTTTGTAACCAATATGATCTTTTAGATCACTCGGTGAATTTTATTCACCATTGGATTTTTAATCCAAAATATATTTTATTTGTTGTTCCCGGCAGATTTTAGGAAAATATTTCCTTATGTAGAATCTTTCTATAAACTGGTGATTTTTAATCACCATTGGAATTTTAATCCAACGATGCTCCACTTTATAGAGTGCAATCTTTTTGTTTGGAAAGATCTAGAGAAATATTTTTCCAATTAGGGTTTTTGATTCTCTTTTAATTAGAATTTAATTCTATTAAGGGCTCAGGAAATCATCACGTGTTGGCACGTGACCCTATTGATTAAGCATTTCATTTAGAATTTAATTCAGTGTCTACAGGCTTTGCCTGTAAATGGTCACGTGTCTGCACGTGAGACCTGGTCAAGTGTGGGTACGTTACCCCACCAACACAGCATTTCTTATTTGTTTATTTTATTCAGCGTCTACAGGCTTTGCCTATAAATGGTCATGTGTCTGCACGTGAGACCTGGTCACGTGTGGGCACGTGATACCCAGTCACGTGTAGGCACATGATGCCTGGTCACGTGTGGGTACGTGATGCCTCATTTGAGGTTTTCCTTGCTGCTGTATCTGTATTTTATTTAATTCCCATGAGGGAACAGTCGGTTCGCACATCCTTAAATAGTCTCTAGTCATGGGAGTATCGAGACTGGGTATCGATATTCCGGAGTAGACTAATGTATACGTTTCTAGACCCCGGCGAGGGGCGATGGTTTGGTCCCGCAACCATTGGTCTTTCGCATGTAAGATCGTATACAGGTGCTCACTGTGGGTGAGTACACCGGACGGGCTCACCGAGAACTTCCAGATAGTACTATACCTATCGTCAGGTGGATGTTCTCTGGTGACATGAGTACGGATTAGTCTTTAGACCTGAGATCGGCATTTGTCTCGTGTGAGTTCCTACTGTACTTTGATCACTACCCTACCACGGCTCTACTGAGTCGTGCAAACAGGTTTTGGTTGGGTACAGTCCCGAGCCACATGGAGGCAGTGAGCGATTGTCGGGGATTCGTCTCTCTCGGTATAGAGAATCGATATCGCACTGTGTTCGATTGGTCAGGACCATAAGACCTTGTCCAAGGCAGTTGAGATTTACAGATAGACTGATCAGTAGTTTCCCGGATTGGTCCTGAGCCGCATCAACACGAATTACCAGGTTATTAGTGTTAGTTATATGTATGACCTAGAGGCCATTACTGTACATAGGATGTATATTGTAATGGATACTGGGACATATATAGGGAGGACTTTCTTGCTCGACATGATAGTATGCTATCTGGTTGCTCTTTGCCTTAACGTGTATATTGCTTGTCTCTCTGTTACATGTTGGTAAAGCCCTTAGGATGTGTACTTGACTACCTGGACTATGATGCGGATCATACTAGTAGGGACATGGTAGTCCATAAGTACATCCTTCAAAGTCCCTAGTCGAGGGTATATCGAGACGGGGCATCGATATACCAGAGTAGACTAGCGTATACCTTCTCGACCCATACAGATGGGCGATGGATGATCCCATATCCATTGGTGTTTGACATCAGAGATGATATACGGGTGCTCAGTAGAGACTGGGTACACTGGACGGACTCGCCGAGAACTCCCAGATGGTATTATACCTTATGTCAGATGGCAGTTCTCTGGTGACACTGGTACAGAGTAGTCTGTTGACCCGAGATCGTCATAGAGTCTTGTGTGGTTCCCACTGTGCTTTGATTTCCACCTTACCACGTCCAAGAGGGCGTGCAAAACGGTGGTTTTTGGGTACAGTCCCGAGTCACATGGAGGCAATGAGCGATAGGAGGGGATTCGTCTCTCCCGGTATAGGGAGTTGATGTTGCGCTGTGTTGGATTGGCTATAACAGGAAATCCCTGGCCAGGGTTGCTGAGATTTACTGGTAAGTATTACCAGTAGTTTCTCCAATTGTTATAGACCTCATATCGACACGACTTATCGAGCTATTGGGGTCTGACGTTTACCACCCCTAGGCGAGATATGCGACATATCAGACGATCAGACCGGACTGTGCGGTAAGTGTTACTGGTTGGATTCACAGGAGTATGAGCGGGCTTGCTCGTCGATCTTCTGATCTCTCAATACCCGGGTGGCCGTTATATTTAGCAGACCGCTTGCGGCTTGTGGATGTTTGATATGATCATCATCCGCTGCCGGCGTATTGACGAGTCTTTAGAGTCCTACACAGAGGTTTCCTGGCTCAAGCGAAACGAAATAGGAGCGCATATGAGATATGTGCGGGACCGAGAATAATGCGTGTATGTGATACCGTATTTCATTCTCGTAATGAATGTGTCGAATGGTTATATGCGATATAACCTAGTTATCGAATCAAGGATTGATTCGATAAAACGATACATTGTATACTAGTCGGTTGTGTGCGACATGACCGGATCATTGAATCAAGTGTTGATTTAATGATTTAATGCATAATTATATATTTGATATATTACTTTGCACTAACTAGTATTGGTTCATTTTAAATGGATTTTCTTACTTGGTTTGTGCACATTGTATATGTGATATACTTTTGTACACAAGTTTGTATCATGTTTGATGATGCATGCTTACTTGGGTTTGTGTAAAGACTAAACCATGGTTATATGAATGGTTAGGGTTTTGTTTTCTTTTTGATTTATCTTATTTAGTTATTCATTTTGAAAATGATAAGCATAAAGGGAAAATGGTGGCTTAATTTGTTTTCTAGTTGAAGCTTCTTGAACATTTGACCAAAGTTACCATTTTGTCTCATGCTTAACCCTAACCACTCCATTTAACCCTAGTCTATTCTTTACACCTAACCAAGGTTAGGATATGATAAGTATTCATTTTATTATTCATTTTGGATAATACTTATCATATTCATTATCTTCTTCTTCTTCTTCACTTCATGAAGAAAACCTTTCTTCATCAATGGTGATTGATGAAAATGAGTGAGAAATCCAATTCTAAAGTCTACCCACTTCCTATTTCTTCATCCTCTACCTCTTGCCAAGTAGTAGAGTGTGTTTCCTTCACAAGTTTTCTTGACTTGGTGAAGTTGGAGCTTGATCTAGCGATGCCTCGACGTAGATCATCTTCGGCATCGTCGTCGTTGACCTAGCCCGCGTTTTCTCCGATGAAGCTGACGCTAGAGCCCGGATTTTGATTTGGACAGCGGAGAGGACTTCATCACGGAGCCGTGGAGGTGGAGGACCGGATCTACAAAGGTTGTATTTCCGTTCTTGTAGTTAATTTGTTAACTAGTTTGCTTTGTCGCCTAAAAATCTAGCCAACGATCCGTATTAGGGTTTCTCGGCACCGTTAAATTTTGAAATTGGCATGGTTGATGCCTTGTGAGACCTCTTGAGAGTGCATAGGAATCCTACAGTGGTATCAGAGACTAGCTAGAGCCTTAGGCGATGCGTAGGCGAAGTTTGAAACCCGATCGATTCGAAACCCTAACTTAAACTTGCTCTCTGTACATTTTTCAAATTTGTGGATTTTTGCAAATTAAAAATATGCAGAAAAATCAGCAGGGAAATCTAAGAATTACGGCGCAAAACTTAGCTCCTAATTCCATAAATGTGCGGCGTAACCGCGGCATTAGCGTGCTAATGCGGCTGTTCCGCGGCCCTTTTGTTTCTTCTCCCATCAAATTTTGCACAGTAATTCCTATTTGGCAGTGCTGGTTTTCTTGGGAATTTTTAATCTGAAATCCAGAGTTGAGTATTTTAGGTTGTATTGGGAGTTCGTACATTCGATCGGATTGTCAAACTCTGTCTATGTGTTTTTCCGGATAAATTTTAGAATATGTTAAAAAGTTCGACCGGATATAAATACCCAACTTTTCCCCTGTCGGGAAATTTCCAAGTGTCGGATTTTTCCGTAGTTTAAAGACGTTCTAAGTAGTGCAAGTAACGCGATGGACCCTCTAGAAGACAACAAACCTTAACTCGATTATGTGACCGTCTTGAACTGCCCTTTGAACCTTAGGGTTTGGAGCAGTACGGCGTGCCACATGTGAGGCGTTGGCTTGACCCTTCTACGGCTGGACCATTGGTACTGAGGCACGAACTGAATATTTTTAGACTTGTTTCATATGTTGATCTGTTTCGGGAAAACTTGGGTGTTTGAATGTTCGATCGGAAAGTTTAACATTTTCTAGTTATCTGGAATGGGATACAATAATTGGAATTCACAAGTAGTTATGAGATAACTGAATGAATGTTATAAACATAGCAGCTTAGTCTCACTTGATCGGTTGCCACGGAATTTTGATGTGATCAAAAGTCCGTCGCAATCACGTAGCGTACGCGAATACTCGCCGGGTAAACTTAATAGACAGCCTCACTCCATAGCCCCGACCAAGTGACTGTAGGAGAACCCCGTCGCCGAAAGCATCCGTTCGGGTGCTCGCGGCAGCGGTGTTCCGCCTTGGTGCACTTCGTCGACGGCGTCGGGGGTGCGGCCGCCTACTAAAGTTTGCGACGAGCATTCGATCAGGATGTCGGGAATCTTGTTGAATTACCCGACTTAATATTGAAAAGAGTTTTCGATAATGAGACTAAAATGCGGGGTTTATAATTGTTAGGCATGTGATGTCTAAGGTATTCATTTGATTAGGCATGCGATGTCTATGCAGATTGCGGATTCCAACTGTTGTAGTTTTACACTTTCTTTTCTGTGACCGTAAGTGTAATATGTGATATCGCCGGTTTCGTTGCTATATGTCAACGACAATTGGGATGGACATATTTACTTACGTTGATGACATGCGATATTATGTGTTGCTGGATATGTTATATTGGATCGTCGTGTTTGAATAGCCGGGGTTTTTTATGTGAGATGAGTGTTTTTCATTTTCATTCATGTAAAGACTTGTATGTAATATTCTTTTATTGGGGCACTTCCAGGTTGCGGAAGATGTCACCCTTTGTATATTATTTACTTTTCCGCACTAGGATAGACCCAAGGAGAGGAGCACAAGTAACCGGGTTCTGGAGTCTAGTGGGAGACCAACTCGAGGTGTCGAGTCCGGGTCTCCTAACTCTAGAATTGGTTGGGTTGCTTGCCGCTCTCGTAGGGGTCTAGGGGTGTGGGTTTGGCTATTCATCGCGACCGTGGAATCCGTGTTTTATACTGGCTCGTATTGAAAACACGAACGTCCTAGTATATCCAATATTTCATATGATTCTTCTGCTGCGATATCTGTGATGTGATCATGTGATGTTCTGTGATAGATACTGTATATAGTGTATATGATATATTATATAGGCGTTACTTATGTTTTACACCCGCACTAGCCCTGCCCCGCTCTGTCGTTAGTTACCTAACCTAACGGTGCACGAGGGGACATCGAGGCGAATGCGGATGGCATACGTGTACGTCGTATTTATCTGTGATGTTTAGGTATATTAAATGATGGGACTTTATTAATGTGATTAATGAAAGAAATGAAACCTAAGATGTTGTAGAATCGAATTTTAAAAATAAAACTGGTAGCTACAGTTCTTGCTTTGCATAGTGGTATATGTGATATATCCTGCACCTTATTCGATGAAGAAAGGACCGAGATCCCTTCACCGGGAGTGACTCCTTTAGCAATAACTGGCAGATGCTACACACTCGGTTTGTCTTTTGACTGCTTTTAAGAGTTTTTGCTTTGCACAGTGATATATATGATATATCCCGCACCTCATTCGACGAGGAAAGGACCGACGATCCCTTCACCGGGAGTGACTCCTTTAGCAAAACTAGAAAAGCCTCAAAAACACTCCATTTCAAAATTCATTAGATTCTACAACGATATCAAGTTCATTACGCAATAGGTTTTCAGAAAAACCTGTCGTAGCCCTCCGTCATTTTAGATAAGTAGTAGTTAGTATTCGTGCTGCGTTTGTTGGCCTTTGTCAAGGCGCAGTGTGCGGTAGCTAACTGGTGCTTATCTGCTTATGCATATGATGCAGATTGGATTAGGGTAGTCGTGCGACCTTGTTGGCCTTTGTCAAGGGCCGTGCGGGTGGGTTTAATTCAATCAGGAAATGACGGGTTGAACTTGACTAGCATCCTATGGTTTGTTGGCCTTTGTCAAGGTCATAGGAGGTTAGGGGCAAAATATTATCGGGAATTTCAAGTGTTGAAATTTGCAATGAGATTGCATACCTTCTATGAGATAGTTGGATCCCGATACCCGCTGCGAGTAATTGTTACTCCTGGGAGAGTTTTACACATTACAATTAGCCGATCAAGTAGGTGTCTAGAAAGGTGTCAACGGGGTTACGCCTCTGGGAAAACGAGGTTTACATTAATTAGGTTCGTGCGAAAGCACGGGGGACCTCCCTCAAAGTACCGACACTGGCCTGGCTGAAAGATTGGCGAACTTGTAGTGTGTAATTAATCCCGGCTAGTCTTTCCTTTTAGGGTTTGAAAGAAGATTTGATAAAAACAGTGGGAGCCATCCTGATTTGATAAAATAATAACCAATCTATTCTTGAAAGAGCGCACGCTGAGTATTTTCTTCTCTCTCTCTCCAGGTAGCGACCATATCACGCCTTAATCAAGATAATAATACGGATATTGACCGAACCCGCTTGTTATACTGAGCTAGGGAACATTGGTCCCGCTCCAACTTATAATTGTTATAAGACAGAGCAAGAAATTGGGGATTACCAGAATTCCCGTGCCGCCCAAACGAAGAGAGTGCATGCTGATGCATCATCTTCGGGTGTGTTCATTACAGAGAACTGTTTCTCAGTATCCTTTACGTCCTGGGTATGTGATACCAGATCAGGATCCCAGATATGTAATCTATTACATAGGGCTACAGATAGGTAGAGAACTGAGAACGGGTGATAAGTTTCATGAGGCAGAAAACGGGGCAAGTGTTGCAGCCAAGTCTGTTGGTCACTGTCACCCTGTATTCCAAATACATTGATTCTGAACGAATGTTATTAGATACCGAACCTGATATACAAAATCATATCACTCTCTTTAATAGTAAAGAAATGATAAAATTTTGTATTGTTGGATAATGTTTTGAACATTTCCTATATCAAAAGTTGATCGGTTCAGGCACGTTATCTAAAAGCATTAATGTTCTAAATCAAACTACAGTTCTTAGTATACGGAACACACAAAAGAGGAAGAGTTCAGAAATGAACGAATACTTCTTGAGGCATTATAGACTAGGTCATATCAATGCGACCCGACTAGCTAAAGTTACATGTAGATGCATATTTAAATCAGTTTGAATTTACATCTTGTGAAACTTGCCAGTCATGTCACAAAGATATAATGACACCAGCTCTGTTTATTGGAAACAGAGAAAGAGTTAGTGAACACTTGGGATGATGCATGTTGATGTATAAAGGTCCCCTGTCTACACATGCCAAGACCAGTTCTTTGTACTTCATTACATTCTCTGATAATCTCTCAAGATTCAGACATATGTTCCTGTTGAAACACAAGTCCGAACCTTTTGAGATATTCACAGAATATGATTTAGAAGTAGAGAACCAAAACGGGTATAAGTATTATGTCCTTTGATGAGATCAAGGAGGAGAATACTTGAGCACGGAAATCCTGGACTATTCTAAAGGAGAATGAGATTCTCTCTCAGCATTACTCCTCCGTATACACCGTAGCACGATGGTATATCGGGGTGGAGCAATCACACCCTATATGATAAGGTGTGCTCTATGATGAGTACTACTGAGTTTCCTATTTTCCTTTTGGGAGTTATGCACTTGAGAAGATGCATACCTATTGAATTAGGTTCGAATCAAATCAATGCCTACCACTTCATATGTGATATGGAAAGGGAAGAGCCCATATCTTAAGTTAGTTAAGATTTGGGGTTGTCCGGCCTATGTCTAAAAGCAAAATCCGGACAAACTCGAGGCAAGATCTGTTATGTAGAACTGGAAATGATCCAGCTATACAAAACTGCAGCTAATGATTTGACAGAACCAAAGTATTCAATAGTTACCAACGAACCTCAGCCTCTCCGCCAATCTAGTAGGGTTCCTCACCCACCTGAGAGATACTTCTGTTTCTCTATGACAGTGGGAGCGAGGATTGCATCATGAGATGATGACCCAACTAGTTTCGAGCTGGCCATCAGGAGTGAGACTCTGTAAGAATGGCTGGATGCTTAGCGATCTGAGATGGAATCCTTCTACACCAACAAAGTATGGACTTTGGTTGCTATATCTGAAGGGTTAAATCCCCAACAGGAGCAAGTATATCTTGAGAAGATTACATGGTGTAGATAGAAAAGTTGAGACTTTCAAAGATAGACTTGTTAAAAGGTTTTCGTCATCAACCAGGCGTGGATCATGATGAAACTTTTTCTAAAGATCTATGCTTAAGTCCATCCAGATCCTACTTGCCACGGCTACATACCATGACTACGATATCTGGCGGTTGGGTGCCATGACTGGTTTTCTAAATGATGTTTTAGAAGAGGACGTCTATAAGTACACAGCCAGAGGGCTTCGTAGACAGTGGGAGCAGCGGAAACGTGTACAAGATGCTTTATAGGATAAAGCAGGTATCGCGGAGTTGGAACATCTATTTTGATGATTTAGTCAAAGAGTTTGACATCATCAAAATGGTAGATGAACCTTGTATAAACGAAAAGGTAGTAGGGAGTATAGTCATGATCCTCGTAGAGTACGTGGATGACATACTCTTGATAAGAAAGGAGTTTCCTATGCTACGCTCGGTCAATCTCCGCTTATCACAATGATTCTCCATATAGGATCAAAG
Organism: Agapanthus africanus; assembly: GCA_030015575.1. Lineage (NCBI taxonomy): Eukaryota > Viridiplantae > Streptophyta > Magnoliopsida > Asparagales > Amaryllidaceae > Agapanthus > Agapanthus africanus. The sequence continues at coordinate 768,923,057 of JASDDO010000019.1, read as the reverse complement.
TGATACTTCCTAAATCCTGGATTTTGGATCTATGAGATAGATCTAATTGGATGTTAGGATTCTCACTAGATGTAGTGAGATGGTATCAATTTATTCTGGGGAGAATCACTGGAAGGGTTCCAGGGTGATAAAGATGACTGAATGTCAGTCACAGGCATTGTCTTTACCCTCAGTGAAGGGACGGTATGTTGGAAGAGTTCCAAGCTAGATACCGTGGCATACTAGACGATTAAGGCTGGATACATCGCTACTTAAGATGCTACGAAAGAGGCAGTCTGGGTGTATATTTGTTCATGAGATGAACTTAGTTCCTCCCATTGTGTGACAATGGAGTTGTGGCTTATGCCGAGGAACGTCCGTCCCATCAGTGATCCAGACATATTCTAACGCAGTATCACCTGATCATGGAGATGGTTGATCTCCAGGGTGATCGAGGTTAGGAGAGTAGACTCAGAGGACAATGCGGCGGATCCACTCACAAAGGCCTTTTCCCAGAGAGAGACTTTTATGGGATGGTTGAGTATGAGATACTGTAACCACTGCTACAGATGGCCCTAGTGCAAGTGGGAGATTGTTAGTTATATGTATGCCCTAGAGGCCATTACTGTACATAGGATGTATATTGTAGTGGTGTTAGTGTATATGCCCTAGAGGCCATTACTGTATCATACTAGTTTGTATATTACTTGATGGAAGCTTGGGATATTCACCTTGTATAAACAATCTTGCTCAAAATAGTAGTATGCTACTTGGTTTTTTTCTACTTCAATGTGTACATGTGTTAATATTGCGATATCACCTATACGCATTAGTGGAGCCCTTAGGATCTTTGCTTGATTACCAGCGTTGTGATGGCAGTCACACAAGTGGGGGCTGGGTAATCTATAAGCACATCCTTATACAGGTCCCTAATCGCAGGACTATCGAGACAGGGCATCGATACTCCGGAGTAGACTAGCGTATGCGCTTCTCATCCCAGTGTGGGAGATGGTCTGTCCCACAGCCATCAGTACGTCGTACTGGAGATAGTATACGGGTGCTCGTTAGGTTACGGGTACACTGGACAGGACTCGTCGGGAACTGACAGGTTGGTATTATACCTATCGTCAGTTATCAGTTCCCAGGTGACATGAGTACAGCTTAGTCCGCTGACTTGACACTGCCACTTCGCCTCGAGTGTGTTCCCACTGCACTTTGATCACTACCCTACCACGGCTCAAAGGAGTCGTGCAAACAGGTGGTGGTTGGGTGCAGTCCCGAAGCACTTGGAGGCAGTGACAGTTAGACAGGATTCGTTTCTCCCGGTATTGGGGGTTGACATCGCGCTGTGTCTAGGAGAGCCATTACACGAGTAGTCCCTGGCCAGGGCAAGCGAGATATACTGGTAGGTTTCCAGTGTTATCTCAGGGTGTTTTGGGCTTCACTCCGACACGACTTGTACCGCTATTGGGGGACTGACGTTTTACCGCCCCCTAGGCCCGACATGCGATGTATCAGACGAACAGACCGGACTGTACGGAGAATGTCACATTCAGACTCAGTAGGAGTTCAGATGGGGTTTTCACCTCGTCAGCCTTCTTGTCGACATCTACCTGGGGACCGTTACGCACAGCTAGTGCCGCTTGTGGTCTGTGGTTAAACCCACTGCCAGCGTAGTGTCGAGTCTTTAGAGTCCCACACAGAGGGTATTCGCCTCTGGGCAAAACTGAGTAGAGGTCGCATGGTTTTGCGACAGAGTTCGTTCTCATCCGCGCACTTGTGCACGTTTGGAGTCCGGACGGATATTACTGGCTAGCTCTGGTTTGAGTCAGATACCGGTATATGTTTTGGGGTTGCTTTTATCTCTCAGTATTCATGTTCCTCGGAACAAGAATCCAGGTGTGTATGCACAGTTTTTGAGGAGGAGGAAGATGACTTTCATTAGGGTTTCGGAACGGGTGCGTATGCACAGTTGACAGTCGTCCTTTTCCAAACCCTAATGGATTTGTATTATATCAATTAATAATATATAATAAAATGAAATTGTGTTATGGTTGGTTTTTGTTGACTTGTTGACCATGGTTGACTTGTTGACCATGGTTGAAGTTTTGACCATCATCATTACAAAAGAAAGATGCTCTTTGATTCTAGCAAATTCATTTAATGTTTGAAATGATAATGGTCATTCTAAAACTTTCCATCAACCTTTTCATTTTCATTATTATTATTATTGATAATTCTTTTTCTTTTGCATTATGGTTGCAAGAAAGAAAAATGATAGTTCATTCTATCATATTCATTTCTCTCTCTTCACTTCATCTTCTTCTTCCTCTAGCTAAAGAGAAACCTTCTCATGTGTTGAGAATCCTTCTCTTTAAAAAGAAAAGCACCCCTTAGACTCTCTCTACTCATTCTAGGTTCAAGGTTTAGCAAGCCGGAAACCCTAGTGCACTCAAAGATCGAGGAAGAGCCCAAAGGTCGAACCTTCGAGGTGGATCCATCTTCGACGGAAGAAGGCGACAAGAAGAGAACCATCAACCTCTACAAAAGTTTGAAGAAGAAGGAGTTCAAGTTTAGGTATAACCATCCTCATCCGAGTAGCTAACTTTCTTTAGCTTGTATGCTAGTTTTAGTTTAGCTAAAGATCCCGACTTTGCTTAGTCCATGTTGCCCCTTGCGCTAAAAATTTGATTTTTTATACCGTTTCCGCCTCCCCGTAAGAACCGGGGGTCGCAACGTGGACTTACAGTGGTATCAGAGCCTAACTAAACTTAAACTAGCTTAGTAGTGAAGTGTAACGAAGTTCGGAACCGAAAAAAATCACAAAACCGGAAAAACAAAACCCTAAGTTTCTGTTGAAATTTTTTCTGCTCTAAATGAAAAACTTTATACTTGTAAATTCGGCTCAGGGTTTTGTCTGAACACCTAAGAAAAACGATGCAGTGATTCGTTCAAACCGCCGCGCTTCCGCCGCACGAGGTAGGCATGTGCCGCGGAAGCGCCGCGGTTTGTCGTCTTCTGTGCATCGTTTTTCGTGCAGTGTGTGTCTGTGTTGGTTTTGGGATTTTTAAAATATATTATATATGCCCAGATTTTCCAGAACTGAAATTCACTTTTGGGGTCCTATAATTCCGTATTTTTTTCCGAACTTCACTGCACTTTGACTATGATGGTTATATCTGTGATGCTTGCATGTATTGAACGTCGGCTAATCGCTATAAGACGATTAGTCGGGGTTATACATGATCTGTGTTTGACATTGGAATGTGTATATGAATATGTTGGACTGTCGCGGGTGAATAGCCGGGGTGGATGTGAGATGAGCTTTTGTTTTTCTTTCATTCATTGTAAATGTAAATTGATGTAATAATTATTATTTGTTTGGCCGCACAACCGGGTCGGGGTTGTAGCCGTCATTGTATAATTCTTTTTACTGTTTTTGCTCCTAGGATAGACCCATGGAGGGGGTGCACAAACTGCCGAGTACTTGGCGGGTAGTTTGCCGCACCCGTAGGGGTCTTGGGTGGGGTATTTGGCTATTCACCGCGACCGTGTTATCCGCTTTTCGTTCCAGGCTCGAAAGGATTGCGGATTGCTAGTATATCCAATGTATTCATCTGTGATCTGTAATGTCTATCATTGCTTTCTATTTAGGCGTTGCTTATGTTTTACAGCCGCGCTAGCCCATCCCCCGCTCTGTCGTTAGTTAAGTAACCTAACGAGTGATGACGGGACCCCGTGGCGAATGCAAATGGCATAAGCGTACGTCATATTTTGGTTGTTTTCTGCAATGGTAGGAATTAAATGATGGGACGCATTAAAAGTACTAATGCAAGAATATCACGCATTAAAAGAACTAATGCAAGATAATAAACCAAGTTAAAATCGTTGGAACACTTTCGAAAAACCACTCGGTTCTTTTCAAAAATAACTTTTAAACGCGGAGATTGAGCCACTCCTTCTAAAAGCTATCTCGTTCCATCGATTATATCAAGTTCACTACGTTCACGGTTTTACCAAAACCATTCGTAGCCCTCCGTCGTTTCACATGAATAGTCAATAGTATTCAAGCTGTGTTTGTTGGCCAAAGTCAAGGCATAGTGATTGGTAGCTATTGGGTATTCATGTGCAGCATAGATAGATGCGTTGGTTTGGAACAGTCGTACTGCCTTGTTGGCCAAAGTCAAGGGTAGGTACGGGTGGATTCAAATTAACCTGGAGAACGACGGGTAGAACTTGACATGTGACTTATGATTTGTTGGCCAAAGTCAAGGTCATAAGAGCATGGGGCAAAAATCCACATTGGGAGTTTCATAAGTACTGAAACTTGCTAGATTTGCATACCATTTGGAGTGTGGTGATTCTGGTAGGATTCCTTCAGTTTCGTCACGCGATGATATTTGGATCCCGATCCTACTGTGAGTATATGCTACTCCTCGGGAAATTTCTCACTAAACGATCAATGCTATAAACCTAGTAGGTGCCTAGAAAGGTGTTAGCGGGGCTACGCCCCCAGGGAAAAGAGGTTATTTAATTAAGGAACTTCGCGAAAGCGTTGGAAAACCTCCCTCGAAGTACCGACACTGGCCTGGCTGAACGGTTAAGCAAGTATTGTGCGGTAGGATTGATCCCGGCTAATTCTTCCTTTGTGGTTTGAGGAGGGATTCGAGAGACAGTGGGAGCCATCCTGTTTAGACAAATTAAAAACCATTCTAAACTTGCAAGAGCATCGTGCTAAAGTGTTTCTTCTCTCCCCCCTGCAGCGACCAAATTCGAAATGACTGGACTTAAGTTACTTCTAGATAAAAACATATTGACAGGGCCAAACTACAAAGATTGGCTCAGGAATGTCAAATTGGCAATCTCTTACGACAAGCTGGGGTATCTTCTTACCACCAAAGCTCCCCCCGTCCCAGGTCCCACCTCCAGCGTCGCGGATAAGGAAATCCGTAAGACTTGGGAGATTGACAGCGCGAAGGCCAGATGCCTCGTACTTGCCTCGATGGACAACGACCATCAGAGGAGGCACGAGAATATGGATTTGGAATCCATATTTCTTCATACAAAAGAACTGTATGGAGAGCAGTCTCGTATCGCAAGATACGAAGTGTCGAAGAAGTTATTTTCGACAAAGTTGGCCGTCGGATCATCGGTAGCGGACCACGTGCTTAAGATGATTGGCTACACTGAGGAGCTCGCGGAACTTGGGACCATGTTGGACAGTGAACTCTATACGGATATAATTCTCCAGTCCCTTCCATCCACTTACGCCCAGTTCATACTGAACTTCAACTTGCAAGAAAAGGAAGTTGAACTTTCAGAACTCCTCAACCTGCTGAGGAGCGCAGAGGGCACCCTACAGAAGGGTAGGGAAACACCCGCTTTGTTTGTAGGAGGATCTTCTTCCTCTAGGTCCAAGGCGAAAGCCAAGGGAAAGAGGAAGAAACCCCCCGCCAAACCAAGAGGCGGTGTTAGTAAAGTGGGTGCGAAGGGAAAGGAAAAGGCAACAAAGATTGCGGGGAAGCTTGTTGGAAAGGAAGAGTGCTTCTATTGTCATAAGAGTGGACACTGGAAGAAAGATTGCAGGGCTTGGAAAGCCAGGACACAGGAACTGAAGCAGGTTGCAGCTTCAGCTTCAGGTGTGTATGTTATTGAAAACTGTCTTTCTATAAACTCTACTTCCTGGGTATTGGATACCGGATCAGGATCTCTTATCTGTAATTCTTTGCAGGCGTTGAGAAACCATAGTGTTTTGAAGGCAGGTGACATGACCCTCAGAGTTGCAAACGGAGCTAGCATGGACGCTAAAGCCGTGGGGGACTATCACCTGGGAATGTCAGATGGGCATGTTTTGGTTTTGCGTAATTGCTTTTTTGTACCCAACGCAACTTGTAATATCATTTCTGTATCTTTGGTTTCTAAAGAAGGTTATGAATTTGCGTTTGTAAGTAATGTTGTAAACATTCACCTTAATCAAGTTCTGATTGGGTCAGGTACACTGAGCAATGGTATATACGTATTGAACCAACCACAGATTTTCAATATCCAGAATACACACAAAAGAAAGTCACCAGATATTAATCAGGCTTTCTTATGGCATTGTAGACTGGGTCACATCAATGAGACACGGTTGACTAAGTTACATAAAGAAGGATACTTGGATCCGTTCGAGTATCAGTCTTATGCCACTTGTGAATCTTGTCTCATGGGAAAGATGACAAAGACTCCGTTCACTGGACACGGAGAAAGAGCGAGCGAGCTCTTGGGACTCGTACACAGCGACGTGTGCGGTCCAATGTCTATACATGCGCGAAGCGGTTACTCTTACTTCATTACTTTTACGGATGATTTTTCAAGGTACGGTTATGTCTTCTTAATGAAACATAAGTCCGAGGCTTTTGAAAAGTTCCAGGAATATAAGAATGAAGTAGAGAAACAGACCGGCAAAAGTATCAAGATTCTAAGATCGGATCGAGGTGGAGAATACTTAAGTGCCGAGTTCCTAAATTACTTAAAAGAGAATGGGATTCTCTCTCAGCTTACTCCTCCATACACTCCGCAGCACAACGGTGTATCGGAGAGACGGAACCGAACCCTATTGGATATGGTACGGTCCATGATGAGTAACGCTGAGTTACCGCGATCATTCTGGGGGTATGCGCTAGAATCAGCTGCGTACCTTTTGAACCGAGTTCCTACTAAAACTGTGCCTACTACACCATATGAGATGTGGAGTGGGAAGAGACCCTATCTTAAGCACATTAAGACATGGGGATGTCCAGCTTTTGTTAAAAAGCAGCATGCGGACAAGCTCGAGGCACGCTCAGTACAGTGTAAGTTCGTGGGATATCCAAAGAACTCCAAGGGATATTTCTTCTACTGTGAAGAGGAACAAAAAGTTCTTGTTTCTCGTCATGCCTACTTCTTGGAAACTGAGTTTTTGGAAAACCAGATAAGTGGGAGCACAGTAGAACTGGAAGAAATTCCAGAACCACGAACTATTACTGAAAGCTTAGAGGAACCAGAGGGTTCAAAAGAACAGGACATTCCTACGCCGCTCCGCAGGAGTAGTAGGCAGTCTCATCCGCCCGAGAGATACTGCGGTTTTCTCATAGACGGGGATAGAGAGGATTGCATCATAGATTATGATGAGCCTACTAGCTTCCAGCAGGCCATTCAGAGCGTTGACTCGGTAAAATGGCTGGATGCAATGCGGACCGAAATGGAGTCCATGTACACCAACAAAGTATGGACGTTGGACATTGCTCCAGACGGGGTAAAACCCGTAGGATGCAAGTGGATCTTCAAAAGGAAGATTGGTGTAGATGGACAGGTTGAGACCTATAAAGCTAGACTTGTAGCAAAGGATTTCCGTCAAAGACCTGGCTTGGACTATGACGAAACCTTTTCTCCAGTGGCTATGCTGAAATCCATTCGGATCCTTCTTGCCATTGCTGCCTTCCACGATTATGAGATTTGGCAGATGGACGTAAAAACCGCTTTTCTAAATGGAAATTTAGAGGAGTGTGTCTATATGGATCAGCCAGAGGGTTTCATTCAGAGTGGGAGCAGCGGAAAGGTGTGCAAGTTGCTTAAGTCCATTTATGGACTAAAGCAGGCATCGCGGAGTTGGAACATCTGTTTTGATGAGACGGTCAAGGAATTTGACTTTATCAAAAATCCAGATGAACCATGCATCTATAGTAGATTTGTAGCGAGAACTGTAGTATTCCTTGTTTTATACGTGGATGACATTCTCTTAATAGGAAATGACATTCCTATGCTACAATCTGTCAAGGGTTTCTTGTCACACAGGTTCTCCATGAAAGACCTGGGTGATGCCTCTTACATCCTGGGGATCCGGATCCATTGTGATAGATCCAAGAGGATATTAGGACTTTCACAGTCCAGGTACATCGACACCGTACTGAAAAGATTCAGTATGGAAGATTCCAAGCGCGGTAACCTACCGGCTTGTCACGGGATCACCCTCTCTAAAGAGATGTCTCCCAAGACTGATTTGGAGAGGGATCGCATGTCGATTATACCCTACGCTTCTGCGGTAGGCTCTATAATGTATGCGATGTTGTGTACCAGACCGGATGTAGCTTATGCACTGAGTGTGGTAAGCCGGTATCAGTCAAACCCTGGGGAGAAACACTGGATAGCGGTAAAGAACATTCTCAAGTACCTGAGAAGGACTAAGGAGATGTTCTTGGTGTATGGCGGAAAAGACCTCCAGATCGAGGCCTTTGCTGACTCCAGCTTCCAGAGTGACAAGGATGATTCCAAGTCCATGTCGGGTTTTGTCTTTACCCTCAATGGAGGGGCGGTGTGTTGGAAGAGCTCCAAACAGGAAACCGTTGCAGACTCGACTATGGAAGCGGAATACATCGCTGCATCTGATGCCGCAAAAGAAGCTGTCTGGATAAGGAAGTTCTTAAAAGAACTTTAGGTGGTTCCGTCCATTGTTGACCCAGTACCTCTGTATTGCGACAACAACGGGGCTATAGCTTTAGCGAAGGACCCAGGTCCCATCAGAGATCCAGGCACATCTTGAGGCGGTATCACCTGATCAGGGAGATCGTAGATCGCAAGGAGATCGAGGTTCGGAGGGTTGTTTCAGAAGAGAACACTGCAGATCCATTCACCAAGGCCTTACCCCAGACTCAGTTCGAGCGGCTGATCGAGATGATAGGTCTTCGGTACGCCAGTTCATGGCCTTAGTGCAAGTGGGAGATTGTTAGTGTATATGCCCTAGAGGCCATTACTGTATCATACTAGTTTGTATATTACTTGATGGAAGCTTGGGATATTCACCTTGTATAAACAATCTTGCTCAAAATAGTAGTATGCTACTTGGTTTGTTTCTACTTCAATGTGTACATGTGTTAATATTGCGATATCACCTATACGCATTAGTGGAGCCCTTAGGATCTTTGCTTGATTACCAGCGTTGTGATGGCAGTCACACTAGTGGGGGATGGGTAATCTATAAGCACATCCTTATACAGGTCCCTAGTCGCAGGACTATCGAGACAGGGCATCGATACTCCGGAGTAGACTAGCGTATGCGCTTCTCATCCCAGTGTGGGAGATGGTCTGTCCCACAGCCATCAGTACGTCGTACTGGAGATAGTATACGGGTGCTCGTTAGGTTACGGGTACACTGGACAGGACTCGTCGGGAACTGACAGGTTGGTATTATACCTATCGTCAGTTATCAGTTCCCAGGTGACATGAGTACAGCTTAGTCCGCTGACTTGACACTGCCACTTCGCCTCGAGTGTGTTCCCACTGCACTTTGATCACTACCCTACCACGGCTCAAAGGAGTCGTGCAAACAGGTAGTGGTTGGGTGCAGTCCCGAAGCACTTGGAGGCAGTGATAGTTAGACAGGATTCGTCTTTCCCGGTATTGGGGGTTGACATCGCGCTGTGTCTAGGAGAGCCATTACACGAGTAGTCCCTGGCCAGGGCAAGCGAGATATACTGGTAGGTTTCCAGTGTTATCTCAGGGTGTTTTGGGCTTCACTCCGACACGACTTGTACCGCTATTGGGGGACTGACGTTTTACCGCCCCTAGGCCCGACATGCGATGTATCAGACGAACAGACCGGACTGTGCGGAGAATGTCACATTCAGACTCAGTAGGAGTTCAGATGGGGTTTTCACCTCGTCAGCCTTCTTGTCGACATCTACCTGGGGACCGTTACGCACAGCTAGTGCCGCTTGCGGTCTGTGGTTAAACCCACTGCCAGCGTAGTGTCGAGTCTTTAGAGTCCCACACAGTGGGTATTCGCCTCTGGGCAAAACTGAGTAGAGGTCGCATGGTTTTGCGACAGAGTTCGTTCTCATCCGCGCACTTGTGCACGTTTGGAGTCCGGACGGATATTACTGGCTAGCTCTGGTTTGAGTCAGATACCGGTATATGTTTTGGGGTTGCTTTTATCTCTCAGTATTCATGTTCCTCGGAACAAGAATGCAGGTGTGTATGCACAGTTTTTGAGGAGGAGGAAGATGACTTTCATTAGGGTTTCGGAACGGGTGCGTATGCACAGTTGACAGTCGTCCTTTTCCAAACCCTAATGGATTTGTATTATATCAATTAATAATATATAATAAAATGAAATTGTGTTATGGTTGGTTTTTGTTGACTTGTTGACCATGGTTGACTTGTTGACCATGGTTGAAGTTTTGACCATCATCATTACAAAAGAAAGATGCTCTTTGATTCTAGCAAATTCATTTAATGTTTGAAATGATAATGGTCATTCTAAAACTTTCCATCAACCTTTTCATTTTCATTATTATTATTATTGATAATTCTTTTTCTTTTGCATTATGGTTGCAAGAAAGAAAAATGATAGCTCATTCTATCATATTCATTTCTCTCTCTTCACTTCATCTTCTTCTTCCTCTAGCTAAAGAGAAACCTTCTCATGTGTTGAGAATCCTTCTCTTTAAAAAGAAAAGCACCCCTTAGACTCTCTCTACTCATTCTAGGTTCAAGGTTTAGCAAGCCGGAAACCCTAGTTCACTCAAAGATCGAGGAAGAGCCCAAAGGTCGAACCTTCGAGGTGGATCCATCTTCGACGGAAGAAGGCGACAAGAAGAGAACCATCAACCTCTACAAAAGTTTGAAGAAGAAGGAGTTCAAGTTTAGGTATAACCATCCTCATCCGAGTAGCTAACTTTCTTTAGCTTGTATGCTAGTTTTAGTTTAGCTAAAGATCCCGACTTTGCTTAGTCCATGTTGCCCCTTGCGCTAAAAATTTGATTTTTTATACCGTTTCCGCCTCCCCGTAAGAACCGGGGGTCGCAACGTGGACTTACAAGTGGATGCTGGGACATATATAGGGAGGACTTTCTTGCTCGACATGATAGTATGCTATCTGGTTGCTCTTTGCCTTAACGTGTATATTGCTTGTCTCTCTGTTACATGTTGGTAAAGCCCTTAGGATGTGTACTTGACTACCTGGACTATGATGCGGATCATACTAGTGGGGACATGGTAGTCCATAAGTACATCCTTCAAAGTCCCTAGTCGAGGGTATATCGAGACGGGGCATCGATATACCAGAGTAGACTAGCGTATACCTTCTTGACCCATACAGATGGGCGATGGATGATCCCATATCCATTGGTGTTTGACATCAGAGATGATATACGGGTGCTCAGTAGAGACTGGGTACACTGGACGGACTCGCCGAGAACTCCCAGATGGTATTATACCTTATGTCAGATGGTAGTTCTCTGGTGACACTGGTACAGAGTAGTCTGTTGACCCGAGATCGTCATAGAGACTTGTGTGGTTCCCACTGTGCTTTGATTTCCACCTTACCACGTCCAAGAGGGCGTGCAAAACGGTGGTTTTTGGGTACAGTCCCGAGTCACATGGAGGCAATGAGCGATAGGAGGGGATTCGTCTCTCCCGGTATAGGGAGTTGATGTTGCGCTGTGTTCGATTGGCTATAACAGGAAATCCCTGGCCAGGGTTGCTGAGATTTACTGGTAAGTGTTACCAGTAGTTTCTCGAATTGTTATAGATCTCATATCGACACGACTTATCGAGCTATTAGGGTCTGACGTTTACCACCCCTAGGCGAGATATGCGACATATCAGACGATCAGACCGGACTGTGCGGTAAGTGTTACTGGTTGGATTCACAGGAGTATGAGCGGGCTTGCTCGTCGATCTTCTGATCGCTCAATACCCGGGTGGCCGTTACGTTTAGCAGACCGCTTGCGGCTTATGGATGTTTGATATGATCATCATCCGCTGCCGGCGTATTGACGAGTCTTTAGAGTCCTACACAGAGGTTTCCTGGCTCAAGCGAAACGAAATAGGAGCGCATATTAGATATGTGCGGGACCGAGAATAATGCGTGTATGTGATACCGTATTTCATTCTCGTAATGAATGTGTCGAATGGTTATATGCGATATAACCTAGTTATCGAATCAAGGATTGATTCGATAAAACGATACATTGTATACTAGTCGGTTGTGTGCGACATGACCGGATCATTGAATCAAGTGTTGATTTAATGATTTAATGCATAATTATATATTTGATATATTACTTTGCACTAACTAGTATTGGTTCACTTTAAATGGATTTTCTCACTTGGTTTGTGCACATTGTATATGTGATATACTTTTGTACACAAGTTTGTATCATGTTTGATGATGCATGCTTACTTGGGTTTGTGTAAAGACTAAACCATGGTTATATGAATGGTTAGGGTTTTGTTTTCTTTTTGATTTATCTTATTTAGTTATTCATTTTGAAAATGATAAGCATAAAGGGAAAATGGTGGCTTAATTTGTTTTCTAGTTGAAGCTTCTTGAACATTTGACCAAAGTTACCATTTTGTCTCATGCTTAACCCTAACCACTCCATTTAATCCTAGTCTATTCTCTACACCTAACCAAGGTTAGGATATGATAAGTATTCATTTTATTATTCATTTTGGATAATACTTATCATATTCATTATCTTCTTCTTCTTCTTCACTTCATGAAGAAAACCTTTCTTCATCAATGGTGATTGATGAAAATGAGTGAGAAATCCAATTCTAAAGTCTACCCACTTCCTATTTCTTCATCCTCTACCTCTTGCCAAGTAGTAGAGTGTGTTTCCTTCACAAGTTTTCTTGACTTGGTGAAGTTGGAGCTTGATCTAGCGATGCCTCGACGTAGATCATCTTCGGCATCGTCGTCGTTGACCTAGCCCGCGTTTTCTCCGATGAAGCCGACGCTAGAGCCCGGATTTTGATTTGGACAGCGGAGAGGACTTCATCACGGAGCCGTGGAGGTGGAGGACCGGATCTACAAAGGTTGTATTTCCGTTCTTGTAGTTAATTTGTTAACTAGTTTGCTTTGTCGCCTAAAAATCTAGCCAACGATCCGTATTAGGGTTTCTCGGCACCGTTAAATTTTGAAATTGGCATGGTTGATGCCTTGTGAGACTTCTTGAGAGTGCCTAGGAACCCTACAATTAGGGTCTGACGTTTACAACCCCTACACCCGGTATGCGATACTCTAAGACGAAGAGACCGGACTGTACGGAGATTGTCACAGATAGGCTCAGTAGGGATCCGAATGAGTTTGCTCGTCGGCCTTCCTTTTCGATAGGTACCCTGTAAGTCCACGTTGCGACCCCCGGTTCTTACGGGGAGGCGGAAACGGTATAAAAAACGAATTTTTATCGCAAGAGGCAACATGGACTAAACTATGGTCGGGATCGTTGTCTAAACTAAAACTAGCAAACTATGCTAAAGAGAGTTAGCTACTCGGATGAAGATGGTTATACCTAAACTTGAACTCCTTCTCTTCAAGCTCCGATGGTGGTTCGATGGCTCCTTCTCGTTGTCTCCGTACGCCGAAGATAGATCCACTTGAAAGCTCCAACCTTTAGCTCCTTCTTCGTTCTTTGAAGAAACTAGTTCACTTGGTTTGCTAAACCTAGTGAACTAGAATGAGTAGAGATGATTTAGAATGGGATTTTATCTATGGTTCTTGATTCTCAACTCATGAGACAAGAGAACCATAGATCAAGAGAGGGAGCAAGAGGTTGAGGGTGAGAGCAAGAGGAGAGCTCAAGAACAAGAGAGAGAATGAGCAAGAAAGAATGAGCAAGTATTTTGTCTCTCACCCTCTCATAATCCAAAGCAATGATAACTCATCATATCAACAAAAGTCTTATGTGATGGTTGAAGTAACCATAACCTTATCATGTCATGCACTCATTTTACTCAAATGAACAAGCAAGAAAAAGTCTTTGGCATGAAATGATAACCATGGTTATCATGATGGTCAACTAGTCAAGCCTAGTCAACCGGTCAACAAGTCAACAAAAGTCAACAAGTCACCAAAGTCAACAAGTCAACAAAAGTCAACAAGTCAACAACCATATCACCATAATACTTAATTAATATAATAGTTAATCACATATCATATTCTCATTAGGGTTGAGCATAAAGTCAAAAAGTCAACGGTCAACTGTCAACAACCCTAATGAGAATCCGCTGCCTCTGCCTCCCTGTCAACTGTGCATACACACCCGCATCCGCGTTCCGAGGAACACGAATGCAAACTGGATAAATCCAATCCCATAAGGTACACTAGGATCTGGCTTAAACCAAAGCCCGCTAGTGTAAACTGTCCGGACACTGTACGTGCACAAGTGCACGGATGTGACCGAACCCTGTCGCAAAACCATGCGACCTGTCGCAATACCATGCGACCTCTACTCTTTTGCCTAAAGGCGAAAAGCTTTCTGTGTGGGACTCTAAAGACTCGACACTATGCTGGCAGTGGGTTTAACCACAGACCGCAAGCGGCACTAGCTGTGCGTAACGGTCCCCAGGTAATGCCGACAAGAAGACCGACGAGGCGAAACCCATCTGAACTCCTACTGAGCCTGAGTGTGACATTCTCCGTACAGTCCGGTCTGTTCGTCTGATACATCGCATGGCGGGCCTAGGGGGCGGTAAACGTCAGTCCCCCAATAGCGGTACAAGTCGTGCCGGAGTGAAGCCCAATACACCCTGAGATAACACTGGAAACCTACCAGTATATCTCGTTTGCCCTGGCCAGGGACTACTCGTGTAATGGCTCTCCTAGACACAGCGCGATGTCAACCCCCAATACCGGGAGAGACGAATCCTGTCTAACCGTCACTGCCTCCAAGTGCTTCGGGACTGCACCCAACTACCACCTGTTTGCACGACTCCTTTGAGCCGTGGTAGGGTAGTGATCAAAGTACAGTGGGAACACACCCGAGGCGAAGTGACAGTGTCAAGTCAGCGGACTAAGCTGTACTCATGTCACCTGGGAACTGATAACTGACGATAGGTATAATACCAACTAGTCAGTTCCCGACGAGTCCTGTCCAGTGTACCCGTAACCTAACGAGCACCCGCATACTATCTCAAGTACGACGTACTGACGGCTGTGGGACAGACCGTCTCCCACACTGGGATGAGAAGCGCATGCGCTGGTCTACTCCGGAGTATCGATGCCCTGTCTCGATAGTCCTGCGACCAGGGACCTGAATAAGGATGTGCTTATAGATTACCCAGCCCCCACTAGTGTGACTGCCATCACAACGCTGGTAATCAAGCAAAGATCCTAAGGGCTCCACTAATGCGTATAAGTGATATACTGAAATAAACACAAGTACACATTGAAGTAGAAACAAACCAAGTAGCATACTACTATTTTGAGCAAGATTGTATATACAAGGTGAATATCCCAAGCATCCATTAAGTAATATACAAACTAGTATGATACAGTAATGGCCTCTAGGGCATATACACTAACAATCTCCCACTTGCACTAAGGCCATGTACTGGCGTATCGAAGACCAATCATCTCGATCAGCCGCTCGAACTGAGTCTGGGGCAGGGCCTTGGTGAATGGATCTGCAGTGTTGTCTTCTGAAGCAACTCTCCGAACCTCGATCTCCTTGCGATCCACGATCTCCCTGATCAGGTGATACCGCCTCAAGATGTGCCTGGATTTCTGATGGGACCTGGGTTCCTTCGCTAAAGCTATAGCCCCGTTGTTGTCGCAATACAGAGGTATTGGATCAACAATGGACGGAACCACCTGAAGTTCTTTCAAGAACTTCCTCATCCAGACAGCTTCTTTTGCGGCATCAGATGCAGCGATGTATTCCGCTTCCATCGTCGAGTCTGCAACGGTTTCCTGTTTGGAACTCTTCCAACACACCGCCCCTCCATTGAGGGTAAAGACAAAACCCGACATGGACTTGGAATCATCCTTGTCACTCTGGAAGCTGGAGTCAGCAAAGGCCTCGATCTGGAGGTCTTTTCCTCCATACACCAAGAACATCTCCTTAGTCCTTCTCAGGTACTTGAGAATGTTCTTTACCGCTATCCAGTGTTTCTCCCCTGGGTTAGACTGATACCGGCTTACCACACTCAGTGCATAAGCTACATCTGGTCTGGTACACAACATCGCATACATTATAGAGCCTACCGCAGAAGCGTAGGGTATAATAGACATGCGATCCCTCTCCAAATCAGTCTTGGGAGACATCTCTTTAGAGAGGGTGATCCCGTGACAAGCCGGTAGGTTACCGCGCTTGGAATCTTCCATACTGAACCTCTTCAGTATGGTGTCGATGTACCTGGACTGTGAAAGTCCTAATATCCTCTTGGATCTGTCACGGTAGATCCGGATACCCAGAATGTATGAGGCATCACCCAGGTCTTTCATGGAGAACCTGTGTGACAAGAACCCCTTGACAGATTGTAGCATAGGAATATCATTTCCTATTAAGAGAATGTCATCCACGTATAAAACGAGGAATACTACAGTTCTCGCTACAAATCTACTATAGATGCATGGTTCATCTGGATTTTTGATAAAGCCAAATTCCTTGACCGTCTCATCAAAACAGATGTTCCAACTCCGCGATGCCTGCTTTAGTCCATAGATGGACTTAAGCAACTTGCACACCTTTCCGCTGCTCCCACTCTGAATGAAACCCTCTGGCTGATCCATATAGACACACTCCTCTAAATTTCCATTTAGAAAAGCGGTTTTTACGTCCATCTGCCAAATCTCATAGTCGTGGAAGGCAGCAATGGCAAGAAGGATCCGAATGGATTTCAGCATGGCTACTGGAGAAAAGGTTTCGTCGTAGTCCAAGCCAGGTCTTTGACGATAACCCTTTGCTACCAGCCTAGCTTTATAGGTCTCAACCTGTCCATCTACACCAATCTTCCTTTTGAAGATCCACTTGCATCCTACGGGTTTTACCCCGTCTGGAGCAATGTCCAACGTCCATACCTTGTTGGTGTACATGGACTCCATTTCGGTCCGCATTGCATCCAGCCATTTCACTGAGTCAACGCTCTGAACGGCCTGCTGGAAGCTAGTAGGCTCATCATAATCTATGATGCAATCCTCTCTATCCCCGTCTATGAGAAAACCGTAGTATCTCTCGGGCGGATGAGACTGCCTACTACTTCTGCGGAGCGGCGTAGGAATGTCCTGTTCTGTTGAACCCTCTGGTTCTACCAAGCTTTCAGTAACAGTCTGTGGTTCCGGAATTTCTTCCAGTTCCACTGCGCTCCCACTAATTTCCTTTTCCAAGAACTGGTGTTCTAGAAAGTGGGCATTACGAGAAACAAGGACTTTTTGTTCCTCTGCGTAGTAGAAAAGATACCCCCTGGTGTTCTTTGGGTATCCCACAAACTTGCACAGTACTGAGCGTGCCTCGAGTTTGTCCGCATGCTGCTTTTTGACAAAAGCTGGACATCCCCAGATCTTCAGATATTTGAAGATAGGGTTTCTTCCCACTCCACATTTCATATGGGGTGGTAGGCACAGTCTTAGTCGGAACTCGGTTCAAAAGGTATGCTGCTGATTCTAGCGCATATCCCCAGAATGATCGCGGCAACTCAGCGTTACTCATCATGGACCGCACCATATCCAATAGGGTGCGGTTCCGTCTCTCCGATACACCATTATGTTGCGGGGTGTATGGAGGAGTAAGCTGAGAGAGAATTCCGTTCTCTTTTAAATAGTCCAGGAACTCGGCACTTAAGTATTCTCCACCTCGATCCGATCTTAGAATCTTAATACTTTTGCCGGTCTGTTTCTCTACTTCATTCTTATACTCCTGGAATTTTCCAAAGGCCTCGGACTTATGTTTCATTAAGAAGACATAACCGTACCTTGAGAAGTCATCCGTAAAAGTAATGAAGTAAGAATGTCCGCTTCGGGCATGTGTAGACATTGGACCGCACACGTCACTGTGTACGAGTCCTAAGAGCTCGCTCGCTCTTACTCCTTGTCCAGTAAACGGAGTCTTTGTCATCTTTCCTTTGAGACAAGATTGACAAGTGGCATACGATTGATATTCGAACGCATTCAAATATCCTTCTGTATGTAACTTAGTCAACCTTCTCTCATTGATGTGACCCAATCTACAATGCCATAAGAAAGTCTGATTCATTTCCAGAGACTTTCTTTTGTGTGTATTCTGGACGTTGAAAATCTGTGGTTGGTTTAACACGTATATACCATTACTCAATGTACCTGACCCAATCAAAACTTGATTAAGGTGAATGTTTACAACATTACTTACAAACGCAAATTCATAACCTTCTTTAGAAACTAAAGATACAGAAATGATATTACAAGTTGCGTTGGGTACAAAAAAGCAATTACGCAAAACCAAAACATGTCCATCTGACATTCCCAGGTGATAGTCCCCCACGGCTTTAGCATCCATGCTAGCTCCGTTCGCAACTTTGAGGGTCATGTCACCTGCCTTCAAAACACTACGGTTTCTCAACGCCTGCAAAGAATTACAGATATGAGATCCTGATCCGGTATCCAATACCCAGGAAGTAGAGTTTATTGAAAGACAGTTTTCAATAACATACACACCTGAAGCTGAAGCTGCAACCTGCTTCAATTCCTGTGTTCTGGCCTTCCAGGCCCTGCAATCATTCTTCCAGTGTCCTTTCTTATGACAATAGAAGCATTCTTCCTTATCCACAAGCTTCCCCGCTATCTTTGTTGCTTTGCCTTTTCCCTTCGTATCCACTTTACCAACACCGCCCCTTGGTTTGGCGGGGGCCTTCTTCTTCTTTCCCTTGGCTTTCGCCTTGGACCTAGAAGAAGATGATCCTCCTACAAACAAAGTGGATGTTTCCCTACCTTTCTGTAGGGTGCCCTCTGCGCTCCTCAGCATGTTGAGGAGCTCTGATAGTTCAACCTCTTTTTCTTGTAGGTTGAAGTTCAGTATAAACTGGGCGTAAGTGGAAGGAAGGGACTGGAGAACTATATCCGTATATAGCTCACTCTCCAATGTGATCCCTAGGTCAGCGAGCTCCTCAATGAAGCCGATCCATCTTTAGCACATGCTCGGCTACTGATGATCCGACGGCCATTCTTGTCGAAAATAACTTTTTCGACGCTTCGTATCTTGCGATACGTGATTGCTCTCCATACAGTTCTTTTGTATGGAGCAATATGGACTCCATGTCCATATTCTCATGCCTCCTCTGATGTTCGTTGTCCATCGAGGCAAGCAGGAGGCACTTGGCCTTCGCGCTATCAATCTCCCAAGTCTTGCGGATTTCCTTATCCGCGACACTGGAAGTTGGACCCAGGGACAGGGGGAGCTTTGGTGGTAAGAAGATACCCCAGCTTGTCATAAGTGATTGCTATCGTGACATTCCTGAGCCAATCTTTGTAGTTTTGGCCCTGTCAGTTTGTTTTTATCTAGGAGTAACTTAAGTCCAGTCATGTAGATTGGTCGCTGCAATTAGGAGAGAGAAGAAGAAACACTCAGCATGATGCTCTTGCAAGTTTAGAGTGGTTTTTAGTTTGTCTAAACAGGATGGCTCCCACTGTTTCTCGAATCCCTCCTCAAACCATAAAGGAAGAATTAGCCGGGATCAATCCCACCGCACAATACTTGCTTAACCGTTCAGCCAGGGCCGGTGTCGGTACTTCGAGGGAGGTTTTCCAACGCTTTCGCAAAGTTCCTTAATTAGAGAACCTCTTTTCCCTGGGGGCGTAGCCCCGCTAACACCTTTCTAGGCACCTACTAGGTTTATAGCATTGATCGTTAAGTGAGAAATTTCCCGAGGGAGTAGCATATACTCACAGTAGGATCGGGATCCAAATATCATCGCGTGACGAAACTGAAGGAATCCTACCAGAATCATCACACTCCAAATGGTATGCAAATCTAGCAAGTTTCAGTACTTATGAAACTCCCGATGTGGATTTTTTGCCCCATGCTCTTATGACCTTGGCGTGAGGTCAAAAATGTCATAAGTCACATGTCAAGTTCGTCCCATCATTATCCAGGTTAATTTGAATCCACCCGTACATACCCTTGACGTAGGCCAAAATGGCAGTACGACTGTCCTCAAACCAACGCATTCTATCTATGCAACAGATAAATATCCGGCAGCTACCAATCACTATGCCTTGGCGTGAGGTCAAAATACATAGCTTGAATACTACCGAATATTTAACTGAAATGATGGAGGGCTACGGATGGTTTTTTGGCAAAACCGTGAACGTAGTGAACTTGATTTGGTCGATGGAACGAGATAGCTTTCAAATGGAGTGGCTCAAACTCCGTATTTAAAAGTTTGTTTTGAAAAGAACCGAGTGGTTTTTCGAAAGTGTTCCAACGACTTTAACTTGGTTTATTATCTTGCATTAGTTCTTTTAATGCGTGATATTCTTGCATTAGTTCTTTTAATGCGTCCCATCATTTAATCCTACCATTGCAGAAAACAACCAAAATATGACGTACGCTTATGCCATTCGCATTCGCCACGGGGCCCCGTCATTACCCGTTAGGTTACTTAACTAACGACAGAGCGGGGGGCTGGGCTAGCGCGTCTGTAAAACATAAGCAACGCCTAAATAGTAAGCAATGATAGACATTACAGATCACAGATGAATGCATTGGATATACTAGCAATCCGCAATCCTTTCGAGCCTGAAACGAAAAGCGGATAACACGGTCGCGGTGAATAGCCAAATACCCCACCCAAGACCCCTACGGGTGCGGCAAACTACCCGCCAAGTACTCGGTAGTTTGTGCACCCCTCCATGGGTCTATCCTAGGAGCAAAAACAGTAAAAAGAATTATACAATGACGGCTACAACCCCGACCCGGTTGTGCGGCCAAACAAATAATATTATTACATCAATTTACATTTACAATGAATGAAAGAAAAACAAAAGCTCATCTCACATCCACCCCGGCTATTCACCCGCGACAGTCCAACACATTCATATACACATTCCAGCACATTACAGATCATGTATAACCCCGACTAATCGACTTATAGCGATTAGCCGACGTTCAATACATGCAAGCATCACAGATATAACCATCATAGTCAAAGTGCAGTGAAGTTCGGAAAAAAATACGGAATTATAGGACCCCAAAAGGAAATTTCTTTTCTGGACAATCTGGGCACATATAATATATTTTAAAAATCCCAAAACCAACACACAAACACACTGCACGAAAAAACGATGCAGAGAAGACACCAAGTCGCGGCGGTTCCGCGGCGGCTAAGAAGGATCACGCGGCGGAAGCGCGGCACTTTAGGCGAATCACTGTATCGTTTTTCTTGGGTGTTCACACAAAACCCTGAGCCGAATTTACAAGTGTAAAGTTTTTCATTTTGAGCAGAAAAAATTTCAACAGAAACTCAGTTTTTATGAAGTTTGGTTTTTGGATTTTTCCGGTTCCGAACTTCGTTACACTTCACTACCAAGCTACTTTAAGTTTAGTTAGGCTCTGATACCACTGTAAGTCCACGTTGCGACCCCCGGTTCTTACGGGGAGGCGGAAACGGTATAAAAAAACGAATTTTTATCGCAAGAGGCAACATGGACTAAACTATGGTCGGGATCGTTGTCTAAACTAAAACTAGCAAACTATGCCTAAAGAGAGTTAGCTACTCGGATGAAGATGGTTATACCTAAACTTGAACTCCTTCTCTTCAAGCTCCGATGGTGGTTCGATGGCTCCTTCTCGTTGTCTCCGTACGCCGAAGATAGATCCACTTGAAAGCTCCAACCTTTAGCTCCTTCTTCGTTCTTTGAAGAAACTAGTTCACTTGGTTTGCTAAACCTAGTGAACTAGAATGAGTAGAGATGATTTAGAATGGGATTTTATCTATGGTTCTTGATTCTCAACTCATGAGACAAGAGAACCATAGATCAAGAGAGGGAGCAAGAGGTTGAGGGTGAGAGCAAGAGGAGAGCTCAAGAACAAGAGAGAGAATGAGCAAGAAAGAATGAGCAAGTATTTTGTCTCTCACCCTCTCATAATCCCAAAGCAATGATAACTCATCATATCAACAAAAGTCTTATGTGATGGTTGAAGTAACCATAACCTTATCATGTCATGCACTCATTTTACTCAAATGAACAAGCAAGAAAAAGTCTTTGGCATGAAATGATAACCATGGTTATCATGATGGTCAACTAGTCAAGCCTAGTCAACCGGTCAACAAGTCAACAAAAGTCAACAAGTCACCAAAGTCAACAAGTCAACAAAAGTCAACAAGTCAACAACCATATCACCATAATACTTAATTAATATAATAGTTAATCACATATCATATTCTCATTAGGGTTGAGCATAAAGTCAAAAAGTCAACGGTCAACTGTCAACAACCCTAATGAGAATCCGCTGCCTCTGCCTCCCTGTCAACTGTGCATACACACCCGCATCCGCGTTCCGAGGAACACGAATGCAAACTGGATAAATCCAATCCCATAAGGTACACTAGGATCTGGCTTAAACCAAAGCCCGCTAGTGTAAACTGTCCGGACACTGTACGTGCACAAGTGCACGGATGTGACCGAACCCTGTCGCAAAACCATGCGACCTGTCGCAATACCATGCGACCTCTACTCTTTTGCCTAAAGGCGAAAAGCTTTCTGTGTGGGACTCTAAAGACTCGACACTACGCTGGCAGTGGGTTTAACCACAGACCGCAAGCGGCACTAGCTGTGCGTAACGGTCCCCAGGTAATGCCGACAAGAAGACCGACGAGGCGAAACCCATCTGAACTCCTACTGAGCCTGAGTGTGACATTCTCCGTACAGTCCGGTCTGTTCGTCTGATACATCGCATGGCGGGCCTAGGGGGCGGTAAACGTCAGTCCCCCAATAGCGGTACAAGTCGTGCCGGAGTGAAGCCCAATACACCCTGAGATAACACTGGAAACCTACCAGTATATCTCGTTTGCCCTGGCCAGGGACTACTCGTGTAATGGCTCTCCTAGACACAGCGCGATGTCAACCCCCAATACCGGGAGAGACGAATCCTGTCTAACCGTCACTGCCTCCAAGTGCTTCGGGACTGCACCCAACTACCACCTGTTTGCACGACTCCTTTGAGCCGTGGTAGGGTAGTGATCAAAGTACAGTGGGAACACACTCGAGGCGAAGTGACAGTGTCAAGTCAGCGGACTAAGCTGTACTCATGTCACCTGGGAACTGATAACTGACGATAGGTATAATACCAACTAGTCAGTTCCCGACGAGTCCTGTCCAGTGTACCCGTAACCTAACGAGCACCCGCATACTATCTCAAGTACGACGTACTGACGGCTGTGGGACAGACCGTCTCCCACACTGGGATGAGAAGCGCATGCGCTGGTCTACTCCGGAGTATCGATGCCCTGTCTCGATAGTCCTGCGACCAGGGGACCTGAATAAGGATGTGCTTATAGATTACCCAGCCCCCACTAGTGTGACTGCCATCACAACGCTGGTAATCAAGCAAAGATCCTAAGGGCTCCACTAATGCGTATAAGTGATATACTGAAATAAACACAAGTACACATTGAAGTAGAAACAAACCAAGTAGCATACTACTATTTTGAGCAAGATTGTATATACAAGGTGAATATCCCAAGCATCCATTAAGTAATATACAAACTAGTATGATACAGTAATGGCCTCTAGGGCATATACACTAACATACCCGGGTAGCCGTTACGTACTGCTAGTGCTGCTGACGTGCTTGTGGTTATGGATTTATCCAGTAATTCACTGCCGGCATACTGTCGAGTCTTTAGAGTCCCACACAGAGGGTTTCACTGGTTCAGACGAAATGATGTAGTAGCCATATTGGATACGTGTAGGGTTCTGATCGATTGATGTAATTTATACCCGGACTTTCGATTGGACAGTTGGTAATACTAGCCGGCTCGGGTTTGTGCCGGATTATTAAATCAAGTATTGATTTTATAATTTACATATATGTATTTCGATATGTATATTCTAGTATTACGTTCTTTTTGTTATTCTATCTCTTTGGGCATTTGTGTTTTTATCTGAATGCAGATATGTATATACAGCAGACCGTAATCCGTATTTTATTACAGATTACCTTCTAGAAGGTGGTCACGTCATCATGGTTTTTTTTCCATTTACTGATAAATGGAAATGAGGTGGAAATTAAGGAGAGGGAGGCATGGTGTGTGGCATGGCTTCAATAGTTTAAAAATGAATTCTTTATTCAATTGTGGTTATTACTGATGCATGGCTACACTTGTTTATTCATGGAAATTGATACACAAAACGATTGTGTTGATTTTTCTCTCACATGAAAGCTTCATTATTCTTGAGCTCTCATTTTTTGCTTCACCCTCCTCCCTCCTCTTGAGTTTCCTCCACCTTCATTATCTTCCTCTTCACTACCCTCTCATGAGTTGAGAAACAAGTGAAGAGACAAGATAGAGATAGTAGAACACATAGAACTCCATACTACATCCTAAACAACTTGGATTAGTAACCCAAGTTCTCTAGTTGCTCCTATTGACACTTAGTTATGAGCTAAAGCCATGAATCACATTGTAGGGTTCCTAAGCACAACAGCAAGGTTTTGGGTGGCATCATCCATGCCAAATTAAAATTTTGCCATGCTTAAAGAAACCCTAACCTAGATCTTTAACTAGAGAATCATACGAAACAATATGTAAACTTTACAACTAAGTGAGTAGGGATTACAACCTTTGTAGTCCGTTCCTCACTTCTATAGCTCCTTGTTGTGGTCCCTTCGCTGCGATCAACGAACTCCTGGACTTTTGAGAGGCTCCATAAGATGTACGATGCATGCTTGCTAGAAGTCTTCAAAGTCTATGATGATCTATTTCGAGGAAACACGGACTCAAGCTATCTCTTCATTAATGTGGAACTAGTGAAGCTAACACCCTAATCTAAATGTCTAGTATAGAAGAGGATGATGAAGCAGGAAATGAGCTCTATTTAGTTTTCTTTTTCTCATTTTATTTCATCACATGGAAAAAAGATAGCAAGCTTTCATGAAGAAGAAGAAGATGAAGTGATGAATGAATAAAACTTGTGAGATTAGAAATGCAACCATGGTGCGTTATGTCATGCTTAACCCTTGTAGAGAATAAACCATAGCTAAGGGTTGAAGGTTTGGTTAATAAAAATCTTAAGTGAAGACAAAAGAGGTGGACTTAGTCAATGTTCTATAAGCTTCTTCCAAGCTCATAACCATGACTAATTATCCATCAATTTTGAATTTTCTTAATAATAAACATTAACCCATATTAATCCTAGCATGGTGTAACTCTCATACACCCTTGTTGCATGTATAACCAAGCATGTCACAAATATATAATTTTGTGAACAAAAGAAAAATATACACTAAACATATATCACATATATGTTAAATGTATAATTAGTGAGAAAAATAAATACTTAAGTGAGCAAATATTAGTTAATGTAATTTAATATATCAAATATATAATTATACATTAAATTATTAAATCAATAGTTGATTTAATAATCCGGCTATATCATATATAACCGACTAATATAATATGTATCATTTTATCGAATCAACACTTGATCCGATAACCCGGCTATATCACATATAACCGGCCGATATCACATATCGCGAGAATAAAATACGGTATCACATACGCGTATAATTCTCGGTCCCGAACATATCATATACGTGCTCCTACTCCATTTCTCCTGAGCCAGGAAACCTCTGTGTAGGACTCTAAAGACTCGTCAATACGCCGGCAGTAGGTGATGATCATATCAAACGCCCAAAAGCCCCAAGCGGTCAGCTAAACGTAACGGCCACCCGGGTATTGAGCGATCAGAAGATCAACAAGCAAGCCTATACATACTCCTACGAATCCAATCAGTAACACTACCGTACAGTCCGGTCTCTTCGTCTGATATGTCGCATTTCCAGTTTAGGGGTGGTAAATGTCAGACCCCAGTAACCGATAAGTCGTGTTGATGTGAGGCTCATAACGGGTCGAGAAACTACTGATAACACTTACCAGTAGATCTCCATATCATCCCTGGCCAGTGACTTCCAGTTATAGCCAATCAAGCACAGCGCAACATCAACTCCTAATACCGGGAGAGACGAAACCCCTCTTATCACTCATTGCCTCCATGTGATTCGGGACTGTACCCAAAAGCCACCGTTTTGCACGTTCTCATGAACGTGGTAAGGTGGAAATCAAAGCACAATGGGAATCACACAAAACTCTATGATGATCTCGGGTCTACAGACTAACCTGTACTAGTGTCACCAGAGAACTGCTATCTGTCGATAGGTATAATACCATCTAGGAGTTCTTGGAGAGTCCGTTCAGTGTACCCAGTCTCCACTAAGCACCCGTATACCATCTTTGATGTCAAACACCAATGTATGTGGGATCATCCATCGCCCATCATATGGGTCAAGATGCGTATACGCTAGTCTACTCTGGAGTATCGATGCCCTGTCTCGATACACCCTCGACTAGGAACAATTATAGGATGTACTTGTGGACTACCCTGGCCCCCACCAGTATGATCTCCATCATAGTCATAGTAGTCAAGTACACATCCTAAGGGCTTTATCAACAAGTGAGAGCAAGACAGTAACACAATATAAGTCAACATGTTAAGACAAAGAGCAACCAGATAGCATACTATCATATTGAGCAAGAAAGTCCTCTCTGTATATCCAAGCATCCACTATAATATACATCATATGTACAACAATGGCCTCTAGGGCATATACATAACTAACAATCTCCCACTTGCATTAAGGCCAGCTGTTGTAGTATCTCATACAGAACATCCCGAAGAGTTTCTCAAATTGTATCTGGGGTATGGCCTTCGTGAGTGGATCCGCAGTGTTGTGCTTCATGTCAACTCTCCTGACATCGATCTCTCGGCGATCAACTATCTCCCGGATCAGGTGATACCGCCTCAGAATATGCCTGGATTGTTTCCCCCAATCAAAGCAAAGCTCTGTTTTGAAATTCAAAATTCAAAAGTTGAAGCAACGCTTCAGATCCAGCGCTCTGCGCTGCGCGCCATGTGTAAAACACAGATAGGCTAGCGCCAGGTGCGCTGCGCCCTAGGCAGCGCACCCCCAATCAGAGCAAAGCTCTGTTTTAAATTTCAAAACTCAAAAGTTGAAGCAACGCTTCATATCCAGCGCTCTGCGCTGCGCGCCACGTGTCAAACATGGGTGCGCTAGCGCAGTTGCGCTGCGCTCTGCGCTGCGCGCCACGTGTCGAACGTAGGTGTGCTGGCGCAAGGTGCGCCAGTGCTGGAATTAAAAATTCCCCACCGATAGATCAAAAGATCTAATAATAATAAATTATTAATTAATCAGAATTAAAATTCTGTTATGGAAAGATCTTTCCAATCTTATTAAAAACAAGAAGATTGCTTTCTGGAAAACAGAAATCTTAGGATCAAAGATCCAACGGTGGGGAAATATCCCCAAATCAATAAGAGAAAGATCTTTTTAACCGATTTAACAAATAAATTTGCTCTATAAAAAGGCCCCTAGACTTCAAGTCAGATATACAGAGAAATATAGAGAACCCTCCCTAAAAACTTTGAGAAAGCAAGCTTCTAGCAAAAAGAAGATCATATTCTTCAAGGTAAAGAACATAATTCTTGAATACAGAGATGAAATCATCTCATGAAAAGAAGAACTATCTTCTAAAAAAGATCATAGATCTATAAAAAGACCAAGGTCTTTTGATAAAAAAAAAGATCAAAAGATCCTAAAACAAAAAGAAGTATTTACTTCATTCATAGATCATTGATCTACAAAGGCAGTGCCTTTTTTTTATAAATAAGAACTTTTGTTCTTGAATCTTGAGGCAAATGTTAGTTATATGTATGCCCTAGAGGCCATTACTGTACATTGGATGTATATTGTAGTGGATGCTGGGACATATATAGGAAGGACTTTCTTGCTCGACATGATAGTACGCTATCTGGTTGCACTTTATCTTAACATGTATACTTTCTGTCTCTCTGATTACATGTTGATAAAGCCCATAGGATGTATACTCGACTTCCAGGACTATGATGTAGATCATACTAGTGGGGCCTGGGTAGTCCATGAGTACATCCTTGAAATGTTCCTAGTCGAGGGAATATCGAGACGGGGCATCGATATTCCAGAGTAGACTAGCGTATATCTTCTCGACCCATGCGATGGGCGATGGATGATCCCATATCCATTGGTGTTTGACATCGGAGATGGTATACGGGTGCTCAGTGGAGACTGGGTACACTGAACGGACTCGCCGAGAACTCCCAGATGGTATTATACCTCACGTCAGATGGCAGTTCTCTGGTGACACTGGTACAGCTTAGTCTGTTGACCCGAGATCGTCATAGAGTCTTGTGTGTCTCCCACTGTGCTTTGATTTCCACCCTACCACGGCTCTACTGAGGCGTGCAAACAGGTGGTTTTTGGGTACAGTCCCGATTCACATGGAGGCAATGAGCGATAGGAGGGGATTCGTCTCTCCCGGTATTGGGGGTTGATGTTGTGCTATGCTCGACTGGCCATAACAGGAAATCCCTGGCCAGGGTTGCAGTGATATACTGGTAAGAGTTATCAGTAGTTTCACGAATGTTATGGACCTCAAGTCGGCATGACTTATCGAGCTATTGGGGTCTGACGTTTACCACCCCTAGGCGAGATATGCGACATATCAGACGAACAGACCGGACTGTACGGTAAGTGTTACTGGTTGGATTCACAGGAGTGTGAGCGGGCTTGCTCGTCGATCTTCTGATCGCTCAATACCCGGGTGGCCGTTACGTTTAGCAGACCGCTTGCGGCTTGTGGATGTTTGATATGATCATCATCCGCTGCCGGCGTATTGACGAGTCTTTAGAGTCCTACACAGAGGTTTCCTGGCTCAAGCGAAACGAAATAGGAGCGCATATGAGATATCTGCGGGACCAAGAATAATGCGTGTATGTGATACCGTATTTCATTCTCGTGATGAATGTGTCGAATGGTTGTATGTGATATAACCTAGTTATCGAATCAAGGATTTATTCGATAAGCCGATACATTGGATACTAGTCGATTATATACGATATGAACGGATCGTTAAATCAAGTGTTGATTTAATGATTTAATGTATAATTATGTATTTGATATATTACTTTGCATTAACTAGTATTGGTTCACTTTGAATGGATTTTCTCACTTGAATTGTGCAAGTTGTATATGTGATATACTTTTGTGCACATGATTGTATCATGTTTGATGATACATGCTTATTTGGTTAAGTGTAAAGAATTAAACTATGGTTAAGTTAATGATTAGGGTTTTGTTTACTTAATTACTTATTCATTTATCTTATTCATTTATTCATTTTGGAAAATGAAAAGGATAAATGAATGGTTGCTTGTTTTGTTTTTAGTTGAACTTTCTTGAAGTTTTGACTTTGTCTCCATTCTTGTCTTATACTTAACCCTAACCATTTAACTAACCCAAGTTAATTCTCTACACTTAACTATAGTTGAAGTCATGATAAGTATTGATTTAATTATCTCATTTTTAATTAACTTATCATATCTTCTTCTTCTTCTTCATCTTCTTCAACATGAAGAAAACTAGTGGCCATTAATGGCAACTAGTGAAATTGAGTGAGAAATCCAAATATAAAGTCTACCCACTTCCTATTTCTTCATCCTCTACCTCTTGCCAAGTTGTATAGGGTGTTCACTTCACAAGTTTTCAAAGCTTGGTGAAGTTGGAGCTTGTTCTTGTGATGCTTCGACGTAGATCATCTTCGGCATCGAACCGACGATCAAGCCCGCACATTCTTCGATGATGCCAATGCTAGAGTCGTGAGTTCGATTTGGACAGCGGAGGGAGATCATCGTGGAGCTCATGAAGTGGTGGACCGGATCTACAAAGGTTGTAGCCCCTTCCCTATTTCTATATTTCCGTTTACTTGCTTGTTTCGCCTAGATATCTAGTAAACGATCCGTATTAGGGTTTGTAGGCACCCGTAAAATTTGATTTGTGCATGTTTGATCACTTGTGAGCCCTCACTAGGGTGCCTAGGAACCCTACAGTGGTATTAGAGCCTAGCTAGAGCCTTAGGCGATGCGTAGACGGAGTTAGAAGTCCGATCGACCCGAAACTCCGACTTGAAAGTGCTCTTTGGACATTTTCTGTTTTCGTGGATTTTTGAGAATTAAAAATATGCAGAAAAATCAGCAGGAAATTCTAAGAATTACGGTGCAAACAGTAACTAATGATCCCTCAAAAGTGCGGTGGAACCGCGGCATTAGCATGCTAATGCGGCTGTTCCGCGGCCGTTTTGTCTTATTAGGCATTCAATTTTGCACAGTAATTCCTATTTTGCAGTGCTGGTTTTCCTGGGAATTTTTTTTTATCTGAAATCAAGAGTTGAGTTTTTTGGGTTGTATTAGGAGTTCGTACATTCGATCGGATTGTCTAATTTTGTCTATGTGTTTTTCGGATATTTTAGAATATGTTAAAAATTTCGACCGGACATCAATACCCACTTTTTCCCCTGCCGGAAAATTTCCAAGTGTTGGATTTTTCCGTGGTTTAAGGACGTTCTGAGTAGTGCAGGTAACGCGATGGTCCCTCTAGAAGACAACAAACCTTAACTCGATTATGTGACCGTCTTGAACTGCCCTTTGAACCTTAGGGTTTGGGGCAGTACGGCGTGCCACATATGAGGCGTTGGCTTGACCCTTCTACGGCTGGACCGTTGGTACTGAGGCATGAAGTGAATGTCTTTGAACTTATTTCATTCGGTTGATCGGGAAAACTTGGGTGTTCGATTGTTCTATCGAAAAGTTTAACATTTTCTATCTTATCCGGAATGTGATACAATAATTGGAATTCACAAGTAGTTATGTGATAACTGAATGAATGTTATAAATATAGCACTTTAGTCTCATTTGATCGGTTGCCACGGAGTTTTGATGTGATCAAAAGTCCGTCGCAATCACGTAGCGTACGCGGATACTCGCCGGGTAAACTTAATAGACAACTTCACTCCATCGCCCCGACTAAGTGACTGTAGGAGAACCTCGTCGCCGAAAGCATCCGTTCGGGTGCTCGCGGCAGCGGTGTTCCGCCTTGGTGCACTTTGTCGACGGCGTTAGGGGTGCGGCCGCCTACTAAAGTTTGCGACGAGCATTCGATCAGAATGTCGGGAATCCTGTTGAATTGCCCGACTTGATATTGAAAAGTGTTTTCGATTTTGAGACTAAAATGCGGGGTTTATAATTGTTAGGCATGCGATGTCTAAGTAATTCATTTGATTAGGCATGTGATGTCTAAAGAGGTTGCGGATTCCAACTGTTGTAGTTTTACACTTTCTTTTCTGTGACCGTAAGTGTAATATGTGATATCGCCGGTTTCGTTGTTATATGTCAACGACAATTGGGATGCGCATATTTACTTACGTTGATGACATGTGATGTTATGTGTTGCTGGATATGTTATATTGGATCGTCTTGTTTGAATAGCCGGGGGTTTTTATGTGAGATGAGTGTTTTTTCATTTTCATTCATGTAAAAACTTGTATGTAATATTCTTTTATTGGGGCACTTCCAGGTTGCGGAAGTTGTCACCGTTGTTGTATATTATTTACTTTTCTGCACTAGGATAGACCCAAGGAGGGGAGCATAAGTAACCGGGTTCTGGGGTCCAGTGGGAGACCAACTCGAGGAGTCGAGTCCGGGTCTCCTAACCCTAGAATTGGTAGGGTTGCTTGCCGCTCTCGTAGGGGTCTAAGGGTGTGGGATTGGCTATTCATCACAACCGTGGAATCCGTGTTTTATACTGGCTCGTATTGAAAACACAGATGTCCTAGTATATCCAATATTTCATATGTTTCTTCTGCTGCGATATCTGTGATGTGATCATGTGATGTTCTGTGATAGATAGAGTATATAGTATATATGATATATTATATAAACGTTGCTTATGTTTTACACCCGCGTTAGCCCTGCCCCGCTCTGCCGTTAGTTACCTAACCTAACGGTGCAGACGGGACATCGAGGCGAATGCGGATGGCATAAGCGTACGTTATATTTATCTGTGATGATTAGGTGGACTTAAATGATGGGATATTCATTAATGAGATTAATCAAAGAAAATAAACCTAATTGATGTCGTGGAATCGAATTTCAAAATAAAAACAGGTAGCTACAGTTCTTGCTTTGCATCGCGGTGTTCATTGTAGAACATCCTGCACCTTATTCGATGGGGAAAGGACCGAGATCCCTTCACCGGGAGTGACTCTTTTAGCAATAACTGGCAGATGCTACACACTCGGTTTGTCCTTTGATTGCTTCTATAGTTTCTTCTTTGCACAGTGATATATTTGATATAGCCCGCACCTCATTCGACGAGGAAAGGGCCGACGATCCCTTCACCGGGAGTGACCCCTTTAGCAAAACTAGAAAAGCCTCATAAACATTCCATTTAAAAACCATTTGATTCCGCAACGAGATCAAGTTCAAAGCGTTAAAGGTTTTCACAAAAACCATTCGCAACCCTCCGTCATTTTAGGAAGTAGAGTACTTAGTATTCGTGCTGTGTTTGTTGACCATAGTCAAGGCACAGTGTACGGTAGCTAAGTGATGTCTTCCTACACCGCATATGATGCGATTAGTTAGGACAGTCGCGTGACTTTGTTGACCTTAGTTAAGGGTCATGTGGGTGGGTCTGATTAATCACGAAATGACGGGTAGAACTTGACTAGTACTTATGATTTGTTGACCATAGTTAAGGTCATAGGTGCTAGGGGTAAAAACCTTTATCGGGAGTTTCAAGTGTTGAAATTTGCAATGAGATTGCATACCTTCTATATGATAGTTGGATCCCGATACCCACTGCGAGTAATTGTTACTCCTGGGAGAGTTTTGCACTTTGCAATTAGCCGATCAAGTAGGTGTCTAGAAAGGTGTCAACGGGGTTACGCCTCTGGGAAAACGAGGTTTACTGTAATTAGGTCCGTGCGAAAGCACGGGGAACCTCCCTCAAAGTACCGACACTGGCCTGGCTGAAAGATTGGCGAACTTGTAGAGTGTAATTAATCCCGGCTGGTCTTTCCTTTTAGGGTTTGAAGGAAGATTTGATAAAAACAGTGGGAGCCATCCTGATTAGATAAAATACATAACCAATCTAATCTTGCAAGAGCATACGCTGAGTGTTTTCTTCTCTCTCTCTCCTGGTAGCGACCATATCACGCCTTAATCAAGATAATAAAATGGATGTATTGACCGAGCCCGCTTGTTATACTGAGCTGGGGAACGTTGGTCCCGCTCCAACTTATAATTGTTGTAAGACAGAGCAGGAAATAGGGGAATGCCAGGATTCCCATGCCGCCCAAACGAAGAAAGTGCATGAGATGCATCTCCTTCGGGTGTGTTCATTACAAAGAACTGTTTCTCAGTATCCTCTGCATCCTGGGTATATGATACCGGATCAGGATCCCAGATATGTAATATGTTACATAGGGCTACAAAAAGGTAGAAAAACTGAGAACGGGTGATAAGTTTCATGAGGCAGAAAACGGGGCAAGTGTTGCAGCCAAGTCTGTTGGTCACTGTCACCCTGTATTACCAATACATTGATTCTGAACAAATACTATTAGATACCGAACCTGATATACAAAATCATATCAGTCTCTTTATTAGTAAAGAAATGATATAATTTTGTATTGATGAATAATGTTTTGAACATTTCCTATATCAAAAGTTGATCGGTTCAGGCACGTTATCTAAAAGCATTGACGTTCTAAATCAAACTACAGTTCCTTGTATACAGAACACACACAAGAGGAAGAGTTCAGAAATGAATGATTCGTTCTTGAGGCATTGTAGACTAGGTCATATCAATGCGACCCGACTGGCTGAAGTTACATTTTAGATGCATATTTAAATCAGTTTGAATTTACATCTTGTGAAACTTGCCAGTCATGTCAAGATATAATGACACTAGCTCTGTTTACTGGAAGCAGAGAAAGAGTTAGTAAACTCTTGGGACTGATACATGATGATGTATGTAAGGTCTCCTGTCTACACATGCCAG
Source organism: Agapanthus africanus (assembly GCA_030015575.1). Lineage (NCBI taxonomy): Eukaryota > Viridiplantae > Streptophyta > Magnoliopsida > Asparagales > Amaryllidaceae > Agapanthus > Agapanthus africanus. The sequence goes on along the minus strand of JASDDO010000019.1, from coordinate 768,889,131 downwards.
GACTGGTTCTTTATACTTCATTATATTCTCTGATAATCTCTCAAGATTCAGTCGTATGTTCCTGTTGAAACATAAGTCCGAAGCTTTTGAGGTATTCACAGAATATAAGTTGGAAGTAGAGAACCAAAATACGGGTATAAGTATTATGTCCTATGATGAGATCAGGGAGGAGAATACTTGTGCATGGCATTCCTGGACCATTCTAAAGGAGAATGAGATTTTCTCTCAGTGTTACTCCTCTGAATACACCACAGCACAACGGTGTATCAGGGCGGAGCAATTACACAATATTAGATATGGTGTGCTCTATGATGAGTATTACTGAGTTACCTATTTCCTTTTGGGGTTATGCACTTGAGAAGCTGCATACCTATTGAATTAGGTTTGAATCAAATCACTGCCTACCACTCCATATAAGATATGGTATGGGAAGAACCCATCTCTTAAGCGAGTTAAGATTTGGGGTTGTCCGGCCTATGTTTAAAGCAAAATCCGGACAAGATCGAGGCAGGATCAGTTCTGTAGAACTGGAAAGGTTCCAGCTATACAAAACTGCAGTTGATGATTTGACAGAACCATAAGATTCTATAGTTCCCGACAAACCTCAGCCTCTCCGCCGATCTAGTAGGGTTCCTCATCCGTCTAAGAGATACCTCGGTTTCTCGATGACAGTGGGAGTTAGGATTGCATCATGAGATGATGACCCAACTAGTTTCGAGCAGGCCATCGAGAGTAGGGACTCTGTAAGAATGGCTGGATGCTTAGCGATCTGAGATGGAATCCATGTACACCAGCAAAGTATGGACTTTGGTTGCGATATCTGAAGGGTTAAATCCCCATCAGGAGCAAGTATATCTTGAGAAGATTACTTGATGTAGATGGAAAAGTTGAGACTTTCAAAGCTAGACTTGTTAAAGGTTTTCGTCATCGACCAGGCGTGGATAATGATGAAACCTTTTTCCAGTAGCTATGCTTAAGTCTGTCCAGATCCTACTTACCACGGCTACATACCATGACTACGATATCTGGCGGTTGGGTGCCATGACTGCTTTTCTAAATACTGATTTAGAAGAGAACGTCTATAAGAACACAGCCAGAGGTCTTCGTAAACAGTGGGAGCAGCGGAAACGTGTGCAAGTTGCTTTACATAATGAAGCAGGCATTGCGGAGTTGGAACGTCTGTTTTGATGTGATAGTCAAAGTGTTTGACTTCATCAAAATGGTAGACGAACCATGTATATACAAAAGGGTAGTAGAGAGTAAGGTGGTCATCTTCGTATTGTACGTAGACAACATACTCTTGATAGGAAAAGAGTTTCCTATACTACGATCGATCAATCTCCTATTATCACAGAGATTCTCCAAATAGGATAGAGATGATGCCTCCTAAATCCTGAGATTTGGACCTATGAGATAGATCTAAAGGGATATTAGGGTTCTCACTAGGTATAGTGAGATTGTATCAATCGATCCTGAGGAGAATCACTGGAAGTGTTCCAGGGTGATAAAGACGACTGAATGTCAGTCACAGGGCAAACTAGACGATAAAGGCTGGTAACATCGCTATTGAAGATACTACCAAAGAGGAAGTTTGGGTGTATATTGGTTAATAAGATGAACTAGGTTCCTGCCATTGTATGACCATGGAAGTGTGGCTTTGGCCCTGGAACCCTGGTCCCATCAGTAACCCAGACAAATTCTGAGGCAGCATCACCTGATCATGGAGATAGTTGATCTCCAGGGTGATCGAGGTTAGGAGAGAAGACTCAGAGGACAACACGGCGGATCCACTCACGAAGGCCTTTTTCCCAAAGAGAGACTTTTAGGGGATGGTTGAGTATGTGATACTGCAACCACTGCTACAGATGGCCCTAGTGCAAGTGGGAGATTGTTAGTTATATGTATGCCCTAGAGGCCATTACTGTACATTGGATGTATATTGTAGTGGATGCTGGGATATATATAGGAAGGACTTTCTTGCTCGACATGATAGTACGCTATCTGGTTGCACTTTATCTTAACATGTATACTTTCTGTCTCTCTGATTACATGTTGATAAAGCCCATAGGATGTGTACTCGACTTCCAGGACTATGATGTAGATCATACTAGTGGGGCCTGGGTAGTCCATGAGTACATCCTTGAAATGTTCCTAGTCGAGGGAATATCGAGACGGGGCATCGATATTCCAGAGTAGACTAGCGTATATCTTCTCGACCCATGCGATGGGCGATGGATGATCCCATATCCATTGGTGTTTGACATCGGAGATGGTATACGGGTGCTCAGTGGAGACTGGGTACACTGAACGGACTCGCCGAGAACTCCCAGATGGTATTATACCTCACGTCAGATGGCAGTTCTCTGGTGACACTGGTACAGTTTAGTCTGTTGACCCGAGATCGTCATAGAGTCTTGTGTGTCTCCCACTGTGCTTTGATTTCCACCCTACCACGGCTCTACTGAGGCGTGCAAACAGGTGGTTTTTGGGTACAGTCCCGATTCACATGGAGGCAATGAGCGATAGGAGGGGATTCGTCTCTCCCGGTATTGGGGGTTGATGTTGTGCTATGCTCGACTGGCCATAACAGGAAATCCCTGGCCAGGGTTGCAGTGATATACTGGTAAGAGTTATCAGTAGTTTCACGAATGTTATGGACCTCAAGTCGGCATGACTTATCGAGCTATTGGGGTCTGACGTTTACCACCCCTAGGCGAGATATGCGACATATCAGACGAACAGACCGGACTGTACGGTAAGTGTTACTGGTTGGATTCACAGGAGTGTGAGCGGGCTTGCTCGTCGATCTTCTGATCGTTCAATACCCGGGTGGCCGTTACGTTTAGCAGACCGCTTGCGGCTTGTGGATGTTTGATATGATCATCATCCGCTGCCGGCGTATTGACGAGTCTTTAGAGTCCTACACAGAGGTTTCCTGGCTCAAGCGAAACGAAATAGGAGCGCATATGAGATATCTGCGTGACCGAGAATAATGCGTGTATGTGATACCGTTTTTCATTCTCGCGATGAATGTGTCGAATGGTTGTATGTGATATAACCTAGTTATCGAATCAAGGATTTATTCGATAAGCCGATACATTGGATACTAGTCGGTTATATACGATATGACCGGATCGTTAAATCAAGTGTTGATTTAATGATTTAATGTATAATTATGTATTTGATATATTACTTTGCATTAACTAGTATTGGTTCACTTTGAATGGATTTTCTCACTTGAATTGTGCAAGTTGTATATGTGTATACTTTTGTGCACATGATTGTATCATGTTTGATGATACATGCTTATTTGGTTAAGTGTAAAGAATTAAACTATGGTTAAGTTAATGATTAGGGTTTTGTTTACTTAATTACTTATTCATTTATCCTATTCATTTATTCATTTTGGAAAATGAAAAGGATAAATGAATGGTTGCTTGTTTTGTTTTTAGTTGAACTTTCTTGAAGTTTTGACTTTGTCTCCATTCTTGTCTTATACTTAACCCTAACCATTTAACTAACCCAAGTTAATTCTCTACACTTAACTATAGTTGAAGTCATGATAAGTATTGATTTAATTATCTCATTTTTAATTAACTTATCATATCTTCTTCTTCTTCTTCATCTTCTTCAACATGAAGAAAGCTAGTGGCCATTAATGGCAACTAGTGAAATTGAGTGAGAAATCCAAATATAAAGTCTACCCACTTCCTATTTCTTCATCCTCTACCTCTTGCCAAGTTGTATAGGGTGTTCACTTCACAAGTTTTCAAAGCTTGGTGAAGTTGGAGCTTGTTCTTGTGATGCTTCGACGTAGATCATCTTCGGCATCGAACTGACGATCAAGCCCGCCCATTCTTCGATGATGCTAATGCTAGAGTCGTGAGTTCGATTTGGACAGCGGAGGGAGATCATCGTGGAGCTCACGAAGTGGTGGACCGGATCTACAAAGGTTGTAGCCCCTTCCCTATTTCTATATTTCCGTTTACTTGCTTGTTTCGCCTAGATATCTAGTAAACGATCCGTATTAGGGTTTGTAGGCACCCGTAAAATTTGATTTGTGCATGTTTGATCACTTGTGAGCCCTCACTAGGGTGCCTAGGAACCCTACAGCAAAGCCTTCTTTAAAAAAGCACATAAACTTGTTTCTCTGATCATAAATTTGATCAAATGCGCTTTGCGCTATTGGAAAATGCGTTGCACTCATGAATTGCGCTTTTGCGCTCATTGGACCAGCGCTCAGCGCTAAAGCATGCCACATGTCAACCATAGACACAGCTTGCGCTTTGCGCTTCTGAAACAGCGCACTGCGTCCATAGGCTGGCGCTCAGCGCCAAGCGCACCATGTGTCACTCACTGGTGCGCCATTAAATCAGTGCAAAGCGCTCATAAATTGAATGCGCAATGCGCTAATAAACTAGCGCTTAGCGCTAAGCGCGACACGCGTCATCTTCGTGTGCTCTACCCGACAGAAGTGCAATGCGCTCTTTGATTGGCGCAAAGCGCCTGACGCGCCACGTGGCGTACTGTCAGAACACACATTGTTCTGATGAATGCTATGCATTCAATACAAGACAAAAGATGTCAGAAGTCAATGCTTAGCATTATTAAAAGAGCCAAGCCCAAATAAAGGCTCAATAGCCAAAGCAATAAAATGTTAAACATTTTAATTGGACTTAGCCCAATTCTAGCCATTAGTCCTCAAACTACATTGAACTGAGCTCATCTGCTCACAAACATTCAACAGATCTTAGTTCTAAGCTGGGCTACAGATCTTCCAATCAATATACACCCGGTTCGAGGGTACATCTCTTTACTCCTCTGATATCTGTCGTTGTAATCCTTCAACGTCTTCAGAGAGGTGACGGGTCCCAACAACCACACATTTCTACGGACTGTGGGGTCCTTAAACTCATGGACTACGATGTCCTTAAACTTCATAAACTACGATGTCTTTAAACTACGGACTGTGGGGTCCTTAAACTCATGGACAACGATGTCCTTAACCTGGACTGTGGGGTACCTTTAAACCCACGGACTACGATGTCCTTAACCTTGGACTGTAATTTCCTTAAACTAACTGACCACAATGTCCCTAAACTAAACAATAGAGCCCAATTGCTCTCTTGTTGGATCTAAACGATCCCGTTAAGTAGATCTTAGTCTAGAAATTAGACTAACGTATCATTAACAAACATTTAAGTTGATCTTAGTCTAAAAATTAGACTAACGTATCCTTAAACCCAACTCCCAAAGCCAAATTTAAGAAGATACGGATTTGGACTAATCCACGTCCTACGGGTGACAACATAAATTAGTCTCCGTATACAATCCACGGGCAACCACAAACAAAACAAAAACCCACGACACGAAGTGACCATCTGGAGAAGGAGAAAGTTGTTATCGCGATGTGGTAGCGTAATTAACTGTAGGGGCTTGCGCCTGCAGGGAAGAGCGTCCCTACAATCAAAAACCCCTCAAACGAAGGGGAATCTGAAGAAGTCTGCTATATCGGCCGCATCCGTTTAAACCTTCGATACATGGTGCCATAAATCAACTTGGCATCTTCTGAGAGGTGGACGGATAACACCAATTAGCATCTGCCCCCAGATTCAAGCAAGACGTTCGTCTTCCCGGTTTCCGGCGGTAAACAGATTCTGGTACGCCCGGTTGGACTCTTTTCCTCTTTCCACTCCACACTTCGTGTGTCGTGTTCGCGAACGAATCGCGGTTTGATATGGTTGACCTTAGGTTCGAGGTACTAAGATTTGGTTTCTTGCTTGGCGCAGAAAGTGAAACATCAATGGCATCCACTTGCAAGAAGTGTTCCACCTGCAATTGTAACTCGCGCTCCGCCTCATCTGGAGGCATAGCCTACGGGCCCCAAGCAGCTTCCTTTTTCACGATGCCGGTGGACCAGGCGACTCAGGCCACCACCGGATTGTTTTTCGGGACCATGCTCCCGTCGATGAGCTTCAGCACCCCTGTACCAACACCAGAAGCTCCCAAGAAGTCGGTCTTTGATCGGCTTGCTACTACCGTGGCCCCTCTCAACGGGTCGTCCAGCTCCAGCACCTCAGTCTTCGCCAGATTGGGCCAAAGTCCATGTGGGCCCATGATGAAGCCTACAATTCTAGAACAGGTTATTCCGAAGAGGATAGCCATCCCTGCTCCTGAAGTCGTCAAGGCGGCTTCTCCTGCCAAAGGGTCGGTCTTTGCAAGACTGACTGTTCCAGCTCCCACTCCCGCTCCTGCTCCAAAGTCCGTCTTTGACAGATTAAATCCTGCTACTCAACGGACCTCAGTCTTTAAGTGGCCGACGCCAGCAACAGCGCTTCTCCAAAGCAGGGGGCAAGACGAAGTCACCCTTCAAGCTGAAACCATCCCAACAGCTCGACGCGCTCTACGTCGCCACTGGCGCCGAGTGAGGAAGGCTGGGGTCAACTCCCCCTCTGGGCTAACTCCACCAGCCCCAACGGTGGAAGTCAATGCTGCTGTTCCAATTGGGAACAGCTTCGAACTGCTGAATAAGGTGCGCAGGAACTCTCCTACTGCCATACTGAAAAGATCTCCTCCTCTGGTGGAGAATGTTATAGAAATAAAGCTGGACCAGCCTCCTCAACGGCTGTCCTTCAAAGTATACAAAGTCTGGCGACGTGTCCAGGACTTGGTGATCGATCAGGACTATCCCCGTCGACAGAAGAAGCTGAAGGTTCAGCAGGAAGAAAACCGTCCTGGCAAGCCACAAAGGACGACAACTACCTGGGTGCCCGCCGCAACGGCCCCCTCAACGTCACCTGGTCAAAAGAAAAGGAGGCCAGATAAAGCCCCTGTGACTACGGCAGATCACAAAGATGCTGAGCCCAAACGCCCCAAGTCTGGGGGCATAACGGTGCATACTGTTTATATGGCTTTCGGAAAAGAGGAAAGCCGTGCTTCGACGGGTCACCGACCACTCACCCGATCAATAACAAGGGCTCGGGAACAGCAGCAGCAGAAGCTCCAGGAGATGCTGACTGCAATGGCCGCACTCACCGGGCCAAAAGAGAACCCAGATGCATCATCAGAGCAGCGTCATGAACAAGAAACTGATGCTGACTTCCTACACAGAGTCCTCGAAAAGAAGGACAGAGAAGCGGCAGAACAAGCTGCCAACATATAACAAATGACGCTTCTCTTCTAAGATATGGTAAGGATGATGCTACAGCCGGACCCTCCAGCTGAAGACCCTCCGATCATTGTTGAAGACGATAGAGGGGAGACATCTAATCCTCCTTCGGCTCTTTCAGCAGCCAAGGAGGAAACCATTTCCAAGGCCGCACTGGATGACTATATAGCTCAGCAAATATGAGCTCACCAGGCGAATGAGGCGGCCGGTCAAGTTGTTAAAACTGGACGACCGTATCCAAGCTGGTATGACCAAATAAAATACCCGCCGGGATACACAATCCCCAAATTCCATATGTACAAGGGGACATGCAATCTTCACCAGCACATCGCCCAGTTCAGAGCTCTTTGCGGCAACACCGGGGGCGATGATAAGCTTTTGCTCCGTCAATTCGTCTGTAGCTTGTCGGAAACAGCATTTGAGTGGTACTCCGAGCTTCCAAACGACTCCATTAAGACTTTCACAGAAATGGAGTTGTTATTCACCCAGCGATTCGCTAGTGCTAGTGAACGCACCCCGATAACGACATTGATCAATGCCAGGGTGAACTCAGGCGAGACATGGGTCCAATACGCCATCCGATGGCAGAATCTGTGGTCAAAATGCGAACATCAGATCGAAGAAGCGCCAGCGGTAGGCATGTTTGTGGGCACTTTGGACCCTTATGCAACCATTTCACAATTCATGATGTTCTTTAAGCCGACCACATTCCAAGCCTTAATCGACAAACTGGCCCAAATGGACCAGATGGGTCATAGACCGTCTCCTCCAAAGCCGGACTCGCGAAACGAAAAGTGAAAGGGGAAAGCGATCGTCGTAGCTAATGCTCAACAACAGTCTGGTGGCCCGAGACCAGTCGATCGCCAAAATAACATAACTCGATCACTCGAAGATAAAATGAGTCGCCCTTACTCGTTCCTTCGAGACAAAACAAAGAGGTTATTCGAGCTTACACTCCGCAACAGGCTCATTACGCTCCCATAGCCAAGATGCCCAGTGCAACCAAGCGACATTAACAATCCTAACTACTGCCCTTATCACCGAATGTTGGGCCATCCGATCGAGGATTGTTACATCTCCAAAAACTGGATAGAAGATCAGTACCAGCAGGAAAAATTCGTATTATCTGAGAACTGGAAGGTGAACCCGCCTCAGCCATACGCTCCAAAGAAAACGGATACACCGGGAGCATCATATTCTTTCGTAGAAGATGCTCCATGGGTGGTCGCTCTTTCAGCCAAGACGAAAAGAATGCTGAAGGATCTCCACACATGTCCGGTAATTAAGTGGAAGAATCCACTGGAAACTGAGGTTATCGAGGGGATGCTAAAGCCGCGCCCAACTCCAAAAATTGGTGGTGATAGCTGATTAGTTCCAAAAATATTATGTTAACTGTAATCAGAAACGGCGTCGCTTTGCAGCTAGCCGGTGAATACGGGTCGATCCACAGAGATGTGTAATTTTCTGATTTGTGTTTTTACGAGTTGATTCCGATAGTGGTTTGATTTTTCTCTATTGATTTTAAAAACTAAGTTGTACGATATTAAAGAACTTGTTAGGGTTAGGTCTAAGGTAGGGTTGATAAGATTAATATTATCACCTCTTTCGATGCCTTTTGATTAAAACTTTTTAGAAGTCATAACAATTATTAGGAAAGGGGATTGGGATGATTGGGAAGAAACAAAGTTTCTTCCTCTAGATCCTTGTCCGTCCTTTCCTACTAATTGCTATAACCTTCATGGACGTCATGTATGTCCGGTCCTTTATACTACGGTTCACCGTTACCTCGTAGGTAGGGTGCCGTAGGGAGCGGATCATGCATGCATGCATGAAGTTCTATTTATGAAAATTTATTGGCATTGAAGGAGATGAGAGATATTCATCTCTCAATCCCTTCCTTGTTCCTAACCCTAACAAGCGAGGAATTTACTCGCTCATTAGGGGATCTTTTAAAAATGACATTTTTTTGTTATGAGTTTTGTTTTGATCTAAAGAATTACTTATCTACTGCAGATTAAAAAGAACTACACTAAATTAACTAGGGAAAGTGATATGATTACTCTACTGCAAGAATTATACTAGATAGCTAGGGCAAAAATTAAATTATAACTAAGGCAGGAATTAAAAAAATAAAAAATTACAATAAATGATGCTCTTGATCTCCCAACAATTCTGAATTTTATTGATTGAAAAGAGGCATCCGTTTTACAGATTTGAGATTACAATTTATAAGTAAACAGGGAAACTAGGGTTACAGATTCTCGCACACATGATTTTACAGATATGCCAACGGAAAATCCCAACACCCGGACCGATGCACCGACACACAAAATTTGCACCGACACGGGCAACAAATGGCCGCGGAACCGCGGTAAATGTAGGCCTTGGGCCGCGGTTCCGCGGCCCTTTGGTGATCTCAGCTCACTAAACTTTCTGGGCTGCATCTTGGGTGTTAGGGCTTCTTTATTCTTCACTCCTTTTCTCTGTTTGGCTTATTATTCTTCTCTAGATTTTCAGTGAAAATTCGTATTGGTCTTTTAACCGTTTCACTTTGACATGTTTGGACCTTGCGTTGCCTTGTACCTATGTGAACTGTTATTAGTCTGGGCTTGACTAGGATCTGTCTACTTGTTGGTCAAAAGTCCTTTTTCTGTATCAACTTTCGTCTTTTTCATTGTATTCGCTCCAAGAGCCTGTATCCTGTAATATGCAACAAACGTGCGTCAAGAGTACCTGTTTATTTATAAAGTGAATAAAAATGGGGAGTACAATAATGCAATATTATAGTATGAACAAATACCCCCAAACTTATCTTTTGCTCGTCCTCGAGCAAACTTATTATTTTATTCTCAATAAAAGTTAACCACACTTTCGCAGGGAAACGCGATTGCACTGAGTTCGTGCGACAAGCCGTTAAACCTCTAGGTGTCCCTAGTAGGAGGAGTGTTGTCTCCTGAGGGTTTTCAGCGGATTACACCCACAAAATCCTATCAATTTGGCTCTTTCGACAATAATTCTCCAATTAGGTTTTCTAACACAGAATTCTATTATCATCGACTCATAAATTTTCCACCCATATTCTTCACACTTCCTCATAATTTAACTTAAGATTATATATGTTTTATAGAATCACTCAGCTTTCGGCATTTCTTAGGTTTTCCTTTTAGGGTTCCATCTCCACTTAGGAATTTTTCTATCAATTCTACTAAAGATATAAGTTTTATTCTTTATTCCTTTCTCTTATCGAAACTCTAATCACATATCCCCACGTGTATGTATAGATCACCCCTACACTTGGAAATTCAAATCAAGCAATCATGCCCTTGTCCATTGTCCCAAGTACTTATTAATTGGTGAATTTCGCTTACACATCCTTCATGCGACCGTTAATACTTCTTGAGGTACCAACGACTGATTACAAAATGCGTTAGCGTTTTAAAGCGTACATCCTAGTTTTACAACACCCAAGGCTTTAGCAGTGACTCCCAAACCAGTTGGTCTAAGGCACTAGGTGATGAAGCACCCTCGCTATATATTTTTCCATTTTTAGCCTTAAGTAATCACAAAACCAGTGTTCATTTTTTTTTATTCACTTTTGTATTTTTCATTTTCTTTGTACTAAGGACTTTTAGACAAGAGCATTTCAAGGTCTCCTCTACTATTCCAAGTTTTAAGGTGTGTGATTGTGCAATTTTGTAGGGTATACATTTTTAGAATCCATACTTAAGCCAGGAATTATTTTTCAACTTATACTCTAATAAGAATATCAATATTTTTCCTTTATTTCAACTTAGCCCAAAAAGTGAACTCAAAATTTGCCTATTTCTAAATAAACTACAAAGACATATACTTTCTACCGTTAATCTTTAAAGAAGGTTATTCTTAGGGTTTTTAATTTACCAAGTCTAAGATCTAGTTGTTCGTAGCTAGTTAACCTATTTGTCAAACTCAAGTTAAATATGGCCAAAGTTGAATACAATAATTTTTATAATTTTAAAATTTTTCAATTTTTATGCGTTTTCAAATAAATGTGCAAATGCAAAAATGTACATATGAATGCAAAGGAAGGAAAACGTACCGAGCATGCCCCCAAACTTGAACTTGACAGTGTCCTCACTGTCATACTAAACCAAGAGGGTCAAAATGTCGGCATTCCCTGTTTATTCACATTATTACAAATGATACACACCCCCAAACTTATTCGAAATAAAGTTTTGGAAAATTGGTTGGAAATTCGGGGGTGAAAGTGGAGGAAGATCAATCAGTGTAAATCGGCTCCTGCAAAAACAGGAGCTCCTCCGATGGGTCCGCTGTGAAGAACGGTTTCAGTCGATGCCCATTCATTTTGAATAAAGTACAGTCTTCAGGATTTTCAAGATCAACCGCACCGTGCGGATAAACGGTGCGGACTACAAAAGGTCCTCTCCATCTAGAACGGAGCTTGCCGGGGTGATAATGTAACCGAGTGTCATAGAGTAAAACCTGTTGACCAGGTTCAAAAGTTTTTCGCCGAAGGTGTTTATCGTGGAACACCTTAGCTCGGTTTTTAGCAATTATGGCATTATCATATGCCTCATCCAGCAGCTCTTCTAGTTCATTCAATTGCAGCTTTCGGTTGCTGCCCGCATCTCCTAATGATAAGTTCAGCTCTTTTATAGCCCAAAATGCTTTATGCTCAATCTCCACTGGGAGGTGGCAAGTGTAGGGTTCCTAGGCACACTAGTGAGGTCTCACAAGGCCTCGATCATGCCAAATTAAAATTTTAACGGTGCCGAGAAACCCGACTACGGATCGTCGGCTAGAAGTTTAGGCGAAAAGGCTAACTAGTTAACACTTAACTAATGAGAAACGGAAATACAACCTTTGTAGATCCGGTCCTTCACCTCCACGGCTCCGAGATGAGGTCCTCTCCGCTGTCCAAATCAAATCCGGGCTCTAGCGTTGACTTCATCGGAGAATAAGCGAGCTAGGTCGTCGATGTCCATGCCGAAGATGATCTACGTCGAGGCATCGCTAAATCAAGCTCTCACTTCACCAAGTCATGAAACTTGTGAAGAAAACACACTCTACTACTTGGCAAGAGGTAGAGGATGAAGAAATAGGAAGTGGGTAGACTTTAGATTTGGATTTCTCACTCTTTCTCATCACTTGCCATTGATGGAGGCAAGCTTTCTTCACTTGAAGAAATGAAGAAGAAGAAGGAAATTGTTATGATAAGAATAATTAAAAAAGAAAAGAAAATCCATTCTTATCATAAGCAAACCATGGATAGGTGTAGAGATTAAACCAAGGTTAGTTTGAATGGTTAGGGTTAAGGATGAGATAAGAATGGTTGACTAAAGTCAATGCTTCATGAACAAAACAAAAGAAGCCACCATTTTCTCATTATCATTTCCATAATAAATAAATAAATAAATAGATATGAAAATGTAAACCCTAATCATTTAAATAACCATGGTTCAATCTTTACACAAACACAAGCAAACATGTATTATCAAACATGATACAATCAAGTGCACAAAACTATATCGAATATACAATGTGCACATCCGAGTGAGAAAATCCATCTTAAGTAAACCGATACTAGTTGATGCAAAGTAATATATCAAATATATAAATATGCATTAAATCATTAAATCAACACTTGATTCAATGATCCGGTTATGTCGCACACAACCGACTAGTATACAATATATCGGCTTATCGAATCAACGCTTGAATCGATAACTAGGTTATATCGCATACAACCATTCGATACATTTATCGTGAGAATAGAATACGGTATCACATACACGCATTATTCTCGGTCCCGCACATATCTCATATGCGCTCCTATTTCGTTTCGCTTGAGCCAGGAAACCTCTGTGTAGGACTCTAAAGACTCGTCAATACGCTGGCAGCAGGTGATGATCATATCAAACACCCACAAGCCGCAAGCGGTCTGCTAAACGTAACGGCCACCCGGGTATTGAGCGATCTGAAGATCGACGAGCAAGCCCGCTCACACTCCAGTGAATCCGACCAGTAACACTACCGTACAGTCCGGTCTGATCGTCTGATATGTCGCATATCTCGCCTAGGGGTGGTAAACGTCAGACCCCAATAGCTCGATAAGTCGTGTTGATATGAGGTCTATAACAATTCGAGAAACTACTGGTAACACTTACCAGTAAATCTCAGCAACCCTGGCCAGGGATTTCCTGTTATAGCCAATCGAACACAGCGCAACATCAACCCCCTATACCGGGAGAGACGAATCCCCTCCTATCGCTCATTGCCTCCATGTGACTCGGGACTGTACCCAAAAACCACCGTTTTGCATGCCCTCTTGGACGTGGTAAGATGGAAATCAAAGCACAGTGGGAACCACACAAGACTCTATGACGATCTCGGGTCAACAGACTACTCTGTACCAGTGTCACCAGAGAACTGCCATCTGACGTGAGGTATAATACCATCTGGGAGTTCTCGGCGAGTCCGTCCAGTGTACCCAGTCTCTACTGAGCACCCGTATATCATCTCTGATGTCAAACACCGATGGATATGGGATCATCCATCGCCCATCTGTATGGGTCGAGAAGGTATACGCTAGTCTACTCTAGTATATCGATGCCCCGTCTCGATACACCCTCGACTAGGGACTTTGAAGGATGTACTTATGGACTACCATGTCCCCACTAGTATGATCCGCATCATAGTCCAGGTAGTCAAGTACAGATCCTAAGGGCTTTACCAACATGTAACAGAGAGACAAACAGTATACACGTCAAGGTAAAGATCAACCAGATAGCATACTATCATGTCGAGCAAGAAAGTCCTCCCTATATATGTCCTAGCATCCACTACAATATACATCCTATGTACAGTAATGGCCTCTAGGGCATACATATAACTAACAATCTCCCACTTACACTAGGGCCATCTGTAGCAGTAGTTGTAGTATCTCATACTCAACCATCCCTTAAATGTCTCCCTCTGGGAACAGGCCTTTGTGAGTGGATCCGCTGTGTTGTCCTCTGAGTCTACTCTCCTAACCTCGATCTTCCTGGAGATCAATCATCTCCATGATCAAGTGATACTGCCTTAGAATATGTCTGGATCACTGATGGGACCTGCGTTCCTTGGCATAAGCCACAACTCCATTGTCACACAATGGGAGGAACATAGTTCATCTTATGAACCAATATACACCCAAACAGCCTCTTTGGTAGCATCTTAAGTAGCGATGTATCCAGCCTTTATCGTTTAGTATGTCACGGTATCTAGCTTGGAACTCTTCCAACATACCGTCCCTTTACTGAGGGTAAAGACAATGCCTGTGACTGACATTCAGTCATCTTTATCACCCTGGAACCCTTCCAGTGATTCTCCCCAGGATCGGTTGATACCATCTCACTACAACTAGTGAGAATCCTAACATCCAATTAAATCTATCTCATAGATCCAAAATCCAGGATTTAGTAGGTATCACTTTGATCCTATATGGAGAATCCTAGTGATAAGCGGAGATTGATCGAGCGTAGCATAAGAAACTCTTTTCTTATCAAGAGTATGTCATCCACGTACTCTACGAGGATCGTCACCATACTCCCTACTACCTTTTTGTTTATACAAGGTTCATCTACCATTTTGATGATGTCAACTTCTTTGACTAATTGATCAAAACAGATGTTCCAACTCCGCGATGCCTGCTTTATCCTATAAAGCATCTTGCACACGTTTCCGCTGCTCCCACTGTCTACGAAGCCCTCTGGCTGTGTACTTATAGACGCACTCTTCTAAAACATCATTCAGAAAAGCAGTCATGACACCCAACCACCAGATATCGTAGTCATGGTATGTAGCCGTGACAGGTAGGATCTGGATGGACTTAAGCATAGATGCTTGAAAAGGTTTCATCATTATCCACGCCTGGTCGATGACGAAAAACCTTTCACAAGTTTAGCTTTGAAAGTCTCAACTTTTCCATGTACACCAAGTAATCTTCTCAAGATATACTTGCTCCTGATGGGGATTTAACCCTTCAGATATAGCAACTAAAGTCCATACTTTGTTGGTGTAAAAGGATTCCATCTCAGATCGCTAAGCATCCAGCCATTCTTACAGAGTCTTACTCCTGATGGCCAGCTCGAAACTAGTTGGGTCATCATCTCATGATGCAATCCTCGCTCCCACTGTCGTAGAGAAACAGAAGTATCTCTCAGGTGGGTGAGGAACCCTACTAGATCGGCGGAGAGGCTGAGGTTCGTTGGAATCTACTGAATCCTTTGGTTCTATCAAATCATCAGCTGCAATTTGTATAGCTGGAACATTTCCAGTTCTACATAACAGATCTTGCTTCGAGCTTGTCCGGATTTTGCTTTTAGACATAGGCCGGACAACCCCAAATCTTAACCAACTTAAGACATGGGCTCTTCCCTTTCGATATCACATATGAAGAGGTAGGTAACTGATTTGATTCGAACCCTATTCAATAGGTATGCAGCTTCTCAAGTGCATAACACCCAAAAGGAAATAGGTAACTCAGTAGTACTCATCATAGAGCACACCTTATCATATAGGGTGTGATTGCTCCGCCCCGATATACCATCGTGCTATGGTGTATACGGAGGAGTAATGCTGAGAGAGAATCTCATTCTCCTTTAGAATAGTCCAGGAATTCCGTGCTCAAGTATTCTTCTCCTTGATCTCATCAAAGGACATAATACTTATACCTGTTATTGGTTCTCTACTTCTAACTTATATTCTGTGAATATCTCAAAAGGTTCAGACTTGTGTTTCAACAGGAACATAGGTCTGAATCTTGAGAGATCATCAGAGAACGTAATGAAGTATAAAGAACCGGTCTTGGCATGTGTAGACTGGGGACCTACATACATCAACATGTATCATCCCAAGAGTTTATTAACTCTTTCTCTGTTTCCAGTAAACGGAGCTATGGTCATCATATCTTTGTGACATGACTGGCGAGTTTCACAAAATGTAAATTCAAACAAATTTAAATATGCATCTTTATGTAACTCTAGCTAGTCGGGTCACATTGATCTGACCTAGTCTACAATACCTCAAGAAGGAATCGTTCAATTCTGAACTCTTCCTCTTGTGTGTGTTCCATATACTAAGAACTGTAGTTTGATTTAGAACATCAACGCTTTTAGATAACGTGCCTGAACCGATCAACTTTTGATATAGGAAATGTTCAAAACATTATCCATCAATACAAAATTGTATCCTTTCTTTACTAATAAAGAGAGAGATATGATTTTGTATATCAGGTTCGGTATCTAATAACATTCGTTCAGAATCAATGTATTGGTAATACAGGGTGACAGTGACCAACAGACTTGGCTGCAACTCTTGCCCCGTTTTCTGTCTCATGAAACTTATCACCCGTTCTCAGTTCTCTACCTTTCTGTAGCCCTATGTAACATATTACATATCTGGGATCCTGATCTGGTATCACATGTAGGGACCCTAGGCACTCTAAGGTAGTCTCACAAGGCATCGAACATGCCATTTTCAAAAATTCTAGGTGCCGAGAGACCCGACTACGGATCGTTGGCTAGATTTCTAGGCGAAAAGATAACTAGTTAACAATTAACTAATGGGAAAACGGAAATACAACCTTTGTAGATCCGGTGCTCCACCTCCATAGATCCGCAACGATGTCTCCTCGCTGTCCAAATGAGTTCCCGGGCTCTCGCGTCGGCTTCGTCGGAGAATGGGCAAGCTAGGTCGTCGATGTCCATGCCGAAGATGATCTACGTCGAGGCATCGCTAAATCAAGCTCCGACTTCACCAAGTCAAGAAACTTGTGAAGTAAACACACTCTACTACTTGGCAAGAGGTAGAGGATGAAGAAATAGGAAGTGGGTAGACTTTAGAATTGGATTTCACACTCATTTTCATCAATCACCATTGATGAAGTGAACTTTCTTCATGTGAAGAAGATGAAGAAGAAGAAGAAAGAATTATGATGAGTTATTAGAAAATAGAAAATAATAGAATACTTATCATAATTCTAACTATGGTAATGTGTAGAGAATTAACCAAGGTTAGTTGAATGGTTAGGGTTAAGAATGAGATAAGAATGGTGGACTTTGGTCAAAGCTTCATGAAGTTTCAACTAAACAACAAAAGAAGCCACCATTCTTTTCTCATTTTCTTTTATTCATTTATCAAAAATAAATGGATAACTAAATAAGATAAATGAATAACAAATAATAAACCCTAACCATTTCATTAACCAAGGTTTAATACTTTACACTTAACCAAAAGCATGTATCATCAAACATGATATAAGCAAGTGCACAAAATCATATCACATATATAATGTGCACATCCGAGTGAGAAAATCCATCTTAAGTAAACCGATACTAGTTGATGCAAAGTAATATATCAAATATATACATTAAATCAACACTTGATTTAATGATCCGGTCATATCGCATATAACCGACTAGTATCCAATGTATCGGCTTATCGAATCAACCCTCGATTCGATAACTAGGTTATATCGCATATAAACATTCGACACATTCATCGCGAGAATGAAATACGGTATCACATACACGCATTATTCTCGGTCCCGCACACATCTCATATGCGCTCCTATTTCGTTTCACTTGAGCCAGGAAACCTCTGTGTAGGACTCTAAAGACTCGTCAATACGCCGGCAGCGGATGATGATCATATCAAACATCCACAAGCCGCAAGCGGTCTGCTAAACGTAACGGCCACCCGGGTATTGAGCGATCAGAAGATCGACGAGCAAGCCCGCTCACACTCCAGTGAATCCAACCAGTAACACTACCGTACAGTCCGGTCTGATCGTCTGATATGTCGCATATCTTGCCTAGGGGTGGTAAACGTCAGACCCCAATAGCTCGATAAGTCGTGTCGATATGAGGCTCATAACGGGTCGAGAAACTACTGGTAACACTTACCAGCAATTCTCTGAGCAGCCCTGGCCAGGTACTTCCTGTTATAGCCAATCGAACACAGCGCAACATCAACCCCCTATACCGGGAGAGACGAATCCCCTCCTATCGCTCATTGCCTCCATGTGACTCGGGACTGTACCCAAAAACCACCGTTTTGCACGCCCTCTTGGACGTGGTAAGATGGAAATCAAAGCACAGTGGGAACCACACAAGACTCTATGACGATCTCGGGTCAACAGACTACTCTGTACCAGTGTCACCAGAGAACTGCCATCTGACGTGAGGTATAATACCATCTGGGAGTTCTCGGCGAGTCTGTCCAGTGTACCCAGTCTCCACTGAGCACCCGTATATCATCTCTGATGTCAAACACCGATGGATATGGGATCATCCATCGCCCATCTGTATGGGTCGAGAAGGTACACGCTAGTCTACTCTGGTATATCGATGCCCTGTCTCGATACACCCTCGACTAGGGACTTTGAAGGATGTACTTATGGACTACCATGTCCCCACTAGTATGATCCGCATCATAGTCCAGGTAGTCAAGCACACATCCTAAGGGCTTTACCAACATGTAACAGAGAGACAATCAATGTACATGTTAAGGTAAAGAGCAACCAGATAGCATACTATCATGTCGAGCAAGAAAGTCCTCCCTATATATGTCCCAGTATCCACTACAATATACATCCAATGTACAGTAATGGCCTCTAGGGCATACATATAACTAACAATCTCCCACTTGCACTAGGGCCATCTGTAGCAGTGGTTGTAGTATCTCATACTGAACCATCCCATAAAAGTCTCTCTCTGGGAATAGGCCTTCGTGAGTGGATCCGCCGTGTGGTCCTCTGAGTCTGCTCTCCTAACCTCGATCACCCTGGAGATCAACCATCTCCATGATCAGGCGATACTGCCTTAGAATATGTCTGGATCACTGATGGGACAAGCGTTCCTTGGCATAAGCCACAACTCCATTGTCACACAATGGGAGGAACATAGTTCATCTCATGAACCAATATACACCCAAACATCCTCTTTGGTAGCATCTTTAGTAGCGATGTATCCTGCCTTTATCGTCTAGTACGCCACGGTATCTAGCTTGGAACTCTTCCAACATACCGTCCCTTTACTGAGGGTAAAGACAATGCCTGCGACTGACATTCAGTCATCTTTATCACCCTGGAACCCTTCGAGTGATTCTCCCCAGGATCGCTTAATACCATTTCACTACAGCTAGTGAGTAGCCTAACATCCATTTAGATCTATCTCATAGATCCAAAATCCAGGATTTAGTAGGTATCACTTTGATCCTATGTGGAGAATCCATGTGATAAGCGGAAATTGATCGAGCGTAGCATAGGAAACTCCTTCCCTATCAAGAGTATGTGATCCACGTACTCTACGAGGATCACCACCATACTCCCTACTACCTTTTTGTTCATACAAGGTTCATCTACCATTATGATGATGTCAATTTCTTTGACTAATCCATCAAAACAGATGTTCCAACTCCGCGATGCCTGCTTTATCATATAAAGCATCTTATACACGTTTCCGCTGCTCCCACTGTCTACGAAGCCCTCTGGCTGTGTACTTATAGACGCACTATTCTAAAACATCATTTAGAAAAGTAGTCATGGCACCCAACCGCCAGATATCGTAGTCATGGTATGTAGCCGTGGCAAGTAGGATCTGGATGGACTTAAGCATAGGTACTGGAAAAGGTTTTATCATTATCCACGCCTGGTCAATGATTAAAACCTTTATCAAGTCTAGCTTTGAAAGTCTCAACTTTTCCATTTACACCAAGTAATCTTCTCAAGATATACTTGCTCCTGATGGGGATTTAACCCTTCAGATATAGCAACTAAAGTCCATACTTTGTTGGTGTATAAGGATTCCATCTCAGATCACTAAGCATCCAGCCATTCTTACAGAGTCTTACTCCGGATGGCCAGCTCGAAAATAGTTAGGTTATCATCTCATGATGCAGTCCTCGCTCCCACTGTCATAGAGAAACCGAAGTATCTCTCAGGTGGGTGAGGAACCCTACTAGATCGGCGAAGAGGCTGAGGTTCGTTGGTTACTACTGAATCCTTCGGTTCTACCAAATCATCAGCTGCTGTTTGTATAGCTGGAACATTTCCAGTTCTACATAACAGATCTTGCCTCGAGCTTGTCCGGATTTTGCTTTTAGACATAGGCCGGACAACCCTAAATCTTAACTAACTTAAGACATGGGCTCTTCCCTTTCCATATCACATATGAAGTGGTAGGCATTGATTTGATTCGAGCCCTATTCAATAGGTATGCAACTTCTCAAGTGCATAACACCCATAAGGAAACAGGTAACTCAGTAGTACTCATCATAGAGCACACCTTATCATATAGGGTGTGATTGCTCCGCCCCGATATACCATCGTGCCATGGTGTATACGGAGGAGTAATGCTGAGAGAGAATCTCATTCTCCTTTAGAATAATCCAGGAATTCCGTGCTCAAGTATTCTCCTCCTTGATCTCATCATAGGACATAATACTTATACCCGTATATTTGGTTCTCTACTTCTAACTTATATTCTGTGAATATCTCAAAAGGTTCGGACTTGTGTTTCAACAGGAACATAGGTCTGAAACTCGAAAGATCATCAGAGAACGTAATGAAGTATAAGGAACCATTCCTGGCATGTGTAGACAGGGGACCTACATACATCAACATGTATCATCCCAAGAGTTCAATAACTCTTTCTCTGTTTCCAGTAAACGGAGCTATGGTCATCTTATCTTTGTGACATGACTGGCGAGTTTCACAAGATGTAAGTTCAAACTAATTTAAATATGCATCTTTATGTAACTCTAGCTAGTCGGGTCACATTGATCTGACCTAGTCTACAATACCTCAAGAAGAATCCGTTCATTTCTGAACTCTTCCTCTTGTGTGTGTTCTGTATACTAAGAACTGTAGTTTGATTTAGAACATCAATGCCTTTAGATAACGTGCCTGAACCGATCAACTTTTGATATAGGAAATGTTCAAAACATTATCCATCAATAGAAAATTATATCCTTTCTTTTCAAACAAAGAGAGTGATATGATTTTGTATATCAGGTTCGATATCTAATAACATTCGTTCAGAATCAATGTATTGGTAATACAGGGTGACAGTGACCAACAGACTTGGCTGCAACATTTGCCCCGTTTTCTGTCTCATGAAACTTATCACCCGTTCTCAGTTTTTCTACCCTTTTGTAGCCCTATGTAACATATTGCATATCTGGGATCCTGATCCAGTATCATATACCAGGATGCGGAGGATACTGAGAAACAGTTCTGTATAATGAACACACCCGAAGATGATGCATCAGCATGCACTCTCTTCGTTTGGGCGGCACGGGAAATCTGGTATTCCCCAATTTCCTGCTCTGTCTTATAACAATTATAAGGTGGAGCGGGACCAACGTTCCCCAGCTCAGTATAACAAGCGGGTTCGGTCAATAATCCGTATTATTATCTTGATTAAGGCGTGATATAGTCGCTCCCAGGAGAGAGAGAGAAGAAAACACTCAGCGTGCGCTCTTGCAAGAATAGATTGGTTATTATTTTATCTAATCAGGATGGCTCCCACTGCTTTTTATCAAATCTTCCTTCAAACCCTAAAAGGAAAGACTAGCCGGGATTAATTACACACTACAAGTTCGCCAATCTTTCAGCCAGGCCAGTGTCGGTACTTTGAGGGAGGTCCCCCGTGCTTTCGCACGAACCTAATTAATGTAAACCTCATTTTCCCAGAGGCGTAACCTCGTTAACACCTTTCTAGACACCTACTTGATCGGCTAATTGTAATGTATAAAATTCTCCCAGGAGTAACACTTACTCGCAGCGGGTATCGGGATCCAACTATCTCATAGAAGGTATGCAATCTCATTGCAAATTTCAACACTTGAAATTCCCGATAATATTTTGCCCCTAGCACCCTATGACCTTGACGGAGGTCAACAAACCATAGGCTACTAGTCAAGTTCAACCCGTCATTTCTTGATCGAATTAAAACCACCCGCACGACCCTTGACGGAGGTCAACAAGGCCGCACGACTACCCTAACTCAATCTGCATCATATGCACAAGCAGATAAATACTGGTTAGCTACCGCACACTGCGCCTTGACGGAGGTCAACAAACGCAGCACGAATACTAAACAACACTTATCTGAAATGACGGAGGGCTACGACAGGTTTTTCTGAAAACCTATTGCGTAATGAACTTGATATCGATGTAGGATCGAATGAATTTTGAAATGGAGTGTTTTTGAGGCTTTTCTAGTTTTGCTAAAGGAGTCACTCCCGGTGAAGGGATCGTCGGTCCTTTCCTCGTCGAATGAGGTGCGGGATATATCATATATATCACTGTGCAAAGCAAAAACACTTAAAAGCTATCAAAAACCAAACCGAATGTGTAGCATCTGCCAGTTATTGCTAAAGGAGTCACTCCCGGTGAAGGGATCTCGGTCCTTTCCCTATCGAATAAGGTGCAGGATATATCATATATACCGCTGTGCAAAGCAAGAACTGTAGCTACCTGTTTTATTTTGAAATTCGATTCTACAACATCTTAGGTTTCTTTTATTTCATTAATCATATTAATGAAGTCCCATCATTTAAGTACCTAAACATCACAGATAAATACGACGTACATTTATGCCATCTGCATTCGCCTCGATGTCCCCTCATGCACCGTTAGGTTAGGTAACTAACGACAGAGCGGGGCAGGGCTAGCGCGGGTGTAAAACATAAGTAACGTCTATATAATATATCATATATACTATATACTGTATCTATCACAGAACATCACATATATCGCAGCAGAAGAAACATATGAAATATTGGATATACTAGGACGTCCGTGTTTTCAATACGAGCCAGTATAAAACACGGATTCCACGGTCGTGATGAATAGCCAAACCCACACCCCTAGACCCCTACGAGAGCGGCAAGCAACCCTACCAATTCTGGAGTTAGGAGACCCGGACTCGACTCCTCGAGTTGGTCTCCAACTGGACTCCAGAACCCGGTTACTTGTGCCCTCCTCCTTGGGTCTATCCTAGTGCGGAAAAGTAAATAATATACAAACGGTGACTACTTCCGCTACCTGGAAGTGCCCCAATAAAAGAATATTACATACAAGTTTTTACATGAATGAAAATGAAAAACACTCATCTCACATAAAAAACCCCGGCTATTCAAACACGACGATCCAATATAACATATCCAGCAACACATAACATCACATGTCATCAACGTAAGTAAATATGCGCATCCCAATTGTCGTTGACATATAGCAACGAAACCGGCGATATCACATATTACACTTACGGTCACAGAAAAGAAAGTGTAAAACTACAACAGTTGGAATCCGCAACCATCTCAGACATCGCATGCCTGACCAAATGAATTACTTAGACATCGCATGCCTAACAATTATAAACCCCGCATTTTAGTCTCATTATCGAAAACACTTTTCAATATCGAGTCGGGCAATTCAACAAGATTCCCGACAGTCTGATCGAATGCTCGTCGCAAACTTCTGTAGACGGCCGCACCCCCGATACCGTCGACGAAGTGCACCAAGGCGGAACACCGCTGCCGCGAGCACCCGAACGGATGCTTTCGGCGACGGGGTTCTTCTACAGTCACTTGGTCGGGGCTATGGGGTGAGGCTGTCTATTAAGTTTATCCGGCGAGTATCCCCGTACACTACGTGATTGCGACGGACTTTTGATCACATCAAAATTCCGTGGCAACCGATCAAGTGAGACTAAACCGCTAGATTTATAACATTCATTCAGTTATCACATAACTACTTGTGAATTCCAATTATTGTATCCCATTCCAGATAAACAGAAAATGTTAAACTTTTCGATCGAACAGTCGAACACCCAAGTTTTCCCGATACAGATCAACACATGAAACAAGTCTAACAACATTCAGTTCGTGCCTCAGTACCAATGGTCCAGCCGTAGAAGGGTCAAGCCAACGCCTCACATGTGGCACGCCGTACTGCCCCAAACCCGAAGGTTCAAAGGGCAGTTCAAGACGTTCACATAATCGAGTTAAGGTTTGTTGTCTTCTAGAGGGTCCATCGCGTTACTTGCACTACTTAGAATGTCGTTAAACTACGGAAAAATCCAACACCTGGAAATTTCCCGACAGGGGAAAAATTGGGTATTTATATCCGGTCGAACTTTTTAACATATTCTAAAATTTATCCGGAAAGCCACACAGACAAAATTTGATAATCCGATCGAGTCCATGAAATCCCAAAACAACCCAGAAAAATGCAACTCTGGAAAAATTATTAAAAATTTCCAGAAGACTCAGCACTACAAAACATGAATTACTGTGCAAGACACGTGATGTAAATCTACAGTGTGGCCGCGGAACCGCCGCTAGTACTATGGTGGGGGCCGCGGATCCGCGCTTACTTAGTGGATTTAGCATTACGTGCTTCACAGTAAATCATAAAATTCCCTGCTGAATTTTTTGGCAATTTTTAATCTGGAAAAATCCCAGAAATTAAAAAATGTACAGAGAGCATATTTATGGTTGGGTTTTCGGGTCGTTCGGACTTCAAATTCCGTCTGGACTTCGCCTAAGGCTCTAGCTAGGCTCTGATACCACTGTAGGGACCCTAGGCACTCTAAGGTAGTCTCACAAGGCATCGAACATGCCATTTTCAAAAATTCTAGGTGCCGAGAGACCCGACTACGGATCGTTGGCTAGATTTCTAGGCGAAAAGATAACTAGTTAACAATTAACTAATGGGAAAACGGAAATACAACCTTTGTAGATCCGGTGCTCCACCTCCATAGCTCCGCAACGATGTCTCCTCGCTGTCCAAATGAGTTCCCGGGCTCTCGCGTCGGCTTCGTCGGAGAATGGGCAAGCTAGGTCGTCGATGTCCATGCCGAAGATGATCTACGTCGAGGCATCGCTAAATCAAGCTCCGACTTCACCAAGTCAAGAAACTTGTGAAGTAAACACACTCTACTACTTGGCAAGAGGTAGAGAATGAAGAAATAGGAAGTGGGTAGACTTTAGAATTGGATTTCACACTCATTTTCATCAATCACCATTGATGAAGTGAACTTTCTTCATGTGAAGAAGATGAAGAAGAAGAAGAAAGAATTATGATGAGTTATTAGAAAATAGAAAATAATAGAATACTTATCATAATTCTAACTATGGTAATGTGTAGAGAATTAACCAAGGTTAGTTGAATGGTTAGGGTTAAGAATGAGATAAGAATGGTGGACTTTGGTCAAAGCTTCATGAAGTTTCAACTAAACAACAAAAGAAGCCACCATTCTTTTCTCATTTTCTTTTATTCATTTATCAAAAATAAATGGATAACTAAATAAGATAAATGAATAACAAATAATAAACCCTAACCATTTCATTAACCAAGGTTTAATACTTTACACTTAACCAAAAGCATGTATCATCAAACATGATACAAGCAAGTGCACAAAATCATATCACATATATAATGTGCACATCCGAGTGAGAAAATCCATCTTAAGTAAACCGATACTAGTTGATGTAAAGTAATATATCAAATAAATACATTAAATCAACACTTGATTTAATGATCCGGTCATATCGCATATAACCGACTAGTATCCAATGTATCGGCTTATCGAATCAACCCTCGATTCGATAACTAGGTTATATCGCATATAACCATTCGACACATTCATCGCGAGAATGAAATACGGTATCACATACACGCATTATTCTCGGTCCCGCACACATCTCATATGCGCTCCTATTTCGTTTCGCTTGAGCCAGGAAACCTCTGTGTAGGACTCTAAAGACTCGTCAATACGCCGGCAGCGGATGATGATCATATCAAACATCCACAAGCCGCAAGCGGTCTGCTAAACGTAACGGCCACCCGGGTATTGAGCGATCAGAAGATCGATGAGCAAGACCGCTCACACTCCAGTGAATCCAACCAGTAACACTACCGTACAGTCCGGTCTGATCGTCTGATATGTCGCATATCTTGCCTAGGGGTGGTAAACGTCAGACCCCAATAGCTCGATAAGTCGTGTCGATATGAGGCTCATAACGGGTCGAGAAACTACTGGTAACACTTACCAGCAATTCTCTGAGCAGCCCTGGCCAGGGACTTCCTGTTATAGCCAATCGAACACAGCGCAACATCAACCCCCTATACCGGGAGAGACGAATCCCCTCCTATCGCTCATTGCCTCCATGTGATTCGGGACTGTACCCAAAAACCACCGTTTTGCACGCCCTCTTGGATGTGGTAAGATGGAAATCAAAGCACAGTGGGAACCACACAAGACTCTATGACGATCTCGGGTCAACAGACTACTCTGTACCAGTGTCACCAGAGAACTGCCATCTGACGTGAGGTATAATACCATCTGGGAGTTCTCGGCGAGTCCGTCCAGTGTACCCAGTCTCCACTGAGCACCCGTATATCATCTCTGATGTCAAACACTGATGGATATGGGATCATCCATCGCCCATCTGTATGGGTCGAGAAGGTACACGCTAGTCTACTCTGGTATATCGATGCCCCGTCTCGATACACCCTCGACTAGGGACTTTGAAGGATGTACTTATGGACTACCATGTCCCCACTAGTATGATCCGCATCATAGTCCAGGTAGTCAAGCACACATCCTAAGGGCTTTACCAACATGTAACAGAGAGACAATCAATGTACATGTTAAGGTAAAGAGCAACCAGATAGCATACTATCATGTCGAGCAAGAAAGTCCTCCCTATATATGTCCCAGCATCCACTACAATATACATCCAATGTACAGTAATGGCCTCTAGGGCATACATATAACTAACATCACATACCCAGGACGTAAAGGACACTGAGAAACAGTTCTATATAATGAACACACCCGAAGATGATGCATCAGCATGCACTCTCTTCGTTTGGGCGGTACGGGAATTCTGATAATCCCCAATTTCCTGCTCTGTCTTATAACAATTATAAGTTGGAGCGGGACCAACGTTCCCCAGCTCAGTATAACAAGCGGGTTCGGTCAATATTCCGTATTATTATCTTGATTAAGGCGTGATATGGTCGCTATCTGGAGAGAGAGAGAGAAGAAAACACTCAGCGTGCGCTCTGTCAAGAATAGATTGGTTTTTATTTTATCTAATCAGGATGGCTCCCACTGCTTTTTATCAAATCTTCCTTCAAACCCTAAAAGGAAAGACTAGCCGGGATTAATTACACACTACAAGTTCGCCAATCTTTCAGCCAGGCCAGTGTCGGTACTTTGAGGGAGGTCCCCCGTGCTTTCGCACGAACCTAATTAATGTAAACCTCATTTTCCCAGAGGCGTAACCCCGTTGACACCTTTCTAGACACCTACTTGATCGGCTAATTGTAATGTATAAAACTCTCCCAGGAGTAACTCTTACTCGCAGCGGGTATCGGGATCCAACTATCTCATAGAAGGTATGCGATCTCATTGCAAATTTCAACACTTGAAATTCCCGATAATATTTTGCCCCTAACGTGCTATGACCTTGACGAAAGCCAACAAACCATAGCCCGCTAGTCAAGTTCAACCCGTACATTTCTTGATCGAATTAAACCCACCCGCACGACCCTTGACGAAAGCCAACAAAGCCGCACGACTACCCTAATCCAATCGCATCATATGCTAGCAGATAAGCAGCATATAGCTACCGCACACTGCACCTTGACGAAAGCCAACAAATGCAGCACGAATACTATATACTACTTATCTGAAATGACGGAGGGCTACGACAGGTTTTTCTGAAAACCTATTGCGTAATGAACTTGATATCGTTGTAGGATCGAATTAATTTGAAATGGAGTGCTTTTGAGGCTTTTCTAGTTTTGCTAAAGGAGTCACTCCCGGCGAAGGGATCGTTGGTCCTTTCCTCGTCGAATGAGGTGCGGGATATATCATATATATCACTGTGCAAAGCAAAAACTCTTAAAAGCATCAAAAGACAAACCGAGTGTGTTGCATCTGTCAGTTATTGCTAAAGGAGTCACTCCCGGTGAAGGGATCTCGGTCCTTTCCTTATCGAATAAGGTGCAGGATATATCACATATACCGCTGTGCAAAGCAAGAACTGTAGCTACCTGTTTTATTTTGAAATTCGATTCTACAACATCTTAGGTTTCTTTTATTTCATTAATCACATTAATGAAGTCCCATCATTTAAGTACCTAATCATCACAGATAAATACGACGTACACTTATGCCATCCGCATTCGCCTCGATGTCCCCTCGTGCACCGTTAGGTTAGGTAACTAACGACAGAGCGGGGCAGGGCTAGCGCGGGTGTAAAACATAAGTAACGTCTATATAATATATCATATATACTATATACTGTATCTATCACAGAACATCACATGATCACATCACAGATATCGCAGCAGAAGAAACATATGAAATATTGGATATACTAGGACGTCCGTGTTTTCAATACGAGCCAGTACAAAACACGGATTCCACGGTCGTGATGAATAGCCAAACCCACACCCCTAGACCCCTACGAGAGTGACAAGAAACCCTACCAATTCTAGAGTTAGGAGACCCGGACACGACTCCTCGAGTTGGTCTCCCACTGGACTCCAGAACCCGGTTACTTGTGCTCCCCTCCTTGGGTCTATCCTAGTGCGGAAAAGTAAATAATATACAACAGGTGACAACTTCCGCAACCTGGAAGTGCCCCAATAAAAGAATATTACATACAAGTTTTTACATGAATGAAAATGAAAAACACTCATCTCACATAAAAACCCCCGGCTATTCAAACACGACGATCCAATATAACATATCCAGCAACACATAACATCACATGTCATCAACGTAAGTAAATATGTCCATCCCAATTGTCGTTGACATATAGCAAAGAAACCGGCGATATCACATATTACACTTACGGTCACAGAAAAGAAAGTGTAAAACTACAACAGTTGGAATCCGCAACCACCTCAGACATCGCATGCCTGACCAAATGAATTCCTTAGACATCACATGCCTAACAATTATAAACCCCGCATTTTAGTCTCAAAATCGAAAACACTTTTCAATATCAAGTCGGGCAATTCAACAAGATTCCCGACATCCTGATCGAATGCTCGTCGCAAACTTCAGTAGACGGCCGCACCCCCGATACCGTCGACGAAGTGCACCAAGGCGGAACACCGCTGCCGGGAGCACCCGAACGGATGCTTTTGGCGACGGGGTTCTCCTACAGTCACTTGGTCGGGGCTATGGGGTGAGGCTGTCTATTAAGTTTACCCTGCGAGTATCCGCGTACGCTACGTGATTGCGACGGAGTTTTGTTCACATCAAAATTCCGTGGCAACCGATCATGTGAGACTAAATTGCTACGTTTATAACATTCATTTAGTTATCTCATAACTATTTGTGAATTCCAATTATTGTATCCCATTCCGGATAATTAGAAAATGTTAAACTTTTCGATTGAACATTCGAACACCCAAGTTTTCCCGATACAGATCAACACATGAAATATGAGTCTAACAACATTCAGTTCGTGCCTCAGTACCAACGGTCCAGCCGTAGAAGGGTCAAGCCAACGCCTCACATGTGGCACGCCGTACTGCCCCAAACCCGAAGGTTCAAAGGACAGTTCAAGACGGTCACATAATCGAGTTAAGGTTTGTTGTCTTCTAGAGGGTCCATCGAGTTACTTGCACTACTTAGAATGTCGTTAAACTACGGAAAAATCCAACACTTGGAAATTTCCCGACAGGGGAAAAATTGGGTATTTATATCCGGTCGAACTTTTTAACATATTCTAAAAAATATCCGGAAATACACCAAGACGAAATTTGATACCCCGATCGAAACATCGAATCCCCAAACAACTCCAGAATGCTCAACTATGTAGTAAAAGTTAAAATATCCCAGAAAATACAGCACTAAGAATTAGGAATTACTGTGCAGAAATCAATAAAGAATGGAACAGTTCGGCCGCGGAACCGCCGCACCATGCATAGCACGTGCCGCGGTTCCGCGGTGGAAAATTCGATTCAGACCCTCGTATTTCACAGTAATTCATAACAAACCCTGCTTGATTTTCTGGATACTTTTAATCTTGAAAAATCCACAATTTTAAAATCTGGACAGAGAGCATTTTTGAATATGGGTTTCGGGTTCGTTCGGATTTCAAACTCCGTCGGGACTTCGCCTAAGGCTCTAGCTAGGCTCTGATACCACTGTAGGGTTCCTAGGCACACTAGTGAGGTCTCACAAGGCCTCGATCATGCCAAATTAAAATTTTAACGGTGCCGAGAAACCCGACTACGGATCGTCGGCTAGAAGTTTAGGCGAAAAGGCTAACTAGTTAACACTTAACTAATGAGAAACGGAAATACAACCTTTGTAGATCCGGTCCTTCACCTCCACGGCTCCGAGATGAGGTCCTCTCCGCTGTCCAAATCAAATCCGGGCTCTAGCGTCGACTTCATCGGAGAATAAGCGAGCTAGGTCGTCGATGTCCATGCCGAAGATGATCTACGTCGAGGCATCGCTAAATCAAGCTCTCACTTCACCAAGTCATGAAACTTGTGAAGAAAACACACTCTACTACTTGGCAAGAGGTAGAGGATGAAGAAATAGGAAGTGGGTAGACTTTAGATTTGGATTTCTCACTCTTTCTCATCACTTGCCATTGATGGAGGCAAGCTTTCTTCACTTGAAGAAATGAAGAAGAAGAAGGAAATTGTTATGATAAGAATAATTAAAAAAGAAAAGAAAATCCATTCTTATCATAAGCAAACCATGGTTAGGTGTAGAGATTAAACCAAGGTTAGTTTGAATGGTTAGGGTTAAGGATGAGAAAAGAATGGTTGACTAAAGTCAATGCTTCATGAACAAAACAAAAGAAGCCACCATTTTCTCATTATCATTTCCATAATAAATAAATAAATAAATAGATATGAAAATGTAAACCCTAATCATTTAAATAACCATGGTTCAATCTTTACACAAACACAAGCAAACATGTATCATCAAACATGATACAATCAAGTGCACAAAACTATATCGAATATACAATGTGCACATCCGAGTGAGAAAATCCATCTTAAGTAAACCGATACTAGTTGATGCAAAGTAATATATCAAATATATAAATATGCATTAAATCATTAAATCAACACTTGATTCAATGATCCGGTTATGTTGCACACAACCGACTAGTATATAATATATCGGCTTATCGAATCAACGCTTGAATCGATAACTAGGTTATATCGCATACAACCATTCGATACATTTATCGCGAGAATAGAATACGGTATCACATACATGCATTATTCTCGGTCCCGCACATATCTCATATGCACTCCTATTTCATTTCGCTTGAGCCAGGAAACCTCTGTGTAGGACTCTAAAGACTCGTCAATACGCCGGCAGCAGGTGATGATCATATCAAACACCCACAAGCCGCAAGCGGTCTGCTAAACGTAACGGCCAACCGGGTATTGAGCGATCTGAAGATCGACGAGCAAGCCCGCTCACACTCCAGTGAATCCAACCAGTAACACTACCGTACAGTCCGGTCTGATCGTCTGATATGTCGCATATCTCGCCTAGGGGTGGTAAACGTCAGACCCCAATAGCTCGATAAGTCGTGTTGATATGAGGTCTATAACAATTCGAGAAACTACTGGTAACACTTACCAGTAAATCTCAGCAACCCTGGCCAGGGATTTCCTGTTATAGCCAATCGAACACAGCGCAACATCAACCCCCTATACCGGGAGAGACGAATCCCCTCCTATCGCTCATTGCCTCCATGTGACTCGGGACTGTACCCAAAAACCACCGTTTTGCACGCCCTCTTGGACGTGGTAAGATGGAAATCAAAGCATAGTGGGAACCAAACAAGACTCTATGACGATCTCGGGTCAACAGACTACTCTGTACCAGTGTCACCAGAGAACTGCCATCTGACGTGAGGTATAATACCATCTGGGAGTTCTCGGCGAGTCCGTCCAGTGTACCCAGTCTCTACTGAGCACCCGTATATCATCTCTGATGTCAAACACCGATGGATATGGGATCATCCTGTTGGAGATAGTGCCCTCAGAGTCAATTATTGGGTCACAGGCACGTGATTGCAATGATTGAGGGGAGGACCTATCCCGGTAGGACAGTCTTACTCGAGATGATAGTATGCTATCTGGTTTATCTTTATCATCGTGTACTGCTTTAGGTGACCTTACGAGTCGCTATTACACGTTGATAAAGCCCCTTGGATTCTTGCTTGACCACCAGCAGTATGAGGGCGATCATATAAGTGGGAGCTGGGGGTCTACAAGCATATCCTTAAAAGGTCCCTAGTCGTGGGAGATTCGAGACAGGGCATCGTTTCTCCAGAGTAGACTAGTGTATACAGTCGAGACCCCGACGAGGGGCGGTGGCCGGTCTCACAAGCCACTGGTGTCAGTTGGTTCACCTAAGATGTATACAGGTGCTCATTGGGTTATGAGTACACCGGACAGGACTCGCCGGGAACCTGCTAGTTGGGCATATACCAGACGTCAGATAGCAGTTCCCAGGTGACATGTGTACAGGTTAGTTCATCGACCTGGGATCGTCATTTGTCTCGTGTGAGTTCCCACTGTACTTTGATTACTACCCTACCACGGCTCAAAGGAGTCGTGCAAACAGGTTTTAGTTGGGTACAGTCCCGAGCCACATGGAGGCAGTGAGCGGATCTGCAGGGGTTCGTCTCTCCCGGTATTGGGGGTGAGGTCATGCTGTGTCTAGGAGAGCCAGAACATGAAAAGTCCCTGGCCAAGGCAGGAGATTTGCTGGTAGGTATTCCAGTAGTATCTCAGGGTGTTCTGGGCTATACTCCGACACGACTTGTACCGCTTTTGGGGGTCTGACTTTTACCAACCCCCTAGGCCCGCCATGCGATACTCATAGACGAACGGACCGGACTGTACGGATATTGTCACTGACAGGCTCAGTAGGGTGTCGGGGTGAGCTTCCTCATCGACGTCCCTTTTGGTCAATAGCTGGTGGCCCGTCACGTATTGGCTTATACCTCTGACGTGCCAGTGGTTAAATCCACAGCCAAGGTATTGACGAGTCTTTAGAGTCCACCACACTCAGTTACTCAAGTTTCGGGCGAAACGCTGTAGAGGCCGTATGGAGATATGGCAGGGTTCGATCATATACGTGCGGTATTGCACGGATCGTGATCGGACAGTTTTTACTAGCCGGCTTTGGCTTAAGCCGGATACTAGTATTTGATAGTGTAGTTTTGTCTCTTTGCATTTGTGTTCAGCGGGAATACAAATGCGGGCATGTATTTGCAGTAGTGGGGTTTTCCTGTAATTTATTACGGGATCGGTTTTCTGTAGTTGCCAGTTTGCATTCCGTTCCGACCGGTTTTCCTTCATTCCTTCTCGGTCGGACTTTCTTGATGGAGGGTGTTAATTGCAAGTTTGCAATTAACACTTAGTGGAGGGGCTTTCTTGCTTATTTGTGGCATGATGAGACTTGCTTCATGATGAGATTCTTTTTTAATCTCATCACTTGCTTTTCTTGTGAAAGGTTGTGAAGGGATTGAAATGAGAAATGAGTTTGACCATTTTCCATATTGTTGATATATTCTTCTTCTTGCATTTTTCTCTCTCCAATCTCATTCTTGTGAGAAGGGGCCGGCCACTTCAAGAGGGGGAGAGATGAGAGGAAATTTCATGGTGTATGGAAATTATATCATCTCATTCTTGCTTACTCCAAAAATCCAATAACCCTTCTCCAAAGTTCTTTCTTGTTTCCTCCACAAACCATGGCAATCTCAAAACCCCAAGAGACAAGTTTACTACACTATTCTATAGCTAGCCTTGGACGCGTCGGCTAGCCAACTTCGCGCCCGAGTTGCCTCGGTCAAGAGGCGGGAGCCCGTAAAAGATTCCGGCTACGTGGTGCCCTTTCCGACGAGCGAGGAGGTGACGGAGATTCCGCGGGAGATCGGAGCGGAGACGAAGACCGAAGGACACGGATCGCTTGGTATAGCTTCTCTACTCTTTTCCTTTTGCTAGCTAGCTAGGTTAATGGCCCGATCCGGGTAAAAAGTCCGCGGTGGTGCCGTTTTGCAAAGTTCGCAAAGTTTTTGTTTTCCGCGTTTCCGGCGTCGGATCGACGGCCGGGGCGCCCCCGCGGGCTTACAATGGTATCAGAGCCACGCCGTTAACCTACCTAGCTTGCTCTAGTATGTTTAGTGCTCGATCGAACGAAATCCCCAAAAACCGTATTTTGTGCACATGTGTTCTCTGTTAAAATTTTTTGAGCTCCTAAAATTTTTCTGGTGATTGCAGAGACATGTACAACAAATTATAAGAATTATGGGAAAATACGATCCAATGATTCTTCACTTCGACCGCGGAAGGGCGGCCAAACCCTCGGTTTGGCCGCGCTTCCGCGGCGGATAGGAGGAATCTTGGCACCATATTCTCCCAGTAAGCTTATGAGTTAGAAATAGGGCTTTTGGGATATTTTATTTGGGCCCAGGTTTTCTGTAAGTGCTACAGTTCTTTTTGGGGGCCCACTTTGATAAATTTGTTCGATCGGATATTTTAAACATGCTAGTTCACAGTATTTACATTATATCTGCGACTGTGAATGTCACTTGATCGGTAAATCCCGTCTAACTGCTATAGCCCGGTTAGACGGATTTGCGAACGTGACTTTCACGTTGATGTTCTGTGATTGTACTGTGTTGTTGCGGATCGGTCGTGGGGGATAGCCTGGTTGCAGTGGTAGTACAGTTTTGTTGTATTATGTACTTTTGATATTGCGGGGCGAGCGTCCGACATGTGGACTGCCGTCACTGCCAGTTTGTATTATTATTTTGGGGAACGACCTGGTTGCGGTCGATGTACCCGTTGTATGTATATTTTACTTTCTGTACTAGGATTACCCCGCGGAGGGGTGCACGGATAGCCGGATTCTAGAGGGCAACAAGCCCGCATCTCATGGCATTGAGACGGAGGGGGCTTCACTCTAGAATTGGCGGGCTATTCGCCGCACTCGTAGGGGGTATAGGGTTGACCCAGGAGGGGTGCCCAAGTTACCGGATTCCGAGAAGTGCTGGGTGGTCCATTCACAGTGCTGAAGGGGGCTGCCTCGCTTCAGGTTTTGGCGGATGACTTGCCGCACCCGTAGGGGTCTAGGATTTCATTGCACAGGCTATCCACACGACCAGGGGAACGTCGGGTTTCAGCGGCTCTGTGAAACCCGGGGTTCCCAGATATCTGTATTGATCTGTGTTGCTATACATTTCTGTGTTGCTTTTTATCACGCCATGAGCGAAAATTATATATTATATATATATTAGTAGATGTTGTATATGTTTTTCATCCGCACTAGTCCAGTCCCCGCTCTGTCGTTAGTTAGCTAACCTAACGGGTGATGACGGGACCCAGTAGCGAATGCGGATGGCATATACGTACGTCAGTATATTTTCGTTCTTTGTGGTGTGATCAATTGATGGGACTGCATTGATTCGGATCAATGCAAGTTAAACAAACCTAATCTGATGTTGTTGGAACACTTTTTCAAAAAGCTGTTATTGCAAGGGCGTTCTCTTTTGTTTTGCACAGTGGTATTCAGTTGGAATATCCTGCTCCTCAGTCGACGAGGCAAGGGCCGAGATCCCTTCACCGGGAGTGACCCCTTGGACAGAAGTTTGCGTCAGGGCAAAAACTTCACTATAGCCGATTACTTTTGCTTTGCATCGTGGTATTCAGTTGGAATATCCTGCACCTCATTCTACGGGGAAAGAGCCGAGATCCCTTCACCGGGAGTGACCTCTTTAGCAACGGTTTTCGTCACTATATTTTTAAAAGCTATCAGTTCCTTCAACGATATCAAGTTCATTACGTTAAAGGTTTTCGCCAGAAACCATTCGTAGCCCTCCGTCGTTTCAGACGGGTAGCACGTAGTATTCATGCTATGTTTGTTGACCTTCGTCAAGGCATAGTGTATGGTAGCTGCTTGTTACCTTTCTGCTGCATAGATAGATGCGTTGGTTTGGGACAGTCGTACAGCCTTGTTGACCTTCGTCAAGGGCTTGTACGGGTGGGTTCAGATTAACCTGGATAATGACGGGTAGAACTTGACATGTGACTTATGATTTGTTGACCTTCGCCAAGGTCATAAGAGCATGGGGCAGAAATTACATCGGGAGTTTCAAAAGAACTGAAACTTGCCAGATATGCGCATACCTTCTGGAGTGTGATAACGTGAGCGGATTCCGTCACGTTATCATGCGATGAGAGTTGGATCCCGATTCCCACTGATGAGTTGGTTTACTCCTCGGGTGATCCCGGCTAATTCTTCTTTCAGGTTTGGGGAAGAATTTGACGTTACAGTGGGAGGTTTCCAGATTAGATAAATTGGTAACCATTCTGATCTAGGTTAGAGTGCACGCTGAGTGTTTCTTTTATCTCTCTCTGGCAGCGACCATTGATCCGACCCTAGACTATGACTCAGTGACCAAGTTGACCGAACCTTCTTAACACTGGCTTTTGGATTGTCAGAGTTGCAGACCTCTTTGCCACTCCTACTTTTACTCTTTTCTCCGGGACACCCCGTATTACTACGAACGTCCACTTCCATTGGACAAAACCATCGTATGGTTATATACGAACTCGAATGACTTCGAGGATGGTTTCCGGTTCTGGAGAAAACGAATAGGACTATTCAGTTGTCTTTACCTTTTACCTTCTCTCAGGTTGCGAGTACTCCTTGGTTTAGGAGATAGTACACCTATTATGCAAATTGGATAGTCTTCTTCCAAACCTTTGGCTGGTGCCGACCGGTAGGGAATGAAGAAAGCCAATTAGCCTAAACGGAGTACAGAAGGTATTAAGTTCAGACAAAGCAAGGGATTAGTAAGAGGGCAAAGTAAATTGCGACTGCTATTCACGACCAAACCATGTACTTCTTTGTCAATCCTAAATCACCTATGAATAAAGTACATTCAGGTGTCTTTTATCTTCACCTTCTCTCGCATTGCGAGTGCTCCTGGGACTAGGACAGTACACCCATTATGCTTATTGGATAGTCTTCTTCCAAACCATAGGCTGGTGCCGAACGGTAGGGAAGGAAGAAAACCATTTGGCCTAAAGGGGTGTACAGAAGGTAATGACTAAAGACATGTAAAGGGATTTGGAAAGGTGGCAAAGAATTATACGGTTATAGTTGTGAATCTGGATAATGGAAGAGGCATTACTAAGAATACCAGGATATCCCGTCGAAACATTTCAATGTTTCAGTTTCACTGTGTACTGTTAAAAGAAAACTGATTTCCCGATTAGACACTTACTCCAGGGTATGTATTTACCAGGTTGGATTCTCACATCTGTATGGTTTTACAGATGATGAGTGGGAGTAAGTTATTGGGAATTAGGTGACCGTCCTCATAATATCGGGATTCGTTGTAATTGGTGATATTTGAGGAAGCCACCTGGGTTGTTTGCCGGTCGGCAAATATTTGGTTTTGAATATCCGTTGTTGTGCACCAATTTCAAATTGATATATCTGTACGTCTATTTTTATAGAGTGAGACATATCTTTTTGAAATTATGTCTATGACATTTACCTATACCAGTGGATGGTTAGGTAAGGAGCATTGAACAGCGGTGTAATTCTTCTTAACCAAAAGTACAGTTTTCAACCTACGACACACAGTGAATGAGTCACTAGACTCAGGGGACTTATACAGAGTATTGTATATTGTCCAGTGTCCATTAGGACAGAGGGGTTGGTCCTCGTACTATATTCTGTTTACTTTTAACTTCTCTAGTTCTTAGACATGTGTTTCGTAGAAACACAGGGTCTGAGTTTTGAGAAGTTATAGGTATAAGAATAAAGTAGAGAACCAGGTATTGCAAGTATCGGGATTCTTCAAAGTGATCGAAGATGTAGATACTTGTGTATAGTATTCAGCTGATAGTAATGATTAAGAGAACTAGCTTCTCTTTCAGGTTACTCATAATTGGAAGTACTCCTAAGTTGAGTAACGCTGATCGGCCTCTCTTCCATTTACTTGACATGCACTGGAGACAGCTGCATGATTTGAATCTGGTTCAATTAAATCAGTGCCTCTGTTTCTTGGATATAGAACAGTTCATATCTTGACATTGTTAAGATACGGGGAGTTGTCCGGCTTATGCTTAAAACCAGATACTGGACAACTCAAGGCACGTTTCAGTAGTGGCTGTTTGTGGGTTGACCCGGGCTATGACGAGGGTTGACTTTCTACCATCTGGAAGATCAATAGTGATATTGTTCTTGACTCGCCACAGTTTTATCAAAAATGGATTTTTTCAGAAAAACAGGAGTGGGAGTATGGTAGAACTCGAAGTGATTCCAGAACCACAAACGATTACTGAAGATTTCATAAGATCCTAAAGATTCAATCTGGTTTGACATTCCATTGGCCACTCCGCAGATATGGTGGGTAACCTCAGGCACCCGAGAGGTACTTCGGTATGCTCAAGGACGGTGGCAGGGAGGTTCTTGTTAACCCACACTTGCCATTGCTGTTGTTCCAGGCTGCGAGACCTGGCGGGAGGATGAGTATAGCGTCATTCTGAACTAGCTTTAGAAGTGTACGCCTATATGACTCTGCCAGAGGGTTGTCGTAGTCAGTGGGAGCAGCGGAAGCATTGGTGGACATCAGGCTTATGTCTATTTATAGACTAAAGCAGATATAGCGGAGATAGATCATCTATTTCTGATGTGACAGTCATAGGTTTGACTTCATCAGAATAGAGGATGGATCTGTTAAGAAGGTAGTAGGGTGTGATGTCCTGGTATTTGATGACATACACAGAGTAGGAAGTGATATTCCTATACTACGATCGGTTATACTTTGGTCGTCACACAGTGGTTTCTCCACATAGGACTTGGATATTATATCAGACATTCTGGTTACTAGATCTATGGTTTTAGATCTAGATTTGGGTGGTTTCCCAATATGGGTACTTTGACCGCATTCTATGAGTATTTAGAATGGACGACTCCTGGCACGGTAGTGTACCTGCAGGTAATGGAGTCACCCTCTCTAAAGGTGTCTTACAGACTAAAGGGGAGAGGGACACGCATGATTGACAGATCACTTGCTTAGGCAACTGAGTCAATCATGAGATGTCAAGTACCACACCAGATATTGTTCTTGCAGTAGGTGCAATAAGTTGATATTAATCCAATCTTGGAGAAACAGTCGGAAGCAGTTTTAGAACATAAGTTGATGTTCTAAGGAATTGATAACGGCAGCCTCCTTTAGGAGACGGTTATCATTCCAGGCTTCCAAGGTGACCTGGATGGCAGAGTGGCTGTCAGAGTTATAGTTTTCCCTCTAACGAGGGGCAGTATTTTGGACAGGTGGTCCAGGTGGAAACTGAGGGAAGGCATGGCGCAGGACACTGATTAAGTTCAGTTGTCGATACAGTCTAAGAAGTTTGGATTTGGAGTTCACTTATGAGCTAGGTCCCATCAGACATCCAGACATTCTAGGACAGGTATTGCTCATTTCGGGAGATAGTTTTCTCTGCGAACATGAGATATAGAGAGACATAGAAAGAAACATCAAGGCGGATCCACTCACTGAGGCTATTCCTCGAACGCAATAGTTTCGCAAACGAGCTTTGTGAGACTGACTAGTAGAGGAGTTGGGTGTTCGGTATCACACGGGCTGTGAGTATGCGACATCGCAATAATTAGCCTTGAGTGCAAGTGGGAGATTGTTGGAGATAGTGCCCTCAGAGTCAATTATTGGGTCACAGGCACGTGATTGCAATGATTGAGGGGAGGACCTATCCCGGTAGGACAGTCTTACTCGAGATGATAGTATGCTATCTGGTTTATCTTTATCATCGTGTACTGCTTTAGGTGACCTTACGAGTCGCTATTACACGTTGATAAAGCCCCTTGGATTCTTGCTTGACCACCAGCAGTATGAGGGCGATCATATAAGTGGGAGCTGGGGGTCTACAAGCATATCCTTAAAAGGTCCCTAGTCGTGGGAGATTCGAGACAGGGCATCGTTTCTCCAGAGTAGACTAGTGTATACAGTCGAGACCCCGACGAGGGGCGGTGGCCGGTCTCACAAGCCACTGGTGTCAGTTGGTTCACCTAAGATGTATACAGGTGCTCATTGGGTTATGAGTACACCGGACAGGACTCGCCGGGAACCTGCTAGTTGGGCATATACCAGACGTCAGATAGCAGTTCCCAGGTGACATGTGTACAGGTTAGTTCATCGACCTGGGATCGTCATTTGTCTCGTGTGAGTTCCCACTGTACTTTGATTACTACCCTACCACGGCTCAAAGGAGTCGTGCAAACAGGTTTTAGTTGGGTACAGTCCCGAGCCACATGGAGGCAGTGAGCGGATCTGCAGGGGTTCGTCTCTCCCGGTATTGGGGGTGAGGTCGTGCTGTGTCTAGGAGAGCCAGAACATGAAAAGTCCTTGGCCAAGGCAGGAGATTTGCTGGTAGGTATTCCAGTAGTATCTCAGGGTGTTCTGGGCTACACTCCGACACGACTTGTACCGCTTTTGGGGGTCTGACTTTTACCAACCCCCTAGGCCCGCCATGCGATACTCATAGACGAACGGACCGGACTGTATGGATATTGTCACTGACAGGCTCAGTAGGGTGTCGGGGTGAGCTTCCTCATCGACGTCCCTTTTGGTCAATAGCTGGTGGCCCGTCACGTATTGGCTTATACCTCTGACGTGCCAGTGGTTAAATCCACAGCCAAGGTATTGACGAGTCTTTAGAGTCCACCACACTCAGTTACTCAAGTTTCGGGCGAAACGCTGTAGAGGCCGTATGGAGATATGGCAGGGTTCGATCAGATACGTGCGGTATTGCACGGATCGTGATCGGACAGTTTTTACTAGCCGGCTTTGGCTTAAGCCGGATACTAGTATTTGATAGTGTAGTTTTGTCTCTTTGCATTTGTGTTCAGCGGGAATACAAATGCGGGCATGTATTTGCAGTAGTGGGGTTTTCCTGTAATTTATTACGGGATCGGTTTTCTGTAGTTGCCAGTTTGCATTCCGTTCCGACCGGTTTTCCTTCATTCCTTCTCGGTCGGACTTTCTTGATGGAGGGTGTTAATTGTAAGTTTGCAATTAACACTTAGTGGAGGGGCTTTCTTGCTTATTTGTGGCATGATGAGACTTGCTTCATGATGAGATTCTTTTTTAATCTCATCACTTGCTTTTCTTGTGAAAGGTTGTGAAGGGATTGAAATGAGAAATGAGTTTGACCATTTTCCATATTGTTGATATATTCTTCTTCTTGCATTTTTCTCTCTCCAATCTCATTCTTGTGAGAAGAGGCCGGCCACTTCAAGAGGGGGAGAGATGAGAGGAAATTTCATGGTGTATGGAAATTATATCATCTCATTCTTGCTTACTCCAAAAATCCAATAACCCTTCTCCAAAGTTCTTTCTTGTTTCCTCCACAAACCATGGCAACCTCAAAACCCCAAGAGACAAGTTTACTACACTATTCTATAGCTAGCCTTGGACGCGTCGGCTAGCCAACTTCGCGCCCGAGTTGCCTCGGTCAAGAGGCGGGAGCCCGTAAAAGATTCCGGCTACGTGGTGCCCTTTCCGACGAGCGAGGAGGTGACGGAGATTCCGCGGGAGATCGGAGCGGAGACGAAGACCGAAGGACACGGATCGCTTTGTATAGCTTCTCTACTCTTTTCCTTTTGCTAGCTAGCTAGGTTAATGGCCCGATCCGGGTAAAAAGTCCGCGGTGGTGCCGTTTTGCAAAGTTCGCAAAGTTTTTGTTTTCCGCGTTTCCGGCGTCGGATCGACGGCCGGGGCGCCCCCGCGGGCTTACACATCCATCGCCCATCTGTATGGGTCGAGAAGGTATACGCTAGTCTACTCTGGTATATCGATGCCCCGTCTCGATACACCTTCGACTAGGGACTTTGAAGGATGTACTTATGGACTACCATGTCCCCACTAGTATGATCCGCATCATAGTCCAGGTAGTTAAGTACAGATCCTAAGGGCTTTACCAACATGTAACAGAGAGACAAACAGTATACACGTCAAGGTAAAGATCAACCAGATAGCATACTATCATGTCGAGCAAGAAAGTCCTCCCTATATATATTTCCCAGCATCCACTACAATATACATCCTATATACAGTAATGGCCTCTAGGGCATACATATAACTAACAACAAGCCTTCCCGTAAACAAGCCGGTATAGAGACATACCGAGATCGGTCTTATATGCAGTACGGAAAACCCATAGTGCATCAATCAGTTTAAGTGACCAATCTTTACGGTTTTTAGAAACCGTTTTCTCCAAGATTTGCTTGATTTGCTAATTGGAAACCTCGGCTTGCCCACATGTTTGGGGGTGATATGGCGTTGACAGCTTGTGGGTGATAGAGTATTTGCGCATTAAGGACTCGAAAGTCTTATTGCAAAACTGAGAACCATTATCACTAGTTATCGCCCGAGGGTGCCCAAATCGAGAAAATATGTGTTCTTTAAGAATCGAACGACAACCTTGTTATCGTTCGTTCGGCTGGGCACAGCCTCGATCCACTTTGAAACGTAGTCAACGGCCAAAAGAGTATACACATTTCCAAAAGAGTTAGGAAATGGTCCCATGAAATCTATACCCCAAACATCAAAAATGTCCACAACCAAAATTGGTTGGAGCGGCATTTCATTTCTCCGCGATATCCGGCCCAAGTGTTAGCACCAGGAGCAAGTTTTGCAGTATTCAAATGCATCCTTGAAGAGTCGTGGCCAATAGAAACCACAATGCAAAACTTTTTCGGCTGTCTTCTTTGGGCCAAAGTGCCCGTCACATGCTTGATCGTGTGAAAAAGACAACACGCTCTTGACCTCACTTTCAGGTACACATCGACGAATGATTTGGTCCGAACAGTATTTAAAAAGATAGGGTTCATCCCAGTAAAAATGCTTTACTTGGGAAAAAAATCTAAGTTTATCCTGTTTCGACCAATCTTTAGGTATCAGGCCGGTGGCTAAGTAGTTTACAATATCGGCGAACTATGGTTCGTAAGAAACGGTCAAGAGTTGCTCATCAGGAAAAACATCATTGATTGGAAGATCAAGCGTAGGCGAAGAAGGAAGTCGTGATAGGTGATCAGCTACTACGTTTTCACATCCTTTTTTGTCCTTTATGACAAGGTCAAACTCTTGTAGTAAAAGGATCCAACGTATTAGCCTTGACTTAGCATCCTTCTTCGCAAAAAAGTAGCGAAGAGCTGAATGATCAGTATACACAACGACTGGAGAG
Source organism: Agapanthus africanus (assembly GCA_030015575.1). Taxonomy (NCBI): domain Eukaryota; kingdom Viridiplantae; phylum Streptophyta; class Magnoliopsida; order Asparagales; family Amaryllidaceae; genus Agapanthus; species Agapanthus africanus. The sequence continues at coordinate 768,845,611 of JASDDO010000019.1, read as the reverse complement.
CCAATTAAATAAGGACGAAAATTTTCAAGTGCTAACACAACCGCTAAAAACTCTTTCTCTGTTGTTGTGTAGTTTAGTTGGGCCTCATTTAGTGTTCGGCTAGCATAATAAATCACATGCGGCATTTTATTAATGTGCTGTCCAAGAACAGCGCCAATAGCAAAATCTGATGCGTCGCACATGATTTCGAAAGGGTGCGTCCAGTCGGGAGATGAAAGAATGGGCGCAGAGATGAGAGAGTGTTTCAAAGACTCGAATGCTTCCATGCAAGTGGAGTCGAAAGCAAAAGTTGTGTCCTTGGCCAGTAAGAGAGTCAAGGGTCTAGCGATCTTGCTAAATTCCTTGATGAACCGTCTGTAAAAACCGGCGTGGCCAAGGAAGGCTCTGATGTCTTTGACGCATTTAGGGGGAGGAAGATTAGAAATTACTTCGATTTTAGCTCTATCAACCTCGATGCCGTTTTGCGAGATGATATGTCCTAAGACAATGCCTTCTCGCACCATGAAATGGCACTTCTCCCAATTCAACGTTAGGTTCTTATCCCTACAGCGGGTAAGAACAGCGTCCAGATGTCGTAAACACTCGTTGAAGGAGTCGCCAAAGATGGAGAAATCATCCATAAAGATCTCCAAGAACTTTTCAACCATGTCTGAAAAGATCCCCATCATACACCGCTGAAATGTCGCGGGTGCATTGCATAACCCAAAGGTCATGCGATGATAAGCAAAAGTGCCAAAGGGACAAGTAAATGTTGTCTTGTCTTGATCCTCTTTGGCGATGGGGACTTGGTTGTAACCGGAATAGCCATCTAGAAAGCAATAGAACTCGTGCCCTGCCAATCGCTCGAGCATTTGGTCAATGAAAGGTAAAGGAAAGTGGTCTTTCCTTGTCGCGACATTGAGTTTCCTATAGTCTATGCAGACTCGCCACCCAGTTTGGGTGCGAGTGGGAATTAACTCATTTTCCTCATTGGTAATGACCGTGATGCCCGATTTCTTTGGCACAACGTGGATTGGGCTAACTCATTGGCTATCCGAGATAGGGTAAATGATACCACTATCCAGACACTTAACAATCTCCTTCTTAACAGCCTCTTTCATAATGGGGTTGAGGCGTCGTTGTGGATCCCTTGCTGGCTTAGCATCATCCATCAAGTGTATATGATGTTCGACTATGAGGGGACTAATCCCTTTAATGTCCGCCATAGACCAGCCGAAAGCTTGCCGATTATTATGTAAGACCATCAAAAGAGTCTTCTCTTGCTCAAGAGCTAGAGAGTCCGATATAATGACGAGTAAGGTCTCATTATCATCTAGATAAGCATATTTTAGGTGTGACGGCAAAAGCTTCAATTCGAGTTTAGGAGGTGAAACAATAGATGGTAACGATGGGGTAACTGTTTCAAACTCGAAGGATTCCATCAAAGGTTCGAATCGAGTGTATGCAACAGAGTCGGATGGTTCAACTAACTCATCCGAAAAAGCAAAAGACTCCAATTCAGGTGATGAGTCTTCAAAGTCGTCAACGAAGGTAAAACACTCAAAATCGTTATCCGCCGTGAAAGCTGTGTCGGATTCTAGGAGGAACGCACTAGTGGCGTTAACATTGCTGTGATCGAACATAAAATTCTCGAATTCACAGTCCTCCTCCGCGATCTCATTGATCGAGCAAATATCGAGTACGCTAGCATTAGGCTCAGCAGGTTGACTTCCCAACTTGAAAATATTGAGCTCAATTGTCATATTGCCGAGAGATAGGTTCATTGAACCATTACGACAATTGATCACTGCGTTGGAAGTTGCCGGAAATGGTCGACCAAGTATTACCGGAATTTGATTCCGGGGATTAGCGACAGGTTGTGTATCCATCATAATAAAGTCAACGGGGAAAATGAAATCCCCTACTCTAATTAACACATCCTCCAGCTCTCCCCTAGGATGGGTGATTGACCGGTCGGCCATTTGGAGAGTACAGTGAGTGGGCTTAAGCTCTCCAACGCCCAATTGCTCGTACACAGAATAAGGTAGCAAATTGACACTCGCGCCAAGATCTAATAGTGCTCTATTGATGTTCTTGTCCCCAATTGTTATCGAAATGGTAGGACACCCAGGGTCCTTTTGCTTTGGGGGTAAAGAATTGACAAGAGCATCACTAATAGCACTAGCCACAAAAACTTTCTTTGGCACTTGCGACTTCCTCTTTTTGGTGCATAAGTCCTTTAAAATTTTTGCATATGAAGGAACTTGTTGGATTGCATCCAAAAGAGAGATATTTATGCTAACCTGTTTGAACAACTCAACAATCTTCTCCATCTGTGGAGTTGGTTTATTGGATCTCAATCGATTTGGAAAAGGAACATTTTGAAGGGTGGTTGAGTCTAATTTTTGCGGATCAGATTATCGAGTTGGAATGGCACCCCGTGTAGATGTGTTCGTGTTGTGAGAAATGGGTCCGTTCGAGCTAGAAGAAGTAGAGCCGTGTGAAGGGTGGAGAATAGGCTCTGAAGAAGTAGAAGAAGAAGGTGACGAAAATGAAGAAGGGCCACCGGCAGGGGTGTCATTGTTAATACCCACATTGTTTTGCAACACTTTTCCCGATCTCAACGTGGTCACAGCATTTACGTTATGATTCTGCTGTTGATATGCAGCATGTGCGTGACCGGGGTTAGGCAGTGGTTGAGACGGGAGTTTTCCTTTTTCGCGCTCGCTCAAAGCTGCATTGAGTTGTGCAATTTGTGCCTCAATAGATTTGATGCTTTGATCGTGTGAGGCACTATTTTGCACCAAAGATTGAATAGAAGTCTCTAGTCTTGGTGTAGACTGTGTAGATTGCTTAAGGAACGCTTCTAGACTTCTTTCGAGCGAGCTAACCTTGTCATTATTAGGTTGAACATAATTGTTTGGTTGGTAAGCGGTGTTAGGCACAAAATTGTTCACCTGATTAGGGTAAGGTTGCTGTTGAAATTGTTGCTGTTGAAATTGAGTTTGTGAAGGTGCTTGTTGTTGTTGTGGAGGAGGAGGTCTTTGAAAATTGTTATTTCCTTGGAATTGTTGATTTTGGTTCCAAGCGAAATTTGGGTGACTACTCCACCCCGGATTGTATATCGAAGAGTACGGATCGTTTCTTTGTCGTTGCTGAAATGCAGCATTGACTTGATCCTGTCCTTGAGTAGATGCATTATAAGGACACTCTTCGGTTAGATGCGATGGATCCGCACAACAAGCACAAACAGTTCGTGGAGGCATAACAGGGGCAGGAGAAGGCGATGAGATTTTGGTCTCAATCGATTCTAGCTTTTTCGTAAGAGCGGCCATCTCGGCCTTCATAGCAATCGACATCTCTACTTGATGTATGCCTGCCCTAGATTGACCACTAGAAGAAGATGATGTGGTCTTGGTACTCTCCCACTGAATTGTTTGCTCACTAAGATCCTCAAGAAACTGCCACGCTTCGTCGCTAGACTTGGAGAGAAAATAACCTTGACATATGGTTTCTAGCAACTGCTTCGTTGCCGAGTTCAATCCCTCGTATAATGTTTGGCAAAGTTGCCAACTTTCGATCCCATGATGAGGGCATTGAACGAGTAGGTCCTTAAATCTCTCGAAGCACTTCCAAAATGGTTCGGAAGGAAGTTGTGAAAATTGAATTATTTCATTGCGGATTCTAGCAGTTTTGTGATGAGGATAGAACTTTTTTAGAAAAGCTTTCACAAACTCGTCCCAATTTCTAATGAAATGTGATGCGGTGCTGTATAGCCACTTCTCGGCTAGGTCACATAAGGTAAAAGGAATGATCCTTAGCCTTATAGCGTCATCACTTAATTGGGTCGTCTTCATCATAGCGCATACATTTTGGAATTTATTGATAAAGATATATGCATCTTCAGATTCCACACCATGAAATTTTGGCAGCATATTGATGAAATGTGGTTTTATTTCAAAATTGTCCCTATTTGTCGGTGGGGGTGAAAAACAGGTAGGTAAAGACGTGCGGACGGGGTAAAAGAGATCCTGGAGCGCAACTCATGCGGGCGCTTCAACAGGCGGTTGATTCGGGTTATTCGCACCTAACGGAGGTGGAATCCTTCCCGTCGGTAAGGTATTGTTGGGGTTGAATCCCGACATGCCTTTAGTGAAAGGATTTGAAAGTGGACGGAATGTCGACTTCGTTGTCGAAAGGTTCATCGGTCGGTACCAACGAAACACGGACTAATCGGGCGTTAGTATCCCTAGTCCAAAGTGACATACACTAAAGGGGTAGTGTAGTCAGAAAAAAGAAAGACAGAATGTGGAGGTAAGATAACGTCAGTGAAGGGAAGTGGTGGAAGTGAGTTGCAAGTTTCCTTTAGCGATAAGTTGCAAATTTGAAAAGATTTTTCTTTTTTTTTATGTGAGAGTTTTGCAAGGAGGTTTTTGAAAAGAGACTCGTGACATAATTGCTATCAACCACACATGCACAATCAGGCCTAGATCTAGGGTCACCTAGGTCTGCTAGACAGCTCCTAACTAGGGCTAGAAATAGGACCTCAAATCGCCTCTTCACCGACAATTACGGCCAGGTAAGTGCCAGGTAAGTGGGAAGGAACCACAATAGTGGGCCTAATTAATAACCACTAGCCTAGAGACACTTGCCTAGACACCGCAAAGTCAGTTAGGATAAACGGTCGATGCCTATACTAGTCCTTTTCCTATTGAACTCGATGTCCTTAGGGCTGAGTCTAGTATTTTTTTAATTAATTGTGGTCAATGCAAATGCTTTAAGTGTTTTCTGGAGTCCTGAGAAGGGTGATGAAATCCCCACCCAATCTGAGTTTGGTCAATTAGCCCCTTAAAGTCCGATTAAATTATACAAAACAATAACTTCACTTGCAATCAATTTTTAGCGCGGCGCAAAGAAACCTGCAGAAAATCTGTTATTTAGAAGGGGGAAGAAGAAATTTTTTTTTTAGCGCAAAGAAACCCTGCAGAAAGTTTTCACAGAAAGATATATGGAGGTTGCAGAGGGGGGAAAAAAGAAAGCAAACCATGCAAATTTGAGGTGCTAAAGCGGCTAAATAGCCGCGGTTCCACGGTCTGGGGTGCTCCTGGGCCGCGGTTCCGCGGTCGTCTAGGGTGATCAGGCTCTGAAAAAGTTTGTGCTGCACCCTTGTACCACTCCTCCTCTGTTCTGATGTTCACTTTTCTGATTTGACCTCTGTAAAATTCCAGATCCGAGAGTCCTCGCTGTTCCTGCAAGATTCAAACCATAAAACCCTTCAAACAGATAAAAATCGATAAAATGTTTTTGTATTTTTGTATTTTCTGATTTTTCTGATTTTTTAAAAAAAAATTATATCAACCCGAAATTACACAAAAGAAATTTTACGCCATCCCCGGCAACGGCGCCATTTGATTAGTTCCAAAAATATTATGTTAACCGTAATCAGAAACGGCGTCGCTTTGCAGCTAGCCGGTGAATACGGGTCGATCCACAGAGATGTGTAATTTTCTGATTTGTGTTTTTACGTGTTGATTCCGATAGTGGTTTGATTTTTCTCGATTGATTTTAAAAACTAAGTTGTACGATATTAAAGAACTTGTTAGGGTTAGATCTAAGGTAGGGTTGATAAGATTAATATTATCACCTCTTTCAATGCCTTTTGATTAAAACTTTTTAGAAGTCATAACAATTATTAGCAAAGGGGATTAGGATGATTGGGAAGAAACAAAGTTTTTTCCTCTAGATCCTTGTCCGTCCTTTCCTACTAATTGCTATAACCTTCATGGACGTCATGTATGTCCGGTCCTTTATACTACGGTTCACCGATACCTCGTAGGTAGGGTGCCATAGGGAGCGGATCATGCATGCGTGCATGAAGTTCTATTTATGAAAATTTATTGGCATTGAAGGAGATGAGAGATATTCATCTCTCAATCCCTCCCTTGTTCCTAACCCTAACAAGCGAGGAATTTACTCGCTCATTAGGGGATCTTTTAAAAATGACATTTTTTTGTTATGAGTTTTGTTTTGATCTAAAGAATTACTTATCTACTGCAGATTAAAAAGAACTACACTAAATTAACTAGGGCAAGTGATATGATTACTCTACTGCAAGAATTATACTAGATAGCTAGGGCAAAAATTAAATTATAACTAAGGCAGGAATTAAAAAAATAAAAACTTACAATAAATGATGCTCTTGATCTCCCAACAATTTTGAATTTTATTGATTGAAAAGAGGCATCCGTTTTACAGATTTGAGATTACAATTTATAAGTAAACAGGGAAATTAGGGTTACAGATTCTCGCACACATGATTTTACAGATATGCCCACGGAAAATCCCAACACCCGCACCGACGCACCGACACACAAAATTTGCACCGACACGGGCAACAAATGGCCGCGGAACCGCAGCAAATGTGGGCCTTGGGCCGTGGTTCCGCGGCCCTTTGGTGAGCTCAGCTCACTAAACTTTCTGGGCTGCATCTTGGGTGTTAGGGCTTCTTTATTCTTCACTCCTTTTCTCTGTTTGGCTTATTCTTCTTCTTCAGATCTTCAGTGAAATTCGTATTGGTCTTTTAACCGTTTCACTTTGACATGTTTGGATCTTGCGTTGCCTTGTACCTATGTGAACTGTTATTAGTCTGGGCTTAACTAGGATCCGTCTACTTGTTGGTCAAAAGTTCCTTTTCTGTATCAACTTTCGTCTTTTTCACTGTATTCGCTCCAAGAGCCTGTATCCTGTAATATGCAACAAACGTGCGTCAAGAGTAACTGTTTATTTATAAAGTGAATAAAAATGGGGAGTACAATAATGCAATATTATAGTATGAACAATAGCCAAAGCACCCACACCCAGCCATCAAAATCTTCAAAAAAGAAGAAGAAATCCAAGAAGCCCGTGAAGCCTGGCGACAAGCGCACGGACCTACAAAAACAGATTGACGCGCTGGAAGAGTATAACCAGAAGGCGCGGACTCCGGTCACACTTCAAGAGTTTCTCAGCCACGTCCTTGAGGACGGAAATGATGGAGAAGACTCATCGGATGAATCTGAAGATTACGTGGCAAGTTGCCATATGATCTCTCATTAGTCACTAGACGATGAGGAAGCTCCTTGCACCGAGAAATTGGGGGCAAACCCTGAGCCAGAACTCCTGGGCCTATCAGATGAAATAATTGATGCATTCCTAAACACAGCTCTTTTTAAAAGCAAAGCTGATCGGAAGCGTGAGAGGGCCATATTTGAAAAGGCCAAATATCGGCGACTGGACGAAAGGGCTGAAATATCCCCGCCAGATCAAAATACCTCCATTGCGAATAAAAATAGGTTCAAGATAAGGAAGAGGTTCGCCAAAGCCATATCAATGGGAATGAAGCTGCCGCCCTCCGAAGGAAACATTCTTGGTGAAGCAGAAATACATCCTAGCTACTGCTTATATCATCGAATGATTGCGCACCCTACTGAAGAGTGCAACGCTTTTAAAAGATGGTGGCAGGGATATGTTGCTCACCGGCAAAATTTCAAGCGGATAAAACGCAAAGCTCGTCGGGAGCAGAGAAGTATGACCGAGGAGCATAAAAGAACCACCGGCAATTGTCACATGGTCAACGCTGGAGGATCGCAAGTTCTTACCTTCAGGAGCGACTCTGATGAAGAAATAGCTCTTGGCCCCCTCTTTAAAAAGTCCGCCCTGGGAAAAGAGGAAGGACCGAGGACCTGTGAAAATATTCAGCTGCACAACCGCATGCTGCCCGAAAAGAATCTTAGACCCTCGAACAGTGGGTTAAATTGAAAGAATAAGGGGAAAGAAAAGGTTTCTGAGGATATCATCCTTGATGACCAGGTCGTCGAAAAGATGATAGCCCAGGACCCGCCAAAGAAAAGTAGGGTGGACTACAACGTTCTGGCACACTTGAGGAAGATACCCTCGCAGCTAAGCATTCTCGACGTCCTTCTGTTATCCAAAGAAGCAAGAGATTCTTTGATCAAAGCATTACAAGAGCCTGAACAATTCCAAGCTTTCCTCGCCGAAGAAAAGTTGAAGGACGAGCTGGAAGAAGTACACACAACCGATATTACCTTCGGCGATGAAGATCTCCTCCTTGAGACATGCGAGCACAACCGTCCCCTTTGTGTCTCCGAATACTGTCATGACATCAAGATAGGTAAAATCCTGGTCGACAATGGGTCCTCCATCAATCTCCTTAATATGTGGGTGTTAAAGGAAATCTGCATGAGCGTTCAACACCTCGCTCGCGATAAAATCACCATCTCCGGATTTGAATCCCAGTCATCACGGACGCTTGGATCCGTAATATTGACACTGCGCTTTGGGCTGCTTGTCACGGACGTTAAGTTTCATGTCATTGACGCCAAGACATGCTACAATGCTTTGCTCGGCAGGCCTTGGTTACACGAGTACAACATCATCCCCTCTACACAACATCAGTGTATGAAATATTTCAAAGATGGTCTCGAGTATACTGTGACAGGAGAGCTAAACCCATTCACCGTGAATGAAGTCCGAAAGTACGAGGATGCCAAGTACTTCCTACTAGATTTTGAAGACACAGAGAGATGTCGCAAACCGGAAGACAAGAACAAAGCTATCACCACTATTCCGGTCTTCGGGAGTGACACCGAGGACGAAGAAGAGATAGTTTATTCAGGGTCGTCCCAATATAACAAGCCGCGACCGTCCACCCCTATGTTGATCCTCGGCAGCGACTCGGAAGATGAGGTCAATGCCGTATTCTCCGTTCGGCCATCAATACAAGTCTTTGCTGATGAAAATCAAAGTTTGCAAGTTGCTATGGTTCCGCTAAAGCATCATAAAGAGCTAGACGCGCTTGAAACCTACAGTGTGGAAGAACTGCAGACATTCTACGTCCCTCCTAAGTGAAAAGGTGAAAAGGCAATCCTATTTTACCGATCTGAGGAAACTAAAGTGGAGAAAGAAATTTGGCATGGTGCGGATTCTACACTTGACAGGCTCCAGCCTATCCGTTTGCCTAGATATTATACAGACGGAATGAAGAGACTCTTGAGACGCCAAGGTGTACCCCTTAGGCAAACTGCGCGACAAGTACGGTTCTATAATAGGATCTGGAGTGTTCCCGGAACCCAAAGAAAGTTGCCCAACGGGAGAATAAAAACGACCGGGCTTGGGTATATTCAATCCAAGAAACGGGAGCTACTCCACGACTACTACGTCATACATGACTTTGATGAAGAAGGAGATGCTCTGTGGGAAGATGCTAACCCTGAACCAAAGAGAGCTCCCATCATGAAAATGCCCAGTCCGTCATTCGAAGAACAAATGGACAAGCTTATAAGGGAAGCGGATCAAAAGGTTCGAGACGACCATAATCGCGAAATGGCCATCTACGAGAAAGCCAGAACGCAACGCCTCCTTCAGCAGGCTGTGAAAAATGAAAATGCTCCTCCTTGTCAACCCGTTGTACAAAAGGCCCGACGCAGAGGCAGAAACAAATCAAAGAACGGGAATGGCGTTCGACAGAGACAAAGCGGGTCTAAGAAGCCACGCGATCAAGAATCGAGCAGTACGGATTCGTCTCTTATGAAAAAGATGAGTCGAGAATATTCTTTTCCTCAAGACAAGACAAAGAAGATACTTGATCTTGCCATAAAACATCAAATGATTATCCTCCCGGAGTCCAAGCACCCCGAGCAAGCAGGCGAAGTCTCTCACCCGGACTATTGCCCCTATCATAGGGCAACAGGGTATCCTATTGAAGACTGCTTCACCTTTAAGAACTGGGTCGAAGATCAATATCAACAAGGTAGGTTCGCTCTGTCCTGCAGCTGGAGGGTAACCTCGCCACAAAAGCATGAACCCAAATCCACGAAAATAGAACTAGATCAACATCGGTCTTGGAAGCGAGCTCACACCTGCCACGTGATCACACTGTCAGAAGAGGAGCCCAGGAATATGGATGAACTCCCCTGGTGCTTTGAAAATGATGATAACGAGGTAATCTCGGAATATCCACCGGCACCAAAAGAGCTGGAGGATGGAATACATACTACTGCAGATAACCTCAAGAAAATTGACTTGGGGACGGCATGTGACCTGCGACCGACATTCGTTAGTGAGCTATTGTCTGAAGAAAGGGTGGCTGCACTAAAAGACGTGTTTATGCAGCATAAAGATTGCTTCATATGGAACTATTTCGAGATACCAGGATTAGATCCAGAGATTGCTGTGCACAAATTGGCAATATCCCTAGACGTTAAGCCAATCAAGCAAGCACCAAGGAGAATGCGGCTTGAGCTTGAGATGAGTATCAACGCCGAAGTCAAGAAGCTAATCGACTCCGGCTTCATCCAGGAGGTTCAATATCCTGACTAGATTGCTAACATTGTCCCAGTGATGAAGAAAAATGGGACGGTGCGCATCTGCGTAGACTTTCAGGATCTTAATAAAGCCTGCCCGAAGGACGACTTCCCAGTACCGGTCACCAAACTGATGATAGACAATATGTCCACTCATGAGGTTTTCTCCTTCATGGACGAATCATCGGGATACAATCAGATAAAGATGCATCCTGAGGATCAGAAGAACACTGCTTTCCGGACCCCTTTGGGCATATTTTGTTACAAGGTGATGCCTTTCGGTCTAAAGAACGCCGGTGCCACCTATCAGACGGCCATGACAAAAATCTTCGACGATCTCATACATGAAATCGTCGAATGTTATATCGACGACTTCGTAGTTAAAAGCAAATCATACGAGGAACATCTAGAGCATCTGAAGATCGTATTTCAACGACTTCGGCAATACAACTTGAAGCTGAACCCTCTCAAATGCGCGTTCGGAGTATCCTCAGGAAAATTCCTGGGATTCATCGTCCGACACCGAGCCATCGAGATAGACCCGTCGAAGATCAAGGCAATCATGGAAATGCCTCCGCCAAAGACTCTTAAGCAATTGCGGTCTCTCCAAGGAAAGCTCGCGTACATCCGGCGATTTATAGCCAATCTCTCAGGCAAGTGCCGTCTTTATAGTCACCTGATGAAGAAGGGAACCCAGTTCATCTGGGATCACAAATGCCAAAGCGCACTGAACGAAATCAAGTAATACCTGCAGAATCCGCCGGTACTGGCTGCTCCCGTTAAGGGAAAACTTCTCGTCCTGTACACAACAACCCTTGAAGGTTCTTTAGGCGTGCTATGGGCATAAGAGAACGACCAAAGGAAGGAAAGAGCTCTCTACTATTTGAGTCGAGTTCTCCTAGGGGCAGAAAGCAATTACTCTCCCATCGAAAAACACTGCCTAGCGTTGATCTTCGCAATAACGAAGCTCAGACACTATGCATTGGCGCATGAGGTCCATCTCATATCAAAGGTGAATCCTCTCAAATATTTGATGTCCAAGGCCATATTAACAGGACGACTTGCTAAGTGGGCCCTACTCTTGATGGAGTTCTCGATAACTTATCGACCCTTCAAGGCAGTGAAAGGCCAGGCCATCGCCGACTTCCTCGCTGAGCATCCGATACCTGCCGATTCTCCTTTGAATTACCAACTGCCAGACGAACATGCGTTTGACACGATCGACGGGGGTGATACCCGGTGGGAACTTTATTTTGATGGAGAGTCTTCCATGAAGAAGCGCAAAAAAACTACTCCTATAGTCAAATCGGGGGTAGGCCTCATCTTCGTAACTCCACAAGGAGGGATAATGCGCTTCGCCTTCTCCTTGACAGAGCCGAGATCGAACAATGAGGCCGAATATGAAGCTTTGATAGCGGGTCTCGAGATCGCTATTGATATGGGAATTGAAAACTTCCTCATATACGGAGATTACCAACTGATCGTTAGTCAAGTAAATGGCGACTATCGGATGTGCAAACCAGAGTTGGTAAAGTACGGCGAAAGGGTGCAGCAAATGTTGACCCAAATTCCTTCCTACACCCTGAAAAGCATATCGCGCACGGAAAATAGCAAGGCAGATGCATTAGCCAAGCTCGCTAAAGAGCTGGCCGATGAGAACCTCGATGACGTGAGGATAGTTGTGCAAAGCCATCGGGTTCTTGCTCCAGCAGAAGTATCTCCGAAGCTGTCCGAAGAAAACGGAGCGACTGAGCGAATGACTCTGCAAATAAAAGATCAGGAAAAGGCCGTGGATTGGAGAGAAGTCTTTATAGATTACTTCAAATCTCGTCAAACACCTGAAGATGCGTCCTCAAGACATCAGCTTATGAAACGAGCTCTGTCTTTTGCTTTCATCAATGATACTCTGTATAAGAGATCATTTGATTCTCTGTGGCTAAGATGCCTGGGACCTGAAGAGGCAAACAGAGTCGTCCAAGAAACTCACGACGGACTCTGCAGTTCTCACCAAGCCGAGCCAAAGATGAAGCTGAAGATCAAACAGATGGGTTATCATTGGCCCACGATGATCCAAGACTGTCTCGATTACGCGAAGCAGTGCCATTCGTGCCAGATTCATGGAGACTTCATCCATCAGCATCCAAATCCACTACATCCAACGGTGGCTAGCTGGCCATTTGAAATGTGGGGAACCGACATAATCGGCCCCATTGAGCCAGCATCGTCCAGAGGACATCGATTCATTTTGGCGACGACTGATTACTTCTCCCAATGGCCAGAAGCAATACCGCTGAGGGAAGTGAAGATGGAGAACATCCTCCATTTCTTCAAGACACACGTCATCTATTGATTCGGAACTCCGCGACGGATTATCTCCGATAATGGGCCGGCCTATAGAAGCCACAAAATCAGCCGCTTCGCACAACAGCATAAATAGACTGGAGATAATCCTCAATCTATAATCCCCGAGCTAACGGTCTAGCTGAGGCTTTTAACAAGACCTTGACGAAGATCGTGAAAAAGACGATATCCCGAAATAAGAAGGACTATCACGAGAGACTGCATGAAGCTCTCTGGGCGTATCGAACTACGTTCAAAACGGCCACGAACACAACTCCGTATGCATTGGTATTCGGTACAGAGGTGGTACTTCCCCTCGAGATAGAGCTACCCTATCTATGAGTGGCAGTTCACTACGAGCTAACAGACGAAGAGAATGCTCACCTTCAGCTTGAGGAGCTCGATGACCTTGATGAAACCTGGCTCATAGCGCAACAAAATCTAGAAGCTTATAAAGCAAAGATAACGCGCTCATACGAAAGATTGACTAGGCCGAGGACATTCCGCCAAGGCGAACTCGTGCTACTAGTCAAAAGACCTATGATCCCCAATCGCGCTAAATAGGGGAAATTCGAGCCGAACTATGAAGGCCAGTATATCATAGACAAATTCTACCAGGGTGGAGCCTATCTACTCATGGACATGCATGGAGAAAGACCTTTCAGGCCAATAAACGGTCGCTTCCTAAAGAAATACTATACCTAACGAGTTACGGCCTAGGTCAACGATAGATGACGACGACTATGTCCGCTCGCTATCTTCCTAAGCCTAAACTCTATAGGTAGTAGCCGGCTCCCTTAACAACGGACCGAAACGTCCTTAAACTAACAACGGACCAAAACGTCCTTAAACTAACGATGGACCATTATGTCCTAAAACTAGCTGTTAACCGAGATGTTGACAAACTACGGTGGATTGCAGCGTCCCAAAGCTGATAACAAAAAATAATAATAAAAAAGAAGAAGAAAGAAAACGGTATGTCCACAAGCAAAATGGGCACGGATGAAAACCCGAAAGGGCTCCGTGAGTAAAAACAGCAGGGCTACCGGTGAGTTCTGTGAAAACCCGAAAGGGCGCAACCTCGTTAGAATAAAAAAAAGAAAAAAAAAGATGAGAAAGAAAACGGTATGTCCACAAGCAAAATGGGCACGGATGAAAACCCGAGAGGGCTCCGTGAGTAAAAACAGCAGGGCTACCGTCGAGTTTTGTGAAAATCCGAAAGGGCGCATTCTCGTTAAAAGACACTTGCGAGGTCCTCTAGACCTTGTGAGGAGAAACTACCTGCGTGAGATCCTTACGACTCACAAAGGAGCAACACCCTTAGGGATCCCCACGATTCCTAAGGAGAAACTACACTTGCGATATCCTCACGACTCGTAAAGAGAACCCTTTTATGAGATCCTCACGGCTCATAAGATTCCAAAGTCATAAGCTACAGGGATCTGAACCTGTTCTTAAGCAGCCTGCACAATCTCCGATGCTGCCCTCCAAGCGGCTCAATGCTGACTCTTATATATAATTCACGGGCGTGAATAAACATTTCCCTAACAGAGTCCCATCTGTGACCAGGGATATGTCTACCCGGTGAACAACCTTTGTAAGTCCTCTCAATTTATAAGGAGAGAATACTCTTGTAAGATCCTTACGACTTTCGAGAAGCCATACACTTAGGAATCCCCACGATTCCTAAGGAGAAATACACCTACGAGATCCTCACGACTTGTAGGGAGAAAAGCCTTTATGAGACCCTTACGGCTCATGAAGTCAAAAGCCTTGGTCGACAGGATCCTATCCCTGTCTACTAAGCCACCTTAGTTCGACATCGACAGAGGCAAATGATGATTCGCTCCTGGCAATATCCCAGTTGTAGCGGTACTGATGCCGAAATCGGTGTCTAATTCCAAGCTTGCAGCAAGAAACTAGCAAGCTACGTATGCATGCAAAATAGCCGAAATGATGGGGCAACTTGCAACAAAACCAGTAAGTAAAAAAATGTATGCATGCAAAATAGCCAAAATGATTGGGCAACTCGCAATAAAAAACAGCGAGTAAAAATAAAATAAATAGCCGAAATAATTGGGCACCGCGAAAAATAGCCGAAATGATTGGGCAATCGCGTCCTTCGCGATATAAAAGCTGAAATGATAGAGCATCGCGGAAAGAAAAAATATATAAAATGAATTTTTTTGCCCTACAGGTGATATTACATCAATCCCTGTACACAATCCAGGGGCGCAAACAAAGAAGGAATCACGCCTTCCCTCCCCAGGCTCCATCAGGAGAAGGAGCCAAGTCTCAACGGTTCACAGACAACCTGGAGACCACTTCAATATTCAACGGACGCAACGTTATCCACATGACCCCGCTCGGAAATACGTCATCCATATGACCCCGCTTGGAAATACGTCATCAACATGACCCCGTTCGGAAATACGTCATCCATATGATCCCGTTCGGAAATACGTCATCCATATGACCCCGCTCGGAAATACGTCATCCACATGATCCCGTTCGGAAATAGGCCATCCACATGACCCCTCTCGGAAATACGTCATCCATATGACCCCGTTCGGAAATACGCCATCCACATGACCCCGTTCGGAAATACGTCATCCACATGACCCCGTTCGGAAATACGTCATCAACATGACCCCGTTCGGAAATACATCATCAACATGACCCCGTTCGGAAATACGTCATCATCATGACCCCGCTCGGAAATACGTCATCCACATGACCCCGCTCGGAAATACGTCATCCACATGACCCCGTTCGGAAATACATCATCCACATGACCCCGCTCGGAAATACGTCATCCATATGACCCCGTTCGGAAATACGTCATCCACATGACCCCGTTCGGAAATACGTCATCGATATGACCCCGTTCGGAAATACGTCATCCACAAGACCCCGTTAGGAAATACGTCATCAACATGACCCCGTTCCGAAATACGTCATCCACATGGCCCCGTTCGAAAATACGTCATCCACATGACCCCGCTCGGAAATACGTCATCCATATGACCCCGTTCGGAAATACGTCATCCACATGACCCCGCTCGGAAATACGTCATCCATATGACCCCGTTTGGAAATACGTCATCCATATGACCCCGTTCGGAAATACGTCATCAACATGACCCCGTTCGGAAATATGTCATCCACATGACCCCGTTCGGAAATACGTCATCCACATGACCCCGCTCGGAAATACGTCATCCATATGACCCCGTTCGGAAATATGTCATCTACATGACCCCGCTCGGAAATACGTCATCCATATGACCCCGTTCGGAAATACGTCATCCACATGACCCCGTTCGGAAATATGTCATCAACATGACCCCGTTCGGAAATACGTCATCCATATGACCCCGTTCGGAAATACGTCATCCACATGACCCCGTTCGGAAATACGTCATCAACATGACCCCGCTCGGAAATACGTCATCAACATGACCCCGTCACGGAAATCGTCATCCATATGGCCCCGTTTCGGAAATACGTCATCCACATGTCTATCCCACTAAACACTTACGGGTCCTCTCGATTCGTAAGGAAGAAAACTCTTTTATAAGATCCTTACGACTTATAAGAAAAAACATACTTAGGAATCCTCACGATTCCTAAGGAGAAAATACACTTACGAGTTTCTCTCAACTCGTAGGGAGAAAAATCTTTATGAGACCCTCACGGCTCATAAAGTTGAAAAGTCTTAGGTAACAGATCTGAACCTGCTTCCTAAGCCATCACTATCCCTCGAAGAAGCCAAGACAAGATGCTCACTCTATCATCTGCCGGCTATGTTTGCTAAGGTGACATGTTGATAACAAAAGAAAGAAGAAAGCAGAGAGATGACACAAGACATTGCAAAAAATATGTGTATCTTTTATTCATGAATTCAGTTGGGTACAAAATACATCATATGAAAGAATAAAAGAACGAATACATTTTATTCAAAATTACAAATGGTACAAAAAAAATTATTGAGAGAAAAGCGCTTTCAATAATCTAATCAGCCGCTCGCGCACTTCCCTCAGCCCCTTTTCCTGATCAGCTGCCGCGGCCAACTCTGCTTCGACCTGGGCTCGCTGCTGCAAGTAAGACGAAAGTTGTTCCTCGACGGCCCGCTGAGCTGCTTCACGATCTTGTGCATCCCGCTCGACGACGTCGAGCTTCTGTCTCAATGTTAACCCATCAGAAATGCATCGCAAAAGGCCTTCGAAGATAACTTTCAACTGGACAGCATTCGCATCAACCTGAGCATGCAGTCGAGCAGATTCGCTTGAAGTTTCTTTACATTCCTTCTGCTTTAAAGCCTCTTCTTGTTCAAGATGGCCGAAGTAAGAAGTGCTCTGCTCGATCCACGCAGCCCGTTGAGTGCTCGCAGCCAGAATCTCAGGTGCAGGACGCCTAAGCTCAAGCTCATGCAGGCAAGCCTCGACTTCCCTGCAGCGATTAACCCAAGACTCAACGACGCCCTCACCATGAAAGTTCACGAGCGTCGCTAGCATAGGGTTAACCTCCGCGGAAAAGTCCGCAGCAGATGTGGGAGTCTCCACGTCGAGCTCCTCAAAATAGTCGCTCAGCAAGCGCAGACTATTCGCGGCGCCTTTTGACGACGGACATCTGGAAAAGGGCCTTGCCGGCATCATAATGCGAGACTCGAAAGAAGCTGGAGTCGATGTGATTGCTGCAAAATAAATCATAGTCATATTTCGGCTCAGGAAATAAAGAAAATACATAAAAAAATAGAGTCTACTATACCGGCTGCAACAAGGGGCAGAGCTGGGAGTGCTGGTGGCGCAACGACAGCCTCGTCCCCTCCTTCAATTTGTTAGGCTACAAGCAATATAAAAAAGAGTTAGCAGTAATGCGATTGCCCGTTAAAGAAAGGATGTCGTTTAGAAAAGATACTCACCGACACCAGTAGGCGGACTAATCTCTGACAGGAAGGAGAAGTGTGGGTGCAGCACCTGATACAGGTGGTCAAAAAGGACTCCTGCAAGGACGCAGTAATGCAACGTCAGTACATAAGTTATACAGCTTAAAAATAAAACTGATGGGTCACTAATCCGCACCTTCCAACATCTGAGATGGTATGAGAGAGGGCAGAGGAGGTGTCACAGTCAAGGCGGTAGCCGATGGCATTGCCTCGGGTAGCGCGACCTCAGCGCTCGCCGCACCTGCATTAGAAACGAGATAAATACTATCAGGAAAGATTGAAAAGGATTGCAGAATAAAAAGAAAAGCAATGACCCAAAATTTACCTGATGAGTCGCCAGTCGGAATCGCGACGAGGGCGTCACTTGATACAGCAACTGCTTCATCCTCTTCCATCGGGATGGTCTCACCTCCCGTCACCTCATCCCCTGACTCTATGAGAGGCATCATAACGCTTGCGATGCCAGGAGATGGCAAAGAGCAGCACGCGGAAAGAGCAACGATCGGGGCAGCCCCCGACTCTTGCGAAAGAGTGGCTACCTCGGGCTCGGCGGCTGTACTCGTCTCACCCATCGTCACCTCAGGCTCGGCGGCTGTAGCCATCTCACCTACAGCTATCTCAGGCTCGGCAATCATGACTGACTTACCAGGCACTACCTCGAGCCCGGCAATTGCAGCCACCTCGCCTACCGCCGCCCCGGGCTCGGCAATCACAGCTAACTCCTCCACCGCTACCTCAGGCTCAGCGGTCGCCGCTACCTCTTCGGGAAGACTCAGCCCTGCAAGATAAGATATATGAGAATTGATACTTAAAACTTTGACAACGGAGCCCCGTGTCACATTACCTTGGCTTGGTCTTCCGACCGCTTCTCGAGCCACATGTGCTGCTCATCTATAGGCAGTGGACAAAGCAGCGGGTGATTCTTCTGAGGGAGTAGGGGCAGGGGTAGCGGTACTCGAGCCCGTGCCCACGGCTAAGGCAGCACTACGCTCCCTTGCCACGCGCAATCGGCGCTTCCTTTCTGCCCGGGCCGTCAAAGTGGACCTTCTAGACGCCTCCACCAACAGGACGTCATCGTCCACACCAAGGGTTACCTCTGGAGCCGTCAAGGCTTCTATCATCGGTCGTTTGAGTAGGGCCTCTTCCGGCAGTGCCGAAGAAGCCAGGACTTCGATGGCTGGCCCGGGAAGAATTTCCGTATCACTTTGTGGGATCGGCATTGTGGTCCCTGCGATAAGACAAAGAAGGGGTCAGATTACTCATAAGAAACAGGAGCGGGAACATGGTGAACCGAGACATACTAATGCCTAACAAAGCGCGATTCCTTTCCTCCTCCTCGAAGGTCTTGAGAGAAGCTGCGAGAGCTTCTTCAGTGGAAATGCCTGTTAAAGAAGGGAAAGCGTCAGTCAAAACACGATAATAGAAATACGATGCAATGGCGAAAAATATAGCTAATGATTACCTGATCGCGCGAGGATAGCCAACCCCTCTTCATGGCTGGCCAATTGCTCAGAAGCTGCAATGGCAGCCACCAGATCAGTATCATTCGGCGGCATGAATAAGCCCTCATTTGTCCCGTACTCTCTCAAGCCCTCGCCGTAAGGAGCGTGAGGCTCCTGGCCAAGTACAACGTCGACAGAAAGGATCGACTTCTTTTTCTTCTTCTGTGAGCGAGCTCCGTTCGCAGCCAGCACCAGCTTGCACTTGGTGGGCACTTTGGGATGGCGAGTCCCGATATCCGAGCCCACGCCAAATTCGGGTGAAGCTACGTTTACCGTCTCCGCGGGAGCACGGGGCACCGAGGGTACATCCACCGTCTCTACAGGAGCACGGGGTAATCCACGCGTAGAGCTTAGCAAACGTGGAGGCTCAACTGCAGCAACCTCTCTTAGCGAAGGGGGGACAGCGACCCATCTCTTTAAAGGGACGTTGCGATTACCGGCAGGGGGCGCACTCTTGCGATCGAGCAGCAGCCGCCTCTCTTCCCTGATAACAGCACCCATCGAGTGTTGATACCAGACCACGTGTACGTTGAGGGCCCCCGGGATGCAACTCGGCTCGCTAATGAAGAAGTGGGAGCCCATATTCAAACGCATGAAGTGATGCAGCGCACCCCGTATTCCTTCTCTGGTGGCAGCGGGTTCTACCAAGAAAGCCTCCAGCAGGACCCCCTGGTTATAGCTCAGCCGCTGGGCAAAATGATGGGGATTGTATCTCATATATAGCGCTGCATCATTAGCCTGAATACAAGAAAGCCCGGCCTGATGGAGTATAAATGGAGAATCTCCCGGGCTTTCAACACGGAGGCCCCGTCCTTAAAAACGTCGCGTAGTGCCAACACCGTCTTGGAAGTTTCCTGGTCGATCATCAGGACTTTGTCCGTGAAAGACATACCATCTCCGACGGTGCGCGGATGAAGGAGCATGCCCCTAGCTTTCTGCTGTGACGGACTTATGATCGAGGCGTCAACCAGCCGCATAATTTGCGGGAACTTGCATTTCTCGTAAAACAAATGTCTCTTGTGAATGCCTAAGACCCCGAGTACGTGCAGCTCCATCCATGAGGTGAAGTAATGCATCATGAAGTTGACATCACGCACCCCCGGTTCAGTGGTATCCGCCGCCACGCTAAGACCATGGTATAAATGGGTTAACCCGGCGATCCCGATGGCCACTTGTATTCCAGCCACCATGCGATGCGCGGGATAGAAGACGGAAGGTCTCATGTAACGAGGATGCATAGGGAGCGCGAACCAGCACAACCATAGCCCAAGAAACCCAAGAAATAAATCCTCCTCGTTAATGCCTGGAGCGGCGATTTCTGACAGAGGGATGGTTGCAGCATCAGGAAGAAAAAAGCCCTTCTGATCATCTTCCAGTACTGGTCGACGGTCCAAGACAAAGCCGAAGGGATCATCAAGCTTGGCAAACTTGTCGCCTCGTTGCGACAAAATCTCCGGACGAAGAAACCGAGCAATGAAGTCCGCAAAATTGACCCCCCCGATCTCCGGATTCCAAGAAGAGGCTCTCGTACATGTTCAGCACCTTTATCAGACTAGGGAACTGGTGCTGAATGGCATTCTCTGGCGTGAGCCCCATCACCACCGGCTTGGTGGCAAAAACGTATTCATTTGGAAGAAGCAGCTCCTCGTAGTGCTCTCCCCTAACCGGCAGACCGGAAACCTCAGTAAATTCTTCCAAAGAGATGGAGACTTCTCTGTCCAGTAGAAGAAAGGTATGGTTCGGGATGTTCCACTGCTCTAAGAACGCCTTAATCCACCATGTAGGAGGAGAAGAATATTGGAACAACGAAGCGTAAACCGCAGGGTATAGGCCGAGCTTTAGCAGCTGCGTTTTCTTCGCCGACAAGATGTACCTGGTCCACTGTAAGTCCCGGCCGAATGACGGAGAGTTAGCCCGATGTTGTAAGGTTCTCCCGAAGGGCGCGACTCACCCTGGCATATGCGCCGCCCTAAGGTATCCAAAGCCGCCGGTAGCTGCATGGGTACGGCGGCAATCGAAGGTTGAAGAGGACCCTCCGAAGTCCAATTGACAACCTCCACGTCATAGTTCACCGGGGGTGCATCTGCATACGAAATCGCCGAGATCGGCTCCGACGGCATCGCACAAGAGAAGCTTTGACGACCTCTGATGATCTGGTCATACCATCTGCCCCACAAGTGGAGATTTTTGTGTTCCGGGTCACGGTCTTTGATGAGCGCGAGAACCTTCCAGTCCACAGGTGCCTCGGGGAATCCTCCCTCAGAACGGACGAAGGGAAATGTAGCGTCGAAAGACATGTCGCCTGCAAAAAGGGGGGACAGAAATCAACTGTCAGCGCTATAATTCAATTTTCTAACACTCGGTACATTAAAAGTTGCACCACACTGCAATGCAGTGGAAAGGGGACCAAAGGGGGATCCACAAAATCTAGATGACAATTCATCAATTGATAATCAATAAAACAGCCTCATCATTCGATGAGACTGTTAATTAATGAGGAAATCCTCAGGAAAATTCTCATTGAATGAGAAATCTCTCGGGAGAAGGAGAAAATCTCCCTTTGAGAGCAAAGCTCTATGACAGAGAGACACTTGTCAAACTCTGATCATGAAGGAATAAAATTCCTTAAAGAGCCTGGCTCTGTAATGATGATGGAAAAATCCATCAAAGATTAATTAAAATTAAAATTAATGAATTAAAAATTCTCGGATTTTCAAGATCCATGAAAAACTCTTAAGAGTTCTTCATCAGAGATCAAGAAATCTACATATTATCAAAGAGCAAAGCTCTGATTCATGGGCTAAAAAGCCCCACGAAAAGATCTTTTTAGATCTATGGGTTCATGAGAGTAAAGCTCTATTAATTAAACCCTAAATGGGTTTTCTTTAGATCAAAGATCTACGAAGAGCAAGGCTCTGTAAAACCCTAATTTATTAAAAATTAAATTTTTTTATAAATTTTACCTAAGTTTGGAAAGAGTATTTACTCTGGGGAAGTTCTTAAACAAAAGAGCTGCGCTCTGAATAAAAATTCTCAAGAAAGAAGATGATAATCATCTGAGGACCAAAGGTCCTATTTATAGGCGTTAAGCCGCCTCTTCAACTTCTGAGTTGATCCAAAGGCTCAGATGTTGCCACCGCTGCGCTCACGTGTGGGCCACGTAAGCGCAATGGTGAGGAAAGATCTGTTTTGAAATTCAAAATTCAAAAGTTGAAGCAACGTTTCAGATCCAGCGCTTTACGCCACGCACCACGTGTCAAACACAGATGGGCTAGCGCCAGGTGCGCTGCGCTCTAAGCAGCGCACCCCTAATAAGAGCAAAACTCTGTTTTAAATTTCAAAACTCAAAAGTTAAAGCAACGCTTCAGATCCAGCGCTCTGCGCTGCGCACCACGTGTCAAACATAGGTGTGCTAGCACAGTGGCGCTGCGCGCTACGTGTCACACACGGGGGCGCTAGAGCAGTTGCGCTGTGCTCTGCGCTGCGCGCCACGTGTCGAACGTAGGTGCGCTGGCGCAAGGTGCGCCAGTGCTGGAATTAAAAATTCCCCACTGATAGATCAAAAGATCTAATAATAATAAATTATTAATTAATAAGAATTAAAATTCTGTAATGGAAAGATCTTTCCAATCTTGTTAAAAACAAGAAGATTGCCTTCTGTAAAACAGAAGCCTTAGGATCAAAGATCCAACGGTAGAGAAACATCCCCAAATCAATCAGAGAAAGATCTCTTTAAGTGATTTAACAAATCAATTTGCCCTATAAAAAGGCTCCTAGACTTCAAGTCAGATATACAGAGAAATATAGAGAAACCACCCTAAAAACTTTGAGAAAATTGAGAGAAAAGCAAGCTTCTAGCAAAAAGAAGATCATATTTTTCAAGGTAAAGAAGATAATTCTTAAATACAGAGATGAAATCATCTTATGAAAAGAAAAACTATCATCTAAAAAAAATCATAGATCTATAAAAAGACCAAGGTCTTTGATAAAAAAAGAGATCAAAAGATCCTAAAACAAAAAGAAGTATTTACTTTATTCACAGATCATTGATCTACAAAGGCAGTGCCTTTTTTTATAAATAAGAACTTTTGTTCTTGAATCTTGAGGCAAAGCCTCCTTTAAAAAGGACATAAACTTGTTTCTCTGATCATAAATTTGATCAAATGCGCTTTGCGCTATTAGAAAGTTCCTTGCACTCATGAATTGCGATTTTGCACTCATTGGAACGGCGCTTAGTGCCAAAGAATGACACCTGTCAACCATAGACACAGCTTCCGCTTTGCGCTTCTGAAACAGCGCACTGCGCCCATGGGCTGGCGCTCAGCGCCAAGCGCACCATGTGTCACTCACTGGTGCGCCATTAAATCAGCGCAAAGCGCTCATAAATTGAAAGCGCAATGAGCTAATAAACTAGCGCTTAGCTAAGCGCAACACGCGTCATCTTCGTGTGTGTTACCCGACAGAAGCGCAATGCGCTCTTTGATTGGCGCAAAGCGCTTGGCACGCTACGTGGCGCACTGTCAGAACACACATTGTTCTGATGAATGCTATGCATTCAATACAAGAAAAAAGATATCAGAACTCAATTCTTAGCATTATTAAAAGAGCCAAGCCCAAATAAAGGCTCAATAGCCAAAGCAATAAAATGTTAAACATTTTAATTGGACTTATCCCAATTCTGGCAATAAGTCCTCAACCTACATTGAACTGAGCTTATCTGCTCACAAACATTCAACAGATCTTAGTTGTAAGCTGGGCTACAGATCTTCCAATCAATCTACACCCGGTTCGAGGGTACATCTCTTTACTTCTCTGATATCTGTCGTTGTAATCTTTCAACGTCTTCAGAGTGGTGATGGGTCCCGACAACCACACATTTCTACGGACTGTGGGGTCCTTAAACTCATGGACTACGATGTCCTTAAACTTCATAGACTATGATGTCTTTAAACTACGGACTGTGGGGTCCTTAAACTCATGGACTACGATGTCCTTAACCTGGACTGTGAGGTCCTTTTAAACCCACGGACTGCGATGTCCTTAACCCTGGACCGTAATGTCCTTAAACTAACTGACCGCAATGTCCCTAAACTAAATAATAGAGCCTAATTGCTCTCTTGTTAGATCTAAACGATCCCGTTAAGTAGATCTTAGTCTAGAATTAGACTAACATATCCTTAACAAACGTTTAAGTCGATCTTAGTCTAAAAATTAGACTAACGTATCCTTAAACCCAACTCCCAAAGCCAAATCTATGAAGATACGGATTTGGACTAATCCACGTCCTACAGGCGACAACATAAATTAGTCTCCGTATACAATCCACGGGCAACCATAAACAAAAGAAACACCCACGACACGAAGTGACCATCTGGAGAAGGAGAAAGTTGTTACAGTGATGCGGTAGCGTAATTAACTGCAGGGGCTTGCGCCTACAGGGAAGAGCGTCCCCATAATTAAAAACCCCTCAAACGAGGGGGAATCTGAAGAAGTCTGCTACATCGGCCGCATCCGTTTAACCCTTTGATACATGGTGACATAAATCAACTTGGCATCTTCGGAGAGGTGGACGGATAGCACCAATTAGCTTCTGCCCCCAGATTCGGGCAAGACGTTCGTCTTCCCGGTTTCTGGCGGTAAACATGGATCTCTGATGGGACTTGGGTTCCTTGGCCAAAGACACAGCTGTAAGGTTTCCTTAGCACCATGCCTATGGTTTGCAAGCATCAAACATGTCATAAAAAAAATTTAGGGGGTGCTAAGCAAACATCCTAGGAATCATACTAGAAAAATAGGGTAACAAACACATGTAATCAAACATTACATAAGAAGTGAATAAGAAATACAACCTTTTTAGATCGGTCCTTCACTTCTAAAGGTCAGTGTAGTCGTCCCTTCGATCCAAGCATCGATCTTCCGGACTCAAGATAGGCTCCACCAAGCGATACGAACAAGCATGCTAGAAGTCTTCGAGGCCGAAGATGATTTACGTCGAGGGAACTCAAACACAAGCTACCTCTTTACTAATTGGTAGATTAGTGAAGAGAACACCTTAAACTAAATGGCAAGTAGCAGTGGATGGTGAGGTAGGAATTTTGCTCACTTTGGATTTGATTTTCTCACTTGGATTCATCATCTCTCAAAACCCTAGAGAGCTTGAAGAGATGAAGAAGAAGATGAGGATGAAATCAATAAGAGAAAGAGAATGAGGTTAGATTTGCAACCATGGTGAGTTAACATCATATGCTAACCTTTATAGAGACTAAACTATGGGAAAATGATAGTGGTTACGTTTACAAATATCTTAAGTAAAACAAATGTGGTGGACTAAGTCAATGGTTAGTGAAGATTCTAGCCATGAGATAATTGCATCCAAATTTTAATTACTTATGATGAATATAAGCCTAATTCTATCATGGTCATGGTGTGAGTCTCATACACACAAGTTGCATATATAACCTAGCATGATACATAATATATCTCACATATATATAATGTATAAACAAGTGAGAAAAAGAAAAGGTCATGTGAGCAATATGAGTTAGTGTAAATTCATATATCAAATATATATTTATACATTAAATCATTAAATCAACACTCGATTTAATGATCTGGCTATATCACATATAACCGACTAATATCAATAATATCAATTTACCGAATTAACACTTGATTCGATAGCCCGGCTATATCTCATATACCCGGCCGATATAACATATCGCGAGATTGGAATACTGTATCACATACACGTATCAATCTCGGTCCCGCACATATCATATATGTGCTCCTACTTCTTTTTCCTGAGCCAGGAAACCACCGTGTAGGACTCTAAAAACTCGTCAATACGCCGGCAGTAGGTGGTGATCATATCAGTTACCCACAAGCCGCAAGCGGTCTGCTAAACGTAACGGCTACCCGAGTATTGAGCGATCAGAAGATCAACAAGCAAGCGTGCTCACACTCCTGCGAACCCAATCAGTAACACTACCATACAGTCCGGTCTATTCTTCTGATATGTCTCATATCTAGTTTAGGGGTGGTAAATGTCAGACCCTAGTAACTTCATAAGTCATGCCGATGAAAGGTCCATAACGGTTCGAGAAACTATTTATAACACTTACCAGTAGATCTCTGCAACCCTGGCTAGGGATTTCCTGTTATGGCCAATCGAGCATAGTGCAATATCAACCTCCAATACCGGGAGAGACGAATCCCCTCGTATCGCTCATTGCCTCCATGTGACTCGGGACTATACCCAAAAACCACCTGTTTGCATGACTCAGTAGAGCCGTGGTAGGGTGGAATCAAAGCACAGTGGGAGACACACAAGACTCTATGACGATCTCGGGTCGACAGATTAACCTGTACCAGTGTCACCAGAGAACTGCTACCTGACGTGAGGTATAATACCATCTAGGCGTTCTCGGCGAGTCCGTTCAGTGTACCCAGTCTCCACTGAGCACCCGTATACCATCTCTGATATCAAACACCAATGGATATAGAATCATCCATCGCCCATCGGATAGGTCGAGAAGCTATACGCTAGTCTACTCTGGAGTATCGATGCCCTATCTCGATATTCCCTCGACTAGGAACAATTAAAGGATGTACTCACTGACTACCTAGACCCCACTTGTATGATCTCTATCAAAATCCTGGTAGTCAAGTACACATCCTAAGGGCTTTATCAACATGTAACATAGATACATCAAGTGTACATGTTAGGATAAAGTGCAACCAGATAGCATACTATCATGTCGAGCAAGAAAGTCTTTCCTATATATGTCCAAGCATCCACTATAATATACATCATATGTACAACAATGGCTTCTAGGGCACACATATAACTAACAATCTCCCACTTGCACTAGGGCCATATGTTGTAGTATCCAATACCCAGCAATCAACAGTGGTTGTAGTCTCCCATACTCAACCATCCCATAATAATCTCTCTTGGGAAAAGGCCTTTGTGATTGGATCCGCCGTGTTGTCCTCTGAGTCTACTCTCTTAACCTCGATCTCCCTAGAGATCAACCATCTCCATGATCAGGTGATACTGCCTTAGAATATGTCTGGGTCACTGATTGGATGGGGGTTTCTAGGGAAAAGCCACAACTCCATTGTCACACAATGGTAGAAACCTTGTTCACCTCATGAACAAATATACACCTAGACTACGTCTTTGGTAGCATCTTTGGTAGCGATGTATCTTGCCTTTATCATCTAGTTTGCCACGGTATCTAGCTTGGAACTCTTCCAACATACCGTCCCTTCTCTGAGGGTAAAGACAATGCCTTTGACTGACTTTCAGTCAACCTTACCATCCTGGAAGCTCGAGTCGGCAAAGGACTCCTACTGGAGTTCACCGTTACCAAACTACAAGAACATTTCTTTAGTGCTTCATAAATACTTAAGAAGGTTCTCTAAAGCTATCCAGTGATTTTCCCCAGGATCATTTGATACCATCTCACTACACCTAGTGAGAATCCTGACATCCACTTAGATCTATCTCATAGATCCAGAAACCAGGATTTAGGAGGTATCACCTAAATCCTGTATGGAGAATCAATGTGATAAGAGGAGATTGATCGAGTGTAGCATAGAAAACTCCTTTCCTAACAAGAGTATGTCATCTACTGTCACGACCCAAAAATTTGGCACGTGACGGTCCTTAAACTACGTAACGTTTATAGGCTTCACGCAATTCAAGTAGGCCGAAAACCCAGCAATCTAAACCATCAAAAGTTGTAAGTGATAAGAACATTTTAAAAACTTTTGAAAATCTCAAGTAAAAATTCTTTAAGTCCAAATTACCTTCTTAAAAATTTGGGCAGCACCTCCTTTGTAAAAACTAGCCCCAAAAATGGGTACAACAAAGAATATATGTAAAGCATCCCCAACGGGAGCAAATCCACGCCCAAAGGTGGAAAAAAACCACCACAACAGATATACGACGCCGTAGCGAAGAAATAAAAGATGATATAAATAAAATTGCATAAAAGACATCCTGAGTCACCAAAATATACAATATCGTCCTCACAACTCGTCTCTAAATCAATACATGAAGTAGTAGATGGAGAGTACTAGATACAACGAATATACAATGAGGAATATCGAATAACCACAAAACCTACCTATAGCAAAACTGCATACAGTAAGCCGTAGCGGTATCCACTGCAAAAGATGATGTGATAGGAAGAAAAACCCTGCCAACGACTGCTCTGAGGGACAACCTGCAAAACCTTGTGGCATAACGAGGGTGAGTTGCCAACTCGTGAATAGTAAATAACGTATGCAGATAATCGCAAGTATACATGTACTGCGACATCTAACACATGCAAGATGATAGCAATAAATGGCAATATGTATATGCAACAGTCATGAAAGGTACTCTATCAGGTACTATTAATACATGAAGCAGTGCATATCAAATAAATACGGAGTACGGAATAAAACACATCCTGTAAGTCTCATGAAACCTGAGCGTCTAACAGCGACACCCGAAAATATCATGAAAACTAGTGTCTAGCATCGACACATAAATACTCCTCTATCTGGTGCCGTCACCATGACTGGCCCTGATAGGTACATATCATACGTTTCTCGGAAAACCTGAATGCCCAGCTTCGACACTCGAAATTCCACGTATCCATACGTACATGGCTCCGGTCGGTATCCCCACGATAACCGCCGAGTCTAAATACTGTCACCGGTAGGTACTTGCCCACCTGCCAGGCTCATCGTCTATACCATGAACAACATATCTTGCCCTAAGGAACCATACCGGGCTCCACCATGTACCCGCAGACGGTACCTACCGCTCCTCGAATCGGGTAATATCACAAATCTCAGAACTGAGAAATCTCATGGTGGACGCATCGAAATTTCATATCAAGAGAAACCGGGTTTCCACCATGTACCCGCAGACGGTACCTACCGCTCCTCGAATCGGGTAATATCACATATTTCAGAACTGAGAAATCTCATGGTGGACGCATCGAAATATCATATCAAGAGAAACCGGGTTTTTCAAATAATACATA
The DNA here is from genome assembly GCA_030015575.1 of Agapanthus africanus. NCBI lineage: Eukaryota > Viridiplantae > Streptophyta > Magnoliopsida > Asparagales > Amaryllidaceae > Agapanthus > Agapanthus africanus. Next base: position 768,816,438 of record JASDDO010000019.1, on the reverse strand, counting down.
ATTTCATGAAACTACTACGGTCCTCAAATCCAAAAAACCTCAAGTAATGAATAAGAATATTTGCATAGATCATTATGATGATATATTAGGTAGGTGTACATATATAACAGCGTCCCATACCACTGATATATATACACACACACCAAATATATACATATATATGTCAGCGTCCCATACCATTGATATATATACGCAAGAGTAAAACATCCAGAAAACATCATATGAAAACCATATCTCAATGCGACATCCATGAAATATAATATATGCAACATGAAACCGTAATATGAGCATATAAAGGAAAAACAGCTATTTAATTGCAACAAGTTATTATGTATATCATGCGGTTCCTAATTTCTCTGAAATCAAATGCAACATCATATACAGGTGAACATGTAGCTATAGCCAGGTATACGTAACCATGTCGGTATAGAAAGATATGTGTATCTATATGTAAGCATGTATGTATGATGCATCTCATATGTGCAATAGCATAAGAAATCAATGTCTCTATGTCGGTGACAAAAAAATTTCACATAGGGGTATATGTAACCCTAGCAAGGTAAGTGAGTGCACAGGTAAGTATGTGTGCATAAGGTTCCTGTAGCTGTAGCGAGGTATATGAGTATGTACCTATCAATAATGATGTAATATCATATGGGTGTATGTGTAAGGATGTATACATGATGTACATGTAGCTATGTCTCATATGCGTATATACCTGTCACTAATGGTACAATACCATATAGGTATATAGGTAACTAGCATGTAGGCATGGCAAGGTATACTACCTATCATATGCGCCAACGTATAAGAATCAATGACACCACGTCAATGACAATACAATACCACATAGGTATGTGTAACCCTAGCAAGGTAAGTCGGTGTACATGTAAGTATGTATGCATAAAAAGGCATATGTGTAAGCATGTAGGTATACAGGTATGCTATGTTTCATATGCACAATAGATTATAAGGATCATGTCTTAATGTCTCTATCCAATACAGTATCACGTATGTATAGGTGTCAGCTATATCTCATATGCACAAATGAATAAGAATCACTATCTCAATTATCCTTATCCAACTACAATATCACATATGTATATGGGTTGTGCGTGTTATGGCAATTACCGATGGTGTGGGTGTAACATGCAATTTGTGCTCGTGCAACATGAACCGTCAGTAATGGTGTTGTGTCTCATTAATACTATGTCCATATGCAATAGGAAAATGAGGTATGCTATAAAGGTACACATGCACAATAAATATACATATAACTGTAACTAATAATCATGTCATTTAATCTAGCCCAGACGCATAACGCCATGCGGGCGATTCCTCTGTAGATGTTAAATCTACTCACTAGTGATCCTTGCTAAGTAAAGCCAACCACTTGCTTTCCCTTCTTCGTAGCGTCCAAAATCCTCGTCTGCGATCCTATAATTTCACAAACAAAACACATAAGGTTAAACATCTTGCGCCGACACATAGACAACAAAACGCAAGGATAACGCCTACCGGATAAACACACTGTGCACCTAGTGCACCAAACACGTACGACATCGTCACAACCCTAACTAAGAACGCTAAACGACAAAACCACCAAGCTTAGACCCTGATCATACCGATCGCGCATTCACAACACAATATATAGCGCAGAAGATAATATATATCACATCGCAACGTCAAAAGAAACTCAGGCCTAAACTTTACCGAAATCTAGTAAGCAACATTTAATCATTTAGCTCAAAACTACAAGTTTAACCCAAACTAGTAATCATAATAATCTCATAATAGCTTGATTAAACCACACAAAGCATTACTAGAATTTTAATCTCACTCAAATAGGATTTAGTAAAAGTTTAGTTTGCACTTAAGCTAATTAGATAATTAGGAAAATATCATTTAACAATCTTGTAACTAGGTTATGTTTTCTTTTGTCTAAACTTCACACCTAACCATTTCACTAAACAAAATCCTAACTTGATTATCAAAAACCATTTCTAGAAATTTCTGAACATGCAAATGAAAGCTTAAATTAACATATAATAAGCTAATTAATTTATTAAAACAACAAATAGAGTTTAGGTTTAGGATTTTATACCTCACAAGAATCATAACTTGCAACTAGAAATCCAAAGTTTAGCTTCCAAAAATCCTAACTTGATTGAAGATCCAAGCTTGTTTTGTGATGAAGAATGATGGGTGTTGATTTATATTTGAGTTTGTAGGATCAAATAATGATTTTAGATGATTAATTAAAGCTTGAAGAAGATGAAAAGAGGCAAGAAAAAGAGTGGGCAGCACAGGGGGCGGGGGGCTCGGCCAAGACCAAAAGTGAGGGGGGTTTTATGAAATGAGTGGAATTTTCTAGCTAAAAATACCATTAAATGCTCATTAATGCTATAATATCTCATGCCACCTCATCTCTTTTCTTTAAAATTTCATTTTAATTACACAAATATCTAGATATTTTGGAGAGAAAGAATTAAGCTTAAACTAGTGATTAACTTATCATAGATTGACTTTAGTAGTAATTAACCCCAAAAAAATTATAATTACCACTAATTAAGTGCATAATTAACAACTTAAAATAATATTTTAATTAGGGAAAAATATTAAAATGCACTAAAATTACAAGTGACTTACAAAAACCTACAAACTAGCAATTTCCTAGCTAAACTAGGTGCAGTGAATTCTATATTGCAAAAAGATCGCTTCTAGGTTTTAACGGAAAACACAAATTATTTTACCTAAAAACGGAAAATCAACTAAACGATTTCCAAAATGTTACAATCTTCCCCCTTAAAGAAATTCGGTCCCCGAATTTAAAATTTATCTACGCGTACCTTCGAAGAGATGAGTGCAAAACTTCCTTATCTCAGTCGCAGCCTCCCATAGCGATCTTCTCTCTAGACGGGCTACGCCAAAGAAAGCCTCCACTGATGGCATGACCTTTGACCGAAGTTTCTCCACCTGCCGACCCACTAAAACTATCAGCTGCTGGTGAATGAAAGATCGTGTCCAAATGAATGGTCTGGTGCTAAATCAAGTGAGGAAGGTTATGAAGTTATTTGCGAAGTATCGACACAAGGGATACGGAGTGAATACTCAGAAATCTAAGAGGAAGTGCCAACGATAGGCAACTGAACTAACTTGCTCGGGGATCTCAAAAGGACCTACAATTTGGGACTAAGCTTCCCAAAACTCAACAGGCCATTCATCGGAAAAATCCGTAGGAATACATGATCTCCCACTGCTCACTCAAGTCTGCAACCACCACGGTCGGTATAAGACTTCTATCTTCACTGGGCTGCTATCGTCCTGACCTGAAACAACTGGATCTTCTTCGAAACCTCTCGACTAGTTGGGGTCCAAAAATCCTACTCTCGCGGAGTCAGTAAACAAACTGGCGATCGACACAACCTACCACACAAAGCCTAAAATTTGCCAATTGAAACGTCTCCAGATAACCATCATCGTAGAAGAAGTCCATCAATGGCAAGTGACGATCCTAAAAGCCAACAAACAATTAGTGCGTACGCACAAGCATATCTTCCAGAGTCTATATAGCTCGCTCTGTCTGACCATCGGCCTACAGATGGAAAAGCGGAGCTAAAGCTAAACCAGTACCTAAGGCTTCCAAAGCTTCTGCCAAAGACGGCTAGTGAAATGAATGCCTCTATTGGATACAACGCATGAAGGAACTCCATGCAAACGCACAACTTAACAAAGAACAACGAGCAAACTGAGCATAACCAGACAATAATCACCCAAATGGAGTCACACCCTAACTAGACCTGGGTAGACACCACAACGAAATTCATGGAGATCTGCTCCCATTCCCACTCCGGAACGGTTAAAGGTTGCAACTCTCCAACCGGTCTTAAATGCTCAACCTTAGCTCGCAACAAGACAAGCACTTCAAAACTAAATCTGAAACTTCACTCTTCATCCCTGCCCACCCTTAACTAACTCTCAAGTCACGTTACATAATGCTGGAACTTGGATGAACACAAAAAGCCGACTGATGCGCCTGCTCTAGGATCTCCCGTCTCTACCCATCAATATCAGGTACATACAAACGCGTCCCTAAACGTACCTCACCCTGGTCACAAATCAGAACTTCGAATCTTTACCCTGCCGAACATGCTCATGAATATCAGACAAACGATCATCGGTGGGCTGTGCCTCACGAAAACGATTAAGTAAAAGTGGACGGGCGCGGAATGAGCAAGCTGGCCTCTAAGTAGAGGCGAACTTAACTGTACTCAACGGTCGCACAAAAACTGTAAATCTGCATAAGACTGTCTCTGAACAGCGCATAATTGGAACAAGCTAACCTTCGGGCCTACGACTCAAAGCATCAGCTACCACAATCGCCTTGCCCCAGGCAATAAAGGATCTCACAATCACAATCCTTCACAAGCTCCACCCAATGGCGCTGTCCCAACAATCTAAACTCGCTGCAGTAAGATTAAGCTCTGGTGGTCTGTGAAAATCTGACACGTCTCTCCATACATGTAGTGTCTTCAAATTCTCAGTGCAAGACCACCGCGGCCATCTCCAGATCATGAGTGGGATCAATCTGCTCGTGCTCCTACGACTGCCAGAAAGCATAAGCGATAACTCTATAGTGCCACATCAGTACTGTAGGGTTCCTAGGCACATACAGGAGGTTCTACAAGGCATCAAACATGCCCGATTCAAAAATTTTATATGTGCCGAACAACCCTAATTTAGATCGTTTGCTAGAGGTAAGAAGAAAAACAAGCAAGTAAACTACTTTACTACTAAGTGAAAGGGATTACAACCTTTGTAGATCCGGTCCTTCACTTCTAAAGCTCTGTGTTGACGTCCCTTCGCTGCGATCATCGGGATCCCGGACTCTAGCGATGGTTTCTTCGGAGAAATGAGTGGGCTAGGTCGTTGACTTCGAGGCCGAAGATGATCTACGTCGAGGAGACTGAAACTCAAGCTCCATCTTCACTTGATCATGAACTTTATGAAGAGAACACCCTATACTACATGGTAAGTGGTAGAGGATGAAAAAATAGGAAGTGGGTTCACTTTGGATTTGGATTTCTCACTCTTTTTTTTCACTTGAAATTTTTCTAGTAAGGTTTTTCTTCACTTGAAGAAGATGAAGAAGAAGAAAAGAATAAGAATGAATAATGAATTAACTAAAATGAATAAAAAAGTGAAGTATATCATAATGGAACCATGGGTGAGTTAACCTTTGTAGAGACTAAACCCTAGTTTAAGTTAATGGTTAGGTTATGAAAATCTCATGCAAAACAAAATGGTTGGACTTTGTCAAAGATGCTTGGAAGCTTCATGAAGCTTCAAGCAAAGACAAAGAAGGCCACCATTTTGTTTTACCAAAATAATTAAAAACCTAAATCATTAACTTAAATATGGTGTAAGTCATACACACACCCAAGTTTGCATGTATCATCAATCATGATACAAACTAGTGCACAAACATATATCACATATACAACTTGTGCACATCAAGTGAGAAAATCAATCTTAAGTGAACAAATACTAGTTAATGTAAAGTAATATATCAAATATATAATTATACATTAAATCATTAAATCAATACTTAATTTAATGATCCGGTCATATCGAATATAACCGACTAATATCTAGTGTATCAATGTATCGAATCAACACTTGATTCGGTAACCCGGCTATATCACATATAACCGTCCGATGATACAAATCGCGAGAATGGAACACAGTATCACATACTGGTATTATTCTCGGTCCCGCACATATCTCATATGCGCTCCTATTTCGTTTCGCTTGAGCCAGGAAACCTCTGTGTAGGACTCTAAAGACTCGTCAATACGCCGGCAGTAGGTGGTGATCATATCAATCACCCACAAGACGCAAGCGGTCTGCTAAACGTAACGGCCACCCGGGTATTGAGCGATCAGAAGATCAACGAGCAAACCTGCTCATACTCCTGTGAATCCAATCAACCCCCAATACCGGGAGAGACGAATCCCCTCCTATCGCTCATTGCCTCCATGTGAATCGGGACTGTAACCAAAAAACACCTGTTTGCACGGCTCAGTAGAGCCGTGGTAGGGTGGTAATCAAAGCACAGTGGGAGACACACAAGACTCTATGACGATCTCGGGTCAACAGACTAAGCTGTACCAGTGTCACCAGAGAACTGCCATCTCACGTGAGGTATAATACCATCTGGGAGTTCTCGGCGAGTCCGTCTAGTGTACCAAGTCTCCACTGAGCACCCTCATACCATCTCTGATGTCAAACACCAATGGATATGGGATTATTCATCGCCCATCACATGGGTCGAGAAGATATACGCTAGTCTACTCTGGAATATCGATGCCCTGTCTCGATATTCCCACGACTAGGAACATTGAAGGATGTACTCATGGACTACCCAGGCCCCACTAGTATGATCTGCATCATAGTCCTGGAAGTCGAGTACACATCCTAAGGGCTTTATCAACATGTAACAGAGAGACAAAAAGTATATATGTTAAGATAAAGAGCAACCAGATAGCGTACTATCATGTCGAGCAAGAAAGTCCTACCTATATATGTCCCAGCATCCACTACAATATACATCTTATGTACAGTAATAGCCTCTAGGGCATACATATAACTAACAATCTCCCACTTGCACTAGGGCCATCTGTAGCAGTGGTTGTAGTATCTCATACTCAACCATCCCATAAAAGTCTCTCTCTGGGGAAAAGGCCTTTGTGAGTGGATCCGCTGTGTTGTCCTCTGAGTCTACTCTCCTAATCTCGATTACCCTGGAGATCAACTATCTCCATGATCAGATGATACTGCCTTGGAATATGTCTGGGTCACTGATGGGACTGGGGTTTCTAGGCCAAAGCCACACTTCCATTGTCACACAATGGTGGGAACCTAGTTCATCTCATGAACTAATATACATCCAAACTGCCTCGTTGGTAGTATCTTTGATAGCGATGTCACCAGCCTTTATCGTCTAGTTTGCCACAGTATCTCTCTTGGAACTCTTCCAACATACCGTCCCTCTACTGAGGGTAAAGACAATGCCTGCGACTGACATTCAGTCGTCCTTATCACCCTGGAACTTTTCCAGTGATTCTCCCCAGGATCAATTGATACCATTTCACTACAACTAGTGAGAATCCTAACATCCAATTAGATCTATCTCATAGATCCAAAACCCTGGATTTAGGAGGTATCACTTTGATCCTATATGGAGAATCCATGTGATAAGAGGAGATTGACCGAGGGTAGCATAGGAAATTCTTTTCCTATCAAGAGTATGTTGTCCACGTACAATACGAGGATGACCACCTTACTCTCTACTACCTTTTTGTATATACAAGGTTCATCTACCATTTTGATGAAGTTAAACTCTTTGACTACCATATCAAAACAGATGTTCCAACTCCGCGATGCCTGCTTTATTCTGTAAAGCAAGTTGTACATTTTTCCGCTGCTTCCACTGTTTACGAAACCCTCTGGCTATGTACTTATAGACGTTCTCTTCTAAATCAGTATTTAAAAAAATAGTCATGCCACCCAACCACCAGATATCGTAGTCATGGTATGTAGCAATGTTAAGTAGAATCCGGATGGACTTAAGCATAGCCACTGGAAAAGGTTTCATCATTATCCATGCCTGGTCGATGACGATAACCTTTAACAAGTCTAGCTTTGAAAGTCTCAACTTTTCCATCTACACCAAGTAATCTTCTCAAGATATACTTGCTCCTGATGGGGATTTAACCCTTCAGATATAGCAACCAAAGTCCATACTTTGTTGGTGTACATGGATTCCATCTCAGATCGCTAAGCATCCAGCCATTCTTACAGAGTCCCTACTCTCGATGGCCTGCTGGAAACTATTTGGCTCATCATCTCATGATGCATTCCTCGCTCCCACTGTCATCGAGAAACCGAAGTATCTCTCAGGCTGATGAGGAACCCTGCTAGATCGACGGAGAGGCTGAGGTTCGTCGGGGACTGTTGAATTCTTTGGTTCTGTCAAATCATCAGCTGTAGTTTGTATAGCTGGAAATCCTTCCAATTCTACAGAACTGACCTTGTCTCGATCTTGTCCGGATTTTGCTTTCAATATAGGCCGGACAACCCCAAATCTTAACATTCTTAAGAAATGGGCTCTTCCCATACCATATCTCATATGGACTGGTAGGCACTGATTTGATTCGAACCCAATTCAATAGGTATGATGCTTCTCAAGTGCATAACCCCCAAAAGGAAACAGGTAAATCAGTAGTACTCATCATAGAGCGCACCATATCATATAGGGTGCAATTGCTCCATCCTGATACACCGTTGTGCTGTGGTGTATACGGAGGAGTAATGCTGAGAGAGAATCTCATTCTCATTTAGAATAGTCCAAGAATTCCATGCACAAGTATTCTCCTCCCTGATCTCATCATAGGACATAATACTTATACCCGTTTTTGGTTCTCTACTTCAGACTTATATTCGGTGATTATCTTAAAAGTTTCGGACTTTTGTTTCAACAGGAAGATATGTCTGAATCTAGAGAGATCATCAGTGAATGTAATGAAGTACAAAGAACCAGTCCTGGCATATGTAAACTGGGGACCTTCATACATCACCATGTATCAGTCCCAAGAGTTCACTATATCTTTCTCTGTTTCCAGTAAACGGAGCTATGGTCATCTTATCTTTGTGACATGACTGGCAAGTTTCATAAGATGTAAATTTAAACTGATTTAAATATGCATCTAAATGTAAATTAGCTAGTCGGGTCGCATTGATATGACCTAGTCTATAATGCCTTAAGAAGAATTCGATCATTTCTGAACTCTTCCTCTTGTGCGTGTTCTGTATATTAAGAACTGTAGTTTGATTTAGAACGCCAATACTTTTAGATAACGTGCCTGAACCGATCAACTCTTGATATAAGAAATGTTCAAAACATTACCCAGCAATACAAAATTATATCATTTCTTTACTTTTAAAGAGACTGATATGATGTTGTATATCAGGTTCGGTATCTAATAACATTCATTCAGAATCAATGGATTCTGGTAATACAGGGTGATAGTGACCAACAGACTTGGCTGCAACACTTGCACCGTTTTCTGTCTCATGAAACTTATCACCCGTTCTCAGTTCTCTACCTATCTGTAGCCCATGTAACAGATTACATTTGCGGGATCCTGATCCGGTATCTAATACCCAGGACGTAGAGGATACTGAGAAACAGTTCTATATAATGAACACACCCGAAGGAGATGCATCATCATGTACTTTTTTCGTTTGGGCGGCATGGGAATCCTGGCATTCCCCTACTTCCTGCTCGGTCTTATAACAATTATAAGTTGGAGTGGGACCAACGTTCCCCAGCTCAGTATAACAAGCGGGTTCGGTCAATACATCCATATTATTATCTTGATTAAAGCGTGACATGGTCGCTACCTGGAGAGAGAGAGAAGAAAACACTCTGCGTGCGCTCTTGCAAGATTAGATTGGTTATATATTTTATCTAATCAGGATGGCTCCCACTGTTTTTATCAAATCTTCCTTCAAACCCTAAAAGGAAAGACTAGCCGGGATTAATTACACTCTACAAGTTCGCCAATCTTTCAGCCAGGCCAGTGCCGGTACTTTGAGGGAGGTTATCCGTGCTTTCGCACTGACCTAATTAAAATAAACCTCGTTTTCCCAGGGGCGTAACCTCGTTGACATCTTTCTAGACACCTACTTGATCTGCTAATTGCAAAGTGCAAAACTCTCCCAGGAGTAACAATTACTCGCCGTGGGTGTCGGGATCCAACTATCATATAGAAGGTATGTAATCTCATTGCAAATTTCAACACTTGAAACTCCCGATAAAGGTTTTTACCCCTAGCACTTATGACCTTAACTATGGTCATCAAATCATAAGCACTAGTCAAGCTCTACCCGTCATTTCGTGATTAATTAGACCCACCCACATGACCCTTAACTAAGGTCAACAAAGTCACGCGACTGTCCCAACTAATCGCATCATATGCAATGTAGGAAGACATCACTTAGCTACCGTACACTGTGCCTTAACTAAGGTCAACAAACACCGCATGAATATTAAGTACTCTACTTCCTAAAATGACGGAGGGTTGCAGATGGTTTTTGAGAAAACTTTTAACGCTTTGAACTTGATCTCGTTGCGGAATCAAATGGTTTTTAAATGGGGTGTTTTTGAGGATTTTGCTAGTTTCGCTAAAGAGGTCACTCTCGGTGAAGGGATCTCGGCACTTTCCTCATCGAATGAGGTGCAGGATATTCACAATACCACTATGCAAAGCAAGAACTAGAAAAGCAATCAAAAGACAAACCGAAGGTTGTAGCATCTGCTAGTTATTGCTAAAGAGGTCACTCCCGGTGAAGGGATCTCGGCTCTTTCCACGTCGAATGAGGTGCAAGATATTCTACAAGGAATACCGCTATGCAAAGCAACAATTGGAGCTACCTGATTTTTTTAAAATTCGATTCCACAACATCTTTTAGGTTTATTTTCTTTCATTAATCTCATTAATGAATGTCCCATCATTTAAGTCCACCTAAACATCACAGATAAATATAACGTACACTTATGCCATCCGCATTCGTCTCGATGTCCCATCTGCACCGTTAGGTTAGGTAACTAACGACAGAGCGGGGCAGGGCTAGCGCGGGTGTAAAACATAAGCAACGTCTATATAATATATCATATATACTATATACAATATCTATCTGAACATATCACATGATCACATCACAGATAACGCAGTACAAAATAACATATGAAATATTGGATATATTAGGACGTCCGTGTTTTATTTTGAGCCTGTATAAAACACGGATTCCACGGTCGTGATGAATAGCCAATCCCACACCCCTAGACCCCTACGAGAGCGGCAAGCAACCCTACCAATTCTAGAGTTAGGAGACCCGGACTCGACTCCTCGAGATGGTCTCCCACTGCACCCTAGAACCCGGTTACTTGTGCTCCCCTCCTTGGGTCTATCCTAATACGGAAAAGTAAATAATATATAATGGTGACATCATCCTCAACCCGGAAGTGCCCCAATAAAAGAATATTACATACAATGAATTTTACATGAATGAAAAAGAAAAACTTTCATCTCACATAAAAAAAACCCCGGCTATTCAAACACGACGATCCAATATAACATATCCAGCAACACATAACATCACATGTCATCAACGTAAGTAAATATGCCCATCCCAATTGTCGTTGACATATAGCAACGAAACCGGCGATATCACATATTACACTTACGGTCGCAGAAAAAAAAGTGTAAAACTACAACAGTTGGAATCCGCAACCTCCTTAGACATCGCATGCCTAACCATTATAAACCCCGTATTTTAGTCTCATTATCGAAAACTCTTTTCAATATCAAGTCGGGAAATTCAACAAGATTCCCGACATCCTGATCGTATGCTTGTCGCAAACTTTAGTAGACGGCCGTACCTCCGGATGCCATCGACGAAGTGCACTAAGGCGGAACACCGCTGCCGCGAGCACTCGAACGGATGCTTTTGGCTACGGGGTTCTCCTACAGTCACTTGGTCGGGGCTATGGGGCGTGCTATCTATTAAGTTTACCCGGTGAGTATCCGCGTACTTTACGTGATTGCGACGGACTTTTGATCCCATCAAAATCCCGTGGCAACCGATCAAATGAGACTAAACTGCTATGTTTATAACATTCAAATTAGTTATTTTATAACTACTTGTGGATTCTAAATATTGTATCATATTCCAGATAAATAGATAATATTAAACTTTCCGATGGAATAATCAAACACCCAAGTTTTCCCTAATAGCTCAACATTTCAGGGGAGTTTAAAAACATCCATTTCATGCCACAGTACCAACGGTCCAGCCGTAGAAGGGTCAAGCCAACGCTTTTCATGAGGCACGCCGTACTGCCCCAAACCCTAAGGTTCAAAAGGCAGTTCAAGACGGTCACATAATCGAGTTAAGGTTTGTTGTCTTCTAGAGGGTCCATCGCGTTACTTGCACTACTTAGAACGTTCTTAAACTACGAAAAAATCCAACACTTGGAAATTTTCCAGGTCGGGAAAAAGTGAGTTATTGATATCCGGTCGAACTTTTTAACACTTTCTAAATTACCCGGAAAAACACAGACAAAGTTAAACTTTCCGATCGAATCAACGAACTCCCAATACAACCCAGAAAACTCAACACTTGAATATAAATTAAAAATTCCCAGAAAACACAGGAACTATACAAGAACATTACTGTGCAAACAGTGTAGCATAAAGCTACAGAATGGCCGCGGAACCACCGCGCCACCTAGGGTACGGCCGCGGTTCCGCGGCGCCTTGATCGATTTGGGGTCACGTGCTGCACAGTAACTCTTAGAAAACCCTGCCGATTTTTCTGAGTATTTTTAATTCACAAAAAACACAGTTTTAAAAAAATGTACAAAGAAGGGTTTTGATTAGGGTTTCGGGGTTCGATCGGGTTTCTAACTTCGTCTACACTTCGCCTAAAGCTCAAGCTAGGCTCTGATACCACTGTAGGGTTCCTAGGCACACACAGAAGGTTCTACAAGGCATCAAACATGCCCGATTCAAAAATTTTATATGTGCCGAACAACCCTAATTTAGATCGTTTAATAGAGGTAAGGCGAAAAACAAGCAAGTAAACTATTTTACTACTAAGTGAAAGGGATTACAACCTTTGTAGATCCGGTCCTTCACTTCTAAAGCTCCGTGTTGACGTCCCTTCGCTTCGATCATCGGGATTCCGGACTCTAGCGATGGTTTCTTCGGAGAAATGAGCGGGCTAGGTCGTTGACTTCGAGGCCGAAGATGATCTACGTCGAGGAGACTCAAACTCAAGCTCCATCTTCACTTGGTCATGAACTTTGTGAAGAGAACACCCTATACAACATGAAAAGTGGTAGAGGATGAAGAAATAGGAAGTGGGTTCACTTTGGATTTGGATTTCTCACTCTTTTTCTTCACTTGAAATTTTTCTAGCAAGGTTTTTCTTCACTTGAAGAAGACGAAGAAGAAGAAAAGAAGAAGAATGAATAATGAATTAACTAAAATGAATAATCAAGTGAAGTATATCATAATGCAACCATGGGTGAGTTAACCTTTGTAGAGACTAAACCCTAGTTTAAGTTAATGGTTAGGTTATGAAAATCTCATGCAAAACAAAATGGTTGGACTTTGTCAAAGATGCTTGAAAGCTTCATGAAGCTTCAAGCCAAGACAAAGAAGGCCACCATTTTGTTTTACCAAAATAATTAAAAACCTAAATTATTAACTTAAATATGGTGTAAGCCATACACACACCCAAGTTTGCATGTATCATCAATCATGATACAAACTAGTGCACAAACATATATCACATATACAACTTGTGCACATCAAGTGAGAAAATCAATCTTAAGTGAACAAATACTAGTTAATGTAAAGTAATATATCAAATATATAATTATACATTAAATCATTAAATCAATACTTGATTTAATGATCCGGTCATATCGAATATAACCGACTAATATCTAGTGTATCAATGTATCGAATCAACGCTTGATTCGGTAACCCGGCTATATCACATATAACCGTCCGATGATACAAATCGTGAGAATGGAACACAGTATAACATATTGGTATTATTCTCGGTCCCGCATATATCTCATATGCGCTCCTATTTCGTTTCGCTTGAGCCAGGAAACCTCTGTGTAGGACTCTAAAGACTCGTCAATACGCCGGCAGTAGGTGGTGATCATATCAATCACCCACAAGCCGCAAGCGGTCTGCTAAACGTAACGGCCACCCGGGTATTGAGCGATCAGAAGATCAACGAGCAAACCTGCTCATACTCCTGTGAATCCAATCAGTAACACTTACCGCACAGTCCGGTCTGTTCGTCTGATATGTCGCATATCTCGCCTAGGGATGGTAAACGTCAGACCCCAGTAGCTTGATAAGTCATGTCGATATAAGGTTCATAACAAGCATGAAACTACTGATAACACTTACCAGTAAATCAGTGCAACTCTGGCCATGGATTTCCAGTTAAGGCCAGTCGAGCATAGCGCAACATCAACCCCCAATACCGGGAGAGACGAATCCCCTCCTATCGCTCATTGCCTCCATGTGAATCGGGACTGTACCCAAAAACCACCTGTTTGCACGACTCAGTTGAGCCGTGGTAGGGTGGTAATCAAAGCACAGTGGGAGTCACACAAGACTCTATGACGATCTCGGGTCAACAGACTAAGCTGTACCAGTGTCACCAGAGAACCGCCATCTCACGTGAGGTATAATACCATCGGGGAGTTCTCGGCGAGTCCGTCTAGTGTACCAAGTCTCCACTGATCACCCGCATACCGTCTCTGATGTCAAACACCAATAGATATGGGATTATTCATCGCCCATCACATGGGTCGAGAAGATATACGCTAGTCTACTCTGGAATATCGATGCCCCGTCTCGATATTCCCACGACTAGGAACATTGAAGGATGCACTCATGGACTACCCAGGCCCCACTAGTATGATCTGCATCTAGTATAGTCCTGGAAGTCGAGTACATATCCTAAGGGCTTTATCAACATGTAACAGAGAGACAAAAAGTATACATGTTAAGATAAAGAGCAACCAGATAGCGTACTATCATGTCGAGCAAGAAAGTCCTACCTATATATGTCCCAGCATCCACTACAATATACATCTTATGTACAGTAATGGCCTCTAGGGCATACATATAACTAACAAGTACACATTCGAGTCCCTCCCGCGAAACTTCACAGTAAACAATAAAGTCGCTCGATCCAGAAGCAAAGATAGAACTGGTGCAGTCATCCACCGAGTCTTCAACTTCTGAAAACTTGGCTCGCATGCCACAGTCTAAGAAAAGGAACTCCCTTCCTGGTCAGCCCGGTCAATGGTGCAGCGATACACAAGAAATCCGGCACGAAACGGCGGCAAAAACCGGCTAAGCCCAAAAAGCTGCGGACCTCTGTCACTGAACAGGTCTGGGCCAAAGCTGTATGGCCTCGATCTTCCTCGGGTCCATACGAATACCGTCTCTTATAACCACATGACCTAGGAAGTCAACACTATCAAGCCTGAAGGAACACTTCAAGAATTTAGCAAACAGCTAGTGCCTTCTCAACGTCTGCAAAGAAATCCTCAAGTGCTACTCATGTTTCTCATGACTCTTAGAAAAGACCAGAATGTCATCTATAACACAACAATCCACTGGTCGAGGAACGGCCTGAGAAACCTAGTTCATCATATCCATGAATGCTGCTAGGGCACTGGTGAGTCCAACGACACCACCAAAAACTCATAAAGCCTATAACACGCACAAAAGCATTCTTTGGAATGTCATCACTCCGAACCCGCAACCAATGATGACCCGATCCCAAACAAACTTAGAAAATGTCTCGCACTCTGGAGCTGATCAAAAAAATCGTCAATGCAGGGTAAAAAATACCTATCCGCACCGTAACTCGGTCCAATTGATGATTAATCAATACACAAGCTCAAACTGCCGTCCTTCTTGACTAACAGAATAGGAGCTCTCCAAAGTGAAACACTTGGACGTACAAGTCTCTCTACCAAGCAACTCTGCAGCAGATCCTTAAGCTCCCTAAGCTCCGCCGGCTCATCGGGAACAACGTCGGAAAACTCTCGCACGATAGGAACCCGGTCCAACAACCAACTATGGCTCCGGTATCATGAATAGAAGCCAAGAATCCTTGACATCCTCTCCTCAAAAGTCGACTAGCGAAAAAGGCTGAATTCAAGCTGTGAGAGGCGGTACCACTGTCCGTCTACACAATAAGAGCTGACTCGCCGGGAAAACAAAACCTGACTGTTCTCTCGCGGCAGTCCACAGACGTATAGAACGTAGCTAACCAGTCCATGTCCAGGAGAACGTCAAAGTCCAACATCTCTAGAAGGATCAAATCGACAGACGAATCTCTATCTCCTACCCGATTGGCACACGACCGAAACACGTGTCGCACAACAAAAGAATCGCTGACAGAAATTAACACAACAAATGGCTGATCTAGCTAACACGACTCTCGTCCCAACCATGGCACGATGTGTGTAGAACAACGAGTGCATAGATCCCAAATTAAACAAACAAGTGCATCAGAAGAATATACGAATAAGATTACCTAAAAACTCTGCACTGGACGCCCGCGCATCCCGATAAGTAGAAGCAAATGCTCGTGCCTGCCCTCTACCCGCAACTGGCTGAACTCCTCCTCTACTAACCTGTCCCTTCTGAACGAACCCTCCGCGACCATGACCTCTCTGAATATAAGTCTGACGCGGTGCCAAGGAACAATGTCTGACGAAGTGTTGAAGGCTCCCGCATCGAAAACATCCATACGATAGCTGCTGATCCTCCTGGGGATATGAGCTAAACAACTATCCTCGTCCCAAGCCTCTGCTACTCCCACGACCTAAATGATATCTGTCGCGGCATGTAAACCTCTGTCTCCAGGCTGATACACCTGCACGAGTCCTCCTCGGTCTCGGAACTCCCAAGGTCTCGGGAAGACGCTCCTCAGCTAAACGGGCTGCATCCACTGCTGCTGTATACGTGACACAATGCTGTGTGCTGATAGTAAGGAATAACTGGGTAACAGGGGTGGCAACCTCCTATCGCTGCTCTCAACTGGTCTCAACCAACGACATCATCATCTGGCGTAATTCCTGCATATTTGCCTCAAGCCTAGCGATATGATCTATCGAAGGTCGATCAATCTGCTCCTGTGCAACGAGCATACCGTCCTGATCAGTCCTCATACCAAATGAGTCAACTCTGACCTCGGACCTCGATGCCTCTCTCTGAGCCCTCATAGTCATCGGCGGCAAAAAGGCTATAAAAGGAAATAAGATTCGATATGAACACGGAAATCGAATCACAAGGATATGTATCATCAAGGAAGGAATTTCAAGCAATTAGTACTTAGGTCACTTTGGGCGGAGTACCGTGTCGTAAGTATGCCGCTGACATACACACGCTACATTACTCTGCTTGAGCTACCTACTCCATCATACCAAGGCTATCCTACACTCCGAAAGGTAAAACCTAGCGCTCTGATACCAACTTTGTCACGACTCAAAATTTGGCACGTGACGGACGTTAAACTACGTAACGTCTACAGGCGTCACGCAATTCAAGTAAGCCGAAAACCCAGCAATCTAAACCATCAAAATTCGCAAGTGATAAGAACATTGTTAAAACTTTTGAAAATCTCAAATACAAATTCTTTAAAGTCCAAATTACTTTCTTAAAAATTTGGACAGCACCTCCTTTGTAAAAACTAGCCCCAAAAATGGGTACAACAAAGAATATAAGTAAAGTATCCCCAACGGGAGCAAATCCACGCCCAAAGGTGGAAAACAACCACCACAACAGATATACGACGCCGTAGAGAAGAAATAAGAGACGATATAAATAAAACTGCATAAAAGACTTCCCGAGTCACCAAAATATGCAATATCGTCCTCACAACTCGTCTCTAAGTCAATACATGAAGTAGTAGATAGAGAGTACTGGATACAACGAATATACAATGAGCAACATCGGATAACCAGAAAACCCACCTATAGCAAAACTGAACAGAGTCAGCCGTAGCGGTATCCGCTGCAAAAGATGACTGCTCTGAGGGACAACCTGCAAAACCTTGTGGCACAACGGGGGTGAGTTGCCAACTCGTCAATAGTAAATAACGTATGCAGGTAATCGCAAGTATGCACGTACTGCGACATCTAACACATGCAAGATGATAGCAATAAATGGCAATATATATATGCAACAGTGATGAAAGGTACTCTATCGGGTACTACTAATACATGAAGCAATGCATATCGAATAAATACGGAGTACGGAATAAAACACATACTGTAAGTCTCATGAAACCTGAGTGTCTAATATCGACACCCGAAAACATAATGAAAACTAGTGTCTAGTATCGACATATAAATACTCCTCTATCAGGTGTTGTCACCACGACTGGCCCTGATAGGTAAGTATCATACGTTTCTCGGAAAATCCGAATGCCCAGCTTCGACACTCGAAATTTCACGTATCCATACGTACATGACTCCGGTCGGTATCCCACGATAACCGCCGAGTCTAAATACTGTCACCGGTAGGTACTTTCCCACCTGCCAGGCTCATCGTCTATATCATGAACAACATATCTTGCCCCGAGGAACCATACCGGACTCCACCATATACCCGCAGACGGTGCCTACCGCTCCTTGAATCGGGTAATATCATAAATCTCAGAACCAAGAAATCTCATGGTGGACGCATCGAAATATAATATCAAGAGAAACCGGGTTTTTCAAATAATGCATAATTTCATGAAACTACCACGGTCCTCAAATCCAGAAAACCTCAAGTAATGAATAAGAATATTTGCATAGATCATTATGATGATATATTAGGTAGGTGTACATATAACAGCGTCCCATACCACTGATATATATACCATATATATACATATATATGTCAGGCCCCATACCACTGATACATATACGCAGGAGTAAAACATCCAGAAAACATCATATGAAAACCATATCTCAATACGACATCCATGAAATATAATATATGCAACATGAAACAGTAATATGAGAATATACAGGAAAAATCGCAATTTAATTGCAACAAGTTATTATGTATATCATGCGGTTCCTAATTTCTCCGAAATCAAATGCAACATCATATACAGGTGAACATATAGCTATAGCCAGGTATATATAACCATGTCGGTATAGCAAGATATGTGTATCTATATGTAAGCATGTATGTACGATGCATCTCATATGCGCAATAGCATAAGAAATCAATGTCTCCGTGTCGGTGACAAAACAATTTCACATAGGGGTATATGTAACCCTAGCAAGGTAAGTGAGTCCATAGGTAAGTATGTGTGCATAAGGTATCTGTAGCTGTAGCAAGGTATATGAGTATGTATCTATCAATAATGATATAATACCATACGAGTGTATGTGTAAGGATGTATACAAAATGTACATGTAGCTATGTCTCATATGCGTATATACCTGTCACTAATGGTACAATACCATATAGGTATATAGATAACTAGCATGTAGGCATGGCAAGGTATACTACCCATCATATGCGCCAAAGCATAAGAATCAATGACTCCACGTCAATTACAATACAATACCACATAGGTATATGTAACCCTAGCAAGGTAAGTTGATGTATGCATAGAAAGGCATATGTGTAAGTATGTAGGTATACAGGTATGCTATGTTTCTATGCACAATGGATTATAAGGACCATGTCTCAATGTCCCGAACCAATACTGTATCACATATGTATAGGTGTCAGCTATATCGCATATGCACAAAGGAATAAGAATCACTATCTCAATTATCCCTATCCAACTACAATATCACATATGTATATGGGTTGTGCGCGTCATGGCAATTACCGACGGTATGGGTGTAACATGCAATTTGTGCTCGTGCAACATGAGTCGTCAATAATGGTGTTGTGTCTCTTTAATACTATGTCCATATGCAATAGGAAAATGAGGTATGCAACAAAGGTACACATGCATAATAAATATCCATATACTTGTAACTAATAATCATGTTATTTAATCTAGCCCAGATGCATAACGCCATGGGGCGACTCCCCTGTAGATGTTAAATCTACTCACTAACGATCCTAGCTAAGTAAAGCCAACCGCTTACTTTCCCTTCTTCGCAGCGTCCGAAGTCCTCGCCTGCGATCCTATAATTTTACAAACACAACACATAAGGTTAAATATCTTGTGCTGACATATAGACAACGAAACATAAGGATAACGCCTACTGGATAAACACACTGTGCACCTAGTGCACCAAACACATACGACATCAGCACAACCCTAGCTAGGAATGCTAATCGACACAACTACCCAGCCTAGACCCTGATCGTACCGATCGCGCATTCACAACACAATATATAGCGTGGAAGATAATATTTATCACATCGCAATGTCAAAAGAAACTCACGCCTAAACTTTACCGAAATCTAGTAAGCAACATGTAATCATTTAGCTCAAAACTACAAGCTTAACCCAAACTAGTAATCATAATAATCTCATAATAGCTTGATTAAACCACACAAACCTTTACTAGAATTTTAATCTCACTCAAATAGGATTTAGTAAAAGTTTAGTTTGCACTTAAGCTAATTAGATAATTAGGAAAATACCATCTAACAATCTTGCAACTAGGTTAAGTTTTCTTTTGTCTAAACTTAACACTTAACCATTTCACTAAACAAAACCCTAACTTGATTATCAAAAACCATTTCTAGAAATTTCTAAACCTGCAAATGAAAGCTTAAATTAACATCTAATAAGCTAATTAATTTTTTAAAACAACAAATAGAGTTTAGGGTTAGTATTTTATACCTCACAAGAATCACAACTTGCAACTAGAAATCCAAAGTTTAGCCTCCAAAAAATCCTAACTTGATTGAAGATCCAAGCTTGTTTTGTGATGAAGAATGATGGGTATTGATTTATATTTGAGTTTGTGGGATTAAATGATGATTTTAGATGATTTATTGAAGCTTGTAGAAGATGAAAATGAGGCAAGAAAAAGAGTGGGCAACATAGGGGGGGCCTCGGCCAAGACCAAAAATGAGGGGGGTTTTGTGAAATGAGTGGAATTTTCTAGCTAAAAATACCATTAAATGCTCATTAATGCAATAATATCTCAAGCCACCTCATCTATTTTCTTTAAAATTTCATTTTAACTACACAAATATCCAGATATTTTTGAGAGAAAGAATTAAGCTTAAACTAGTGATTAACTTAGCATAGATTCACTTTAGTTGTAATTAATCCAAACAAAATTGTAATTAGCACTAATTAAGTGCATAATTAACGACTTAAAATAATATTTTAATTAGGGAAGAATATTAAAATGCACTAAAATTACAAGTGACTTACAAAAACCCACAAACTAGCAATTTCCTAGCTAAACTGGGTGCAGTGAATTCTATACTGCAAAAAGATCGTTTCTAGGTTTTAACGGAAAATACAAATTATTTTACCTAAAAACGGAAAATCACCCAAACGATTTCCAAATTGTTACATCCATGTACAATACGAGGATGGCCACATTACTCTCTACTACCTTTTTATGTATACAAGGTTCATCTACCATTTTGATGAAGTCAAACGCTTTGACTACCACATCAAAACAGATGTTCCAACTCCGCGATGCCTTCTTTAACCTGTAAAGCACCTTGCACACGTTTCCGCTGCTCCCACTGTCTACGAAACCTTCTGGCTGTGTACTTATAGATGTTCTCTTATAAATCAATATTTAGAAAAGCAGTCATGACACTCAACCGCCACATATCGTAGTCATGGTATGTAGCAATGGCAAGTAAGATCCGGACGGACTTAAGCATAGCTAATGGAGAAAATGTTTCATCATAATCCATACCTGGTCGATGACGAGAACCTTTTACAACAAGTCTAGCTTTGAAAGTCTCAACTTTTCCATCTACACCAAGTAATCTTCTCAAGATATACTTGCTCCTGATGGGGATTTAACTCTTCAGATATAGCAACCAAAGTCCATACATTGTTGGTGTACATGGATTCCAACTCAGATCGCTTAGCATCCAGCCATTCTTATAGAGTTCCCACTCTTGATGGCCTGCTCGATTCTAGTTGGGTCATCATCTCTCATGATGCAATTCTCGCTCCCACTGTCATCGAGAAAACCGAAGTATCTCTCAGGCGGATGAGGAACCCTACCAGATCGGCGGAGAGGCTGAGGTTCGTCGGGAACTATTGAATCCTCCGGTTCTATCAAATCATCAGCTGTCGTTTGTATAGCTGGAACTCCTTCCAGTTCTACCTCATGACCACAAATTTCTTTCCAAAATAAATTTCTTTTTCCAAAAAAGGCGGCATGCCAAGAAATAAAACACCTTTTGTTCCTCGGTGCGGTAGAAGATATTCCCTTGCGAATGCTTAGGATATCCAACAAATTTCCACAGAACTGATCTTGCCTCGAGCTTGTCTGAATTTTGCTTTTGACATAGGTTGGACAACCCCAAATCTTAAATTGCTTAAGACATGGGCTCTTCCCATTCCATATCTCATATGGAGTGGTAGGCACCTGATTTGGTTGGAACCCAATTCAATAGGTATGCAGCTTCTTCAAGTGCATATTCCCCAAGGAAATAGGGAACTCAATAGTACTCATCATAGAGCGCACCATATCTTATAGGGTGCGATTGCTCTGCCCCGATTCACCGTTGTGTTGTGGTGTATACGGAGGAGTAATGCTCAGAGGGATTCTCAATCTCCTTTAGAATAGTCCAGAAAATCCGTGCTCAAGTATTCTCCTCCCTGATCACATCATAGGATATAATACTTATACCCGTTTTGGTTCTCTACTTCTGACTTATATTCTTTGAATTTCTCAAAAGGTTCAGACGTGTGTTTCCACAGGAACATATGTCCGAATCTTGAAAGATCATCAGTGAATGTAATGAAGTATAAAGAACCAGTTCTGGCATATGTAGACAGGGGACCTTATACATCATTATGTATCAATCCCAAGAGTTCATTAACTCATTCTCTGTTTCCAGTAAACGGAGCTATGGTCATTTTATCTTTGTGACATTACTGGCAAGTTTTACAAGATGTAAATTCAAACTGATTTAAATATGCATCTTAATGTAACTTAGCTAGTCGGGTCGCATTGATATGAACTAGTCTACAATACCTCAAGAAGGATTCGTTCATTTCTGAACTCTTCCTCTTGTGTGTGTTCTGTACGTTAAGAACTATGATTTGATTTAGAACGTATATGCTATTAGATAATGTGTCTGAACCGATCAACTCTTGATATTGGAAATGTTCAAAATATTATCCAACAATACAAAATTATATCCTTCTTTACTAAATAAAGAGTCTGATATGATCTTGTATATCAGGTTCAATATCTAATAACATTTGTTCAGAATCAATGTATTCGGTAATACAGGGTGATAACTGCCAACACCTTGGCTGCAACAATTGCACTGTTTCCAACTCTTAAAACTTATCACCCATTCCCAGTTCTCTACCTGTCTGTAACCCATGTAACAGATTACATATGTGGGATCCTGATCCGGTATCTTATACCCAGGACGTAGAGGATACTGAGAAACAATTCTCGGTAATGAACACACCCGAAGAAGATGCATCAACATGCACTTTCTTCATTTGGAAGGCACGGGAATCCTGGTAATCCCCTATTTCCTGCTCGGTCTTATAACAATTATAAGTTGGAGCGGGACCAACATTCCCTAGCTCAGTATAATAAGCGGGTTCGGTCAATACATCCATATTATTATCTTGATTAAGGCGTGACATGGTCGCTACCTGGAGAGAGAGAGAAGAAAACACTCTGCGTGCGCTTTTGCAAGATTAGATTGGTTATATATTTTATCTAATCAGGATGGCTCCCACTGTTTTTATCAAATCTTCTTTCAAACCCTAAAAGGAAAGACTAGCCGGGATTAATTACACCCTACAAGTTCGCCAACCTTTCAGCCAGGCCAGTGCCGGTATTTTGAGGGGGGTTCCCCGTGCTTTCACATGGACTTAATTAAAATAAACTTCGTTTTCCCAGGGGCGTAACCCCGTTGACACCTTTCTAGAAACCTACTCGATCGGCTAATTGTAAAGTGCAAAACTCTCTCAGGAGTAACAATTACTCGCAGTGGGTATCAGGATCCAACTATCTCATAGAAGGTATGCAATCTCATTGCAAGTTTCAACACTTGAAACTCCCGATAATGGTTTTTTCCCCTAGCACTTATGACCTTAACTATGGTCAACATATCATAAGCACTAGTCAAGTTTTACCCGTCATTTCATGATTAATCAGACCCACTCATATGACCCTCAACTATGGTCGACATAATCACAAGACTGTCCTAACTAATCGCATCATATGCTGTGTAGGAAGGCATCACTTAGCTATCGTACACTACGCCTCAACTATGGTTAGCTACCGTACACTACGCCTCAACTATGGTCGACATACGCAGCACGAATACTAAGTACTCTACTTCCTAAAATGATGGAGGGTTGCGGCTGGTTTTTAAGAAAACCTTTAACGCTTTGAACTTGATCTCATTGCAGAATTAAATGGTTTTAAAAGGAGTGGTTTAAGCTCCGCTTTTTTGAAACTTTGCTTTTCCATAAAAAGCCGAGTAGGTTTCAAATTCGATTCTACAACATATTTAGGTTTATTTTCTTTCATTAATCACATTAATGAATGTCCTATCATTTATGCTTCCTAAGCATTACAGAAGAAACGAAAGCATCAATATTTAATATATATCATATATATATAATATAAGCATTCGTCTCAATATATTAAATAATCACATCACAGATATCAGCAGCGGAAAAGAACATATGAAATATTGGATATACTAGGATTTCGGTGTTTTATATCAAGCCAATAAAAAACACGGATTCTACGTTCGTGATGAATAGCCAAACCCACATCCCTAGACCCCTACGAGAGCCGCAAGAAACCTTGCCAATTCTAGGGTTAGGAGACCCGGTCTCGACTCCTCGAGATGGTCTCCCACTGGACCCCAGAACCTGGCAACCTGTGCTCCCCTCCTTGGGTCTATCCTAATGCGGAAAAGTAAATAATGTACAACAATGATGACATCAACCTCAACCCGGAAGTGCCCCAATAAAAGAATATTACATACATAGAATTTTACATGATTGAAAATGAAAAGCTCTCATCTCACATAAACCCCCCAGCTATTCAAACACGACGATCCAATATATTATATCACAGCAACACATAACATCACATGTTATCAACGTAAGTAAATATGCGTATCACAATTGTCGTTGACGTATAGCAACGAAACTGGCGATACCCCACATATTACACTTACGGTCGCAGAAAAGAAAGTGAAAAACTACAACCGTTGGAATCCGCAACCACTTTAGACATCATAAACCCAATGTATCTCATACTTTAGATTTCATGCCTAACAATATGAATTCCTTAGACACCACATGCCTAACAATTATAAACCCCATATTTTAGTCTCGTTATTGAAAACACTTTCCAATAACTCAGGCAATTCAACAAGATTCCCGACATTCTGATTGAATGCTCGTCGGAAACATTAGTAGACGGCCGCACCCCCGATGCCATCGACGAAGTGCACTTAGGCAGAACACCGCAGCCGCGAGCACCCGAACGGATGCTTTTAGCGATGGGGTTCTCCTACAGTCACTTGGTCGGGGCTATCTAGTAAAGTTATCCGGCGAGTATCCGCGTACGCTACGTGATTGTGATGGACTTTTGATCCACATCAAAATTCCATGGCAACCGATCAAATGAGACTAAATTGCTAGATTTATAAAATTCAAACTAGTTATCACATAACTAATTATTGTGGATTCCAAATATTGTATCACAATCAACAAGACGATATTAAATATTTCGATCAAATCAACAACCACCCACATCTCCCTAAGAACTCAACACTTGAGCAAAGTTGAAATACCTAAAACGTGCCACAGTATCTATGGACCCGCCGTAGAAGGGTCAACCAATAACTCATCTATGGCACCGCGGAACTACGGAAAACCCTAGTGTTCGATCGCGGTTCTGTGGGCATAGAATCGAGTTAAGGTTCTTGTTTTTCTAGAGAGTCCATAGACTTACTTGCACGACCATTGAATATACTCAACTTAGAAAATTCCAACTCTTGGAAAACTTCAGAGGGGATCACGAGGCAGTGTTCGAAGCTCGTTCGAAATGTTAAACATCATCTAGGTTACCATTACAATGTTAAAATATACGACTACGTAACACTCCGTATTAGCCCTATACCAAAATTAACATCACATGAAATTTTGGACTAGACAAACAATACCTGAAACCCCAAATCCTACAGACCAGAGCACATAACAAAATCAAGACAATTTTGAGCAATCCAGGCTGGCCTCCTCGGGAAAATGAGGAATGTGCTCGGGTCAAATACGAGCAATGGGTCTTAAATTTGTTCTGTGCTCTATATATATCACATACATTCTTCTGCAGTTGATGAAATAATTTTTACAGACCTTTGAAAATTCGACAGAGAGCGTTTCAGTAGGGTTTTAGAAATCGTATTTTACGGATTTGTTTCGGTTTCGTATTAATCTAATATCGTTTAAGTTTCTAGTTTGGCTCTGATACCACTGTAGGGTTTCCTTAGTACCATGCCTATGGTTTGCAAGTATCAAACATGCCACAACAAAAAATTTAGGGAGTGCTAAGCAAACATCCTAGGAATCATACTAGAAAAATATAGTAACAAACACATGTAATCAAACATTACATAAGAAGTGAATAAGAAATACAACCTTTGTAGATCGGTCCTTCAC
Organism: Agapanthus africanus; assembly: GCA_030015575.1. Classification (NCBI taxonomy): domain Eukaryota; kingdom Viridiplantae; phylum Streptophyta; class Magnoliopsida; order Asparagales; family Amaryllidaceae; genus Agapanthus; species Agapanthus africanus. The sequence continues at coordinate 768,789,933 of JASDDO010000019.1, read as the reverse complement.
TTCTAAAGCTCCGTGTAGTCGTCCCTTCGCTCCAAGCATCAATCTCCCGGACTCAAGATCGGCTCCACCAAGCGATACGAACAAGCATGCTAGAAGTCTTCGAGGCTGATGATGATCTACGTCGAGAGAACTTAAACACAACCTACCTCTTCACTAATTGGTAGATTAGTGAAGAGAACATCGTAAACTAAATGGCAAGTAGTAGAGGATGGTGAAGTATGAATTTTTCTAACTTTGGATTTGATTTTCTCACTCGGATTCATCATCTCTCAAAACCCTAGAGAGCTTGAAGAGATGAAGAAGAAGATGAAGATGAAATCAACAAGAGAAAGAGAATGAGGTTAGATTTGCAACCATGGTGAGTTAACATCATATGCTAACCTTTGTAGAGACTAAACCAAGGGTAAATGATAGTGGTTACGTTTACAAATATCTTAAGTAAAACAAATGTGGTGGACTAAGTCAATGGTTAGTGAAGCTTCTAGCCATGAGATAATTCCATCCAAATTTTAATTACTTATGATAAATAAAAGCCTAATTCTATCATGGTCATGGTGTGAGTCTCATACACACAAGTTGCATATATAACCTAGCATGATACATAATATATATCACATATATATAATGTATAAACAAGTGAGAAAAAGAAATGGTCATGTGAGCAATATTAGTTAGTGTAAATTCATATATCAAATATATAATTATACATTAAATTATTAAATCAACACTTGATTTAATGATCCGGCTATACTCTAGTCGATATCGATGGATGCCTTGCTCTCCTTCGTCGTCTCTAAAATTCCCGCGATCGTACCTACAAATCAAACAATATCGCATCGTATGAAAATCCAAATCGTAAATAAAATCGCGAGCGAAACACACATAGGTTAGAACTGTTGGATATATGTATGCCCTAGAGGCCATTATATGATAGTGGATGTATTTATACATGTATATATATATATATATATATATATATATATATATTCAGTGTACATTCTTGCTCGACATGATAGTATGCTATCTGGTTCTTCTTTATCTGATATGTTGATTTGATCATGCTTTTATTCATTCATACATGTTGATAAAGCCCTTAAGATACACGCTTGACTACTGTGATTATGATGGATATCATACTAGTGGGACATATGTAGTTTATAAGCATATCCTGAAATATCCCTAGTCGTAGGTGTGTCGAGACGGGGCATCGATATACCAGAGTAGACTAGCGTATATAATACTACACCCATACGATGGGCGATGGATGTTCCCATATTCATTGATGTTTGACATCGAGATCGTATACGGGTGCTCAGTGGTGACTGGGTACACTGGACGGACTCACCGAGAACTCCTATATAGAATTATATCTATCGTCGGATAGCAGTTCTCAGGTGACACTGGAGCAGGTTAGTCTGTAGACCCGAGATCGTCATAGAGTCTTGTGTGTTCTCCCACTGTACTTTGATTACCACCCTACCACGGCTCTACTGAGTCATGCAAACAGGTGGCCGTTAGGTACAGTCCCGAGACACACGAAGGCGATGAGCGATAGGAGGGGTTTCGTCTCTCCCGGTATTGGGAGTTGATGATGTGCTGTGCTCGATTGGCTATATCAGTAAGTCCCTAGCCAGGGCTGTTGAGATTTACTGATAAGTATTATCAGTAGTTTCTCGATCAGTTATAGACCATTCATTGGCACGACTTATTGAGTTATTGGGGTCGACGTTACCATCCCTAGACTCGATATGCAGCATATCTGACGAAGAGACCGGACTGTACGGTAGTGTTGCCTGTTGGCTCGACGGGAGTTGTGACAGGTTCGCTTGTTTTTTTCTGATCGCTTAATACCCGTGTGGCCGTTACGTTTAGCTGACCACTTGCAGCTTGTAGGTATTTGATATGATCATTACCTACTGCCGGCGTATTAACGAGTCTTAGAGTCCCACAATGAAGTTTCCTGGCTCAGACGAAAAGATGTGGTGTGCATATGAGATATGCGCGGGGACCCGATTAAATACAGATATGTGATACCGTATATTAATCGGGCATTTTCTATTGGTCGGGTCGTATGTGATATGACCGGTTTGCAAAATCAAGTGTTGATTTAACAAATAACTTTTAGATTAATTCTTTAATCAAACTCTTTTTCTATTTTTGTATGCATACTGTTGGAGATAGTGCCCTCAGAGTCAATTATTGGATCACAGGCACGTGATTGAAATAATTGAGGGAGGACCTATCCCAGTAGAACAGTCTTACTCAAGATGATAGTATGCTATCTGGTTTATCTTTATCATCGTGTACTGCTTTAGGTGACCAGACCGGTCGCTATTACACGTTGATAGAGCCCCTAGGATTCATGCTTGACTGCCAGCAGTATGAGGGCGATCATATACGTGGGAGCTGGTAGTCTATAAGCACATCCTTAAAAGGTCCTTAGTCGTGGGAGTTTCGAGACAGGGCATCGATACTCCAGAGTAGACTAGTGTATACAGTCGAGACCCTGACGAGGGGCGGTGGCCGGTCTCACAAGCCACTGGTGTCAGTTGGTTCACCTAAGATGTATACAGGTGCTCATTGGGTTATGAGTACACCGGACAGGACTCGCCGGGAACCTGCTAGTTGGGATTATACCATACGTCAGGTAGCAGTTCCCTGGTGACATGTGTACAGGTTAGTTCATCGACCTGAGATCGTCATTTGTCTCGTATGAGTTCCCACTATACTTTGTTTACTACCCTACCACGCTCAAAGGAGACGTGCAAACAGGTTTTAGTTGGGTACACTCCCGAGCCACATGGAGGCAGTGAGCGGATCTGCAGGGGTTCGTCTCTCCCGATATTGGGGGTGAGGTCGCGCTGTGTCTAGGAGAGCCATTACACGAAGCCCTCGGCCGAGGCAGGAGATTTACTGGTAGGTATTCCAGTAGTATATCAGGGTGTTCTGGGCTACACTCCGACATGACTTGTACCGCTTTTGGGGGTCTGACTTTTACCAACCCCCTAGGCCCGCCATGCGATGCTCATAGACGAACGGACCGGACTGTACGGATATTTTCACTGACAGGCACAGTAGGGTGTCAGGATGAGTTCGCTCATCGACGTCCCTTTTTATCAATACCTGGTAGCCCGTTACGTATTGGCTAATACCTCTGACGTGCTAGTGGTTAAATCCACAACCAAAGTCTTGACGAGTCTTTAGAGTCCCCCACAGACTAGTTTCTCAAGTTTCGGGCGAAACGCTGTAGAGGCCGTATGGAGATATGGCAGGGTTCGATCAGATACGTGCGGTATTGCACGGATCATGATCGAACGGAAAATACTAGCGGGCTTTGGTTTAAGCCGGATCCTAGTATTGCACCGTGTAGATTTAGTCTCATTGCATTTGTATTCGGTCGGAATACAAATGCGGGTATGTATATACAGTAGCGGGGTTTTCCTTTAATTTATTACGGGATCAGTTTTTGGAGTTGCCAGTTTGTTTTCCGTTTCAGCCATTTTTCTTTGTATCTTTCATTTGGCTGAAGATTGGTGGAGGAGGGCTTATTTGCATTTGTGCAAATAAGAATTTGTGGAGGGTATTTTTTGCAAGCTTTAGTATCATGATGGTTTCATGATGGGGCACCATTCCTTGACTTTCTTGAGTTCATGATTGCTTGACTTTTTGAAGCAATCATGGTTGTTGATTGGTTGGTGGAGTGTGGGCTTTGATTGTGATCATGTTTCATGATATCATTTTTCCTCTCCCTTGCATTATTGTTGGTCTCCCTCATTTTTTTCCTACTCGCCACTCTCATTCCCAAGTCATGGCCGGCCACTAAGAGGGAGGGGGCTGCCCAATTTTTGGTGGGTTTTTTTTTTGCTTCTCTTGTGCTTCGAAAAATCCCCATTTTTCATATCTAAAAATGCTATCATCTTATTCCTCCACAAAAAGCAACTCCTAAACCCCTAGAGACACATAGCACTACACTATATTCTACAGCAAATCTTGGGCACGTCGACTCGCCAACTTCGTGCCCGAGTTGCCTCGGACCAGAGGCGGGAGCCCGTAAAAGAAGCCGGCGACGTGGTGCCCTTCCGGCGACGTGGTGGAGACCGGAGATTCCGCGGGGAGATCGGGACGACGACGAGAAGACCGGAGGACTCGGACCACTCGGTATATTTTTCTACTCGTTCTTTAGTTAGCTAGGACTAGATTTAATGGCACGATCCGGGTTTTAGTGCGCGGTGGTGCCGGTTTGAAAAGTTAAAGTAAAGCATCGCTTCCGCATTCCGGCGTCGGATTGACGGCCGGGGCGCCGCCGTGCACTTACAGTGGTATCAGAGCCTCGCCATTAACCTAGTCTAGCTTGGTCTAATGTGTTTACGTTTCCGATCGAACAAAATTCCAAAACCCGTATTTTTCCTAGCATCAGGTTTCTGTCGAAATTTTTTTGGGGTCGAAAAATTTTCCAGGTTGTTGAAGTCTGATGTGCATGGCATTTTAAAAGTTCTTGGAAAATTTGGTCTCGTGAACAGTCTACACCACCGCGGAACCGTGGCCAATCCCATGCTTGGGCCGCGGTTCCGCCGCTCTTTTCACTGTTCATGGCCCCAAAATTTTACAGAGGCCTCCTGACCTGAAAATAGGGTTTTTGGAATGTTAATTTTTGGGCCCAGATTTCTTTGAGTGCCACAGTAGTGCTTGGGGGCCCACTTGGTAAAATTTGATCGATCGAATATTTTAAACACATTAGTTCACAGTGTTTACATTATATCTGCGACCGTGAATGTCACTTGATCGGTAAATCCTGTCTAACTGCTATAGCCCGGTTAGACGGATTTGCGAACGTGACATTCACGTTGATGTTCTGTGATTGTGCTGTGATGTTGCGGATTGGTCGTGGGGGATAGCCTGGTTGCAATGCTAGTACAGTTTTTGTTGTATTATGTACATTTGATATTGCGGGGCAAGTGACCGACATGTGGACTGCCGTCACTGCCTGTTTGTATTATTCTTTTGGGGCACGACCAGGTTGCGGTCGATGTACCCGTTGTATGCATATTTTACTTTCTGTACTAGGATTACCCCACGGAGGGGTGCACGGATAGCCGGGTTCTAGAGGGCATCAAGCCCGCATCTCATGGCATTGAGGCGGAGGGGGCTTCACTCTAGAATTGGCGGGCTATTCGCCGCACTCGTAGGGGGTGTAGGTTGACCTAGGAGGGGTGCCCAAGTTACCGAATTCCGTGAAGTGCTGGGTGGTCCATTCACGTTGCTGAAGGGGGCTGCCTCGCTTCAGGTTTTGGCGGGTGACTTGCCGCGCCCGTAGGGGTCTAGGATTTTCATTGCACAGGCTATCCACACAACCAGGGGAACGTCGGGTTTCAGTAGCGGCTCTGTGAAACCCGGGGATCCCAGATATCTGTATTGTTCTGTGATGCTGTACATTTCTGTGATGTTGCATTTTATCACGCCTTGAGCGAAATATTATATATTGATATATATACTAATAGATGTTGTATATGTTTTGCATCCGCGCTAGTCCAGTCCCTGCTCTGTCGTTAGTTAGCTAACCTAACGGGTAATGACGGGACCCAGTGGCGAATGCGGATGGCATATACGTACATCATTATTTTCGTTCTTTATTGGTGTGATCAATTGATGGGACTGCGTTGATTCGGATCAATGCAAGTTAAAAAAACCTAATCTGATGTTGTTGGAACACTTTTCAAAAAAAGCTGTTATTGCAAGGACGTTCACTTTTGTTTTGTATCGTGGTATTCAGTTGGAATATCCTGCTCCTCGGTCGACGAGGCAAGGGCCGAGATCCCATCACCGGGAGTGACCCCTTGAACAAAAGTTTGCGTCAGGACAATAACTTCACTATAGCCGATTACTTTTGCTTTGCATCGTGGTATTCAGTTGGAATATCCTGCACCTCATTCTACGGGGAAAGAGCCGAGATCCCTTCACCGGGAATGACCTCTTTAGCAAAGGTTTTAGTCACTATATTTTTAAAAGCTATCCGGTTCTTTCAACGATATCAAGTTCATTACGTTAAAGGTTTTCGCCAGAAACCATTCGTAGCCCTCCATCATTTTGGTTAAATATTCGGTAGTATTCAAGCTATGTAATTTGACCTCACGCCAAGGCATAGTGATTGGTAGCTGCCGGATATTTAGCTGTTGCATAGATAGATGCGTTGGTTTGGGACAGTCGTACTACTATTTTGGCCTACGTCAAGGGTATGTACGGGTGGGTTCAAATTAACCTGGACAATGATGGGTAGAACTTGACACGTGACTTATGATATTTTGACCTCACGCCAAGGTCATAAGAGCATGGGGCAAAAATCACATCAGGAGTTTCTAAAGAAACTGAAACTTGCCAGATATGCGCATACCTTCTGGAGTGTGATAACGTGAGCGGATTCCGTCACATTATCATGCGATGATAGTTGGATCCCGATTCCTACTGATGAGTTGGTTTACTTCTCGGGTGATCCCGACTAATTCTTCTTTCTGGTTTGGAGGAGAATTTGACGGTACAGTGGGAGGTTTCCAGATTAGATAAATTGGTAACCATTCTGATCTAGGTTAGAGTGCACGCTGAGTGTTTCTTTTCTCTCTCTCTTTTGGCAGCGACCATGACCCAACCCTAAGACTATGACTCAGAGACCAAGTTGACCGAACCTTCTTATAAGACTGGCTTTTGGATTGTCAGAGTTGCACACCTCATTGCCACTCCTACTTTTACCCTTTTCTCCAGGACACCCCGTGTTACTACGAACGTCCACTTCCATTGGACAAAACCATCGTATGGTTATATACGAACTCGAAGGAATTTATTCGAGAATGGTTTCCGGTTCTGGAGAAAACAGATAGGATTATTTAGTTGTCTTTTCCTTTTACCTTCTCTCAGGTTATGAGTACTCCTTGGTTTAGGAGATAGTACACCTATTACGCAAATTGGATAGTCTTCTTCCAAACCTTAGGCTGGTGCCGAACGGTAGGGAATGAAGAAAACCAATTAGCATAACGATGGTGTGCAGAAGGTATTAAGTAAAGACATATCAAGGGATTAGTAAGAGGGAAAAGTAAATTGCGACTAATATTCACGACCAAACCAGGTATTTCATTACCACTCCCACTTCACCTTTGTATTTTTCCAGGACACTCCGTATCACTACGAAGATCCACAGTTTATTGGATACTCCATCGTATGGTTATATACGAACTCGAAAGGAACTTGTTCCAGTTCGGGGATGGATTCTGGTTCAGGAGAAATAGGAATAAGGTTTATTCAGTTGTCTTTCATCTTCACCTTCTCTCGCATTGCGAGTGCTCCTAGGATTAGGACAGTACACCCATTATGCTTATTGGATAGTCTTCTTCCAAACCATAGGCTGGTGCCGAACGGTAGGGAAGGGAGAAAACTATTTGGCCTAAAGGGGTGTGCAGAAGGTAATGACTAAAGACATATAAAGGGATTTGGAGAGGTGGCAAAGAAATATACGGTTACAGTTGTGAATCTGAATAATGGAAGAGGCATTACTAGGAATACCAGAATACCCCATCGAAACATTTCAATGTTTCAGTTTCACTGTGTACTGTTAAAAGAAAACTGATTTCCCAATTAGACACTTGCTCTAGGGTATGTATTTACCAGGTTTGATTCTCACATCTGTATGGTTTTACAGATGATGAGTGGGAGTAAGTTATTGGGAATTAGGTGATCGTCCTCATTATATCGGAATTCGTTGTAATTGGTGATATTTGAGGAAGTCACCTGGGTTGTTTGCCGGACGGCGAATATTTGGTTTTGAATATCCGTTATAATGCACCAATTTCAAATTGATATATCTGTACGTCTATTTTTATAGAGTGAGATATACCTTTTTGAAATTATGTCGATGACATTTACCTATATCAGTTGATGGTTAGGTAAGGAGCATTAAACAGCGGTGTAATTCTTCTTAACCATAAGTACAGTTTTCAAACTACGACACGCAGGGATTGAGTTATTAGACTCAAGGGACTTGTACAGAGTTTTGTATATTGTCCAGTGTCCATTAGGACAGAGGGGTTGGTTCTCGTACTATATTCGGCTTACTTATGACTTCTCTAGTTCTTAGATAAGTGTTTCGTTGAAACACAGGGTCTGAGTTTTGAGAAGTTATAGGTATATGAATAAAGTAGAGAACCAAGTGTTCCAAGTATCGGGATTCTTCAAGGAGATCGAAGATGTAGATACTTGTGTACGGTATTCAGGTGATAGTAATGATTAAGAGAACTTGCTTCTCTTTCAGGTTACTCATAATTGGAAGCATTCCTAAGTTGAGTAACGCTGATCGGCCTTCTTCCATTTACTTGACATGCACTGGAGACAGCTGCATGATTTGAATCTGGTTCAATTAAATCAGTGCCTCTGTTTCTATATTGGATATAGAACAGTTCGTATCTTAACGATGTTAAGGTACGGGGAGTTGTCCGGCTTATGCTTAAACCAGACTCTGGATAACTCAAGGCGCATTTCTGTAATGGCTGTTTGTGGGTTGACCCAGGCTATGATGAGGGTTGACTTTCTACCATCTGGAAGATCAATAGTGATATTGTTCTTGACTCGCCACAGTTTTAATAAAAATGGATTTTTTCAGAAAACAGTAGTGGGAGTATGGTAGAACTGGAAGTGGTTCCAGAACCACAAACGATTACTGAAGATTTGATAAGAACCTAAAGATTCAATCTGGTTTGACATTCCATTGGCCATTCCGCAGATATGGTGGGTAACTTCAGGCACCCGAGAGGTACTCCGGTAGCCTCAAGGACGGTGACAGGGAAGTTCTTGTTTACCCAGACTTGCCATTGCTGTTGTTCCAGACCGTGAGACCCGGCAGGAGGATGAGTATAGCGTCGTTCTAAACTAGCTTTAGAAGCGTACATGTATATGACTCTGCCAGAGGGTTGTCATGGTCAGTGGGAGCAGCGGAAGCATTGGTGGACAAGTGGCTTGTGTCTATTTATAGACTAAAGCAGATGTAGCGGAGATAGATCATCTATTTCTGATATGACAGTCATAGGTTTGACTTCATCAGAATAGGGGATGGATCTGTTAGGAAGGTAGTAGGGTGTGATGTCCTGGTATTTGGATGATATACACACAGTAGGAAGTGAAATTCCTATACTACGATCGGTTATACTTTGTTTGTCACACAGTGGTTTCTCCTCATAAGGATATATATATTATATCAGACATTCTGGTTACTAGATCTATGGTTTTAGATCTAGATTTGGGTAGTTTCCCAATCTGGGTACTTAGACAGCATTCTATGAGTATTTAGAATGGACGACTCCTGGCACGGTAGTGTACCAACAGGTGATGGAGTCACCCTCTCTAAAGGTGTCTTACAGACTAAAGGGGAGAGGGATGTGCATGATTGGCAGATCACTTGCTTAGGCAATTGAGTCAATCATGAGATGTCAAGTACCACACCAGATGTTTTTGCACTAGATGCAGTAAGTTGACATTGATCCAATCCTGGAGAAACAGTCGGAAGCAGTTTTAGAACATAAGTGGATGTTCTAGGGATATGATAACGACAGCCTCATTCGGGAGACATTTATCATTCCAGGCTTTCAAGGTGACCTGGACGACAAGGAGGTTGTCAGAGTTATAGTTTTCCTTCTGACGAGGGGCAGTATTTTGGACAGGTGGTCCAAGGCACTACTGAGGGAGGCATGGCGCAGGATACTGATTAAGTTCAGTTGACGATACAGTCTAAGAAGTTTGGATTTGGAGTTCATTTATGTGCTAGGTCCCATCAGACATCCAGACACATTCTAAGACAGGTATTGCTCATTTCGGGAGATGGAATTCTCCGCGAACTTGAGATATAGAGAGACATAGAAAGAAACATCAAAGCGGATCCACTCACTGAGGCTATTCCTCGAACGCAATAGTTTCGCAAACGAGCTTTGTGAGACTGACTAGTAGAGGAGTTGGGTGTTCGGTATCACACGGGCTGTGAGTATACGACATCGCAATAATTACCCTTGAGTGCAAGTGGGAGATTGTTGGAGATAGTGCCCTCAGAGTCAATTATTGGATCACAGGCACGTGATTGCAATGATTGAGGGAGGACCTATCCCGGTAGGACAGTCTTACTCAAGATGATAGTATGCTATCTGGTTTTCTTTATCACCGTGTACTGCTTTAGGTGACCAGACAGGTCGCTATTACACGTTGATAGAGCCCCTAGGATTCATGCTTGACTGCCAGCAGTATGAGGACGATCATTTACGTGGGAGCTGGTAGTCTATAAGCACATCCTTAAAAGGTCCCTAGTCGTGGGAGTTTCGAGACAGGGCATCGATACTCCAGAGTAGACTAGTGTATACAGTCGAGACCCCGACGAGGGGCGGTGGCCGGTCTCACAAGCCACTGGTGTCAGTTAGTTCACCTAAGATGTATACAGGTACACATTGGGTTATGAGTACACCGGACAGGACTCGCCGGGAACCTGCTAGTTGGGATTATACCATACGTCAGATAGCAGTTCCATGGTGACATATGTACAGGTTAGTTCATCGACCTGAGATTGTAATTTGTCTCGTGTGAGTTCCCACTGTACTTTGATTACTACCCTACCAAGCTCAAAGGAGACGTGCAAACAGGTTTCAGTTGGGTACAGTCCCGAGCCACATGGAGGCAGTGAGTGGATCTGCAGGGGTTCGTCTCTCCCGGTATTGGGGGTGAGATCGCGCTGTGTCTAGGAGAGCCATTACACGAAGCCCTCGGCCGGGGCAGGAGATTTACTGGTAGGTATTCCAGTAGTATCTTAGGGTGTTCTGGGCTACACTCCGACACGACTTGTACCGCTTTTGGGGGTCTGACTTTTACCAACCCCCTAGGCACGCCATGCGATGCTCATAGAAGAACGGACCGGACTGTACGGATATTGTCACTGACAGGCTCAGTAGGGTGTTAGGATGAGTTCGCTCATCGACGTCCCTTTTGATCAATACCTGGTAGCCCGTTACGTATTGGCTAATACCTCTGACGTGCTAGTGATTAAATCCATAACCAAAGTATTGACGAGTCTTTAGAGTCCCCCACAGACCAGTTTCTCAAGTTTCGGGCGAAACGCTGTAGAGGCCGTATGGAGATATGGCAGGGTTCGATCAGATACGTGCGGTATTGCACGTATCATGATCGGACAGAAAATACTAGCGGGCTTTGGTTTAAGCCGGATCCTAGTATTGCACAGTGTAATTTTGTCTCATTGCATTTGTATTCGGTCGGAATACAAATGCGGGTATGTATATACAGCAGCGGGGTTTTCGTGTAATTTATTACTGGATCAGTTTTTGGAGTTGCCAGTTTATTTTCCGTTTCAGCCATTTTTCTTTGTATCTTTCATTTGGCTGAAGATTGTTGGAGGAGGGCTTATTTGCATTTGTGCAAATAAGAATTTGTGGAGGGTGTTTTTTGCAAGCTTTAGTATCATGATGGTTTCATGATGGGGCACCATTCCTTGACTTTCTTGAGTTCATGATTGCTTGACTTTTTGAAGCAATCATGGTTGTTGATTGGTTGGTGGAGTGTGGGCTTTGATTGTGATCATGTTTCATGATATCATTTTTCCTCTCCCTTGCATTATTGTTGGTCTCCCTCATTTTTTTCCTACTCCCCACTCTCATTCCCAAGTCATGGCCGGCCACTAAGAGGGAGGGGGCTGCCTAATTTTTGGTGGGTTTTTTTTTGCTTCTCTTGTGCTTGGAAAAATCCCCATCTTTCATCTCTAAAAATGCTATCATCTTATTCCTCCACAAAAGGCAACTCCTAAACCCCTAGAGACACATAGCACTACACTATATTCTACAGCAAATCTTGGGCACGTCGACTCGCCAACTTCGTGCCCGAGTTGCCTCGGACCAGAGGCGGGAGCCCGTAAAAGAAGCCGGTGACGTGGTGCCCTTCCGGCAACGTGGTGGAGACCGGAGATTCCGCACGGAGATCGGGACGACGACGAGAAGACCGGAGGACTCGGACCACTCGGTATATTTCTCTACTCGTTCTATAGTTAGCTAGGACTATATTTAATGGCACGATCCGGATTTTAGTGCGTGGTGGTGCTGTTAGTGTATATGCCCTAGAGGCCATTACTATATCATACTGTTTTGTATATTACTTAATGGAAGCTTGGGATATTCACCTTGTATATACAATCTTGCTCAAAATAGTAGTATGCTACTTGGTTTGTTTCTACTTCAATGTGTACATGTGTTTATTTTATCACCTATACGCATTAGTGGAGCCCTTAGGATCTTTGCTTGATTACCAGCGTTGTGATAGCAGTCACACTAGTGGGGGCTGGGTAATCTATAAGCACATCCTTATGCAGGTCCATAGTCGCAGGTCTATCGAGACTGGGCATCGATACTCCGGAGTAGACTAGCGCATGCGCTTCTCATCCCAGAGTGGGAGATGGTCTGTCCCACAGCCATCAGTACGTCGTACTGGAGATAGTATGCGGGTGCTCGTTACGTTACGAGTACACTGGACAGGACTCGTCGGGAACTGACCGGTTGGTATTATAGCTATCGTCAGTTATCAGTTCCCAGGTGACATGAGTACAGCTTAGTCCGCTGACTTGACACTGTCACTTCGCCTCGAGTGTGTTCCCACTGTACTTTTATTACTACCCTACCACGGCTCAAAGGAGTCGTGCAAACAGGTGGTAATTGGGTGCAGTCCCGAAGCACTTGGAGGCAGTGACGGTTAGACAGGATTCGTCTCTCCCGGTATTCGGGGTTGACATCGCGCTGTATCTAGGAGAGCTATTACACGAGTAGTCCCTGGCCAGGGCAAGCGAGATATACTGGTAGGCTTCCAGTGTTATCTCAGGGTGTTTTGGGCTTCACTCCGGCACGACTTGTACCGCTATTAGGGGACTGACGTTTACCGCCCCCTAGGCCCGCCATGCGATGTATCAGACGAACAGACCGGACTTTATGGAGACTATCACATTCAGGCTCTGTAGGAGTTCAGATGGGTTTCACCTCGTCAGTCTTCTTGTCGGCATCTACCTGGGGACCGTTACGCACAGCTAGTGCCGCTTGCGGTCTGTGGTTAAACCCACTGCCAGCGTAGTGTCGAGTCTTTAGAGTCCCATACAGAAAGCTATTCACCTTTAGGCAAAAGAGCAGAGGTCGCATGGTTTTGCGACAGGGTCCGGTCACATCCGTGCACTTATGCACGTACAGTGTCCGGACAGCTAACACTAGCGGGCTTTGGTTTAAGCCAGATCCTAATGTACGTTTTGGGATTGGTTTTATCCAGTATGTATTCGTGTTCCTCAGAACGCGGATGCGGGTGTGTATGCACAGTTGATGGAGAGACAGAGGCAGAGGATTCTCATTAGGGTTGTTGACCGTTGACTGTTGACTATTGACTTTTTGCTCAACCCTAATGAGAATATGATATGTATTTAACAATAATATTAATTAAGCATTATAGTGACATGGTTTTTGAGGGGTTGACTTTGTTGACTTGTTGATTTTGTTGACCGGTTGACTAGGTTGGACTAGTTGACCATCATGATGACAATGGCTATCATTTCATGGCAAAGACTTTTGCTTGCTTGTTCTCTTGTGCAAAATGAGTGCATGAAATGATATGGCTATTGTAGCTTAAACCATCACTAATACTTGATTGATATTATTGGTTATGATGGTTTTGGATTATGAGAGCCAAGAGAGAAAAGTCTTGCTCATTCTTTCATTTCTTTTCTCTCTCTTGTGTTCTTAAGCTCTCATCTTCTTCCTCTTGCTCTCCCTCTCTTTAGTTTATGGTTCACTTGTCTCATGTGTTGAGAACCAAGAACCATAGAGAAAAATCCCAACACACTCTCCTCTACTCACTCTAGTTCACAAGGTTTAGCAAACCGAGTGAACTAGTTTCTTCAAAGTTCGAAGAAGAAGCCAATGGTAGAAGCTTTTAGGTGGATCGATCTTCGGCGCAAGGAGACGACGGGGTGAAGCCGATCCGTACACCATCGAGGTTTGAAGACGAAGGAGTTCAAGAAAGAAAGGTATAACCCCCTAACCGAGTAGTTAACAACTCCTAGTTAGGTTGTTAGTTAGATGTTTAACAAAGATCCGGTTTTGAGTCCATGTTACCGCCTCTAGAAAATTGTTTTTCATCAAATTCCGCATGCCCGAAAGTACCGGGAGAGGTAGCATGGACTTACAGTGGTATCAGAGCCTAGTTAAACTCTATCTAATATGTTAGCATAGTAGCTAGAAATTCGATCGGAGAAAAAGTCCCGAAATGAACCTGGAATTCATGCTTCCTGTCGATTTTTTTAAGTCTGTAAAAATAATAAATCATGCTTTAAAAATCGACTCAGGGTTTTTTAAAGATACTGTAGAAAAACGATGCAGAGATTCCATCAAACCACCGCGGAAACGCGGCAATAGCTTGCTATTGCCGCGGTTCCGCGGCCTTCTTGGCTCTTCTCTGGATCGTCTGTGCTACAGTATACTCAGTGGGTTATTTTGGGATTTTGGTATATGTGTTTTCAGTCCAGATTTTCCAGAAAGAAAATTTTGTTTTTGGGGCTTTAAAAACCGTATTTCGATCGAGTTTCTAAAGACTTAAGCTGACGGGTTTTTATCTGTGATGTGATATTTGTATTGAACGTCTGCTAATCGCTAAATGTCGATTAGTAGGGGTTATACAAATCTGTGATCTGTAATGTCTTTGGAATGTGTATATGAATTCATTGGATTGTCGCGGGTGAATAGTCGGGGGTTGTGAGACGAGAGTTTTCTTTTCTTTTAATTCATGTAAATTTGTAAATTGATATAATAATTATTTATATGGCCGCACAACCGGGTCGGGGTTGTAGCCGTCATTGTATAATTTCTTTTTACTGTTTTTCCTCCTAGGATAGACCCATGGTGGGGGTTCACAAACTACCGGGTATGCCGAAGTGCCGAGTGGCCTACTCACGGAGTTGAGGGAGGTTGCTTCGCTTCGGGTACTTGGCGGGTAGTTTGCCGCACCCGTAGGGGTTTTGGGTGGGGTATTGGCTATTCACCGCGACCGTGTAATCTGCTTTTCGTTACAGGCTCGTACGAATTGCGGGTTCCTAGTATATCCAATGTGTTCATCTGTGATCTGAAATGGCTATCATTGCAATATATCTATATATGATATTATTTAGGCGTTGCTTATGTTTTACAGCCGCGCTAGCCCAGCCCCCGCTCTGTCGTTAGTTAAGTAACCTACCGGGTAATGACGGGGCCCCGTGGCGAATGCGAATGGCATAAGCGTACGTCATATTTTGGTTGTTTTCTGCAATGGTAGGATTAAATGATGGGACGCATTAAAAAAACTAATGCAAGAATATCACGCATTAAAAGAACTAATGCAAGAAAAATAAACCAAGTAAAAGTCGTTGGAACACTTTCGAAAAACCACTCGGTTCTTTTCAAAACCAATTTTTAAAATGCGGAGTTTGAGCCACTCCTTTTAAAAGCTATCTCGTTCCATCGATTATATCAAGTTCACTACGTTCACGGTTTCGCCAAAACCATTCGTAGCCCTCCGTCGTTTCACATGGATAGTCAATAGTATTCAAGCTATGTATGTTGGCCAAAGTCAAGGCATAGTGATTGGTAGCTATTGGGTATTCATGTGTAGCATAAATAGATGCGTTGGTTTGGGACAGTCGTACTGCCATTTTGGCCAAAGTCAAGGGTAGGTACGGGTGGATCTAAATTAACCTGGAGAATGACGGGTAGAACTTGACATGTGACTTATGATATTTTGGCCAAAGTCAAGGTCATAAGAGCATGGGGCAAAAATCCACATCGGGAGTTTCAAAAGAACCGAAACTTGCTAGTGTTGCATACCATTTGGAGTGTGATGATTCTGGTAGGATTCCTTCAGTTTCGTCACGCGATGATATTTGGATCCCGATCCTACTGTGAGTATATGCTACTCCTCGGGAAATTTCTCACTTAACGATCAATGCTATAAACCTAGTAGGTGTCTAGAAAGGTGTTAGCGGGGCTACGCCCACAGGGAAAAGAGGTTATTTAATTAAGGAACTTCATGAAAGCGTTGGAAAACCTCCCTCGAAGTACCGACACTGTCCTGGCTGAACGGTTAAGCAAGTATTGTGCGGTGAGATTGATCCCGACTAATTCTTCCTTTTTGGTTTGAGGAGGGATTCGAGAAATAGTGGGAGCCATCCTGTTTAGACAAATTGAAAACCACTCTAAACTTGCAAAAGCATCATGCTGAGTGTTTCTTCTCTCTCCTAATTGCAGCGACCAATCGACATGACTGGACTTAAGTTACTTCTAGATAAAAACATACTGACAGGGCCAAACTACAAAGATTGGCTCAGGAATGTCAAGATGGCAATCACTTACGACAAGCTGGGGTATCTTCTTACCACCAAAGCTCCCCCTGTCCCAGGTCCCAAAACCAGCGTCGCGGATAAGGAAATCCGTAAGACCTGGGAACTAGATTGCGCGAAGGCCAAGTGCCTCGTGCTTGCCTCTATGGACAACGAACATCAGAGGAGGCACGAGAATATGGACCTCGAGTCCATATTTCTCCATACAAAAAATTGTATGGAGAGCAGTCTCGTATCGCAAGATACGAAGTGTCGAAGAAGTTATTTTCGGCAAGGTTGGCCGTCGGATCATCGGTAGCGGAACACGTGCTTAAGATGATTGGCTATATTGAAGAGCTCGCGGACCTTGGGACCACGTTGGAGAATGAGCTCTACACGGACTTGATTCTCCAGTCCCTTCCTTCCACTTACGCCCAGTTTATACTGAACTTCAACTTACAAGAAATGGAAGTCGAACTTTCAGAACTCCTCAACATGCTGAGGAGCGCAGAGGGCACCCTACAGAAAGGTAGGGAAACATCCACTTTGTTCGTAGGAGGATCTTTCTCTTCTAGGTCCAAGGCGAAAGCCAAGGGAAAGAAGAAGAAAGCCCCCGCCAAACTAAGGGGCGGTGTTAGTAAAGTGGATACGAAGGGAAAGGCAAAAGCAACAAAGAAAGTGGGGAAACTTGTGGATAAGGAAGAATGCTTCTATTGTCATAAGAAGGGACACTGGAAGAATGATTGCAGGGCTTGGAAAGCCAGAACACAGGAACTGAAGCAGGTTACAGCTTCAGCTTCAGGTGTGTATGTTATTGATAACTGTCTTTCAATAAACTCTACTTCCTGCGTATTGGATACCGGATCAGGATCTCATATCTGTAATTCTTTGCAGGCGTTGAGAAACCGTAGGTTTTTGAAGGCAGGTGACATGACCCTCAAAGTTGCAAACGGAGCTAGCATGGATGCTAAGGCCGTGGGGGGACTATCACCTGGGAATGTCAGATGGACATGTTTTGGTTTTACGTAATTGCTTTTTTGTACCCAACGCAACTTGTAATATCATTTCTGTATCTTTGGTTTCTAAAGAAGGTTATGAATTTACGTTTGTAAGTAATGTTGTAAACATTCACCTTAATCAAGTCTTGATTGGGTCAGGTACATTGAGCAACGGTATATACGTATTAAACCAACCACAGATTTTCAATGTCCAGAATACACACAAAAGAAAGTCTCTAGAAATCAATCAGACTTTCTTATGGCATTGTAGACTGGGTCACATCAATGAGAGAAGGTTGACAAAGTTACATACAGAAGGATATTTGAATCCGTTCGAATATCAATCATATGCCACTTGTCAATCCTGTCTCAAAGGAAAGATGACAAAGACTCCGTTCACTGGACACGGAGTAAGAGCGAGCGAGCTCTTGGGACTCGTACACAGCAACGTGTGCGGTCCGATATCTACACATGCGCGAAGTGATTATTCTTACTTCATTACTTTTTCGGATGACTTTTCAAGGTATGGTTATGTCTTCTTAATGAAACATAAGTCCGAAGCCTTTGGAAAATTCCAGGAATATAAGAATGAAGTAGAAAAACAAACCGGCAAAAGTATCAAGATTCTAAGATCGGATCGATGTGGTGAATACTTGAGTGCCGAGTTCCTGGACTATTTAAAAGAGAACGGAATTCTCTCTCAGCTTACTCCTCCATACACTCCGCAACATAACGGTGTATCGGAGAGACGGAACCGAACCCTATTGGATATGGTACGGTCCATGATGAGTAACGCTGAGTTACCATGATCATTCTGGGGGTATGCGCTAGAATCAGCTGCATACCTTTTGAACCGAGTTCCAACTAAGACTGTGCCTACCACACCATATGAGATGTGGTGTGGGAAGAGACCCTATCTTAATCACATTAAGACATGGGGAAGTCCAGCTTTTGTCAAAAAGCAGCATGCGGACAAGCTCGAGGCACGCTCAGTACAGTGCAAGTTTGTGGGATATCCAAAGAACTCCAAGAGATATTTCTTCTACTGCGAAGAGGAACAAAAGGTTTTTGTTTTTCGGCATGCCCACTTTCTAGAGCACCAGTTCTTGGAAAAAGAAATTAGTGGGAGCGCAGTAGAACTGGAAGAAATTCCAGAACCACAGACTATTACTGAAAGCTTAGTGGAACCAGAGGGTTCAAAAGAACAGGACATTCCTACGCCGCTCCGTAGGAGTAGTAGGCAGTCTCATCCGCCCGAGAGATACTACGGTTTTCTCATAGACGGGGATAGAGAGGATTGCATCATAGATTATGATGAGCCTACTAGCTTCCAGCAGGCCGTTCAGAGCATTGACTCGGTAAAATGGCTGGATGCAATGCGGACCGAAATGGAGTCCATGTACACTAACAAAGTATGGACGTTGGACATTGCTCCAGACGGGGTAAAACCCGTAGGATGCAAGTGGATCTTCAAAAGGAAGATTGGTGTAGATGGACAGGTTGAGACCTATAGAGCTAGACTTGTTGCAAAGGGTTTTCATCAAAGACCTGGTTTGGACTATGACGAAACCTTTTCTCCAGTGGCTATGCTGAAATCCATTCGGATCCTTCTTGCCATTGCTGCCTTCCACGATTATGAGATTTGGCAGATGGATGTAAAGACCGCTTTTCTAAATGGAAATTTAGAGGAGTGTGTCTATATGGACCAGCCAGAGGGTTTCATTCAGAGTGGGAGCAGCGGAAAGGTGTGCAAGTTTCTTAAGTCCATCAATGGACTAAAGCAGGCATCGCGGAGTTAGAACATCTGCTTTGATGAGACGGTCAAAGAATTTGGCTTTATCAAAAATCCAGATGATTCATGCGTCTATAGTAGATTTGTAGCGAGAACTGTAGTATTCCTCGTTTTATACGTGGATGACATTCTCTTAATAGGAAATGACATTCCTATGCTACAATCTGTCAAGGGGTTCTTGTCACACAGGTTCTCCATGAAAGACCTGGGTAATGCCTCATACATCCTGGGGATCCGGATCCATCGTGATAGATCCAAGAGGATATTAGGGCTTTCACATTCCAGGTACATCGACACCATACTGAAAAGATTCAGTATGGAAGATTCCAAGCGCGGTAACCTACCGGCTTGTCACGGAATCACCCTCTCTAAAGAGATGTCTCCCAAGACTGATTTGGAAAGGGATCGCATGTCTGTTATACACTACGCTTCTGCGGTAGGCTCTATAATGTATGCGATGTTGTGTACCAGACCGGATGTAGCTTATGCACTTAGTGTAGTAAGCCGGTATCAGTCAAACCCCGGGGAGAAACACTGGATAGCGGTAAAGAACATTCTCAAGTACCTGAGAAGGACTAAGGAGATGTTCTTGGTGTATGGCGGAAAAGACCTCCAGATCGAGGCCTTTGCTGACTCCAGCTTCCAGAGTGACAAGGATGATTCCAAGTCTATGTCGGGTTTTGTCTTTACCCTCAATGGAGGGGCGGTGTGTTGGAAGAGTTCCAAACAGGAAACCGTTGCAGACTCGACGATGGAAGCGGAATACATCGCTGCATCTGATGCCGCAAAAGAAGCTGTCTAGATGAGGAAGTTCTTGAAAGAACTTCAGGTGGTTCCGTCCATTGTTGATCCAATACCTCTGTTTTGCGACAACAACGGGGCTATAGCTTTAGCGAAGGAACCCAGGTCCCATCAGAGATCCAGACACATCTTGAGGCGGTATCACCTGATTAGGGAGATCGTGGATTGCCAGGAGATCGAGGTTCGAAGGGTTGCTTTAGAAGATAACACTGCAGATCCATTCACCAAGGCCTTGCCCCAGACTCAGTTCGAGCGGCTGATCGAGATGATAGGTCTTCGATACGCCAGTAAATGGCCTTAGTGCAAGTGGGAGATTGTTAGTGTATATGCCCTAGAGGCCATTACTGTATCATACTGGTTTTTATATGACTTAATGGAAGTTTGGGATATTCACCTTGTATATACAATCTTGCTCAAAATAGTAGTATGCTACTTGGTTTGTTTCTACTTCAATGTGTACATGTGTTTATTTTATCACCTATATGCATTAGCCCTTAGGATCTTTGCTTGATTACCAGCGTTGTGATGGCAGTCACACTAGTGGGGGCTGGGTAATCTATAAGCACATCCTTATGCAGGTCCCTAGTCGCAGGACTATCGAGACAGGGCATCGATACTTCGGAGTAGACTAGCGCATGCGCTTCTCATCCCAGAGTGGGAGATGGTCTGTCCCACAGCCATCAGTACGTCGTACTGGAGATAGTATGCGGGTGCTCGTTAGGTTACATGTACACTGGACAGGACTCGTCGGGAACTGACCGGTTGGTATTATACCTATCGTCAGTTATCAGTTCCCAGGTGACATGAGTACAGCTTTGTCCGCTAACTTGACTCTGTCACTTCGCCTCGAGTGTGTTCCCACTGTACTTTGATTACTACCCTACCACGGCTCAAAGGAGGCGTGCAAACAGGTGGTAGTTGGGTGCAGTCCCGAAGCACTAGGAGGCAGTGACGGTTAGACAGGATTCGTCTCTCCCGATATTGGGGGTTGACATCGCGCTGTGTCTAGGAGAGCCATTACACGAGTAGTCCCTGGCCAGGGCAAGCGAGATATACTGGTAGGCTTCCAGTGTTATCTCAGGGTGTTTTGGGCTTCACTCCGGCACGACTTGTACCGCTATTATAGGACTGATGTTTACCGCCCCCTAGGCTCGCCATGCGATGTATCAGACGAACAGACCGGACTGTACGGAGACTGTCACATTCAGGCTCAGTAGGAGTTCAGATGGGTTTCACCTCGTCAGTCTTCTTGTCGGCATCTACCTGGGGACCGTTACGCTCAGCTAGTGCCGCTTGCGGTCTGTGGTTAAACCCACTGCCAGCGTAGTGTCGAGTCTTTAGAGTCCCAAACAGAAAGCTATTCGCCTTTAGGCAAAAGAGTAGAGGTCACATGGTTTTGCGACTGGGTCCGGTCACATCCGTGTACTTGTGCACGTACAGTGTCCGGACAGCTAACACTAGCGGGATTTGGTTTAAGCCGGATCCTAGTGTACGTTTTGGGATTGGTTTTATCCAGTATGTATTCGTGTTCCTCGGAACGCGGATGCGGGTGTGTATGCACAGTTGATGGAGAGACAGAGGCAGAGGATTCTCATTAGGGTTGTTGACCGTTGACTGTTGACTATTGACTATTCGATCGGAACTTTAATTTTGTGCCTTTTTCGGGTAATTTAGAAAGTATTAAAAAGTTCGAACGAGTATCATTAACTCACTTTTTTACGGGTTTTAAATCTTTCGGAAATACGTGCAAGTTAAGTGGTGGACCCTCTAGAAGACAACAAACCTTAACTCGATTATGTGACCGTCTTGAACTGCCTTTTGAACCTTAGGGTTTGAGGCAGTACGGCGTGCCACATGTGAGGCGTTGGCTTGACCCTTCTACGGCTGGACCGCTACTACTGTGACACATTCCGGGTTTTTTGAACTCCGCTCAAGTGTTGAGATTTAGGAAATTTTGGGTATTTGATCACTCGTTCGAAAACTTTAATACTGTCTATTTATCTGGAATGTGATACGATATGTGGAATTCATATAGTTAGGCATGAAATGCGATGTATGTGATATTTCGGATTTACGATGTCTAAAGAGAATGTGGATTCCAAATGTTGTAGTTTTACACTTTCTTTTCTGTGACCGTAAGTGTAGTATGTCGCTTATCGTCGGTTTCGTTGCTATACATCAACGACAATCGGGGTACGCATAGTTACTTACGTTGATGATATATGATATTATGTGTTGCTGAGATGTGATGTGCAGGATTGTCGCGATTGAATAGCCGGGGGGGGGTTTATATGAGATGAGAGTTTTATTTTCATTCATATATAATTCAAATGAAATGTAATATTCTTTTATTTGGGGCTCTTCCGGGTTGAGGTTGATGTCACCAGTGTTGTATATTATTTACTTTTCCGCATTAGGATAGACCCAAGGAGGGGAGCACAAGTGACCGGGTTCTGGGGTTCAGTAGGAGGCCTTCTCGAGGAGTCGAAACTGGCTCTCCTAAACTCCAGGATTGGTAGGGTCGCTTGCCGCTCTCGTATGGGTCTAAGGGTGTGGGCTTGGCTATTCATCGCGACTGTGGAATCCGTATTTTCTATTGTTGGCTAAATACTAAATACGGATGTCCTAGTATATCCCACATCATATCTGTGTTTCTGCTCCCTGTGTTCTGTGATATCTGAGACGAATGATATATTATATATGAGATATATAGTAGACGTTGCTTATGCTTTACACCCGCGCTAGTCCCGTCTCGTTATGCCGTTAGTTAAGTAACCTAACGGTGCATAACGGAACATTGCGGCGAATGCGGATGGCATAAGCGTACGTTGTATTTTCGTTTCTTTTCAGTGATTGGCTTAAGGACTTAAATGATGGGACTACATTAATATGATTAATTTAAAGAAAATAAACCTAAAAAGATGTTGTAGAATCGGATTTGAAAACCACTCGGCTCTTTATGAAAAAGCTACATTTCAAAACTGCGGAGCTCTAGCCACTCCTTTTGAAAACCATTTGATTCTACGACGATATCAAGTTCAAAGCGTTAAAGATTTTCTTAAAAATCATCCGCAACCCTCCGTCATTTTAGGAATTAAAGTACTTAGTATTCGTGCTACGTTTGTTGACCTTAGCAAAGGCGTAGTGTACGGTAGCTAAGTGATGTCTTCCTACAATACATATGATGCAGATTAATTAGGACGGGCATATGACTTTGTTGACCTTAGCCAAGGGTCATGTAAACGGGTCTGATTAATCAAGAAATGACGGGTTGAACTTGACTAGTGCTTGTGATTTGTTGACCATAGCCAAGGTCATGAGTGCTAGGGGTAAAAATCATATCGGGAATTTCAAGTGTTGAGTTTGCAATGAGATTGCATACCTTCCATATGATGGTTGGATCCCGATCCCACTGTGGGCAATAGTTGCTCCCAGGAGAGTTTTGCAGTTTATAATTAGCTAACTCATTAGGTGTCTAGAAAGGTGTTAATGGGGCTACGCCTCTGGGAAAACGAGGATTACTTTAATTAGGTCCGTGCGAAAGCACGGGGAACCTCCCTCAAGTACCGACACTGGCCTGGCTGAACGGTTAGCGAAGTTGCAGACTGTAATTAATCCTGGCTAATTTTCTTTTTAAGGTTTGAAAGAAAAACTTGATTAAAGCAGTGGGAAATATCGATTAGACAAGATAATAACCAATCTGATCTTTGCAAGAGCTTTCGCTGAGTGTATTCTTATCTCTTTCTTAATGGCAGATACCAATGACTGGACTCAAGCTTCTACTAGATAAAAATAAACTGAATGGGACCAATTATAAAGACTGGTTGAGGAATCTGAAAATAGCCTTGACTTATGATAAAGTATCATATTTCCTCACGGCTCCAGCCCGGCCCGTCCCAGGTCCTAAATCCTCTGTTGCGGACAAAGAAGTCCGCAAGACATGGGACGCTGACTGTGCCACGGCCAAATGCCTCGCGCTTGCATCGATGGACAACACATCAAAAGCAGCACGAGAATATGGACATTTACGCCATATTTCTCCATACAAAGGAGTTGTATGGAGAGCAATCCCGTGTATTACGATACAGAGCATCAAAGAAATTGTTTCAAATGCGAATGGCCCTTGGCACACCAGTAGGAGACCATGTTCTGAAGATGATAGCTCTCATAGAAGAGCTTGAGGACCTTGGATGGACGATGGACAATGAACAATATACGGATATTATTCTGCAGTCCCTCCCCTCTACCTTTGCTCAATTCATAGTTAACTTCAACATGCACAACATGGAGAAGGAACTATCTGAACTGTTTAATATGTTAAGGAGTGCAGAGAGCATATTGAAATCAGTAAAAAATCCCGTTATGACTGTTGGACAATCTTCCTTTTCTCGCCCAAAGGCTAAGGCTAAGGCCAAGGGAAAGAAAAAGAAGAAGCCCACCAATCCTAAGGGTGGAGTTAAAAAGGTTAAGGGGAAGGAAAAGTCCAAAGCAAGAGAATCGGGAAAAGGGGAATTTTTTCACTGCCACAAAACAGGACATTGGAAGCGCAACTGTACGGAATACTTAAATCTCAAGAAGAAGCATGGGGATGCTTCCGCTTCAGGTGTGTTTGTGACAGAAAACTGTTTTTCAATAAACTCTGCTTCCTGGGTATTAGATACCGGTTCAGGTTCTCACATTTGCAATTCTATGCAGGGACTGAGAAATAGCAAGGTTTTGAAGAAAGGTGACCATACTCTCCGCGTTGGAAATGTTTCCAATGTACATACAGTCGCAGTGGGAGAGTATCACTCGGGGTTGCCATCTAGGTGTATATTGGTTTTGAACCCATGTTATTTTGTACCAAGTATGCTTTGTAATATAATATCTGTTTCTTTGTTAGAAAATGAAGGATATAATTTTATATTGCAGAACAATGTTATGAACATTCACCTCAATCAAATGTTGGTTGGGTATGGTACGCTTAATAACGGGATATATGTCTTAAATCAACACACAGTTTTCAGCATACAACACACCAATAAAAGAAAACTTTCAGAAATAAATGAAGCTTTTCTTTGGCACTGTAGACTTGGTCATATTAACGAAACAAGACTAAACAAGTTACACAAAGATGGATATTTAAACTCTTTTGAATATAAATCTTATGCGACTTGCCAGTCTTGTATCAAGGGTAAAATGACCAAAACTCCATTTACCGGACACGGAGAAAGAGCTACCGAGCTCTTAGGACTCATACATAGCGATGTATGTGGGCCAATATCTACACAGGCTATAGGCGGTTTTTCTTACTTCATTACTTTCACTGACGATTTCTCAAGATTCGGTCATGTATTTTTATTAAAGCACAAATCCGAAGCTTTCGAGAAATTCACTGAATATAAACAAGAAGTAGAAAAACAAACCGGCTTGAGTGTCAAGATGCTTCGATCAGATCGAGGTGGGGAGTACCTCAGTACAGAATTTGCAAACTTCCTAAAAGAGAATGGATTCTCTCTCAGCTCACTCCTCCTTACACACCACAGCACAATGGTGTGTATGAACGACGGAATCGGACCCTATTAGATATGGTCCGATCCATGATGAGTGATGCTGAGTTACCTGTCTCATTTTGGGGGCATGCATTGGAGACTGCAGCATTTCTACTGAACAGGGTCTCAACCAAAACCGTGTCTACCACACCATATGAGATATGACATGGAAAGAGACCATCTCTTAAGAGAATTAAGATTTGGGGTTGCCCGACCTATGTTAAAAAGCAAAATCCGGACAAACTCGAGACACGGTCAGTCATGTGTAATTTTGTGGGATATCCAAAGAACACTTATGGATATCTTTTCTACCACAAGGAGGAACAAAAGGTGTTTGTTTCTCAGCATGCCACATTCTTGGAAAAAGAGTTTTTCACAAATGAAACTGATGGCAATGTGGTAGATCTAGAAGAAGTTCTAGAGACACAAACTACAAATGACGACTTGGTTGAACCGGCTGTTGCAATAGAAACTGAGGAACCTCGGCCACTCCGTAGGTCTGGTAGGACTTCTCGCCCACCGGAGAGGTACTACGGTTTCCTCATTGATGGTGATAGAGAAGACTGCATCATGGAGGATGATGATCCTACCAGTTTTCAGCAAGCTATCACGAGTAGAGACTCTGTGAAGTGGCTGGATGCCATGAGATCCGAAATGGAGTCTATGTACACCAACAAAGTATGGACTTTGGACGTTGTATCCCCTGGGGTAAAACCTGTGGGGTGAAAATGGATCTTTAAAAGAAAGATTGGTATAGATGGGCAGGTAGAGACCTATAAGGCAAGACTTGTGGTGAAGGGTTTTCGTCAAAGACCAGGTTTGGACTACGACGAGACTTTTTCGCCCGTAGCCATGCTTAAATTCCTTCGGATCCTACTTGCTATTGCTGCTCACTACGACTATAAAATCTGGCAGATTGACGTTAAAACGGCATTTCTAAATGGAGATTTAGAAGAATGCGTTTATATGGATCAGCCAGAGTGCTTCATTGACAGTGGGAGCAGCGGGAAAGCATGTAGATTGCTTAAATCCATATATGGGTTAAAGCAGGCATCACGGAGTTGGAACATCTGTTTCGATGATGTTATCAAAGAGTTTGATTTCATCAAAAATCCAGATGAACCTTGTGTTTATAAGAAGGCTGTAGGGAGAGCTGTCGCATTCCTCGTATTGTCCGTGGATGACATTCTTCTGATAGGAAATGGCATTCCTATGCTACAGTCGGTCAAATCTTTCTTATCACTAAGGTTCTCCATGAAGGACCTGGGTGATGCCACATACATTCTGGGCATAAGGATATATAGGGATAGATCCAAGAGGTTGTTGGGATTGTCCCAAACCAGGTACATCAACACCATCCTAAAAAGGTTTAGTATGGAAGACTCCAAGCGGGGTGCCTTACCCTCTTGCCATGGGGTCACTCTCTCCAAGGACTCTTGCTCAAAGACCGATGAAGAGAGAGCTCGCATTAGCATTATACCCTATGCTTCGGCAGTAGGAACTATAATGTATGAGATGTTATGTATACGCCCAGATGTAGCCTATGCACTTAGTGTTGTAAGCAGGTATCAATCCAACCCAGGGGAAAATCACTAGATAGCTGTGAAGAACATTCTTAAGTACTTACGAAGGACTAAAGAATTGTTTTTGGTGTATGGTAATGGAGATCTCCAAATGGAGGCCTTTGCCGATTCGAGCTTCCAGAGCGATAAGGACGATGGCAAATCTATCTCTGGGTTTGTATTTACCCTCAATGGAGGGGCGGTAAGTTGGAAGAGTTCCAAACAGGATACCGTTGCAGACCTTACGATGGAGGCTGAGTACATTGCTGCGAATGATGCCGCCAAGGAAGCCGTCTGGATGAAGAAGTTCATCTCGGAGCTAGGAGTAGTTCCAACCATTATTGATCCAATACCATTGTATTGTGATAATAATGAGGCTATGGCGTTAGCCAAGGAGCCCAGGTCCCATCAGCGACCTAGACACATCCTGAGGCGCTTTCATTTGATCCGGGAGATTGTAGATCGCCGCGAGATCGAGATTAAGAGAGTTGACACAAAGAATAACGCCGCGGATCCACTTACCAAAGCCCTCCCTCAGCCGCAGCATGAGCAACTTTTTAAGATGTTGGGTATGAGATACGCCAATAACTGGCCTTAGTGCAAGTGGGAGATTGTTGGATATATGTATGCCCAAGAGGCCATTATATGATAGTGGATGTATTTATACATGTATATATATATATATATATATATATATATATATATATATATTCAGTGTACATTCTTGCTCGACATGATAGTATGCTATCTGGTTCTTCTTTATCTGATATGTTGATTTGATCATACTTATATTCATTCATACATGTTGATAAAGCTCTTAGGATATAGGCTTGACTAATGTGATTATGATGGAGATCATACTAGTGGGACATCTGTAGTTTATAAGCATATCCTGAAATGTCCCTAGTCGTAGGTGTGTCGAGACGGGGCATCAATATACCAGAGTAGACTAGCGTATATGATACTAGACCCATACGACGGCCGATGGATGTTCTCACATTCATTGATGTTTGACATCGAGATCGTATACGGGTGCTCAGTGGTGACTGGGTACACTGAACGGACTCACCGAGAACTCCTATATGGAATTATATCTATCGTCGGATAGCAGTTCTCAGGTGACACTGGTGCAGGTTAGTCTGTAGACCCGAGATCGTCATAGAGTCTTGTGTGTTCTCCTACTGTACTTTGATTACCACCCTACCACGGCTCTACTGAGTCGTGCAAACAGGTGGCCGTTGGATACAGTCCCGAGACACACGAAGGCGATGAGCGATAGGAGGGGTTTCGTCTCTCCTGGTATTGGGAGTTGATGCTGTGCTGTGCTCGATTGGCTATATCAGTAAGTCCCTGGCCAGGGCTGTTGTGATTTACTGATAAGTGTTATCAGTAGTTTCTCGATCTGTTATAGACCATTCATTGGCAAGACTTACTGAGTTAATGGGGTCGACGTTACCATCCCTAGACTCGATATGCAGCATATCTGATGAAGAGACCTGACTGTACGGTAGTGTTGCCGGTTGGCTCGACGGGAGTTGTGACAGGTTCGCTTGTTTTCTTCTGATCGCTCAATACCCGGGTGGCCGTTATGTTTAGCTGACCGCTTGCAGCATGTAGGTATTTGATATGATCATTACCTACTGCCGACGTATTGACGAGTCTTAGAGTCCCACAATGAAGTTTCCTGGCTCAGGCGAAAAGATGTGGTGTGCATATGAGATATGCGCGGGGACTCGATTAAATACAGATATGTGATACCGTATATTAATCGGGCATTTTCTATTGGTCGGGTCGTATGTGATATGACCGGTTTGCAAAATCAAGTGTTGATTTAACAAATGACTTTTAGATTAATTCTTTAATAAAACTCTTTTTCTATTTTTGTATGCATACAGTTATGCACATGATGATGTGCATGGATATATACATACATACATAGTATCATGGTTGTTGATACAAGTTTGGTGGCAATGCAAGACTTACATTGTAGAATTATCTATTTATTTATCATTTTGTAAAAAGAAAAGGATAATTCACAAGAGGTTAATGTTTATCATCTTTGACCATGCTTCAACCACTTCTTAACCTTGAGTTAACTATCCTTTTACCTTTTAACTCATTTTGAAAAAGATCTAGATAATTCTAACCATGGTTGAAGTGAGAAAGGATTTAGATATATTATTCTTTTCTCATCTCAATTATGATTCACTCTCATTTCATTTTCTTTGTGTGAGAAAAGCTTAGCCACCATCTTCTTCTTCCTCTCTTGATAATTTCTTTGAGTGAGGTTGATTAAAAGAAAGGGTTTTGATTATAGAAAACAAACCACATCATCATACTACACACATCTAGACGGTTTGTGCAGGGTGTTTGCTCTACTCCATTCACATATCGAGTAAAGCAAGTAGCTTTTGGCAAAGGAGCTTCGGGTGGATCGTCGTGGACTTAGAAGACCTCAAGCGAACCTTTTTCCAACCCTTAAGAAGCCAAGGAGTCTAGCGTAGGGAGCTACAAAGGTTGTACTCTCAAAACCCTAGCCTTTATTACTTGTGATATTGTCTTTGTAATGAAACCCTAATTTTCTAGTGATGATTCTTTGTATGTTCACTTAGCACCTTAAAAATTTGATTTTGAGACATGTGATGCTTCCAAACCCTTCATGAGGTGCTAGGTATACCTAACAAGAACCTATGGCCAACACATGCTTAAACAATAAAATAACCCCCAACATCGACATACGAACGTCGAACGACCAAGTCACATCAAGTAAACCAAAAAACCAAGTTTCAAATATCATAAAAGATAGCCCAAAACCTAGTAAAATGCTCTCAAATTTTTCTTAAGGTGATTTGAGACTTTTTAGCATATTGGGTAGTCTTAGTTATGGAGTGAGTGAGCTACAAAAAAAAGATAGGACCCTTGATCCAGTATAGACCAGAAATTGGCGGCCAGAGGGATTATTTTTGCGGTTGGGACTTGGGGTTAGGGTTTCGGGCTTTTATGGTGGTCTTCTACTGGTCTACACATTTCATCATATGCTCTATTAAATTTCCAGAGTCCCCAAGTCTTCCCAGATTTCATTTGATCATCAAAGGTCGTACAAAACTGACATTAGAAATTTCTAAACTCATCTTAGAATCTTCAAACTCATATGAATTGAGAATACGATCTCTACTAGACTAGTAGTCACTCTCTAAACCCTCTACTATATCACTACTACAAGTTTTGCCCATTAATTCTAACTTTAGAAAACTTAATTTTACAAAACATAAACTTTTGAGCTCTACACTAATATATGAGGTTAAAAAACTTAAACACTTGATCAAAAATGAGAGTATTACCTTGTAAAAGCAACTCAAGAAAATTCCTAGGTGACCAAAGAAACTCAAAACTCAAACTTGATCATGCCATGAGATTTAGGATGAGGCGAGGAACATTTTTTGTGAAGGTTATATATGGTTTTGATGGGATTTTTGGGGCGGTTTCATGGTGGTAGAGGAGGAGGTGGAGGAGGTGAAGTAGGATGAAAAATGAGGAGATGAAGAATGAGAAATGAATTTGTGAACAAAGGAAATGGTTGTTATAACCATGGTTTCCCCTCTCTCATGACCATACCCCTTTGTCCCCTTGTCCCCCTCATTTTCTTTTCTTTTTCTTTTCTTTTCTTTTCTCTAAAAACCAACACAAACCATATCACAAATGAGATATTAACATGTCATGACAAGTTAAGCATGGTTTAACAAAATAAGCTTGGTTTAATACATAATTAGAAAAACACTAATTAAGTTTAGCATTAATCTTGTATGGAAATAATTATATAATAATTTATAAAAATCCCAAATCAAATAAATGCTTTCATAAATGATATTTCAGTTTTAAATTCCAATTATATTTCAAAAATATAGGTATATAATTATACGATTCTACTAAAACTCAAATCTATATTCGTATAATATTCATGAAATTTATTATTTTATTATTTAAATTCCAAAATAATATTTTCAATTTTATGAAATGTTGCAAAAATAAAAACCCTAGGCCAATAGGAACCTTTTTAAAATTTAAGAGAAGAATTTAATCAAATCTCAATCATTTTTTATGGTTTATTATAACCATCCTTTTATAGGGTTGTGGTACATTAGCTTATCCTTATTTTACCGATGTGGGACTAAATTCCCTATCATAATAACTAAACATATTGTTTTATATTATTTCTTCTCTTATTTGTTTTTGTTTACTCTTTTACCTTAAGGCTTCGCGGTGAGAGCAATTAGGTCTCACATCGAGAACCAATTGTCAATCTCAATTAATTCGTAATTAATCAATTGGCAATTTTAATTTAACAATCAAACTCCTAGCACGCCAATTGTTCATAAAAGTTCTACCTAATGTGAGAGAATAATTAACAAAAATTTACATGCAACCCCTTTCAACATCAAGTTAATTTTCTTTAGGTCTTTTAACTGAGCGAAAGAAAATCTCCTAATCACTCAAATCTAAATCTTCAATTTCCCATGAACATAATAAATTCATTTCGAAAATAAATATAATAAAATAATTTTGAAAAATAATTTCCAAAATACTTATACATGATTTTATGGGATTGAACAGTAAATTTATTCTCATCAATATGAAAATATCGGATCTTATCTAGACATTCATAGTTTTCCTAATTGTATTCAAGCAGCCCAATATTTCAGTTTTGTTGTTCTTGTCTTTTTGACAAGACTGACCATCATATCAAAACTTATTTGTCAACAAATCGAAAATTATAATATTATAAAGTAAAAGGAACTATTTAACAGTTTGAATTCTCTATCTTATAGGTGGCATATTTTTGAGAATTCAGTCGTGGTCCTGTACTACATATATTACTATATGCGCTCATGATATACATCTGAAGAATCTTCATTCCCGATGATTGAGACACATCACATCACTGGTCACTATCCCCACATTCCACTAAAGGAAAGCTAACATTTGGAGCCATACCCATCACGAGCAACAATCAAGATTCCATTTTATCTTTTTTCCTTGTCCAAATCATAGCTAAGAGGGGTCATGGAAAGAACATGTTCCAAATCACGATCGATTCCTTTTTCAAATTCTGCTGCAGCTGGACGGGCCTTTATGATCTCAAATTGCTATGCCAACCAGTATGATGAATACATCGAATAGTTTGGGGGAGGCATGAAATGAGTTGAAAAAAATGTCGTAGCAAAAATAAGCGACTCTGAGATCATTTGTGCAATATGTGGAAATAGAATTCAGATAAATATTTCCTCGGAGCAGAACATGAACCTAAAAGAGTTGAAAGGACCTATTCAGTAACAAGAAAATGACATCATGATTTGAATCTCGACGAAAAAATATATTAATGAGAGCATAATACAATAAGTTCAGAAAATTCATTTTTTAGGGAAGGTGGGCAAAACTCAAGTTTTTTTTGAAGAATAGAAGAAAAAAATCCTTCATTAGAAAAATAGAAATCTGTTCCAAAAAAAAGAGATAGGATTGGAATCGACATATTGATTCATTTTTTTTGCAATTTTTTTGAACCGTATGCATCAAAAGATGCACGTACGGTTCAAAAGGGATACAATTTTGTCCTAATCAACCAACTTTATCGAGAAAGATTACTTTTTTTAAGCCAAGAAGTTGATAGCGAGATCTCAAATCTGTTGGATATAGGCGCTTTCAAGACAATTATTGTAATTGCAATATGACAATTACTAATTGAAGGATGATCTATACGGAGAACAATCTTTGATAATGCTCGGCAGTGAAGACTTCCCAGATCATGACACGTGGCAGATGACATGTCCTAAAGCTCACGAGAATGAATAAGGAAAGGCACAATGGAAGCATAATTCGGGCCTTCGACCCGAGGACGGTCCCGACCTTCGGTGGCCTCCCAGACCACTCCTGTGCCCGCCTTACAAACACCCATTGGCTCGCCTTTGAGCCCTCCCGCACTCCGAGTTCCCTCAGCCCTCTTAGCTCCCCTTCGAGCTATCACGGAAAAAAGCTCCCTCGGTCCCCTGCTCGTTCTCAAGCCTCCCGCCGAGCTTATCTTCCTCGGTCTCATCGACTGACCCACAACACAGATCACAGGCGTCTCTGCCACGACTCCGTGAATCTCGCCGGACGTGAGATATCCACCGCCAACGATCCCGCGTTCCCCTATTAACGAGCATATCTTGTCATTAATAGGGAATCCTACCTTTTCACGCAGGTGCAACGCCAGGGGCGTAACGGCTGGCGTGAATCTCGCGCTCGCCAGCCCATGACTGCCACTATATACACCCTTCTTCAGACGACTCAGGCCAGGAAATTTTACCCCAATAAGCCGTTACTCTGCCCAAATACTTCGACTAACTTGATCGTCGGAGGGTCCTCGGTAGTACAACCACCCCGGGACTTCCTTGCAGGTAGTTCGATTTCATCCTCAAATCAAGCCCATTGAGATACACACGCACCAAGGAGAAACCCTCAGATCCAATCTCACCCACTCATCACCACTCGTAGCGGATCAACGGAAGACAACATCTGAAGGAGATCCAGAGCTCCATCAGTTGGCGCCATCTGCGGGAAAGACGAAAGTACTACTCAACGAAAGTTAATCTTCTGATCTCGAACAAATGGCGAGTGATCATCGTAACGATCCGATCTCCAGCCACCGTCATCCCCACAATGGAGACACGGGTGGATCCCCTCTTCCCCTGAACACCATTCACGCCCTATTTGCTCGGATAGATCGGCTCACATCCATCGTGGATGCGCTTGTCCACATCCAAATGGCGGGACAAGCTCCCTAAGTCGCCATTCCCCCACCTCGGGAGCGACACATAGGGAGAGAAGACACTACCCGCACTGGCACATCTGGGCACCGCCTCGCTATCTTGGGCGGCCACAGATCCCCCATGGCGACCAGCTCGATGATCCGGTGGGTACCTCACAGCTCGACGCCGAGATCCTATGAAAGAGCGCCCCTACCTGAGGCCCATCGCGATCCTGTCCCTCCCAAGGAGGTGTCAGTCAGTTCGCCTGCTCCCAGGCATGGCCAGCGCCGCCTCCCTCAACAGGTTCGCGTGGACGGGACTCACCATGGCAGCTCGAAGACAACCTCGTCAGGGGTTCTACAGAACCTCATAGAATGGAACCGAAGCCGAGGCCCGGTGCAGGTCGGCATCAGCATGGACCATAAATCCGAGTATGCCGAATCCATGGGATACCATGACCGACTCGACGCCCTCGAAAAGAATATCGAGGGTATACATCGGGAGAGTCATCCCTCAAGCGACGGGGCTAGATACGCCGCTGACTCGCTTACGAAGCCCTTCACCGAGGAGCCTCTCGCTGTCCACGTCTCCCTTAGGAACAAGCCCCGAAAGGTCTTCCTCTTCGATGGAAAGTCCGACCCAGATGACCATTTGGATGCGTTCATGGCAGGGATGCATTTCCAGGACAACTCTGATGCCGCGCAATGCCGTGCTTTCCCCGCCACTCTCATCCATTCTGGACGAGAATGGTTCTGAGGACTCACGCCACACTCAATCTCTGCCTTCGATGAGCTGGACACCTAGTTCCTCGGCCATTTCGTCTGGAACAGATGGCAGAAGTGGACCGTCGATTATCTTTTCGCCATAAATAGCGGGGAAAAGGAGTCCTTCAAAGGATACGTCACCCACTTCTACAACGCCCTCCTCGAGGTCCCAGAGCATCGGGACGAGACGGTCATCACTGCACTTAGGACGGGTCTTAGGTACAAGGAGTGGCTCCGCTCCTGTGCATTGGCGCAACCTAGGACCACGGCCGAGGAAAAAGCCTGGACTGAACAATAGATCCAACTATAGTCCGAGGTAAATGCGAACCTACCCCGGACCGACCAGGCCGATCAGAAGAAGAGGGAAAGAGAGGATAAGAAGAAAATCGAGCGGCCGAAGCCCTACTCCCCAAAGTTCCAGGAGTACACTCCGCTCAACGTCTCCCAGACAGAGCTGTTGGAGGAGGCAAAGGGAGAGAGATTCTTCAAACTGTTAGTTATATATATGACCTAGAGGCCATTACTGTACATATGATGTATATTGTAGTGAATGCTTGGACATATATAGGGAGGACTTTCTTGCTCGACATGATAGTACGCTATCTGGTTGCTCTTTATCTTAACATGTTGACTTATATTAGTTTACTGTCTTACCCTCACATGTTGATAAAGCCCTTAGGATATATACTCGACTACTGGGACTATGATGAGATCATACTAGTGGGGCCACGGTAGTCGACGGGTATATCGTATAACTATTCCTAGTCGAGGGTGTATGGAGACAGGGCATCGATACACCAGAGTAGACTAGCGTATACGCTTCTTGACCCATATGATGGGCGATGGATGATCCCATATCCAACGGTGTTTGACATCAAGGATGGTGTACGGGTGCTCAGTGGAGACTGGGTACACTGGACCGACTCACCGAGAACTCCCAGATGGTATTATACCTCATGTCAGATGGCAGTTCTCTGGTGACACTGGTACAGGTTAGTCTGTAGGCTCGAGATTGTCATAGAGTCTTGTGTGATTCCCACTGTGCTTTGATTTCCATCATACTACGTCCAAGAGGGCGTGCAAAAAGGTGGCTTTTGGGTACAGTGCCGAATCACATGGAAGCAATGAGCGATAGGAGGGGTTTCGTCTCTCCCGGTATAGGGAGTTGATGTTGCGCTGTGTTCGATTGGCTATAATTGGAAATCCCTGGCCAGGGTTGTTGAGATTTACTGGTAAGTGTTATCAGTAGTTTCTCGAACTGTTATAGACCTCATATCGACATGACTTATCAAGCTACTGGGGTCTGGCGTTTACCACCCCTAGGCGAGATATGCGACATATCAGACGAAGAGACCGGACTGTACGGGAGTGTTACTGATTGGATTCGCAGGAGAATGTACAGGCTTGCTTGTTGATCTTCTGATCGCTCAATACCTGGGTGGCTGTTACGTTTAGCTGACGCTTGCAGCTTGTGGGTGTTTGATATGATCACCCGCTTCCGGCTTATTGACGATTCTTTAGAGTCCTACACAGAGGTTTCCTGGCTCAGGCAAAACGGAGTAGTAGCTAATATGTGATATGTGCGGACCGAGAACAATACGAGTATGTGATACCGTATTAGATTCTCGCGATATGTGGTATCGGCCGGGTATATGTGATATAACCGGGTCATCGGATCAAGTGTTGATTCGATGAACTGATACAGATTATATCAGTCGATTATTTATGAAATAGCCGGATTATCGGATCAAGTGTTGATTCGATAATTTAATGTATAATTATATATTTGATATATTAAATTACATTAACTAATATAAGCTCACTAAAAGATTCTTTTTCTCACTCGGGTAATACATTGATATATATGCGATATATGTTAATTATATTATTTTATTTTGTTACAATAAATATTGTATATGTGATATATAATATTGTAACATGTTATGGTTATAAATGCAACATGATTAGTGGAAACTAAACATGGTTAGGGTTTGATTTGGGTTAATATTTTCTAGAAGCTTCTAAAAGTTTTTGTTTTGTTTTCTTGCAAAGATATTTGTGTTGATATTTTGTGAGATATTATTTAACCCAACCCAAACCCTTAATCCTAGTTAACTCTCTACAATGGTTAGCTTTTCTTTTATTAACCATAGTTGCATTTCTAACCTCACTATGGATTAATTATTCATCAAAAAAGGTTTTGGATATTCTTCTTCTTCTTCCTTGATAAAAAGCTTTCTAGCTTTTTCATTAGTGATGATTTTGGAGTGAGAATAAGAAAACAAATGAGAGCTAAAATCCTACTTCATCATCCTAATCTATTCTTGCCAATTAGAATAGGGTGTTCACTTCATTAGTAAGTGAGAGCTTGTGTTAAAGAAACTTCAAGGTAGATCATCTTTGTTATCGAAGATCGGAAGAAAGCTTGCATCTCTTTTTTTGTGGAGCTTCTCTACAGTCCGGCTTCTCGATGATTGCAGCGAAGGAACCTCAACACGGAGCTTATGAAGTGAAGGACCGGACTACAAAGGTTATAATCCCAAACTCTTAGAAGTAAAGTTGTTTACTTGTTTTGTTTCGCCTAATCTCTAGTCTAAGATCTTGGTTAGGGTTGTTCGACATGTCTAAATTTTAAATTGGGCATGGTTGATACCTTGTAGAACCTTATGAAAGTGCCTAGTAACCCTGCAGTGATAGCAGAGCCAAGCTAGAGATTTAGGCAAAGTCTAGACGAAGTTAGAAGTCCGATCGAACCCCGAAACCCTGGTTTTTACCCCTCTCTGGAAATTTTCTAAAAATGTGATTTTTTTCTGTATTAAAATTACTCAGAAAAATAAGCAGGGAATTATAAGAAACACTGTGAAGTACGAAGCGCCGACTCAATCATTGGAGTGCGGAACCGCGGCCAAACCAAGGGTTTGGTGGCGGTTCCGCGGCCATAATGAGGAGATAGGGGCTCGTACTTCTAGGTATGATTCTTGGGTACTTTTTCATGTTTCTAGGAATTTTTAATTTTACTCAAGAGTTAAGTTTTCTGGAGATCTCTTGTATTAGTTGATTCGATCGGAAAGTTTAACTTCGTTTATTTTTCCGGGTAATTTAGAACGTGTTAAAATGTTCGAACGAATATCAATAACTCACTTTTTCCCCTGCCGGAAAATTTCCAAGCGTTGGATTTTTTCCTTATTTAAATAAATAACGTTCTAAGTCGTGCAAGTAACGCGGTGGACCCTCTAGAAGAACACAAATCTTAACTCGATTATGTGACCGTCTGAACCGCCTCTAAACCTTACGGTTTGGGGCAGTACGGCGTTGCCACATGTGAGGCGTTGTTTTGACCCTTCTACGGCTGGACCATTGGTACCGTGGCATGCGATGGATATTTTTGAACTCCCCTCAAGTGTTGAGCTATTTGGGAAATCTTGGGTGTTTGTTTATTCGATCGGAAAGTTTAACATTGTCTATTTATCTGGAATGTGATACAATATTTGGAATCCACATGTAATTATGAGATAACTAATTTTGAATGTTATAAATCTAGCAGTTCTGTCTCAAATGATCGGTTGCCACAGGATTTTGATGCGATCAAAAGTCCGTTGCAATCACGTAGCGTACGCGGATACTCGCTGGGTAAACTTAATAGACAGCCACACCCCATAGCCCCGACCAAGTGACTGTTGGTGAACCCCGTCGCCAAAAGCATCCGTTCGGGTGCTCGCGGCAGCGGTGTTCCGCCTTAGTGCACTTCGTTGACGACATTAGGGGTGCGGCCATCTACTAAAGTTTTCGACGAGCATTCGATTAGGTTATCGGGAATCTTGTTGAATTGCCCGACTAGATATTTAAAAGTGTTTTCGATATTGAGACTAAAATGCAGGGTTTATAATTGTTAGGCATGCGATGTCTAAGGAATTCATTTAGTTAGGCATGCGATGTCTAAGGAGGTTGCGGATTCCAACTGTTGTAGTTTTACACTTTCTTTTCTGCGACCGTAAGTGTAGTATGTAGTTGTATCGCCGGTTTTCATTGCTATACATCAACGACAATCGGTGTATGCATACTTACTTACGTTGATGATATGAGATATTATGTGTTGATATGATATGTTGTATTGGATCGTCGTGTTCTGAATAGCTGGGGGTTTTCTGTGAGATGAGGGTTTTTATTTTCATTCATGTAAAATTCATTGTATGTAATATTCTTTTATTGGGGCACTTCCGGGCTGAGGATGATATCACCATTATATATTATTTACTTTTCCGCATTAGGATAGACCCAAGGCGGGGAGCACAAATAACCGGGTTTTAGGGTCCAGTGGGAGACCATCTCGAGGAGTCGAGATCGGGTCTCCTAACTCTAAAACTTGCAGGGTTACTTGCCACTCTCGTAGGGGTCTAGGGATGTGGGTTTGGCTATTCATCGCGACCGTGGAATCCGTGTTTTATACAGGCTCGTATTAAAAACACGGACGTCCTAGTATATCCAATATTTCATATGTGTTCTTCTGCTGCAATGTTCTGTGATGAGATCATATTACTGCCTGAGATGAATGTTTATATTATATATATGAGATATATATTATATATTGT
This sequence comes from Agapanthus africanus, assembly GCA_030015575.1. Taxonomy (NCBI): domain Eukaryota; kingdom Viridiplantae; phylum Streptophyta; class Magnoliopsida; order Asparagales; family Amaryllidaceae; genus Agapanthus; species Agapanthus africanus. Next base: position 768,750,718 of record JASDDO010000019.1, on the reverse strand, counting down.
TGAATTCGTTTCAAATGTGATTCTTGTGAAGCATAATAAAATGTGACTTCATTTATGAGATTAATGAAATAAAAGAAACCTAAAGATGTTGTAGAAACTTGTTTAAAAACTGGTAGCTCTAGTTCTTGCTTTGCATAGCGGTATTCCTTGTAGAATATCCAGCACCTTATTCGATAAGGAAAGAGCTGAGATCCCTTCACCGGGAGTGACCTCTTTAGCGAAACTAGCAGATGCTGCATACTCGGTTTGTCTTTTGATTGCTTCTATAGTTTTTGCTTTGCATAGTGATATTTGTGAAATATCATGCCCCTTATTCGATGAGGAAAGAGCCGAAGATCCCTTCACCGGGAGTGACCTCTTTAGCAAAACTAGAAAAGCCTAAAAAACACTCCATTTAAAATCACTCGGTTCTACGACGATATTAAGTTCATTACGCAAAAGGTTTTCTTAAAAACCTGTCGTAGCCCTCCGTCATTTCAGATAAGTACTTCACAGTATTCGTACTACGTTTGTTGGTCTGCGTCAAGGCATAGTGTACAGTAGCTATTTATGCTTATCTGCTAAAGTATATGATGCGATTGAGTTAGGGTAGTCGTGTGACTTTGTTGGCCTGCGTCAAAGTTCGTGCGGGTGGGTTTAATTCAATCGGGAAATAACGGGTTGAACTTGACTAGCGGACTATGGTTTGTTGGCCTGCGTCAAGGTCATAGGACGCTAGGGGTAAAATATTATCGGGAATTTCAAGTATTGAAATTTGCAATGAGATTGCATACCTTCTATGAGATAGTTGGATCCCGATACCCATTGCGAGTAAGAGTTACTCCTGGGAGAGTTTTACACATTACAATTAGCCGATCAAGTAGGTGTCTAGAAACGTGTTAACGGGGTTACGCCCCTGGGAAAACGACTTTTACTTTAATTAGGTCCGTGCGAAAGTGTAGGGTTCCTAGGCACACTAATGGAGTCTCACAAGGCATCAAACATGGCTAATTCAAATTTTACGGGTGCCTACAAACCCTAATACGGATCGTTAACTAGATAAACTAGGCGATGCAATCAAGTAAACGGAAATATAGCTAAAGGGAAGGGACTACAACTTTTGTAGATCCGGTCCTCCACCTCCTCGGCTCCACGATGAAGTCTCCTCGCTGTACAAATCGGATCTTGGGCTCTAGCGTCGGTTTCATCGGAGAAAAAGCGGGCTAGGTCATCGACGACGATGCCGAAGATGATCTACGTCGAGGCATCGCTAGATCAAGCTCCAACTTCACCATGTTAAGAAAACTTGTGAAGGAAACACCCTATACTACTTGGCAAGAGGTAGAGGATGAAGAAATAGGAAGTGGGTAGACTTTAGATTTGGATTTCTCACACTTTTTCATCAATCACCATTGATGTAGCAATCTTTCTTCATGGAAGAAGAAGATGAAGAAGAAGAAGAAGAAGAAGAAGTGATAAGTCTTGTTTAATTTGATAAATAAATCAATACTTATCATGACTTCAACCATGGTTTAGTGTAGAGATTTAACTAAGGTTAGATGAGTGGTTAGGGTTAGAGAAGAGACAAGAATGGTGGACTTGTTCAAAGCCTCAAGAAGCTTCAAATAAAAACAAAAATAGCAACCATTCTTTTCTCTTTTTCTTTTCAAATGAAATAAAAAAAATAAATAAATGAATAAGTAAAAGAAATGATACCCTAACCACTAACTAACCATGGTTTAATACTTTACACAAAACCAAGCAAGAATGTATCATCAAACATGATACAATCATGTGCACAAAAATATATCACATATACAATGTGCATTTCAAGTGAGTAAATCCATTTAAAGTGAACCAATACTAATTAATGCAAAGTAATATATCAAATATATAATTATACATTAAATCATTAAATCAACACTTGATTCAATGATCCGGTTATATCGCATATAACCGGCTAGTATCTATTGTATCGGCTTATCGAATCGATCCTTGATTCGATAACTAGGTTATATCGCATATAACCAATCAGTACATTCATTGCGAGAATGGAACACGGTATCACATACACGAATTATTCTCGGTCCCGCACATATCTCATATGCGCTCCTATTTCGTTTCGCTTGAGCCAGGAAACCTCTATGTAGGACTCTAAAGACTCGTCAATACGCCGGCAGCAGATGATGATCATATCAAACACCCACAAGCCGCAAGCGGTCTGCTAAACGTAACGGCCACCCGGATATTGAGCGATAAGAAGATCGACGAGCAAGCCAGCTCACACTCCTGTGAATCCAACCAGTAACACTTACCGTACAGTCCGGTCTGTTCGTCTGATATGTCGCATATCTCGCCTAGGGGTGGTAAACGTCAGACCCCAGTAGCTCGATAAGTCATGCCGACTTGAGGTCCATAACATTCATGAAACTACTGATAACACTTACCAGTAGGTCACTGCAACCCTGGCCAGGGATTTCCTGTTATGGCCAGTCGAGCATAGCGCAACATCAACCCCCAATACCGGGAGAGACGAATCCCCTCCAATCGCTCATTGCCTCCATGTGAATCGGGACTGTACCCAAAAACCACCTGTTTGCACGACTCAGTAGAGCCGTGGTAGGGTGGAAATCAAAGCACAGTGGGAGACACACAAGACTCTATGACGATCTCGGGTCAACAGACTAAGCTGTACCAGTGTCACCAGAGAACTGCCATCTGACGTGAGGTATAATACCATCTGGGAGTTCTCGGCGAGTCCGTTCAGTGTACCCAGTCTCCACTGAGCACCCGTATACCATCTCTGATGTCAAACACCAATGGATATGGGATCATCCATCGCCCATCGCATGGGTCGAGAAGATATACGCTAGTCTACTCTGGAATATCGATGCCCCGTCTCGATATTCCCTCGACTAGGAACATTGAAGGATGTACTCATGGACTATCCAGGCCCCACTAGTATGATCTGCATCACAGTCTTGGAAGTTGAGTACACATCCTAAGGGCTTTATCAACATGTAACAGAGAGACAGAAAGTATACACGTTAAGATAAAGAGCAACCAGATAGCGTACTATCATGTCGAGAAAGAAAGTCCTTCCTATATATGTCCCAGCATCCACTACAATATACATCCAATGTACAGTAATGGCCTCTATGGCATACATATAACTAACAATCTCCCACTTGCACTAGGGCCATCTGTAGCAGTGGTTGCAGTATCATATACTCAACCATCCCCTAAAAGTCTCTCTTTGGGAAAAGGCCTTCGTGAGTGGATCCGCTGTGTTGTCCTCTGAGTCTACTCTCCTAATCTCGATCAACCTGGAGATCAACTATCTCCATGATCAGGTGATGCTACCTCATAATATGTCTGGGTCACTGATGGGACCAGGGTTCCAGGGCCAAAACCACACTTCCATTGTCATACAATGGCAGGAACCTAGTTCATCTTATGAACCAATATACACCCAAACTGCCTCTTTGGTAGTATCTTTAATAGCGATGTTACCAGCCTTTATCGTCTAGTTTATCACGGTATCTAGCTTGGAAATCTTCCAACATACCGTCCCTTTACTAAGGGTAAAGACACTGCCTGTGACTGACATTCAGTCGTCTTTATCACTCTGGAACCCTTCCATTGATTCTTCCCAGGATCGATTGATACCATCTCACTACAACTAGTGAGTATCCTAGCATCTAATTACATCTATCTCATAGACGAAAACACAGGATTTAGGAGGTATCACTTTGATCCTATATGGAAAATCATTGTGATAAGCGGAGATTGATCGAGCGTAGCATAGGAAACTCCTTCCCTAACAAGAGTATGTCATCCACGTACTCTACGAGGATCGTCACCATACTCCCTACTACCTTTTTTTTTATACAAGGTTCATCTACCATTTTGATGATGTCAACTTCTTTGACTAATCCATCAAAATAGATGTTCCAACTCCGCGATGCCTGCTTTATCCTATAAAGCATCTTGCACACGTTTCCGCTGCTCCCACTGTCTACGAGGCCCTCTGGCTGTGTACTTATAGACGCACTCTTCTAAAACATCATTTAGAAAAGCAGTCATGACACCCAACCACCAGATATCGTAGTCATGGTATGTAGCCGTGACAAGTAGGATCTGGATGGACTTAAGCATAGGTACTGGAAAAGGTTTCATCATTATCCACGCCTGGTTGATGACGAAAACCTTTAACAAGTCTAGCTTTGAAAGTCTCAACTTTTCCATCTACACCAAATAATCTTCTCAAGATACACTTGCTCCTGATGGGGATTTAACCCTTCAGATATAGCAGCTAAAGTCCATACTTTGCTGGTGTACATGGATTCCATCTCAGATTGCTAAGCATCCAGCCATTCTTACAGAGTCCCTACTCTTGATGGCCTGCTCGAATCTAGTTGGGTCATCATCTCATGATGCAATCCTTGCTCCCACTGTCATCGAGAAACCGAAGTATCTCTCAAGCAGGTGAGGAACCCTGCTAGATCGGCGGAGAGGCTGAGGTTCGTCGGGAACTATTGAATCCTTTGGTTCTGTCAAATCATCAGCTGCAGTTTTGTATAGCTGGAACCTTTCCAGTTCTACACAACTGACTTTACCTCGATCTTTTCCGGATTTTGCTTTCGACATAGGCCAGACAACCCCAAATCTTAAAAAACTTAAGATATGGGCTCTTCCCTTTCCATATGACATATGAAGTGGTAGGTAACTGATTAGATTCGAACCTATTCAATAGGTATGCAGCTTCTCAAGTGCATAACCCCTAAAAAGGAAACAGGTAACTCAGTAGTACTCATCATAGAGCACACCATGTCATATAGGGTTCGATTGCTCCGCCCCGATATACCATCGTGCTATGGTGTATACGGAGGAGTAATGCTGAGAGAGAATCTCATTTTCCTTTAGAATGGTCTAGGAATGCCATGCACAAGTATTCTCCTCCCTGATCTTATCATAGGACATAATACTTATACCCGTATTTTGGTTCTCTCCTTCCTACTTATATTCTGTGAATACCTCAAAAGGTTCGGACTTATATTTCAACAGGAATATATGACTGAATCTTGAGAGATTATCAGAGAATATAATGAAGTATAAAGAACCAGTCCTGGCATGTGTAGACAGGAGACCTTACATACATCATCATGTATCAGTTCCAAGAGTTCATTAACTCTTTCTCTGCTTCCAGTAAACAGAGCTGGTGTCATTATATCTTTGTGACATGACAGGCAAGTTTCACAAGATGTAAATTCAAACTGATTTAAATATGCATCTAAATGTAACTTCAGCTAGTCGGGTCGCATTGATATGACCTAGTCTACAATACCTCAAGAAGAATTCGTTCATTTCTGAACTCTTCCTCTTGTGTGTGTTCTGTATACGAGGAACTGTAGTTTGATTTAGAACGTCAATGCTTTTAGATAACGTGCCTGAACCGATCAACTTTTGATATAGGAAATGTTCAAAACATTATCCATCAATACAAAATTTTATCAATTCTTTACTTATAAAGAGACTGATATGATTTTGTATATCAGGTTCGGTATCTAATAACATTCGTTCAGAATTAATGTATTGGTAATGCAGGGTGACAGTGACCAACAGACTTGGCTGCAACACTTGCCCCGTTTTCTGTCTCATGAAACTTATCACCCGTTCTCAGTTTTTCTACCCTTTTGTAGCCCTATGTAACAGATTACATATCTGGGATCCTGATCCGGTATCATATACCCAGGATGCTGAGGATACTGAGAAACAGTTCTTTATAATGAACACACCCGAAGGAGATGCATCATATGCACTTTCTTCGTTTGGGCGGCATAGGAATTCTGGTATTCCTTTATTTCCTGCTTGTCTTATAACAATTATAAGTTGGAGGGGGACCAACGTTCCCCAGCTCAGTATAACAAGCGGGTTCGGTCAATACATCCATATTATTATCTTGATTAAGGCGTGATATGGTCGCTACCAGGAGAGAGAGAGAAGAAAACACTCTGCGTGCGCTCTTGCAAGATTAGATTGGCTATTTATTTTATCTAATCAGGATGGTTCCCACTGCTTTTTATCAAATCTTCCTTCAAACCTTAAAAGGAAAGACTAGCCGGGATTGATTACACTCTACAGGTTCGCCAATCTTTCAGCCAGGCCAGTGTCGGTACTTTGAGGGAGGTTTCCCGTGCTTTCGCACGGACCTAATTACAGTAAACCTCGTTTTCCCAGAGGCGTAACCCCGTTGACACCTTTCTAGACACCTACTTGATCGGCTAATTGCAAAGTGCAAAACTCTCCCAGGAGTAACAATTACTTGCAGTGGGTATCGGGATCCAACTATCACATAGAAGGTATGCAATCTCATTGCAAATTTCAACACTTGAAACTCCCGATAAAGGTTTTTACCCTTAGCACCTATGACCTTAACTATGGTCAACAAATCATAAGTACTAGTCAAGTTCTACCCGTCATTTCGTGATTAATTAGACCCACCCACATAACCCTTAACTAAGGTCAACAAAGTCACGCGACTGTCCTAACTAATCACATCATATGCGGTGTAGGAAGACATCACTTAGCTACCGTACACTGTGCCTTGACTATGGTCAACAAACACAGCACGAATACTAAGTACTCTACTTCCTAAAATGACGGAGGGTTGCGAATGGTTTTTACGAAAACCTTTAACGCTTTGAACTTGATCTCGTTGCGGAATCAAATGGTTTTTAAATGGAATATTTTTGAGGCTTTTCTAGTTTTGCTAAAGGGGTCACTCCCGGTGAAGGGATCGTCGGCCCTTTCCTCGTCGAATGAGGTGCGGGATATATCATATATATCACTGTGCAAAGCGGAAACTATAGAAGCGATCAAAGACAAACCGAAGGTTGTAGCATCTGCCAGTTATTGCTAATGGAGTCACTCCCGGTGAAGGGATCTCGGTCCTTTCCTCATCGAATAAGGTGCAGGATGTTCTATAATGAACACCGCGATGCAAAGCAAGAACTGTAGCTACCTGTTTTTATTTTGAAATTCGATTCCACAATATCAATTAGGTTTATTTTCTTTCATTAATCTCATTAATGAATATCCCATCATTTAAGTCCACCTAAACATCACAGATAAATATAACGTACGCTTATGCCATCCGCATTCGCCTCGATGTCCCGTCTGCACCGTTAGGTTAGGTAACTAACGGCAGAGCGGGGCAGGGCTAGCGCGGGTGTAAAACATAAGCAACGTCTATATAATATATCATATATACTATATACTATATCTGTCATAGAACATCACATGATCACATCACAGATAAATCACAGCAGAAGATACATATGAAATATTGGATAAACTAGGTCGTCCGTGTTTTCAATACGAGCCAGTATAAAACACGGATTCCACGGTCGTGATGAATAGCCAATCCCACACCCCTAGACCCCTACGAGAGCGGCAAGCAACCCTACCAATTCTAGGGTTAGGAGACCCGGACTCGACTCCTCGAGATGGTCTCCCTCTGGACCCTAGAACCCGGTTACTTGTGCTCCCCTCCTTGGGTCTATCCTAGTGCAGAAAAGTAAATAATATACAAACGGTGACATCTTCCGCAACCTGGAAGTGCCCCAATAAAAGAATATTACATACAAGTTTTTACATGAATTAAAATGAAAAACACTCATCTCACATAAAAACCACCCGGCTATTAAAACACGACGATCCAATATAACATATCCAGCAACACATAACATCACATGTCATCAACGTAAGCAAACATGCGTATCCCAATTGTCGTTGACATATAGCAACGAAACCGGCGATATCACATATAACACTTACGGTCACAGAAAAGAAAGTGTAAAACTACAACAATTGGAATCCGCAACCTCTTTAGACATCACATGCCTAATCAAATGAAATACTTAGACATCGCATGCCTAACAATTATAAACCCCGCATTTTAGTCTCATTATCGAAAACACTTTTCAATACCAAGTCGGGTAATTCAACAAGATTCCCGACATCCTGATCGAATACTCGTCGCAAACTTCAGTAGACGGCCGCACCCCCGATGCCATCGACGAAGTGCACCAAGGCGGAACACCGCTACCGTGAGCACCCGAACGGATGCTTTCGGCGACGGGGTTCTCCTACAGTCACTTGGTTGGGGCTATGGAGTGAGGTTGTCTATTAAGTTTACCCGGCGAGTATCCGCGTACGCTACGTGATTGCGACGGACTTTTGATCTCATCAAAATTCCGTGGCAACCGATCAAGTGAGACTAAACTGCTATGTTTATAATATTCATTCCGTTATCTCATAACTACTTGTGAATTCCAATTATTGTATCACATTCCGGATAAACAGAAAATGTTAAATTTTCCGATCGAACATTCGAACACCCAAGTTTTCCCGATACAGTCCAACACATGAAATAAGTCTAAAGATATTCAGTTCGTGCCTCAGTACCAACGGTCCAGCCGTAGAAGGGTCAAGCCAACGCCTCACATGTGGTATGCCGTACTGCCCCAAACCCGAAGGTTCAAAGGGCAGTTCAAGACGGTCACATAATCGAGTTAAGGTTTGTTGTCTTCTAGAGGGACCATCGCGTTACTTGCACTACTTAGAACGTCGTTAAACTACGGAAAAGTCCAACAATTGGAAATTTCCCGGCAGGGGAAAAAATGGGTATTTATATCCGGTCGAACTTTTTAACATATTCTAAGATTATCCTGAAAAGCACACAGACAGAATTAGACAATCCGATCGATACACCGAGTTCCCAATACAACCCAGAAAATAAAACTCTGGAATAAATATTAAAAATTCCCAGAAACACCAACAATAAACTATAAGAATTACTGTGCAGAAAAATGTGCCAGAGGAGACCAACTTGCCGCGGAACCGCCGCATTAGGCATGCATATGCGGCGGTTCCGTCGCACTATGAACGATTCAGAGCCCCCGTTTTAAACCGTAATTCTTATAATATTGCACTGAGGTTTCTGCATATTTTTAATCTACAAAAATCCACATTTTACAGAATTGTCCAGAGAGCATTTTAAAGTCGGGGTTTTGGGTCGATCGGACTTCTAACTCCGTCTGCGCATCGCCTAAGGCTCAAGCTAGGCTCTGATACCACTGTAGGGTTCCTAAGCACACTAATGGAGTCTCACAAGGCATCAAACATGGCTAATTCAAATTTTACGGGTGCCTACAAACCCTAATACGGATCGTTAACTAGATAAAATAGGCGATGCAATCAAGTAAACGGAAATATAGCTAAAGGGAAGGGGCTACAACCTTTGTAGATCCGGTCCTCCACCTCCTCGGCTCCGCGATGAAGTCTCCTTGCTGTACAAATCGGATCTTGGGCTCTAGTGTGGGCTTCATCAGAGAAAAAGCGGGCTAGGTCATCGACGACGAAGCCGAAGATGATCTACGTCGAGGCATCGCTAGATCAAGCTCCAACTTCACCAAGTCAAGAAAACTTGTGAAGGAAACACCCTATACTACTTGGCAAGAGGTAGAGGATGAAGAAATAGGAAGTGGGTAGACTTTAGATTTGGATTTCTCACACATTTTCATCAATCACCATTGATGTAGCAATCTTTCTTCATGGAAGAAGAAGATGAAGAAGAAGAAGAAGAAGTGATAAGTCTTATTTAATTTGATAAATAAATCAATACTTATCAAGACTTCAACCATGGTTTAGTGTAGAGATTTAACTAAGGTTAGATGAGTGGTTAGGGTTAGAGAAGAGACAAGAATGGTGGACTTGTTCAAAGCTTCAAGAAGCTTCAAATAAAAACAAAAATAGCAACCATTCTTTTCTCTTTTTCTTTTCAAATGAAATAAATAAAATAAATAAATGAATAAGTAAAAGAAATGATACCCTAACCACTAACTAACCATGGTTTAATACTTTACACAAAACCAAGCAAGAATGTATCATCAAACATGATACAATCATGTGCACAAAAATATATCACATATACAATGTGCATTTCAAGTGAGTAAATCCATTTAAAGTGAACCAATACTAGTTAATGCAAAGTAATATATCAAATATATAATTATACATTAAATCATTAAATCAACACTTGATTCAATGATCCGGTTATATCGCATATAACCGGCTAGTATCCATTGTATCGGCTTATCAAATCGATCCTTGATTCGATAACTAGGTTATATCGCATATAACCAATCAATACATTCATCGCGAGAATGGAACACGGTATCACATACACGAATTATTCTCGGTCCCGCACATATCTCATATGCGCTCCTATTTCGTTTCGCTTGAGCCAGGAAACCTCTGTGTAGGACTCTAAAGACTCGTCAATACGCCGGCAGCAGATGATGATCATATCAAACACCCACAAGCCGTAAGCGGTCTGCTAAACGTAACGGCCACCCGGATATTGAGCGATCAGAAGATCGACGATCAAGCCCGCTCACACTCCTGTGAATCCAACCAGTAACACTTACCGTACAGTCCGGTCTGTTCGTCTGATATGTCGCATATCTCGCCTAGGGGTGGTAAATGTCAGACCCCAGTAGCTCGATAAGTCATGCCGACTTGAGGTCCATAACATTCGTGAAACTACTGATAACACTTACCAGTAGGTCACTGCAACCCTGGCCAGGGATTTCTTGTTATGGCCAGTCGAGCATAGCACAACATCAACCCCCAATACCGGGAGAGACGAATCCCCTCCTATCGCTCATTGCCTCCATGTGAATCGGGACTGTACCCAAAAACCACCTGTTTGCACGACTCAGTAGAGCCGTGGTAGGGTGGAAATCAAAGCACAGTGGGAGACACACAAGACTCTATGACGATCTTGGGTCAACAGACTAAGCTGTACCAGTGTCACCAGAGAACTGCCATCTGACGTGAGGTATAATACCATCTGGGAGTTCTCGGCGAGTCCGTTCAGTGTACCCAGTCTCCACTGAGCACCCGTATACCATCTCTGATGTCAAACACCAATGGATATGGGATCATCCATCGCCCATCGCATGGGTCGAGAAGATATACGCTAGTCTACTCTGGAATATCGATGTCCCGTCTCGATATTCCCTCGACTAGGAACATTGAAGGATGTACTCATGGACTATCCAGGCCCCACTAGTATGATCTGCATCACAGTCCTGGAAGTCGAGTACACATCCTAAGGGCTTTATCAACATGTAACAGAGAGACAGAAAGTATACACGTTAAGATAAAGAGCAACCAGATAGCGTACTATCATGTCGAGCAAGAAAGTCCTTCCTATATATGTCCCAGCATCCACTACAATATACATCCAATGTACAGTAATGGCCTCTAGGGCATACATATAACTAACAGAAAGCACGGGGAACCTCCCTCAAAGTACCGATACCGGCCTGGCTGAAAGATTGACGAACTTATAGCGTGTAATTAATCCCGGCTAGTCTTTCCTTTTAGGGTTTGAAGGAAGATTTGACTAAAACAGTGGGAGACATCCTGGTTAGATATATTAAATAACCAATCTAATCTTGCAAGAGCATACGCTGAGTGTTTTTTCTCTCTCTCTCCAGGTAGCGACCATATCACGCCTTAATCAAGATAATAATACGGAAGTATTGACCGAACCCGCTTGTTATACTGAGCTAAGGAACGTTGGTCCCGTTCCAACTTATAATTGTTATAAGACAGAGCAGGAAATAGGGGGTTACCAGAATTCCCGTGCCGCCCAAACGAAGAAAGTGCATGCTGATGCATCTTCTTCGGGTGTGTTCGTTACAGAGAACTATTTCTCAGTATTCTTTACGTCCTGAGTATGAGATACCGGATCAGGATCGCACATATGTAATATATTACATGGGCTACAGAAAGGTAGAGAACTGGGAACGGGTGATAAGTTTCATGAGGTAGAAAACGGTGCAAGTGTTGCAGCCAAGTCTGTTGGTAGTTATCATCCTGTATTACCAGAATACATTGATTCTGAACGAATGTTATTAGATACCGAACCTGATATACAACATCATATCAGTCTCTTTATTTATTAAAGAAGGATATAATTTTTTATTGTTGGATAATGTTTTGAAAATTTCCTATATCAAGAGTTGATCGATTCAAGCACATTATCTAAAAGCATTGACGTTCTAAATCAAACTACAGTTCTTAGTATACAGAACACACACAAGAGGAAGAGTTCAGAAATGAACGAATCCTTCTTGAAGCATTATAGACTAGGTCATATCAATGCGACCCGACTAGCTAAGTTACATTTAGATGCATATTTAAATTAGTTTGAATTTACATCTTGTGAAACTTGCCGGTCATGTCACAAAGATAAGATGACTACAGCTCTGTTTATTGGAAACAGAGAAAGTGTAACGTTTTGAAAATCGTTTCGGTGAAATTTCGGAAAATCGGTAAAATAAGGGGTTTTCTGTAAAAAGTCAAAATGCAAATATCTTTATTATAAAATTAAATATACATATTCTATCTATGTAATTACTAGTATTTGGTGCTTATTGAGCCACTGGTGAAATTTCAAATTTTCCGAAAAAAATTATTTTTAATATTATTTTCAGCCATCACTAATACATTTAATTAGGGAAAATTACAAATTGGAATGAGTTGAAAGAAATTTTGTGCATCATGGCACATTAAACAAAATTTTAACGTGTTGTTTTTGAAACAAAATGAATCTGCCAAACGGTGTTAGAAATTATTGAAGAAAAAAGGATTTTTTGGTGAAGTTAGCGAAAACTTGCAATTTGGTAACTTGAGGGGTTCTTTTTGCATGGAATTTTCTTATCCTCTCTCACACCCACTCATGGCCGGCCCCACCACCACCAACAGCAGCCCACTCACTTTCCCCCTCCTTTTTACTTCTTTCATGTGAAAAGAATGGTTAAAATAAAGGGTTTTTTTAATATATTTATGTAGGTGGGGGTATTATGGTAATTGGGAGGGGCTTTGACTTAGTTTTTTTTCACACCATTCCCTCACAACTCCCCACTTCCTCCCATGGCAAAAAAGGACCAGCAGCAGCCCCATTCCCCCCCCCCCCAAATTTCCATCTCTTTTGCTTCAATTTCATCTCAAAACACATCAAAAAAATCCACAATTCCTCCACTAATTCAAAGCTAATCCCTATTATACCTCTTCTAACATTAAAATTGGTTTAAAGCATGGTGAAATGAGGTGTATTTAGAGGCTAGAGAACCTAGGGTTTCAAACTTGAGAGGTATAATCCTAATCTAATGTTTAATTTGTAGTTTGATTATGCTAAAATAGGCTTTTAAAGTGTTAATTTGGATGTTTTTGCTTGTGTGATGAAATTCAAGAGAAGGGTTGATGTTAGAAATTGAAATTGAATCATTTCATGTGGGTTAATTTGAGTGTTGTAGCTAGCTAGTAGTGTGGATTGGGTGATTGTGCAATGTTGTGACCATTTTGTCCCAAATCCGCGATGTTTGCGCAATTTTTCGATTTCTAGTGCAAACTAGGTTTTGTAAAATAATTTCTTATGTGAGATAAAACTATTGTGTGGGTTTTATCATATGATTGTTGTTTTCATGAGGAGTTTAACATGTTAATGGAATGCTAAAAACCAAACCTTGTAGCTAGTTGTAGATTGTTATTTCAAAATATTGCTAATTAAGCTATTTGTAAACTAAGTTTTTGGGTTTAATGAACTTGATAAGATTAAAAATCTAATTAGGGTTGTATGACTTATTATTATAATATTTAGTGGATATTGTGGTCTCTAGGTTTGTTTAAATATCAAGTTTTGTACTAAAACGGGTAATTTTTTCTTTCTAGATTTTCGGAAAATACCTTTTAAAGTGAATTTGGGGTTTTTTGTAAATTTTAACATATTTTATATTATAATTAGTGTTCGTGAATGCGAAAATGAGTGTGTTTGGGTTTTTCCCGATGGTTTGACGTTCGTACATCGACATCGAGGGATGGTTTGGCTATTCTCGCATGCGTAGGCGATAGGTTTTGACCTATGCATGATCCGCGTGCCGATTTGATTTTCGTATGCCGTTTCGATTTCGAATTTGGTTTTAATGCGATACGGTACATTATGATATGTTGGTACCCCATGTGGACTTCGAGACGGCAAGCAAGCGCGTGGCGACGTCGGCACCGGCGAGCGAGGACCAGGGGAGTAGATTTATATCTACGGGGAGAAGTCGGGTGGATGGCGTATAGCACCCCCGCAGTTCGTAGAGATGTATACGAATACGTATACACACAAGTATATTGATTATATATTGTTGAGTTTATTGATGATAAGGATAGATTTTAGGTGTGATTGGATAGGTTTAGCGTTGCGAGATCCTAGAGTAGAGGTTGCATCATATTTACACACACATCCATACTTGCATACATTCTTCTTTCATATGTGCTTATATGGGGTTATATTGTTATTTGTTCACATAGGTATGGGACTATATGTTTACATACTGGATTAGAGGATAGTATTTAGGATTTGAGTTGAGTCGATAAGATTTGATTGAGACCGCGAGAACGGTGATATGGCGGGATTCGTACTTGAGATACGTCCTGATATTATAGCGGATCTTGGGACGACGTTACATGTGAATAGTGTTATACATTGAATGGTTGACATGTGATCGTGATATGAGATAAGATCAGTACCCAGATTATGATCTTGGATAAAGAGGATACAAGATGAATAATGTGATATTGACCCGTACCCAGATTTGGGGATGCCGTACGAAGGATTTACGTACGAGCTATATATTGATGATTGATCCGCACTCTTGACTTGGGATGTCTTATTATGGATATGGTATCGGATATGATATTATTGAGGCGGGATCACCGACTATATATATACAGGTATGTATAAGTATCGACTCAGATGTTAGGCGGTTTCCTTACCTGTAGTTCAGCTTGTTAGTTCAGCCGTATAGTTTAGTGTAGTTGTTAGACTAGATTAGACTCCTACCTATTTCAAAACTAACAGATCGTGGGTTTTTTAAAAGACAGGTCAAGGGATTCTACGGATATTTCAAAAGGCGTATCTTTTCTTAAAAACACCGTAGCCCTTATTTCCAAAACCCCACGATTTGCGTTATTTCAAATGGCACCATTGTATGACGTATATATTTATTAAATGCAGATTAGTTACCGTTGTGTCTAGTATTTAGCTCCCGCTCATTATTGCTGTTCGTCCCGCATCGCATACTTATATTGTTATTTCATAATGCATTGTTGATATTATGCTGTTAGGACACCAGCACCATTACCGATGATGCGTATGTACCACGTACACTTACTTGCCGGCTCACACACATCTTCATCGGTAATTGCCATGTCACGTACACTTAGAAATTACTATTGTTCGACATAGGTTGTTAGCTAATAGTTTAGACATGATATTAGTGTACTTGCTTTATATGCTAGTTTAGACATTGTAGTTAGTACTTGCTACTTCATACATGTTATTATTCATTGAAATGCCGCATTCATGGATTTTTATGCCTATTTTCACTGTTGTATGGGCTATTGATGGTTTGGATGTGGATTTCATGAGATTTCTTGGATTTAGAGGAAAACCACAAAGACATAAATAAACTTCTTTTCTCTCTTTTAAATAAAAAGTGCGGTTTTCCAATGATATACGAGTCGTCCACCATGAGTTTGCTGATGGATTTCGAGGAGTTGGATGAACCGTTTCGGGTACATGGTGGACCCGGTAAGGTACCCCAGGGCGAGAAGGTCGTGTTGTTGACGTTGAGCCTGACAGGGGAGAGACTACCTATCGGTGATTTTACCCGACGCGTCGGATATCCGGAGGATACCTTCGTAGTCTTGAGATGGATGGTAGGGGCCGGTCTGGACTGACGGTGCCCTAGATATTGGGATTTGAGACATTGAGATTTCGAGATATTGAGGTACTGAGATTTGATGATCCAGGTCAGTCCGGGTAGCCGGAGCATGAGATATTGAGATATGTGGATTTATGTTTTTGTGTCGATGCTAGACACGGTTTATACTGATTTCCTTATGATACCTCATTTTTAAAAATACAGAAATCTCACTGAGTTATGAAAGCAGTTTCTTCAGTACATGTACTCTGTTTTCATGCATTCATACATCATCCATATGATATATTGCTATCTGAGACACTGACATGAGCACTTGGTATTACTGTTGTTTAGAGGTATACACTAGCCATTGTTATAGGCTGCTGGTTATATATTTGAGGATATATATTGATCGTATGACCTAGGATTGCGTCATACATGCGATTCCTGTTCGTAGATGTATTCTATTCACGAGTTGGAAACTCACCCCCGTTGTGCCCCAGTTTCTTGCAGGTTTTGCCGTACAGGTTTTATTACGGCTTTGCTGGCACTACTTCCATTTCCGGGTGATTTGCTAGTAGGTGGGTTTACTTGTATCGTACCCATCATTATATGTTGTATATTATATTTCAGTTGTATCTAGAAGTTCCATCAACCAAACATGTATTTATTTTTGAGATAGAGACCACTGATGTTATTCTTTCGACCTTAGAGTCGCACGTTATATTTCTGTGGATTTCTTGTTGTTTTGAGTTTCCTTTTGAGTTTTGATCCTCGCCCTTGGCGTTGTATATTATATTGCTTGTGTCGTTGTGACCGTCGATTGTCGAAGAGCTAGCTCCGGCTTGGGGATGCCTTTTATTGATTTCGTATACTATTCATGTTGTATCCCGTTTGGGGGCCAGTATTTACAAAGAAGATTCTGCCGAAATTTTCAGGAAATATTTGATGTTTTTTTAAAAACGCATAATTCGGTTTATGCTATTAAAACAACTTGATTTAAATTGGTTTTCCTTCACTCTACCACTTTTCTTGGTTTGGATTTCTGTGTTTTCGGCTAACTTAGATTACGTACGCCTTGAGACGTTTCGTAGTTTAAGTGCCGGCCATGTTCCGTACTTTCGGGACGTGACAAAGTTGGTATCAAAGCGTTAGGTTTTACCTTCGGAGCGTAGGATGACCCTTGGTTGATGGAATAGGTGATTAAAGTAGAGTGACGTACCGTGGGTATGTTCCGCGGCATACTTACGATATGCTACTCCGCTTAAGAAGCCTTAGGATGTACATTTCTTTATTCAGTATTATATTCATTCTTGATTTAGCCTCATCGGTACCAGTTATGGTTTTTCTGCCACGATTACGGGCAGGGAAAGCTACGGCTAGAGTTGCGGTCAGCATGAGCTCGTCACGAACAAGGACTGACCAGGGCGTAATTCCGGCGACACACGATTGCGGAGATGTGTCTTTTTACTGTGTTTTCGCGCTATGAGCGTTTGATGGATCGCTGTATGAGGTTACTCAGATGTGCTGATCGGCACCAGAAGATCGAGCCAATGATAGAGGCCAACCAGATTTTGATGACCGTTGGTGTATTGCTCATTCATGATGATTGAGGCACCGTTCAGCATACAGACGAGTGAGCAGTTGTTGCTGCGAACGACGAGATATCGCCCCAGATGTTGGAGCTATTGCGGTATGAGTTGTACTAAGAGCTGATAGAAGGTCGCTAGTCACCAAGGATAAATGACTAGGACATGTGGTTCGTTCGCTACCCCGATGCGAGGTCATCAGATAGATTGATTCCAGTTAGAGACGACTTCACGCGGAGACGTTGAGAGTCGAAAGAGACGATCGAATGTCAGAAACCTATTATTCCAAGTTTAAAGTATTCGAAAAGACATGCAGGCAATTCTATGGACCCTCTAGAAGAATGAAACCCTAACTCGACTTAATGACCGTGTGAAAGCCTTTGAACCTTAAGGTTTGCGGCAGTTCCGCTGCGCTATTAGTGAGGCTTGGGTATGCCCTTCTACGGCTGGACCATCGATGCTGTGGTACATACTCGATACTATTAAACTGTACCCAAGATGTTGAGCTCTTGGGGGATTATGAGGTTTTGACGAATCGATCGGATGGTTCGACTTCATTCGGATGCTTGGTGGTGAGATGCATTTCTTGGGAGACTCCAGATACGAGGATAGCCGTTGGAGCTCAGTCCATGCAGCCACGACGAGACGAGTCCGAAGCAGTCGATATTAGAGAAAGTGGAGTAAGAGGTTCGTACGAGATCTTGATGAGATGACGTTCCACTACGCCGACATCAGAGATGCGATACGCATGCCGAGGCATTGTGCTTGGATATACCTTCCAAAAGGAGTCGCAATGAGTATGCAGCCGTTCCGGAACAAGAAACAGATATAGTAAAGGACGATGACTTCCGGACAGTTCGGCAGAGACATGATTTGGGAGAGACCTCGACAGGACCTTTCTGGAATAAATTACGAGAAGACTTGGACCCAGGGGTGGTCATGTTACGCACACCGGCAGGACAGAGTTCAGGATCGTCGACAAGACATGCTATGAGTGACCATGACAGTTAGCCAGAGATTCTTGGAGGATGTGCTTGAGCGGGACTATTCCGCCATACTTGATTTTGGTATTTTGAGCGATATATTCGCATGATTTGGTTTTGATGATTGAGTTTCATGATATCGTTTTCATGCGCCATGGTTGCACTTACTGAGTATTTACGATTTTTGCACAGTTGTTGCACTTGAGATAGTTTTCGTGCCTTGGATTTTCGCGCATGTTGAGCTCATGTTTTGAGATGCGATTTTGGTGCACACCAGATGCACTAAATCGAGATTCTTCGTGCGTGTCAGATGCACCTGTCTTTGCTGTCAGGCACACACGTTGCCTATGACAAATGTTGTGTGCACACCTGATACACATAGATGTTGTTTATGTGCGCATGTATGGCACATATATGGATTTTGATTTCCGTGCGCACCAGACGCACGTAGTATTCATATGCATATTTTGGGATTGATTTCTTATAGAGCAGTACGTTTTTATGATATTTGCTATGTGTTTTCATACTGAGCAGGATTAGTCAGAGGACAGTACCTGAATGTATTTTGCATGCATTGATAGCTATCGAAGGGAATTCCAAAAAGCGAGGTATAGTCTCAGTATTTACCTACGTGTCCGATATGACACGAAACGTTTAAAATAAGGAAACCCTTCTAAATTGTTTCCTAAAACGGCGGAACGTACATTTTAAACAAAAGGTATATATGTATATGGTTATTTTCTTATGATAGACGTCCGCCACTGTGCAGTGTTATGCGCATTGCACAGCGACTTTAAGAGATTTGGCATGCATTTCCTTCAGATATTTACATACATAGATTTGATATTTACGTGTATAGTTTCGAGTTATATCATATTGGTTTTGTATTGAATTTGACATTTGCGTCTTTACCATGACTCCAATGATTGCGAGATGCTTGACGGAGTTTTGATTTTGAGTTATATGCTCATTTTTCATGCGCATGCGCTGCGCTACGATTTGTTTTATGTATTTACGATTTCGGAGCCCCGACGACTTGATAGTTTTGCTTAGATGTTTTAGTATTTGGGGGGAGTTTTAATTTAAATTCGGGGACCGAATTTCTTTAAGGGGGGAAGATTGTAACGTTTTGAAAATCGTTTCGGTGAAATTTCGGAAAATCGGTAAGATAAGGGGGTTTTCTGTAAAAAGTCAAAATACAAATATCTTTATTATAAAATTAAATATACATATTCTATCTATGTAATTACTAGTATTTGGTGTTTATTGAGCCACTGGTGAAATTTCAAATTTTCCGAAAAAAATTATTTTTAATATTATTTTAAGCCGTCACTAATACATTTAATTAGGAAAAATTACAAATTGGAATGAGTTGAAACAAATTTTGTGCATCATGGCACATTAAACAAAATTTTAACATGTTGTTTTTGAAACAAAATGAATCTGCCAAACAGTGTTAGAAATTATTGAAGAAAAAAGGCTTTTTTGGTGAAGTTAGCGAAAACTTGCAATTTGGTAACTTGAGCGGTTCATTTTGCATGGAATTTTCTTGTACTCTCTCTCACCCACTCATGGCTGGCCCCACCACCACCAACAGCAGCCCACTCACTTTCCCCCTCCTTTTTACTTCTTTCATGTGAAAAGAATGGTTAAAATAAAGGTTTTTTTTTATATATTTATGTAGGTGGGGGTATTATGGTAATTGGGAGGGGCTTTGACTTAGTTTTTTTCACACCATTCCCTCACAACTCCCCACTTCCTCCCATGGCCGAAAATGACCAGCAGCAGCCCCATTCCCCCCCCCAAAATTCCCATCTCTTTTGCTTCAATTTCATCTCAAAACACATCAAAAAAATCCACAATTCCTCCACTAATTCAAAGCTAATCCCTATTATACCTCTTCTAACATTCAATTTGGTTTAAAGCATGGTGAAAGGAGGTGTATTTAGAGGCTAGAGAACCTAGGGTTTCAAACTTGAGAGGTATAATCCTAATCTAATGTTTAATTTGTAGTTTGATTATGCTAAAATAGGCTTTTAAAGTGTTAATTTGGTTGTTGTTGCTTGTGTGATGAAATTCAAGAGAAGGGTTGATGTTAGAAATTGAAATTGAATCATTTCATGTGGGTTAATTTGAGTGTTGTAGCTAGCTAGTAGTGTGGATTGGGTGATTGTGCAATGTTGTGACCATTTTGTCGCAAATCCGCAATGTTTGCGCAATTTTTCGATTTCTAGTGCAAACTAGGTTTTGTAAAATAATTTCTTATGTGAGATAAAACTATTGTGTGGGTTTTATCATATGATGGTTGTTTTCATGAGGAGTTTAACATGTTAATGGAATGCTAAAAACCAAACCTTGTAGCTAGTTGCAAATTGTTATTTCGAAATTTTGCTAATTAAGCTATTTGTAAACTAAGTTTTTAGGTTTAATGAACTTAATAAGATTAAAAATCTAATTAGGGTTGTATGACTTATTTATAATATTTAGTGGATATTGTGGCCTCTAGGTTTGTTTAAATATCAAGTTTTGTACTAAAACGGGTAATTTTTGCTTTCTAGATTTTCGGAAAAATGCCTTTTAAAGTGAATTTGGGGTTTTTGAAAATTTTAACATATTTTATATTATAATTAGTGTTCGTGAATGCGAAAATGAGTGTGTTTGGTTTTTTCCCGATGGTTTGACATTCGCACATCGACATCGAGGGTTGGTTTGGGTATTCTCGCATGCGTAGGCGATAGGTTTTGACCTATGCGTGATACGCGTGCCGATTTGATTTTCATATGCCGTTTCGATTTCGAATTTGGTTTTAATGCGATACGGTACGTTATGATATGTAGATACCCCATGTGGACTTCGAGACGGCAAGAAAGCGCATGGCGACGTCGGCATCGGCGAGCGAGGACCAGGTGAGTAGATTTATATCTACGGGGAGAAGTCGGGTGGATGGCGTATAGCACCCCCGCAGTTCGTAGTGATGTATACGAATACGTATACACACATGTATATTGATTATATATTGTTGAGTTTATTGATGATAAGGGTAGATTTTAGGTGTGATTGGATAGGTTTAGTGTTGCGAGACCCTAGAGTAGAGGTTGCATCACATTTACACACATACCCATACTTGCATACATCCTTCTTTCATATGTGCATATATGGGGTTATATTGTTATGTGTTCACATGGGTATGGGACTATGTGTTCACATACTGGATTTGAGGATAATATTTGGGATTTGAGTTGAGTCGATAAGATTTGATTGAGACCGCGAGAACGGTAATATGGCAGGATTCGTACTTCAGATACGTCCTGATATTATAGCAGATCTTGGGACGACGTTACATGTGAATAGTGTTATACATTGAATGGTTGACATGTGATCGTGATATGAGATAAGATCAGTACCCAGATTATGATCTTGGATAAAGAGGATACCAGATGAATAATGTGATATTGACCCGTACCCAGATTTGGGGATGCCGTACGACGGATTTACGTACGAGCTATATATTGATGATTGATCCGCACTCTTGACTTGGGATGTCTGATTATGGATATGGTATCGGATATGATATTATTGAGGCGAGATTACCGACTATATATATATAGGTATGTATATATATCGACTCAGATGTTAGGCGTTTTTCTTACCTGTAGTTCATCTTGTTAGTTCAGCCGTATAGTTTAGTGTAGTTGTTAGACTAGATTAGACTCCTACCTATTTCGAAACTAACAGATCGTGGGTATTTTAAAAGACAGGTCAAGGGATTCTACGGATATTTCAAAAGGCGTATCTTTTCTTAAAAACACTGTAGCCCTTATTTCCAAAACCCCACGATTTGCGTTATTTCAAATGGCACCATTGTATGACGTATATATTTAGTAAATGCATATTAGTTACCGTTGTGTCTAGTATTTAGCTCCCGCTCATTATTGCTGTTCGTCCCGCATCGCATACTTATATTGTTATTTCATAATGCATTGTTGATATTATGCTGTTAGGACACCAGCACCATTACCGATGATGCGTATGTACCACGTACACTTACTTGCCGGCTCACACACATCTTCATCGGTAATTGCCATGTCACGTACACTTAGAAATTACTATTGTTCGACATAGGTTGTTAGCTAATAGTTTAGACATGATATTAGTGTACTTGCTTTATATGCTAGTTTAGACATTGTAGTTAGTACTTGCTACTTCATACATGTTATTATTCATTGAAATGCCGCATTCATGGATTTTTATGCCTATTTTCACTGTTGTATGGGCTATTGATGGTTTGGATTTGGATTTCATGAGATTTCTTGGATTTAGAGGAAAACCACAAAGACATAAATAAACTTCTTTTCTTTCTTTTAAATAAAAAGTGCGGTTTTCCAATGATATACGAGTCGTCCACCATGAATTTGCTGATGGATTTCGAGACCCGATTCGAGGAGTTAGATGAACCGTTTCGGGTACATGGTGGACCCGGTAAGGTACCCCGGGGCGAGAAGGTCGTGTTGTTGACGTTGAGCCTGACAGGGGAGAGACTACCTACCGGTGATTTTACCCGACGCGTCGGATATCCGGAGGATACCTTCGTAGTCTTGAGATGGATGGTAGGGGCCGGTCTGGACTGACGGTGCCCTAGATATTGGGATTTGAGACATTGAGATTTCGAGATATTGAGGTACTGAGATTTGATGATCCAGGTCAGTCCGGGTAGCCGGAGCCTGAGATATTGAGATATGTGGATTTATGTTTTTGTGTCGATGCTAGACATGGTTTTTACTGATTTCCTTATGATACCTCATTTTTAAAAATACAGAAATCTCACTGAGTTATGAAAGCAGTTTCTTCAGTACATGTACTCTGTTTTCATGCATTCATACATCATCCATATGATATATTGCTATCTGAGGCACTGACACGAGCACTTGGTATTACTGTTGTTTAGAGGTATACACTAGCCATTGTTATAGGCTCCTGGTTATATATTTGAGGATATATATTGATCGTATGACCTAGGATTGCGTCATACATGCGATTCCTGTTCGTAGATGTATTCTATTCACGAGTTGGCAACTCACCCCCGTTGTACCCCAGTTTCTTGCAGGTTTTGCCGTACAGGTTTTATTACGGCTTTGCTGGCACTACTTCCATTTCCGGGTGATTTGCTAGTAGGTGGGTTTACTTGTATCGTACCCATCATTATATGTTGTATATTATATTTCAGTTGTATCTAGAAGTTCCATCAACCAAACATGTATTTATTTTTGAGATAGAGACCACTGATGTTATTCTTTCGACCTTAGAGTCGCACGTTATATTTCTGTGGATTTCTTGTTGTTTTGAGTTTCCTTTTGAGTTTTGATCCTCGCCCTTGGCGTTGTATATTATATTGCTTGTGTGGTTGTGACCGTCGATTGACGAAGAGCTAGCTCCCGCTTGGGGATGCCTTTTATTGATTTCGTATACTATTCATGTTGTATCCCGTTTGGGGGCCAGTATTTACAAAAAAGATTCTGCCGAAATTTTCAGGAAATATTTGATGATTTTTTAAAAACGCATAATTCGGTTTATGCTATTAAAACAACTTGATTTAAATTGGTTTTCCTTCACTCTACCACTTTTCTTGGTTTGGATTTCTGGGTTTTCGGCTAACTTAGATTACGTACGCCTTGAGGCGTTTCGTAGTTTAAGTGCCGGTCATGTTCCGTACTTTCGGGATGTGACAGAAAGAGTTACTGAAGTCTTGGGATTGATACATGATGATGTATGTAAGTTCCCTGTCTACATATGCCAGGACCAGTTCTTTGTACTTCATTACATTCACTGATGATCTCTCAAGATTCAGACATATGTTTCTGATGAAACACAAGTCCGAACCTTTTGAGATATTCACAGAATATAAGTTAGAAGTAGATAACCAAAAACGGGTATAAGTATTATGTCCTTTGATGAGATCAGGGAGGAGAATACTTGAGAACGGAGATTCCTGGACTATTCTAAAGGAGAATGAGATTCTCTCTCAGCTTTACTCCTCCGTATACACCACAACACGTCGGTGTATCGGGGCGGAGCAATCTCACCCTATTAGATATGGTGCACTCTATGATGAGTAATACTTGTAAGTCTACGGTAGCGTCCCGGCCGTCTAACAGACGCCAAATGAGGAACAAAAACTTTTATAACTGGCGCTATCGCGTATTATAACCCGGATCTGCTATTAAAGCTAAACTAACAAACTACAAAGTGGGTAGAAATGTTATACTGAACGATCCGAGTCCTTCGGTCTTCAACCATCATCCCACGCTTCGTTGTGGCTGCTCCGATCTCCTGAATCTCCAGTCTTCTTGTCCAGGTGGCACCACGTCGACGGATCTTTAAACGGGCTCCCGCCTCTGAACCGAGGCAACTCGGTCGTCAAGTTTGCTAAAAGAGATGACCAAGATGATGTAAAGAATGAGTAGAATACTTTGTCTCGTTACGTCCAAAGCCATGGACGAACAGTTAATGAAGTTTCCTTTTGAATCGGGTGAAATGAGAATTGTAGCTATCTAATTTCATGAATCCCAAACTATCATAATCTTTTTAATCAAGTGAGAGAGTGAGTGAAGAGGAGGGGAGGGGCCGACCATATATAGAGTGGGGGGAGGTGAGTGTAGGAGAGGGGGAGGTGACCATTAGCACAATACTTATCATAACATTAATGAAAGCATGAGTCATATAACACCTCACCCAAACCAATTAATGCAAATGGTGACACACTAATCCTAGTCATCAACCATTAATGCAAAATGGTGACTCACAATCTTAGTCACCAAAACTAGAACCTTCCACACTCATCTCAAGAAAAGATAAATCCGTATTTAACCGAATGTTAAATACGGCAGATAGAAAACTGGAAACTGGCAACTTCCAAAAGCGATCCTGAAACGAATTTCAGGATAACCTCGTATCAGTATAAACATACCCGCATTTGTATCACGACCGAATACAAATGCAACTGAGACAAAGATATTATATCTACACAGTATAATACTCGGATCCGGTTTAAACCAAAGCCGACCAGTATTATCTGCCCGAAAAATGACACGTGCGAAAACGCACGTGCATTTTCCGAACCTTGCCATAAAACCATACGGACTCTACAACGTTTCACCCGAACTTGGGAAATGGTCTGTAGGGGACTCTAATGACTCATCAACACACTGGCACTGGGTATAACCACTAGCACATCAGAGGTACAAGCTGTACGTAACGTTTGCCTATGTATTGATTGGAAGGGAAGCTGACGAGCGAACTCATCTATAAACCCTACTGATCCTGATAGTGACAATATCCGTACAGTCCGGTCCGTTCGTCTAAAGAGTATCGCATATCGAGTCTAGGGGGTGGATAAAGTCAGACCCCTGATAACGCGATAAATCGTGTCGGCATGAAGCCCATCACCACCTGAGAAACTACTGATCCAAATCAGTAATTCTCCACTATCTCGGCCGAGAATTTCTAGTGATGGCCACCCGTGCACTATGCGACATCAACCCCCAATACCGGGAGAGACGAATCCCCGACGATCCGCTCATTGCCTCCATGTGGCTTGGGACTGTACCCAAAAAATACCTGTTTGCACGTCTCGTTTGAGCGTGGTAGGGTAGAAATCAAAGCATAGTGGGAACTCACACGAGACAAATGACGATCTCAGGTCGACAAACTAACCTGTACACATGTCACTAGGGAACTGCTATCTGACGATATGTTTAATACCAATTAGCATGTTCCCGGCAAGTCCTGTCCGGTGTACTCATAACCCAATGAGCACCTGTATACATCTTAGGTGAACCAACTGACACCAATGTCTTGTGAGACCGGCCATCGCCCCTCGTCGGGGTCTCGAATGTATACACTAGTCTACTCTGGAGTATCGATGCCCTGTCTCGAAAACTCCTACGAATAGGGACACTTTAAGGATGTGCTTATAGACCCCAGCTCCCACGTATATGATCACCATCATACTGCTGGCTGTCAAGCAGAATCCTATGGGCTCTATCAATCATGCAATAGCGAACTAAAGCATGTAAACGATGATAAAGACAAACCAGATAGCACTGTAAGTCCATATTGCGACCC
Organism: Agapanthus africanus; assembly: GCA_030015575.1. Lineage (NCBI taxonomy): Eukaryota > Viridiplantae > Streptophyta > Magnoliopsida > Asparagales > Amaryllidaceae > Agapanthus > Agapanthus africanus. Next base: position 768,724,216 of record JASDDO010000019.1, on the reverse strand, counting down.
CCGGTTCTTACGGGGAGGCGGAAACGGTATAAAAATCAAATTTTTAGTGCAAGAAGCAACATGGACTAAACAAGGTCGGGATCGTGTCTAAACTAAACTAGCAAATACGCTAAAAGGAGTTAGCTACTCGGATGAGGGTTATACCTAAACTTGAACTCCTTCTTCTTGAAATCTTGTAGAGGTTGATGGTTCTCTTTTGTCGCCTTCTTCCGTCGAAGATGGATCCACCTCGAGGGTTCAACCTTGGGCTCTTTCTCGGACTTGGAGTGAACTAGAATCTCCGGCTTGCTAATCCTTTGATCCTAGGGTGAGTAGAGAGTGACTAGGGTTTGCTTTTCTTTTTAAAGAGAAGGATTCTCAACTCATGAGAGGGTTTCTCTTTACTAGAGGAAGAAGAAGATGAAGAGAGGAGAGAGAATGAGAATGATAGAATGAGCTATTATTTTCTCTTCTTGCAACCATAATGCAAAAGAATAATATTATCTAAATGATAATAATTGAAAATGAGAATAGTTGATGGTAGTGTTTGGAATGACCACAACCATGCTTCATTTAAAAATGTAAGCATAAATCAAGGAAGACTTTTGAAGGCATGAAAGTGGTCAATGGTCAACAAGTCAACCAAGGTCAACAAGTCAACAAAGAACAACCATAACATAATTCTCATTTAATTATTATTATTAATAGATAATAAATAAATCCATTAGGGTTTGGAAAATAAAGACTGTCAACTGTGCATACGCACCCGTTCCGAAACCCTAATGAAAAACCTCATTCTCCTCCTCAAGCAACTGTGCATACACACCTGCATTCTCGTTCCAAAAAACAAGAATACCAAGATATAAAAGCAACCCCAAAACACATACCAGTATCTGGCTCAAACCAGAGCCTGCCAGTATAATCCGTCCGGACTCCAAACGTGCACAAGTGCGCGGATGAGAACGAACCCTGTCGCAAAACCATGCGACCTCTACTCTGTTTTGCCCAGAGGCGAATACCCTCTGTGTGGGACTCTAAAGACTCGACACTACGCTGGCAGTGGGTTTAACCACAGACCGCAAGCGGCACTAGCTGTGCGTAACGGTCCCCAGGTAGATGCCGACAAGAAGGCTGACGAGGTGAAACCCCATCTGAACTCCTACTGAGTCTGAATGTGACAGTCTCCGTACAGTCCGGTCTGTTCGTCTGATACATCGCATGGCGGGCCTAGGGGGTGGTAAACGTCAGTCCCCCAATAGCGGTACAAGTCGTGCCGGAGCGAAGCCCAAAACACCCTGAGATAACACTGGAAACCTACCAGTATATCTCGTTTGCCCTGGCCAGGGACTACTCGTGTAATGGCTCTCCTAGACACAGCGCGATGTCAACCCCCAATACCGGGAGAGACGAATCCTGTCTAACCGTCACTGCCTCCAAGTGCTTCGGGACTGCACCCAACCACCACCCGTTTGCACGACTCCTTTGAGCCGTGGTAGGGTAGTGATCAAAGTGCAGTGGGAACACACTTGAGGCGAAGTGCCAGTGTCAAGTCAGCGGACTAAGCTGTACTCATGTCACCTGGGAACTGATAACTGACGATAGGTATAATACCAACCTGTCAGTTCCCGACGAGTCCTGTCCAGTGTACTCGTAACCCAACGAGCACCCGTATACTATCTCCAGTACGACGTACTGATGGCTGTGGGACAGACCATCTCCCACACTGGGATGAGAATCGCATACGCTAGTCTACTCCGGAGTATCGATGCCCTGTCTCGATAGTCCTGCGACTAGGGACCTGTATAAGGATGTGCTTATAGATTACCCAGCCCCCACTAGTGTGACTGCCATCACAACGCTGGTAATCAAGCAAAGATCCTAAGGGCTCCACTAATGCGTATAAGTGATATACTGAAATAAACACAAGTACACATTGAAGTAGAAACAAACCAAGTAGCATACTACTATTTTGAGCAAGATTGTATATACAAGGTGAATATCCCAAGCATCCATTAAGTAATATACAAACTAGTATGATACAGTAATGGCCTCTAGGGCATATACACTAACAATCTCCCACTTGCACTAAGGCCATGTACTGGCGTATCGAAGACCTATCATCTCGATCAGCCGCTCGAACTGAGTCTGGGGCAAGGCCTTGGTGAATGGATCTGCAGTGTTCTCTTCTGAAGCAACCCTCCGAACCTCGATCTCCTTGCGATCCACGATCTCCCTGATCAGGTGATACCGCCTCAAGATGTGCCTGGATCTCTGATGGGACCTGGGTTCCTTCGCTAAAGCTATAGCCCCGTTGTTGTCGCAATACAGAGGTATTGGGTCAACAATGGACGGAACCACCTGAAGTTCTTTCAAGAACTTCCTCATCCAGACAGCTTCTTTTGCGGCATCAGATGCAGCGATGTATTCCGCTTCCATCGTCGAGTCTGCAACGGTTTCCTGTTTGGAACTCTTCCAACACACCGCCCCTCCATTGAGGGTGAAGACAAAACCCGACATGGACTTGGAATCATCCTTGTCACTCTGGAAGCTGGAGTCAGCAAAGGCCTCGATCTGGAGGTCTTTTCCGCCATACACCAAGAACATCTCCTTAGTCCTCCTCAGGTACTTGAGAATGTTCTTTACTGCTATCCAGTGTTTCTCCCCAGGGTTAGACTGATACCGGCTTACCACACTCAGTGCATAAGCTACATCCGGTCTGGTACACAACATCGCATACATTATAGAGCCTACCGCAGAAGCGTAGGGTATAATAGACATGCGATCCCTCTCCAAATCAGTCTTGGGAGACATCTCTTTAGAGAGGGTGATCCCGTGACAAGCCGGTAGGTTACCGCGCTTGGAATCTTCCATACTGAATCTTTTCACTATGGTGTCGATGTACCTGGACTGAGAAAGTCCCAATATCCTCTTGGATCTATCACGATGGATCCGGATCCCCAGGATGTATGAGGCATCACCCAGGTCTTTCATGGAGAACCTTTGTGACAAGAACCCCTTGACAGATTGTAGCATAGGAATGTCATTTCCTATCAAGAGAATGTCGTCCACGTATAAAACGAGGAATACTACAGTTCTCGCTACAAATCTACTATAGATGCATGGTTCATCTGGATTTTTGATAAAGCCAAATTCTTTGACTGTCTCATCAAAGCAGATGTTCCAACTCCGCGATGCCTGCTTTAGTCCATAGATGGACTTAAGCAACTTGCACACCTTTCCGCTGCTCCCACTCTGAATGAAACCCTCTGGCTGGTCCATATAGACACACTCCTCTAAATTTCCATTTAGAAAAGCTGTCTTTACGTCCATTTGCCAGATCTCATAATCGTGGAAGGCAGCAATGGCAAGAAGGATCCGAATGGATTTCAGCATGGCTACTGGAGAAAAGGTTTCGTCGTAGTCCAAGCCAGGTCTTTGACGAAAACCCTTTGCTACCAGCCTAGCTTTATAGGTCTCAACCTGTCCATCTACACCAATCTTCCTTTTGAAGATCCACTTGCATCCTACGGGTTTTACCCCGTCTGGAGCAATGTCCAACGTCCATACCTTGTTGGTGTACATGGACTCCATTTCGGTCCGCATTGCATCCAGCCATTTCACTGAGTCAACGCTCTGAACGGCCTGCTGGAAGCTAGTAGGCTCATCATAATCTATGATGCAATCCTCTCGATCCCCGTCTATGAGAAAACCGTAGTATCTCTCGGGCGGATGAGACTGCCTACTACTCCTGCGGAGCGGCGTAGGAATGTCCTGTTCTGTTGAACCTTCTGGTTCCACCAAACTTTCAGTAACAGTCTGTGGTTCTGGAATTTCTTCCAGCTCTACTGCGCTCCCACTTATTTCCTTTTCTATGAACTGGTGTTCTAGAAAGTGGGCATGACGAGAAACAAGAACTTTTTGTTCCTCTTCACAGTAGAAGAAATATCCCTTGGAATTCTTTGGATATCCCATAAACTTGCACAGTACTGAGCGTGCCTCGAGCTTGTCCGCATGCTGCTTTTTGACAAAAGCTGGACTTCCCCATATCTTAATGTGATTAAGATGGGGTCTCTTCCCACACCACATCTCAAATGGCGTGGTAGGCACAGTCTTAGTGGGAACTCGGTTCAAAAGGTATGCGGCTGATTCTAGTGCATACCCCCAGAATGATCGCGGTAACTCAGCGTTACTCATCATGGACCGCACCATATCCAATAGGGTGCGGTTCCGTCTCTCCGATACACCGTTATGTTGCGGGGTGTATGGAGGAGTAAGCTGAGAGAGAATTCCGTTCTCTTTTAAATAGTCCAGGAATTCGGCACTTAAGTATTCTCCACCTCGATCCGATCTTAGAATCTTAATACTTTTGCCGGTCTGTTTCTCTACTTCATTCTTATACTCCTGGAATTTTCCAAAGGCCTCGGACTTATGTTTCATTAAGAAGACATAACCGTACCTTGAGAAGTCATCCGTAAAAGTAATGAAGTAAGAATGTCCGCTTCGGGCATGTGTAGACATTGGACCGCACACGTCACTGTGTACGAGTCCCAAGAGCTCGCTCGCTCTTACTCCATGTCCAGTAAACGGAGTCTTTGTCATCTTTCCTTTGAGACAAGATTGACAAGTGGCATATGATTGATATTCGAACGCATTCAAATATCCTTCTGTATGCAACTTATTCAACCTTCTCTCATTGATGTGACCCAATCTACAATGCCATAAGAAAGTCTGATTTATTTCTGGAGACTTTCTTTTGTGTGTATTCTGGACATTGAAAATCTGTGGTTGGTTTAACACGTATATACCATTACTCAGAGTACCTGACCCAATCAATACTTGATTAAGGTGAATGTTTACAACATTACTTACAAACGCAAATTCATAACCTTCTTTAGAAACTAAAGATACAGAAATGATATTACAAGTTGCGTTGGGTACAAAAAAGCAATTACGCAAAACCAAAACATGTCCATCTGACATTCCCAGGTGATAGTCCCCCACGGCTTTAGCATCCATGCTAGCTCCGTTCGCAACTCTGAGGGTCATGTCACCTGCCTTCAAATCCCTACGGTTTCTCAACGCCTGCAAAGAATTACAGATATGAGATCCTGATCCGGTATCCAATACCCAGGAAGTAGAGTTTATTGAAAGACAGTTTTCAATAACATACACACCTGAAGCTGAAGCTGCAACCTGCTTCAATTCCTGTGTTCTGGCCTTCCAGGCCCTGCAATCATTCTTCCAGTGTCCTTTCTTATGACAAAAGAAGCATTCTTCCTTATCCACAAGCTTCCCCGCTATCTTTGTTGCTTTCCCTTTTCCCTTCGTATCCACTTTACTAACACCGCCCCTTGGTTTGGCGGGGGCCTTCTTCTTCTTTCCCTTGGCTTTCGCCTTGGACCTAGAAGAAGATGATCCTCCTACAAACAAAGTGGATGTATCCCTACTTTTCTGTAGGGTGCCCTCTGCGCTCCTCAGCATGTTGAGGAGCTCTGATAGTTCAACCTCTTTTTCTTGTAGGTTGAAGTTCAGTATAAACTGGGCGTAAGTGGAAGGAAGGGACTGGAGAACTATATCCGTATATAGCTCACTCTCCAATGTGATCCCTAGGTCAGCGAGCTCCTCAATGTAGCCGATCATCTTTAGCACGTGCTCGGCTACTGATGATCCGACGGCCATCTTTGTCGAAAACAACTTTTTCGACGCTTCGTATCTTGCGATACGTGATTGCTCTCCATACAGTTCTTTTGTATGGAGCAATATGGACTCCATGTCCATATTCTCATGCCTCCTCTGATGTTCGTTGTCCATCGAGGCAAGCAGGAGGCACTTGGCCTTCGCGCTATCAATCTCCCAAGTCTTGCGGATTTCCTTATCCGCGACGCTGGAAGTTGGACCAGGGACAGGGGGAGCTTTGGTGGTAAGAAGATACCCCAGCTTGTCATAAGTGATTGCTATCTTGACATTCCTGAGCCAATCTTTGTAGTTTGGCCCTGTCAGCTTGTTTTTATCTAGGAGTAACTTAAGTCCAGTCATGTTGATTGGTCGCTGCAATTAGGAGAGAGAAGAAGAAACACTCAGCATGATGCTCTTGCAAGTTTAGAGTGGTTTTTAGTTTGTCTAAACAGGATGGCTCCCACTGTTTCTCGAATCCCTCCTCAAACCATAAAGGAAGAATTAGTCAGGATCAATCCCACCGTACAATACTTGCTTAACCGTTCAGCCAGGCCGGTGTCGGTACTTCGAGGGAGGTTTTCCAACGCTTTCGCGAAGTTCCTTAATTAAAGAACCTCTTTTCCCTGGGGGCGTAACCCCGCTAACACCTTTCTAGGCACCTACTAGGTTTATAGCATTGATCGTTAAGTGAGAAATTTCCCGAGGAGTAGCATATACTCACAGTAGGATCGGGATCCAAATATCATCGCGTGACGAAACTGAAGGAATCCTACCAGAATCACCACACTCCAAATGGTATGCAAATCTAGCAAGTTTCAGTACTTATGAAACTCCCGATGTGGATTTTTGCCCCATGCTCTTATGACCTTGACTTTGGCCAAAATATCATAAGTCACATGTCAAGTTCTGCCCGTCACTATCCAGGTTAATTTGGATCCATCCGTACCTACCCTTGACTTTGGCCAAAATGGCAGCACGACTGTCCCAAACCAACTCATCTATCTATGCTACACATGAACACCCAATAGCTACCAATCACTATGCCTTGACTTTGGCCAAAATACATAGCTTGAATACTATTGCCTATTCATGCGAAGCGACGGAGGGCTACGAATGGTTTTGGCAAAACCGTGAACGTAGTGAACTTGATTTAATCGATGGAACGAGATAGCTTTTAGTAGGAGTGGCTCAATCTCCGCATTTAAAAGTTAGTTTTGAAAAGAACCGAGTGGTTTTTCGAAAGTGTTCCATCGACTTAAACTTGGTTTATTATCTTGCATTAGTTCTTTTAATGCGTGATATTCTTGCATTAGTACTTTTAATGCGTCCCATCATTTAATCCTACCATTGCAGAAAACAACCAAAATATGACGTACGCTTATGCCATTCGCATTCGCCACGGGGCCCCGTCATTACCCGTTAGGTTACTTAACTAACGACAGAGCGGGGGCTGGGCTAGCGCGTCTGTAAAACATAAGCAACGCCTAAATAGAAAGCAATGATAGACATTTCAGATCACAGATAAATACATTGGATATACTAGCAATCTGTAATTTGTACGAGCCTGTAACAAAAAACAGATAACACGGTCGCGGTGAATAGCCAAACCCCCACCCAAGACCCCTACGGGTGCGGCAAACTACCCGCCAAGTCCTCGGTAGTTTGTGCACCCCTCCATGGGTCTATCCTAGGAGCAAAAACAGTAAAAAGAATTATACAATGACGGCTACAACCCCGACCCGGTTGTGCGGCCAAACAAATAATATAATTACATCAATTTACATTTACAATGAATTGCAAGAAAAGAAAACTCTCGTCTCACAACCCCCGGCTATTCACCCGCGACAATCCAACATATTTATATACACATTCCAGCACATTACAGATCTTGTATAACCCCGACTAATCGTCTTATAGCGATTAGCCGACGTTCAATACAAGCAAACATCACAGATATAACCATCATAGTCAAAGTGTAGTGAAGTTCGGAAAAAAATACGGAATTATAGGACCCCAAAAGGAAATTTCTTTTCTGGAAAATCTGGGTACATATAATATATTTTAAAAATCCCAAAACCAACACAGACACACACTGCACGAAAAACGACGCACTAAAGACAACAAACCGCGGCGCTTCCGCGGCGGCCAAGAAGGGTCACGCGGCGGAAGAGCGGCGGTTTAGACGAATTGGTGAATCGTTTTTCATGTGTGTTCTAACAAAACCCTGAGATGAATTTAGGAGTATAAAGTTTTTCATTTTGACCAGAAAAAATTTCAACAGAAACTCAGTTTTTGTAGTTTTCCGGTTTTGTGATTTTTTTCGGTTCCGAACTTCGTTACACTTTACTACCTAGCTAGTTTAAGTTTAGTTAGGCTCTGATACCACTGTAAGTCCATATTGCGACCCCCGGTTCTTACGGGGAGGCGGAAACGGTATAAAAATCAAATTTTTAGTGCAAGAAGCAACATGGACTAAACAAGGTCGGGATCGTGTCTAAACTAAACTAGCAAATACGCTAAAAGGAGTTAGCTACTCGGATGAGGGTTATACCTAAACTTGAACTCCTTCTTCTTGAAATCTTGTAGAGGTTGATGGTTCTCTTTTGTCGCCTTCTTCCGTCGAAGATGGATCCACCTCGAGGGTTCAACCTTGGGCTCTTTCTCGGACTTGGAGTGAACTAGAATCTCCGGCTTGCTAATCCTTTGATCCTAGGGTGAGTAGAGAGTGACTAGGGTTTGCTTTTCTTTTTAAAGAGAAGGATTCTCAACTCATGAGAGGGTTTCTCTTTACTAGAGGAAGAAGAAGATGAAGAGAGGAGAGAGAATGAGAATGATAGAATGAGCTATTATTTTCTCTTCTTGCAACCATAATGCAAAAGAATAATATTATCTAAATGATAATAATTGAAAATGAGAATAGTTGATGGTAGTGTTTGGAATGACCACAACCATGCTTCATTTAAAAATGTAAGCATAAATCAAGGAAGACTTTTGAAGGCATGAAAGTGGTCAATGGTCAACAAGTCAACCAAGGTCAACAAGTCAACAAAGAACAACCATAACATAATTCTCATTTAATTATTATTATTAATAGATAATAAATAAATCCATTAGGGTTTGGAAAATAAAGACTGTCAACTGTGCATACGCACCCGTTCCGAAACCCTAATGAAAAACCTCATTCTCCTCCTCAAGCAACTGTGCATACACACCTGCATTCTCGTTCCAAAAAACAAGAATACCAAGATATAAAAGCAACCCCAAAACACATACCAGTATCTGGCTCAAACCAGAGCCTGCCAGTATAATCCGTCCGGACTCCAAACGTGCACAAGTGCGCGGATGAGAACGAACCCTGTCGCAAAACCATGCGACCTCTACTCTGTTTTGCCCAGAGGCGAATACCCTCTGTGTGGGACTCTAAAGACTCGACACTACGCTGGCAGTGGGTTTAACCACAGACCGCAAGCGGCACTAGCTGTGCGTAACGGTCCCCAGGTAGATGCCGACAAGAAGGCTGACGAGGTGAAACCCCATCTGAACTCCTACTGAGTCTGAATGTGACAGTCTCCGTACAGTCCGGTCTGTTCGTCTGATACATCGCATGGCGGGCCTAGGGGGTGGTAAACGTCAGTCCCCCAATAGCGGTACAAGTCGTGCCGGAGCGAAGCCCAAAACACCCTGAGATAACACTGGAAACCTACCAGTATATCTCGTTTGCCCTGGCCAGGGACTACTCGTGTAATGGCTCTCCTAGACACAGCGCGATGTCAACCCCCAATACCGGGAGAGACGAATCCTGTCTAACCGTCACTGCCTCCAAGTGCTTCGGGACTGCACCCAACCACCACCCGTTTGCACGACTCCTTTGAGCCGTGGTAGGGTAGTGATCAAAGTGCAGTGGGAACACACTTGAGGCGAAGTGCCAGTGTCAAGTCAGCGGACTAAGCTGTACTCATGTCACCTGGGAACTGATAACTGACGATAGGTATAATACCAACCTGTCAGTTCCCGACGAGTCCTGTCCAGTGTACTCGTAACCCAACGAGCACCCGTATACTATCTCCAGTACGACGTACTGATGGCTGTGGGACAGACCATCTCCCACACTGGGATGAGAATCGCATACGCTAGTCTACTCCGGAGTATCGATGCCCTGTCTCGATAGTCCTGCGACTAGGGACCTGTATAAGGATGTGCTTATAGATTACCCAGCCCCCACTAGTGTGACTGCCATCACAACGCTGGTAATCAAGCAAAGATCCTAAGGGCTCCACTAATGCGTATAAGTGATATACTGAAATAAACACAAGTACACATTGAAGTAGAAACAAACCAAGTAGCATACTACTATTTTGAGCAAGATTGTATATACAAGGTGAATATCCCAAGCATCCATTAAGTAATATACAAACTAGTATGATACAGTAATGGCCTCTAGGGCATATACACTAACAAGCATACTATCATCTCGAGCAAGACTGTCATATCGGTATAGGTCCTGCCTCATTTATTACAATCACGTACCTGCGATCCAATAATTGACTTTGAGGGCACTATCTCAAACAATCTCCCACTTGCACTCAAGGCTAATTATTGCTATGTCGCATACTCACAGCCCGTGTGATACCGAACTTCCAACTCCTCTACTAATCAGTTTCACAAAGCTAGTTTGTAAAACTCTTGTGTTCGAGAAACAGCCTCAGTGAGTGGATCCGCCCTGAAGTTTCTTTCTATGTCTCTCTTAATCTCAAGTTCGCGGAGAAAGCCATCTCCCGAATCGAGTAATACCTGTCTTAGAATATTTCTGGATATCTGATGGGATCTAGTTCATAAATGAACTCCAAATCCAAACTTCTTAGACTGTAGTGATCACTGAACCTAATCAGTATCCAGCACCATGCCTCCCACAGTATCCTCTTAGACCACCTGTCCATAATACTGTCCCTCATCATAGGGAAAACTATAACTCTGACAATCACTCTGTTATCCATGTCACCTTTGAAGCCTGGAATGATAACCGTCTCCCGAAGGAGGCTGCCGTCATCAAATCCGTAGAACATTCATTTATGTTCTAAAACTGCTTTCTTATGTTTCTCCAGGATTGGATTAATATAAACTTATCGCATCTAGTGCAAAAACAACATCTAGTGTGGTACTTGACTTTTCACGATTGACTCAATTGCCTAAGCAAGTGATCTGCCAATCATGTACATCTCTCTCCCCTTTAGTCTGTAAAACACTTTTAGAGAGGGTGACTCCATCACCTGCAGGTGCACCACCATGCCAGGAGTCATCTATTCTAAAATACTATTAGAATACTGTCAAAGTACCCATATTGGGAAACAACCCAAATCTAGATCTAAAACCATAGATCTTATAACTAGAATGTCTGATATTATATCCATATCCTTTATGGAGAAGCAACTGTGTGACGACCACAGTACAACCGATCGTAGTATAGGAATTTTACTTCCTACTCTGTGTGTGTCATCCAAATACCAGGACATCACACCCTACTACCTTCTCAACTGATCCATCCCCTATTCTGATGAAGTCAAAGCCATGACTGTTATATCAAAATTAGATGATCTTATCTCCGCTATATCTGCTCAAGTCTATAAATAGACATAAGCTACCTTCCCACTATGCATCCGCTGTTCTCACTGACTACGACAACCTTCTGGTAGAATAATATATACGTACACTTCTAAAGCTAGTTTAGAACGACGCTATACTTATCCTCCTGCCGGGTCCCATAGTCTAGAACAACAGTAGTGTCAAGTCTGGGTAAACAAGAACCTCCCTGTCACCGTCCTTGAGGCTAACGGAGTACCTCTCGGGTGTCTGAGGTTACCCACCATATCTGCGGAGTGGCTTATTGGAATGTCAAACCTGATTGAATATATAGGTTCTATTAAATTTTTCGTAATCGTTTGCGGTTCTGGAATCACTTCCAGTTCTACCATACTCCCACTACTGTTTTCTGAAAAAGTCCATTTTAATAAAACTGTGGCGAGTTTAGAACAATATCACTATTGATATTCCAGATGGTAGAAATATCAACCCTCGTCAAAGCCAGGGTCAACCCACAAACTGCCATTACAGAAACGTGCCTTGAGTTATCTAGTGTCGGGTTTTAAGCGTAAGCTGGACAACTCTCCGTATCTTAACATCGTTAAGATATGAACCATTCTATATACAATATAGAAATAGAGGCACTAATTTAATTGGAACCAGATTCAAACCATGCAGCTGTCTCCAGTGCATATCAACTTAATAGAGAGAGGCTAATCAGCATTACTCAACTTAGGAATCCATCCAATTATAAGTTACCTGAAAGAGAAACAAGTTTCTCAAAACCATTACTTGAATACCAATCACAAGAATCTACATCTTCGATCTCTTTGAAGAATCCCGATACTTGCGACATTTGGTTCTCTACTTTATTCTTATACTCACAACTTCTCAAAATTTAGACATTGTATTTCTACGAAACACTTGTCTAAAAACTAGAGAAGTCACAAGTAAACTGAACATAGTACGAGGACCTACCCCTTTGTCCTGACGGATACTGGACAACATACAATACTCTGTATAAGTCCGGTGAGTTGAATAACTCAAAACCTGTGCATCATAAGTTGAAAACAATACCCAGGTGATTTCCTCAAATATCATCAATTACAACGAATTCCGATATAATGAGGATGATCACCTAATTCCCAATAACTTACTCCCACTCATCATCTGTAAAACTATACAGATATGAGAATGAAGCCTGGTAAATACATACCATGGAGTAAGGGTCTAATTGGGAAATCAGTTTACAATTAACAATTCAAAGTTAAACTGAAACATGAAAATGTTTCGTAGGGATATCCTGGTATTCTTAGTAATGCCTCTTCCATAAATCAATTCATGACTATAACCGTATTTTTCTTTGCCATCTCTCCAAATCCCTTTATTTGTCTTTATTCATTACCTTCTGTACACCATCATGAGGCTAAGTGGTTTTCTTCCTTTCCTACCGTTCGGCACCAGCCTATGGTTTGGAAGAAGACTATCCAGTAAGCATGATAGGTATACTCTCCTAAACCGAGGAGTACTCGTATCTTGAGAGAAGGTGATGATAAAAGACAACTGAATAATATCTTATTCTATTTCTCCTGAACTGGGAAAAAGCAAAGGTGAAATAGGAGTGGCGATGAAGTACGCGGTTTGGTCGTGAATGATAACAGTAGCAATTTACTTTGCCCTCTTTCTAATCCTTTTATTTTGTCTTTACATATTACCTTCTGTACACCCTACTTAGGCTAATTGGTTTTCTTCATTCCCTACCTTTCGGCACCTGCCTATGGCTTGGAATAAGACTATCCAATAAGCGTAATAAGTGTACTCTCCTAAACTAAAGAGTACTCGCAACTTGAGAGAAGGTGATAATAAAAAACAACTGAATAAACCAATTCTATTTCTCCTGAACCTGGATCCATCCTCGAAGAAGTCCCTTCGAGTTCGTATATAACCATACGATGGATCTATCCAATGGAAGTTGATTTCCGTAGTAATACGGGGTGTTCTGAGAAATCTAAAGGGTAAAAGAAAGAGCGGCAATGACTTATGCAACTTAGACAATCCAAAAGCCAGTATTTTAAGAAGGTTCGGTCAACTTGGTCACTGAGTCAAAGGTCGCTGTCAAAGAGAGAGAGAGAAAAAAACACTCTGCGTGCACTCTAACCTAGATCAGAATGGTTATCACTTTATCTAATCAGGAAGCCTCCCACTGTAATTGTAACGCTTCGAAAATCGTTTAGGCAGTTTTTCGGTAATCGGCTGAATTAGCAGCTTTTTCCGTAAAAAGTCAAAATAGGTATTTTTTTCATTGTAGACCTAATTATACAAAATTTAGATAAGATATTACTATAAATTTGTCACTAAAATGTTACTTCAAATTTTCTAGTTAAATAATTTTTTTTTCGTAATTAATTATTTTTTTAATATTATTTTAAACTTTTAAAAATACATTAAATTAGTGATAAATACAAATTTAATTAGGTAAATTTCTTAATTAGGAATCTTTATAAACTAAAATTTAGTGTTAATAAAATTGCATCAAGACTTTTCAAGATTTAGTTCTATGGTTAAAAAATTAAAGCAAAAATGGCTAAAAAAAAGGGCTTTTTTTTGTGAAAATATGATATGATTTGCATTAAATGAGTTTAGGGGTTGCTTTTTGTGTAGAATTTTCTACACAATTCACTCTCAACTCACCTCTCCCACCTCAGGTCGAGCAAGGCAGCAGCTCACCATTTTTTTCCCCTCACTTCTTGCATCAAAATCCTTGCTAAAATCAATAAAAAATCCACAAAATTCACAATTTTCCTTTGCAAATTCAAAACAAAACCCTAATCCATCCCTTCCCTCATCCTAATTTGGTTGAAAGGTGAAGAAAAGAGGTGTCTTGGAGGCTAGAGCAAGTTTGGAATCAACACTTGGGAGGTATAAATTCTAAACAAGTTGTTTAATTTGTAGTTTAAATAAGCTAGTTTAGTATTTTAAAGTGATTCATTTCATTGTATGGTTAGTTTTGAAATTTCAAGAAAGGGATGATGTTCTAGGTTAGGGTTTGATATTGGATAAGTGGGTTTAAGCTAGTGTTGTGGCTATCTAGTGGGTTAGATCGAATATTTGTGCGATGTTGCGATCGCGATATCGTAAATTAGCGATGTTTGCTTTGAAATCGGTATGCTATCGCTTACTAGATTTTTATGAATTTTAGGAAGTGATCAAATTGCATTATATTAGCGATATAATTAGCATCATATACTACTATTAGTGTGCGCGAATGCGGGGTTTTGTCCAGTCGGGTTTTAGTTTTGACGATTGCCCCGAAACGGCGATTTTAGTTAAGGTTTTAGCGATTTTCGTGCGTTTTCCGCGCACTGAGTGTACGTTGTGATAAATTCGAGAGTGTCGATCTTTTCATATTGTAAGCTCCGTCATTTTAGAAATCTGTAATCTTATTTTGTGTGTTATGCAATTCTAGGATCGGTCGCGGAAACATCGGACGCGGCACGAATAGGCAAGGCGGTGGTCGGATCGGATTAGCGAGGCATTCAGGTGAGTAGATGTATTCATCTAGGGGAGAATCGTCTGGATGGCGCAAAGCGCCCCCTTGTTAGGATTACCTTATTTCTTGCAAGATTGTATTGTTAGTTAGCTTACCCCCTTCATTTACATTGCATACCCTTATAACTAATCGTATACTAGATTGCATGGATATTCATATACACATATGCGATATCACTTCGTAGGACACGAACACCATTAAAATTGGCTTCTGTTGCACGCGCACTATTCATGTGACACACACGCCTTTGGTAATTGCCATGCCATGAGCACCATAGAACCTGTTTAGCTTAGTGTCACCACCTGCATCATACATGATATATGAAATCGCATAGCATGTTTATACCTTGCATCATCATCATACTCACATAGGTTTCTAGCCACAAATCACATCGCATACCTTGATATCATAGACATTTATCACATACAACATGTTGGGTATTATGATTTTCTTGAAGATTTCAGTATTGCTGCGATTTCTGGATTTTTGGGGAAAACCGCAAGAATTTAACAAAAGCTTATATTTATCATTTTTAAAACAAAGTTGCGGTTTTATCGTGATGTATGTGTCCTCCACCATGAGTTTTCATGTTTTCTGTTGGATTTCGAGACCCGATTCGAGGAGTGGATGAACCGTCTCGGGTACATGGTGGGCCCGGTATGGTATCCCGGGACAAGAAGATCGAGTTGTAGACGATGAGCCTGGCAGGGGAAGACTACCTACCGGTGATGTCTGGCGCGGCGGATATCCGGAGGATACCGACCGTTGTCGTGAGATTTGATGATATGTGCCGATCCGGACTGACGGAGCCCGATGTATTGAGACATTGATACAGTGAGATATTGAGACAGATGTGTTTTCATATTTGGTGTCGATACTTGACACGGGTTTTCAGATAATTTCTTGATGGTGTTTAACTATTATACAGATATTCTTTTTTTCTAAAGTTAAGAATGCAGAATCATAGCATTTAAAAACACTTAAAGATTTAGTATTGACATTGCATACATGTGCATGCATACTAGAGGTATTACATCACATCTGGACATACATGCTGTGACCCATTTGCGTGCATTCTTACGATTGCCTTACTAGATGTTATATTCTACTCACGAGCTGGAAACTCACCCCCGTTGTGCCACAGTGTCTTGCAGGTCGGACTCATCAGCCTAGTAGCGGCGGCTTATCTTGTTAGTGACTTCTTTTGCTCAGACTCGCGACATTGCTCGTAGGTGGGTTGCGAGAGTGCTTTTATCTCTTTTCTTTTGTACTATTTTTGTATCTAGTATTCTCCATCTACCACTCCTTATGTGTATATGCGACCTAGTGATGAGACTGAGAGATTTGTGTATATGTGGTTTCTTTTGGGTCGAGCTCACTTGAGCCGATGTTGTGTTTTTCTTACATTTTGCATTTCTTTTTGCTCTTTTCTGGATATTGCATATATATATATTGCGTGGGGCTGTGATCCGTATTGGACGAAGAGCTAGCTCCCGCTTGGGGATGCCATTTTGTGATTACAGGTTATATATCTTGTTGTACCCATTTTGGGGGATAGAATTTACAAGGGAGACTCTGCCGAAATTTTCGGAAATTTTTGATGTTTTTTTTAAAAGGGGTTCAATGTAACTTAATTGATTTAAAAATCGTTTTCATGTAAGGTTTTTCTTCACTCTCTTTTGATTTTGGTTTAGATTTTCTGGGATTTGGCTGACTTAGGTTACGGTACGCCTTTAGACGTCTCGTAATCTAAGTGCCAGTCACGTTCCGTACTTTTGGGTCATGACAGTAATCTCAAATTCTCCTCCAAACTTGAAAGAAGAATTAGTCGGGATCATCCGAAGAGTAAACCAACTCATCAGTGAGAATCGGGATCTAACTATCATCGCATAATAACTTGATGGAAGCCACTCAAGTTATCATACTCCAGAAGGTATGCGCATGCCTGGAAAGTTTCAGTTTCTTTAGAAACTCCCGATGTTAGTTTTACCTCATGCTCTTATGACCTTGACGAAAGTCAACAAATCATAAGTCACATGTCAAGTTCTACCCGTCATTGTCCAGGTCAATTTGAACCGACCCGTACAAGCTCTTGACGAAGGTCAACAAGGCTATACGACTGTCCCAAACCAACGCATCTATCTATGCAACAAATGAATACCCCAGCAGCTACCAAGCACTATGCCTTGACGAAGGTCAACAAACATAGCTTGAATACTACTGATCATCCATAAGAAATGACGGAGGGCTACGGCTGGTTTTTGGCGAAAAACCATTAACGTAATGAACTTGATCTCGCTGAAGGAACCTGATAACTTTTTATAAAAATATAGTGATGAAAACCTTTAGCTAAAGAGGTCACTCCCGGTGAAGGGATCTCGGCTCTTTCCTCGTGGAATGAGGTGCAGGATATTCTAACTGAATACCGCATTGCAAAGTAACTTGTAATCGACTATAGTAAAGTTATTACCCTGACACAAACTTCTGCCCAAGGGGTCACTCCCGGTGAAGGGATCTCAGCCCTTGCCTCGTCGAATGAGGTGCTGGATATTCAAAACTGAATATCACTATGCAAAACAAAAAGAAACGTCTTTATAATAACACTTTTTAAAATTGGTTCCAACAACATCGAATATAGGTTTGTTTTACTTGCATTGATAAGAATCAACACAGTCCCATCAATCAATCACACCAGAAAAGAACGAAAAATAAAATGTATGTATATGCCATCAGCATTCGTCACTGGGTCCCGCCATCACCCGTTAGGTTACTTAACTAACGACAGAGCGGGGACTGGACTAGCGCGGGTGTAAAACATATACAACATCTAATAGTATATATACCAATATACAGTAATCTCTCCAGGCGTGATAATATGCAACATTACAGAAAAGTAATAAGCATCACAGAACAATACAGATAATCTGGGATCCCCGGGTTTCACAGAGCCGCTACTGAAACCCGACGTTCCTCTGGTCGTGTGGATAGCCTGTGTAATGAAACCTAGACCCCTACGTGTAGGGTTCCTAGGCACTCTAATGAAGTCTCACAAGGCATCAACCATGCCAATATCAAAAATTATGGGTGCCGAGAAACCCTAATACGGATCGTCGGCTAGATTTCTAGGCGAAACATTAAACTAGTTAACACTTTAACTAAAAGTTAGATGCTACAACCTTTGTAGATCTGGATATCCACTTCCTTAGCTCCACGTAGTCGTCCTCTCGCTGTCCTTTTCGAATCCTAGACTCATTCGTCGGCTTCATCGGGAAAACGAGCGGGCAATGTCGTCGGCTTCGTGCCGAAGATGATCTACGTCGAGGTTGCACAAGTTCAAGCTCCAACTTCACCAAGTTGTGAAACTTGTGAAGAAAACACCCAAAACAACTTAGCAAGAGGTAGAGGGTGAAGAAATAGGAGGTGGGTTCACTTTAGAATTGGATTTCACTCACTTTTGCTCAAGTTGCCATTGATGGCATCTAGTTTTTTCTCTTGAAGAAGAAGGAGAAGATGAAGCTAAAATATGATAAGTGTTATGATAAGAATAAAATAAATCAATACTTATCATATTTTAACCAAGGTTAAGTGTAGAGAAAAGACCATGTTAAATAAGAAGGGTTAGGGTTAAGCTAGAAGACAAAATGGTTTCTTTAGTCAAAGCTTCATGAAGCTTCAACAAGCTTCATGATAAAAAGAAACCATTATGTTTTCATTTATCCATTTAAATAAATAAAGAATGGATAAATAAATGAGAGAATAAATCAAAACCCTAATTATCTTCTTAACCATGGTTTAATTCTTTACACTTAACCATGTGAGCAAGTATCATCAAACACGATACATATATGTGCACAAAAGTATATCACATATACAACTTGCACATCAAGTGAGAAAATCCGTATAAAGTGAACCAATACTAGTTAATGAAAAGTAATATATCAAATATATAATTATACATTAAATCATTAAATCAACATTTGATTCAATGATCCGGTCATGTCGCACATAACCGACTAGTATTCAATGTATCGATTTATCGAATCAATGATTCGATAACTAGGTCATATCGAATATAACCAATCGAAACATTTATCGCGAGAATGAAATGCGGTATCATATACACGCATTATTCTCGCTCCAGCACATATCTCATATGCGCTCCTATTTCGTTTCGCTTGAGCCAGGAAACCTCTGTGTAGGACTCTAAAGACTCGTCAATACGCCGGTAGCAGATGATGATCATATCAAGCACCCACAAGCCGCAAGCGGTCTGCTAAACGTAACGGCCATCCGGGTAGCAGATCGAAGAGCTAGCCCGCTCACACTCCTGTGAATCCAACCAGTAACACTTACCGTACAGTCTGGTCTGTTCGTCTGATATGTCGCATATCAAGTCTAGGGGTGGTATACGTCAGACCCCAATAACCGATAAATCGTGCCGATGTGAGGCTCATAACGGGTCGAGAAACTACTGGTAACACTTACCAGCAAATCTCTGATCAGCCCTGGCCAGGGACTTCCCTGTTACGGCCAATCGAGCACAGCGCAACATCAACCCCCAATACCGGGAGAGACGAAACCCCTCCTATCGCTCATTGCCTCCATGTGACTCGGGACTGTACCCAAAGACCACCGTTTTGCATGCCCTCATGGACGTGGTAAGGTGGAGATCAAAGCACAGTGGGAATCACACAAGACTCTATAACGATCTCGGGTCTACAGACTAACCTGTACAAGTGTCACCTGAGAACTGCCATCTGACGTGAGGTATAATACCATCTGGGAGTTCTCGGCGAGTCCGTCCAGTGTACCCAGTCTCCACTGAGCACCCGTATACCATCTCTGATGTCAAACACCAATGGATGTGGGATCATCCATCGCCCATCTCATGGGTCGAGAAGCGTATACGCTAGTCTACTCTGGTATATCGATGCCCCGTCTCGATACACCCATGACTAGGGACCTTGAAGGATGTACTTATGGACTACCATGTCCCCACTAGTATGATCTGCATCACAGTCTAGGTAGTCAAGTACATATCCTAAGGGCTTTACCAACATGTAACTATAAGACAGTATAAAGAGACTAGTGTACATGTTAAGATAAAGTGTAACCAGATAGCATACTATCATATCGAGCAAGAAAGTCATCTCTATATATGTCCAAGCATCCAATATAATATACATCATCTGTACAATACTGGCCTCTAGGGCATACATACAACTAACAATCTCCCACTTGCACTAGGGCCAGATGCTGTAGTATCGCATACCGAGCATCCCGAAGAGTCTCTCAAACTGTATCTGGGGAATGGCCTTCGTGAGTGGATCCGCGGTGTTGTTCTTCGTGTCAACCCTCCTGACCTCGATCTCCCGGCGATCAACTATCTCCCGGATCTGGTGATACCGCCTCAGAATATGCCTGGATCGCTGATGGGACCTGGGTTCTTTGGCCAAAGCCACCGCTCCATTTTTATCGCAATACAAAGGTATTGGATGCTCAATGGATGGAACCACTCCAAGTTCTGTAATGAACTTCTTGATCCAGACAGCCTCTTTGGCAGCATCGTTGGCAGCGATGTATTCAGGCTCCATCGTCGAGTCTGCCACGGATTCCTGCTTGGAACTCTTCCAGCTAACCGCCCCTCCGTAAAGGGTATAGACAAATCCCGACTGCGACTTAGAGTCGTCCTTATCACTCTGGAAGCTCGAATCGGTAAAGGACTCCACTTGGAGTTCTCCGTTACCACACACCAAGCGCATCTCTTTAGTCCTTCGTAAGTACTTGAGAATGCTCTTCACAGCTGTCCAGTGACTCTCTCCAGGATCAGCTTGATACCTGCTCACTACACTTAGTGAGTATGCAACATCGGGTCTGGTACATAGCATCGCATACATGATAGAGCCTACAGCCGAAGCATAGGGTATCCCTTGCATGCGAGCTCTCTCCAAATCAGTCTTGGTAGACATCTCTTTGGAGAGAGTAAGTCCAGAGATCGTGGGTAAGTTCCCACGCTTGGATTCTTCCATACTAAACCTCTTTAGTATGGTGTCAATGTACCTGGATTGGGACAATCCCAATATCCGTTTGGATCTATCTCTATAGATCCTGATTCCCAATATGCAGGAGGCATCACCAAGATCTTTCATTGAGAATCTTTGTGACAAGAAGAGCTTGACCGATTGCAGCATAGGAATATCATTTCCCATCAAGAGTATGTCGTCCACGTACAATACGAGGAAGACAACCTTACTCCCTGCCACCTTCTTGTAAATACAAGGTTCATCTGGGTTTTTGACGAAATCAAACTCTTTGATAATGACATCAAAGCAGATGTTCCAACTCCGCGATGCTTGCTTTAATCCATAAATGGATTTAAGCAGCTTGCACACCTTGCCGCTGCTCCCACTGTCTACGAAGCCCTCTGGCTGAGTCATGTACACGCACTCTTCTAAATCACCATTTAGAAAGGCGGTCTTAACATCCATTTGCCAGATTTCGTAATCCTGATATGCAGCGATGGCAAGCATGATCCGGATGGATTTAAGCATAGCCACTGGAGAAAAAGTCTCGTCATAGTCCACACCTGGTCTTTGACGAAAACCCTTTGCTACAAGTCTAGCTTTAAAAGTCTCCACTTTCCCATCTACACCAAGTTTCTTCTTGAAGATCCATTTGCTCCCAATGGGTTTTACCCCTTCAAAAGCAATTTCCAAAGTCCATACTTTGTTGGTGTACATGGATTCCATCTCGGACCGCATTGCATCCAGCCATTTCACTGAGTCCCTACTCGTGATGGCCTGCTCGAAGCTAGTTGGGTCATCATCCTCCATGATGCAATCCTCGCTCCCTCCATCCATGAGAAAACCGTAGTATCTCTCAGGCTGGCGAGGAACCCTACTAGATCGGCGGAGAGGCTGAGGTTCATTGGGAACTACTGAATCTTCTGGTTCCACTAAATCTTCAGTTACGGTTTGTGTATCTGGAACTTCTTCCAGCTCTACCACTTTGCCACTAATTTCTTTTTCAAGGAATTCCTCTTCTAAAAAGGTGTCATGTTGAGCAACAAACACTTTTTGTTCCTTACTGTGGTAGAAAAAATACCCATAGGAATTCTTTGGATATCCCACAAACTTGCAAAGAACTGACCGTGCCTCGAGCTTGTCCGGATTTTGTCTTTTGACATAGGCTGGACAACCCCATATCTTAACTCGTTTAAGATATGGCCTCTTCCCACTCCATATCTCATATGGTGTGGTAGGTACAGATTTAGATGGAACTTGATTCAATAGGTATGCTGCTGTCTCCAGTGCATATCCCCAGAAGGAAATAGGTAACTCAGCTGTGCTCATCATAGAGCGCACCATATCCAATAGGGTGCGGTTCCTCCGTTCTGATACACCGTTGTGCTGTGGTGTATATGGAGGAGTCAACTGAGAGAGAATCCCATTCTCTTTTAGAAAGTCCAGGAATTCATTGCTCAAGTATTCACCTCCTCGATCAGATCGTAGGATTTTAATACTTTTTCCGGTTTGGTTCTCAACTTCTTGTTTATATTCTCTAAATTTCTCAAAAGCCTCTGATTTGTGTTTCATCAGGAACACATATCCGAATCTAGAGAGATCGTCAGTGAATGTAATGAAGTATGAAGAACCATCCCTGGCATGAGTAGACATAGGACCACATACATCACTATGTATCAGTCCTAAGAGTTCGGTAACTCTTTCTCCGTGTCCCTTAAACGGAGTTTTGGTCATCTTGCCTTTGAGACATGACTGGCAAGTGTCATAAGATGAAAATTCGAATGGTTTCAAATATCCATCCTTATGCAACTTAGCCAGTCGTGTCGCATTGATGTGACCCAGTCTGCAATGCCACAAGAAGGATTCATTCATTTATGCTCAGAACTGTTGATTGATTTAGAACATAAATGCCATTGCACAACGTGCCTGATCCAACCAACTTTTGGTTACGGAAAATGTTCATAACATTGTCCTGTAATACAAAATTATATCCCTCTTTACTTAATAAAGAAACTGATATAATGTTGCATATCAGGTTCGGCATGTAATAGCATTCGTTCAGAACCAATGTATTACCAGTTGGTAATGCAAGGTGATATTCCCCGACAGTCTTAGCTGCAACAATTGCACCATTTCCAACTCTAATGTCTTTATCACCTTCTCCAAGTTCTCTACCTTTCTTGAGCCCATGTAACTGATTACATATATGGGATCCTGACCCGGTATCTAATACCCAGGACGTAGAGCAAATGGAGAAACAGTTCTCTGTAACGAACACACCCGAAGAAAATGCATCATCATGTACTTTCTTCAATCGGGTGGCATGGGAATCCTGGTATTCCCCTATATCCTGTTCAGTCCTATAACTCTTATAGGAAAGAACGGAACCAACGTTCCCCACCACAGTATAACATGCGGGTTCGGTCAATACATCCATATTATTATCTTTATTAGGGCATGAAATGGTCGCTACCTGGAGAGAGAGAGAAGAAAACACTTTAGCGTATGCTCGTGCAAGATCAGATTGGTTATTATCTTATCTAATCAGGATGGCTCCCACTGCTTTTTATCAAATCTTCCTTCAAACCCTAAAAGGAAAGACTAGCCGGGATTAATTACACACTACAAGTTCGCCAATCTTTCAGCCAGGCCAGTGTCGGTACTTTGAGGGAGGTCCCCCGTGCTTTCGCACGAACCTAATTAATGTAAACCTCATTTTCCCAGAGGCGTAACCTCGTTAACACCTTTCTAGACACCTACTTGATCGGCTAATTGTAATGTGTAAAACTCTTCCAGGAGTAACTCTTACTCGCAGTGGGTATCGGGATCCAACTATCTCATAGAAGGTATGCAATCTCATTGCAAATTTCAACACTTGAAATTCCCGATAATGCTTTTGCCCCAAACGATCTATGACCTTGACAAGGTCAACAAACCATAGACCGTAAGTCAAGTTCAACCCGTCATTTCTTGATTGAATTAAACCCACCCGCACGACCCTTGACAAGGTCAACAAGGCCGTACGACTACCCTAACTCAATCTGCATCATATGCATAAGCAGATAAATACTGGTTAGCTACCGCACACTGCGCCTTGACAAGGTCAACAAACGCAGCACGAATACTAAACATGACTTATCTGAAATGACGGAGGGCTACGACAGGTTTTTCTGAAAACCTATTGCGTAATGAACTTGATATCGTTGTAGAATCAAATGAAGTTTTGAAATGGAGTGATTTTAAGGCTTTTCCAGTTTTGCTAAAGGGGTCACTCCCGGTGAAGGGATCGTCGGCCCTTTCCTCGTCGAATGAGGTGCGGGATATATCATATATATCACTGTGCAAAGCAAAAACTCTTAAAAGCAATCAAAGCCAAACCGAATGTGTAGCATCTACCAGTTACTGCTAAAGGAGTCACTCCCGGTGAAGGGATCTCGGTCCTTTCCTCATCGAATAAGGTGCAGGGTATATCATATATACCGCTATGCAAAGCAAGAACTGTAGCTACCTGTTTTGTTTAAAATCTGATTCTACAACATCTTAGGTTTCTTTTCTTTCATTAATCACATTAATGAAGTCCCATCATTTAAATACCTAAATATCACAGATAAATACGACGTACACTTATGCCATCCGCATTCTCCTCGATGTCCCCTCGTGCACCGTTAGGTTAGGTAACTAACGACAGAGCAGGGCAGGGCTAGTGCGGGTGCAAAACATAAGTAACGTCTATATAATATGTCATATATACTATATATAGTATCTATCACAGAACATCACATGATCACATCACAGATATCGCAGCAGAATAAACATATGAAACATTGGATATACTAGGACGTCCGTGTTTTCAATATGAGCCAGTATAAAACACGGATTCCACGGTCGTGATGAATAGCCAATCCCACACCCCTAGACCCCTACGAGAGCGGCAAGCAACCCTGCCAATTCTAGGGTTAGGAGACCCGGACTCGACTCCTCAAGTTGGTCTCCCACTGGACCCTAGAACCCGGTTACTTGTGCTCCCCTCCTTGGGTCTATCCTAATGCGGAAAAGTAAATAATATACAAAAGGTGACATCTTCCGCTACCTGGAAGTGCCCCAAATAAAAGAATATTACATACAAGTTTTTACATGAATGAAAAAGAAAAACACTCATCTCACATAAAAAACCCCGGCTATTCAAACACGACAATCCAATATAACATATCCAACAACACATAACATCACATGTCATCAACGTAAGTAAATATGTCCATCCCAATTGTCGTTGACATATAGCAACGAAACCGGCGATATCATATATTACACTTACGGTCACAGAAAAGAAAGTGTAAAACTACAACAGTTGGAATCCGCAACCTCTTTAGACATCACATGCCTAATCAAATGAAATACTTAGACATCATATGCCTAACAGATATAAATCCCGCATTTTAGTCTCATTATCGAAAACTCTTTTTAATATCAACTAAAACTAAAGTGCTAGACTTATAACATTCATTCAGTTATCTCATAACTGTTTGTGAATTCCAATTATTGTATCACATTCCAGATAAATAGAAAATGTTAAACTTTCCGATCGAACAGTCGAATACCCAAGTTTTCCCGATACAACTCAACACATGAAATAAGTCTAACAACATTCAGTTCGTGCCTCAGTACCAACGGTCCAGCCGTAGAAGGGTCAAGCCAACGCCTCACATGTGGCACGCCGTACAGCCCCAAACCCGAAGGTTCAAAGGGCAGTTCAAGACGGTCACATAATCGAGTTAAGGTTTGTTGTCTTCTAGAGGGTCCATCGCGTTACTTGCACTACTTAGAACGTCGTTAAACTACGGAAAAATCCAACACTTGGAAATTTCCCGACAGGGGAAAAGTTGGGTATTTATATCCGGTCGAACTTTTTAACATATTCTAAAAATTATCCGGAAATACACAAAGACGAAATTTGATACCCCGATCGAAACACCGAATCCCCAAAGCAACCCCAGAAAATTCAACTCTTGAATAATTATTAAAAATACCCAGGAAAATCACCACTGGAAACTAAGAATTACTGTGTAAAATTCTTTAAATATTGAGGCCGTACGGCCGCGGATCGGCCGCATGAGCCATGCTCATGCCGCGGATCCGCGCCGGATTAGTGGAATTAGGTTCATGAATTTCACAGTAAACCTTAGAATTTCCTGCTGATTTTTCTGCATATTTTTAATATCGAAAAACTCCAGATTTTGGAAAAAGTCCAGAGAGCATGTTTGGTTTAGGGTTTCGGGTTCGTTCGGGCTTCAAATTGCGTCTAGACTTCGCCTAAGGCTCTAGCTAGGCTCTGATACCACTGTAGGGTTCCTAGGCACTCTAATAAAGTCTCACAAGGCATCAACCATGCCAATATCAAAAATTATGGGTGCCGAGAAACCCTAATACGGATCGTCGGCTAGATTTCTAGGCGAAACATTAAACTAGTTAACACTTTAACTAAAAGTTAGATGCTACAACCTTTGTAGATCTGGATATCCACTTCCTTAGCTCCACGTAGTCGTCCTCTCGCTGTCCTTTTCGAATCCTAGACTCATTCGTCAGCTTCATCGGGAAAACGAGCGGGCAATATCGTCGGCTTCGTACCGAAGATGATCTACGTCGATGTTGCACAAGTTCAAGCTCCAACTTCACCAAGTTGTGAAACTTGTGAAGAAAACACCCAAAACAACTTGGCAAGAGGTAGAGGGTGAAGAAATAGGAGGTGGGTTCACTTTAGAATTGGATTTCACTCACTTTTGCTCAAGTTGCCATTGATGGCATCTAGTTTTTTCTCTTGAAGAAGAAGGAGAAGATGAAGCTAAAATATGATAAGTGTTATGATAAGAATAAAATAAATCAATACTTATCATATCTTAACCAAGGTTAAGTGTAGAGAAAAGACCATGGTAAATAAGAAGGGTTAGGGTTAAGCTAGAAGACAAAATGGTTTCTTTAGTCAAAGCTTCATGAAGCTTCAACAAGCTTCATGATAAAAAGAAACCATTATGTTTTCATTTATCCATTTAAATAAATAAAGAATGGATAAATAAATGAGAGAATAAATCAAAACCCTAATTATCTTCTTAACCATGGTTTAATTCTTTACACTTAACTATGTGAGCAAGTATCATCAAACACGATACATATATGTGCACAAAAGTATATCACATATACAACTTGCACATCAAGTGAGAAAATCCGTATATAGTGAACCAATACTAGTTAATGCAAAGTAATATATCAAATATATAATTATACATTAAATCATTAAATCAACATTTGATTCAATGATCCGGTCATGTCGCACATAACCGACTAGTATTCAATGTATCGATTTATCGAATCAATGATTCGATAACTAGGTCATATCGAATATAACCAATCGAAACATTTATCGCGAGAATGAAATGCGGTATCACATACACGCATTATTCTCGCTCCCGCACATATCTCATATGCGCTCCTATTTCGTTTCGCTTGAGCCAGGAAACCTCTGTGTAGGACTCTAAAGACTCGTCAATACGCCGGTAGCAGATGATGATCATATCAAGCACCCACAAGCCGCAAGCGGTCTGCTAAACGTAACGGCTATCCGGGTATTGAGCGATCAGAAGATCGACGAGCTAGCCCGCTCACACTCCTATGAATCCAACCAGTAACACTTACCGTACAGTCCGGTCTGTTCGTCTGATATGTCGCATATCAAGTCTAGGGGTGGTATACGTCAGACCCCAATAACCGATAAATCGTGCCGATGTGAGGCTCATAACGGGTCGAGAAACTACTGGTAACACTTACCAGCAAATCTCTGATCAGCCCTGGCCAGGGACTTCCCTGTTACGGCCAATCGAGCACAGCGCAACATCAACCCCCAATACCGGGAGAGACGAAACCCCTCCTATTGCTCTGCCTCCATGTGACTCGGGACTGTACCCAAAGACCACCGTTTTGCACGCCCTCATGGACGTGGTAAGGTGGAGATCAAAGCACAGTGGGAATCACACAAGACTCTATGACGATCTCGGGTCTACAGACTAACCTGTACAAGTGTCACCTGAGAACTGCCATCTGACGTGAGGTATAATACCATCTGGGACTTCTCGGCGAGTCCGTCCAGTGTACCCAGTCTCCACTGAGCACCCGTATACCATCTCTGATGTCAAACACCAATGGATGTGGGATCATCCATCGCCCATCTCATGGGTCGAGAAGCGTATATGCTAGTCTACTCTGGTATATCGATGCCCCGTCTCGATACACCCACGACTAGGGACCTTGAAGGATGTACTTATGGACTACCATGTCCCCACTAGTATGATCTGCATCACAGTCCTGGTAGTCAAGTACATATCCTAGGGGCTTTACCAACATGTAACTATAAGACAGTATAAAGAGACTAGTGTACATGTTAAGATAAAGTGTAACCAGATAGCATACTATCATATCGAGCAAGAAAGTCATCTCTATATATGTCCAAGCATCCAATATAATATACATCATCTGTACAATACTGGCCTCTAGGGCATACATACAACTAACACTACGGGTGCGGCAAGTTACCCGCCAAAACCTGAAGCGAGGCAGCCCCCTACAGCAAAAAATGAAAGGACCACCCGGCACTTCACGGAATCCGGTAACTTGAGCACCCCTCCTTGGGTCAACCTGTACCCCCTACGAGTGCGGCGAATAGTCTGCCAATTCTAGAGTGAGGCCCCTCTGCCTCTCAAAGCCATGAGATACGGTCCCGTTGCCCTCCAGAACCCGGCTATCCGTGCACTCCATCGCGGGGTAAACCTAGTATAGAAAAATAAAATATGTATAACGGGTACATCAACCTCAACCCGGTCGTGCCCCAAAAGAATATTATACAAACAGGCAGTGACGGCAGTCCACATGGTGGACGCTCGCCCCGCAATATCAAAACTACAAATAAATCCAAACAGCACTATCATTGCACCCTGCTATCCACCACGACAAATCCGCAACATCACAGCACAACACAGAACATCAACGCGAATGTCACGTTCGCAAACCCGTCTAAAAGAACTATAGCAATTAGACGCAATTTACCGCTCGAATGACATTTCCGGTCGGAGATATAAAGTAAGTACTGTATACTAACAAGTTTAAAATTTCGATCGACAAAATTTCCCTAAGTGGGCCCCACGTACATCTGCTGTACAATAAAAAAATCTGGGCCCAAAAGAACAGTATCAGAAACCACAATTTATCATGTAGAAACAACAGAAGAAACATGGTCCACTAAGTCACCAATACGGCCGCGGTTCCGCGGTCAAAGCAAGGCTTTGACCGCGTTTCCGCCGCGGTTTGGTCGACTCAGTGGGTCGTTTTTCTTTTGGTTCCTTAAAAAAGCCTGCTTAATTTTCTGGTATATGCAAAATAGTTTTTAGACCCTTTTAAAAATTGACAGAAACTATAACATGGAATTTTGCGGTTTTCGAAAATCCGTTCAATCGATATTTTAAACGCGTTAGCACAAATTAGTATAGTTTAATGGTGAGGCTCTGATACCACTGTAAGTCCACGGTAGCGCCCCGGCCGTCTAACAGACGCCAAATGCGGAACAAAAACTTTTACAACTGGCGCTATCGCGTACTATAACCCGGATCTGCCATTAAAGCTAAATTAACAAACTACAAAGTGGGTAGAAATGTTATACCGAACGATCCGAGTCCTTCGGTCTTCAACCATCATCCCATGCTTCGTTGCGGCTGCTCCGATCTCCTGAATCTCCAGTCTTCTCGTCCAGATGGCACCACGTCGACGGATCTTTAAACGGGCTCCCGCCTCTGAACCGAGGCAACTCGGTCGTCAAGTTTGCTAAAAGAGACGACCAAGATGATGTAGAGAATGAGTAGAATACTTTGTCTCGTTACGTCCAAAACCATGGACGAACGGTTAATGAAGTTGCCTTTTGAATCGGGTGAAATGAGAATTGTAGCTATCTAATTTCATGAATCCCAAACTATCATAATCTTTTTAATCAAGTGAGAGAGTGAGTGAAGAGGAGGGGAGGGGACGGCCATATATAGAGTGGGGGGAGGTGAGTATAGGAGAGGGGGAGGTGACCATTAGCACAAAACTTATCATAACATTAATGAAAGCATGAGTCATATAACACCTCACCCAAAACAATTAATGCAAATGGTGACACACTAATCCTAGTCATCAACCATTAATGCAAAATGGTGACTCACAATCCTAGTCACCAAAACTAGAACCTTCCACACTCATCTCAAGAAAAGATAAATCCGTATTTAACCGAATGTTAAATACGGCAGATAGAAAACTGGAAACTGGCAACTTCCAAAAGCAATCCTGAAACGAATTTCAGGATAACCCCGTATCAGTATAAACATACCCGCATTTGTATCACGACCGAATACAAATGCAACTGAGACAAAGATATTATATCTACACAGTATAATACTCGGATCCGGCTTAAACCAAAGCCGACTAGTATTATCTGCCCGAAAAATGACACGTGTGAAAACGCACGTGCATTTTCCGAACCTTGCCATAAAACCATACGGCCTCTACAACGTTTTGCCGGAACTTGGGAAACGGTCTGTGGGGGACTCTAATGACTCATCAACACACTGGCACTGGGTATAACCACTAGCACATCAGAGGCACAAGCTGTACGTAACGTTTGCCTATGTATTGATTGGAAGGGAAGCTGATGAGCGAACTCATCTATAAACCCTACTGAGCCTGACAGTGACAATATCCGTACTGTCCGGTCCGTTCGTCTAAAGAGTATCGCATATCGAGTCTAGGGGGTGGATAAAGTCAGACCCCTAATAACTCGATAAATCATGTCGGCATGAAGCCCATCACCACCTGAGAAACTACAGATCCAAATCAGTAATTCTCCACTACCTCGGACGAGGATTTCTAGCGATGGCCACCCGTGCACTGTGTGACATCAACCCCCAATACCAGGTGAGACGAATCCTCGACGATCCGCTCACTGCCTCCATGTGGCTCGCGACTGTACTCAAAAAATACCTGTTTGCACGTCTCGTTTGAGCGTGGTAGGATAGAAATCAAAGCACAGTGGGAACTCACACGAGACAAATGACGATCTCAGGTCGACAAACTAACATGTACACATGTCACCAGGGAACTGCTATCTGTCGATATGTATAATACCAACTAGCATGTTCCCGGCGAGTCCTGTCCGGTGTACTCATAACCCAAAGAGCACCTGTATACATCTTAGGTGAACCAACTGACACCAAAGGCTTGTGAGACCGGCCATCGCCTCTCGTCGGGGTCTCGAATGTATACACTAGTCTACTCTGGAGTATCGATGCCCTGTCTCGAAAACTCCCACGACTTGGGACACTTTAAGGATGTGCTTATAGACTCCAGCTCCCACGTATATGATTACCATCATACTGCTGGCTGTCAAGCAGAATTCTATAGGCTCTATCAATCATACAATAGCTGTAACTCCGCCGCGGCGCCCCGGCCGTCGATCCGACACCGGAAACGCGGCGCGCACTTTTAACCCGGATCTGGCCATTAACCTAGCTACTAGCAAACTAAAAGATGGGTAGAGAGTTATACCAAGCGATCCGTGTCCTTCGGTCTTCGTCTCCACTACGATCTCCCGTGGAATCTCCGTCCGTCACCTCCCCGTCGGAAAGGGCACCACGTAGCCTGGTTCGTTTACGGGCTCCCACCTCTGGACCGAGGCAACTCGGGCGCGAAGTTGGCTAGCCGACGCGTCCAAGATTTGCTGTAGGCAAGTGTAGAATGCTATGTCTCTTTGGGGTTTTCAAGTTGCCTTGATGGAGGAAAGAATAATCCTAGGAAAGAGGTGTGGGATTATTGTATCAAGCATAGAAAAGAGATGAATGATTTTCTCACTTCACTCAAAAAGGAACTCTCTCTCTCTCCCTCCTCAAATATGTGGCCGGCCACTACTAAGAATGGTGGAGAGTCAAATTAATCAAAAAGAGAAATGAGAGATAAGCATAAGAAAATAGTCACCTCAAAGTCTTTTTAACTCTCATCTCATTCAAATCTCATAAATGCAAAAGAGATGACAAGAAAAGGATCTCAAGATGAAGCCACACATTTACAAGAAACCCCTCCACAAAAAAGTAATTTGCACAATTGCAAATTACCCCCTCCATCGAAAAGTCCGGCCGTGAAGGAACAAAGGAAAACCGGCCGGAACGGAATGCAAACTGGCAACTACAGAAAACTGTTCCCGTAATAAATTACAGGAAAACCCCACTACTGCAAATACATGCCCGCATTTGTATTCTCACTGAACACAAATGCAAAGAGACAAAATCTACACTATCCAATACTAGGATCCGGCTTAAGCCAAAGCCGGCTAGTAAAATCCGTCCGATCACGATCCGTGCAATACCGCACGTATCTGATCGAACCCTGCCATATCTCCATACGGCCTCTACAGCGTTTCGCCCGAAACCTGAGTAACTGTGTGTGGTGGACTCTAAAGACTCGTCAAAACTATGGCTGTGGATTTAACCATTAGCACGTCAGAGGTATCGGCCATACGTGACGGGCCACCAGCTATTGACCAAAAGGGACGTCGATGAGCGAACTCATCCTGACACCCTACTGAGCCTGTCAGTGACAATATCCGTACAGCCCGGTCCGTTCGTCTATGAGCATCGCATGGCGGGCCTAGGGGGTTGGTAAAAGTCAGACCCCTAATAGCGGTACAAGTCGTGTCGGAGTGTAGCCCAGAACACCCTGAGATACTACTGGAATACCTACCAGTAAATCTCCTGCCTTGGCCAAGGACTTTTCATGTACTGGCTCTCCTAGACACAGCGCGACCTCACCACCAATACCGGGAGAGACGAACCCCTACAGATCCGCTCACTGCCTCCATGTGGCTCGGGACTGTACCCAACTAAAACCTGTTTGCACGTCTCCTTTGAGCGTGGTAGGGTAGTAATCAAAGCACAGTGGGAACTCACACGAGACAAATGACGATCTCAGGTCGATGAACTAACCTGTACACATGTCACCAGGGAACTGCTATCTGACGTCAGGTATAATACCAACTAGCAGGTTCCCGGCGAGTCCTGTCCGGTGTACTCATAACCCAATGAGCACCTGTATACATCTTAGGTGAACCAACTGACACCAGTGGCTTGTGAGACCGGCCACCGCCCCTCGTCGGGGTCTCGACTGTATACACTAGTCTACTCTGGAGAATCGATGCCCTGTCTCGAAACTCCCATGACTAGGGACCTTTTAAGGATGTGCTTATAGACTCCAGCTCTCACGTATATGATCGCCCTCATACTGCTGGTAGTCAAGCAAGAATCCTAGGGGCTCTATCAACATGTAATAGCGACTCGTAAGGTCACCTAAAGCAGTACACGATGATAAAGATAAACTAGATAGCATACTATCATCTCGAGTAAGACTGTCCTACCGGCATAGGTCCTCCTCAATCATTGCAATCACGTGCCTGTGATCCAATAATTGACTCTGAGGGCACTATATCCAACAATCTCCCACTTGCACTCAAGGCTAATTATTGCGATGTCGCATACTCACAGCCATGTGATACCGAACACCCAACTCCTCTACTAGTCAGTCTCACAAAGCTCGTTTGCGAAACTATTTCGTTCGAGGAATAGCCTCAGTGAGTGGATCCGCTGTGATGTTTCTTTCTATGTCTCTCTATATCCCATGTTCGCGGAGAAAGCAATCTCCCAAAATGAGCAATACCTGTCTTAGAATGTCTGGATGTCTGATGGGACCTAGCTCATAAATGAACTCCAAATCCAAACTTCTTAGACTGTATCGTCAACTGAACTTAATCAGTATCCTGAGCCATCCTTCCCTCAGTATCCGCCTGGACCACCTGTCCAAAATACTGCCCCTCGTCAGAGGGAAAACTATAACTCTGACAACCAACCTGTCGTCCATGTCACCTTGGAAGCCTGGAATGGTAACCGTCTCCAGAATGAGGCTTTCGTTATCATATCCCTAGAACATCCACTTATGTTCTAAAACTGCTTCCGACTGTTTCTCCAGGATTGGATCAATATCAACTTATTGCATCTACTGCAAGAACAACATCTGGTGTGGTACTTGACATCTCATGATTGACTCAATTGCCCAAGCAAGTGATCTGCCAATCATGCACTTCCCTCTCTAGTTTAGTCTGTAAGAAACCTTTAGAGAGGGTGATTCCATCACCTGCAGGTACACTACCGTGCCAGGAGTCGTCCATTCTAAATACTCATAGAATGCTGTCTAAGTACCCAGATTGGGAAACCACCCAGATCTAGACCTAAAACCATAGATCCAGTAACCAGAATGTCTGATATAATATCCAAGTCCTATGTGGAGAAACCACTGTATGACAACCAAAGAATAACCGATCGTAGTATAGGAATATCACTTCCTACTCTGTGTATGTCATCCAACTACCAGGACATCACATCCTACTACCTTCTTAACAGATCCATCCCCTATTCTGATGAAGTCAAACCTATGACTGTCAGATCAGAAATAGATGATCTATCTCCGCTATATCTGCTTTAGTCTGTAAATAGACATAAGCCACCTGTCCACCAATGCTTCCGCTGCTCCCACCGACCACGACAACCCTCTGGCAAAGTCATATAGACGTACACTTCTAAAGCTAGTTTAGAACGACGCTATACTCATCCTCCTGTTGGGTCTCACAGTCTGGAACAACAGCAATGGTAAGTCTGGGTAAACAAGAACCTCCCTGCCACCGTCCCTGAGCATAACGAAGTACCTCTCGGGTGCCTGAGGTTACCCACCATATCTGCGGAGTGGCTAATGGAATGTCAAACCAGATTGAATCTTTAAGTTCTTATCAAATCTTCGGTAATCGTTTGCGGTTCTGGAATCACTTCCAGTTCTACCATACTCCCACTACTGTTTTCTGAAAAAATCCATTTTTATTAAAACTGTGGCGAGTCAAGAACAATATCACTATTGATCTTCCAGATGGTAGAAAGTCAACCCTCGTCATAGCCCGGGTCAACCCACAAACAGCCATTACAGAAACGTACCTTGAGTTGTCCGGAGTCTGGTTTTAAGCATAAGCCGGACAACTCCCCGTACCTTAACAATGTCAAGATATGAACTGTTCTATATCCAATACAGGAACAGAGGCACTGATTTAATTGAACCAGATTCAAATCATGCAGCTGTCTCCAGTGCATGTTAACTAAATGGAAAGAGGCCGATCAGCGTTACTCAACTTAGGAATGCTTCCAATTATGAGTAACCTGAAAGAGAAGCAAGTTCTCATTACTATCAACTGAATACCATACACAAGTATCTACATCTTCGATCACCTTGAAGAATCCCGATACTTGCAATACCTGGTTCTCTACTCTATTCTTATACCTATAACTTCTCAAAACTCAGACCCTGTGTTTCTACGAAACACCTGTCTAAGAACTAGAGAAGTCACAAGTAAACAGAATATAGTACGAGGACCTACCCCTCTGTCCTAATGGACACTGGACAACATACAATACTCTGTATAAGTCCCTTGAATCAAATGACTCATTCACTGTGTGTCGTAGGTTGAAAACTGTACTTATGGTTAAGAAGAATTATACCGATGTTCAATGCTCCTTACCTAACCATCCACTGATATAAGTAAATGTCATAGACATAATCTCAAAAAGGTATATCTCACTCTATGAAAATAGACGTACAGATATATCAATTTAAAATTGGTGCATAACAACGGATATTCAAAACCAAATATTTGCCGTCCGGCAAACAACCCAGGTGACTTCCTCAAATATCACTAATTACAACGTATTCCGATATAATGAGGATGATCACCTAATTCCTAATAACTTACTCTCACTCATCATCTGTAAAACCATACAGATGTGAGAATCATACCTGATAAATACATACCCTGGAGCAAGTGCTGATTGGGAAATCAGTTTTCTTTTAACAGTACACAGTGAAACTGAAACATTAAAATGTTTCGATGGGGTATCCTGGTATTCCTAGTAATGCCTCTTCCATTATCCAGATTCACAACTGTAACCGTATAATTCTTTGCCACTTCTCCAAATCCCTTTTTATGTCTTTAGTCATTACCTTCTGTACACCCCTTTAGGCCAAATGGTTTTCTTCCTTCCCTACCGTTCGGCACCAGCCTATGGTTTGGAAGAAGACTATCCAATAAGCATAATGGGTATACTGTCCTAATCCTAGGAACACTCGCAATGCGAGAGAAGGTGAAGATAAAAGACAACCGAATGAACTTAATTCCTATTTCTCCTGAACCAGGATTCATCCCCGAACTGGAACAAGTTCCTTTCGAGTTCGTATATAACCATACGATGGATTATCCAATAAACTTGGGATCTCCGTAGTGATACGGAGTGTCCTGGAGAAATACAAAGGTGATTTAGGATTGGCGAAGAAATACTTGGTTTGGTCGTGAATAGCAGTCGCAATTTACTTTGCCCTCTTACTAATCCCTTTCTTTGTCTTAACTTAATACCTTCTGTACACCGTTTAGGCTAATTGGTTTTCTTCATTCCCCACCGTTTTGCACCAGCCTAAGGTTTGGAAGAAGACTATCCAATTTGCGTAATAGGTGTACTATCTCCTAAACCAAGGAGTACTCGCAACCTGAGAGAAGGTAAAAGGAAAAGACAACTGAATAGTCCTATCCGTTTTCTCCAGAACCGGAAACCATCCTCGAATTCCTTCGAGTTCGTATATAACCATACGATGGTTTTGTCTAATGGAAGTGGACGTTCGTAGTAATACGGGGTGTCCTGGAGAAAAGGGTAAAAGTAGGAGTGGTAATGAGGTCTGCAACTCTGACAATCCAAAGCCTGTGTTAAGAAGGTTCGGTCAACTTGGTCACTGAGTCATAGTCTAGGGTCGGGTCAATGGTCGCTGCCAGAGAGAGAGAGAAAAGAAACACTCAGTGTGCACTCTAACCTAGATCAGAATGGTTATCACTTTATCTAATCTGGAAACCTCCCACTGTAACGTCAAATTCTTCTCCAAACCTAAAAGAAGAATTAGCCGGGATCACCCGAGGAGTAACCCAACTCATCAGTGGGAATCGGGATCCAACTATCATCGCATGATAACGTGACGGAATCCACTCACGTTATCACACTCCAGAAGGTATGCGCATATCTGGCAAGTTTCAGTTTCTTTAGAAACTCCCGATGTGGATTTTTGCCCCATGCTCTTATGACCTTGGCGAAAGTCAACAAATCATAAGTCACATGTCAAGTTCTACCCGTCATTATCCAGGTTAATTTGAACACACCCGTACAAGCCCTTGATGAAGGTCAACAAGGCTATACGACTGTCCCAAACCAACGCATCTATCTATGCAGCAGAAAGGCAACAAGCAGCTACCATACACTATGCCTTGACGAAGGTCAACAAACATAGCATGAACACTACGTGCTACCCGTCAGAAACGACGGAGGGCTACGAATGGTTTCTGGCGAAAACCTTTAACGCAATGAACTTGATATCGTTGAAGGAACTGATAGCTTTATAAAAATATAGTAACGAAAACCTTTGCTAAAGAGGTCACTCTCGGTGAAGGGATCTCGGCTCTTTCCCCGTAGGATGGAGTGCAGGATATTCCAACTGAATACCACGATGCAAAGCAAAAGTAATCGGCTATAGTGAAGTTATTGCCCTGACGCAACCTTCTGTCCAAGGGGTCACTCCCGGTGAAGGGATCTCGACCCTTGCCTCTTCGATTGAGGAGCAGGATATTCCAACTGAATACCACGATGCAAAACAAAAGAGAACGCCCTTGCAATAACAGCTTTTTGAAAAATGTTCCAACAACATCAGAATAGGTTTGTTTAGCTTGCATTGATCCGAATCAACGCAGTCCCATCAATTGATCACACCACAAAGAACGAAGATAATGACGTACATATATGCCATCCGCATTCGCCACTGGGTCCCGTCATCACCCGTTAGGTTAGCTAACTAATGACAGAGCGGGGACTGGACTAGCGCGGATGCAAAACATATACAACATCTACTAGTATATATATAATATATAATTTTCGCTCAAGGCGTGATAAAATGCAACATCACAGAAATGTACAGCATCACAGAACAATACAGATATCTGGGATCTCCGGTTTCATAGAGCCGCTACTGAAACCCGACGTTCCCCTGGTCGTGTGGATAGCCAGCGCAATGAAATCCTAGACCCCTACGGGCGCGGAAAGTTACCCGCCAAAACCTGAAGCGAGGCAGCCCCCTTCAGCAACGTGAATGGACCACCCAGCACTTCACGGAATCTGGTAACTCGGGCACCCCTCCAGGGTCAACCTATACCCCCTACGAGTGCGCGGCGAATCGCCCGCTAATTCTAGAGTAAAGCCCCCTCCGTCTCAACGCCATGAGATGTGGGCTCGTTACCCTCTAGAACCCGGCTATCCGTGCACCCTTCCGCGGGGTAATCCTAGTACAGAAAGTAAAATATACATACAACGGGTACATCGACCGCAACCTGGTCGTGCCCCAAAAGAATAATATACAAACAGGCAGTGACGGCAGTCCACATGTAGGACGCTCACCCCGCAGTATCAAATGTACATATAAAACAAAACTGTACTAACATTGCATCCAGGCTATCCCCAC
Source organism: Agapanthus africanus (assembly GCA_030015575.1). NCBI lineage: Eukaryota > Viridiplantae > Streptophyta > Magnoliopsida > Asparagales > Amaryllidaceae > Agapanthus > Agapanthus africanus. The sequence continues at coordinate 768,685,711 of JASDDO010000019.1, read as the reverse complement.
GACCAATCCGCAACATGACAGCACAACACAGAATATCAACGTGAATGTCACGTTCGCAAATCCGTCTAAAAGGGCTATAGAAGATAGACTGGATTTACCGATCGAGTGACATTCACGGTCGCAGATATAATGTAAATACTGTGAACTAGCTTGTTTAAAATATCCGATCGAACAAATTTATCGAAGTGGGCCCCAAGCAGTACTGTAGCACTTACAGAAAATCTGGGCCCAAAAAGAATGTTCCAAAAACCGCATTTCTCAGACTGGGATCCACTGGAAAAAAAATGGTGCAACGAAGCTATATTATTGCGGCGGAACCGCGGCCAAAGTGGGGTTATGGCCGCGGTTCCGCGGCCGTATAGACGAATTAGGTCACCAAATTTTTTCCGTGTTCTTAAAATTCTCTGCACATGTTTCTGCAACAACCTGAAAAATTTTTGGAGCTGAAAAAATTTCGACAGAGAACACATGCACCCAAAATCGGGTTTTCAGGATTTTTGTTCGATCGAGGATGTAAGCACACTAGACCATGATAGGCTTGGTTAATGGCGTGGCTCTGATACCAATGTAAGTCCACGGCGGCGCCCCGGCCGTCGATCCGATGCCGGAAACGCGGAAACGAAAAACTTTGCTAACTTGCAAACCGGCACCACCGCGCACTTTTAACCCGGATCGGGCCATTAACCTAGCTACTAGCAAACTAAAAGATGGGTAGAGAGTTATACCAAGCGATCCGTGTCCTTCGGTCTTCGTCTCCACTCCGATCTCCCGCGGAATCTCCGTCCGTCACCTCCCTGTCGGAAAGGGCACCACGTAGCCGGGTTCGTTTACGGGCTCCCACCTCTGGACCGAGGCAACTTGGGCGCGAAGTTGGCTAGCCGACGCGTCCAAGATTTGCTGTAGGAAAGTGTAGAATGCTATGTCTCTTTGGGGTTTTCAAGTTGCCTTGATGGAGGAAAGAATAATCCTAGGAGAGAGGTGTGGGATTATTGTAGCAAGCATAGAAAAGAGATGAATGATTTTCTCACTTCACTCAAAAAGGAACTCTCTCTCTCCCTCCTCAAATATGTGGCCGGCCACTACTAAGAATGGTGGAGAGTCAAATTAATCAAAAAGAGAAATGAGAGATAAGCATAAGAAAATAGTCACCTCAAAGTCTTTTTAACTCTCATCTCATTCAAATCTCATAAATGCAAAAGAGATGATAAGAAAAGGATTTCATGATGAAGCCACACATTTACAAGAAACCCCTCCACAAAAAAGTAATTTGCACAATTGCAAATTACCCCCTCCATCGAAAAGTCCGGCCGTGAAAGAACAAAGGAAAACCGGCCGGAACGGAATGCAAACTGGTAACTACAGAAAAATGATCCCGTAATAAATTACAGGAAAACCCCACTACTGCAAATACATGCCCGCATTTGTATTCTCACTGAACACAAATGCAAAGAGACAAAATCTACACTATCCAATACTAGGATCCGGCTTAAGCCAAAGCCGGCTAGTAAAATCCGTCCGATCACGATCCGTGCAATACCGCACGTATCTGATCGAACCCTGCCATATCTCCATACGGCCTCTATAGCGTTTCGCCTGAAACCTGAGTAACTGTGTGTGTGGTGGACTCTAAAGACTCGTCAATACTATGGCTGTGGATTTAACCACTAGCACGTCAGAGGTATCAGCCATACGTGACGGGCCACCAGCTATTGACCAAAAGGGACGTCGATGAGCGAACTCATCCTGACACCCTACTGAGCCTGTCAGTGACAATATCCGTACAGTCTGGTCCGTTCGTCTATGAGCATCGCATGGCGGGCCTAGGGGGTTGGTAAAAGTCAGACCCCCAATAGCGGTACAAGTCGTGTCGGAGTGTAGCCCAGAACACCCTGAGATACTACTGGAATACCTACCTGTAAATCTCCTGCCTTGGCCAAGGACTTTTCATGTACTGGCTCTCCTAGACACAGCGCGACCTCACCCCCAATACCGGGAGAGACGAACCCCTGCAGATCCGCTCACTGCCTCCATGTGGCTCGGGACTGTACCCAACTAAAACCTGTTTGCACGTCTCCTTTGAGCGTGGTAGGGTAGTAATCAAAGCACAGTGGGAACTCACACGAGACAAATGACGATCTCAGGTCGATGAACTAACCTGTCCACATGTCACCAGGGAACTGCTATCTGACGTCAGGTATAATACCAACTAGCAGGTTCCCGGCGAGTCCTGTCCGGTGTACTCATAACCCAATGAGCACCTGTATACATCTTAGGTGAACCAACTGACACCATTGGATTGTGAGACCGGCCACCGCCCCTCGTCGGGGTCTCGACTGTATACACTAGTCTACTCTGGAGAATCGATGCCCTATCTCGAAACTCCCACGACTAGGGACCTTTTAAGGATGTGCTTATAGACTCCAGCTCTCACGTATATGATCGCCCTCATACTGCTGGTAGTCAAGCAAGAATCCTAGAGGCTCTATCAACGTGTAATAACGACTCGTAAGGTCACCTAAAGCAGTACACGATGATAAAGATAAACTAGATAGCATACTATCATCTCGAGTAAGACTGTCCTACCGGCATAGGTCCTCCTCAATCATTGCAATCACGTACGCTAGGTCGTCGACAACGTGCCGAAGATGATCTACGTCGAGGCATCACTAGATCAAGCTCCACCTTCACCAAGCCATGAAAACTTGTGAAGGAAACACCCTATACTACTTGGCAAGAGGTAGAGGATGAAGAAATAGGAAGTGGGTTCACTTTAGAATTGGATTTCTCACACTTTTTCATCACTTGCCATTGATGTAGCAAGCTTTCTTCATGTAAGAAGAAGATGAAGAAGAAGAAGAAGGATATGATAAGTGTTTTAGAAAAATGAAAAAGAATTAATTCTTATCATCTTCTAACCTTATTTAAGTGTAGAGAATGAATTAGGGTTAGTTTAAATGGTTAGGGTTAAGTATAAGACAAGAATGGAGACTAAGTCAAAACTTCATGAATGTTCAACTAAAAACAAAACAAGTAACCATTCATTTATCCTTTTCATTTTCCAAAATGAATAAATAAATAAGATAAATGAATAAGTAATTAAGTAAACAAAACCCTAATCATTAACTTAACCATAGTTTAATTCTTTACACTTAACCAAATAAGCATGTATCATCAAACATGATACAATCATGTGCACAAAAGTATATCACATATACAACTTGCACAATTCAAGTAAGAAAATCCTTTTAAAGTGAACCAATACTAGTTAATGCAAAGTAATATATCAAATATATATAATTATGCATTAAATCATTAAATCAACACTTGATTCAATGATCCGGTCATGTCGCATATAACCGACTAGTATTCAATGTATCGGCTTCTCGAATCAATCCTTGATTCGATAACCAGGTTATATCGCATATAACCAATCGATGCATTCGTCGAGAGAATGGAATACGGTATCACATACACGAATTATTCTCGGTCCCGCACATATCTCATATGCGCTCCTATTTCGTTTCGCTTGAACCAGGAAACCTCTGTGTAGGACTCTAAAGACTCGTCAATAGGCCGGCAGCAGATGATGATCATATCAAGCACCCACAAGCCGCAAGCGGTCTGCTAAACGTAACGGCCACCCGGGTATTGAGCGATCAGAAGATCGACGAGCAAGCCCGCTCACACTCCTGTGAATCCAACCAGTAACACTTACCGTACAGTCCGGTCTGTTCGTCTGATATGTCACATATCTCGCCTAGGGGTGGTAAACGTCAGACCCCATTAGCTCGATAAGTCATGTCGACATGAAGTCCATGACATGTGTGAAACTACTGATAACACTTACCAGTAGGTCACTGCAACCCTGGCAAGGGATTTCCTGTTATGGCCAGTCGAGCATAGCGCAACATTAACCCCCAATTCCGGGAGAGACGAATGCCCTCCTATCGCTCATTGCCTCCATGTGAATCGGGACTGTACCCAAAAACCACCTGTTTGCACGACTCAGTAGAGCCGTGGTAAGGTGGAAATCAAAGCACAGTAGGAGACACACAAGACTCTATGACGATCTCGGGTCAACAGACTAAGCTGTACCAGTGTCACCAGAGAACTGCCATCTGACGTGAGGTATAATACCATCTTGGATTTCTCGGCGAGTCCGTTCAGTGTACCCAGTCTCCACTGAGCACCCGCATACCATCTCCGATGTCAAACACCAATGGATATGGGATCATCCATCGCCCATCACATGGGTCGAGAAGATATACGCTAGTCTACTCTGGAATATCGATGCCCCGTCTCGATATTCCCACGACTAGGAATATTGAAGGATGTACTCATGGGCTACCCAGGCCCTACTAGTATGATCCGCATCATAATCCTGGAAGTTGAGTACACATCCTAAGGGCTTTATCAATATGTAATCAGAGAGACAGGAAGTATACATGTTAAAATAAAGAGCAACCAGATAGCGTACTATCATGTCGAGCAAGAAAGTCCTACCTATATATGTCCCAGCATCCACTACAATATACATCCAATGTACAGTAATGGCCTCTAGAGCATACATATAACTAACAGTCGAGACCTCGACGAGGGGAGGTGGCCGGTCTCATAAGCCACTGGTGTCAGTTGGATCACCTAAGATGTATACAGGTGCTCATTGGGTTATGAGTACACCGGACAGGACTCGCCGGGAACATGCTAGTTGGTATTATACATTTCGTCAGATAGCAGCTCCCTGGTGACATGTGTACAGGTTAGTTCATCGACCTGAGGTCGTCATTTGTCTCGTGTGAGTTCCCACTGTGCTTTGATTTATACCCTACCACGAGTCAAAGGAGTCGTGCAAACAGGTATATTTTGGGTACAGTCCCGAGCCACATTGGAAGCAAGTGAGCGGATCTTCGGGGATTCGTCTCTCCCAGTATTGGGGGTGAGATCACGCTGTGTTTAGGAGAGCCATTACACGAAATCCCTGGCCAGGGTAATAGAGATTTACTGGTAGGTATACCAGTAGTATCTCAGGGTGTTCTGGGCTGCTCTCTGACACGACTTATACTGCTATTGAGGGTCTGACATTTACCGGCCCCCTAGGCCGTATATGCGATACTCATAGACGAATGTTCCGGACTGTACGGATATTGTCACTGTCAGGCTCAGTAGGGTTTATAGATGAGTTCGCTCGTCAGCTTCCCTTCCAATCAATACATAGGCAAACCGTTACGTACAGCTTGTACCTCTGATCTGCTAGTGGTTATACCCAGTGCCAGTGTGTTGATGTTGTAGGGTTCCTAGGCACCCTAGTTAAGTCTCACAAGTGATCAAACATGCACAAATAAAATTTTACGGGTGCCTACAAACCCGACTACGGATCGTTTACTAGATATTTAGGCGAAAACATAAACTAGTTAACATTTTAACTAAGGGAACGAATATACAACCTTTGTAGATCCGGTCCACCACCTCCACGGCTCTGCAATGAAGTCCCCTCGCTGTCCAAATCATGTCTTGGGCTCTAGCGTCGGCATCATCGAAGAATGGGCGGGCTTGATCGTCGGTTCGATGCCGAAGATGATCTACGTCGAGGCATCGCTAGAACAAGCTCCAACTTCACCAAGTCGGAAAAACTTGTGAAGGAAACACCCTATACTACTTGGCAAGAGATAGAGGATGAAGAAATAGGAAGTGGGTAAACTTTAGTTTTGGATTTCTCACTAGACTTCATGACTTGCCATTGGAGTAGCAAGCTTTTTTCAATGTTGAAGAAGATGAAGAGGAAGAAGAAGATATGATAAGTTAAATTAAAATAGAAAAGAAAATACAATACTTATCATATCTTTGACCATGGTTTAGTGTAGAGACTTAACTTAGGTTAGATGAGTGGTTAGGGTTAGGCATGAGACAAGAATGGTGACTAAAACAATGCTACATGAATCTTTAACTAAAGACAAAAATAGCCACCATTCATTTCTCATTTTCTTTTTCTTTTGAAATAAATAAAATAAAAAGATAAATGAATAAGATGAAACCCTAATCACTAACTAACCATGGTTTAATACTTTACACAAAACCAAACAAGAATGTATCATCAAATATGATACAATCATGTGCACAAAGAAATATATCACATATACAACTTGCACAATTCAAGTGAGAAAATCCTTTTAAAGTGAACCAATACTAGTTAATGCAAAGTAATATATCAAATATATAATTATACATTAAATCATTAAATCAACACTTGATTCAATGATCCGGTCATGTCGCATATAACCGGCCAGTATCCTAGGTATCGGCTTATCGAATCAATCCTTGATTCGATAACTAGGTTATATCGCATATAACCAATCGATACATAGATCGCGAGAATGGAATACGGTATCACATACACGCATTATTCTCGGTCCCGCACATATCTCATATGCGCTCCTATTTCGTTTCGCTTGAGCCAGGAAACCTCTGTGTAGGACTCTAAAGACTCGTCAATACGCCGGCAGCAGATGATGATCATATCAAACACCCACAAGCCGCAAGCGGTCTGCTAAACGTAACGGCCACCCGGGTATTGAGCGATCAGAAGATCGACGAGCAAGCCCGCTCACACTCCTGCGAATCCGACCAGTAACACTACCGTATAGTCCGTTCTGTTCGTCTGATATGTCGCATATCTCGCCTAGGGGTGGTAAACGTCAGACCCCAATAGCTTGATAAGTCATGCCGACGTAGGGTCCATAACATTCGTGAAACTACTGATAACTCTTACCAGTATATCACTGCAACCCTGGCCAGGGATTTCCTGTTATGGCCAGTCGAGCATAGCACAACATCAACCCCCAATACCGGGAGAGACGAATCCCCTCCTATCGCTCATTGCCTCCATGTGAATCGGGACTGTACCCAAAAACCACCTGTTTGCACAACTCAGTAGAGCCGTGGTAGGGTGGAAATCAAAGCACAGTGGGAGACACACAAGACTCTATGACGATCTCGGGTCAACAGACTAAGCTGTACCAGTGTCACCAGAGAACTGCCATCTGACGTGAGGTATAATACCATCTGGGAGTTCTCGGCGAGTCCGTTCAGTGTACCCAGTCTCCACTGAGCACCCGCATACCATCTTCGATGTCAAACACCAATGGATATGGGATCATCCATCGCCCATCGCATGGGTCGAGAAGATATACGCTAGTCTACTCTGGAATATCGATGCCCCGTCTCGATATTCCCACGACTAGGAACAATTCAAGGATGTACTCTTGGACTACCCAGGCCCCACTAGTATGATCTACGTCGTAGTCCTGGAAGCCGAGCACACATCCTATGGGCTTTATCAACATGTAATCAGAGAGACAGAAAGTATACATGTTAAGATAAAGTGCAACCAGATAGCGTACTATCATGTCGAGCAAGAAAGTCCTTCCTATATATGTCCCAGCATCCACTACAATATACATCCAATGTACAGTAATGGCCTCTAGGGCATACATATAACTAACAATCTCCCACTTGCACTAGGGCCATCTGTAGCAGTGGTTGCAGTATCACATACTCAACCATCCCTTAATAGTCTCTCTTTGGGAAAAAGGCCTTCGTGAGTGGATCCGCCGTGTTGTCCTCTGAGTCTACTCTCCTAACCTCGATCAACCTGGAGATCAACTATCTCCATGATCAGGTGATGCTTCCTCAGAATATGTCTGGGTCACTGATGGGACCAGGGTTCCAGGGCCTAAGCCACACTTCCATTGTCATACAATGGCAGGAACCAAGTTCATCTTATGAACCAATATACACCCAAACTGCCTCTTTGGTAGTATCTTCAATAGCGATGTTACCAGCCTTTATCGTCTAGTTTGCCACGGTATATAGCTTGGAACTCTTCCAATATACCGTCCCTGCACTGAGGGAAAAGACAATGCCTGTGACTGACATTCAGTCGTCTTTATCAGCCTGGAACCCTTCCAGTGATTCTCCCCAGGATCGGTTGATACCGTCTCACTACTACTAGTGAGATTCCTAACATCCATTTAGATCTATCTCATAGATTCAAAATCTAGGATTTAGTAGGTATCACTTTGATCCTTATGTGGAGAATCCATGTGATAAACGGAGATTGATCGAGCGTAGCATAAGAAACTCCTTTCTTATCAAGAGTATGTCATCCACGTACTCTACGAGGATCACCACCATACTCCCTACTACCTTTTTGTTTATACAAGGTTCATCTACCATTTTGATGATGTCAAACTCTTTGACTAATCCATCAAAACAGACGTTCCAACTCCGCGATGCCTGCTTTATCCTATAAAGCATCTTGCACACGTTTCCGCTGCTCCCACTTTCTACGAAGCCCTCTGGCTATGTACTTATAGACGCTCTCTTCCAAATCATTATTTAGAAAAGCAGTCAAGACACCCAACCACCAGAGATCGTAGTCATGGTATGCAGCCGTGGTAAGTAGGATCTGGATGGACTTAAGCATAGCTACTTGAAAAGGTTTCATCATAATCCACGCCTGGTCGATGACGAAAAACCTTTAACAAGTCTAGCTTTGAAAGTCTCAACTTTTCCATCTACACCAAGTAATCTTCTCAAGATATACTTGCTCCTGATGGGGATTTAACCCTTCAGATATAGCAACCAAAGTCCATACTTTGTTGGTGTACATGGATTCCATCTCAGATCACTAAGCATCCAGCCATTCTTACAGAGTCCCTACTCTCGATGGCCTGCTCGAAACTAGTTGGGTCATCATCTCATGATGCAATCCTTGCTCCCACTGTCATCGAGAAACCGAGGTATCTCTCAGGCGGATGAGGAACCCTACTAGATCGGCGGAGAGGCTGAGGTTCGTCGGAAACTATTGAATCCTTTGGTTCTACCAAATCATTAGCAGTTTTGTACAGCTGGAACCTTTCCAGTTCTACAGAACTGATCTTGCCTCGATCTTGTCCGGATTTTGCTTTTGACATAGGCCGGACAATCCCAAATCTTAACTTACTTAAGAGATAGGTTCTTCCCATACCATATCTTATATGGAGTGGTAGGCAGTGATTTGATTCAAACCTAATTCAATAGGTATGCAGCTTCTCAAGTGCATAACTCCCAAAAGGAAAAAGGTAACTCAGTAGTACTCATCATAGAGCACACCATATCATATAGGGTGCGATTGCTCCGCCCCGATATACCATCGTGCTATGGTGTATTCGGAGGAGTAATGCTGAGAGAGAATCTCATTCTCCTTTAGAATAGTCCAGGAATTCCATGCTCAAGTATTCTCCTCCTTGATCACATCAAAAGATATAATACTTATACCCGTATTTTGGTTCTCTACTTCTAACTTATATTCTGTGAATATCTCAAAAGGTTCGGACTAGTGTTTCAACAAGAACATATGTCTGAATCTGAAGAGATCATCAGAGAACGTAATAAAGTATAAAGAACAAGTACTGGCATATGTAGACAGGAGACCTTACATACATCATCATGTATCAGTCCCAAGAGTTTACCAACTCTTCCTCTGTTTCCAGTAAACAGAGCTGGTGTCATTATATCTTTGTGACATGACTGGCAAGTTTCACAAGATGTAAATTCAAACTGATTTAAATATACATCTAAATGTAACTTCAGCCAGTCGGGTCGCATTGATATGACCTAGTCTACAATGCTTCAAGAAGAATTCGTTCATTTCTGAACTCTTCCTCTTATGTGTGTTCTGTATACGAGGAACTGTAGTTTGATTTAGAACGTCAATGCTTTTAGATAACGTGCCTGAACCGATCAACTTTTGATATAGGAAATGTTCAAAACATTATCCATCAATACAAAATTATATCCTTTCTTTACTAATAAAGAGACTGATATGATTTTGTATATCAGGTTCGGTATCTAATAGCATTTGTTCAGAATCAATGTATTCGTAATACAGGGTGACAGTGACCAACAGACTTGGCTGCAACACTTGCCCCGGTTTCTGTCTCATGAAACTTATCACCCGTTCTCAGTTTTTCTACCTTTTTGTAGCCCTATGTAATCAGATTACATATCTGGGATCCTGATCCGGTATCATATACCCAGGAGGATACTGAGAAACAGTTCTTTGTAATGAACACACCCGAAGAAGATGCATCATATGTACTTTCTTCGTTTGGGCGGCATAGGAATTCTGGTATTCCCCTATTTCCTGCTCTGTCTTATAACAATTATAAGTTGGAGCGGGACCAACGTTCCCCAGCTCAGTATAACAAGCGGGTTCGGTCAATACATCCGTATTATTATCTTGATTAAGGCGTGATATGGTCGCTACCAGGAGAGAGAGAGAAGAAAACACTCTGCGTGCGCTCTTGCAAGATCAGATTGGTTATATATTTTATCTAATCAAGATGGCTCCCACTGTTTTTATCAAATCTTCCTTCAAACCCTAAAAGGAAAGACTAGCCGGGATTAATTACACTCTACAAGTTCGCCAATCTTTCAGCCAGGCCAGTGTCGGTACTTTGAGGGAGGTTCTCCGTGCTTTCGCACGGACCTAATTACTGTAAACCTCGTTTTCCCAGAGGCGTAACCCCGTTGACACCTTTCTAGACACCTACTTGATCGGCTAATTGCAAAGTGCAAAACTCTCCCAGGAGTAACAATTACTCGCAGTAGGTATCGGGATCCAACTATCACATAGAAGGTATGCAATCTCATTGCAAGTTTCAACACTTGAAACTCCCGATAATAGTTTTTACCCCTAGCACCTATGACCTTAACTATGGTCAACAAATCATAAGTACTAGTCAAGTTCTACCCGTCATTTCGTGATTAATTAGACCCACCCACATGACCCTTAACTAAGGTCAACAAAGTCACGCGACTGTCCTAACTAATCGCATCATATGCGGTGTAGGAAGACATCACTTAGCTACCATACACTGTGCCTTGACTATGGTCAACAAACACAGCACGAATACTAAGTACTCTACTTCCTAAAATGACGGAGGGTTGCGGCTGGTTTTTTTGTGAAAACCTTTAACGCTTTGAACTTGATCTCGTTGCGGAATCAAATGGTTTTTAAATGGAATGTTTTTGAGGCTTTTCTAGTTTTGCTAAAGGGGTCACTCCCGGTGAAAGGATCGTCGGCCCTTTCCTCGTCGAATGAGGTGCGGGATATATCATATATATCACTGTGCAAAGCAGAAACTATAGGAGCGATCAAATACAAACCGAGTGTGTAGCATCTGCCAGTTATTGCTAAAGGAGTCACTCCCGGTGAAGGGATCTCGGTCCTTTCCTCATCGAATAAGGTGCAGGATGTTCTATAAGGAACACCACGATGCAAAGCAAGAACTGTAGCTACCTGTTTTTATTTTGAAATTCGATTCCACAACATCAATTAGGTTTATTTTCTTTCATTAATCTCATTAATGAATATCCCATCATTTAAGTCTACCTAACCATCACAGATAAATATAACGTACGCTTATGCCATCCGCATTCGCCTCGATGTCCCGTCTGCACCGTTAGGTTAGGTAACTAACGCCAGAGCGAGGCAGGGCTAGCGCGGGTGTAAAACATAAGTAATGTCTATATAATATATCATATATACTATATATAATATCTGCCACAGAACATCGCATGATCTCAGATAAAACACAGCAGAAGAAACATATGAAATATTGGATATACTAGGACGTCCGTGTTTTCAATACGAGCCAGTATAAAACACGGATTCCACGTTCGTGATGAATAGCCAATCCCACACCCCTAGACCCCTACGAGAGCGGCAAACAACCCTACCAATTCTAGGGTTAGGAGACCCGGACTCGACTCCTCGAGATGGTCTCCCACTGGACTCCAGAACCCGGTTACTTGTGCTCCCCTCCTTGGGTCTATCCTAGTGCAGAAAAGTAAATAATATACAAACGGTGACTACTTCCGCAACCTGGAAGCGCCCCAATAAAAGAATATTACATACAAGTTTTTACATGAATGAAAATGAAAAACACTCATCTCACATAAAAACCCCCAGCTATTCAAACACGACGATCCAATATAACATATCCTGCAACACATAACATCACATGTCATCAACGTAAGTAAATATGCGCATCCCAATTGTCGTTGACATATAGCAACGAAACCGGCGATATCACATATTACACTTACGGTCACAGAAAAGAAAGTGTAAAACTACAACAGTTGGAATCCGCAACCTCCTCAGACATCGCATGCCTGACCAAATGAAATACTTAGACATCGCATGCCTAACAATTATAAACCCCGCATTTTAGTCTCATTATCGAAAACTCTTTTCAATATCAAGTCAGGCAATTCAACAAGATTCCCGACATTCTGATCGAATGCTCGTCGCAAACTTTAGTAGGCGACCGCACCCCCGATACCGTCGACGAAGTGCACCAAGGCGGAACACCGCTGCCGCGAGCACCCGAACGGATGCTTTCGGCGACGGGGTTCTCCTACGGTCACTTGGTCGGGGCTATGGAGTGAGGCTGTCTATTAAGTTTACCCGGCGAGTATCCGCGTACACTACGTGATTGCGACGGACTTTTGATCACATCAAAATTCCGTGGCAACCGATCAATTGAGACTAAACCGCTACGTTTATAACATTCATTTAGTTATCACATAACTACTTGTGAATTCCAATTATTGTAACCCATTCCGGATAAATAGAAAATGTCAAACTTTCCGATCGAACAATCGAACACCCAAGTTTTCCCGATACAGCTCAACACATGAAATAAGTCTAACAACACTCCGTTCGTGCCTCAGTACCAACGGTCCAGCCGTAGAAGGGTCAAGCCAACGCCTCACATGTGGCACGCCGTACTGCCCCAAACCCGAAGGTTCAAAGGGCAGTTCAAGACGGTCATATAATCGAGTTAAGGTTTGTTGTCTTCTAGAGGGTCCATCGCGTTACTTGCACTACTTAGAACGTCGTTAAACTTCGGAAAAATCCAACACTTGGAAATTTCCCGACAGGGGAAAAATTGGGTATTTATATCCGGTTGAACTTTTTAACATATTCAAAAAATTATCCGGAAAGCCAAATAGACAAAATTTGATACCCCGATCGAAACACCGAATCCCCAAAACAACTCAGAAAATTCAACTCTTGAAAAAAAATATTAAAAATTCCCAGAAAAATCACCACTGGAAACTAACAGTTACTGTGCAAAATAATTTAAATATTGCGGCCGTACGGCCGCGGATCCGCGCTTTAAAAATTGAATTGGGCCTCATAAATTTACAGTAACTCTTAGATGTTTGTGATGTTTTCTCTGCATATTTTTAATTTTGAAAAAGACCAGATTTCAGAAATCGTCCAGAGAGCAATTTTGGGTTCGGGTTTTCGGTTCGTCCGGGTTTCAAATTCCGTCTAAACTTCACCTAAGGCTCTAGCTAGGCTCTGATACCACTGTAGGGTTCCTAGGCACCCTAGTTAAGTCTCACAAGTGATCAAACATGCACAAATAAAATTTTACGGGTGCCTACAAACCCGACAACGGATCATTTACTAGATATTTAGGCGAAAACATAAACTAGTTAACATTTTAACTAAGGGAACGGATATACAACCTTTGTAGATCCGGTCCATCACCTCCACGGCTCCGCAATGAAGTCCCCTCGCTGTCCAAATCATGTCTTGGGCTCTAGCGTCGGCATCATCGAAGAATGGGCGGGCTTGATCGTCGGTTCGATGCCGAAGATGATCTACGTCGAGGCATCGCTAGAACAAGCTCCAACTTCACCAAGTCGGAAAAACTTGCGAAGGAAACACCCTATACTACTTGGCAAGAGGTAGAGGATGAAGAAATAGAAAGTGGGTAAACTTTAGTTTTGGATTTCTCACTAGACTTCATGACTTGCCATTGGAGTAGCAAGCTTTTTTCAATGTTGAAGAAGATGAAGAAGAAGAAGAAGATATGATAAGTTAAATTAAAATAGAAAAGAAAATACAATACTTATCATATCTTTGACCATGGTTTAGTGTAGAGACTTAACTTAGGTTAGATGAGTGGTTAGGGTTAGGCATGAGACACGAATGGTGACTAAAACAATGCTACATGAATCTTTAACTAAAGACAAAAATAGCCACCATTCATTTCTCATTTTCTTTTTCATTTGAAATAAATAAAATAAAAAGATAAATGAATAAGATGAAACCCTAATCACTAAACCATGGTTTAATACTTTACACAAAACCAAACAAGAATGTATCATCAAACATGATACAATCATGTGCACAAAGAAATATATCACATATACAACTTGCACAATTCAAGTGAGAAAATCCTTTTAAAGTGAACCAATACTAGTTAATGCAAAGTAATATATCAAATATATAATTATACATTAAATCATTAAATCAACACTTGATTCAATGATCCGGTCATGTCGCATATAACCGGCCAGTATCCTATGTATCGGCTTATCGAATCAATCCTTGATTCGATAACTAGGTTATATCGCATATAACCAATCGATACATAGATCGTGAGAATGGAATACGGTATCACATACACGAATTATTCTCGGTCCCGCACATATCTCATATGCGCTCCTATTTCGTTTCGCTTGAGCCAGGAAACCTCTGTGTAGGACTCTAAAGACTCGTCAATACGCCGGCAGCAGATGATGATCATATCAAACACCCACAAGCCGCAAGCGGTCTGCTAAACGTAACGGCCACCCGGGTATTGAGCGATCAGAAGATCGACGAGCAAGCCCGCTCACACTCCTGCGAATCCGACCAGTAACACTACCGTATAGTCCGGTCTGTTCGTCTGATATGTCGCATATCTCGCCTAGGGGTGGTAAACGTCAGACCCCAATAGCTTGATAAGTCATGCCGACGTAGGGTCCATAACATTCGTGAAACTACTGATAACTCTTACCAGTATATCACTGCAACCCTGGCCAGGGATTTCCTGTTATGGCCAGTCGAGCATAGCACAACATCAACCCCCAATACCGGGAGAGACGAATCCCCTCCTATCGCTCATTGCCTCCATGTGAATCGGGACTGTACCCAAAAACCACCTGTTTGCACAACTCAGTAGAGCCGTGGTAGGGTGGAAATCAAAGCACAGTGGGAGACACACAAGACTCTATGACGATCTCGGGTCAACAGACTAAGCTGTACCAGTGTCACCAGAGAACTGCCATCTGACGTGAGGTATAATACCATCTGGGAGTTCTCGGCGAGTCCGTTCAGTATACCCAGTCTCCACTGAGCACCCGCATACCATCTTCGATGTCAAACACCAATGGATATGGGATCATCCATCGCCCATCGCATGGGTCGAGAAGATATACGCTAGTCTACTCTGGAATATCGATGCCCCGTCTCGATATTCCCACGACTAGGAACAATTCAAGGATGTACTCTTGGACTACCCAGGCCCCACTAGTATGATCTACATCATAGTCCTGGAAGTCGAGCACACATCCTATGGGCTTTATCAATATGTAATCAGAGAGACAGAAAGTATACATGTTAAGATAAAGTGCAACCAGATAGCGTACTATCATGTCGAGCAAGAAAGTCCTTCCTATATATGTCCCAGCATCCACTACAATATACATCCAATGTACAGTAATGGCCTCTAGGGCATACATATAACTAACAGATGCGTCATTAGAGTCTCCCACAGATACTTTCCCTAGTTCGGGCGAAACGTTGTAGATGTCGTGTGGTGTTATGGCAGGGTTCGGAAATGCACGTGCGTTTTCGCACGTGTCATTTTTTGGCCAGATAATACTGGTAGGCTTTGGTTTGAGCCGGATCCCAGTATTATACTGTGTAGATATAATATCTTTGTCTCAGTTGCATTTGTATTCGGTCGTAATACAAATGCGGGTATGTTTATACTGTTACGGGATTATCCTGAAATTCGTTTCAAGATCACTTTTGGAAGTTGACAGTTTCCAGTTTTCTATCACCCGTCTTTAACATTCGGTTGAAGACAGATTTATCATTTCTTCATTGGGTGAGTCATGGCTCTAGAAGATTCTAGAAATGGTGACTAGATTCATGATTCATTTGTGAGCTTTAATGAAGTGATGAGTTGTTTTGGTGACTAGATTAATTGTGATTGGTTTGCATTTATTACTAAATGTGTGTCATCCTTTTTCATTAAGTTTCATGATAAGTATGATGGATATGGTCACCCTCTGGTGAGCTCCTACACTCACCCTCCTCTTGATTTATAGTGGCCGGCCCCTCATTGTGAGGAAGTGGGATTTGATTCATTCATTTTTGGCAAAAGATTATGATAGTTTTGTATATGGAAATTTGATATAGTTCAATTTCCATTTACCCGATTCCAAATGGAAACTTCTTTTAACCGTTCGTCCATAACCTTGGACGTAACGAGACAAAGTGTTCTACTCATTCTCTACTTCATCTTGGTCGTCTCTTTTAGCAAACTTGACGATCGAGTTGCCTCGGTTCAGAGGCGGGAGCCCGTTTAAAGATCCGTCGATGTGTTGCCTCCTGGACGACGAGACCGGAGATCGAGCAAGTTCGGATTAGTTGCAACAACGCGTGGGATGATGGTTGAAGACCGAAGGACTCGGACCGTTCGGTATAACATTTCTACCCACTTTACAATTTGTTAGTTTAGCTTTAATGGCAAATCCGGGTTATAGTACGCGATAGCGCCAGTCGTAAAAGTTTTGTTCCGCATATTGTCGTCTGTTAGACGGCCGGGGCGCTGCCGCATACTTAGAGTGGTATCAGAGCCTAACCATTAAGCTATACTAACTTGTGCTAACGCGTTTAAAAGATCAATCGAACAGAATTTCAGAAACTGCATTTTTCTGTACTAACAGTTTCTGTTGATTTTTAAACTGTTCCAAAAATTATTTTTCATATCACAGAAAAACAAGCAGGCTTTTCTAAGCCATCCGTACAAATTTGGTCACGTGATCCTTTAGAACCACCGTGGATCCGCGGTCAAACCTAGGGTTTGACCACGCATCCGCGGCGGTTTAATAGGAACAGTGCTCCAAAATTTTACAGGGGCTCCTTCACAGGGAAATGTGGTTTCTGGTATTGTTTGTTTTGACTCAGATTTTGTTACTGTACAGCAGATGTACGTGGGGCCCACTTCGGAAAGTTTTGTCGATCGAAATTTTAAACTTGTTAGTTTACAGTACTTTCATTATATCTCCGACCGGGAATGTCATTTGATCGGTAAACCGCGTCTGATTGTTATAGTTCTTTTAGACGGGTTTGCGAACGTGACATTCGCGTTGATGTTCTGTGTTGTGCTGTGATGTTGCGGATTTGTCGTGGTGGATAGCAGTGTGTAATAGTAGTGCTGTTCGGATTTATTTGTACATTTGATATTGCGGGGCGAGCGTCCAACTTGTGGACTGCCGTCACTGCCTGTTTGTATAATATTCTTTTGGGGCACGACCAGGGTAAGTTCGATGTACCCCTTGTATATATTTTCATTTCTGTACTAGGTTTATCCCGCGGTGGGGTGCACGGATAGCCGGGTTCTGGAGGGCAACGGGTCCGTATCTCATGGTTTTGAGAGGCAAAGGGACCTCACTCTAGAATTGGCAGACTATTCGCCGCACTCGTAGGGGATACAGGTTGACCCAAGGAGGGGTGCTCAATTTACCGGATTCCGTGAAGTGCCGGGAGTTCCATTCACTATGTTGTGGGGACTACCTCGCTTCAGGTTTTGGCGGGTAACTTGCCGCACCTGTAGGGGTCTAGGTATCATTGCACAGGCTATCCACACGACTAGGGGAACGTCGGGTTTCAGCAGCGGATCTGTGAAACTCGGGGATCCCAGATTATCTGTATTGTTCTGTGATACTTATTACTTTTCTGTAATGTTGCATATTATCACACCTGGAGCAATTATTGTATATTAGTATATATACTATTATATGTTGTATATGTTTTACACCCGCGCTGGTCCAATCCCCGCTCTGTCGTTAGTTAAGTAACCTAACGGGTGATGACGGGACCCAGTGACGAATGCGGATGGCATATACGTACATTTTATTTTCGTTCTTTTCTGATATGATTGATTGATGGGACTGCATTGATTCTTATCAATGCAAGGATAAAACAAACCTATATTTGATGTTGTTGGAACAAATTTTAAATAAGAGTTATTACAAAGACGTTTTCCTTTTGTCTTGCATAAGCGGTATTCAGTTAGAATATCCTGCACCTCATTCGAAGAGGCAAGGGCCGAGATCCCCTCACCGGGAGTGACCCCTTGGGCAGAAGTTTGCGTCAAGGTAATAACTTCAAATAGTCGATTACAAGTTGCTTTGCATCGCGGTATTCAGCTGGAATATCCTGCACCTCATTCCACGAGGAAAGAGCCGAGATCCCTTCACCGGGAGTAACCTCTTTAGCAAAAGGTTTTTCGCCACTATATTTTTTATAAAAAGCTATCAGTTTCCTTCAATGAGATCAGGTTCATTACATTAAAGGTTTTTCGCCAAAAACCAGCCGTAATCCTCCGTCGTTTCTTATGGATGGTCAGTAGTATTCAAGCTATGTTTGTTGGCCTACGTCAAGGCGTAGTGTTTAGTAGCTGCTGGGTATTCATTTGTTGCATAGATAGATGCATTAGTTTAAGTCAGACGTACAGCCTTGTTGGCCTACGTCAAGGGCATGTACGATGACTTAAATTAATCAGGACAACGACGGGTAGAACTTGACATGTTGCTTATGATTTGTTGGCCTACGTCAAGGTCATAAGAGCATGGGATAAAAATTACATCGGGAGTTTCAAACATACAGGAAACTTGCCAGACTTGCGCATACCTTCTGGAGTGTGTTAACTTGAGTGGCTTCCATCAAGTTATCATGCGATGATAGTTGGATCCCGATTCTCACTGATGAGTTCGTTTACTCTTCGGGTGACCCCGACTAATTCTTCTTTCTGGTTTGGAGGGGAATTTGAGATTACAGTGGGAGTTTTCCTAATTAGATAAAATGATACCATTCTGATCTAGGTTAGAGTGCACGCAGAGTGTTTCTTTTCTCTCTCTCTTTGGCAGCGACCTTTGACTGACCCTAGACTATGACTCAATGACCAAGTTGACCGAACCTTCTTAATATACTGCCTTTTGGATTGTCTAAAGTTGCATAAGTCATTGTCGCTCTTTCTTTTACCCTTTGTATTTCTCAGAACACCCTGTATTACTACGGACATCCACTTCGATTGGATAAATCCATCGTATGGTTATATACGAACTCGAAGGGAATTCTTCGAGGATGGATCCAGGTTCTGGAGAAATAGAATTGTTTTATTCAGTTGTCTTTTATTATCATCTTCTCTCAGGTTGCGAGGGCTCCTTGCTTTAGGAGAGTACACCCATTACGCTTATTGGATAGTCTTATTCCAAACCATAGGCAGGTGCCTAAAGGGAGGGAATGAAGAAAACCAATTAGCTTAAGTAGGGTGTGCAGAAGGTAATATGTAAAGACAAGATAAAGGAATTAAAAAGAGGGCAAAGTAAATTGCGACTATTCACATTCACGACCAAACCACGTATTTCATCGCCACTCCTACTTCACCTTTAATTTCTCCAGAACAACCCGTATCACTACGAACATCCAATTCCATTAGATAAATCCATCGTATGATTATATACGAACTCGAAGGATATTTTTTCGAGGATGGATTCTGGTTCAGGAGAAATAGGAATAAGGATTATTCAATTGTCTTTTATCATCACCTTCTCTAAAGTTGTGAGTACTCCTAGGATTAGGAGAGTACACCTATTATGCTTACTGGATAGTCTTCTTCCAAACCATAGGCTGGTGCCGAATGGTAGGGAAAGAAGAAAACCATTTAGCCTGATGTTGGTGTACAGAAGGTAACGACTAAAGACAAATAAAGGGAATTAGAAGATGACAGGGAAATATGCGGTTAAAGTCATGATTTGAAATTATGGAAGAGGCATTACTATGAATACCAGGATACCCCTACGAAACATATTTATGTTTCATATTCACTGTGCATTGTTAATAGAAAGCTGATTTCCAGATTGGATACTTACTCCAGGGTATGTATTTACCAGATTTCATTCTCACATCTGTATAGTTTTACAGATAATGAGTGGGAGTAAGATATTGGGAATTAGGTGATCATCCTCATTATATCGGAATTCGTTGTAATTGGTGATATTTGAGGAAATCGCCTCGGTACATTTTTCAACCTACGATGCACATGTTTTGAGTTATTCAACTCAGCGGACTTATACAGAGTATTGTATGTTGTCCAATATCCATCAGGACAAAGGGATTGGTCCTCGTACTATTTCTATATACTTATGACTTCTCTAGCTTTTAGACAAGTGTTTCGTAGAAATACAATGTCTAGGTTTTGAGAAGTTGTGGGTATAGAAATAAAGTAGAGAACCAGGTGTCGCAAGTATCGGGATTCTTCAAAGAATTTGAAGATGTAGATTCTTGTGATTGGTATTCAGTTGATAGTAACGTTTTTTGAGAAACTTATTTCTCTTTCAGGTTACTCATAATTGGATGGATTCCTAAGTTGAGTAATGCTGATTAGCCTCTCTCCATTAAGATGATATGCACTGGAGACAGCTGCATAATTTGAATCTGGTTCCAATTAAATAAGTGCCAAAGTTTCTATATTTGATATAGAATGCTTCATATCTTAACGATGTTAAGGTACGGGGAGTTGTCCAGCTTATGTTTAAAACCAGACACTGGATAATTCAAGGCACGTTTCTGAAATGGCAGTTTGTGGGTTGACCCTAGCTTCGACGAGGGTTGATTTTCTACCATCTGGAAGATCAATAGTAATATTGTTCTTGACTCGCCACGGTTTTATTAAAATGGATTTTTTCAGAAAACAGTCAGTGGGAGCATGGTAGAACTGGAAGTGATTCCAGAACCGCAAACGATCACGGAAAGTTTAATAGGACCTATATATTCAATCAGGTTTGACATTCCAATAGCCACTCCGTAGATATGGTAGGTAACCTCAGACACCCGAGAGGTACTCCGGTAGCCTCAAGGACGGTGACAGGGAGGTTCTTGTTTACCCAGACTTGACACTACTGTTGTTCCAGACTATGAGACCCGGCAGAAGGAAATGTATAGCGTCGTTCTAAACTAGTTTTAGAAGTACACGTATATATTATTCTGCCAGAGGGTTGTTGTAGTCAGTAGGAGCAGCGGAAGCATAGTGGGCAAGTAGCTAGTGTCTATTTATAGACTTGAGCAGAAATTGCGGAGATAGATCATCTATTTTTGATATGACGGTCATGGGTTTGACTTCATCAGAATAGGGGATGGATCTGTTAAGAAGGTAGTAGGGTGTAATGTCCTGGTATTTGGATGACATACACAGAGTAGGAAGTAAAATTCCTATACTAAGATCTGTTGTACTGTGGTCGTCACACAGTTGTTTCTCCACAAAGGATATGGATATAATATAAGACATTCTGGTTACTAGATCTAATAGTTTTAGATCTAAATTTGGGTAGTTTCCCAATGTGGGTACTTTGACAGTATTCTAATAGTATTTTAGAATAGATGACTCCTTGCATGGTGGTGTACCTGCAAGTGATGGAGTCACCCTCTCTGAAGGTGTCTTACAGACTAAAGGGAAGAGGGACGTTCATGATTGGCAAATCACTTGCTTAGGCAATTGAGTCAATCGTGAGATGTCAAGTACCACACCAGATGTTGTTTTGCACTAGATGCAATAAGTTTATATTAATCCAATCCTGAAGAAACATAAGGAAGCAGTTTTAGAACATAAGTGCATGTTCTACGGATTTAATAACGGCGGTCTTCTTCGGTAGACGGTTATCATTCCAGCCTTCAAAGGTGACATAGATGACAGAGTGATTGTCAGAGTTATAGTTTTTCCTCAGACGAGGGACAGTATTATGGACAGGCGGTCCAAGAGGATACTATGGGAGGCATAGTGCGCAACACTGATTAGTTTCAGTGATCGATACAGTCTAATAAGTTTGGATTTGGAGTTCATTTATGAACTAGGTCCCATCAGATATCCAGACATATTCTAAGACAGGTATTACTCGATTCGGGAGATGGTTTTCTCCGCGAACTTGAGATTAATGTAGGGTTCCTAGGCACACTAATGAGGTCTCACAATGCATCAACCATGCCAAATTCAAAAAATTCCGGTGCCGAGAAACCCTAATGCGATCGTTGACTAGAGTTTAGGCGAAACATAAAGCAAGTAGATAACAATTATCACTAAGGGAAGGGAAATACAACCTTTATAGATCCGGTCCTCCACTTCCTTAGCTCCGTGACGATGTTCCCTCGCTGCGATCATCGGATCCCGAACTCTAGCGTCGGCTTCATTGGAGAAATGGGCGGGCTAGGTCGTCGACTTCGATGCCGAAGATGATCTACATCGAGGCAACACAAGATCAAGCTCCAACTTCACCAAGCCATGAAACTTATGAAGAAAACACCATATACTACTTGGCAAGTGGTAGAAGATGAAGAAATAGGAAGTGGGTTCACTTTAGAATTGGATTTCTCACTCCTTTTCTCAATTCACCATTGAAGCTAGCAAGCTTCTTTCTTCTTGAAAAAGAAGAAGAAGAAAAAGAATATGATAAGAATATTGAAAATAGAAAATAAAGTGATTCTTATCATATAGCAACCATGGTTAGGTGTAGAGAATAAAATAGGGTTAGGTTTAATGGTTAGGTTAAGGCTAAGAAACAAAATGGTCAAAGCTTCAAAGCTTCATGAAGTTTCAAGAAAGAAACAAAGTTAGCCACCATTTTATTCTTGCAAAAATAAATGAATAAAAGAATAAATAAATAAGTAAATCAAAACCCTAACCATTAACATAACCATGGTTTAATCATACACACCCAAGTTTGCATGTATCATCAAACATGATACAAACTAGTGCACAAAACTATATCATATATACAATGTGCACATCAAGTGAGAAAATCCATCTTAAGTGAACAATTACTAGTTAATGTAAAGTAATATATCAAATATATAATTATACATTAAATCATTAAATCAACACTTGATTTAACGATCCGGTCATATCGCATATGACCGACTAATATCCAATGTATCAACTTATCGAATCAACACTTGATCGGATAACCCGGCTATATCGCATATAACCGATCACTGTCACAAATCGCGAGAATCGAATACAGTATCACATACTGGTATTATTCTCGGTCCCGCACATATCTCATATGCGCTCCTATTTCTTTTCGCTTGAGCCAGGAAACCTCTGTGTAGGACTCTAAAGACTCGTCAATACGCCGGCAGCAGATGATGATCATATCAAGCACCCACAAGCCGCAAGCGGTCTGCTAAACGTAATGACCACCCGGGTATTGAGCGATCAGAAGATCGACGAGCAAGCCCGCTCACACTCCTGTGAATCCAACCAGTAACACTTACCGTACAGTCCGGTCTGTTCGTCTGATATGTCGCATATCTCGCCTAGGGGTGGTAAACGTCAGACCCCAGTAGCTCGATAAGTCGTCTCGATATTGGGTCTATAACAGTTCGAGATACTACCGATAACACTTACCAGTAAATATCAGCAACCCTGGCCAGGGATTTCTAGTTATAGCTAATCGAACACAGTGCAACATCAACTCCCTATACCGGGAGAGACGAATCCCCTCCTATCGCTCATTGCCACCATGTGACTCGGGACTGTACCCAAAAACCACCGTTTTGCACGCCCTCTTGGATGTGGTAAGGTGGAAATCAAAGCACAGTGGGAATCACACAAGACTCTATGACGATCTCGGGTCTACAGACTAACCTGTACCAGTGTCACCAGAGAACTGCCATCTGACGTAAGGTATAATACCATCTGGGAGTTATCGGCGAGTCCGTCCAGTGTACCCAGTCTCCACTGAGCACCCGTATATCATCTCTGATGTCAAACACCAATGGATATGGGATCATCCATCGCCCATCTGTATGGGTCGAGAAGGTATACGCTAGTCTACTCTGGTATATCGATGCCCCGTCTCGATATACCCACGACTAGGGACTTTGAAGGATGTACTTATGGACTACCATGTCCCCACTAGTATGATCCGCATCATAGTCCAGGTAGTCAAGTACACATCCTAAGGGCTTTACCAACATGTAACAGAGAGACATACAGTATACACGTTAAAGAAAAGAGTAACCAGATAGCATACTATCATGTCGAGCAAGAAAGTCCTCCCTATATATGCCCAGCATCCACTACAATATACATCCTATATACAGTAATGGCCTCTAGGGCATACATATAACTAACAATCTCCCACTTGCACTAGGGCCATCTGTAGCAGTGGTTGTAGTATCTCATACTCAACCATCCCATAAAAAGTCTATCTCTGGGAATAGGCCTTCGTGAGTGGATCCGCCGTGTTATCCTCTGAGTCTGCTCTCCTAACCTCGATCACCCTGGAGATCAACTATCTCCATGATCAGGTGATACTGCCTTAGAATATGTCTGGATCACTGATGGGACGGACGTTCCTTGGCCTAAGCCATAACTCCATTGTCACACAATGGGGGGAACTAAGTTCATCTCATGAACCAATATACACCAAGACTTCCTCTTTGGTAGTATCTTAAGTAGCGATGTATCCAGCCTTTATCGTCTAGTTTGCCACGGTATCTAGGTTGGAACTCTTCTAACACATTGTCCCTTTACTGCGGGTAAAGACAATGCCTGTGACTGACATTCAGTCGTCCTTATCACCCTGGAACCTTTCCAGTGATTCTCCCCAGGATCAATTGATACGATCTCACTACAACTAGTGAGTATCCTGACATCCAATTACATCTATCTCATAGATGAAAACTCAGGATTTAGGAGGTATCACTTTGATCCTATATGGAGAATCCTTGTGATAAGCGGAGATTGACCGAGCGTAGCATAGGAAACTCCTTCCCTATCAAGAGTATGTCATCCACGTACTTTACGAGGATCCCTACCATACACCTTACTACCTTTTTATATATACAAGGTTCATCTACCATTTTGATGATGTCAAACTGTTTGACTAACTCATCAAAACAGATGTTCCAACTCCGCGATGCCTGCTTCATCACATAAAACATCTTGCACACGTTTCCGCTGCTCCCACTGTCTACGAAGCCCTCTGACTGTGTACTTACAAACTCTCTCTTCTAAAACATCATTTAGAAAAGCAGTCATGACACCCAACCGCCAGATATCGTAGTTATGGTATGTAGCCATGGCAAGTAGGATCTGGATGGACTTAAGCATAGCTACGTAGAAAAGGTTTCATTATAATCTATACCTGGTCAATGATGCAAACCTTTAACAAGTCTAGCTTTGACAGTCTTAACTTTTCCATGTACACCAAGTAATCTTCTCAAGATATACTTGCTCCTGATGGGGATTTAACCCTTCAGATAAAGCAACCAAAGTCCACACTTTGTTGGTGTATAAGGATTCCATCTCAGATCGCTAAGCATCCAGCCATTCTTACGGAGTCCCACTCCTGATGGCCAGCTCGAAACTAGTTGGGTCATCATCTCATGATGCAATCCTCGCTCCCACTGTCATAGAGAAACCGAAGTATCTCTCAGGTGGGTGAGGAACCCTACTAGATCGGCGGAGAGGCTGAGGTTTTTTGGAATCTACTAAATCCTTGGGTTCTATCAAATCATCTGCTGTAGTTTGTATAGCTGGAACCTTTCCAGTTCTACAGAACTGTCCTTGCCTCGATCTTGTCCGGATTTTGCTTTTGACATAGGCCGGACAATCCCAAATCTTAACTTACTTAAGTGATAGGCTCTTCCCATACCATATCTTATATGGAGTGGTAGGCACTGATTTGATTCGAACCCTATTCAATAGGTATGCAGCTTCTCAAGTGCATAACACCCAATAGGAAAAAGGTAACTCAGTAGTACTCATCATAGAGCACACCATATCAAATAGGGTGTATCTGCTCCGCCCCGATACACCGACGAGCTGTGGTGTATACGGAGGAATAATGCTGAGAGAGAATCTCATTCTCCTTTAGAATAGTCCATGATTTCTGTGCTCAAGTATTCTCCTCCTTGATCTCATCATAGGACATAATACTTATACCCGTATTGGTTCTCTACTTCTAACTTATATTCTGTGAATATCTCAAAAGGTTCGGACTTGTGTTTCAACAGGAACATATGTCTAAATCTTGAGAGATTATCAGAGAATGTAATGAAGTACAAAGAATCGGTCTAGGCATGTGTAGACAGGGGACCTAACATACATCATCATGTATCAGTCCCAAGAGTACATTAACTCTTTCTCTGTTTTCAATAAACAGAGCTATGGTCATCTTATCTTTGTGACATGACTGGCAAGTTTCACAAGATGTAAATTCAAACTAATTTAAATATACATCTAAAATGTAACTTAAGCTAGTCGGGTCACATTGATATGACCTGGTCTACAATACCTCAAGAAGAAATCGTTCATTTCTGAACTCTTCCTCTTGTGTGTGTTCTGTATACTAAGAACTGTAGTTTGATTTAGAACGTCCATGCTATTAGATAATGTGCCTGAACCGATCAACTTTTGATATAGGAAATGTTCAAAACATTATCCAACAATACAAAATTATATCCTTTCTTTACTAATAAAGAGACTGATATGATTTTGTATATCAGGTTCGGTATCTAATAGCATTTGTTCAGAATCAATGTATTGGTAATACAGGGTGACAGTGACCAACAGATTTGGCTGCAACACTTGCCCCGTTTTCTGTCTCATGAAACTTATCACCCGTTCTCAGTTCTCTACCTTTCTGTAGCCCTATGTAACAGATTACATATCTGGGATCCTGATCCGGTATCATATACCCAGGACGTAAAGGATACTGAGAAACAGTTCTTTGTAATGAACACACCCGAAGAAGATGCATCATCATGCACTTTCTTCGTTTGGGCGGCACGGGAAATCTGGTATTCCCCAATTTCCTGCTCTGTCTTATAACATTTATAAGTTGGAGCGGGACCAACGTTCCCCAGCTCAGTATAACAAGCGGGTTTGGTCAATTCATCCGTATTTTTATCTTGATTAAGGCGTGACATGGTCGCTACCAGGAGAGAGAGAGAAGAAAACACTCTGCGTGCGCTCTTGCAAGATCAGATCGGTTATTATTTTATCTAATCAGGATGGCTCCCACTGTTTTTATCAAATCTTCTTTCAAACCCTAAAAGGAAAGACTAGCCGGGATTAATTACACGCTACAAGTTCGCCAATCTTTCAGCCAGGCCAGTGTCGGTACTTTGAAGGAGGTTCCCCGTGCTTTCGCACGGACCTAATTACAGTAAACCTCGTTTTCCCAGAGGCGTAACCCCGTTGACACCTTTCTAGACACCTACTTGATCGGCTAACTGTAATGTGTAAAACTCTCCCAGGAGTAACAATTACTCGCAGCGGGTATCGGGATCCAACTATCCCATAGAAGGTATGCAATCTCATTGTAAATTTCAACACTTGAAATTCCCGATAATATTTTGCCCCAAACGATCTATGACCTTGACAAGGTCAACAAACCATAGACCGTAAGTCAAGTTCAACCCGACATTTCTTGATTGAATCAAACCCACCCGAACGACCCTTGACAAGGTCAACAAGGTCGTACGACTACCCTAACCCAATCTGCATCATATGCATAAGCAGATAAATACTGGTTAGCTACCGCACACTGCTCCTTGACAAGGTCAACAAACACAGCACGAATACTAAGCAGGACTTATCTGAAATGACGGAGGGCTACGACAGGTTTTTCTGAAAACCTATTGCGTAATGAACTTGATATCGTTGTAGGATCGAATGAATTTAGAAATGGAGTGTTTTTGAGGCTTTTCTAGTTTTGCTAAAAGGGTCACTCCCGGTGAAGGGATCGTCGGCCCTTTCCTCATGGAATGAGGTGCGGGATATATCATATATATCACTGTGCAAAGCAGAAACTATTGAAGCAATCAAAAGACAAACCGAGTGTGTAGCATCTGCTAGTTATTGCTAAAGGGGTCACTCCTGGTGAAGGGATCTCGGCCCTTTCCTTATTGAATAAGGTGCAGGATGTTCTACAAGGAACACCGCGATGCAAAGCAAGAACTGTAGCTACCTGGTTTTTGAAAATTCGATTCCACAACATCTTAGGTTTCTTTTCTTTCATTAATCACATTAATGAAGTCCCATCATTTAATCACCTAAAAATCACAGATAAATACGACGTACACTTATGCCATCCGCATTCACCTCGATGTCCCCTCATGCACCGTTAGGTTAGGTAACTAACGGCAGAGCGGGGCAGGGCTAGCACGGGTGTAATACATAAGTAACGTCTATATAATATATCATATATACTATATACAATATCTATCTGAACATATCACATGATCACATCACAGATATCGCAGCAGAAGAAACATATGAAACATTGGATATACTAGGACGCCCATGTTTTCAATACGAGCCAGTATAAAACACGGATTCCACGGTCGCGATGAATAGCCAAACCCACACCCCTAGACCCGTACGAGAGCGGCAAGAAACCCTACCAATTCTAGAGTTAGGAGACCCGGACTCGACTCCTCGAGTTGGTCTCCCACTGGACTCCAGAACCCGGTTACTTGTGCCCTCCTCCTTGGGTCTATCCTAGTGCGGAAAAGTAAATAATATACAAAAGGTGACATCTTCCGCAACCTGGAAGTGCCCCAATAAAAGAATATTACATACAAGGTTTTACATGAATGAAAATGAAAAACACTCATCTCACATAAAAAAAAACCCCGGCTATTCATAACGCGACGATCCAATATAACATATCCAGCAACACATAACAACACATGTCATCAACGTAAGTAAACATGCGTATCCTAATTGTCGTTGACATATAGCAACGAAATCGGCGATATCACATATTACACTTACGGTCGCAGAAAAGAAAGTGTAAAACTACAACAGTTGGAATCTGCAACCTCCTTAGACATCGCATTCCTGACCAAATGAATACCTTAGACATCACATACCTAACAATTATAAACCCCGCATTTTAGTCTCATTATCGAAAACTCTTTTCAATATCAAGTTGGGCAATTCAACAAGATTCCCGACATCCTGATCGAATGCTCGTTGCAAACTTTAGTAGATGGCCGCACCCCCGATGCCGTCGACGAAGTGCACCAAGGCGGAACACCGCTGCCGTGAGTACCCGAACGGATGCTTTCGGCGACGGGGTTCTCCTACAGTCACTTGGTCGGGGCTATGGGGCATGTATATCTATTAAGTTTACCGACGAGTATTCGCGTATGCTACGTGATTGCGACGAACTTTTGATCGCATCAAAATTCCGTGGCAACCGATCATTTGAGACTAAAGTGCTATGTTTATAACATTCATATCAGTTATCTCATAACTACTTGTGGATTCCAAGTATTGTATCCCATTCCGGATAAATGTTAAACTTTCCGATCGAACAATCGAACACCCAAGTTTTCCCGAAACAGCTCAACACATGAAATAAGTTTAAAAACATTCACTTCGTGCCTCAGTACCAACGGTCCAGCCGTAGAAGGGTCAAGCCAACGCCTCACATGTGCCATGCCGTACTGCCCCAAACCCTAAGGTTCAAAGGGCAGTTCAAGACGGTCACATAATCGAGTTAAGGTTTGTTGTCTTCTAGAGGGACCATCACGTTACTTGCACTACTTAGAACGCCATTAAACTACGGAAATATCCAACACTTGGAAATTTTCCGGCAGGGGAAAGATTGGGTATTTATATCCGGTCAAACTTTTTAACATATTCAAAAATTATCCGGAAAACACATAGACAAAATTAGACATCCCGATCGAAACACCGAGTCCCCAATACAACCCCAGAACACTCAACTCTTGAGTCATAATAAAAATACCCATAAAATATAAATCACAGAAATAGGAATTATGGTGCAAAAATAATGACCTAAACCCTCTATACGGCCGCGGAACCGCGGCCCAGGCAGGCTATTGCCGTGGTTCAGCGGTGGAATGTACGATTTAGAGGGTCGTTTTTCACCACAATTCTTATATTTCCCTGCTGAATTTTTCAGGTATTTTTAATTCAGAAAAATCCACAATTTTCAAAAATGTACAGAGAGGGGTCAAGGATTAGGGTTTCGGGTTCGATCGGGTTTCTAACTCCGTCTACGCATCGCCTAAGACTCTAGCTAGGCTCTGATACTACTGTAGGGTTCCTAGGCACACTAATGAGGTCTCACAAGGCATCAACCATGCCAAATTCAAAAAATTCCGGTGCCGAGAAACCCTAATACGATCGTTGACTAGAGTTTAGGCGAAACATAAAGCAAGTAGATAACAATTATCAATAAGGGAAGGGAAATACAACCTTTGTAGATCCGGTCCTCCAGATCCTTAGCTCCGTGACGATGTCACCTCGCTGTGATCATCGGATCCCGGACTCTAGCGTCGGCTTCATCGGAGAAATGGACGGGCTAGGTCGTCGACTTCGATGCCGAAGATGATCTACATCGAGGCAACACAAGATCAAGCTCCAACTTCACCAAGCCATGAAACTTGTGAATAAAACACCCTATACTACTTGGCAAGTGGTAGAGGATGAAGAAATAGGAAGTCGGTTCACTTTAGAATTGGATTTCTCATACTTTTTCTCAATTCACCATTGAAGCTAGCAAGCTTCTTTCTTCTTGAAGAAGAAGAAGAAGAAAAAGAATATGATAAGAATATTGAAAATAGAAAATAAAGTGATTCTTATCATATAGCAACCATGGTTAAGTGTAGAGAATAAACTAGGGTTAGGTTTAATGGTTAGGTTAAGGCTAAGAAACAAAATGGTCAAAGCTTCAAAGCTTCATGAAGTTTCAAGAAAGAAACAAAGTTAGCCACCATTTTATTCTTGACAAAATAAATGAATAAAAGAATAAATAAATAAGTAAATCAAAACCCTAACCATTAACATAACCATGGTTTAATCATACACACCCAAGTTTGCATGTATCATCAAATATGATACAAACTAGTGCACAAAACTATATCATATATACAATGTGCATATCAAGTGAGAAAATTCATCTTAAGTGAGCAATTACTAGTTAATGTAAAGTAATATATCAAATATATAATTATACATTAAATCATTAAATCAACGCTTGATTTAATGATCCGGTCATATCGCATATGACCGCCTAATATCCAATGTATCGACTTATCGAATCAACACTTGATCCGATAACCCGGCTATATCGCATATAACCGATCACTATCACAAATCGTGAGAATCGAATACCGTATCACATACTGGTATTATTCTCGGTCCCGCACATATCTTATATGCGCTCCTATTTCGTTTCGCTTGAGCCAGGAAACCTCTGTGTAGGACTCTAAAGACTCGTCAATACGCCGGCAGCAGATGATGATCATATCAAGCACCCATAAGCCGCAAGCGGTCTGCTAAACGTAAAGGCCACCCGGGTATTGAGCGATCAGAAGATCGACGAGCAAGCCCGCTCACACTCCTGTGAATCCAACCAGTAACACTTACCGTACAGTCCGGTCTGTTCGTCTGATATGTCGCATATCTCGCCTAGGGGTGGTAAACGTCAGACCCCAGTAGCTCGATAAGTCTTCTCGATATTGGGTCTATAACAGTTCGAGATACTACTGATAACACTTACCAGTAAATCTCAGCAACCCTGGCCAGGGATTTCCGGTTATAGCTAATCGAACACAATGCAACATCAACTCCCTATACCGGGAGAGACGAATCCCCTCCTATCGCTCATTGCCTCCATGTGACTCAGGACTGTACCCAAAAACCACCATTTTGCATGCCCTCTTGGACGTGGTAAGGTGGAAATCAAAGCACGGTAGGAATCACACAAGACTCTATGACGATCTCGGGTCTACAGACTAACCTGTACCAGTGTCACAAGAGAACTGCCATCTGACGTAAGGTATAACACCATCAGGGAGTTCTCGGCTAGTCCGTCCAGTGTACCCAGTCTCCATTGAGCACCCGTATATCATCTCTGATGTCAAACGCCAATGGATATGGGATCATCCATCGTCCATCTGTATGGGTCGAGAAGGTATACGCTAGTCTACTCTGGTATATCGATGCCCCGTCTCGATATACCCACGACTAGGGACCTTGAAGGATGTACTTATGGACTACCATATCCCCATTAGTATGATCCGCATCATAGTCCAGGAAGTCAAGTACACATCCTAAGGGCTTTACCAACATGTAACAGATAGACATACAGTATACACGTTAAGGCAAAGAGTAACCAGATAGCATACTATCATGTCGAGCAAGAAAGTCCTCCCTATATATGTCCCAGCATCCACTACAATATACATCCTATATACAGTAATGGCTTCTAGGGCATACATATAACTAACAATTAAGAGAGACATAGAAAGAAACTTCAAGGCGGATCCACTCACTGAGGCTATTTCTCAAATACAATAGTTTTGCAAACGAGCTTTGTGAAACTGATTAGTAGAGGAGTTGGATGCTCGGTATCACACGAGCTGTGAGTACACGACATCGCAATAATTATCCTTAAGTGCAAGTGGGAGATTGTTGGATATAGTGCCCTCTAAGTCAATTATTGGGTCGCAGGTACGTGATTGCAATGATTGAGGGAGGACCTATACCGATAAAACAGTCTTACTCGAGATGATAGTATGCTATCTGGTTTGTTTTTATCATTATGATAGTGCCCATAGGATTCTTGTTTGACTACCAGCAGTATGATGGCGATCATATATGTAGGAGCTTGGGTCTATAAGCACATCCTTAAAGTGTCCCTAGTCGTAGGAGTTTCGAGACAGGGCATCGATACTCCAGAATAGACTAGTGTATACAGTCGAGACCCCGACGAGGGGAGGTGGCCGGTCTCACAAGCCACTGGTGTCAGTTGGATCACCTAAGATGTATACAGGTGCTCATTGGGTTATGGGTACACCGGACAGGACTCGCCTGGAACATTCTAGTTGGTATTATACATATCGTCAGATAGCAGTTCCCTGGTGACATGTGTACAGGTTAGTTAATCGACCTGAGGTCGTCATTTGTCTCGTGTGAGTTCCCACTGTGCTTTGATTTATACCCTACCACGGGTCAAAGGAGTCGTACAAACAGGTATATTTTGGGTACAGTCCCGAGCTACATTGGAGGCAATGAGTGGATCTTCGGGGATTCGTCTCTCCGAGTATTGGGGGTGAGATCGCGGTGTGTTTAGGAGAGCCATTACACAAAATCCCTGGCCAGGGTAATAGAGATTTACTGTTAGGTATACCAGTAGTATCTCAGGGTGTTCTGGGCTGCTTTCTGACACGACTTATACTGCTATTGGGCGTCTGACGTTTACCGACCCCCTAGGCCGTATATGTGATACTCATAGACGAATGTTCCGGACTGTACGGATATTGTCACTGTCAGGTTCAGTAGGGTTTATAGATGAGTTCGCTCGTCAGCTTCCCTTCCAATCAATACATAGGCAAACCGTTACGTACAGCTTGTACCTCTGACATGCTAGTGGTTATACCTAGTGCCAGTGTGTTGATGAGTCATTAGAGTCCCCCACAGACACTTTCCCTAGTTCGGGCGAAACGTTGTAGATGCCGTGTGGTGTTATGGCAGGGTTCGGAAAATGCACGTGCGTTTTCGCACGTGTCATTTTTCGGGCAAATAATACTGGTAGGCTTGGGTTTAAGCCGGATCCCAGTATTATACTGTGTAGATATAATATCTTTGTCTCAGTTGCATTTGTATTCGGTCGTAATACAAATGCGGGTATGTTTATACTGTTACGGGGTTATCCTGAAATTCGTTTCTAGATCACCTTTGGAAGTTGCCAGTTTTCAGTTTTCTATCACCCGTCTTTAACATTCGGTTAAAGACGGATTTATCTTTTCTTCATTGGGTGAGTCATGGTTCTAGAAGATTCTAGAAATGGTGACTAGATTCATGATTCATTTGTGAGCTTTAATGAAGTGATGAGTTGTTTTGGTGACTAGGTTAATTGTGATTGGTTTGCATTTATTACTAAATGTGTGTCATCCTTTTTCATTAAGTTTCATGATAAGTATGATGGATATGATCACCCTCTTGTGAGCTCCTACACTCACCCTCCTATTGATTTATAGTGGCCGGCCCCTCATTGTGAGGGAGTAGGATTTGATTCATTCATTTTTGGCAAAAGATTATGATAGTTTTGTATATGAAAATTTCGTATAGTTCAATTTCCATTTACCCGATTCCAAATGGCAACTTCTTTTAACCATTCGTCCATAGCCTTGGACGTAACGAGACAAAGTGTTCTACTCATTCTCTACTTCATCTTGGTCGTCTCTTTTAGCAAACTTGACGATCGAGTTACCTCGGTTCAGAGGCGGGAGCCCGTTTAAAGATCCGTCGACGTGGTGCCACCTGGACGACGAGACCGGAGATCGAGCAAGTTCGGATCAGTTGCAACAACGCGTGGGATGATGGTTGAAGACCGAAGTACTCGGACCGTTCGGTATAACATTTCTACCCACTTTACAATTTGTTAGTTTAGCTTTAATGGCAGATCCGGGTTACAGTACGCGATAGCGCCAGTCGTAAAAGTTTTGTTCCGCATATTGGCGTCTGTTAGACGGCCGGGGGGCTGCCGCATACTTACAATTACAAGCCAGACTAGGTACATATAAACAATTACGTAGGATCAATATCTGCCCACTTGTCAATCCTAGATGATATTCCCCTACGGATTCAGCATTCACGCTTATTCCGTTCGCAACTCTGAGAGTCATATCACCTACTCTGATAACTCTACGGTTTCTCAAAGTCTGTAATGAATTTCAAATATGAGATCTTGATCCGGTATCTAGTACCCGAGAAGTAGAGTTAATTGACATACAGTTTTCTATTGCAAACACACCCGAAGCCGAAGCCACAACATTCTTCGAATCCTGGCTACTGGCTTTCCAAGCCCTACAATCCCGCTGCCAATGTCCTTTACCGTAACAATAGGGACTGTCACGACCCGGAAATGGCACATGACTGGCACTTGAATCATATGAAGTCTATAGGACCCCAACTAATTCAAGTAAGCCAAAAGCCCAGAAATCTAAAACCATTTTGGATAATAAAAGTAGGAAAGCTTGTTTAAAAGCAAGTGGTTCTAATAGCATAAGCCGAATTATGCACTTTTAGAACATCAAGTCTTTTCTGAAAATTTCGGCAGAGTTTCCTTTGTAAATATTGGCCCCGAACGCGGTACAAAAGGATAAATATATACATGAATGATAAAAAGCATCCCCAAGCAGGAGCTAGCTCTTCGTCAAACGACGGTCACAACCACGCAAGCAATAATAATATACAACGCCGAAGGGCGAGGATCAAAACTCAAAAGGAACTCAAGTCAACATGAAAACCCATAATAATACAATGCGTGACTCTAGGTCGAAAGAATATACAACTGGTCTTTAAGTCTGAAATAAATATACATGTCTGGTTGATGGAGTTTACTAGATACAATGAATAAAATAAAATACAATGGTGGTCACGATACAAGTGAACCCACCTACCAAGCAAATCACCAGGAAAGGAAGCAGTGTGCCAACAAAGCCGTAACGAAACCTGTATGGCAAAACCTGCAAGAAACTGTGGCACAACAGGGGTGAGTTGCCAACTCGTGAGTAGAAAACATCACCGAGCAGAAATCGTATGTATGACACAATCCTAGGTCAATACGATCAAATATATATATAACCTCAAAATGATAAGTTTGAAGTATGGAAAGGTGGCAAGGGTAAACATTTATACATAAGTGTAATCCCATGTGCTCATGTCAGTGCCTCAAGTAGCAATGTATCATATGTATGAGGTATGAATGTAATGTAATGAAATGAGTGAGACAACTATTTTCTTTATTTAATGGAATTTCTGTATGTATATAAATCGAGTATCATCAATGAAATCAACAGAGAAATCTGTGTCAAGCATCGACATAAAACATAAATCCCAATATCTCAATATCTCAGGCTCCGGCTACCCGGACTGGCCTGTATCATCAAATCTCAAAATCTTAGTGTCTCAAATCTCAATATCTCAATGTCTCAATATCTCAGGCATCCGTATCATCTGCGGGATCGGCCCGCGGGCTCCGGCAGAACGGATCAGCCTATATCCATCTCATGACACCGGTAGGTATCCTCCGGATAACTGACGAGTCCAAATAATATAACCGGTAGGTAGTGCTCCCCTGCCAGGCTCATCGAATACAACTCGAGCTTCTTGCCCCGGGGTACCATACCGGGTCCACCATGTACCCACAGACGGTTCATCCAACTCCTCGAATCAGGTCTCGAAAACCATCTTAGAACCGAGAAAACATCACTGTGGACGACTCATACATCACGAGAAAACCGCACTTTTCATTTTAAAAAGAGAGAGAGAAGTTTATATATGTACTTGCAGTTTTCTCCCAAATCCAGGAAATCTCATTAAAATCCGAAATCAAATCATCAATAGTAAGTAAACAGTGAATATCGGCATAAAACTCCATAATACTGCATAACAGAGAATAATAATATTCATGAAATAGCAAGTAATAACTACAAAATCTAAACTAGCATATAAAGACACGTACGCGAATACCATGTTGAACTATCAGTTAACAAGCTATGTCAATGAGTAATATTCTCTAAAGTGTACGTGACATGGAAATTACCGATGATGATGTGTGTGAGCCGGCAAGTAAGTGTATGTGGAACATACGCATCATCGGTAATGGTGCTGGTATCCTGACAGCATGAATTCAATATTAACATATGAAAACACAATATAAACACGCAATGCGATACGAGCAGCAAGAATATGCTGGAGCTTAATATCAAATACCATGATAACGAATCTGCATATGTCTAAATATGAGTCGTACAGTTTTTTTATTTGAAATAATACGAATCATGGTATTTTGAAAATAAGGGCTACGGTGTTTTTATGAAAAGATACGTCCTTTGATTTATCCGTAGAATCCCTTGGCCTGCCTTTAAAATACTCACGATTCGTTAGTTTTGAAATAAGTATGACTCGAGTCTAATCTATCATTTATAAGTAAACTGCGGGACTAAACTAAAAGGCTGATCGAAAGGTAAGGAAACCGCCTAACATCTGAGTCGATACATATATATACATATATATATATAACAGTCGGTGATCCCGCCTCAAAAGTATCCCATACGATACAATATCTATAATATGACATCCTCAACTCAAGAATGCGGATCTATCATCAATAAATCTCGTACGTAAATCCGTCGTACGGTATCCCAAATCTGGGTACGGGTCAAATATCACATTCATCACATTTTTCATCTGGTATTCTCTTTATCAAATATCATGATCCGGGGTACTAATCTACGTCTAGTACAACACCGATACCATCTATGTATATGCATGCGTGTGTATGAAAACACCACGTCGAAAGGACCCACTAAAACATCAAGTCGTATCTCGAATACAAATCAAATCACATCACCGATCTCACGGCCTCAAGCCCAATCTCATCGACTCATCTCAAATCCCAAGTACTATCCACATAATCCGTGTATATGTATACGTATATATATATATATACATAGTCCTATACCCATGTGTGTGTGTATACAAATCCCCATATACGCACAAGTAAAATAGATGTATGCATGTGTGTGTGCGCGTGTGGGTGTAATCTCTAATCTAGTGTTCGCGGCTAAAAAGCTAAACTAAGTTACTTCTAACTACCCTAAGCTAAACCATGAACACATAGCCAAATCTTGAATATCCACGTCTCACATAAAAGATATCATATATATAGTATATATATAGCATATTATACATTGAACTGTGGGGGTGCTATACGCCAGCCACCCGACTTTCCCCGTAGATATATATCTACTCACCTGATCTTGCTTGCCGATGTCGATGTCGCCATCATCTTCTTCATCGTCTCGAATCATCGTGGGGTACCTATATGTCACACGTATCGTATCGCATTAAAACCAAATGGAAACCAAAACGACACGCGGAACTCACGTAGGTCAAAACCTATGGTCTACTCCCGCAAATCAACCCGATATCACTCGATATAGACGTACAAACGTCACGTGATCGAGATAAAGAACAAATACTAAAATCTAGAATTTAAAATACGCAAAACTATAACTCGAATCAAAGCAGCAACTCAAGAAAGTGGTCCTAGATTTTGATTAAGGTGAAAACAATGTTCTAAAACAACACTAAGGTGATATATAGGGTGTTTGTGACCTACTGAAGCAACCTGGACCCATTCCCTCACCCCCATGGCCGGCCACCCCTCTAGAAATCCGGCCTCCTCGGTTATTCCATGGAGTTGGGGTCTCGTATGGTCAGGGTGGTCTCACATGGTCTCTAATTGGTCACTGGAGTTGTTTATTTTTCTCGTAAAAATCCCAGTTCACTCCAGATTTCCCTGCACCCTCAAATACTCACAAAACCGACATAACAAGTTTCTGTTTTTCAGTAACTTGGGTTTCAGGTTTGGTATATGTGTATGTTCATGGTTTATAACACCCTGAGGGGTTTAAGGTCACTCAATACAGTCAAGTTCACCACACAATCTCAATTTAAACCCTAACCCTCTCTAGTAATGTCCAAAGTGCACTAAACTTTAGCAAATCGATTTTAAACTTGAAATGAGACTTAAGCACATGAAATACTATACTAATTGTTAATGGATTACCTCATTTGACACTCATGAATCCTCCACAGCGCCAAAATTCAAACTTTCTTGGTCCAAAGTGTAGCTTGAGGGCTTGTGCACAAATTTTGTCAAGTGGGGATGAGGTTTTTGTGGGTTTTTGTGAGTTTTTAGTGATGAAGTGGGGGTTTGAAGTGGAGGGAAAAGGGGGTGCTGCCATGGTTGAGGGAGAAGAGGAAATGAAGGAATGATGAAGAAAGAAATGGGAGCCATGACCAATGGTTGACCTCTCACCCTCTCTCTCTCTCTCTCATGCCCATACCTCACACTATTCTATTCTTTAATCCGTTTCTTTTTGTTTTCTTTTCTTTTCCTTCTCTTTTCACTTCTCACTTAAAACCCAAAACTAAGAATGAAAAATGAAGAGAAAGCCATGTAGGAAAATGTAACACAAGTGTAAAAATGATATGGTGCATGTTTTGCACAAAACACGCTTAAAGCCCGATTAGCGAATTTTAATCGCGATTAGCACTAAAATAGTGTCAAATCAATCATAAACTTTCATAATTTGCATGAATCACATAAAGCACACTCTTTTCAGTAATTTCCATGATTTTCAAAAAAATTTCCACATTTATCGGTATTTAATTATACCACAATATTAAAATATTCATTATATTTAATATTTAATTATAAAAATTCCATAAAATAATATTTTATTTTTCTGAAATGTTACAATCTTCCCCCCTTAAAGAAATTCGGTCCCCGAATTTAAATTTAAACCCCTCAATACTAAAACATTTCAGTAAAAGCCTAAGCCGTTGGGGTCCAGAGATCACAAATACATAAAACACATCGTAGCGCAATACGTGCACATGAAAGATGAGCAGATAACTCAAAATCAAAACTCCGTCAAGTATCCCGCAATCATCTGAGTCTTGGGGAAGACATCAATGTTAAATCCAACACGAAAACCAACAGGATATGCATCAAACTATACATGTAATTATCATTAAAACATCGGAACAAATGCATGCCAAACCTTTTCAATTCGCAGTGCGATGTACGTATCACTGCACAGTGGCAGACGTCTATCGTAAGAAAATAACTATATCTATATATAACCTTTGTTTAATATGCATGTCCCGCCGTTTTGAAAACAATTTAGAAGGGTTTCCTTGTTTTTTTTTAAACGTTTCGTGTCATATTAGACATGTATGTAAATACTGGGACTATAGCTCCCTTTTTTGGAAAT
This sequence comes from Agapanthus africanus, assembly GCA_030015575.1. Taxonomy (NCBI): domain Eukaryota; kingdom Viridiplantae; phylum Streptophyta; class Magnoliopsida; order Asparagales; family Amaryllidaceae; genus Agapanthus; species Agapanthus africanus. Next base: position 768,645,693 of record JASDDO010000019.1, on the reverse strand, counting down.
CCCTTCGATATCTATCAATGCATGCAAAAATATATCCAGGTACTGCCCTCTGACTAGTCCTGCTCAGTACGAAAACAAATAGTAAATATCATAAAAACGTACTGCTCCAAAATCAATCCCAAAATATACATAAGAATGCCGCGTGCATCTGGTGCGCACGGAAATCAAAATCCATGAATGTGCCATACATGTGCACAGAACAAAATCTAAGTGTATCGGGTGTGCACGAAATATCTGTCAAGGGCAACGGTGTGCCTAATATCAACATCAGGTGCATCTGATATGCACAAAGAATTCCGATTTAGTGCATCGGGTGTGCACCAAAATCGTATCTCAAATCATGCACCCAACATGCGCGAAAATCCAAATCAGGTGCATCCATCATGCACGAATAAAATCTAAATCATGTGCATCCAACATGCACGAAATCACGAAATCCAATATCAAGTGCCGAACATGCACAAAAATCCAATCAGGCACACAAAGTGCACAAAACAAATATCGAGTATCAATATCAAAATCGATGGTATACAACACATCTCAAATCCAAATCAGGTATACCATGGTATCTAATCTCACAACCATGTGCAACCGCGTACACAAAAGAAAATCAAAATACTAAAAGTGCATGAAAACTATGCCGAAAGCATAAGTCAAATCATATGCATGCCCTAGGCATGAAATCAAAATCAATACCTCAATTAACATCAAATCGAAGTCCTGTGCAACTGTAGTGCACAAAATATGTATCAGTGCACTGCAAGCATATGTGAACTATACTGAGTGCGAAAACTAACTCGTGTGCATACCATATGCACAAAGTCAACCCAACTGTACAAAATCTATGAAATCATAAATATGTGCAGCCAAGGCACAAAACGATATCCATTGCGATACTGTGCATAAATCATAGATCAACACAACGGTGTATAAAGCATATCTCAAGTGCAATACTATGCATAAAATATAAATACCCAGTAGGTGCAACCATGGTGCACGAAAACAAATATCATGAAACTCGGTCATCAAAACTCAATCCTGGGAATAGATCGTCCAAAATTCTGAAATCAAGTATGGTGAAATAGTCCCGCTCAAGCACATCCTCTAAGAATCTCTGGCCAACTATCATGGTCACTCATAACATGTCTCGTCGACAATGCCGAACTCTGGCATGTTGGGTGCGCACAATATGACCACTTATGGGTCCAAGTCTTCTCGTAAACTATTCCAGAAAGGTCCTGTTGAGGTCTCTCCCAAATCTCGTTTTTGCCGAACTGCCTGGAAGTCCAAATCTGTTTCCTGTTCCGGAACGGCTGCATACTCATCGAGACTCCTTCTAGAAGATATATCCATACGTAACGCCTCTGTATGTGTTTCATGTCTCTGATGTCGGCGGAGTGGAACGTCATCTCATTAAGATCTCGTACGAACCTCTTACTCCATTTTTCTTTACTGTCGACTGCTTCAGACTCGTCTCATCATGGCTGCATGGACTGTGCTCCAACGGCTACACTCGTCTCTGGAGTCTCCCAAGCAATGCATCCCATTACAGGATATCCGAAATGATGTCATACCTTTCGATCGATTCGTCAAAACCTCATAATCTCCCAAGAGATCAACATCTTGGGTACAGTTTAATAATATCGAGTACATGCCACAGCACTTAAGGACCAACTGTAGAAGGGAAAACCCAAGCCTCACTGATGGCACCGCGGAACTGCCGCAAACCCTAAGGTTCAAAAGCTTTCACATGGTCATTATGTCGAGTTAGGGTTTCATTCTTCTAGAGAGTCCGTAGAGTAACTTGCATGTTTTCTTCAAATACTTTAAACTTGGAAAATGGGTTTCTGACATTCGATCGTCTCTATTGAGTCCCAACGTATCTGTGTGAAATCTCCTCAAGCTGGAATCAATCAATCTGATGACCTCGCATCGGGGTAAGCGAACGAACCACATGTCCCAGTCTTTCACCCTCGTGTGACTAGCGACCATCTATCATATCTCTGAGTATAACTCGTATCGTAATATCTCCAACATCTAGGGTGATATCTCGACACCCGCAGCAACAAATGGCTCATTCGTCTGCATGCGGAACAGTGCCTCAATCATCATGAATAAGCGATACATCAATGGTCATCACATTCTGGCTAGCTTCTATCAGTGGCTCAATCCTCTGGTGCTGATCTGCACATCCGGGTAATCTCGTAAAAGCGACTCATTAAACGCTCATGGCACGAAAACACAATAAAACGACGCCCCTCTATGCAATCGTATCCCTGGAATCATGCCCTGGTCAGTTCTCGTTCGTGATGAGCTTATGCTGACCGCAACTCTAGCCGTAGCTCTCTCTGCCCGTGTAATCGTGGCAGCAAAATCACATACCGATATCGATGAGGATAGATCATAGGAATGAATATAATACTGTGCAAGGAAATATACATCCTAAGGCTCCTTAAGCGGAGTAGCGTATCGTAAGTATGCCGTGGAACATACACATGGTACGTCACTCTCCTTAAGTCACCTACTCCATCAACCAAGGTCAACATATGCGACGAAAGTTCGGGTCTAATACGCCCTCGACTAAGTCTAAGTTCCTTAAGGTCAAGCGTAGATTCGGTATATATACAACCGCCCTAGGCTCTGCATAGTCAAACCTAGACTCGAACTAAAGTTAACCTAGCGCTCTGATACCAACTTTGTCACGACACGGAAATGGCACGTGACTGGCACTTGAATCATATGAAGTCTATAGGACCTCATCTAATTCAAGTAAGCTAAAAGCCCAGAAATCTAAAACCATTTTGGATAATAAAAGTAGGAAAGCTTGTTTAAAAGCAAGTGGTTTTAATAGCATAAACCGAATTATGCGCTTTTAGAACATCAAGTCTTTTCTGAAAATTTCGGCAGAGTTTCCTTTGTAAATACTGGCCCCGAATGGGGTACAACAAGATAAATATATACATGATTGATAAAAGGCATCCCCAAGCGGGAACTAGCTCTTCGTCAAACAACGGTCACAACCACGCAAGCAATAATAATATACAACGCCGAAGGGCGAGGATCAAAACTCAAAAGGAACTCAAGTCAACATGAAAACCTATAATAATACAACGCGCGACTTTAGGTCGAAAGAATATACAACTGGTCTCTAAGTCTGAAATAAATATACATGTCTGGTTGATGGAGTTTACTAGATACAATGAATAAAATAAAATACAAAGGTGGTCACGATACAAGTGAACCCACCTACCAAGCAAATCCCCCGGAAAGGAAGCAGTGTGCCAATAAAGCCGTAACGAAACCTGTATGGCAAAACCTGCAAGTAACTGTGGCACAACAGGGGTGAGTTGCCAACTCGTGAGTAGAAAACATCACCGAGCAGAAATCGTCTGTATGACACAATCCTAGGTCAATACGATCAAATATATATATAACCTCAAAATGATAAGTCTGAAGTATGGAAAGGTGGCAAGGGTAAACATCTATACATAAGTGTAATCCCATGTGCTCGTGTCAGTGCCTCAGGTAGCAATGTATCATATGTATAAGGTATGAATGTAATGTAATGAAATGAGTGAGACAACTGTTTTCTATATTTAATGGAATTTCTGTATGTATATAAATCGAGTATCATTAATGAAATCAACAGAGAAATCCGTGTCAAGCATCGACACAAAACATAAATCCCAATATGTCAATATCTCAGGCTCCGGCTACCCGGACTGGCCTGTATCATCAAATCTCAAAATCTCAGTGTCTCAAATCTCAATATCACAATGTCTCAAATCTCAATATCTCAGTGTCTCAAATCTCAATGTCTCAATGTCTCAAATCTCAATATCTCAGGCATCCGTATCATCCGCAGGATCGGCCCGCGGGCTCCGGCAGAACGGATTAGCCTATATCCATCTCATGACTCCGGTCGGTATCCTCCGGATAACCGATGAGTCTAAATAATATCAGCGGTAGGTAGTGCTCCCCTGCCAGGCTCATCGAATACAACTCGAGCTTCTTGCCCCGGGGTACCATACCGGGTCCACCATGTACCTACAGACGGTTTATCCAACTCCTCGAATCGGGTCTCGAAAACTATCTCAGAACCGAGAAAACATCATGGTGGACGACTCATACATCACGAGAAAACCGCACTTTTCATTTTAAAAAGAGAGAGAAATTTATATATATACTTACGGTTTTCTCCCAAAACCAGGAAATCTCATGAAAATCCGAAATCAAATCATCAATAGCAAGTAAATAGTGAATATCGGCATAAACTCCATAATACTGCATAACAATGAATAATAATATTCACGAAGTAGCAAGTAATAACTGCAATATCTAAACTAGCATATAAAGACACGTACGCTAATACCATGTCGAACTATCAGTTAACAAGCTATGTCAATGAGTAATATTCTCTAAAGTGTTAGTGACATGGCAATTACTGATGATGATGTGTGTGAGCCGGCAAGTAAGTGTATGTGGAACATACGCATCATCGGTAATGGTGCCGGTGTCCTGAGAGCATGAATTCAATATTAACATATGAAAACACAATATAAACATACAATGCGATGCGAGCAGCAAGAATATGCGGAAGCAGAATATCAAATACCATGATAACGAATCGGCATATGTCTAAATATGAGTCATACAGTTTTTCCATTTGAAATAATACGAATCGTGGTGTTTTGAAAATAAGGGCTACGGTGTTTTTAAGAAAAGATACGTCCTTTGAAATATCCGTAGAATCCCTTAGCCTGTCTTTAAAATACTCACGATTCATTAGTTTTGAAATAGGTATGACTCGAGTCTAATCTATCATTTACAAGTAAACTGCAGGGCTAAACTAGAAGGCTGATCGAAAGGTAAGGAAACCGCCTAACATCTGAGTCGATACATATATATATATATATATATATAACAGTCGGTGATCCCGCCTCAAAAGTATCCCATACGATACAATATCTATAATATGACATTCTCAAGTCAAGAGTGCGGATCTATCATCAATAAAGCTCGTACGTAAATCCGTCGTACGGTATCCCTGTCACGACCCAAAAGAGCACGTGACTGGCCCTTGAACCATATGGAGTCTATAGGGCTCCATCTGATCCAAGTAAGCCAAGACCAGAAATCTAAAACCATATAAGGAGTAAATAAAGAGAACCCAGAAATCCAACTTGTCACAACCACGCAAGCAATACGATATACAACGCCGAATGGCGAGGATCAAAACTCAAAGGAAACTCAAATAAGTATGAAAACCGTAACTCTGCTAAGCACGACTCTAAGGTCAAAATAATACATCACTAGTGTCTGAGTCTGAAACAATATACAAGTTTTGGTTGATGGAATTTCTAGATACAATGAGTAATACGTATACAAGGGTGGTTCTGATGCAAAGAACCCACCTACCAAGCAAATCACCCGCAAGGAAGAAACGTGCCGGAAATGCCGCTATGGAACCTGTACGGCAAAACCTGCAAGAACTGTGGCACAACGGGGGTGAGTTGCCAACTCGTGAATAGAAAATCTCTACAAGCAGAAATTGAAAGCATGACATAATCCTAAGTCAAAACGATCAGATATAATATAAACCTCAATGAATAAGTCTAAAGCATGGTAAAGTGGCAATGTAACATTTGAACATAAGTGTAGTGCCAAGAACTCGTGCCAGTGCCTCACGTAATAACATATCATAAATATGATGTATGTATGCGGTAAAATGAAAACAGAAGGTATCATGAATGAAGTCATCAGAACATCAGTGTCGAGCATCGACACAAATATATATATATATATATATATATATATATATATATATATCAATATCAAGTAAATCCCATATATCATGTATCCGATATGTATGCAACATTCATGAAGGTACTCTATCAGGTACTACTAATACATTATGCAATGCATATAAAATAAATATGGGGTAGGGGAGATATAATATGCCATCGACCATAAAGGCTCCTCTCATATCGAGCACATAGGCTCCTTTCATATAACGGGCAACCGTCAGTCCGGGTCAGCCCCCACTCTCATATATCGGCCATCCGTCAGTCCGGATCAGCCCCCGTTCTCATATATCGGACATGCATATATAAGTTTGCATAGATCATCATAATGATATATTAAGTAGGCGTATATATATATATATATATATATATATATATATATATATATCAGCGTCCCATACCACTAATATATATATACTCTATGGGTATACATATATATTTCAACGTCCCATACCACTGATATATATATATATATGCAGGAGTAAAACAATCCAGAATCATCATATGCAACCATATCACAGTGCGAATCCATGAATTATAATACATGCATCATGAACACTAATATGAGCATGCAACTATGTAAAGGCATATGCACAAAGAAATATGAATCAATAACATATAAGCATGCCATACAATGCGAACCCTAGAGTAAGTGGTAAATGAATAGTAATGCGGCTTGCCATTTGAAATAAGACAAATCGAGGTTTTTAGTAAAATAAGGACTACAGTGTTTTTAAGATATTCCCGATTCGTTAGTTTTTGAAATAGGTATGACTCGGGTCTAGTCTAACATCTACTATGCAAACTATAAATCTAAGTATCAAGTCAACCGGGAGGGGTATGGAATCCACCTAAATCTGAGTCGATATATATATAGTTGGTGATCCCGCCTCAATAGTAGTGCGTACGATACAGTATATCATAGGGCATCCTCAAGTCATGAGTGCGGATCTATCATCAGTATAAAGCTCGTACGGTAAATCGTCGTACGGCATCCTAATAGCTGGGTACGGGTAAATATCACATTCCTCTCATCAAATATCAGGTATCATTATCATCATATCACATAATCTGGGGTACTGATCTAAGTCTAGTACAACTGAAACCATCTATATACTGCGTGTGCAAGCACACGTCCAAAGGCCCGCTAAAGATCACATGCCGTATCCCAAATATGAATCATATCAAATCACCGATCTCACGGCACAGTGCCCCAAATCATCGACTCATCTCCAATGTCATCCAATATCATCAAACACAGTGCAAGTATAATGAATGTGCAAGGGTGTACGTGTAGGTGTAAATATATTCTAGGGTTCGCGACTATGAACTACACTAGTTGCTTCTAACCCTAACTATCCATAATACACCTAACACAATATCCACAACACACTATAACTATCATATATATATATATATAGTATATCAACTACGGACTGCGGGGGTGCTGGACACCATCCACCCGACTTCCCCCTGTAGATAATCTTCTCAACTTGCGCCTTCATTTGTGGACGTCGCCACGCGCTTGCTTGTCGTCCCGGAGCCTTCATTTGGTACCTACAGATTAACATATCGCAAATGCGTATCAAAACCAATTCCAAACTAAAACGGCCTACGAATCCCAAAACGATACGATAAGGGGCCTATAGGTTAGAACCTATGGGCACGCCTTCAAAATCATCAATTAATCCTCGATATCGTCGTATAAACGCCAAATAGTCGAGGTAAAACGCAATGCACAATTTCAGAATTAAAAATACGGAATACGAAAACACGAATCCAAAACAGCAACTTAAGGAAATAGGCTCCAGATTTCACCCTAGGTCAAACTAGACAAATCTACACATACCAGGGGCCTAATCTACTGATGAGGAAACACCAAAACCAAAACGAACCAAAATGGGGCAGGTCTGGCCGCAAATTGCGGCCAAACAGGATAAATCTGCGGCTGGGAAAATGAGTTAGGCGCTAGGGTCTTGGGGTTAGCTTCCTGGGTGCCTGCACATGTCACAGTCCAACCAAAATGATTTTCAGAGTCTCGGGTTGATAGCAGATCCCATAAAACCTTTACAAATCCCACAAATTTCCCGATATCGGTTTCTAAATCCGTATTCTGGGTCTTAAGTCTCAGGTTTGGGTCTCAATTCATGCACTAGGGTGTTTATATAACCTCTACTGAGCTCAATTTCATATCATAACTCAAATTTTCCTCAAATCCTAATTAGGTTTTCCTTAAGTCCACAAAACACACAATATCGGTTCTATCTAAACATGGGGTAAAGGTAATGCATAAACTAAGCTTTAAGGTCCAGAAAATACCTCATTTGGTAACTCAATAATTTTCTTGAGTTGCCCCTAGTGGCCAAAATCCTAGCTTTCTTGGTCCAATGTGTAGATCTTGAGCTTGTGCACATTTTTTATGAAAAGAAGATGTGGTTTTGGTGTATTTTTCATGGTGATTTAGGGCTATTGAAAAGGGGAGGGAGATGAAGAGCAGCAGCAGCAGCAAAGGATGAAGAGGGAGAGAGATGAGTGAAGGAAAATGAAGGAGATGGCTAAATCCTTGGTCAAAGAAGCCCATGCCTCTCTCTCTCTCTCACCATACCTCATATAATATTCCCTTTTTCCATTTCTTTTTCTTTTCCTTTTCTTTCCTCTCTAAACCCTTCTCACTACAATAGTAACCCCAAAAGAAATATGGTGGGAAAATGCACAAGTGTAAGAAAAATGATATGTGCATGTTTTGCACAAAAATGCCAAAAAACCGATTAGCGATTTCTAATCGCGATTAGCACTAAATTAGCATATAACTAACCATAAAACTTAAAAATGGCATAACTCTATAAAATAACCTATTTTAGAATTTTCCATAATTTTCTAAAATTTTCCCCCACTTATTTGTATTTAATTATACCGAATTATTAAAATATTCAATAAAATAATATTAAATTATAAATTTCCCAAAAATAATATTTTATTATTTTGAAATGTTACAATCTACCCCCCTTAAATAAATTCGGTCCCCGAATTTAAATTTAAACCTCCAACTATTAAAACATTTCAGTAAAAATCCAAGTTGTCGGAAACGTGATAATTGAATCACAAATCGCAAATACCGTCGTCGGTAGTCCCTCTTTCAAAGTCGAGAAGGTGTCAGTGCATCCAATGCTAGCAGCGCAAGATATCTACTTGCCTCTTGCTCACGGTCTGGCGTCCTCTGTCTCTGGGTCCTTATCTTCGCCGTGGATTACCAATCTCACAATCGATCGGCTCATCGGCCCTGTCAGGTGTGTTAACGGGGACGATTCCGTTCTGGCACTTCTCTGGTCATCTCTCGGTCAATCCTCATGACCACTCGTAAAGCAGCAAGTCATTGGCGTCGGCCTCTAGCTCTCCGAATACACATGACACATCTGATCCTGGGTGCAAATATCCTTGGAGCAGTGTCCTGGAAGGAATCCCGCTCAAGGTCTCATCCGATCTTGCCTATACCGGTCTGTACGGAGGCTGGTACTTTTTCATATCTCTTTTCTCGCTTGGACATCTGCGTCCTCAGCACAGCATTTTCTCGGAAGTTGGTCGCATCCCAACGCCTCTGTAAGCATATCAGGTCTCTAGCCTCGATAGAAAGTAATGACAGCTCGTCAGCTTCTCGCACGAACCTCTGGTTCCACTTATCTCTATCGTCGTCCACTATGACGTCACGCCATGCTATCTACGCACTGCACTGTTCTAGGCCACGGTCAATCTGAAGTCTCTCGCACGGACTCGAAATCGCGTACTCTGTAGCTTCATCATTCGGTAGAAGATGTGTGGCCCAACAGGTCCTTGGGAACGCATCCCTACCATCGGAGGAATACTCAATACTCATCCGTCCTCGATCAATTCGCAACGCATCTGGGTAAGGTCCTTTATCCGAACCTGGTCAACTATCTCGTCGACGATGCCGAACTCTAGCATGCTGGGTGTGCGCAATATGACCACTCCTGGGTCAGGTCTTCTCGTATCGTATTCTAGAAAGGTCCTGTCGAGGTCTCTCTCTCAATTCTCATTCCTGCCGAATTGCCCGGAAGTCATCATCCATTGCTGAAGCTAATTCTTATTCCGGAACGGCTGCATACTCGTCGCAACTCCTTCTGGAAGGTATATCCATATGCAATGCCTCTGTGTGCGTATCGCATCTCTGATGTCAGCGGAGTGGGAAGTCATCACGTCGAAATCTCTTGCGAACTCTTTACTTCACTCTGCTTCAATGTCGACTGCTTCGGACTCGTCTCATCGTGGCTGCACGGACTGCGCTCCGAAGGCTATGCTCGTATCTGGAGTCTCCCAAGAAATGCAACCCACCACCTAGCATCCGAAGGAAGTCGAACCATTCGATCGATTCGTCAAAACCTCATAATCCCCCAAGAGCTCAACATCTTGGGTACAGTTTAACAGCATCGAGTACATACCACAGCGTCAATGGTCCATCCGTAGAAGGGCAAACCCAAGCCTCACTAATGGCGCCGCAGAACTGCTGCAAACCCTAAGGTTCAAAGGCTTTCATACGGTCATTATGTCGAGTTAGGGCTTCATTCTTCTAGAGGGTCCATAGAATTGCCTGCATGTCTTTCCGAATACTTTAAACTTGGAATAGCAGGTTTCTGACATTCGATCGTCTCTGTCAACTCTAAACGTCTCCGTGTGAAGTCGTCTCTAGCTGGAAGCAACCTATCTGATGACCTCATATCAGTAAGCGAACGAATCACACGTCCTAGTCCTTCATCCTTGGTGACTAGCGACCTTCCATCATATCTCTAAGTGTATACTCATGCTGCAGAAGCTCCAATCATCTGGGCGATATCTCGTCATTTGCAGCAGCAACTGGCTCATTCGTCTGTACGCTGAACAGCGCCTCAATCCTCCTGGAAAGGCAATACATTGGCGGTCATCTCTAAATCGGTCTGCTCTAGATCCGAGTAAGACTCTCCACACTGGAAATCTTTAACGCAACTGGGCCTGCTCCGGCGCATAAATCGGACGAATCGCCTTCGTCTCTCAAATCGGGTAGACTAGCTATCATCTGTCTCATATCTGCCAGGGAGCTCCGGCGATCTCAGCTCGTAAGCTCCGGAGGCAACATCCTGTCAATCTCAGCAACAGCTGTTTCATCTGTCTGCACGGTAGGCGACATCATAATTTCTGTGGTATGCTGTACATCAACAGTCCTCACTCAACTGGCAGCTCTAACAATGGCCCGATCATCCAGGGTAAAACCAAGCACTCGCCTCCACGAGAGGTCACAATCATCAATACTAACTCGAGATGTTCCCATGTCATCAGAAAACACAATGGTCGGCCCTCATACTAGACGAGCTCGCCCTGACCGTAACACTGGTAGCAGCCCAACTGCACTCAACAATGGCGACAGGAACCTCAATCGAGTATCGAAGAGAGCAGATTGATGGAAAGAAAGAAAACAACAGATCCAGAGTAGGTACATGATTATAAGAAGGAACAGAATCAATGAAAGTATGATCATGGAACTAATAGAATCGAGGATCTCAAAGGGATTTATAATCATGGATATGAAGAGAATCACTGATCTCGAAAATATATACATCCTAAGGTTCCTTAAGCGGAGTAGCGTATCGTAAGTATGCCGCGGAACATACCCACGGTACGTCACTCTACTTTAGTCACATATTCCCTCAACTAAGGGTCATCTAACGCGACGAAAGTTCGGGTCTAATACCCCCTCGACTAAGTCTAAGTTCCGTAAGGTCGAGCCTAAGTTCCGTATATATGTATATATAGACGACCTAGGCTCCACATAGTCAAACTTAGATTCGAACCAAGGTCAACCTAGCGCTCTGATACCAACTTTGTCACGACCCGAAAGAGCACGTGACTGGCCCTTGAACCATATGAAGTCTATAGGGCTCCATCTGATCCAAGTAAGCCAAGCCCAGAAATCTAAAACCATATAAGGAGTAAATAAAGAGAACCCAGAAATCCAACTTGTCACAACCACGCAAGCAATACGATATACAACGCCGAATGGAGAGGATCAAAACTCAAAGGAAACTCAAATAAGCATGAAAACCGTAACACTACTAAACGCGACTCTAAGGTCGAAATAATACATCACTAGTGTCTGAGTCTGAAACAATATACAAGTTTTGGTTGATGGAATTTCTAGATACAATGAGTAATACGTATACAAGGGTGGTTCTGATGCAAAGAACCCACCTACCAAGCAAATCACCCGCAAGGAAGCAACGTGCCGGAAATGCCGCTATGGAACCTGTACGGCAAAACCTGCAAGAACTGTGGCACAACGGGGGTGAGTTGCCAACTCGTGAATAGAAAATATCTACAAGCATAAATTGAAAGCATGACAAAATCCTAAGTTAAAACGATCAGATATAATATAAACCTCAATGAATAAGTCTGAAGCATGGTAAAGTGGCAATGTAACATTAGAACATAAGTGTAGTGCCAAGAACTCGTGCCAGTGCCTCACGTAATAACATATCATAAATATGATGTATGTATGCGGTAAAATGAAAACAGAAGGTATCACGAATGAAGTCATCAGAACATCAGTGTCGAGCATCGACATAAATATATATATATATATATATATATATATATATATATCAAGTAAATCCTATATATCATGTATCCGATATGTATGCAACATTCATGAACGTACTCTATCAGGTACTACTAATACATGATGCAATGCATATAAAATAAATGTGGGGTAGGGGAGATATAACTTGCCATCGACCATATAATATGCCATCGACCATAAAGGCTCCTCTCATATCGAGCACATAGGCTCCTTTCATATAACGGGCATCCGTCAGTCCGGGTCAGCCCCCACTATCATATATCGGGCATCCGTCAGTCCGGGTCAGCCCCCACTCTCATATATCGGGCATCCGTCAGTCCAGCTCAGCCCCCACTCTCATATATCGGGCATCCGTCAGTCCGGGTCAGCCCCCACTCTCATATATCGGGCATCCGTCAGTCCGAGTCAGCCCCCACTCTCATATATCGGGCATCCGTCAGTCCGGGTCAGCCCTCACTCTCATATATCCGGCATCCGTCAGTCCGGGTCAGCCCCCACTCTCATATATCGGGCATCCGTCAGTCCGGGTCAGCCCCCACTCTCATATATCGGGCATGCATATATAAGTTTGCATAGATCATCATTATGATATATTAAGTAGGCGTATATATATATATATATATATATATATATATATATATATATATATATCAACGTCCCATACCACTAATATATATATACTCTATGGGTATACAAAAATATTTCAGCGTCCCATACCACTGATATATATATATGCAGGAGTAAAACAATCCAGAATCATCATATGCAACCATATCACAGTGCGAAATCCATGAATTATAATACATGCAACATGAACACTAATATGAGCATGCAACTATGTAAAGGCATATGCACAAAGGAATATGAATCAATAACATATAAGCATGCCATGCAATGCGAGCCGTAGAGTAAGTGGTAAATGAATAGTAAAGCGGCTTGTCATTTGAAATAAGACAAATCGAAGTTTTTAGTAAAATAAGGACTACAGTGTTTTTAAGATATTTCCGATTCGTTAGTTTTTGAAATAGGTATGATTCGGGTCTAGTCTAACATCTACTATGCAAACAACAGATCTAAGTATCAAGACAACCGGGAGGGGTATGGAATCCACCTAAATCTAAGTCGATATATATATAGTCGGTGATCCCGCCTCAATAGTATTGCGTACGATACAGTATATCATATGGCATCCTCAAGTCATGAGTGCGGATCTATCATCAGTCTAAAGCTCGTACGGTAAATCGTCATACGGCATCCCAATAGCTGGGTACGGGTAAATATCACATTCCTCTCATCAAATATCAGGTATCATTATCATCATATCACATAATCTGGGGTACTGATCTAAGTCTAGTACAACTGATACCATCTATATACTGCGTGTGCAAGCACACGTCCAAAGGCCCGCTAAAGATCACATGCCGTATCCCAAATACGAATCATATCAAATCACCGATCTCGCGGCACAGTGCCTAAAATCATCGACTCATCTCCAAGGTCATCCAATATCATCAAACACAGTGCAAGTATAATGAATGTGTAAGGGTGTACGTGTAGGTGTAAATATATTCTAGGGTTCGCGACTATGAACTACACTAGTTGCTTCTAACCCTAACTATCCATAATACACCTAACACAATATCCACAATACACTATAACTATCATATATATATATATAGTATATCAACTACGGACTGCGGGGGTGCTGGACGCCATCCACCCGACTTCCCCCTGTAGATATAATCTACTCACCTTGCGCCTTCATTTGTGGACGTCGCCACGCGCTTGCTTGTCGTCCCGGAGACTTCATTTGTTACCTACACATTAACATATCGCAAATGCGTATCAAAACCAATTCCAAACTAAAACGGCCTACGAATCCCAAAACGATACGATAAGGGACCTATAGGTTAGAACCTATAGGCACGCTATCAAAATCATCAATTAATCCTCGATATTGTCGTATAAACGCCAAATAGTCGAGGAAAAACACAATGCACAATTTCAGAATTAAAAATACGGAATACGAAAACACGATCCAAAACAGCAACTTAAGGAAATAGGCTCCAGATTTCACCCTAGGCCAAACTAGACAAATCTACACATACCGGGGGCCTAATCTACTGATGAGGAAACACCAAAACCAAAACGAACCAAAATGGGGCAGGTCTGGCCGCAAATTGCGGCCAAACAGGATAAATCTGCGGCCGGGAAAATGAGTCAGGTTTGGGTCTCAATTCATGCACTAGGGTGTTTATATAACCTCTACTGAGCTCAATTTCGCATCATAACTCAAATTTTCCTCAAATCCTAATTAGGTTTTCCTTAAGTCCACAAAACACACAATATCGGTTCTATCTAAACATGGGTTAAAATGATTTTCAGAGTCACGGGTTTTATCTAGTTAGCTTCCTGGGTGCCTGCACATGTCACTGTCCAACTAAAATGATTTTCAGAGTCACGGGTTACGAGCAGATCCATTAAAACCTTTACAGATCCCACAAATTTCCCGATATCAGTTTCTAAATCCGTATTCCGGGTCTTAAGTCTCAGGTTTAGGTCTCAATTCATGCACTAGGGTGTTTATATAACCTCTACTGAGCTCAATTTCGCATCATAACTCATATTTTCCTCAAATCCTAATTAGGTTTTCCTTAAGTCCACAAAACACACAATATCGGTTCTATCTAAACATGGGGTAAAGTTAATGCATAAACTAAGCTTTAAGGTCTAGAAAATACCTCATTTGGCAACTCAACAATTTTCTTGAGTTGCCCCTAGTAGCCAAAATCCTAGCTTTCTTGGTCCAATGTGTAGATCTTGAGCTTGTGCACATTTTTTGTGAAAAGAAGATGTGGTTTTGGTGTAGTTTTCATGGTGATTTGGGGCTATTGAAGAGGGGAGGGAGATGAAGAGCAGCAGCAGCAGCAAGGACTGAAGAGAGAGAGAGAGATGAGTGAAGGAAAATGAAGGAGATGGCTAAATCCTTGGTCAAAGAAGCCCATGCCTCTCTCTCTCACCATACCTCATATAATATTCCTTCTTTCCATTTCTTTCCTCTTCCTTTTCTTTCCTCTCTAAACCTTTCTCACTAGAATAGTAACCCCAAAAGAAACATGGTGGAAAAATGCACAAGTGTAATAAAAATGATATGTGCATGTTTTGCACAAAAATGCCAAAAAACCGATTAGCGATTTTTAATCGCGATTAGCACTAAATTAGTATATAACTAACCATAAAACTTAAAAATGGCATAACTCTATAAAATTACCTATTTTAGAATTTTCCATAATTTTCTAAAATTTTCCCACACTTATTTGTATTTAATTATACCGAATTATTAAAATATTCAATAAAATAATATTAAATTATAAATTTCCCAAAAATAATATTTTATTATTTTGAAATGTTACAATCCCAAATCTGGGTACGGGTCAAATATCACATTCATCACATTTTTCATCTGGTATCCTCTTTATCAAATATCATAATCCGGGGTACTAATCTACGTCTTGTACAACACTGATACCATCTATGTATATGCATGCGTGTGTATGAAAATACCACGTCGAAAGGACCCGCTAAAACATCAAGTCGTATCTCGAATACGAACCAAATCATATCACTGATCTCACGGCATCAACCCCAATCTTATCGACTCATCTCAAATCCTAAGTACTATCCTCATAATCTGTGTATATGTATACGTATATATATACATAGTCCCATACCCATGTGTGTGTGTGTGTATGTATGTGTATGTGTGTGTGTGTGTGTGTGTGTGTGTGTGTGTGTGTGTATCCCCATATACGCACAAGTGAAATAGATGTATGCATGTGTGTGTGCGCGTGTGGGTGTAATTTCTATTCTAGGATTCGCGACTAAAAAGCTAAACTAAGTTACTTCTAACTACCCTAAGCTAAACCATGAACACATAACCAATTCTTGAATATCCATGTCTCACATAAAAGATATCATATATATATAGTATATATATAGCATACTATACATCGAACTGCGGGGGTGCTATACGCCATCCACCCGACTTCCCCCGTAAATATATATCTACTCACCTGTTCTTGTTTGCCGATGTCGATGTCGCCATCATCTTCTTCATCGTCTCGAATCATCATGGGGGTACCTACATGTCACACGTATCGTAACCAAATCGAAACCAAAACGACACGCGGAACTCACATAGGTCAAAACCTATGGTCTACTCCCGCAAATCAACCCGATATCACTCGATATAGACGTACAAACGTCACGTGATCGAGATAAAGCACAAATACTAAAATCCAAAATTTAAAATAAGCAAAACCATAACTCGAATCAAAGCAGCAACTCGAGAAAGTGGTCCCGGATTTTGATTAAGGTGAAAACAATGTTCCAAAACAACACAAGGGTAATATATAGGGTGTATGTGACCTACTGAAGCAACCTGGACCCATTCCCTCACCCCATGGCCGGCCGCCACCCCCAGAAATCCTGCCTCCTCAGTTTTGCCATGGAGTTGGGGTCTCGTATGGTCAGG
Source organism: Agapanthus africanus (assembly GCA_030015575.1). Taxonomy (NCBI): domain Eukaryota; kingdom Viridiplantae; phylum Streptophyta; class Magnoliopsida; order Asparagales; family Amaryllidaceae; genus Agapanthus; species Agapanthus africanus. The sequence goes on along the minus strand of JASDDO010000019.1, from coordinate 768,628,733 downwards.
GTGGTCTCTCATGGTCTCAAATTGGTCACTGGAGTTGTTTATTTTCTCGTAAAAATCCCAGTTCACTCCAGATTTCCCTGCACCCTCAAATACTCACAAAACCGACATAACAAGTTTCTGTTTTTCCGTAACTTGGGTTTCAGGTTTGGTATATGTGTATGATCTGGGTTTATAACACCCTGGGGGGTTTAAGGTCACTCAATACACTCAAGTTCACCACACAATCTCAATTTAAACCCTAACCCTCTCTAGTAATGTCCAAAGTGCACTAAACTTTGCCAAATCGATTTTAAACTTGAACTAAGACTTAAGCACATGAAATACTACACTAATTATGAAGGGATTAACTCATTTGACACTCATGAATCCTCCACAGCGCCAAAATGCAAACTTTCTTGGTCCAAAGTGTAGCGTGAGGGCTTGTGCACAAATTTTGTGATGTGGGGATGAGGTTTTTGTGAGTTTTTAGTGATGAAGTGGGGGTTTGAAGTGGAGGGAAAAGGGGTGCTGCCATGGTTGAGGGAGGAGAGGAAATGAAGTAATGATAAAGGAAGAAATAGGAGCCATGACCAATGGTTGACCCCTCACCCTCTCTCTCTCTCATGCCCATACCTCACACTATTCTATTCTTTAATCCATTTCTTTTTGTTTTCTTTTCTTTTCCTTCTCTTTTCTCTTCTCACTTAAAACCCAAAACCAGGAATGAAAAATGAAAAGAAAGCCATGTAGGAAAATGTAATACAAGTGTAAAAATAATATGGTGCATGTTTTGCACAAAACACGCTTAAAGCCCGATTAGCGAGTTTTAATCGCGATTAGCACTAAAATAGTGTCAAATCAATTATAAACATTCATAATTTACATGAATCACATAAAGCACACTCTTTTCATTAATTCATAATTTACATGAAGTGGGTCCAGGGTTTAGGGCTTTGGGTGTTGGTTTCTACCAGCCTGCACATCTCACTGCCAAGTCAAATTTATTTTAGGGTATCCCGGGTTGTAGCAGAATCCAGAAAGGTCACAAAATCGACAAAATCTCTAAATTTCACCTATTCTAAATTATCTGGTATTTTGGTGAAATCTGGAACAAATCTTGGTTAAACTGGTCTTAACAGCACCTAATAAGGGTTCACTAACATTCAAAACTATCCCTTGGCCAACTCTCACTCAAATCACCTAAAACTAGCACTAGATCACGATACAAACACTAAATTTCAGTTTTCACAACTATAACTGAGCAAGTAAAGAGTTGGGTTGCAAGATTATACCTTAAGAGGGTCCTAGGATGTAGGAGAAAGGAAGAAGGAGCGGAAAGGGGGCTGTGCTGCTGCTGAGCTGCTCCCTTGGCTGTTTTCTCTTTGCTGATGTTGCTCAGGTTGCTGTTGCTGCTGCTACAGCAGTGGCTGTTGTTGTTGCTTTGGTGAGTTGTTGTAGTTTTAGTGTGGGTATGGTGGTGTGGTGATGTTGCAATGATGCTAGGGCTGAAGTGTTGGTGTGGGTGCTGAAGTTGAACAATTGGGGCTAGTGTGTATGTGTTGTTGAGGGTGTTCTTGCTGCTGTTGCAGCTTCAGATGGGGCTCATTTTTCTCTGGTGTTTGCTTGCAAAAGGGTTGTTGCTGCTGTGGCTGTGTAGCAGCTGATATTGGTCATGTGTGTGTGAGTGTGAGAGGGAGAGATGTGGGGTGAGAAAGAGTTGATATGAGTGTTTGAGAGGCAGCAAAAAGTTTTGAAGTGAAATGAGGTTAACTCCCATCACCCTTACTCAACATCAAGTGCTAACATGACACTACCTAGGAGTCACCTCCCTCTCTCTCTTCAAAAGAACAACCATCATAGCTCTCTCTCTCTCTACACAAGTTCAATCCCCACTTAATCCAATCCCTAAACAAGCCAAACCCTTAATTAACCTACTTAATTTAGCCAAAAGGTTCAACCCACCATGGTCATCTAAACATGGTTCAACCCTAAGCCACCATGAGTCCATAATATGGGAGAAGTGTGCAAAATGTTATGTGCACATTTTGCACAAGAAGCCAAAAATCCAATTAGCGATTTTTAATCGCGATTAACACTAAAGTCGCATATAATCCATCATGAAAACTGTAAAATGGCATATTTCCACAAAATAACCTATTTTAGAATTTCCATAATTTTCTCCGGAATTTTCACCATTTATCGGTATTTAATTATACCGACTATTAAAATATTCATTAAAAATTAATATTAAATTATGAAAATTCCCAAAAATAATATTTTATTTTTTTGAAATGTTACAGCGCTTTGCACCTGAGCGCTGGGCACATGAGCGCAAGCGCCCCACGTGTCGGTACGTGGGCGCTTTGCACCTGAGCGCAGGGCGCTGGAGCGCAAGCGCGCCACGTGTCAGCACATAGGCGCTTTGCGCTTGAGCGTAGGGCGCTGGAGTGCAAGCGTGCCACGTGTCGGTACATGGACGCTTTGCGCTTGAGCGCAGGGCGCTGGAACGCAAGTGCGCCATGTGTCGGCACGTGGGCGCTTTAAGCTTGAGCGTTGGGCACTCGAGCGCAAGCGTGCCACGTGTCGGCACGTGGGCGCTTTGCGCTTGAGCGCAAGCACGTCACGTGTCGGAACGTGGGCGCTTTCCGCTTGAGTGCTGGGCGCTTGAGTGCAAGCGCGCCATGTATCGGCACGTGGGCGCTTTGCGCTTGAGCGCAGGGCGCTGGAGAGAAAAAGAGGCTTTTAGCCCCAGAAGTTCTCGAAAGAGAAATCAGAGTGGAGTTAAACTCCTAAGATGTTTTGGGGTTGACGAAAGGAGTTCTTCTTCTTTCTCCTCTGGTTGCTGGATCTTGAAGATCAAGAGATATGATAATTAAAAAAAAACTCTTCATTTTGAGATCTAATGGAAGATCTGAGTTCCCCTTTATAGGTTTTGTGGTGAAAAACTAGTTAGTTTTATAAAATGAAGAGTAAAACTCTTGATTTAATTCAAAAGAAAGAGGAAGGTGTTGGAACCTTGAGGAAGGAGAAAAGATCTCAGATCTAAAATTTTTTGGAGAGAGAAAAAGTTGTGAGATATTTTTATTATCTTTGCCTTTATAGGCTATACACTTTACACATAGCCCCTTGGGCTTCACAAAATGGCATTTTGCATATCCCATGGCTCATGTGCTATTTCTTTTTGCACATAAACCATGGGCTTTACAAAAATTTTGCTTTATGCCTATTTTTCTTACATTTATCCATAAAATAAAATAAAAGAAATACAACAAAATTATTTATTACAACATTTTTATCTTGGCATGGGGGGAGGCCGGCTGCTTCATGTTCAGGCTCGACCCGGGCATGGGCCCACTAGATCTGGGCTTGGGCCCACTTGGCTTAGGGTTGACTTTGATTTTGACTTGGTCAACCGGGGTGTAAATTTTTACCCCAACATATTGCCCCCCATCAATAAATGCACACCACATATGTGGGTCGTATGCATGAAATTGATGGATCTTCTTTTACTTGGAGGCGACCTGATTTGGTTCCCGCTTTTTAGGAAGCTGGCACTGCCCTTTTTATGACATGGACGGTCGTTGCTTGACATGTCTCCGAGAAGGAGTGTCCGTGATAGACGTTTCCCTGGCCCGGAGTGATCTGGTTCCCGCTTTGTAGGAATCCTGCGCTGCCCTTTTTACGACATGGACGATCAATGCTTCCCTTTTTGCGACTTGGACGGTCGATGCTGCCCTTTTAGCGATTTGGACGGTCGATGATGCCCTTTTTGCGACTGGACGGTCGGTGTTTCCCTTTTAGCGACTTGGACGGTCGGTGCTGCCCTTTTTGCGACTTGGACGGTCGGTGCTGCCCTTTTTGCGACGTGGACGGTCGATGCTGCCCTTTTTGCGACTTGGACGGTCGGTGCTACCCTTTTTGCGACTTGGACGGTCGGTGCTGCCTTTTTTGCGACGTGGTCGGTCGATGTTGCCCTTTTTGCGACTTGGACGGTCAATGCTGCCCTTTTTGCGACTTGTACGGTCGGTGCTGCCATTTTAGCGACGTGGACGGTCGATGCTGCCTTTTTTGCGACTTGGACGATCGATGCTGCCCTTTTTGCGACTTGGACGGTCTGTGCTGCCATTTTAGCGACGTGGAAGGTCGATGCTGCCCTTTTTGCGACTTGGACGGTCGGTGCTGCCATTTAGCGACGTGGACGGTCGATGCTGCCATTTTAGCGACGTGGACGGTCGATTCTGGATTTGACTTGCCCCGCTTCTTACGGCGTCAGGGATGAAGTTGACTTGTTTCCGAGGTGGAATTTAATTCTGCCAGGGAGGTCATTGGTTGTTTTACTGACTTGATGTGATTTGGGTTGACATCAGCATCGCTACGCTGGAATATAGTACCAGGAGCGAATCATCATTTGTCATGACAGGATTTGGGGATTTTGGTTTTGGTTTGGCATCAGCATCGCTGCACTGGAATATGTTACCAGGAGCGAATCATCATCTGCCATGAGGAGATTTCCCTCGTTCCCAGTTTAACGACTTAGGGGTCATCTGTTCCCAGTTTAACGACTTAGGGGTCATATGTTCCTAGTTTAAAGACTTAGGGGTCTATTGGATTGAAGTTTGGGATTTTAGGGTTAGGGTAGGCATCAGCGTTGCTGACACTGAAGCACACATGCCAGGAGCAATTCATCATTTGCCTATTCCTGTTGGGGGAGCGATGGCTTAGGAGACAGGTTTAGGTCCCTATTGTAGGGTGTTTTTCGTCACCCCATTGAGATGGGAATACACGCGCGCTTGTCAGGCATACTACAGATTCCTCCTGCCTAGGGTAGGCCAGGGTTTAATGATTGTGGGGATACGAATCTCCGGCAGCCGCGGACTAAGCTGCCGTTAATTACCCCTCGCCTTTGGGAGCGAGGGAACCTCCGATTGACGGGTTGAACTGGTCATGCGAACTCAATGTGCAGTGTACGTATGTGTTGTTTTGAAAGGGGGTTTAGATATATCGGGAGCCACGCAAAGTTTTTACGGGGGTCCCGCTACCCGGATAGCGGGCTGGGGGTTAAGGGGGCTAGCAGCCCCCTTGCGGGGTGCGGGGCAGGGCCCCGTTAGAAATTTTTTTCTAACAGGGACAGTGTCGTGGAGTATGTGTATGTATACAAATGTATTCATATGTATATATATACATGTATATATAAATAAAGGGGAAAAAGACATCCAAAGGATGCGTGGGACCAGCGCCTAGGCTCTTGAGCGCAAGCGCGCCACGTGTCGGCACGTGGGCGCTTTGCGCTCGAGCGCAGAGCGCTGGAACGCAACGCGCCACGTGTCGGCGAGGGCGCTTTGCGCTCGAGCGCAGAGCGCTGGAGCGCAAGCGCGCAACGTGTCGGCATGGGGGCGCTTTGCGCTCGAGCGCAGAGCGCTGGAGCGCAGCGCGCCACGTGTCGGCACGGGGGCGCTTTGCGCTCGAGCGCAGAGCGCTGGAGCGCAGCGCGCCACGTGTCGGTACGGGGGCGCTTTGCGCTCGAGCGCAGAGCGCTGGAGCGCAAGCGCGCCACGTGTCGGCACGAGGGCGCTTTAAGCTCGAGCGCAGAGCGCAAGCACGCGCGCCACGTGTCGGCACGTGGGCGCTTTGCGCTCGAGCGCGAGGCGCTGGAGCGCAAGCGCGCCACGTGTCGGCACGTGGGCGCTTTGCGCTCGACCGCGAGGCGCTGGAGCGCAAGCGCGCCACGTGTCGGCACGTGGGCACTTTGCGCTCGAGCGCTAGCGCACCAGTGAGGAAAAAGGGAGGGTTTTTAGCCCCGGAAATTCTCTAAAGAGAAAATAGGATGGAGTTAAACTCCTAAGATACTTTGGGTTAAGGAAATGGGTCCTTCTTCTTCCTTTGCTGGCCGGATCTTGGAGATAAAGAGATGTGAGTTTTAAAAATCTTTTCTTTTTGAGATCTGATGGCAGATCTGAGTTCCCCTTAATGGGTTTTGTGGTGGAAAACTATTTAGTTTTTGAAAAAGGAAGAGTAAAACTCTTGATTTAATTCAAAAGAAAGATGAAGGTTTTGGAACCTTGAAGAAGGAAGAAAGATCTCAGATCTGAAACTTTTTTGGAGAGAGAAAAAAGTTGTTTAGATATTTCATTATCTTTGCCTTTATAGGCCATACACTTCACACATAGCCCCTTGGGCTTCACAAAATGGTATTTTGCCTATCCCATGGCTCATTTGCCATTTCCTTTTGCACATAAGCCATGGGCTTTACAAAAATTTGGCTTTATGCCTATTTTTCTTACATTTATCCATAAAATAAAATAAAAGAAATGCAACAAAATTATTTATTACAAATTTTTTATCTTGGCATGGGGGGAGGCCGGCCGCTTCATGTTCGGGCTCGACCCGGGCATGGGCCCACTGGATCTGGGCTTGGGCCCACTTAGCTTGGGGTTGACTTTGATTTTGACTTGGTCAACCGGGGTGTAAATTTTTACCCCAACAAATTGCCCCCCATCAATAAATGCACACCACAAATGTAGGTCGTGTGCATGAAATTGATGGATCTTCTTTCACGTGGAGGCGACTTGATTCGGTTCCCACCTTTTGGGAAGCTGGCACTGCCCTTTTTACGACATGGACGGTCGATGCGGCCCTTTTTGCGACTTGGACGGTCGGTTTTGCCCTTTTACCGACGTGGATGGTCGGTGCTGCCATTTCAGCGACGTGGACGGTCGGATCTGCCCTTTTTGCGACTTGGACGGTCGGTGCTGCCCTTTTAGAGATGTGGACGGTCAGTGCTGCCATTTTAGCGACGTGGACGGTCGATGCTGCCTTTTTTGCGACTTGGACGGTCGGTGCTGCCCTTTTAGCGACTTGGACGGTCGGTGCTGCCCTTTTAGCGACTTGGACGGTCGGTGCTGCCCTTTTAGCGACTTGGACGGTCGGTGCTGCCCTTTTAGCGACTTGGACGGTCGGTGCTGCCCTTTTAGCGACGTGGACGGTCGGTTCTGCCCTTTTTACGACTTGGACGGTCGGTGCTGCCCTTGTAAGCCCGCGGCGGCGCCCCGGCCGTCGATCCGACGCCGGAAACGCGGAAGCAAAAATTTTGCAAACTAGCAAACCGGCACCACCGCGCACTTATCACCCGGATCGGGCCATTAACCTAACAACTAGCAAACTAGAAAAGAGTAGAGAAGCTATACCAAGTGATCCGTGTTCTTCGGTCTTCGTCTCCACTCCGATCTCCCGCGGAATCTCCGTCCATCTCCTCCTCGTCGGAAAGGGCACCACGTAGCCGGAATCTTTTACGGGCTCCCACCTCTGGACCGAGGCAACTCGGGCGCGAAGTTGGCTAGCCGACGCGTCCAAGGCTTGCTATAGAATAGTGTAGTAACCATGTCTCTTTGAGGGTTTGAAGTTGCCTTGATGGAGGTCAAAAGAACTTTGGAATAATATGTGGAATCTTGTAGCAAGGAGAATGAAATGAAATGAAGAATTCCTCATGCAAAAAAATGAACCCTCTCACTCTCCCTCCAAGATGTGGCCGGCCCTCTCTCCTCAAATGGGTGGAGAAAAACCAAATTAATCAAAAAGGAAAATGAGAGATAAGCATGGAAAAAGGTCACACTTCATTCTCATCAAAGTCCACTCACAAGATAAGAAATTGAAATGACCATAATTGAATATCATCATGAAGCTAGTCTCATCATAAAGCCACATATGCAAGAAAGCCCCTCATAACTAAGTTAATTGCAAACTTGCAATTAACCCCCCTCCAACGAAAAGTCCGGCCGAGAAGGAATAAAAGAAAACCGGCCGGAACGGAATGCAAACTGGCAACTTCAGAAAACTGATCCCGTAATAAATTACAGGAAAACCCCGCTACTGCAAATACATGCCCGCATTTGTATTCCCACTGAACACAAATGCAAAGAGACAAAACTACACTATTTAATACTAGGATCCGGCTTAAGCCAAAGCCGGCTAGTAAAAACCGTCCGATCACAATTCGTGCAATACCGCACGTATCTGATCGAACCCTGCCATATCTCCATACGGCCTCTACAGCGTTTCGCCCGAAACCTGAGTAACTGTGTGTGTGGTGGACTCTAAAGACTCGTCAATACCATGGTTGTGGATTTAACCACTAGCAAGTCAGAGGTATAAGCCAATACGTGACGGGCTACCAGGTATTGACCAAAAGGGACGTCGATGAGCGAACTTATCCTGACACCCTATTGAGCCTGTCAGTGACAATATCCGTACAGTCCGGTCCGTTCGTCTATGAGCATCGCATGGCGGGCCTAGGGGGTGTAGGGTTCCTAGGCACTCTAATGAGGTCTCACAAGGCATCAACCATACCAATTTCAAATTTTATGGGTGCCGAGAAACCCTAATACGGATCGTTGGCTAGAAGTTTAGACGACAAAGCAACTAGTTAACTACTTTAACTAATAGTACGGAAATACAACCTTTGTAGATCCGGTCCTCCACCTCCACGGCTCCGTGATGAAGTCCTCTCCGCTGTACAAATCGGATCCCGGGCTCTAGTGTCGGCTTCATCGGAGAAATGGGCGGGCAAGGTCGTCAGCTTCGTGCCGAAGATGATCTACGTCGAAGCATCACAAGATCAAGCTCCCACTTCACCAAGTCATGAAACTTGTGAAGAGAACACCCTATACTACTTGGCAAGAGATAGAAGATGAGGAAATAGGAGGTGGGTTCACTTTAGATTTGGATTTCTCACCCTTTTTCATCAATCACCATTGATGAAGTCAAGTTTTCTTCATTGAAGAAGATGAAGAAGAAGAAGAAAGAATATTATGATAAGAATTATCAAATAGAAAAGAAAAGAAAATCTTATCATATACAAACCATGGTTAGGTGTAGACAATCAACTAGGGTTAGTGAATGGTTAGGTTTAGAGATGAAGACAAAATGGTCACTTTGGTCAAACCTTCATGAAGCTTCAACAAGCTTCATCTTTGAAAGCAACCCTTTTGTTTTCATTTCCCTTTTTCTTTTTGTCAAAACAAAATAAATAAAGACATAATTAAATCAAATGAAACCCTAACCATTAACCAACCATGGTTTGATCATACACCTAATCAAGTTAGCATGTATCATCAAATATGATACAAACAAGTGCACAAAAGTATATCACATATACAACTAGTGAACTTCAAGTGAGAAAATCCATTTAAAGTGAACCAATACTAGTTAATGCAAAGTAATATATCAAATATATAATTATGCATTAAATCATTAAATCAACACTTGATTCAATGATCCGGTCATATCGCATATAACCGACTAGTATCCAATGTATCGGCTTATCGAATCAATACTTGATTCGATAACTAGGTTATATCGCATATAACCAATCGATACATTTATCGCGAGAATTAAATACGGTATCACATACACGCATGATTCTCGGTCCCGCACATATCTCATATGCGCTCCTATTTCGTTTCGCTTGAGCCAGGAAACCTCTGTGTAGGACTCTAAAGACTCGTCAATACGCAGGCAGCGGATGATGATCATATCAAACACCCACAAGCCGCAAGCGGTCTGCTAAACGTAACGGCCACCCGGGTATTGAGCGATCAGAAGATCGACGAGCAAGCCCGCTCACACTCCTGTGAATCCAACCAGTAACACTTACCGTACAGTCCGGTCTGATCGTCTGATATGTCGCATATCTCGCCTAGGGGTGGTAAACGTCAGACCCCAATAGCTCGATAAGTCGTGTCGATATGAGGTCTATAACAATTCGAGAAACTACTGGTAACACTTACCAGTAAATCTCAGCAACCCTGGCCAGGGATTTCCGCTTATAGCCAATCGAACACAGCGCAACATCAACTCCCTATACCGGGAGAGACGAATCCCTTCCTATCGCTCATTGCCTCCATGTGACTCGGGACTGTACCCAAAAACCACCGTTTTGCACGCCCTCTTGGACGTGGTAAGATGGAAATCAAAGCACAGTGAGAACCACACAAGACTCTATGACGATCTCGGGTCAACAGACTACTCTGTACCAGTGTCACCAGAGAACTGCCATCTGACGTAAGGTATAATACCATCTGGGAGTTCTCGGCGAGTCCGTCCAGTGTACCCAGTTTCCACTGAGCACCCGTATATCATCTCTGATATCAAACACCAATGGATATAGGATCATCCATCGCCCATCTGTATGGGTCGAGAAGGTATACGCTAGTCTACTCTGGTATATCGATGCCCCTTCTCGATACACCCACGACTAGGGACTTTGAAGGATGTACTTATGGACTACCATGTCCCCACTAGTATGATCCGCATCATAGTCCAGGTAGTCAAGCACTCATCCTAAAGGCTTTACCAACATGTAACAGAGAGACAATCAATATACACGTTAAGGTAAAGAGCAACCAGATAGCATACTATCATGTCGAGCAAGAAAGTCCTCCCTATATATGTCCCAGCATCCACTACAATATACATCCTATGTACAGTAATGGCCTCTAGGGCATACATATAACTAACAATCTCCCACTTGCACTAGGGCCATCTGTAGCAGTGGTTGCAGTATCTCATACTCAACCATCCCATAAAAATCTCTCTCTAGGAATAGGCCTTCGTGAGTGGATCCGCCGTGTTGTCCTCTGAGTCTACTCTCCTAACCTCGATCACCCTGGAGATCAACCATCTCCATGATCAGGTGATACTGCCTTAGAATATGTCTGGATCACTGATGGGACGGGTGTTCCTTGGCATAAGCCACAACTCCATTGTCACACAATGGGAGGAACTAAGTTCATCTCATGAACAAATATACATCCAGACTGCCTCTTTGGTAGCATCTTTAGTAGCGATGTATCCAGCCTTTATCGTCTAGTATGCCACGGTATCTAGCTTGGAACTCTTCCAACATACCGTCCCTTTACTGAGGGTAAAGACAATGCCTGTGACTGACTTTCAGTCGTCCTTATCACCCTGGAATCCTTCCAGTGATTCTCCCCAGGATCGACTGATACCATCTCACTACAACTAGTGAGTATCCTAATATCCAATTAGATCTATCTCATAGATCCAAAATCCAGGATTTAGGAGGTATCACTTTTGATCATATATGGAGAATCATGGTGATAAGCGGAGATTGAACGAGCGTAGCATAGGAAACTCCTTCCCTATCATGAGTATGTCATCCACGTACTCTACGAAGATCATCACCATACTCCCTACTACCTTTTTGTTTATACAAGGTTCATCCACCATTTTGATGATATCAAACTCTTTGACTAACACATCAAAACAGATGTTCCAACTCCGCGATACCTGCTTTATCTTATAAAGTATCTTGTACACGTTTCCGCTGCTCCCACTGTTTACGAAGCCCTCTGGCTGTGTACTTATAGACGTCCTCTTCTAAAACATCATTTAGAAAAGCAGTCATGGCACCCAACCGCCAGATATCGTAGTCATGGTATGTAGCCGTGGTAAGTAGGATCTGGATGGACTTAAGCATAGTCACTTGAAAAGGTTTCATCATAATCCACGCCTGGTCGATGACGAAAAGCTTTAACAAGTCTAGCTTTGAAAGTCTCAACTTTTCCATCTACACCAAGTAATCTTCTCAAGATATACTTGCTCCTGATGGGGATTTAACCCTTCAGATATAGCACCCAAAGTCCATACTTTGTTGGTGTATATGGATTCCATCTCAGATCGCTAAGCATCCAGCCATTCTTACAGAGTCACACTCCTGATGGCCAGCTCGAAACTAGTTGGGTCATCATCTCATGATGCAATCCTCGCTCCCACTGTCATCGAGAAACCGAAGTATCTCTCAGGCGGATGAGGAACCCTACTAGATCGGCGGAGAGGCTGAGGTTCGTTGGAATCTACTGAATCCTTTGGTTCTATCAAATCATCAGCTGCAGTTTGTATGGCTGGAACATTTCCAGTTCTACATAACAGACCTTGCCTCGAGCTTGTCCGGTATTTTGCTTTTAGACATAGGCCGGACAACCCCAAATCTTAACTAGCTTAAGACATGGGCTCTTACCATACCATATCTCATATGGAGCGGTAGGCAACAGATTTGATTTGAACCCTATTCAATAGGTATGCAGCTTTTCAAGTGCATAACTCCCAAAAAGGAAACAGGTAACTCAGTAGTACTCATCATAGAGCACACCTTATCATATAGGGTGTATCTGCTCCGCTCCGACATACCATCGTGCTATGGTGTATACGGAGGAGTAATGCTGAGAGAGAATCTCATTCTCCTTTAGAAAATTCCAAGAATTCCGTGCTCAAGTATTCTCCTCCCTGATTGCATCAAAGGATATAATACTTATACCCTCATTTTGGTTCTCTACTTCTAACTTATATTCCGTGAATATCTCAAAAGGTTCGGACTTATGTTTCAACAGGAACATATGTCTGAATCTTGAGAGATTATCAGAGAATGTAATGAAGTACAAAGAACCGGTCTTGGTATGTGTAGACAGGGGACCTTCATACATCAACATGTATCATCCCAAGAGTTTACTAACTCTTTCTCTGTTTCCAGTAAACGGAGCTATGGTCATTTTATCTCTGTGACACGACTGGCAAGTTTCACAAGATGTAAATTCAAACTGATTTAAATATGCATCTAAATGTAACTTTAGCTAGTCGGGTCACATTGATCTGACCTAGTCTGCAATACCTCAAGAAGGATCCGTTCATTTCTGAACTCTTCCTCTTGTGTGTGTTCCGTATACTTAAGAACTGTAGTTTGATTTAGAACATCAATGCTTTTAGATAACGTGCCTGAACCGATCAACTTTTGATATAGGAAATGTTCAAAACATTATCCAACAATACAAAATTTTATCATATCTTTAATAATAAAGAGAATGATATGATTTTGTACATCAGGTTCGGTATCTAATAACATTCATTCAGAATCAATGTATAGGTAATACAGGGTGACAGTGACCAACAGACTTGGCTGCAACACTTGCCCCGTTTTCTGCCTCATGAAACTTATCACCCGTTCTCAGTTCTCTACCTAGCTGTAGCCCTATGTAACAGATTATATATCTGGGATCCTGATCTGGTATCACATACCCAGGACGTAAAGGATACTGAGAAACAGTTCTCTGTAATGAACACACCCGAAGATGATGCATCATCATGCACTCTCTTCGTTTGGGCGGCACGGGAATTCTGGTAATTCCCAATTTCCTGCTCTGTCTTATAACAATTATAAGTTGGAGCGGGACCAACGTTCCCCAGCTCAGTATAACAAGCGGGTTCGGTCAATAATCCGTATTATTATCTTGATTAAGGCGTGATATGGTCGCTACCTGGAGTGAGAGAGAAGAAAACACTCAGCGTGCGCTCTTTCAAGAATAGATTGGTTATTATTTTATCTATCAGGATGGCTCCCACTGTTTTTATCAAATCTTCCTTCAAACCCTAAAAGGAAAGACTAGCCGGGATTAATTACACACTACAAGTTCGCCAATCTTTCAGCCAGGCCAGTGTCGGTACTTTGAGGGAGGTCCCCCGTGCTTTCGCACGAACCTAATTAATGTAAACCTCGTTTTCCCAGAGGCGTAACCTCGTTGACACCTTTCTAGACACCTACTTGATCGGCTAATTGTAATGTGTAAAACTCTTCCAGGAGTAACTCTTACTCGCAGCGGGTATCGGGATCCAACTATCTCATAGAAGGTATGCAATCTCATTGCAAATTTCAACACTTGAAATTCCCGATAATATTTTGCCCCTAGCTCGCTATGACCTTGACGCATGCCAAACAACCCATAGTCTGCTAGTCAAGTTCAACCCGTACATTTCTTGATTGAATTAAACCCACCCGCACGACCCTTGACGAATGCCAAACAACGCCGTACGAATACCCTAATCCAATCGCATCATATGCTCAAGCAGATAAATACTAGTTAGCTACCGTACACTACGCCTTGACGAATGCCAAACTACCGCAGCACGAATACTAACTAGTACATATCTGAAATGTCGGAGGGCTACGACAGGTTTTTCTGAAAACCTATTGCGTAATGAACTTGATATCGTTGTAGAATCAAATGATTTTAAAATGGAGTGCTTTTGAGGCTTTTCTAGTTTTGCTAAAGGAGTCACTCCCGGTGAAGGGATCGTCGGTCCTTTCCTTTTCGAATGAGGTGCGGGATATATCATATATATCGCTGTGCAAAGCAGAACTCTTAAAAGCTATCAAAAGACAAACCGAGTGTGTAGCATCTGCCAGTTATTGCTAAAGGAGTCACTCCCGGTGAAGGGATCTCGGTCCTTTCCTCATCGAATAAGGTGCAGGATATATCATATATATCGCTGTGCAAAGCAAGAACTGTAGCTACCTGTTTTATTTTTGAAATTCAATTCTACAACATCTTAGGTTTCTTTTATTTCACTAATCTCATTAATGAAGTCCCATCATTTAAGTTACCTAAACATCACAGATAAATACGACGTACACTTATGCCATCCGCATTCACCTCGATGTCCCCTCATGCACCGTTAGGTTAGGTAACTAACGGCAGAGCGGGGCAGGGCTAGCGCGGGTGTAAAACATAAGTAACGTCTATATAATATATCATATATACTATATACAGTATCTATCACAGAACATCACATGATCGCATCACAGATATCGCAGCAGAAGAAACATATAAAATATTGGATATACTAGGACGTCCGTGTTTTCAATACGAGCCAGTATAAAACACGGATTCCACGGTCGTAATGAATAGCCAAACCCACACCCCTAGACCGCTACGAGAGCGGCAAGCAACCCTACCAATTCTAGAGTTAGGAGACCCTGACTTGACTCCTCGAGTTGGTCTCCCACTGGACTCCAGAACCCGGTTACTTGTGCTCCCCTCCTTGGGTCTATCCTAGTGCAGAAAAGTAAATAATATACAAAAGGTGACAACTTCCGCAACCTGGAAGTGCCCCAATAAAAGAATATTACATACAAGTTTTTACATGAATGAAAATGAAAAACACTCATCTCACATAAAAAAAACCCAGCTATTCAAACACGACGATCCAATATAACATATCCAGCAACACATAACATCACATGTCATCAACGTAAGTAAACATGCATATCCCAATTGTCGTTGACATATAGCAACGAAACCGGCGATATCACACATTACACTTACGGTCACAGAAAAGAAAGTGTAAAACTACAACAGTTGGAATCCGCAACCTCTTTAGACATCGCATGCCTAATCAAATGAATACCTTAGACATCGCATGCCTAACTATTATAAACCCCACATTTTAGTCTCAAAATCAAAAACACTTTTCAATACCAAGTCGGGCAATTTAACAGGATTCCCGACAATTTGATCGAATGCTCGTTGCAAACTTCAGTAGACGGCCGCACCCCCGATACCGTCGACGAAGTGCACCAAGGCGGAACACCGCTACCATGAGCACCCGAACGGATGCTTTCGGCGACGGGGTTCTCCTACAGTCACTTGGTCGGGGCTATGGAGTGAGGCTGTCTATCAAGTTTACCCGGCGAGTATCCGCGTACGCTGCGTGATTGCGACGGACTATTGATCGCGTCAAAATTCTGTAGCAACCGATCAAGTGAGACTAAACTGCTATGTTTATAACATTCATTCAGTTATCTCATAACTTATTGTGAATTCCAATTATTGTACCACATTCCGGATAAATAGAAAATGTTAAACTTTCCGATCGAACATTCGAACACCCAAGTTTTCCCGATACAGATCAACACATGAAACAAGTCTAAAAACATTTAGTTCGTGCCTCAGTACCAACGGTCCAGCCGTAGAAGGGTCAAGCCAACGCCTCACATGTGGCACGCCGTACTGCCCCAAACCCGAAGGTTCAAAGGGCAGTTCAAGACGGTCACATAATCGAGTTAAGGTTTGTTGTCTTCTAGAGGGACCATCGCGTTACTTGCACTACTTAGAACGTCTTTAAACCACGGAAAAATCCAACACTTGGAAATTTCCAGACAGGGGAAAAGGTGGGTATTTATATCCGGTTGAACTTTTTAACATATTCAAAAATTACCCGGAAAGCCACAAAGACAAAGTCTGACAATCTGATCGAATAATCGATTCCCAAAGCAACCCCAGAAAATTCAACTCTTGAATAAATATTAAAAATTCCCAGAAAAACCAACACTGTTATGTAAGAATTACTGTGTAAAACTTTTTGAACAATAAGCCATTTTGGCCGCGGAACCGCCGCAATAGCCATGCTATTGCCGCGGTTCCGCCGCACTATGGTGGAGTTGGACACTCGAACTTTACAGTAACTCTTAGAAATTCCTGCTGAGTTTTCTGCATATTTTTAATTATCAAAAATCCACAATTTTCAAAAAAGGACAGAGAGCAATTTGGAGTTAGGGATTTCGATCAATCGGACTTCAAACTGCGTCTAGACTTCGCCTAAGGCTCTAGCTAGGCTCTGATACCACTGTAAGGTTCCTAGGCACTCTAATGAGATCTCACAAGGCATTAACCATGCCAATTTCAAATTTTATGGATGCCGAGAAACCCTAATACGGATCGTTGGCTAGAAGTTTAGGCGACAAAGCAACTAGTTAACTACTTTAACTAATAGTACGGAAATACAACCTTTGTAGATCCGGTCCTCCACCTCCACGGCTCCGTGATGAAGTCCTCTCCGCTGTACAAATTGGATCCCGGGCTCTAGTGTCGGCTTCATCGGAGAAATGGGCGGGCAAGGTCGTCAGCTTCGTGCCGAAGAAGATTTACGTCAAAGCATCACAAGATCAAGCTCCCACTTCACTAAGTCACGAAACTTGTGAAGAGAACACCCTATACTACTTGGCAAGAGGTAGAGGATGAAGAAATAGGAGGTGGGTTCACTTTAGATTTGGATTTCTCACCCTTTTTCATCAATCACCATTGATGAAGTCAAGCTTTCTTCATTGAAGAAGATGAAGAAGAAGAAGAAAGAATATTATGATAAGAATTATCAAATAGAAAAGAAAAGAAAATCTTATCATATGCAAACCATGGTTAGGTGTAGAGAATCAACTAGGGTTAGTGAATGGTTAGGTTTAGAGATGAAGACAAAATGGTCACTTTGGTCAAACCTTCATGAAGCTTCAACAAGCTTCATCTTTGAAAGCAACCCTTTTATTTTCATTTCCCTTTTTCTTTTTGTCAAAACAAAATAAATAAAGGCATAATTAAATCAAATGAAACCCTAACCATTAACCAACCATGGTTTGATCATACACCTAATCAAGTTAGCATGTATCATCAAACATGATACAAACAAGTGCACAAAAGTATATCACATATACAACTTGTGAACTTCAAGTGAGAAAATCCATTTAAAGTGAACCAATACTAGTTAATGCAAAGTAATATATCAAATATATAATTATGCATTAAATCATTAAATCAACACTTGATTCAATGATCCGGTCATATCGCATATAACCGACTAGTATCCAATGTATCGGCTTATCGAATCAATACTTGATTCGATAACTAGGTTATATCGCATATAACCAATCGATACATTTATCGCGAGAATGAAATACGGTATCACATACACGCATGATTCTCGGTCCTGCACATATCTCATATGCGCTCCAATTTCGTTTCGCTTGAGCCAGGAAACCTCTGTGTAGGACTCTAAAGACTCGTCAATACGCCGGCAGCAGGTGATGATCATATCAAACACCCACAAGCCGCAAGCGGTCTGCTAAACGTAACGGCCACCCGGGTATTGAGCGATCAGAAGATCGACGAGCAAGCCCGCTCACACTCCTGTGAATCCAACCAGTAACACTTACCGTACAGTCCGGTCTGATCGTCTGATATATCGCATATCTCGCCTAGGGGTGGTAAACGTCAGACCCCAATAGCTCGATAAGTCGTGTCGATATGAGGTCTATAACAATTCGAGAAACTACTGGTAACACTTACCAGTAAATCTCAGCAACCCTGGCCATGGATTTCCGGTTATAGCCAATCGAACACAGCGCAACATCAACTCCCTATACCGGGAGAGACGAATGCCCTCCTATCGCTCATTGCCTCCATGTGACTCGGGACTGTATCCAAAAACCACCGTTTTGTACGCCCTCTTGGACGTGGTAAGATGGAAATCAAAGCACAGTGGGAACCACACAAGACTCTATGACAATCTCGGGTCAACAGACTACTCTGTACGAGTGTCACCAGAGAACTGCCATCTGACGTAAGTTATAATACCATCTGGGAGTTCTCGGCGAGTCCGTCCAGTGTACCCAGTTTCCACTGAGCACCCGTATATCATCTCTGATGTCAAACACCAATGGATATGGGATCATCCATCGCCCATCTGTATGGGTCGAGAAGGTATACGCTAGTCTACTCTGGTATATCGATGCCCCGTCTCGATATACCCACGACTAGGGACTTTGAAGGATGTACTTATGGACTACCATGTCCCCACTAGTATAATCCGCATCATAGTCCAGATAGTCAAGCACTCATCCTAAGGGCTTTACCAACATGTAACAGAGAGACAATCAATATACACGTTAAGGTAAAGAGCAACCAGATAGCATACTATCATGTCGAGCAAGAAAGTCCTCCCTATATATATCCCAGCATCCACTACAATATACATCCTATGTACAGTAATGGCCTCTAGGGCAGACATATAACTAACAGGGGGTTGGTAAAAGTCAGACCCCCAAAAGCGGTACAAGTCGTGTCGGAGTGTAGCCCAGAACACCCTGAGATACTACTGGAATACCTACCAGCAAATCTCCTGCCTTGGCCAAGGACTTTTCATGTTCTGGCTCTCCTCGACACAGCGCGACCTCACCCCCAATACCGGGAGAGACGACCCCTGCAGATCCGCTCACTGCCTCCATGTGGCTCGGGACTGTACCCAACTAAAACCTGTTTGCACGACTCCTTTGAGCCGTGGTAGGGTAGTAATCAAAGCACAGTGGGAACTCACACGAGACAAATGACGATCTCAGGTCGATGAACTAACCTGTACACATGTCACCTGGGAACTGCTATCTGACGTCTGGTATAATCCCAACTAGCAGGTTCCCGGCGAGTCCTGTCCGGTGTACTCATAACCCAATGAGCACCTGTATATATCTTAGGTGAACCAATTGACACCAGTGGCTTGTGAGACCGGCCACCGCCCCTCGTCGGGGTCTCGACTGTATACACTAGTCTACTCCGGAGTATCGATGCCCTGTCTCGAACCTAACACGACTAGGGACATTTTAAGGATGTGCTTATGGACTCCAGCTCTCACGTATATGATCGCCCTCATACTGCTGGTAGTCAAGCAAGAATCCTAGGGGCTCTATCAACGTGTAATAGCAACTCGTAAGGTCACCTAAAGCAGTACACGATGATAAAAATAAACCAGATAGCATACTATCATCTCGTGTAAGACTGTCCTACTGGGACAGGTCCTCCCCTCAATCATTGCAATCACGTGCCTGTGATCCAATAATTGACTCTGAGGGCACTATCTCCAACAATCTCCCACTTGCACTCAAGGCTAATTATTGCGATGTCGCATACTCACAGCCCGTGTGATACCGAACACCCAACTCCTGTACTAGTCAGTCTCACAAAGCTCGTTTGCGAAACTATTGCGTTCGAGGAATAGCCTCGGTGAGTGGATCTGCTCTGGTGTATCTTTCTATGTCTCTCTATATCTCAAGTTCGCGGAGAAAGCCATCTCCCGAAATGAGCAATACCTGCCTTAGAATGTCTGGATTTCTGATGGGACCTAGCTCATAAATGAACTCCAAATCCAAACTTCTTAGACTGTATCGACAACTGAACTTAATCAGTGTCCTACGCCATGCTTTCCCTCAGTATCCACCTAGATCACCTGTTCAAAATACTGCCCCTCGTCAGAGGGAAAACCATAACCCAGACAGCCACTCTGCCATCCAGGTCACCTTGGAAGCCTGGAATGATAACCGTCTCCTAAAGGAGGCTGCCGTTATCAATTCCCTAGAACATCAACTTATGTTCTAAAACTGCTTCCGATTGTTTCTCCAGGATTGGATCAATATCAACTTATTGCACCTACTGCAAGAACAACATCTGGTGTGGTACTTGACACCTCATGATTGACTCAATTGCCTAAGCAAGTGATCTGCCATTCATGTATATCCCTTTCCCCTTTAGTCTGTAAGACAGCTTTAGAGAGGGTGACTCCATTACCTGCAGGTACACTACTGTGCCAGGAGTCGTCCATTCTAAATACTCATAGAATGCTGTCTAAGTACCCTGATTGGGAAACCACCCAAATCTAGATCTAAAACTATAGATCTAGTGACCTGAATGTCTGATATAATATCCAAGTCCTATGTGGAGAAACCACTGTGTGACAACCAAAGTATAACCGATCGTAGTATAGGAATATCACTTCCTACTCTGTGTATGTCATCAAACACCAGGACATCACACCCTACTATCTTCTTAACAGATCCATCCCCTATTCTGATGAAGTCAAACCTATGACTGTCACATCAGAAATAGATGATCTATCTCCGCTATATCTACTTTAGTCTATAAATAGACATAAGCCTGATGTCCACCAATGCTTCCGCTGCTCCCACTGACTACGACAACCATCTGGCAGAGTCATATAGACGTACACTTCTAAAGCTAGTTTAGAACGACGCTATACTCATCCTCCTGCCGGGTCTCACAGTCTGGAACAACAGCAATGGCAAGTCTGGGTAAACAAGAACCTCCCTGCCACCGTCCTTGAGCATACCGAAGTACCTCTCTGGTGCCTGAGGTTACCCACTTTATTTGCGGAGTGGCTAATGGAATGTCAAACCAGATCGAATCTTTAGGTTCTTATCAAATCTTCAGTAATCGTTTGCGGTTCTGGAATCACTTCCAGTTCTACCATACTCCCACTTCTGTTTGCTGAAAAAAAACATTTTTAATTAAAACTGTGGCGAGTCAAGAACAATATCACTATTGATCTTCCAGATAGTAGAAAGTCAACCCTCGTCATAGCCCGGGTCAACCCACAAACAGCCACTACTGAAACGTGCCTTGAGTTATCCGGAGTCTGGTTTTAAGCATAAGCCGGACAACTCCCCGTATCTTAACAATGTCAAGATATGAACTGTTCTATATCCAAGAAACAGAGGCACTGATTTGATTGAACCAGATTCAAATCATGCAGCTATCTCCAGTGCATGTTAACTAAATGGAAGAGAGGCCGATCAGTGTTACTCAACTTAGGAGTATTTCCAATTATGAGTAACCTGAAAGAGAAGCTAGTTCTCTTAATCATTACTATCAACTGAATACCATACACAAGTATCTACATCTTCGATCACCTTGAAGAATCCCGATACTCGCAATATCTGGTTCTCTACTTTATCCTTATACCTATAACTCCTCAAAACTCAGACCCTGTGTTTCTACGAAACACATGT
This sequence comes from Agapanthus africanus, assembly GCA_030015575.1. NCBI lineage: Eukaryota > Viridiplantae > Streptophyta > Magnoliopsida > Asparagales > Amaryllidaceae > Agapanthus > Agapanthus africanus. The sequence goes on along the minus strand of JASDDO010000019.1, from coordinate 768,607,288 downwards.
CTAAGAACTAGAGAAGTTAAAAGTAAACAGAATATCGTATGAGAACCAACCACTCTGTCCTAATGGACACTGGACAATATACAATACTCTGTATAAGTCCCCTGAGTCTTGTGACTCATTCACTGTGTGTCGTAAGTTGAAAACTGTACTTATAGTTAAGAAGAATTACACCGCTGTTTAATGCTCCTTACCTTACCATCCACTGATATAGGTAAATGTCGTAGACATAATTTCAAAAAGGTATATCTCACTCTATAAAAATAGACGTACAAGTATATCAATTTGAAATTGGTACACAACAACGGATATTCAAAACCAAATATTTGCCGACCGGCAAACAACCCAGGTGGCTTCCTCAAATATCACCAATTACAACGAATCGCGATATAATGAGGATGATCACCTAATTCCCAATAACTTACTCCCACTCATCATCTGTAAAACCATACAGATGTGAGAATCATACCTGGTAAATACATACCCTGGAGCAAGTGTCTAATCGGGAAATCAATTTTCTTCTAACAGTACACAGTGAAACTGAAACATTGAAATGTTTCGATGGGGTATCCTGGTATTCCTAGTAATGCCTCTTCCATTATCCAGATTCACAACTGTAACCGTATAATTCTTTTCCACCTCTCCAAATCCCTTTTTATGTCTTTAGTCATTACCTTCTGTACACCCCCTTAGGCCAAATGGTTTTCTTCCTTCCCTACCGTTCGGCACCAGCCTATGGTTTGGAAGAAGACTATCCAATAAGCATAATGGGTGTACTGTCCTAATCCTAGGAGCACTCGCAATGCGAGAGAAGGTGAGGATAAAAGGCAACCGAATGAACTTAATTCCTATTTCTCCTGAACCAGGATCCATCCCCGAACTGGAACAAGTTCCTTTCGAGTTCGTATATAACCATACGATGGATTATCCAATAAACTGGGATCTTCGTAGTGATACGGAGTGTCCTGGAGAAATACAAAGGTGATTTAGGATTGGCGAAGAAATACTTGGTTTGGTCGTGAATATCAGTCGCAATTTACTTTGCCCTCTTACTAATCCCTTACTTTGTCTGAACTTAATACCTTTTGTACACCGTTTAGGCTAATTGGTTTTCTTCATTCCCTACCGGTCGGCACCAGCCTAAGGTCTGGAAGAAGACTATCCAATTTGCGTAATAGGTGTACTATCTCCTAAACCAAGGAGTACTCGCAACCTGAGAGAAGGTAAAAGGAAAAGATAACTGAATAGTCCTATTCGTTTTCTCCAGAACCGGAAACCATCCTCGAATAAATTCCTTCGAGTTCGTATATAACCATACGATGGTTTTGTCCAATGGAAGTGGAAGTTCGTAGTAATACGGGGTGTCCTGGAGAAAAGGGTAAAAGTAGGAGTGGCAATGAGGTCTGCAACTCTGACAATCCAAAAGCCTGTGTTAAGAAGGTTCGGTCAACTTGGTCACTGAGTCATAGTCTAGGGTCGGGTCAATGGTCGATGTCAAAGAGAGAGAGAAAAGAAACACTCAGCGTGCACTCTAACCTAGATCAGAATGGTTATCACTTTATCTAATCTGGAAACCTCCCACTGTAACATCAAATTCTTCCCCAAACCTGAAAGAAGAATTAGCCGGGATCACCCGAGAAGTAAACCAACTCATCAGTGGGAATCGGGATCCAACTATCATCGCATGATAACGTGACGGAATCCGCTCACGCTATCACACTCCAGAAGGTATGCGCATATCTGGCAAGTTTCAGTTCTTTTAAAACTCCCGATGTGGATTTTTACCCCATGCTCTTATGACCTTGACTTTGGCCAACATATCTTAAGTCACATGTCAAGTTCTACCCGTCATTTTCCTGGTTAATTTGAACCCACCCGTACAAGCTCTTGACTTTGGCCAACAAGGCTATACGACTATCCCAAACCAACGCATCTATCTATGCAGCATATGAATACCCAACAGCTACCAAACACTGTTCCTTGACTTTGGCCAACATACACAGCTTGAATACTGTTGACTATCCATATGAAACGACGGAGGGCTACGAATGGTTTCTGGCGAAAACCTTTAACGTAATGAACTTGATATCGTTGAAGGAACTGATAGCTTTTTAAAAATATAGTGACGAAAACCTTTGCTAAAGAGGTCACTCCCGGTGAAGGGATCTCGGCTCTTTCCCCGTAGAATGAGGTGCAGGATATTCCAACTGAATACCACTGTGCAAACCAAAAGTAAACGGCTATAGTGAAGTTATTGTCCTGACGCAAACTTCTATCCAAGGGGTCACTCCCGGTGAAGGGATCTCGGCCCTTGCCTCGTCGACTGAGGAGCAGGATATTCCAACTGAATACCACGATGCAAAACAAAAGTGAACGCCCTTGCAATAACAGCTTTTTGAAAAATGTTCCAACAACATCAGAATAGGTTTGTTTATCTTGCATTGATCCGAATCAACGCAGTCCCATCAATTGATCACACCACAAAGAACGAAAATATACTGGCGTACGTATATGCCATCTGCATTCGCCACTGGGTCCCGTCATCACCCGTTAGGTTAGCTAACCAACGACAGAGCGGGGACGGGACTAGCACGGATGCAAAACATATACAACATCTACTAGTATATATGAAATATATAATTTTCACTCAAGGCGTGATAAAAGAGCAGCAGCACAGAAAAGTACAGCATCACAGATCAATACAGATATCTGGGATCCCCGGGTTTCACAGAGCCGCTGAAACCCGACGTTCCCCTGGTCGTGTGGATAGCTTGTGCAATGAGATCCTAGACCCCTACGGGCGCGGCAAGCTACCCGCCAAAACCTGAAGCGAGGCAGCCCCCTTCAGCGACGTGAATGGACCACCCAGCACTTCACGGAATCCGGTAACTTGGGCACCCCTCCTGGGTCAACCTGTACCCCCTACGAGTTCGGCGAATAGCCCGCCAATCCTAGAGTGAAGCCCCCTCCGTCTCAATGCCATGAGATGCGGGCTTGTTGCCCACTAGAACCCGGCTATCCATGCACCCCTCCGCGGGGTAATCCTAGTACAGAAAGTAAAATATACATACAACGGGTACATCGACCGCAACCAGGTCGTGCCCCAAAAGAATAATACAAAAAGGTAGTGACGGAAGTCCACATGTCGGACGCTCGCCCCGCAATATCAAATGTACATAATACAACAAAACTGTACTACCACTGCAACCAGGCTATCCCCCACGACCGATCCGCAACAACACAGCAAAATCACAGAACATCAACGTGAATGTCACGTTCGCAAATCCGTCTAACTGGGCTATAGCAGCTAAACAGGATTTACCGATCGAGTGACATTCACGGTCGCAGATATTATGTAAATACTGTGAACTGGCATGTTTAAAATATCCGATCGAACAAATATATCGAAGTGGGCCCCAAGCAGTACTGTAGCACTTACAGAAAATCTGGGCCCAAAAAGAATATCCCAAAACCCCTATTTTCCATACTAGGACCCACTGAAAAAAAAATGGTGCAACGAGGCAATAATACGGCGGCGGAACTGCGGCCAAAGTAGGGTTACGGCCGCGGTTCCGCGGCCGTATAAACGAATCAGCTCACCAAATTTTTTCCGTGTTCTTAGAATTCTCTGTACATGTTTCTGAAACAACCTGAAAAATTTTTTGAGCTTGAAAAAAATCGACAGAGAACACATGCACACAAAATCGGGTTTTCGGGATTTTTGTTCGATCGAGGATTTAAACACACTAGAGCAAGCTAGGTAGGTTAACAACCTGGCTTTGATACCATTGTAAGCCCACGGCGGCGCCCCGGCCGTCGATCCGACGCCGGAAACGCGGAAACAAAAATTTTGCAAACTAGCAAACCGGCACCACCGCGCACTTATCACCCGGATCGGGCCATTAACCTAACAACTAGCAAACTAGAAAAGAGTAGAGAAGCTATACCAAGCGATCCGTGTCCTTCGGTCTTCGTCTCTACTCCGATCTCCCGCGGAATCTCCGTCCATCTCCTCCTCGTCGGAAAGGGCACCACGTAGCCTGAATCTTTTACGGGCTCCCACCTCTGGACCGAGGCAACTCGGGCGCGAAGTTGGCTAGCCGACGCGTCCAAGGCTTGCTATAGAATAGTGTAGTAACCATGTCTCTTTGAGGGTTTGAAGTTGCCTTGATGGAGGTCAAAAGAACTTTGGAATAATATGTGGAATCTTGTAGCAAGGAGAATGAAATGAAATGAAGAATTCCTCATCCAAAAAAATGAACCCTTTCACTCTCCCTCCAAGATGTGGCCGGCCCTCTCTCCTCAAATGGGTGGAGAAAAACCAAATTAATCAAAAAGGAAAATGAGAGATAAGCATGGAAAAAGGTCACACTTCATTCTCATCAAAGTCCACTCATAAGATAAGCAAATGAAATGACCATAATAGAATATCATCATGAAGCTAGTCTTATTATAAAGCCACATATGCAAGAAAGCCCCTCACAACTAAGTTAATTGCAAACTTGCAATTAACGCCCCTCCAACGAAAAGTCCGGCCGAGAAGGAATAAAAGAAAACCGGCCGGAACGGAATGCAAACTGGCAACTTCAGAAAACTGATCCCGTAATAAATTACAGGAAAACCCCGCTACTGCAATTACATGCCCGCATTTGTATTCCCACTGAACACAAATGCAAAGAGACAAAACTACACTATTTAATACTAGGATCCGGCTTAAGCCAAAGCCGGCTACTAAAAACCGTCCGATCACAATTCGTGCAATACCGCACGTATCTGATCGAACCCTGCCATATCTCCATACGGCCACTACAGCGTTTCGCCCGAAACCTGAGTAACTGTGTGTGTGGTGGACTCTAAAGACTCATCAATACCATGGTTGTGGATTTAACCACTAGCAAGTCAGAGGTATAAGCCAATACGTGACGGGCTACCAGGTATTGACCAAAAGGGACGTCGATGAGCGAACTTATCCTGACACCCTACTGAGCCTGTCAGTGACAATATCCGTACAGTCCGGTCCGTTCGTCTATGAGCATCGCATGGCGGGCCTAGGGGGTTGGTAAAAGTCAGACCCCCAAAAGCGGTACAAGTCGTGTCGGAGTGTAGCCCAGAACACCCTGAGATACTACTGGAATACCTACCAGCAAATCTCCTGCCTTGGCCAAGGACTTTTCATGTTCTGGCTCTCCTCGACACAGCGCGACCTCACCCCCAATACCGGGAGAGACAAACCCCTGCAGATCTGCTCACTGCCTCCATGTGGCTCGGGACTGTACCCAACTAAAACCTGTTTGTACGACTCCTTTGAGCCGTGGTAGGGTAGTTATCAAAGCACAGTGGGAACTCACACGAGACAAATGACGATCTCAGGTCGATGAACTAACATGTACACATGTCACCTGGGAACTGCTATCTGACGTCTGGTATAATCCCAACTAGCAGGTTCCCGGCGAGTCCTGTCCGGTGTACTCATAACCCAATGAGCACATGTATACATCTTAGGTGAACCAACAGACACCAGTGGCTTGTGAGACCGGCCACCGCCCCTCGTCGGGGTCTCGACTGTATACACTAGTCTACTCCGGAGTATCGATGCCCTGTCTCGAAACTCCCACGACTAGGGACCTTTTAAGGATGTGCTTATGGACTCCAGCTCTCTCTTATATGATCGCCCTCATACTGCTGGTAGTCAAGCAAGAATCCTAGGGGCTCTATCATCGTGTAATAGCGACTCGTAAGGTCACCTAAAGCAGTACACGATGATAAAGATAAACCAGATAGCATACTATCATCTCGAGTAAGACTGTCCTACTAGGACAGGTCCTCCCCTCAATCATTGCAATCACGTGCCTGTGATCCAATAATTGACTCTGAGGGCACTATCTCCAACAGCCCTTTTAGAGACGTGGACGGTCGATTCTGCCCTTTTTGCGACTTGGACGGTCGATGCTGCCCTTTTGGCGACTTGGACGGTCGGTGCTGCCCTTTTAGCGACTTGGACGGTCGGTGCTGCCCTTTTAGCGACTTGGACGGTCGGTGCTGCCCTTTTAGCAACGTGGACGGTCGGTTCTGCCCTTTTTGTGACTTGGACGGTCGGTGCTGCCCTTTTAGAGACGTGGACGGTCGATTCTGCCCTTTTTGCGACTTGGACGGTCGATGCTGCCCTTTTGGCGACTTGGACGGTCGGTGCTGCCATTTTAGCGATGTGGACGGTCGATGCTGCCCTTTTAGCGACTTGGACGGTCGGTGCTGCCCTTTTAGTGACGTGGATGGTCGGTTCTGCCCTTTTTGCGACTTGGACGGTCGGTGCTGCCTTTTTAGAGACGTGGACGGTCGATTCTGCCCTTTTTGCTACTTGGACGGTCGATGCTGCCCTTTTAGTGACTTGGACGATCGGTGCTGCCCTTTTAGCGACGTGGACGGTCGGTTCTGCCCTTTTAGCGACGTGGACGGTCGGTTCTGCCCTTTTTGCGACTTGGACAGTCGATGCTGCCCTTTTTGCGACTTGGACGGTCGGTTCTGCCCTTTTAGCGACGTGGACGGTCGGTTCTGCCCTTTTTGCGACTTGGACGGTCGATGCTGCCCTTTTTGCGACTTGGACGGTCGGTTCTTGATTTGACTTGCTCTGCTTCTTGCAGTGTCAGGGGTAGACTTGACTTGCTCCGCTTCTTGCGATGTCGAGATTGGATTCTGACTTGCTCCGCTTTCTGCAGTGTCGGAGTGGAAGTTGACTTGTTGATTTTGATTTGGGTTGACATCAGCATCGCTATACTGGAATATGGTACCAGGAGCGAATCATCATCTGTCATTGAGAGGATTTTGGGTTTATTTTACGCCCGTGGATTGTATACGGTTTTGCAGGATGTATGATCCAGACCGTAGGGCCGGAAAAATTTCGGGATTTTGTCGGCGTCTGCATCGCTGCACTGGAATATGGTACCAGGAGCGACACATCATTCGCCGTTGGGGTATGGGATTTGGAATTTGGTTGGCGTCTGCATCGCTGCACTGGAATATGGTACCAGGAGCGACTCATCATTCGCCATTTGGGGATTGGGGAGCGATGGCTTAGGAGACAGGTTTAGATCCCTATCGCCTAAGACTTTTCAATTTTATGGGCCGTGAGGGTCCCATAAAAGCATTTTCTCCCTACGAGTCGTAAGGATCCCGCAGGTGTATTTTCTCCTTAGGAGTCATGAGGACTCCTAAGTGTGTTTTTCCTTTATGAGTCGTAAGGATCCCACAAAGGTTTGTTCTCCTCATATATCATGAGGACACATGAGTGGGTCTTATCAATGGAGCATCATTCCCAAAGCGGAGACCGGCCGCGTAACTGGTGATTACGGTGGGGCATGGGTATGATGAGAATTATTTGAGCCCGTGGATTGTATACGATGGTCAATTTGGGGACCCACCGTAGGGCCAGGAGAATTTTAAGAAATCGGATTTTGGTTGGCGTCTGCATCGCTGTACTGGAATGTGGTACCAGGAGCGACTCATTATTCGCCGTTTGGGGACTTGGAATTTGGATCTTGTTTGGCATCAATATTGCTGCACTGGAATAATTCCAGGAGTAACTCATCATTTGCCTTGGGAGGACTTAGGATTTGGGTTTTTGGTCGGCATCAACACTGCTAACACTGAAGCGAAATGCCAGGAGCGACTCATCATTTGCCGTTGCCCGTTGGGGGACGATGGCTTAGGAGACAGGTTTGGGTCCCTATCACCTAAGGCTTTCCAATTTTATGGGCCGTGAGGGTCCCATAAAAGCATTTTCTCCCTACGAGTCGTAAGAATCCCGCAGGTGTATTTTCTCCTTAGGAATCATGAGGATTCCTAAGTGTGTTGCTCCTTTGTGAGTCGTAAGGATCTCACGCAGGGGTTTTCTCCTCACAAAGTCGAGAGGAATTTGCGAGTGTATTTCATCTCTTTTCACGAGTTTGCGCCCTTTCGGGTTTTTGCAGACTCGCCGGTAGTCCTGCTGTTTTTACTCACGGAGCCCTTTCGGGTTTTCATCCGTGCCCGTTTTGCTTGTGGACAAACCGTTTATTTTTTTTATTTCTTTTATTTTTTTTTTCTCTTTCTCTTTTTTTTTACCGCTGGTGGGACTTTAAAAGTAGTCTCACCGGCAGGATTTGGGAGAGATAGGGGTCATTTACGCCCGTGGATTGTATACGGTTTTGCAGGATGTATGATCCGGACCGTAGGGCTGATGTGCTCAATTTGCCTGCGACTTGGAGCATTCACGTGTAGTATTTCTTGAGATATCGGCCATTGATGGGTGGCATGGACCTTTCTCCCTCGGCACTTATTAGTTGGTAGGATCCTCCGTCGAACACTTTCTCGATGACGTATGGTCCTTCCCAGTTTGGCTCGAATTTTCCCTTGGCATGTCGATTGGGGATGATCGGTCTTTTGAGGACCAACACCAACTCACCTTTTTTGAAAGCGCGGAGACGGGTTATCTTGTCATAGGCCCGTGACATTTGGGCTCGGTAAAGCTCCATATTTTGCTGCACCGCGAGCCTCTTTTCTTCGAGGGCATCGAGCTCTTCAAGTCGAAAGAGCACGTTTTCCTCCTCCGTCAACTCATGCTGAACGGCCATTCTTAAGCTTGGAACTTCGACTTCGAGGGGGAGGACCGCCTCCACTCTGATGAGCAATGAGTATGGAGTGGACTGAGTTAGAGTACGGTGCGTGGTACGATTTGCCCACAACGCCTCGTGAAGTTTGAGATTCCAATCTCTCTTGTTGGCTAAAGCATTTTTCCTTAGGAGCTTGCATAGAGTCTTATTGAAGGCTTCGGCCAGCCCATTGGCTCTTGGATTATAGATGAAGGAATATCTCCGGTCTATCTTGTGTTGAGTAGCGAATCTTGAGACTTTGAAGCTCTTCAAAGAAGGCCCGTTGCCAGAAATGATTCTTCTTGGTGTACCGAAGCGGTATAGAATATTATGCTGGAAGAATGTCAGAATATCTCCTGTCTTGACCTCTTTTAGCGGGACAGTTTCAGCCCATCTTGAGAAGTAGTCTGTTGCGGCCAGTATGAACCGGTGGCCTCTAGATGACGGAGGGTCAATTGGGCCAACTATGTCGGTTCCCCAGACTTCGAAGGGCCACGACGCCACCGTAGGATGCAATGGATTGGGATGTGCTTGTGAATAAAATCACCGTGAATTTGGCAGATATAACATTTCTTTGCATGCTCTCCGCAGTCCCGTATCATGGTGGGCCAATAATACCCAAGCCGTTTGATTTGCAGTCGCATCTTGGGGCCAGATTGGTGAGCACCGCAAACGCCCGAGTGAACTTCTTTCATGACTTTTTGGGCTTCGGCCGATGACAGGCACCTGAGCCAGATTTGGTCATATGACCTGCGGTATAGCGTGTCATTTACAAACACGTATCGGAGAGCTCTCTTCTTCAGCTGAATCCTCGCAGATTTTTCTTCGGGCAGCTTGTCATATCGGAGGTACTCTATGAAGGGTTCTCTCCAATCGGGCTCGTCTTGGATGATCGAAGCTTCTTCGGCAGGACTGCTCTTCTGTTCCACGCTTTCCTCTTCTCGTAGAAAGACTGGGGGTAGAACTTGCCAGCTCCTGACTGTGATCAGAATTTCGTCCATGTCAGGATCAGCCAGCTCCTTGGCTAAGCGAGCGAGTACGTCAGCCTTTCCGTTCAACGCTTTAGGGACTCTCGTTAGTTCAATATGAGTGAACCGTTTCATGAGCTCCACCACTCAGCCTGTGTACCGAGCTAATTCGGGTTTGTATATCTTATAATCACCGCTTACTTAGTTGACGACAAGCTGGGAGTCACCGTAAACCCGTAGCCGAAGGATTTCCATTTCTATGGCGAGCTCCAAACCAGCTATCAGAGCTTTATACTCGGTTTCATTGTTTGTGCGAGGCTCGGTGAGAGCAAAAGAACGCCGTAGGGTTCCTATTGATGGCGTGATGAACACCAATCCTATCCCTGCTTTTATCTCCGGGACACTTGATTTACTGGAGGTCCTTATCGATGAGGCCCCATCGAAGTAGAGCTCCCAACATAGCTCGTCATTCTCTAGGTGTAGCACTTGTTCGTTGGGTAACTCGCAATTGAGTGGTGACCCTTCTGGTATGGGATGAGCAGCGAGAAAGTCTGCAAGAGCTTGCCCTTTTACTGCTTTCTGAGGAGTATAAACTATGTCAAACTCAAGTAGCATGACAGCCCATCTTGCCATTCTACCGGCTAGGCTTGCTTTGGTCATCAAGTGTTTGAGTGGGTCGACCCTGGAGATCAGCATAACCCGGTGAGCGAGCAGATAGTGCCTCAGCTTCTTCACAGCAAACATCAGAGCCAAGCATTGCTTTTCGATCGGGGAGTAGTTGTGTTCCGCCCCGACTAAAGTTCGACTGAGGTAGTAGAGGGCATTCTCTTTTCCCTCCTCGTTGTTCTGGGCAAGGAGCGCACTGAGTGACTCATCTAGCACGGCAGTATAGAGAATCAGCGGTTTATTTGGAATGGAGGCGGCCAGCACTGGAGGGTGCAACAAGTATTGTTTGATGCTTTCGAACGCTGCTAGACATTCGGCATCCCAGATAAAAGGAGATCCTTTCTTCATGAGCTTTGAGAAGGGCCTACATCTTCCCGATAAATTTGAGATAAACCTCCGTATATAAGCAAGCTTTCCTTGAAAAGATCTTAGCTACGTCAGACTCTTCGGAGGGGGCATCTCCATGATGGCTTTTATCTTTGATGGGTCAACTTCGATCCCTCGATGTCGGACTATGAAGCCCAGGAATTTTCCTGATGACACGCCAAAAGCGCACTTTAAAGAATTCATCTTCAGATCGTATTCCCTCAGTCTGGTGAGAACGGTCCTAAGATCTTGGACGTGGTCGGCCTTGGCTTTAGTTTTGACGACCAGATCATCAACATAGCATTCGACGACTTTATGGATTAGGTCATCAAAGATATTTGTCATTGCCCTTTGGTACGTAGCACCTGCGTTCTTCAGTTTGAATGGCATCACCTTGTAGCAGTATATTCCGATCGGGGTTCGGAATGCTGTGTGCTTCTCATCCTCAGGCGACATTTTGATCTGATTATACCCAGACGAGCCATCCATAAAGGTGAACAGTTCATAATTTGAGGTGTCATCGACCATCATTTCCATGACCGGTAGCGGGAAGTCTTCTTTAGGACATGCCTTGTTGAGGTCCCTGAAATTGACACAAACTCGGATCTGCCCATTTTTCTTCTTCACTGGGACTATGCATACGATCCAGTCCGCATATTTCTCTTCCCTGATGAAGCCGGCATCAATGAGCTTCTTGGTTTCCTGGATGACCTTTTCTTCTAGTTCCCTTCTCATTCTTCGAGGAGCTTGTTTGACTGGCTTAGCATCAGGAGATATAGCCAGCTTATGCACGACCACTTCAGGGGAAAGGCCAGGCATTTCTTTGTATGTCCATGCGAAGCAGTCGACGAACTCATGCAGCAGGGCAATTATCTGCTCTTTCATTTCCTCCGACAAGAGTGAGCTGATGTAGGTCGGCCTTGGATCATCGGGCGTTCCAAAGTCAATCTCGGTTAGCTCGTCAAAGGTTGCTTTTCCGCCATCTTCGAGCTCTTGAGGAGCTTCTTCTGGCCCGGTTAGCTCATCTTCATCATTTGACTCTTCGTTGGCTTCCCCAATATGGGTCATATAGCATGCCTTAGAATCAAGCTGGATGAAACATATGCCCCGCCTATTTGGAATTCATCCATCGATGAGTGCTCGGACCTGAGGTGGATGCCATAGCCTTTCGTAAAACTTTGCTTTGGACTCTGTTTGATATAATCGGCATTCGCACTTTTTAAAGTATTCCCGCATCTCGAGCGCATAGTATCTGGGATTGAGGATGGCTCTTATGCCTCTTTCGTATGGAAGGCATGCGACAGACAAATCGTCCGGGTGCACAACGGGGTTTGACCCATAAAACAGAATGCCCTTCTGTCCACTTTTCCTCCCGGGAACGTAAAAAGTTTTCAATTGGTCCACGGTGGAGACTGACAACGCATCGAGCTCTTTGCACATCTGCTCTGGTACCCTTGTGACGGCTAGGGACCCTTCTGCAATTTCAAAGGTCTCTCGTAGTTTCGCTTGTTGCATGGGGGTCCAATCTGCACCGCTATTGCACGGCAGGTCCTCTTCCTCCGACTCTTCAGTGTCGCTGCTAAGATGAGGGCGGACTTTGCTGCTAGATGGGCCTTCAGTAACAGATTCGTCCGTATCGCTACCGAAACGAGGACGAGTTTTATGGAAGGACGGACTTCCAGCGTCGGACTCATCAGTGTCGCTACCGAAATGCGGGCGTACTTGGGCGTTTTTGCTTTTGAAAATGATAGCCGGCTCAAATTTTCCTTTGAGTCTTGGGGCCGCTCTATCCTCAGTCAGTTGTAGCTTAGCATTTTGGTGGTTCATAAAGTACCGAGAATCTTCATATCGGACTTCATGCACACCGAACGGCTGGATGTATCCGTTAATGCGTCTTTCTTCGCCATTTTTAGTGTACTTCATACATTGATGGAGAGTTGACGGAATGATGCCGTAATCGTAGAGCCACGGCCGTCCCCAAGAGAATCTTATAAGACGTGTCGGCGTCGATCACGTATATCTTAGCTTCAGTTCGCAGATCCCCGAATTTGATTGGCAGAGCTATAGACCCCAGAACTTGCTGGCAATTTTGGTTGAAGCCTTGAATGAAAATCCTTTCCTTTGACAGGTGTCGGACGTCCAATGACAAACTCTTCAGTGTCCGCAAGTTCATGATGTTCACTGAGGACCCCCGGATCAATCAATATGTGATTAATCCGATCTCCGTCGCTGTACCCGGTCACGTAAAGCGGCCGATTATGCTCAGTCGTTCCCAGTAGCAAGTCTTCATCCTTAAACGTGACTGCGGCGGCTTGCAAAGTGTACTGAGCTTCTTTCATATTAATTTCTGCAAAGCGAGCCTGATACCGCTCAGGGTTTTGTAGAGCATGAATGAGAACATCTCTAAGATCTTGAGATAGAACCAAGGCATCGTAGATGCTAAGGAGAGACGGAAGCTTTCGGAGGTGAGCCAAAACATTATAGTCAACTGGGGAAGGACTTGAGTTTCATCTTCATCATTAGCCACCTGTTTTTCCTTCCCTTTTGGGGCGTTGCCCTGATTTGGCGGTAGAGCCCTACCGCTTCTGAGCTGGATTTGATTGGCCTTTGTGGCGAGCCCCTCGTCCTCTTCGGGAAAACAGAGCTCTTCCTCAGAGTCGCCGCCAAGATGGATGGTGTAGCAGGTCACTACTGGGATCTCTTCATTGGGGTCTTCTTCTAACTCCTCCAGAATTTCAGCCGCTTGTACAAGGAAGAACTCCTTCAATTGAATCAAAGTTCTTTCTTTCTGTTCATATTCTTTGAGGGAATCGATATATTTTTGAATGGTCGATCTCCCTGTAGACTCCTTTTCGCGCCGAGCTGCACTTTTCTTCTTCTTGGGCTTCTTAGATTTTGAGCCTGATGGAGCCGCATTGGCAGCTGGACTGGTAGGCTTCTTCTGCCCTTCCCATTCCGTCCTGGGCTCTTTTTAAAGTAGCTTTATCATCTTCTTCGTCTTATTAGATATGTGCGTACTCCACGGAGGCCGCGATGAGTCCGTTTCATTGCTTAGGGCAGCGGGTTCGGCTGTCTGCTCCCAGAAGACTTCAGCTTCTGTCTGTATAAAGTTGGTGGTTGCAACTTGATTGTTCACCAACACACTTTTGGACAGCTCGATCTCACCGGCCTTGTACTGCTTCTCGACCCAGTCCTTGAAGATATAGCAATCCTCGATCGCATGGCGCACTACTCGGTGGTACGGGCAATATAGGGGATTGTCGGTCATTTTTTCTTCTTGAGGTCTTTTCAACTCCGGCAATTGTAGGCCGTTGTTCAAGGCATCATTAAATATCTTGCGGACCTTATCCCTTCTGAAAGAGTAAACTTTGTTCTTCTTCTCCTCTAGGGAAGGCTCATCTCCTCCCAGCACTGGCTTTCGAGACCGGTTGATTTTGGACTCGCTCGCCCTTCGCTTTTCTTCATTGTCGGACGCCTTGAAGACATTGATACTGCTGGAACTCCCGCTTCTACGATTGTCGTCCCGCTTGCTTTTCCAAGCCTTGTCTCTCTGAGAGTTCAGGATAGACTCTTGCTTCGAGTGTTCCAGCATTTGGACTTTCCTGGTTAGCTCTTGAAACGTCTTGAGGCCCGCTGTACACAAGAATGGGACCATCCAATTGCTGAAGTTCCCAATGAGAAGGCTGACGGACTGGTCCTGCTCCAGCGGCGGTTCTCACTTGACTGTGAGATTACGCCATCGAGCTATAAAGTCGGTGTTTCTTTCATTCTTCCCCGGCTTGGTCCTCACAAGGTCGGCAATGGAGATTTTATCACTGACGCTCATGAACCATTGCCGAAACAGAGACCCCATTTGGGTGAAGGTAATGACGGGACCGTCTGGTATACTCTCATACCAGTCGAAGGCGACACCGGTCAGGCTGTTGACAAACTGACGAAGAAGGAGCGCGTCATTGCCCCCTGTATTACCGCACAAGGCTTTGAAGTGGGCGACGTACTGATTTGCGTTCCCCGTTCCGTCAAATCTTCCGAACTTAGGAATGACGTAGCCGCTCGGGAACTCGATCAGATCGTATTGTACGGGATATGGCCTCCCACTACTGCCAATTTCTTTCTGAGTTCAGCTTCAGCCACCAATGTTTTAACTTTGCTGGTGACCAAATCCATTATCCGATCTTGTGTTAGCGGGATAGTGCTATCTGGGGCCAAGGCGTCCCCAGAAGCGGAATGTGGCCGGCTTTCGTGCTGCTCGACCAGTCTTGGACCCAAAGGAACAAGCAGTGGCTGCTTCGGATTGTCATCACCTGGCTGATTAGTAGCGACTTGTGCTAGATTGGGAGGCGTTCGAGCAATTTGAGCCGTAAGCTGCATCACAATGTTTGTTAGGTCGTTAATTTTCGAATAGAGCTTGGCCATCTCTTTATCCTTTCTCCTGAGCTGTTTTCGAAGCTCTTGAAGCAGCTCTTGCTCCGCAGTCCTGGGACAGAAAGTCAGCTCTTCCTCGATGTTCAAGCTTGACTCTGCATGGACCGAGGGGTCTTTCTGCCTATCATCCTCATCGAGAGGGTTTTCTTCACCCAGCGGAGGTGGCTGTTCTTGGGCAGCGGCAACCACATTCAAGCCAGATTGGGCTTAGGATGTGGTGGCCCCATCCTTGCTTTTGCTGCGAAGGTTGTCGCTAGGGCGCCCGCCCGCCATGTAGACCGTATGGATAATATATCCGGCCGTATCATCGGCGGCTGATTTCACAGATCGCTGTCTTGACCTCCTTGTTTCGGTAGCTGGCAGTCGATTGAAGGCGGCTGGCCTGGCCGGATTCTTGAATGGTGCTGGCGCTTCTTTACTGGATTTGCCCCGCTGCTTCCGTGTGGCACAGAACGCCTAATAGACCCTTGAAGAGACAGTGCCACACTTTTTCTGTTGGGGCCGGGACACGTCTCTTTGTAGCGACGTTCGGACCGCTGTCTTCTTGATTCGGGCGGTCATAGCATTTTTCTGAACCCACTTCAGAGGTTCGAAGGAATTGCTGATCTTTACGGCCGACTCAGCCGTCGTCACAGAGTAACCCTGCTCTTGGAACTTCACAAGATTCCACTTGGCCGAGGCCCTGGCTCTGGCTCTCTTGTTGGCTCGATACCTGAGCCGCTTCTGCCTTAACTTTTCTGTTCTAAGAACCTGGCAGACTTCGGCTCTTTGGGAAGAGGCCGTAGACTGGACGATGAAGGATTTTGGAGATATGCTCGATTGTGCATTTTTTGGAGTCATCGCCTGAGCTCGTCTGCAACATTTGATGTTGCCTTTTGTGCCGGAGTTCTTTCCCCCAGTTAGAGCGCCAGAGAGTCATTCAGACACCATCTTAAGTTTCGGTTGTGGTGCCTTGGCGATCACGACATTCGGCCTCTTGCCCCTTGAGACCGGCCTGGCCGCCTGTTTCGCCGAAATTTCTGTCTGATGAGCGCTTCCGGCAGGGTAAATGACGACGGAACCAAACTGGCGGGGCAGTTCCTCCCACTGTCAACTGAGGCTTGCGGGGAGAACCACACGAGCATTGACCTTGACAACGTACGGGATCGGAGCATCATTCCGATGAGCGGAACATGATTCCAGGGGATCGGAGCATCATTTTGATGAGCGGAGCATGATTCCAAGGTTCGGAGCATCACTCCGAAGAGCGGAGCATGATTCCAGGATTAGGAGCATCATTCCGAAGAGCGGAGGCATGATTCGAAGAATCGGAGCATCATTCCGAAGAGCGGAGAATGATTCCAGCGTTCGGAGCATCATTCCGATGAGCGGAGCATGATTCCAGATATCAGAGCATCATTCCGAAGGGCAGAGCATGATTCCAAGGATCGGAGCATCATTCCGAAGAGCGGAGCATGATTCCAGGGATCGTAGCAACATTCCGATCCTTGGAATCATGCTCCAACCGTATACAACAAAGTCCTGAAATTTTTATGGCCCTACGGTTGTTCATATCAGATTTTTGCATTTTCATACCGCCCAATTTTTATCACATTGCATATCGGTAGATACTCTTGAGCCGTGTTTGCTAGTCAATTGCAGGATACAGGTTCTCGGTTCTAAAACGGTGAAATTCATAGAAAACACGACAAAATCCGGGTTCCTGCCAACCACAGATAAAACACGGATCTCCGCTCTTTATCCGTCTGTTGCCACACACCAGTTTAAGAGACAAAATGTCAAATCAATGTCGTTTTCATGCACAAGGCTCAATGGCAGCACAAGATCCAAGAAATCTACGCGGAGCTCGAGGAAATCATGACAAAAAGTCCACATCAAATCACCTTTCCCTCAACAGAAATTCTGGAAAAATCGTGAAGCAATTCTGAGAAAAATCATGTACCAGACTAATGGGCATAGCAAACCAGGAAAAACCACCAAAAATGAAGGCACGATCCCTCTAAACGGCCGCGGTTCCGCGGCATTAGCATGCTTAGGCCACGGAACCGCGGCCGTACGGCCTCCTCAGTTGACGAAATTTGGGGGGTATTTGGGTCTTTTCATTTGTATTCTGATGGTTGCCCTAGATTTTCAGTTTTCAACCTATAAATAGCCCAGAACTTTGTGAAGGAAAGGGTGCATAATCTTGTATTTTTCTAGGTTTAGAATACATGTTTCTTCTTCCTCTTCTCATCTCTTCTCCATTAAAACTTGTAGTGAGCTTTGTGAGTGAAGAATGATGAATAAAGAAGATCCTTTTGCTATTATATCTTGTCTTGTTCTTTTATAATTGCTTGTAATTTTAATTTGTTAACTTAGTTGTTGTTATTTCTTGTTGTTTCTTTCTTTTCTCTTTTCCTTTATCATTAAAACAACCATGATGCTTACGCTTGATCCTTGCCAAGGTGAGGTCGCAAATAGCTAGTTGTTATCTTCTAATCTCCTTCTTTCTATCTTCCTCTTTTGCTTTGTTTTCTTTTCATTATGATGTGTGAGTAGTTTCATACTTGTTAGGGTAGGATAAGGGAAGTTTGAGAGAAGGAAATCTCTCTCACTCTTTCCTTTCCCAACAACTTAATTCGACTCCCGTTAATTGAACCACAATCCGCTCCTTACGGCACCCTATCCTACATGATAGCGGTGATTCCGTAGTGAGACCGGTTGTGGTTGAATTAACCGGAGGTTATGGCTAAGAGCCAAGAACGGAAGGACAAGCACCAAAAGGAAGAACTTATGCGTTGGAAAGCCTAGCTTATACTCGCAAGTTCCTTCCTAGTCGTGCTAATTCCCGTTATTGCCGATTACCGTAACATCGATATTAAGAGTGGCAACAAAAGAGGTGAGCGACTCCTAACTCAAACTAACCTAATCCTAACCCTAACAAGATCTCTTTACATATCACTTTAACACTTAATTAATCACAACAAAAATCTGGAAATCTGGACTTAACTCGTTAAAGCACATAGAAAAAGATTACCATCTCCCTGCGGACGACCCGTACTCAACCGGCTAGCTACAAGCGAAACCGTCTTGATTGCGGTAATTAATTAAAACTTGAACACGCAGAATCCCTAACAATCAACGGTCTGGATCATACATCCTGCAAAACCGTATACAATCCACGGGCGTAAAACGATCCCAATCTCTCCCAAGTCCCACCGGGGGTGCCAGAATCTGTAGGGTGTTTTTCGTCACCCCATTGAGATGGGAATACGGGCGCGCTTATCAGGCGTACTACAGATTGCCCCTGCCTAGGGTAGGCAGGGGTTTATTGATTGTGGGGATCCGAATCTCCGGCAGCCTCGGACAAAACAGCCGTTAATTACCCCTCGCCTTTAGGGCGAGGGAACCTCCGATTAACGGGTTAAACTGGTCATGCGAACTCAATGTGCAGTGTACGCGTGTGCTATTTTGGAAGGGGGATTTGGATATATCGGGAGCCACGCGAAGTTTTTACGGGGGTCCCGCTACCCGGATAGCGGGTTGGGGGTCAAGGGGTCTAGCAGCCCCCTTGCGGAGTGCGGGATAGCGCCCCGGCCCAAAAATTTTTTTGAGAGGGACAGTGTTGTGGAGTGTGTGTGTGTCTGTAAATATATACACATGTATACATATAAAAAAAAGAGAAAAATCGTCCAAAAGACGCGTGGGGTCAGCGCCTCGAGCGCTGTGCGCTTAGGTACTGTGCACTTAGGCGCTAGCGCGCCACGTTTCGGCACGTGGGCGCTTGCGCTCAAGCGCCCTGCGCTCATGCCCAAAGCGCCCACGTGCCGACATGTGGCGCGCTTGCGCTCAAGCGCCATGCGCTCAGGCGCAAAGCGCCCACAAGCCGACACGTGGCGCGCTTGCGCTCAAGCGCCCTGCGCTCAAGCGCCCTGCGCTCTGGCGCGCTTGCGAGCGCAAAGTGCCCACGTGCCGACACGTGGGCACTTTGCGCTTGAGCGCTGGGCGCTCCTGTGTCGGCACGTGGCCGCTTTGTGAGCGCTGGGCGCTGGAGCGCAAGCGCGCCGCGTGTCGGCACGTGGGCGCTTTGCGCTTGAGCGAAGGGCGCTGGAGAGAAAAATAGGCTTTTAGCCCCAGAAGTTCTCGAAAGAGAAATCAGAGTGGAGTTAAACTCCTAAGATGTTTTGGGGTTGACGAAAGGGGTTCTTCTTCTTTCTCCTCTGGTTGCTGGATCTTGAAGATTAAGAGATATGAGATTTAAAAAAACTCTTCTTTTTGAGATCTAATGGAAGATCTGAGTTCCCCTTTATGGGTTTTATGGTGAAAAACTATTTAGTTTTATAAAATGAAGAGTAAAACTCTTGATTTAATTCAAAAGAAAGAGGAAGGTGTTAGAACCTTGAGGAAGGAGAAAAGATCTCAAATCTAAAATTTTTTGGAGAGAGAAAAGTTGTGAGATATTTTCATTATCTTTGCCTTTATAGGCTATACATTTTACACATAGCCCCTTGGGCTTTACAAAATGGCATTTTGCCTATCCCATGGCTCATGTGCCATTTCTTTTTGTACATAAGCCATGGGCTTTACAAAAATTTGGCTTTTTGCCTATTTTTATTACATTTATCCATAAAATAAAATAAAAGAAATACAGCAAAATTATTTATTACAAAATTTTTATCTTGGCATTGGGGCAGGTCGGCCGCTTCATGTTCGGGCTCGACCCGGGCATGGGCCCACTGGATCTGGGCTTGGGCCCACTTGGCTTGGGGTTGACTTTGATTTTGACTTGGTCAACCGGAGTGTAAATTTTACCCTTACAAGCCTGAATGTGACAATCTCCGTACAGCCCGGTCTGTTCGTCTAAGAGTATCGCATATCGGGCCTAGGGGGTAAACTTCAAACCCCTAATAGCGGTATAACTCGTGTCGGAGTGTAGCCCAGAACACCCTGAGAAACTACTGGAACACCTACCAGTAAATCTCGCTTGCCCTGGTCAGGGACTTTGTGTAATGGCTCTCCAGACACAGCGCGATATTAACCCCCAATACCGGGAGAGACGAATCCTGTCTAGCCACCACTGCCTCCAAATGCTTCGGGACTGCACCCAACTACTACCCGTTTGCATGACTCCTTTGAATCGTGGTAGGGTAGTAATAAAAGTACAGTGGGAACACACTCGAGGCGAAGTAGCAATGTCAAGTAGACGGACTAAGCTGTACTCATGTCACCTGGAAACTCCTATCTGACGATAGGTATAATACTCACCAGCAGTTCCCTACGAGTCTTGTCTGGTGTACTCGTAACCTAACGAGCACCTCCATACTATCTCCAGTACGACGTACTAATGGCTGTAGGACAGACCATCTCCCCTGCTGGGATGAGAAGCGTATACACCAGTCTACTCCGGAGTATCGATGCCCCGTCTCGATAATCCTACGACTAGGGACCTGTATAAGCATGTGCTTGTAGATTACCCAGCCCCACTAGTGTGACTGCCATCACAACGTTGGTAATCAAGCAAAGAACCTAAGGGCTCTACTAATATGTATAACCGATATTGTCACGACCCGAAAGTACGGAACATGACCGGCA
Organism: Agapanthus africanus; assembly: GCA_030015575.1. Classification (NCBI taxonomy): domain Eukaryota; kingdom Viridiplantae; phylum Streptophyta; class Magnoliopsida; order Asparagales; family Amaryllidaceae; genus Agapanthus; species Agapanthus africanus. The sequence goes on along the minus strand of JASDDO010000019.1, from coordinate 768,586,671 downwards.
CTTAAACTACGAAACGTCTCGAGGCGTACGTAATCTAAGTAAACCGAAAACCCAGAAATCCAAACCAAGAAAAGTAGTAGAGTGAAGGAAAACCAATTTAAATCAAGTAGTTTTAATAGCATAGCCGAATTATGCGTTTAAAAAGAACATCAAATATTTCCTGAAAATTTCGGCAGAGTCTCCTTTGTAAATACTGGCCCCCAAACGGGATACAACATGAATAGTATACAAAATCAATAAAAGGGCATCCCCAAGCGGGAGCTAGCTCTTCGTCAATCGACGGTCACAACCACACAAGAAATATAATATACAACGCCAACGGCGAGGATCAAAAACTCAAAACCACAAGAAAACCACAGAAATAAAACGCGCGACTCTAAGGTCGAAAGAAAAACATCACTGGTCTCTAACTCAAAATAAATACATGTTTGGTTGATGGAACTTCTAGATACAACAGAATAATGATATACAAGATATATAATGGGGGTACGATACAAGTAAACCCACCTACTAGCAAATCACCCGAAGGAAACTATGCCCGCAAGCCGTAATGAAACCTGTACGGCAAACCTGCAAGAAACTGGGGCACAACGGGGGTGAGTTGCCAACTCGTGAATAGAAAAACATCTACGGAAAGAAATCGCATAAATAACGCAATCTAGGTAAATGATCATAATATATCCTCAAATATATGAATAACACGTAGCCTATAACAAGGCTAGGGTAAATATCTAACCCGAGTGTAATCTCATGTGCCCGTGTCAGTGCCTCAGGTAGCAATATAACATATGAATGAGGTATGAATGTATGGAAACAGAATACATGTAAATGAAGAACTGTTTTCATAATTTAGTGAGATTTCCTTTGTATTTTAAAAGAAATGAGGTATCATAATGAAATCAGCATAAAACAGTGCCTAGCATCGGCACAAAACGTAATCCCAATATCTCGATATCTCTGTATCACAGTCTCTGTACCTCAATATCTCGAAATCTCAATGTCTCAATCACAATATCTAGGGCGCCGTCAGTCCAGACCGGCCCCTACCATCCATCTCAAGACCACGACGGTATCCTCCGGATATCCGACGCGTCAGGTAAAATCACCGGTAGGTAGTGCTCCCCTGCCAGGCTCATATCGTCATCATCACGCGCTTCTTGCCCCGGGGTACCTTACCGGGTCCACCATGTATCCGAAACGGTTCATCCGTCTCCTCGAATCGGGTCTCGAAATCCATCAGCAAACTCATGGTGGACGACTCATACATCATGGGAAAAACCGCACTTTTTATTTAAAAAGAGAGAAATCAGTTTATATAAGTTTTACGGTTTTCCCCCCCAAATCCAGAAAATCTCATGGAAATCCGAATCCAAAACCTCAATAACACGTAAAATAGTGAATATATGCCTGAGAATCCATGAATGCGGCATAACAATGAATAACAGTATGCATGAAGTAGCAGGTAATAACTACAATGTCTAAACTATTAGCTAACAGGCTATGTCAAGCAATAATATTTTCTAAGATGTACGTGACATGGCAATTACCGATGAAGATGTGTGTGAGCCGACAAGTAAGTGTACGTGGTACATACGCATCATCGGTAATGGTGCTGGTGTCCTAACAGCATGATATCAATAATGGAGTATGAAACATAATATAAGCATGCGATGCGAAGCGAACCACAATAATGAGCGGGAGCTGAATACTAGACGCAACTATAACTAATCTGCATTAATCTAATATAAGTCCTACAAATGGTGCCTTTTGAAATAACACGAATCATGGGGTTTTGAAAATAGGGGCTACGGTGTTTTTATGAAAAGATACGTCCTTTGAAATATCCGTAGGATCCCTTGGGCTGTCTTTTAAAATACCCACGATTCGTTAGTTTTTGAAATAGGTAAGAATCGAATCTAATCTAACAACTAAACTAAACTAAAGGGCTAAGCTAACAAGCTGGACTACAGGTAAGGAAATCGCCTAACATCTGAGTCGATACATATACATACATGTATATATATTAGTCGGTGATCCCGCCTCAATAATATCATATCCGATACCATATCTATAATCAGACATCCCAAGTCAAGAGTGCAGATCAATCATCAAAATATAGCTCGTACGTAAATCCGTCGTACGGCATCCCCAAATCTGGGTACGGGTTAATATCATATTCATCACACTATTCATCTGGTATCCTCTTTATCCAAGATCATAGTCCAGGGTACTGACCTATGTCTAGTACAATACTAAAATCATCAATATAGTCATGATCTGACTACTGATCGACAGTCTCGTACAAACCGATATCACAACCACAAAACAAATCTCATCGACTCAGCTCAATCCCAAGTATCTTCCTCAAATCCGTATGTGAACACATAGTCCCATACCCATGTGAACACATAACTATAAAGAATCCCATGAGCACATATAAATAGGAATGTATGCAAGTATGTATGTGTGTATGTGTAGTGCAACACTACCCTAGGGTTCGCAACACTAAAATAATCCAACACACCAATATCCATCATAAACATCGTTATTAATCCCAAATAACATATAATAATTGTTGGTGTGTATACGCATCCGTATACACCACCACGGACTGTGGGGGTGCTATACGCCATCCACCCGACTTCTCCCCGTAGATATAAATCTACTCACCTGGTCCTCGCTAGCCGGTACCGACGTCGCCACGCGCTTGCTTGTCGTCTCGAAGTCCACATGGGGGTACCTACATATCATAACGCACCATATCGCATTAAAACTAAATTCGAAATCGAAACGGCATACGAAAATCAAATCGGCACGCGTATCACGCATAGGTCCAAACCTATCGCCTACGCATGCAAGAATAGTCAAACCAACTCTCGATGTCGATGTACAAACGTCAAACCATCGAGAAAAATCCAATCACACTCATTTGCACATTCACGAACACTAATTTTAATATAAACTAGGTTAAAACTCACAAAAACCCCAATTTTACTTAAAAAGTCATTTTTCCGAAAATCTAGCAAGTACAATTCGCCGTTTTTGTACAAAACAGGATGTTTAAATGAATCTAGCGGCCAATATATTTATTAAATATCTTAAATAAGTCATATAAACCCTAATTAGATTTGTATGAAAATTTGAAATTCCACCAGCGGCTCAATAAACACCAAATAATAGCAATTACATAGCTAGAATATGTATATTTAATTTTTATAATAAGATATTTGTATTTTGACTTTTTACAGAAAACCCCCTTATTTTACCGATTTTTTCGAAATTTCACCGAAACGATTTTCAAAACGTTACAGATATGCTAAAATAAACGCATGCACATATTGAAGTAGAAACAAACCAAGTAGCATACTACCATTTTGAGCAAGACTGTTAATACAACTGTAAATATCCCAAGCTTCTATTAAGTAATATACAAGCTAGTATGATACAATAATGGCCTCTAGGGCATATACACTAACACAACGCACGTGAGCCAAACACGTACAACGCACGTGGAAGAATTCAATTCTCAAAGGAGCCTAGTTCTCCAAATTAGGGCCTTAGCTGCCCCTCCATAATGTGTATATGCGCAACGCACGTGCGCACCACGTGCAACGCACGTGCGGCCACCACGTGCAACGGACGTGCAAGAATTCAATTCTCAAAGGAGTTTAGTTCTCCATGTTAGGGCCTTAGCTGCCCCCCATGATGTGCAAGCGCCACGTGCGACGCACGTACGCCCGTCACGTCCGACGCATGTGCGCCCAACACATGCGACGCACGTGCATGAACGCAAAGAGGCCTTTTTCAGTAGTTAGGAGTTTAAGCTTCAACATATTCTTCTTCCTGATAAGTGGGACATGGTTCAAAGGGTACATCCCTCCACACCTTCGATATATGGCGCTATAATCCCTCAGCGTTGTCGTAGAGGTGGTGGGTCCCAACGACCAATGATCTCTCTTTCCAAATAACACAGAGGAACCCCCCTATAAGCTTCAGAAAAATAGAAGAGACTCCCCATAAGTTTGAAGTTCTTTCAGAAAAGGAAAAAGAGAAGAGCAAGCTCTGAAAAGAAGAATTTCTTCAAGGTAAATAAAACAGAGAGATCAAAGCATCTCATCAAAAAAAAGAAGAACTTAGTTCTTTTTCTAGATCATAGATCTACAAAGACAGAAGTCTTTCATAAAAGTAGAAGAGATTGGAGCATCTCATCATAAAAAGAGAGGGAGAAGAACTTAGTTCTCTTTAGATCATAGATCTATAAGACGAAGACAAAGTCTTTTACAAAAACAGAAGAGATTGTAACATCTCCTATTAAAATAATAACTTAGTTCTTAGATCCAAAAGACAAAATCTCTTAAAGAGCGCTCTGCACCCAAATCTGGCGCTCAGCGCCATGCGCGCTACGTGCTCCTCACGTGTGCGCTACTTCATAAGAAGCGCCTTAGCGCTCCAAGTCTGGTGCTCAGCGCCAAGTGCACCACGTGCTCCTCATGTGTGCGCTACTTCATAAGAAGCGCCTTAGCGTTCCAAATCTGGCGCTCAACGCCAAGCGTGCCACGTGCTCCTCACGTGTGCGCTATTTCGCAAGAAGCATATTAGCGCTCCAAGTCTGGCGCTCAGGCCAAGTGCACCATGTGCTCCTCACATATGCGCTACTTCATAAGAAGCGCCTTAGCGCTCCAAATCCGGCGCTCAGCGCCAAGCACGCACCGTGCTCCTCACGTGTGCACTATTTCGCAAAAAGCTCATTAGCGCTCCAATTCTGGCGCTCGGCGCCAAGCGCACTACGTGCTTCTCACGTAGGCGCTGAAGGAACATAAAGTGTTATTTAAATAAAGCCCCAGATCCATAAGGAGTGCTCAATACTCAAATTAATGCTCAGCATTATTGAACAAAAGAGGCTAAGCCCAAATAAACGTTCAACACCTAAATAAATGTTCAACATTTTATTTAAACTGAGTGGGCTGAGCCCAGATTGGTCACAAGTCCTAAGTTCAGACCAACCGAGCCCATGTGCTCTTAATTTCCCTAATTGGTCTTAGTCCCAAACCTGACTACAGAACTCCTAACCAATTTTGGTTCAAGGGTACATCTCTTCATACCTCTGATACATGTCGCTGTAATTCTTCAGCGTCTTCAGAAAGATAGAGGGTCCTAATAACCAATAACTTTTGTTCCTCAAACGGTTAAACCAAAATCATACAGACTATGATGTCTTTAAACCAGACTATAATGTCTCTAAACCTTACGGACCGTAATGTCCTTAAACTAACTACAGACCGTAATGTCCTTACACTAACTACGGACTGTAACGTCTTTAAACTAAAATGATAGAGCCCAAATGCTCTTTCGCTGGATCTAAATGATCCTAAAACCCTGTTAAGTAGATCTTAGTCTAAAATTAGACTAACGTATCCTTAACAACCATTTAAGTTGATCTTAATCTCAAACGAGATTAACGATCCTTAAATCAATCCAACTACAGATCCCTCAACTGACATTGGTTTAAAGGTACATCTCCTCACACCTCTGATATATGTCGTTGTAATTCTTCAACGTCTTCGGAGAGGTAGCGGGTCCCGACAATCAATAAACCCGATGGACCGCAACGTCCCTAAGCTAAAATCTATAGACTATGACGTCTTTAAACTATGGACTATGAGGTCCTTAAACTCATGGACTATGATGTCCTTAAACTTTACGGGCTATGAGGTCCTTAAACTCATGGACTATGATGTCCTTAAACTTTACGGACTATGAGGTCCTTAAACTCATAGACTATGATGTCTTTAAACTTTACAGACTATGACGTCTTTAAACTCCATGGACTATGATGTCCTTAAACTTATGGACCGCAACGTCCCTAAACTAAGACGATAGATCCAAAATACTCTTTCGTTGGATCTAAATGATCCCAAAATCCTGTTAAGTAGATCTTAGTCTAAAATTAGACTAACGTATCCTTAACAACTATTTAAGTTGATCTTAATCTCAAACGATATTAACGGTCCTTAAATCAATCCAACTACAGATCCATCAACTGACATTGGTTCAAGGGTACATCTCCTCACACCTCTGATATATGTCGTTGTAACTCTTCAACATCTTCAGAGAGGTGGTGGGTCCCGACAATCAATAAACCTAACGGACCGCAACGTCCTTAAACTAAACCCTACAGACTATAATGTCTCTAAACTAGACTATAATGTCTTTAAACTCCATGGACTATGATGTCTTTAAACTTATGGACCGCAACGTCCCTAAAGTAAGATGATAGAGCCCAAATACTCTTTCGTTGGATCTAAATGATCCCAAAACCCCGTTGAGTAGATCTTAGTCTAAAATTAGACTAACGTATCCTTAACATGTTGGAGATAGTGCCCTCAGAGTCAATTATTGGATCACAGGTACGTGATTGCAATGATTGAGGGAGGACCTATCCCGGTAGGACAGTCTTACTCGAGATGATAGTATGCTATCTGGTTTACCTTTATCATCGTGTACTGCTTTAGGTGACATGACACGTCGCTATTACACGTTGATAGAGCCCCTAGGATTCTTGCTTAACCACCAGCAGTATGAGGGCGATCATATAAGTGAGAGCTGGGGGTCTACAAGCATATCCTTAAAAGGTCCCTAGTCGTGGGAGTTTCGAGACCGGGCATCGATACTCCATTAGTAGACTAGTGTATACAGTCGAGACCCCGACGAGGGGCGGTGGCCGGTCTCACAAGCCACTGGTGTCAGTTGGATCACCTAAGATGTATACAGGTGCTCATTGGGTTATGAGTACACCGGACAGGACTCGCCGGGAACATGCTAGTTGGTCATATACCAGACGTCAGATGGCAGTTCCCTGGTGACATGTGTGCAGGTTAGTTCATCGACCTGGGGATCGTCATTTGTCTCGTGTGAGTTCCCACTGTACTTTGATTACTACCCTACCACGGCTCAAAGGAGTCGTGCAAACAGGTTTTAGTTGGGTACAGTCCCGAGCCACATGGAGGCAGTGAGCGTATCTTCAGGGGTTCGTCTCTCCCGGTATTGGGGGTGAGGTCGTGCTGTGTCTAGGAGAGCCATTACACAAAGTCCTTGGCCAAGGCAAGGAGATTTACTGGTAGGTATTCCAGTAGTATCTCAGGGTGTTCTGGGCTACACTCCGACACGACTTGTACCGCTTTTGGGGGTCTGACTTTTACCAACCCCCTAGGCCCGCCATGCGATGCTCATAGACGAACGGACCGGACTGCACGGATATTGTCACTGACAGGCTCAGTTGGGTGTCGGGGTGAGCTTCCTCATCGACGTCCCTTTTGGTCAATAGCTGGTGGCCCGTCACGTATTGGCATATACCTCTGACGTGCTAGTGGTTAAATCCACAGCCATAGTATTGACGAGTCTTTAGAGTCCCCCACATTCAGTTACTCAGCTTTCGGGCGAAAGGTTGTAGAGGCCGTATGGAGATATGGCAGGGTCCGATCAGATACGTGCGGTATTGCACGGATCAGGATCGGACAGTCTGTACTATAGGCCGTATGGTTATATGGCAGGGTTCGATCAGATACGTGCGGTATTGCACGGATCAGGATCGAACGGATATTACTAGCCGGCTTTGGTATAAGCCGGATCCTAGTATAGTACAGTAGAGATTTTGTCTCATTGCATTTGTATTTCGGTCGGAATACAAATGCGGGTGTGTATGCACAGTATCGGGGTTTTCCTGTAATTTATTACGGGACCAGTTTTCTGGAGTTGCCAGTTTGTTTTCCGTTTCGGCCAATTTTCCATTGTTCCGTTCATTGGCCGAAGATTGGTGGAGGAGGGCTTATTTGCATTGTTGCAAATAAGTGTTTGTGGAGGGGTTCTTTGCTTATTGTTTTATCATGATAGCCTCTCATTGACCTTGACTTCTAGCTTCATGATTGCTTGACTTTTAGTGACCATCATGGTTGTTGATGATGAGCTTGGTGATGATGGTTGGATGAGTGTTGGTTTTGCTTGTGATCATTACTTGATATCATAACCATTCCTTTCTCTCTCTCTCTTTTGATTATGGTTGGGTTTTGATCTTTTTTTTTTGAGAATATATCACTCCCTCACTCTCATGCTCTTCTCTCCACCTAAAAAAGAGTGTGGCCGGCCATTCTTTTGGGTAAGGGGTGATTGATTTTGGTGTGGCAATTTTTGGTTCTCTTCATTCTCCAAAAATCACACAAGAACCCTCTCCAAAAGTTCCTCTCTTTTCCTCCACAAAATGGCACAACTCCATAACCCCAAATGAGACACAATCCTCTACTACACATTCTACAACGAATCTTGGGCACGTCGAGTAGCCGGCTTCGTGCCCGAGTTGCCTCGGCATTGAGGTGGGAGCCCGTAAACGATGTAGGCAACGTGGTGCACTTCCGGCGACGAGGATGAGACGGACGGAGATCCCGCGAGGAGATCGGATTGGAGATGAAGACCGGAGGACTTGGATCGTCGGTATATCTCTAACCCATCTTGTTAAGTAGCTTAGACTAGTTAATGGTTCGATCCGGGTGATAGTGCGCGGTGGTGCCGGTTTGCTAAGTCCGCAAAATTTAAGTTATTCACCGCTTCCGCATTCCGGCGTCGGATTGACGGCCGGGGCGCCGCCGTGCACTTACATTGGTATCAGAGCCTCGCCATTAACTTCGTCTAGCTTCGTTTGATGTGTTTTTCAGTTCCGATCGACCAAAATTCCGAAAACCCAATTTATGTTCACATCAGTTTTCTGTTAAGATTTTTTGGTGTCTAAAAATTTTTCAGGTGGTCTCAGAATGATGTTCAGAAAGTTCTAAGAACTCTGGGAAAATTCGACGCACTGATCCCTCTTCCAGAGCGCGGAACCGCGGCCTCACCCTTCTATTGGGCCGCGGATCCGCCGCAACTTAGAGAGATCAATGGGCCAAAATTTCCCAGTGGGCTTCTGGGCTAGTATTAGGGGTTTTGGAATATTAAAATTGGGCCAATTATTTCTGTGAGTGCTACAGTATTAGTTTGGGGCCCACTTGTTAATTTTTGGTCAATCGGAAAATCTTAAACACATTTTTCACAGTATTTACATTATATCTGCGACCGTGAATGTCACTCGATCGGTAAATCCTGTCTAACTGCTATAGCCCGGTTAGACGGATTTGCGAACGTGACTTTCACGTTGATGTTCTATGTATTTGCTGTGTTGTTGCGGATCGGTCGTGGGGGATAGCCTGGATGCAATGCTAGTACAGTTCTGTTGTATTATGTACATTTGATATTGCGGGGCGAGCGTCCGACATGTGGACTGCCGTCACTGCCTGTTTGTATTATTCTTTTGGGGCACGACCTGGTTGCGGTCGATGTACCCGGTGTATGTATATTTTATTTTCTGTACTAGGATTGCCCCGCGGAGGGGTGCACGGATAGCCGGGTTCTGGAGGGCAACAAGCCCGCATCTCATGGCATTGAGACGGAGGGGGCTTCGCTCTAGGATTGGCGGGCTATTCGCCGCACTCGTAGGGGGTACAGGTTGACCCAGGAGGGGTGCCCAAGTTGCCGGATTCCGTGAAGTGCTGGGTGGTCCATTCACGGCGCTGAAGGGGGCTGCCTCGCTTCAGGTTTTGGCGGGTGACTTGCCGCGCCCGTAGGGGTCTAGGATTTCATTGCACAGGCTATCCACACGACCAGGGGAACGTCGGGTTTCAGCGGCTCTGTGAAACCCGGGGATCCCAGATATCTGTATTGTTTCTGTGATGCTGTACATTTCTGTGATGTTGCATTTTATTCACGCCTTGAGCGAATACTATATATTGGTATATATATTAGTAGATGTTGTATATGTTTTACATCCGCGCTAGTCCAGTCCCCGCTCTGTCGTTAGTTAGCTAACCTAACGGGTAATGACGGGACCCAGTGGCGAATGCGGATGGCATATACGTACATCAGTATATTTTCGTTCTTTTTGGTGTGATCAATTGATGGGACTGCGTTGATTCGGATCAATGCAAGTTAAAAACAAACCTAATCTGATGTTGTTGGAACACTTTTCAAAAAGCTGTTATTGCAAGGACGTTCACTTTTGTTTTGCATCGAGGTATTCATTTGGAATATCCTGCTCCTCAGTCGACGAGGCAAGGGCCGAGATCCCTTCACCGGGAGTGACCCCTTGGACAGAAGTTTGCGTCAGGGCATTAACTTCACTATAGCCGATTACTTTTGCTTTGCATCGCGGTATTCATTTGGAATATCCTGCACCCCATTCTACGGGGAAAGAGCCGAGATCCCTTCACCGGGAGTGACCTCTTTAGCAATGGTTTTCGTCACTATATTTTTAAAAAAAAAGCTATCCGTTCCTTCAACGATATCAAGTTCATTACGTTAAAGGTTTTCGCCAGAAACCATTCGTAGCCCTCCGTCGTTTCATATGGGTAGTCAATAGTATTCAAGCTGTGTTTGTTGGCCAAAGTCAAGGCACAGTGTTTGGTAGCTGTTGGTTATTCATATGCAGCATAGATAGATGCGTTGGTTTGGAACAGTCGTACTGCCTTGTTGGCCAAAGTCAAGGGTATGTACGGGTGGATTCAAAACAACCTGGAGAATGACGGGTAGAACTTGACATGTGACTTATGATTTGTTGGCCAAAGTCAAGGTCATAAGAGCATGGGGCAGAAATCACATCGGGAGTTTCAAAAGAACTGAAACTTGCCAGATATGCGCATACCTTCTGGAGTGTGATAGCGTGAGCGGATTCCGTCACGTTATCATGCAATGATAGTTGGATCCCGATTCCCACTGATGAGTTGGTATACTCCTCGGGTAACCCCGACTAATTCTTCTTTCAGGTTTGGAGGAGAATTTGAGGTACAGTGGGAGGATTCCAGATTAGATAAATTGGTAACCATTCTGATCTAGGTTAGAGTGCACGCTGAGTGTTTCTTTTCTCTCTCTCTTTGGCAGCGACCATTGACCCGACCCTAAGACTTTGACTCAGTGACCAAGTTGACCGAACCTTCTTAAACACCGGCTTTTGGATTGTCAGAGTTGCAGACCTCATTGCCACTCCTACTTTTACCCTTTTTCTCCAGGACACCCCGTATTACTACGAACGTCCACTTCCATTGGACAAAACCATCGTATAGTTAGATACGAACTCGAAAGAATTTATTCGAGGATGGTTTCCGGTTCTGGAGAAAACGGATAGGATTATTCAGTTGTCTTTTCCTTTTACCCTCTCTCAGGTTACGAGTACTCCTTGGTTTAGGGGTAGTACACCTATTACGCAAATTGGATTGTCTTCTTCCAAACCTTAGGCTGGTGCCGACCGGTAGGGAATGAAGAAAACCAATTAGCATAACGATGGTGTGCAGAAGGTATTAAGTTCAGACAAAGCAAGGGATTAGTAAGAGGGCAAAGTAAATTGCAACAGATATTCACGACCGAACCAAATATTTCATTACCACTCCCACATCACCTTTGTATTTCTCCAGGACACTCCGTATCACTACGAAGATCCACAGTTTATTTGGATACTCCATCGTATGGTTATATACGAACTCGAATGGAACTTGTTCCAGTTCGGGGATGGATTCTGGTTCAGGAGAAATAGGAATAAGGTTTATTCGGTTGTCTTTTATCTTCACCCTCTCTCTCATTGCGAGTGTTCCTAGGATGCGGACAGTACACCCATTATGCTTATTGGATAGTCTTCTTCCAAACCATAGGCTGGTGCCGAACGGTAGGGAAGGAAGAAAACCATTTGGCCTAAAAGGGTGTGCAGAAGGTAAAGACTAAAGACATATGAAGGGATTTGGAGAGGTGGCAAAGAACTATACAGTTACAGTCGTGAATCTGGAAGAGGCATTACTAGGAATACCGGAATACCCCATCGGAACATTTCAATGTTTCAGTTTCACTGTGTAATGTTAAAGGAAAACTGATTTCCCGATTAGATACTTACTCCAGGGTATGTATTTACCAGGTACGATTCTCACATCTGTATGGTTTTACAGATGATGAGTGGGAGTAAGTTGTTGGGAATTGGGTGATTATCCTCATTATATCGGGATTCGTTGTAATCGGTGATATTTGAGGAAATCACCTGGGTTGTTTGCCGGTCGGCAAATATTTGGTTTTGAATATCCGCTGTTATGCACCAATTTCAAATTGATATATCTGTACGTCTATTTTCATAGAGTGAGATATACCTTTCTGAAATTATGTCTACGACATTTACCTATATCAGTGGATGGTTAGGTAAGGAGTATTAAACAGCGGTGTAATTCTTCTTAACCATAAGTACAGTTTTCAACCTACGACACACAGTGAATGAGTAATCAGACTCAAGGGACTTTTACAGAGTATTGTATGTTGTCCTGAGTCCATCAGGACAGAGGGGATGGTCCTCGTACTATATTCGGTTTACTCATGACTCCTCTAATTTTTAGACAGGTGTTTCGTGGAAACACAGGGTCTGAATTTGGAGAAGTTATATGTATTTGAATAGAGTAGAGAACCAGGTATAGCAAGTATCGGGATTCTTCAAAGAGATCGAAGATGTAGATACTTGTGTATGGTGTTCAGTTGATAGTAATGATTAAGAGAAATTGCTTCTCTTTCAGGTTACTCATAATTGGAAGTATTCCTAAGTTGAGTAACGCTGATCTGGCCTCCTTCCATTTAGTTGACATGCACTGGAGACAGTTGCATGATTTGGATCTGGTTCAATTAAATCAGTGCCTCTGGTCCTATATGGGATATAGAACAGTTCATATCTTAACGATGTTAAGGTACGGGGAGTTGTCCGGTTTATGATTAAAACCAGACACTGGACAACTCAAGGCACGTTTCTGTAATGGCTGTTTGTGGGTTGACCCAGGCTATGCAGAGGGTTGACTTTCTACCATCTGGATGAACAATAGCGATATTGTTCTAGACTCGCCACAGTTTTAATAAAAATGGATTTTTTCAGAAAACAGTAGTGGGAGTATGGTAGAACTGAAAGTGATTCCAGAACCACAAACGATTACTGAAGATTTGATAAGGAACCTTAAGATTCAATCTGAATTGACATTCCATTGGCCACTCCGCAGATAAGGTGGGTAACTTCAGGCACCCGAGAGGCACTACGGTAGCCTCAAGGACGGTGACAGGGAAGTTCTAGTTTACCCACAATTGCCATTGCTGTTGTTCCAGGTTACGAGACCCGGCGGGAGGATGAGTATAGCGTCGTTCTAAACCAGTTTTAGAAGTGTACGTCTATATGACTCTGCCAGAGGGTTGTCGTAGTCAGTGGGAGCAGCGGAAGCATTGGTGGACAGGTAGCTTATGTCTATTTACAGACTGAAGCACCAGTAGCGGAGATAGATCATCTATTTCTGACGTGACAGTCATGGGTTTGACTTCATCAGAATAGGGGATGGATCTGTTGAGAAGGTAGTAGGGTGTGATATCCTGGTATTTGGATGACATACACAAAGTAGGAAAGGAAACTCCTATACTACGATCGGTTATACTTTGGTCGTCACACAGTGGTTTCTCCACATGGACTTGGACATTATATCTGACATACTGGTTACTAGATCTATGGTCTTAGATCTAGATTTGGGTGGTTTCCCAATCAGGGTACTTGACAGCATTCTAAGAGTATTTAGGATGGACGACTCCTGGCACGGTAGTGTACCTGCAGGTAACGGAGTCACCCTCTCTAAAGGTGTCTTACAGACTAAAGGGGAGAGGGATGTGCATGATTGGCAGATCACTTGCTTAGGCAATTGAGTCAATCATGAGATGTCAAGTACCGCACCAGATATTGTTCTTGCACTAGATGCAATAAGTTGACATTAATCCAATCCTGGAGATACAGTCGGAAGCAGTTTTAGAACATAAGAGGATGTTCTAGGGATATGATAACGACAGCCTCATTCGGGAGACAGTTATCATTCCAGGCTTCTAAGGTGACATGGACGAATAGGAGGTTGTCAGAGTTATAGTTTTCCTTCTGATGAGGGGCAGTATTTTGGACAGGTGGTCCAAGGCAATACTGAGGGAGGCATGGCGCGCAGGACACTGATTAAGTTCAGTTGTCAATACAGTCTAAGAAGTTTGGATTTGGAGTTCATTGATGAGCTACGTCCCATCAGACATCCAGACATATTCTAAGACTGATATTGCTCATTTCGGGAGATGGGTTTCTCCGCGAACTTGAGATTTAGAGAGACATGGAAAGAGACAACAAGGCGGATCCACTCACTGAGGCTATTCCTCGAACGCAATAGTTTCGCAAACGAGCTTTGTGAAACTGACTAGTAGAGGAGTTGGGTGTTCGGTATCACACGGGCTGTGAGTATGCAACATCGCAATAATTAGCCTTGAGTGCAAGTGGGAGATTGTTGGAGATAGTGCCCTCAGAGTCAATTATTGGATCACAGGTACGTGATTGCAATGATTGAGGGAGGACCTATCCCGGTAGGACAGTCTTACTCGAGATGATAGTATGCTATCTGGTTTACCTTTATCATCGTGTACTGCTTTAGGTGACATGACACGTCGCTATTACACGTTGATAGAGCCCCTAGGATTCTTGCTTAACCACCAGCAGTATGAGGGCGATCATATAAGTGAGAGCTGGGGGTCTACAAGCATATCCTTAAAAGGTCCCTAGTCGTGGGAGTTTCGAGACCGGGCATCGATACTCCATTAGTAGACTAGTGTATACAGTCGAGACCCCGACGAGGGGCGGTGGCCGGTCTCACAAGCCACTGGTGTCAGTTGGATCACCTAAGATGTATACAGGTGCTCATTGGGTTATGAGTACACCGGACAGGACTCGCCGGGAACATGCTAGTTGGTCATATACCAGACGTCAGATGGCAGTTCCCTGGTGACATGTGTGCAGGTTAGTTCATCGACCTGGGGATCGTCATTTGTCTCGTGTGAGTTCCCACTGTACTTTGATTACTACCCTACCACGGCTCAAAGGAGTCGTGCAAACAGGTTTTAGTTGGGTACAGTCCCGAGCCACATGGAGGCAGTGAGCGTATCTTCAGGGGTTCGTCTCTCCCGGTATTGGGGGTGAGGTCGTGCTGTGTCTAGGAGAGCCATTACACAAAGTCCTTGGCCAAGGCAAGGAGATTTACTGGTAGGTATTCCAGTAGTATCTCAGGGTGTTCTGGGCTACACTCCGACACGACTTGTACCGCTTTTGGGGGTCTGACTTTTACCAACCCCCTAGGCCCGCCATGCGATGCTCATAGACGAACGGACCGGACTGCACGGATATTGTCACTGACAGGCTCAGTTGGGTGTCGGGGTGAGCTTCCTCATCGACGTCCCTTTTGGTCAATAGCTGGTGGCCCGTCACGTATTGGCATATACCTCTGACGTGCTAGTGGTTAAATCCACAGCCATAGTATTGACGAGTCTTTAGAGTCCCCCACATTCAGTTACTCAGCTTTCGGGCGAAAGGTTGTAGAGGCCGTATGGAGATATGGCAGGGTCCGATCAGATACGTGCGGTATTGCACGGATCAGGATCGGACAGTCTGTACTATAGGCCGTATGGTTATATGGCAGGGTTCGATCAGATACGTGCGGTATTGCACGGATCAGGATCGAACGGATATTACTAGCCGGCTTTGGTATAAGCCGGATCCTAGTATAGTACAGTGGAGATTTTGTCTCATTGCATTTGTATTTCGGTCGGAATACAAATGCGGGTGTGTATGCACAGTATCGGGGTTTTCCTGTAATTTATTACGGGACCAGTTTTCTGGAGTTGCCAGTTTGTTTTCCGTTTCGGCCAATTTTCCATTGTTCCGTTCATTGGCCGAAGATTGGTGGAGGAGGGCTTATTTGCATTGTTGCAAATAAGTGTTTGTGGAGGGGTTCTTTGCTTATTGTTTTATCATGATAGCCTCTCATTGACCTTGACTTCTAGCTTCATGATTGCTTGACTTTTAGTGACCATCATGGTTGTTGATGATGAGCTTGGTGATGATGGTTGGATGAGTGTTGGTTTTGCTTGTGATCATTACTTGATATCATAACCATTCCTTTCTCTCTCTCTTTTGATTATGGTTGGGTTTTGATCTTTTTTTTTTGAGAATATATCACTCCCTCACTCTCATGCTCTTCTCTCCACCTAAAAAAGAGTGTGGCCGGCCATTCTTTTGGGTAAGGGGTGATTGATTTTGGTGTGGCAATTTTTGGTTCTCTTCATTCTCCAAAAATCACACAAGAACCCTCTCCAAAAGTTCCTCTCTTTTCCTCCACAAAATGGCACAACTCCATAACCCCAAATGAGACACAATCCTCTACTACACATTCTACAACGAATCTTGGGCACGTCGAGTAGCCGGCTTCGTGCCCGAGTTGCCTCGGCATTGAGGTGGGAGCCCGTAAACGATGTAGGCAACGTGGTGCACTTCCGGCGACGAGGATGAGACGGACGGAGATCCCGCGAGGAGATCGGATTGGAGATGAAGACCGGAGGACTTGGATCGTCGGTATATCTCTAACCCATCTTGTTAAGTAGCTTAGACTAGTTAATGGTTCGATCCGGGTGATAGTGCGCGGTGGTGCCGGTTTGCTAAGTCCGCAAAATTTAAGTTATTCACCGCTTCCGCATTCCGGCGTCGGATTGACGGCCGGGGCGCCGCCGTGCACTTACATAACAAACGTTTAAGTTGATCTTAATCTCAATAAGATTAACGATCCTTAAACCCAACCCAAACCCAAATCTAAGAAAATATAGATTTGGACTAATCCACACCCTACGGGAGATAATATAAATTAGTCTCCGTATACAATCCACGGGCAACCAAAAACAAAACAAACACACACGACATGAAGTGACCATCTGGAGAAGGAAAAAGTGGTTACCGTGATGCGGTAGCGTAATTAACTGCAGGGGCTTGCGCCTGCAGGGAAGAGCGTCCCCATAATCAAAAACCCCTAACAACGAGGGGGAATCTAACGAAGTGTTCTACATCGGTCGCATCTGTTTAAATCTTCGATATACTGCGCCATAAATCAACTTGGCATCTTCACAGAGGTAGACGGATAAAACCAAGTACCATCTGCCCCCAAAATTCAGGCCGGACGTCCCGGCGGTGACTTTCGGCGGAGAACAGAGCCCATAGGATTCATGCTTAACTACCAGCAGTATGATGGCGATCATATACGTGAGAGTTGGTTAGTCTATAAGCACATCCTTAAAGTGTCCCTAGTCATGGGAGTTTCGAGACTGGGTATCGATACTCCATGAGTAGACTAGTGTATACGGATCGAGACCCTGACGAGGGGCGATGGCCGGTCTCACAAGCCATTGGTGTTAGTTGGTTCACCTAAAATAGTATACAGGTGCTCATTGGGTTATGAGTACACCGGACGGACTCGCCGGGAACATGCTAGTTGGTATTATACCTATTGTCAGATAGCAGTTCCCTGGTGACATGTGTACAGGTTAGTCTATCGACCTGAGATCATCATTTGTCTCGTGTGAGTACCCACTGTGCTTCGATTACTACCCTACCACGGCTCGAAAGAGTCATGCAAACAGGTTTTAGTTGGGTACAGTCCCGAGCCACACGGAGGCAGTGAGCGGATCGTCAGGGGATTCGTCTCTCCCGGTATGGGGGGTTGATATTGTAAGTCCATGCTACCTCTCCCGGTACTTTCGGGCATGCGGAATTTGATAAAAAACGATTTTTATAGAGGTGGTAACATGGACTTATAACCCGGATCTTGGTTAAACATCTAACTAACAACCTAACTACGAGTTGCTAACTACTCGGTTAGGGGGTTATACCTTGCTTGTCTTGAACTCCTTCGTCTTCAAACTCCAATGGAGGTCCGGATCGGCTTCTTCCCGTCGTCTCCTTACGCCGAAGATAGATCCACCTGAAAGCTCTAACCTTTGGCTCCTTCTTCGTTCTTCGAAGAAACTAGTTCACTTGGTTTGCTAAACCTTGTGAACTAGAATGAGTAGAGAAGAGTTTGTATGGGATTTTATCTATGGTTCTTGATTCTCAACTCATGAGATATATGAACCATAGAGTCAAGAGAGGGAGCAAGAGGAAGAGGGTGAAAGCAAGAGCAAGAGAGCTCAAGAACAAGAGAGAGAATGAGCAAGTGAGAATGATAATTCTTTTGTCTTTCACCCTCTCATAATCCAAAACCATCATAACTCATTATACCAAATCAAGTGTTATGTGATAGTTGAAGCAACCATAACCATATCATTTCATGCACTCATTTTGCACAAATGAGCAGGCAAGCAAAAGTCTTTGCCATGAAATGATGGCTATGGTTATCATGATGGTCAACTAGTCAAGCCTAGTCAACCGGTCAACAAAGTCAACAAGTCAACAAAAGTCAACAAGTCAACAAAGTCAACAAAAGTCAACAACCATGTCACCATAATACTTAATTAATATAATTGTTAATCACATATCATATTCTCATTAGGGTTGAGCAAAAAGTCAATAGTCAACGGTCAACTGTCAACAACCCTAATGAGAATCTACTGCCTCTGTCTCCCCGTCAACTGTGCATACACACCCGCATCCGTGTTCCGAGGAACACGAATGCAAACTGGATAAATCCAATCCCAATACGTACACTAGGATCTAGCTTAAACCAAAGCCCGCTAGTGCAAACTGTTCGGACACTGCACGTGCACAAGTGCACGGATGTGACCGAACCCTGTCGCAAAACCATGCGACCTGTCGCAAAACCATGCGACCTCTACTCTTTTGCCTAAAGGCAAAAAGCTTTCTGTGTGGGACTCTAAAGACTCGACACTACGCTGGCAGTGGGTTTAACCACAGACCGCAAGCGGCACTAGCTGTGCGTAATGGTCCCCAGGTAATGCCGACAAGAAGACCGACGAGGCGAAACCCATCTGAACTCCTACTGAGCCTGAATGTGACATTCTCCGTACAGTCCGGTCTGTTCGTCTGATACATCGCATGGCGGGCCTAGGGGGCGGTAAACGTCAGTCCCCCAATAGCGGTACAAGTCGTGCCGGAGCGAAGCCCAAAACACCCAAAGATAACACTGGAAGCCTACCAGTATATCTCGTTTGCCCTGGCCAGGGACTACTCGTGTAATGGCTCTCCTAGACACAGCGCGATGTCAACCCCCAATACCGGGAGAGACGAATCCTGTCTAACCGTCACTGCCTCCAAGTGCTTCGGGACTGCACCCAACTACTACCTGTTTGCACTACTCCTTTGAGCCGTGGTAGGGTAGTAATCAAAGTGCAGTAGGAACACACTCGAGACGAAGTGACAGTGTCAAGTCAGCGGACTAAGCTGTACTCATGTCACCTGGGAACTGATAACTGACGATAGGCATAATACCAACTAGTCAGTTCCCGACGAGTCCTGTCCAGTGTACCCGTAACCTAACGAGCACCAGCATACTATCTCAAGTACGACGCACTGACGGCTGTGGGACAGACCGTCTCCCACACTGGGATGAGAAGCGCATGCGCTGGTCTACTCCGGAGTATCGATGTCCTGTCTCGATAGTCCTGCGACCAGGGACCTGCATAAGGATGTGCTTATAGATTACCCAGCCCCACTAGTGTGACGGCCATCACATCGCTGGTAATCAAGCAAAGATCCTAAGGGCTCCACTAATGTGTATAGGCGATATACTAAAATAAACACATGTACACATTGAAGTAGAAACAAACCAAGTAGCATACTACTATTTTGAGCAAGATTGTATATACAAGGTGAATATCCCAAGCTTCCATTAAGTAATATACAAACTAGTATGATACAGTAATGGCCTCAAGGGCATATACACTAACAATCTCCCACTTGCACTAAGGCCATGTACCGGCGTATCGAAGACCTATCATCTCGATCAGCCGCTCGAACTAAGTCTGGGGCAGGGCCTTGGTGAATGGATCTGCAGTGTTATCTTCTGAAGCGACTCTCCGAACCTCGATCTCCTGGCGATCCACGATCTCCCTGATCAGGTGATACCGCCTCAAGATGTGCCTGGATCTCTGATGGGACCTGGGTTCCTTCGCTAAAGCTATAGCCCCGTTGTTGTCATAATACAGAGGTATTGGATCAACAATGGACGGAACCACCTGAAGTTCTTTCAAGAACTTCCTCATCCAGACAGCTTCTTTTGCGGCATCAGATGCAGCGATGTATTCTGCTTCCATCGTCGAGTCCGCAACGGTTTCTTGTTTGGAACTCTTCCAACACACCGCCCCTCCATTGAGGGTAAAGACAAAACCCGACATGGACTTGGAATCATCCTTGTCATTCTGGAAGCTGGAGTCAGCAAAGGCCTCAATCTGGAGGTCTTTTCCGCCATACACCAAGAACATCTCCTTAGTCCTTCTCAGGTACTTGAGAATGTTCTTTACCGCTATCCAGTGTTTCTCCCCAGGGTTTGACTGATACCGGCTTACCACACTCAGTGCATAAGCTACATCCGGTCTGGTACACAACATCGCATACATTATAGAGCCTACCGCAGAAGCGTAGGGTATAATAGACATGCGATCCCTCTCCAAATCAGTCTTGGGAGACATCTCTTTAAAGAGGGTGATCCCGTGACAAGCCGGTAGGTTACCGCGCTTGGAATCTTCCATACTGAATCTTTTCAGTACGGTGTCGATGTACCTGGACTGTGAAAGTCCTAATATCCTCTTGGATCTATCACGATGGATCCGGATCCCCAGGATGTATGAGGCATCACCTAGGTCTTTCATGGAGAACCTGTGTGACAAGAACCCCTTGACAGATTGTAGCATAGGAATGTCATTTCCTATTAAGAGAATGTCATCCACGTATAAAACGAGGAATACTACAGTTCTCGCTACAAATCTACTATAGATGCATGGTTCATCTCGATTTTTGATAAAGCCAAATTCTTTGACCGTCTCATCAAAGCAGATGTTCCAACTCCGCGATGCCTGCTTTAGTCCATAGATGGACTTAAGAAACTTGCACACCTTTCCGCTGCTCCCACTCTGAATGAAACCCTCTGGTTGGTCCATATAGACACACTCCTCTAAATTTCCATTTAGAAAAGCGGTCTTTACGTCCATTTGCCAGATCTCATAGTCGTGGAAGGCAGCAATGGCAAGAAGGATCCGAATGGATTTCAGCATGGCTACTGGAGAAAAGGTTTCGTCATAGTCCAAGCCAGGTCTTTGACAAAAACCCTTTGCTACCAGCCTAGCTTTATAGGTCTCAACCTGTCCATCTACACCAATCTTCCTTTTGAAGATCCACTTGCATCCTACGGGTTTTACCCCGTCTGGAGCAATGTTCAACGTCCATACCTTGTTGGTGTACATGGACTCCATTTCGGTCCGCATTGCATCCAGCCATTTCACTGAGTCAACGCTCTGAACGGCCTGCTGGAAGCTAGTAGGCTCATCATAATCTATGATGCAATCCTCTCTATCCCCGTCTATGAGAAAACCGTAGTATCTCTCGGGCGGATGAGTCTGCCTACTACTCCTGCGGAGCGGCGTAGGAATGTCCTGTTCTTTTGAACCTTCTGGTTCCACTAAGCTTTCAATAATAGTCTGTGGTTTTGGAACTTCTTCCAGTTCTATTGTGCTCCCACTTATCTGGGTTTCCAAAAACTCAGTTTCCAAGAAGCGGGCATGCTGAGAAACAAAAACCTTTTGTTCCTCAGCAGAATAGAAAAGATACCCCCTGGAATTCCTTGGGTATCCCACAAACTTACACTGTACTGAACGCGCCTCAAGCTTGTCCGCATGCTGCTTTTTTACAAAAGCTGGACATCCCCATACCTTAAGATACTTAAGACAGGGTTTCTTCCCAGTCCACATCTGATATGGGGTGGTAGGCACAGTCTTGGTGGGAGCCTTGTTCAAGAGATACGCAGCTGCTTCTAGTGCATATCCCCAGAATGATCGCGGTAACTCAGCGTTACTCATCATGGACCGAACCATATCCAATAGGGTTCGGTTCCGTCTCTCCGATACACCGTTATGTTGCGGAGTGTATGGAGGAGTAAGCTGAGAGAGAATACCATTCTCTTTTAAGTAATTCAGGAATTCGGCACTTAAGTATTCTCCACCTCGATCCGATCTTAGAATCTTGATACTTTTGCCGGTTTGTTTCTCTACTTCATTCTTATACTCCTGGAATTTTCCAAAGGCTTCGGACTTATGTTTCATTAAGAAGACATAACCGTACCTTGAGAAGTCATCCGTAAAAGTAATGAAGTAAGAATAACCGCTCCGCGCATGTGTAGACATTGGACCGCACACGTCACTGTGTATGGGTCCCAAGAGCTCGCTCGCTCTTACTCCATGTCCAGTAAACGGAGTCTTTGTCATCTTTCCTTTGAGACAGGATTGACAAGTGGCATACGATTGATATTCGAACGGATTCAAATATCCTTCTGTATGTAACTTAGTCAACCTTCTCTCATTGATGTGACCCAGTCTACAATGCCACAAGAAAGTCTGATTTATTTCCGGAGACTTTCTTTTGTGTGTATTCTGGACATTGAAAATCTGTGGTTGGTTCAATACGTATATACCATTACTCAATGTACCTGACCCAATCAGAACTTGATTAAGGTGAATGTTTACAACATTACTTACAAACGCAAATTCATAACCTTCTTTAGAAACTAAAGATACAGAAATGATATTACAAGTTGCGTTGGGTACAAAAAAGAAATTACGCAAAACCAAAACATGTCCATCTGACATTCCCAGGTGATAGTCCCCCACGGCTTTAGCATCCATGCTAGATCCGTTCGCAACTCTGAGGGTCATGTCACCTGCCTTCAAAACCCTACGGTTTCTCAACGCCTGCAAAGAATTACAGATATGAGATCCTGATCCGGTATCCAATACCCAGGAAGTAGAGTTTATTGAAAGACAGTTTTCAATAACATACACACCTGAAGCTGAAGCTGCAACCTGCTTCAATTCCTGTGTTCTGGCCTTCCAGGCCCTGCAATCATTCTTCCAGTGTCCTTTCTTTTGACAATAGAAGCATTCTTCCTTATCCACAAGCTTCCCTGCCTTCTTTGTTGCTTTAGCTTTTCCCTTCGTATCCACTTTACTAACACCGCCCCTTGGTTTGGCGGGGGCTTTCTTCTTCTTTCCCTTGGCTTTCGCCTTGGACCTAGAAGAAGATGATCCTCCTACAAACAAAGTGGATGTTTCCCTACTTTTCTGTAGGGTGCCCTCTGCGCTCCTCAGCATGTTGAGGAGCTCTGAAAGTTCAACCTCTTTTTCTTGTAAGTTGAAGTTCAGTATAAACTGGGCGTAAGTGGAAGGAAGGGACTGGAGAACTATGTCCGTATAGAGCTCACTCTCCAATGTGGTCCCTAGGTCCGCGAGCTCCTCAATGTAGCCGATCATCTTTAGCACGTGCTCGGCTACTGATGATCTGACGGCCATCTTTGCCGAAAATAACTTTTTCGACGCTTCGTATCTTGCGATACGAGATTGCTCTCCATACAGTTCTTTTGTATGGAGAAATATGGATTCAAGGTCCATACTCTCGTGCCTCCTCTGATGTTCGTTGTCCATCGAGGCAAGTACGAGGCACTTGGCCTTCGCGCTATCAATCTCCCAAGTCTTGCGGATTTCCTTATCCGCGACGCTGGAAGTGGGACCAGGGACAGGGGGAGCTTTGGTGGTAAGAAGATACCCCAGCTTGTCGTAAGTGATTGCCATCTTGACATTCCTGAGCCAATCTTTGTAGTTTGGCCCTGTCAGTATGTTTTTATCTAGAAGTAACTTAAGTCCAGTCATGTCGATTGGTCGCTGCAATTAGGAGAGAGAAGAAGAAACACTCAGCATGATGCTCTTGCAAGTTAAGAGTGGTTTTTAGTTTGTCTAAACAGGATGGCTCCCACTGTTTCTCGAATCCCTCCTCAAACCATAAAGGAAGAATTAGACGGGATCAATCCCACCGCACAATACTTGCTTAACCGTTCAGCCAGGCCGGTGTCGGTACTTCGAGGGAGGTTTTCCAACGCTTTCGCGAAGTTCCTTAATTAAAGAACCTCTTTTCCCTGGGGGCGTAGCCCCGCTAACACCTTTCTAGGCACCTACTAAGTTTATAGCATTGATCGTTTAGTGAGAAATTTCCCGAGGAGTAGCATATACTCACAGTAGGATCGGGATCCAAATATCATCGCGTGACGAAACTGAAGGAATCCTACCAGAATCATCACACTCCAAATGGTATGCAAATCTAGCAAGTTTCAGTACTTATGAAACTCCCGATGTGGATTTTTGCCCCATGCTCTTATGACCTTGACGAAGGTCAACAAATCATAAGTCACATGTCAAGTTCTTCCCATCATTATCCAGGTTAATTTGAATCCACCCGTATATACCCTTGACGAAGGTCAACAAGGTAATGCGAATGTCCCAAACCAACGCATCTATCTATGCTACATATGAATACCCAACAGCTACCAATCACTATGCCTTGACGAAGGTCAACAAACACAGCTTGAATACTACTGAATATTCATACGAAACGACGGAGGGCTACGAATGGTTTTGGCAAAACCGTGAACGTAGTGAACTTGATATAGTCGATGGAACGAGATAGCTTTTAAAAGGAGTGGCTCAAGCTCTGCATTTAAAAGTTGTTTTTGAAAAGAACCGAGTGGTTTTTCGAAAGTGTTCCAACGACTTTAACTTGGTTTATTATCTTGCATTAGTTCTTTTAATGCGTGATATTCTTGCATTAGTTCTTTTAATGCGTCCCATCATTTAATCCTACCATTGCAGAAAATAACCAAAATATGACGTACGCTTATGCCATTCGCATTCGCCACTGGGCCCCGTTATTACCCGTTAGGTTACTTAACTAATGACAGAGCGGGGGCTGGGCTAGCGCGGCTGTAAAACATAAGCAACGCCTAAATAATATCATATATAGATATACTGCAATGATAAACATTTCAGATCACAGATGAATACATTGGATATACTAGGAATCTGTAATTCGCACGAGCCTGTAACGAAAAACAGATTACACGGTCGCGGTGAATAGCCAAAACCCCATCCAAGACCCCTACGGGTGCGGCAAACTACCCGCCAAGTACCCGCAGCGAAGCAACCTCCCTCACCTCCGTGAGTAGGCCACTCGGCACTTCGGCATACCCGGTAGTTTGTGCACCCCCTCCATGGGTCTATCCTAGGAGCAAAAACAGTAAAAAGAAATTATACAATGACGGCTACAACCCCGACCCGGTTGTGCGGCCATACAAATAATTATTACATCAATTTAAAAATTTACATGAATTGAAAGAAAAGAAAAACTCTCGTCTCACAACCCCCGGCTATTCACCCGCGACAATCCAACATATTCATATACACATTCCAGCAACATTACAGATCACAGATTTGTATAACCCCCACTAATCGACATATAGCGATTAGCAGATGTTTAATACAAATATCACATTACAGAAAAAACCCGTTAGCTTAAGCCTTTTAGAAGTTCGTTCAAAAATACGGATTTTCGGGACCCCAAATATAAAATTTTCGTTCTGGAAAATCTGGGCAGAAAATATATATTCCAAAAATCCCAAAACAACCCCAGAATAACACTGCACCAAAGATGGACCTCGGCCGAGTCAACTCGGTCGCGGATCCGCGGCGGGAGCGTGCTCCCGCCGCGTTTCCGCGGCGCTTTGACTCGATCGTTGGACCAAATTTGGTGGGTGATCACACAAAAGCCTGAGCCGATTTTTGGTGTATTTCAAAAAAGTTTTCCAGCACTTTTAAAATCGACAGAAAGTTCGAATTTCGGGGTTCATTTCGGGACTTTTCTTTGATCGATCTACTAGCTACTTTGCTAACATGTTAGATAGAGTTTAACTAGGCTCTGATACCACTGTAAGTCCATGCTATCTCTCCCGGTACTTTCGGGCATGCGGAATTTGATAAAAAACGATTTTTACAGAGGTGGTAACATGGACTTATAACCCGGATCTTGGTTAAACATCTAACTAACAACCTAACTACGAGTTGCTAACTACTCGGTTATGGGGTTATACCTTGCTTGTCTTGAACTCCTTTGTCTTCAAACTCTAATGGAGGTCCGGATCGGCTTCTTCCCGTCGTCTCCTTACGCCGAAGATAGATCCACCTGAAAGCTCCAACCTTTGGCTCCTTCTTCGTTCTTCGAAGAAACTAGTTCACTTGGTTTGCTAAACCTTGTGAACTAGAATGAGTAGAGAAGAGTTTGTATGGGATTTTATCTATGGTTCTTGATTCTCAACTCATGAGATATATGAACCATAGAGTCAAGAGAGGGAGCAAGAGGAAGAGGGTGAAAGCAAGAGCAAGAGAGCTCAAGAACAAGAGAGAGAATGAGCAAGTGAGAATGAGAATTCTTTTGTCTTTCACCCTCTCATAATCCAAAACCATCATAACTCATTATACCAAATCAAGTGTCATGTGATGGTTGAAGCAACCATAACCATATCATTTCATGCACTCATTTTGCACAAATGAGCAAGCAAGCAAAAGTCTTTGCCATGAAATGATGGCTATGGTTATCATGATGGTCAACTAGTCAAGCCTAGTCAACCGGTCAACAAAGTCAATAAGTCAACAAAAGTCAACAAGTCAACAAAGTCAACAAAAGTCAACAACCATGTCACCATAATACTTAATTAATATAATTGTTAATCACATATCATATTCTCATTAGGGTTGAGCAAAAAGTCAATAGTCAACGGTCAACTGTCAACAACCCTAATGAGAATCTGCTGCCTCTGTCTCCCCGTCAACTGTGCATACACACCCGCATCCGTGTTCCGAGGAACACGAATGCAAACTGGATAAATCCAAACCTAATACGTACACTAGGATCTGGCTTAAACCAAAGCCCGCTGGTGCAAACTGTTCGGACACTGCACGTGCACAAGTGCACGGATGTGACCGAACCCTGTCGCAAAACCATGCGACCTGTCGCAAAACCATGCGACCTCTACTCTTTTGCCTAAAGGCGGAAAGCTTTCTGTGTGGGACTCTAAAGACTCGACACTACGCTGGCAGTGGGTTTAACCACAGACCGCAAGCGGCACTAGCTGTGCGTAACGGTCCCCAGGTAATGCCGACAAGAACACCGACGAGGCAAAACCCATCTGAACTCCTACTGAGCCTGAATGTGACATTCTCCGTACAGTCCGGTCTGTTCGTCTGATACATCGCATGGCGGGCCTAGGGGGCGGTAAACGTCAGTCCCCCAATAGCGGTACAAGTCATGCCGGAGCGAAGCCCAAAACACCCTGAGATAACACTGGAAGCCTACCAGTATATCTCGTTTGCCCTGGCCAGGGACTACTCGTGTAATGGCTCTCCTAGACACAGCGCGATGTCAACCCCCAATACCGGGAGAGACGAATCCTGTCTAACCGTCACTGCCTCCAAGTGCTTCGGGACTGCACCCAACTACTACCTGTTTGCACGACTCCTTTGAGCCGTGGTAGTGTAGTAATCAAAGTGCAGTGGGAACACACTCGAGACGAAGTAACAGTGTCAAGTCAGCGGACTAAGCTGTACTCATGTCACCTGGGAACTGATAACTGACGATAGGCATAATACCAACTAGTCAGTTCCCGACGAGTCCTGTCCAGTGTACCCGTAACCTAACGAGCACCCGCATACTATCTCAAGTACGACGCACTGACGGCTGTGGGACAGACCGTCTCCCACACTGGGATGAGAAGCGCATGCGCTGGTCTACTTCGGAGTATCGATGCCCTGTCTCGATAGTCCTGCGACCAGGGACCTGCATAAGGATGTGCTTATAGATTACCCAGCCCCACTAGTGTGACGGCCATCACATCGCTGGTAATCAAGCAAAGATCCTAAGGGCTCCACTAATGTGTATAGGCGATATACTAAAATAAACACATGTACACATTGAAGTAGAAACAAACCAAGTAGCATACTACTATTTTGAGCAAGATTGTATATACAAGGTGAATATCCCAAGCTTCCATTAAGTAATATACAAACTAGTATGATACAGTAATGGCCTCTAGGGCATATACACTAACAAATATCGCGTTGTGTTTGAAGAGCCATTACACAAAGTCCTTGGCCAAGGTAAGTGAGATTTACTGGTAGGTATTCCAGTAGTTTCTCAGGGTGTTATGGGCTACATTCCGATACGACTTATACCGCTATTAGGGGTCTGACGTTTACCATCCCCCTAGGCCCGATATGCGATACTCATAGACGAACAGACCGGACTTTACGGATATTGTCACTGTCAGGCTCAGTAGGGTTTCAGGATGAGTTCGCTCGTCAGCTTCCCTTTTGCTCAATACCTGGGTAGCCGTTACGTATAGCTAGTGCCACTGACGTACTTGTGGTTAAACCCACTACCAGCATATTGACGAGTCTTTAGAGTCCCCCACAGTGAGTTTTCCAAGTTCGGGCGAAACGTTGTAGAGGCCGTATGGTTTTATGGCACGGTTCGATCATATACGTGCACTCGTGCATGGATCATGATCGGACGGATCATACTAGTAGACTTTGGTTTAAGCCGGATCCTAGTATTAGATTGTTGGATTACTTTCGTCTCGTAGTATTCGTATTCAGTCGGAATACGGATGCGGGTATGTATATAAGGATGAGGGGTATTCTTGTAATTCGTTACAAGATAACTATAGATGATGCCAGTTTAAATGTTTAATGTGGAAATTGTGACTCATTCTTGGCATGACTCATTTTTGTTATAGCTAAGATATTTTTATGTGAGCTTTGAGATATTTTGTAAGTGTGAGTGTAGAGATATTTTGTGAGTGTGTGAGGCTCTTTTTCTTATAACAAAATATCTAAACACTCACTTACATTTGAGTGGGCAGCCATCACATTTCTTGGGTGCTAGGTTTTTGCTCGCTTGTTTTCTTTTCTTGAGCTTCACATTTTCCACCATGGGCATCTTCTTCAACCTCCACTCTATCCCTCTCATGTGTTGAGAATCCTAGAGTGTATTGAGATAAAGTAATCGCACACTATATCTACTTCATCTTGAGCACCTAGGTTAGAAATCTAGTTGTTCGAATTGCTTCGGTTTGAAGCGGGAGCCCGTATAAAGAATCCTCGACGTGGAGCCTCTTCGACAAAGGAGACCGGAGAGCGAACTCATTCTGGGCAGCCGTAATAAGTCATGGACAGAGATTGAAGACCGAAGGACACGGATTGATCGGTATAATCTTTTAAACCACTTTACAGTTTGCTAGTATAGGGTTAATGGCACGATCCGTAGTTTAGGGTTACGTTAGCGCCGGTTTGAAAAGTTTTTGTTCCGCATTTGGCCTCGAATTGATGGCCGGGGCGCTGCCGTAGCCTTACATGGTATCAGAGTCAACCCATTAACCGTATACTATTTGGTTTAGACAATGTTAAACTATCAAAACCGAAACAACTCCCATTCACTGCACTGAAATTCCAGTTTCTGTCAATTTTATAAGTGTCTTCAAAAATTATGTAAACAACGGCAGAAAACTACTTAAGTGACCTGTAGACTATACCCCAAATACGAGACCAATCCATCGGATTTTGGCCGAGCACAATCACCAAAAATCCGAGGATTCCGTCCAGTTTGAGGCATTTGGGTTTCGTTTTTGGGGTGCGGTCTTGTCTCTGGAATGTTGGTTCAGTGGAGTTGTTTGTTTAGCCCAATTTGGATATGCTTTTATCTAGTTGTTTGGGGGTATTCGGGGTTAATTCAAACTCGATATTTTCTAACATTGTTTAAAGTTTATAGTATATACATTTCTATCTGCGACCGTGAATGTCATTTGATCGGTACAACTTGTCTAATCGCTATAGTTCTTTTAGACGGGTTTGCGAACGTGATATTCACGTTGATGTTCTGTGTTGTGCAGTAATGTTGCGGATTTGTCGTGGTGGATAGCTTGGGTGCAATGATAGTACAGTTTAGTTTTATTTTTACATTTGATATTGCGGGGCGAGCGTCTGACATGTGGACTGCCGTCACTGCCTGATTGTATATTATTCTTTTAGGGCATGACCGGGTTGAGGTCGATATCACCGTTGTACATATTTTCTTTTCTGTACTAGAATTAGCCCGCGATGGAGTGCACGGATAGCCGGGTTCTGGAGGGCAACGGGTCCGCATCTCATAGCGTTGAGAAGGAGGGGGTCTCACTCTATAATTGGTGGGCTATTCTCCACACTCGTAGGGGGTACAGGTTGACCCAAGGTGGGGTGCTCAAGTTACCGGATTCCGTGAAGTGCTGGGTGGTCCATTCACTTTGCTGAAAGGGGCTGCCACGCTTCTGGTTTTGGCGGGTAACTTGCCGCGCTCGTAGGGGTCTAGGTTTTCAATGCACAGGCTATCCACATGACCAGGAGAACGTCGGGTTTCACTTGCGGCTCAATGGAAACCCGGGGGTCCCAGATTATCTGTATTGTTCTGTGATGCTTATTACTTATCTGTGATGTTGCATTTATCACGCCTGGAGCGATTATTGTATATTGTTATATATATACTAGTAGATGTTGTATATATTTTTCACCCGCGCTAGTCCAGTCCCCGCTCTGTCGTTAGCTAAGTAACCTAACAGGTGATGACGGGAACCAGTGGCGAATACGGATGGCATATACGTACATCATATTTCCGTTCTTTTCTGGTGTGATTAATTGATGGGACTGCATTGATTCAGATCAATGCAAGGAAAACAGACCTATTCGATATTGTTGGAAAAATTTTAAAAAGCTGTTATTACAAAGATGTTTCCTTTTGTTTTGCACAGCGGTATTCGGTTATGAATATTCAGCACCTCATTCGACGAGGCAAGGGCCGAGATCCCTTCATCGGGAGTGACCCCTTGGGCAGAAGTTTGCGTCAGGGTAATAAATTCAATATAGTCGATTATTTTTTGCTTTGCATCGCGGTATTTGTAAGTCTACGGTAGCGTCCCGGCCGTCTTTCCGAGGCCAAAATGCGGAAACGAAAATTTTTCTAAACTAGAAACTGGCGCTATCGTATGCTTAAAACCCGGATCGAACCATTAACCTACAACTAGAAACTAGAGAAAGGGTTGGAAGGCTATACCGATCGATCCGTGTCCTTCGGTCTTTGGCCACCATCCCAAGCTCCTCGCGGCATCTCTGAGCTCGATCTCCTCGTCGGAAAGGCCACCACATCTTCAAGTCTTTTTACGGGCTCCCGCTTCATCCGAAGCAACTCGGGCACGAAGTTCGCTAGCCGACGTGTCCAAGGCGATGTAAAGAATGTGTGTGATAGCTTGTCTCTTGCATCCATTGTGTGGATGGAGGTTAGAGATGATGTCATTAATGGAGGTTGTGAGCTAGAGGAAGAAGAAGAAGAGGAAGAAGAAGAAGTTCCCTTTTCTTTTCTTATGTCTTGTAATGATATGAAGAAAATGAGAGCTAGAAAATGATACAAGAGCTAACCTCTCTCATATGGCAGCCCCTTCTCTTTCTACCTCTCATTTCAACACTCAAATCACTCAATTAACATGATATGTTCACACAAAAAGAGACCATGAGTCACCAAAATGATCATGTCACATTAATTGCACCTCATGATGATATCTAGCTCATAATTTCCATATGCAAACATTAATCCAAATGTTTGCAACAATAAAAAGATACGGAAACATCTAAAGTAAACTCATGACGGATCACAAGGATACCCCTCACCTGTATATACATACATTCATCCGCAATCTGACTGAATGCGAATGCGATGAGACTAAAGTAATCCAACAAATCTAATATTAGGATCCGGCTTAAACCAAAGCCCACTAGTATGATCCGCCCGATCAAGATCTGTGCACTACTGCACGTATATGATCAGACCCTGCCATATATGATACGGCCTCTACAACGTTTTGCCCGAAACTTAAGAAACTGTCTGTGGGGGACTCTAAAGACTCGTCAATACTTTGGTTGTGGATTTAACCACTAGCAGGCCAGAGGTACTAGCCGTACGTAACGGGCTACCAGGTATTGACCAAAAGGGAGGTCGATGAGCGAACTCATCCTGATACCCTACTGAGCCTATCAGTGACAATATCCGTATAGTCCGGTCCGTTCGTCTATGAGCATCGCATGGCGGGCCTAGAGGGTTGGTAAAAGTCAGACCCCCAAAAACGGTACAAGTCGTGTCGGAGTGTAGCCCAGAATACCCTGAGATACTGCTGGAATACCTACCGGTAAATCTCCTGCCTTGGCCAAGGACTTCGTGTAATGGCTCTCCTAGACACAGCGCGATCTCACCCCTAATACCGGGAGAGACGAAACTCCTGTCGATCTGCTCACTGCCTCCATGTGGCTCGGGACTGTACCCAACTAAAATCAGTTTGCACGACTCCTTTGAGCCGTGGTAAGGTAGTAATCAAAGCACAGTGGGAACTCACATGAGACAAATGACGATCTCAGGTCGATGAACTAACATGTACACATGTCACCAGGGAACTGCTATCTGACGTCAGGTATAATACCAACTAGCATGTTCCCGGCGAGTCATGTCCGGTGTACTCATAACCCAATGAGCACCTGTATACATCTTAGGTGAACCAACTGACACCAATGGCTTATGATACCGGCCACCGCCTCTCGTCGGGGTCTCGACTGTATACACTAGTCTACTCCGGAGTATCGATGCCCTGTCTCGAAAACTCCCATGACTAGGGACCTTTTAAGGATGTGCTTATAGACCACCCAACTCTCACGTATATGATCGCCATCATATTGCTGGTAGTCAAGCAAAAATCCTAAGGGCTCTATCAACGTGTAATAGCGACCTGTAAGGTCACCTAAAGAAGTACACGATGATAAAGATAAACCATGGTAGCATACTATTCTCTATCAACGTGTAATAGTGAACTACAATGTCACCTAAAGCATGTACACGATGATAAAGACAAACCAGATAGTATACAAACCTCTCGAGTAAGACTGTCTTGTCAGTATATGTCCTCCCTCAATCATTGCAATCACGTGTCTGCGATCCAATAATTGACTCTGAGAGAACTATATCCAATAATCTCCCACTTGCACTCAAGGCTAATTATTGCGATGTCGCATACTCACAGCCCGTGTGATACCGAACACCCAATTCCTCTACTAATCAGTCTCACAAAGCCCACTTGCGAAACTATTGCGTTCGAGGAATAGCCACAGTGAGTGGATCCGCCCTGATGTTTCTTTCTATGTCTCTCTTTATCTCAAGTTCGCGGAGAAAGCCATCTCCCGAAATGAGCAATACCTGTCTTAGAATATATCTGGATATCTGATGGGACCTAGTTCATAAAAGAACTCTAAATCCAAACTTCTTAGACTGTATCGTCAACTGAACTTAATCAATATCCTGCGGCATGCCTCCCTCAGTATCCTCTTGGACCTTCTGTCCAAACTACTACCCCCTCGTCAGAGGGAAAACTATAACTCTGACAGTCACTCTGTCATTCAGGTCACCTTGGAAGCCTGGAATGATAACTGTCTCCTGAATGAGGCTGTCGTTATCGTATCCCTAGAACATCCACTTATGTTCTAAAACTGCTTCCGAACGTTTCTCCAGGATTGGATCAATATCAACTTATTGCAGCTCGTGCAAAAACAACATCTGGTGTGGTACTTGACATCTCATGATCAACTCAATTTCCTGAGCAAGTGATCTGCCAATCATGCACATCCCTCTCCCCTTTAGTCTGTAAGACACCTTCAGAGAGGGTGACTCCATCACCTGCAGGTACACTACCGTGTCAGGAGTCGTCTGTCTAAAACACTTTTAGAATGCTGTCTAAGTACCCAGATTGGGAAACTACCCAAATCTAGATCTAAAACCATAGACCTAGTAACCAGAATGTCTGATATAATATTCAAGTCCTGTGTGGAGAAACCACTGTGTGACAACCAAAGTATAACCGATCGTAGTATAGGAACATCACTTCCTACTCTGTGTATGTCATCCAAATACCAGGAAATCACACCTTACTACCTTCTTAACAGATCCATCCCCTATTCTGATGAAGTCAAACCTATGACTGTCACATCAGAAATAGATGATCTATCTCTGCTATATCTGCTTTAGTCCATAAATAGACATAAGCTACTTGTCCACTATGCTTCCGCTGCTCCCACTGACTACGACAACCCTCTGGCAGAATAATATACACGTACACTTCTAAAGCTAGTTTAGAATTACTCTATACTTATCCTCCTGCCGGGTCTCATAGTCTGGAACAACGGTAGTGTCAAGTCTGGGTAAACAAGAACCTCCCTGTCACCGTCTTTGAGAATACTGAAGTACCTCTCGAGTGCCTGAGGTTACCCACCATATCTGCGGAGTGGCCAAATGGAATGTCAAACCAGATTGAATCTTTAGGTTCTTATCAAATTTTCAGTAATCGTTTGATGTTCTGGAATCACTTCCAGTTCTACCATACTCCCACTGCTGTTTTCTGAAAAAATCCATTTTACTAAAACTGTGGCTAGTCAAGAACAATATCACTATTGATCTTCCAGATGGTAGAAAGTTAACCCTCGTCATAGCCCGAGTCAACCCACAAATAGCCATTACGGAAACGTGCCTTGAGTTATCCAGAATCTTATTTTAAGCATAAGCCGGACAACTCCCCATACCTTAACATCGTTAAGATATGAACCGTTCTATATCCAATATAGAAACAGAGGCACTGATTTAATTAGAACCAGATTCAAATCATGCAGCTGTCTCCAGTGCATGTCAACTAAATGGAAAGAGGCCGATCAGCATTACTCAACTTAGGAGTACTTCCAATTATGAGTAACCTGAAAGAGAAGCAAGTTCTCTTAATCATTACTATTAACTGAATACCATACACAAGTATCTATATCTTCGATCACCTTGAAGAATTCTGATACTTGCGATACCTGGTTCTCTACTTTATTCTTATACCTATAAATTCTTAAAACTTAGACCTTGCATTTCTACGAAACACATGTCTAAGAACTAGAGAAGTCACAAGTAAACAGAATATAGTACGAGTACCAACCCCTCTGTTCTAATGGACATTGGATAACATACAATACTCTGTATGAGTCCCCTGAGTCTAATAACTCAATCCCTGTGTGTCGTAGGTTGAAAACTGTACTTATGGTTAAGAAGAATTACACCGTTGTTTAATGCTCCTTACCTAACCATCCACTGATATAGGTAAATGTCATAGACATAATTTCAAAAAGTTATATCTCACTTTATAAAAATAAACGTACAGATATATCAATTTGAAATTGGTGCATTACAACGGATATTCAAAACCAAATATTTGCCGTCCGGCAAACAACCCAGGTGATTTCCTCAAATATCACCAATTACAACGAATCCGGATCTAATGAAGATGATCACCCAATTCCCAATAACTTACTCCCACTCATCATCTGTAAAACCATACAGATGTGAGAATCAAACCTGGTAAATACATACCCTGGAGCAAGGACTAATTGGGAAATCAGTTTTTCTTTTAACAATACACAGTGAAACTGAAACATGTAAATATTTCGAAGGGGTATCCGGGTATTCCTAGTAATGCCTCTTCCATTATCAAATTCACAACTGTAACCGTATATCTCTTTGCCATCTCTCCAAATCCCTTTATTTGTCTTTAGTCGCTACCTTCTACACACCATCGTTAGGCTAAATGGTTTTCTTCCTTCCCTACCGTTCGGCACCAGCCTATAGTTTGGAAGAAGACTATCCAATAAGCGTAATAGGTGTACTGTCCTAGTCTTAGGAGCACTCGCAATGCGAGAGAATGTAAAGATAAAAGACAACTGAATAAACCTTATTCTTATTTCTCCTGAACCAGAATCCATCCCCGAACCGGAACATGTCCCTTCGAGTTCGTATATAACCATATGATGGAGTATCCAATAAACTGTGGATCTTCGTAGTGATACGGAATGTCCTGGAGAAATACAAAGGTGATGTAGGATTGGCGAAAAAATACTTGGTTTGGTCGTGAATAGCGGTCGCAATTTACTTTGCCCTCTTTCTAATCTCTTTATTTGTCTTTACTTATTACCTTCTATACACCATCGTTAAGCTAATTGGTTTTCTTCATTCCCCACCGTTCGGAACCTGTCTATGGTTTGGAAGAAGACTATCCAATTAGCGTAATAGGTGTACTGTCCTAATCCAAGGAGCACTCGCAACCTGAGAGAAGGTAAAAGGAAAAGACAACTGAATAGTCCTATTCGTTTTCTCAAGAACCAGAAACCATCCTCGAATCTGGAACAAGTTACTTCGAGTTCGTATATAACCATACGATGGTTTTATCCAATGGAAGTGGATGTTCGTAGTAATACGGGGTGTTCTGGAGAAAAGGTTAAAAGTAGGAGTGGCAATGAGGTATGCAACTCAGAAAATCCAAAAGCCAGTGTTTTAAGAAAGTTCGGTTAACTTGGTCACTGAGTCATAGTCAAGGGTCGGGTCATGGTCGCTGCCAAAGAGAGAGAGAAAAGAAACACTCAGCGTACACTCTTACCTAGATCAGAATGGTTATCACTTTATCTAATCAGGAAACCACCCACTGTATCCTCAAATTCCCCTCCAAACCTGAAAGAAGAATTAGTCGGGATCTCCCGAGGAGTAAACCAACTCATCAGTGGGAATCAGGATCCAACTATCATCACATGATAACGTGATAGAATCCACTCATATCATCACACTCCAGAAGGTATGCACATGCCTGGCAAATTTCAGTTTCTTTAGAAACTCCCGATGTGTGTTTTTACCTCTATAACCCAAGTGACCTTGACGGAGTCAACAAATCAAAGAGTCCTTGTCAAGTTAAACCCGTCATTATCTTGATTGCATTAAACCCACCCGTACGTGCCCTTGACGGAGTCAATAAGGCCGCACGACTGTCCTAACCAATCACATATCCATGCTACAAACAAGCACCACTTAGCTGCCGTACACTACGTCTTGACGGAGTCAACAAACGTAGCACGAATACTAAGTACTATTTGTAGGAAATAACGGAGGGCTATGAATGGTTTTTGGCAAAAAACCTTTAACGTAATGAACTTGATATCGTTGAAGGAACCGGATAGCTTTTTATAAAAATATAGTGGCGAAAACCTTTGCTAAAGAGGTCACTCCCGGTGAAGGGATCTCGGCTCTTTCCCCATAGAATGAGGTGCAGGATATTCCAACTGAATACCACGATGCAAAGCAAAAAGGCAATCGGCTATAGTGAAGTTATTACCCTGACGCAGACTTCTGTCCAAGGGGTCACTCCCGGTGAAGGGATCTCGGCCCTTGCCTCGTTGACTGAGGTGCTGGATATTCATAACCGAATACCACTGTGCAAAATAAAAGAGAACGTCCTTGCAATAACAGCTTTTTTAAAATTGTTCCAACAACGTCAGACAGGTTTGTTTTGCTAGCATTGATCCGAATCAATGCAGTCCCATCAATTGATCACACCAATAAAGAACGAAAATGTAATGTACGTATATGCCATCCGCATTCGCCACTGGGTCCCATCATCACCCGTTAGGTTACTTAACTAACGACAGAGCGGGGACTGGACTAGCGCGGGTGTAAAACATATACAACATCTACTAGTATATATATAACAATATATAATAATCGCTCCAGGCGTGATAAAATGCAACATCACGGAAATGTAATAAGCATCACAGAACAATACAGATAGTCTGGGATCCCCGGGTTTCATAGAGCCGCTACTGAAATCCGACGTTCCCTTGGTCGTGTGGATAGCCTGTGCAATGAAAACCTAGACCCCTACGGGTGCGGCAAGTTACCCGCCAAAACCTGAAGCGAGGCAGCCCCCTTCAGCAAAGTGAATGGACCACCCAGCACTTCACGGAATTTGGTAACTTGAGCAGCCCTCCTTGGGTCAACCTATACCCCCTACGAGTGCGGCGAATAGCCAGCCAATTCTAGAGTGAAGCCCCTCCGTCTCAAAGCCATGAGATGCGGGTCCATTGCCCTCTACAATCCGGCTATCCGTGCACCCCACCGCAGGGTAATCCTAGCACAGAAAGCAAAATATATACAATGGGTACATCGACCACAGCCCGGCCGTACCCCAAAAGAATAATATACAAACAGGCAGTGACGGCGGTCCACATGTCGGACGCTCGTCCCGCAATATCAAATGTACAAATATAACCAAACTGTACTACCATTACATCCAGGCTATCTACCACGAAAAATCCGCAACATCACAGCACAACACAGAACATCAACGTGAATGTCACGTTCGCAAATCCGTCTAAAAGGGCTATAGCAATTAGACAAGATTTACCGATCAAATGACATTCACGGTCGCGGATATAATGTAAATACTGTGAACTAACATGTTTTAAAATTTTCGATCGACAAAATTTTCCGAAGTGGGCCCCAAGCACAATTCCCAGTACTCAAACAAATCAGGGCCCAAAACAAAATACCAGAAACCCCAATTCTAACACAGATAGAACTGTAGAAATTTTGGTGCCCTAATGCTACAGTACAGCAGCGGAACCGCGGCCAAAACGTGGGTACGACCATGGTTCTGCAGCGCAACAGTTCAATAAATGTACCAAATTTTCTCAGAACTCTTAAAAAACCCTGCCTGTTTTTCTGCAATACACAAAATAATTTTTTGACAACAAAAAAATTTCGACAGAAACTGCAGAATTGGAAATGCGGTTTTTGAAAATTTCATTCGATCGATGTTTTAAATATGTTAGAGCAAGCTAGTAAAGGTTAATGGCGTGGCTCTGATACCATGTAAGTCTACGGTTACACCCCGGCCGTCTTTCCGGGGCCAAAATGCGGAAACGAAAATTTTTCTAAACTAGAAACCGGCGCTATCGTACGCTTAAAACCCGGATCGAACCATTAACCTACAACTAGCAACTAGAGAAACGGTTAGAAGGCTATACCGATCGATCCGTGTCCTTCGGTCTTTGGCCACCATCCCAAGCTCCTCGCGGCATCTCCGAGCTCGATCTCCTGGTCGGAAAGGGCACCACATCTTTGAGTCTTTTTACCGGCTCCCGCTTCATCCGAAGCAACTCGGGCACGAAGTTCGCTAGCCGACGTGTCCAAGGAGATGTAGAGAATGTATGTGATAACTTTGTCGCTTGCATCCATTGTGTGGATGGAGGTTAGAGATGATGCCACTAATGGAGGTTGTGAGCTAGAGGAAAAGAAGAAGAGGAAGAAGAAGAAGTTCCCTTTTCTTTTCTTATGTCTTGTAATGATATGAAGAAAATAAGAGCTAGAAAATGATACAAGAGCTAACCTCTCTCATATGGCAACCCCTTTTCTTTCTACCTCTCATTTCAACACTCAAATCACTCAATTAACATGACATGTTCACACAAAAAGAGACCATGAGTCAACAAAATGATCATGTCACATTAATTGCACCTCATGATGATATCTAGCTCATAATTTCCATATGCAAACATTAATCCAAATGTTTGCAACAATAAAAAGATACGGCAACATCTAAAGTAAACTCGTGACAGATCACAAGGATACCCCTCACCTGTATATACATACCTGCATCCGCATTCCGATTGAATGCGAATGCGATGAGACTAAAGTAATCCAAAAAATCTAATACTAGGATCCAGCTTAAACCAAAGCCCACTAGTATAATCCGCCCGATCATAATCCGTGCACTACTGCACGTATATGATCGGACCCTGCCATATATCATACGGCCTCTACAACGTTTCGCCCGAAACTTGAGAAACTGTCTGTGGGGGACTCTAAAGACTCGTCAATACTTTGGTTGTGGATTTAACCACTAGCACGTCAGAGGTACTATCCGTACGTAACGGGCTACCAGGTATTGACCGAAAGGGAGGTCGATGAGCGAACTCATCCTGACACCCTACTGAGCCTGTCAGTGACAATATCCATACAGTCCGATCCGTTCGTCTATGAGCATCGCATGGCGGTCTAGTGGGTTGGTAAAAGTCAGACCCCCAAAAGTGGTACAAGTCATGTCGGAGTGTAGCCCAGAACACCCTGAGATACTACTGGAATACCTACCAGTAAATCTCCTGCCTTGGCCAAGGACTTCATGTAATGGCTCTCCTAGACACAGCGCGATCTCACCCCCAATACCGGGAGAGACGAAACCCCTGTCGATCCGCTCACTGCCTCCATGTGGCTCGGGACCGTACCCAACAAAAACCTGTTTGCACGACTCCTTTGAGCCGTAGTAGGGTAGTAATCAAAGCACAGTGGGAACTCACACGAGACAAATGACGATCTCTGGTCGATAAACTAACCTGTGTTAGTTGTATGTATGCCCTAGAGGCCAGTATTGTACAGATGATGTATATTACATTGGATACTTGGACATATATAGAGATGACTTTCTTGCTCGATATGATAGTATGCTATCTGGTTGCTCTTTATCTTAACATGTATACTTGTCTCTTTATACTGTCTTATAGTTACATGTTGGTAAAGCCCTTAGGATGTGTACTTGACTACCTGGACTATGATGTGGATCATACTAGTGGGGACATGGTAGTCCATAAGTACATCCTTCAAGGTCCCTAGTCATGGGTGTATCGAGACGGGGCATCGATATACCAGTGAAGACTAGCGTATACGCTTCTCGACCCATGAGATGGGCGATGGATGATCCCATATCCATTAGTGTTTGACATCAGAGATGGTATACGGGTGCTCAGTAGAGACTGGGTACACTGGACGGACTCACCGAGATCTCCCAGATGGTATTATACCTCACGTCAGATGGCAGTTCTCTGGTGACACTTGTGCAGGCTAGTCTGTAGACCCGAGATCGTCATAGAGTCTTGTGTGATTCCCACTGTGCTTTGATTTCCACCTTACCACGTCCATGAGGGCGTGCAAAACGGTGGTTTTTGGGTACAGTCCCGAGTCACAAGGAGGCAATAAGCGATAGGAGGGGTTTCGTCTCTCCCGGTATTGGGGGTTGATATTGCGCTGTGCTCGATTGGCCGTAACAAGGAAGTCCCTGGCCAGGGCTGTTTTAGAGATTTACTGGTAAGTGTTACCAGTAGTTTCTCGACCCGTTATGGGCCTCACATCGGCACGACTTATCAGTTATTGGGGTCTGACGTTTACCATCCCTAGGCTCGATATGCAGCATATCTGACGAAGAGACCGGACTGTACGGTAGTGTTGCCGGTTGGCTCGACGGGAGTTGTAGCAGGTTCGCTTGTTTTCTTC
This sequence comes from Agapanthus africanus, assembly GCA_030015575.1. Classification (NCBI taxonomy): domain Eukaryota; kingdom Viridiplantae; phylum Streptophyta; class Magnoliopsida; order Asparagales; family Amaryllidaceae; genus Agapanthus; species Agapanthus africanus. The sequence goes on along the minus strand of JASDDO010000019.1, from coordinate 768,545,420 downwards.
TGATCGCTCAATACCCGGGTGGCCGTTACGTTTAGCTAACCGCTTGCAGCTTGGGGGTGCTTGATATGATCATCACCAACTGCCGGCGTATTGACGAGTCTTAGAGTCCCACAAATGAGTTACCTAGTCCAGGCGAAACGTTGTGGTGCGCGTATGCGATATGCGCATGGACCCGGTTAAAATGCGCGTATAAGATACCGTATATTAATCGGGCGGCTTGCTTTTGGTTGGGTCGCATGTGATATGGCCGGATTGATAAATCAAGTGTTGATTTATCATTTAACCATTAGTTTCTCACTAGAAATCCTTTCTTGTATTTTTGGATGTATGCATTCTTTCTTGTTCATGCACATATGGATGTGCATGCACACATACATACATACATCATCCTTCATGGTTGTATATACATAGAAAATGTTGGCAATATAAGAATCACACCTTATGTTTATATATATGGATATATATATATATATATATATATATATATTTGCATTTGTTTTAAAACAAAAGATAAAGATTAATACATGGTTTCTACACTCTTCTTCAACTAACCATGCTCACCTACCTTTTAACCGTGTTAATCTTTTCTTTTATGTTTTAACTCAAGTGAAATAATATCCATATAATATAACCATGGTTTGAGATGAAGAGTGGAAAATATAGATACATATATTTTCTATTTTTTCATTAGTGATTATCATTTCTCTTCTTCTTCAAAAGCCATCATCTTCTTCTTCCTTGCTCTTTTGCTCTCCAGATCACTCAAGTGAGCAAAATACTCAACAAGATAGGATTTTGAAGTGAGAAAAAGAACCACAACACCATTCTACACTAGTCTTGCCCATTAGTGGAGAGTGTTAGCTTCCATTTTCTTTCTTGATCTTGTGAAGTTGCAAGCTTGGACAAAGCGGACTCCGGGTGGATCATCGTGGACCTAGAGGAGTTCAAGCGGACCTTTTCCAAACCCCAAGTAGCCGAGGAGTCTAGCGTAGGGAGCTACAAAGGTTGTATTCTCAAAACCCTAGCTTTTCTTACTTGTGATGATGTGTAGTTTTTTGAAACCCTAATTTTCTAGGAATGATTCTTTGTGTGTTCACTGAGCACCTTAAAAATTTAATCTTTGGTAAATGTGATGCTTCCAAACCCTTCATAAGGTGCTAGGTAAACCTAACATTGGTATCAGAGCCGACCTAGAACTTTTGGCGACACTTTAGCGAAGTTAAAACTCCGATCGAACCAAAATACGGTTTTTTTTAGAACCCTCTCTGGATATTGTTTGAAACTGTAGTTTTTCCAGAATTAAAAATACTTTAAAAATACAGCAGGAAAATCTAAGAAACACTATGAAATACGAAGCCATGAGCCGAATAAGCCGCCGCGGAACCGCGGCCATACCTTGCTTGGGCCGAGGCTCCGCGGCCGTACAGAGGCTTCATAGCTTCTTATTTACACAGTAATTCCTATACCTGCTTATATATTGTTTTAGGTATGTTTAATCTGATTCATGTGTTGAATATTCTGGGGATGGTTTTGGACTCTACAATTCGATCGGAATTTTGATTTCGTGTTTCTTTCCGGGTAATTTAGAAAGTATTGAATTGTTCGAACGAGTATCATTTACTCACTTTTTCACGGGGTTTAAATCTTTCGGAAATACGTGCAAGTTTTATGGTGGACCCTCTAGAAGACAACAAACCTTACTTAATTATGTGACCGTCTTGAACTGCCTTTTGAACCTTAGGGTTTGAGGCAGTACGGCGTGCCACATGTGAGGCGTTGGCTTGACCCTTCTACGGCTGGACCGCTACTACTATGACACACTCTGGGTTTTTGAACTCTGCTCAAGTGTTGAGCTTTAGGGAATTTTGGGTATTTGATCATTCGTTCGAAAACTTTAATACTGTCTATTTATCTGGAATGTGATACAATGTGTGGAATTCATATAGCTAGACATGAAATATGAAGTATGTGATATTTCGCATTTACGATGTCTAAAGAGAATGTGGATTCCAGATATTGCAGTTTTACACTTTCTTTTCTGTGACCGTAAGTGTAGTATGTAGTGGTATTGCCGATTGTCGTTGCTATACATCGACGACGATCGGTGTATGCATACTTACTTACGTTGATGATATGAGATATTATGTATTGCTAAGATATGATGTGCAGGATTGTCGCGATTGAATAGCCGGGGGCTTTTATGTGAGATGAGAGTTTTATATTTTCATTCATGTAAATTCAAATGTAATGTAATATTCTTTTATTTGGGGCACTTCCGGGTTGAGGTTGATGCCACCAGTGTTGTATATTATTTACTTTTCCGCATTAGGATGGACCCAAGGAGGGGAGCACAGGTGACCGGGTTCTGGGGTTCAGTGGGAGGCCATCTCGAGGAGTCGAGACCGGGTCTCCTAAACTCCAGAATTGGTAGGGTCGCTTGCCGCTCTCGTAGGGGTCCAGGGTGTGGGCTTTGCTATTCATTACGACTGTGGAATCCGTATTTTCTATTGTTGGCTAAATACTAAATACGGGCGTCCTAGTATATCCCACATTATATCTATGTTTCTGCTGCGATATATGTGATGTGATCATTTGATGTGTTATGATGGATACTGTATATAGTATATATGATATATTATGTAGATGTTACTTATGTTTTACACCCGCGCTAGCCCTGCCCCGCTCTGCCGTTAGTTACCTAACCTAACGGTGCGCGAGGGGACATCGAGGCGAATGCGGATGGCATAAGTGTACGTCGTATTTATCTATGATGTTTAGGTGACTTAAATGATGGGACATCATTAATGTGATTAATGAAAGAAAAGAAACCTAAAAGATGTTGTAGAATCAAATTTTCAAAAAGGGTAGCTACAGTTTTTGCTTTGCATAGCAATATATATGATATATCCCGCACCTTATTCGATGAGGAAAGAGCCGAGATCTCTTCACCGGGAGTGATCTCTTTAGCAAAACTGGCAGATGCTACAACACTCGATTTTTTTTGATTGCTTTTGGAGTTTTTGCTTTGCATAGCGATATATATGATATATCCCGCACCTTATTCGATGAGGAAAGAGCCGAGATCCCTTCACCGGGAGTGACCTCTTTAGCAAAACTAATGAAAGCCTCAAAATCACTAAATTTCAAAATTCACTCGATTCTACAACGATATCAAGTTCATTACGCAATAGGTTTTCAGAAAAACCTGTCGTAGCCCTCCGTCATTTCAGATAAGTCATGCTTAGTATTCGTGCTGCGTTTGTTGACCTTGTCAAGGCGCAGTATGCGGTAGCTGACCAGTATTTATCTGCTTATGCATATGATGCAGATTGGATTAGGGTAGTCGTACGGCCTTGTTGACCTTGTCAAGGGTCGTACGAGTGGGTTTAATTCAATCAAGAAGTGACGGGTTAAACTTGACTTACGGTTTATGGTTTGTTGACCTTGTCAAGGTCATAGATCATTTGGGGCAAAATATTATCGGGAATTTCAAGTGTTGAAATTTACAATGAGATTGCATATCTTCTATGAGATAGTTGGATCCTGATACCCACTGCGAGTAATTGTTACTCCTGGGAGAGTTTTACACAGGACAATTAGCCGATCAAGTAGGTGTCTAGAAAGATGTCAACGGGGTTACGCCTCTGGGAAAACGAGGTTTACTTTAATTAGGTCCGTTCGAAAGCACGGGGAACCTCCCTCAAAGTACCAACACTGGCCTGGCTGAAAGATTGGCGAAATTGTAAGGTGTAATTAATCCCGGCTAGTCTTTCCTTTTAGGGTTTGAAGGAAGATTTGATAAAAAATAGTGGGAGCCATCGTGATTAGATAAAATAATAACCAATCTGATCTTGCAAGAGCATACGCTAAAGTGTTTTCTTCTCTCTCTCTCCAGGTAGCGACCATGTCATGCCTTAATCAAGATAATAATATGGATGTATTAACTGAACCCGCATGTTATACTGTGCTGGGGAACGTTGGTTCCGTTCTTTCTTATAAGAGTTATAGGACTGAACAGGATATGGGGGAATACCAGGATTCCCATGCCACCCAAATGGAGAAAGTGTTGCGCCACGGCAGCGCCCCGGCCATCTTACTCGAGGCCAAATTGCGGAATCAAAATTTTTCCTTGCTCGGAAACCGGCGCTACCGCGGACAAAGAAAACCCGGATCGTTTACCATTAACCTACGCTAGCTAACTAGAGATGGGGTGAAAAGTATACCGAGTGATCCGAGTCCTCCGGTCTTCTCGTCATCGTCCCGATCTCCCGCGGAAAGTGTAGTCTCCATATCGTCGCCTCCTCGCCGGAAAGGGCACCACATCGCCTTCGTCTTTTACGGGCTCCCGCCTCAATACCGAGGCAACTCGAGCATGAAGCCGGCAACTCGACATGCTCAAGAATTGCTGTAGAATGTGGTGTGTATAATCGTAGTCTCTTTTTGGGGTATTGGAGTTGCCATGATGGAGGAATAAGGTTAAAGGAAATTGGAGCTTTCAATTTTCCAAAAACAAGAAGAATGAGATGAAGAAATTTGTGTCATGCAAGAATGAAAAATTTCTCTCATCCTCACTCATAGTGGCCGGCCATTCTTTTTTTGAGAATGGTGGAGGGAACAAAACTAAATCATATGAGGGAGGTAAGTGTAGGAGAAGTATGTGGTGACCATATCCAAAGTCAATGAAAACTTCAACCATGCTTTCACTTTAAACCCATACCTATATCAAATCACTCAATTCAAAAGCATGGAGCAAAGATATGAAAACTATCATAATCAAACATTATGCAAAGAAACCCCTCACAAAGTGTTATTTGCAAAACTGCAAATAAACCCCTCCATCGGAAAAGTCCGGCCGGGAAAGAACAAAGGAAAACCGGCCGGAACGGAATGCAAACCGGCAACTCCAGAAAACTGGTCCCGTAATAAATTACAGGAAAACCCCTATACTGTGCATACACACCCGCATCTGTATTCCGTCCGGATACAAATGCAATGAGACAAAATCTACACTGTACTAAACTAGGACCGGCTTAAACCAAAGCCGGCTAGTAAAAACCGTTCGATCCTGATCCGTGCAATACCGCACGTATCTGATCGAACCCTGCCATATATCCATACGGCAACTAGTACAAACCGTCTGATCCTGATCCATGCAATACCGCACGTATCTGATCGGACCCTGCCATATCTCCATACGGCCTCTACAGCGTTTCGCCCGAAAGCTGAGTAACTGAAAGTGTGGTGGACTCTAAAGACTCGTCAATACTATGGTTGTGGATTTAACCACCAGCACGTCAGAGGTATAAGCCAATACATGACGGGCCACCAGCTATTGACCAAAATGGACGTCGATGAGGAAGCTCACCCCGACACCCAACTGAGCCTGTCAGTGACAATATCCGTACAGTCCGGTCCGTTCGTCTATGAGTATCGCATGGCGGGCCTAGGGGGTTGGTGAAAGTCAGACCCCCAAAAGCGGTACAAGTCGTGTCGGAGCGTAGCCCAGAACGCCCTGAGATACTACTGGAATACCTACCAGTAAATCTCCTGCCTCGGCCGAGGGCTTTGCGTAATGGCTCTCCTAGACACAGCGCGACCTCACCCCCAATACCGGGAGAGACGAACCCCTGCAGATCCGCTCACTGCCTCCATGTGGCTCGGGACTGTACCCAACTAAAACCTGTTTGCACGACTCCTTTGAGCCGTGGTAGGGTAGTAATCAAAGCACAGTGGGAACTCACACGAGACAAATGACGATCTCAGGTCGATGAACTAACCTGTACACATGTCACCTGGGAACTGCTATCTGACGTCTGGTATAAATCCAACTAGCAGGTTCCCGGCGAGTCCTGTCCGGTGTACTCATAACCCAATGAGCACCTGTATACATCTTAGGTGAACCAACTGACACCAGTGGCTTGTGAGACCGGCCACCGCCCCTCGTCGGGGTCTCGACTGTATACACTAGTCTACTAATGGAGTATCGATACCCTGTCTCGAAACTCCTACGACTAGGGACCTTTTAAGGATGTGCTTATAGACCCCAGCTCCCACGTATATGATCGCCATCATACTGCTGGTCGTCAAGCAAGAATCCTAGGGGCTCTATCAACGTGTAATAGCGACATGTCAAGTCACCTAAAGCAGTACACGATGATAAAGATAAACCAGATAGCATACTATCATCTCGAGTAAGACTGTCCTACCGGGATAGGTCCTCCCTCAATCATTGCAATCACGTGCCTGTGATCCAATAATTGACTCTGAGGGCACTAACTCCAACAATCTCCCACTTGCACTCAAGGCTAATTATTGCGATGTCGCATACTCACAGCCCGTGTGATACCGAACACCCAACTCCTCTACTAGTCAGTCTCACAAAACCCGTTTGCGAAACTATTGCGTTCGAGGAATAGCCTCAGTGAGTGGATCCGCTATGAAGTTTCTTTCTATGTCTCTCTATATCTCAAGTTCGCGGAGAAAGCCATCTCCCGAAATGAGCAATACCTGTCTTAGAATGTCTGGATGTCTGATGGGACCTAGTTCATAAATGAACACCAAATCCAAACTTCTTAGACTGTATCATCAACTGAACTTAATCAGTCTCCTGCGCCATGCCACCCTCAGTATTGCCTTGGACCATCTGTCCAAAATACTGTCCCTCGTCAGAGGGAGAACTAAAACTCTGACAACCTCCTTGTCGTCCATGTCACCTTGGAAGCCTGGAGTGATAACCGTCTCCTAAAGGAGGCAGCCGTTATCATATCCCTAGAACATTCACTTATGTTCTAAAACTGCTTCCGACTGTTCCTCCAGGATTGGATCAATATCATCTTATTGCATCTAGTGCAAGAACAACATCTGGTGTGGTACTTGACATCTCATGATTGACTCAATTGCCTAAGCAAGTGATCTGTCAATCATGCGTATCCCTCTCCCCTTTAGTCTATAAGACACCTTTAGAGAGGGTGACTCCATTACCTGCAGGTACACTACCATGCCAGGAGTCGTCCATTCTAAATACTCTTAGAATGCTGTCAAGGTACCCTGATTGGGAAACCACCCAAATCTAGATCTAAAACCATAGGTCTAGTAACCAGTATGTCTGATATAATATCCAAGTCCCATGTGGAGAAAACACTGTGTGACGACCAAAGTATAACCGATCGTAGTATAGGAATATCACTTCCTACTACCTTCTCAACAGATCCATCCCCTATTCTGATGACGTCAAACCCATGACTGTCACATCAGAAACAGATGATCTAACTCCGCTATATCTGCTTTAGTCTATAAATAGATATAAGCATGAAGTCCACCAATGCTTCCGCTGCTCCCACTGACTACGACAACCCTCTGCCAGAGTCATATAGACGTGCACTTCTAAAGCTAGTTTAGAACGACGCTATACTCATCCTCCTGCCGGGTCTCGCAGCCTGGAACAACAACAATGGCAAGTGTGGGTAAACAAGAACTTCCCTGTCACCGTCCTTGAGGCTACCGGAGTACCTCTCGGGTGCCTGAAGTTACCCACCTTATCTGTGGAGTGGCCAATGGAATGTCAAATCAGATTGAATCTTTAGGTTCCTTATCAAATCTTCAGTAATCGTTTGCGGTTCTGGAATCACTTCCAGTTCTACCATACTCCCACTTCTGTTTTTGAAAAAATCCATTTTTAATAAAACTGTGGCGAGTCTAGAACAATATTTCTATTGATCTGCCAGATGGTAGAAAGTCAACCCTCGTCATAGCCTGGGTCAACCCACAAACAGCCATTACAGAAACGTGCCTTGAGTTATCCGGAGTCTGGTTTTAAGCATAAGCCGGACAACTCCCCGTACCTTAACAATGTTAAGATATGAACTGTTCTATATCCAATATAGAACCAGAGGCACTGATTTAATTGAACCAGATTCAAATCATGCAGCTGTCTCCAGTGCATGTCAACTAAATGGAAGGAGGCCGATCAGCGTTACTCAACTTAGGAATGCTTCCAATTATGAGTAACCTGAAAAAGAAGCAATTTCTCTTTATCATTACTATCAACTGAATACCATACACAAGTATCTACATCTTCGATCACCTTGAAGAATCCCGATACTTGCTACACCTGGTTCTCTACTCTATTCAAATACCTATAACTCCTCAAAACTTAGACCCTGTGTTTCCACGAAACAGCTGTCTAAAATCTAGAGAAGTCATAAGTAAACCGAATATAGTACGAGGACCAACCCCTCTGTCCTGATGGACACTGGACAACATACAATACTCTGTATAAGTCCGCTGAGTCTAACAACTCTTTCACTGTGTGTCGTAGGTTGAAAACTGTACTTATGGTTAAGAAGAATTACACCGCTGTTTAATGCTCCTTACCTAACCAACCACTGATATAGGTAAATGTCATCGACATAATATCAAAAGGTATATCTCACTCTATGAAAATAGACGTACAGATATATCAATTTGAAATTGGTGCACAACAGCGGATATTCAAAACCAAATATTTGCCGACCGGCAAACAACCCAGCTGACTTCCTCAAATATCACCGATTACAACGAATCCCGATATAATGAGGATGATCACCCAATTCCCAATAACTTACTCCCACTCCTCATCTGTAAAACCATACAGATGTGAGAATCATACCTGGTAAATACATACCCTGGAGTAAGTGTCTAATCGGGAAATCAGTTTTTCTTTTAACATTACACAGTGAAATTGAAACATTGAAATGTTTCTTAGGGGTAACCTGGTATTCCTAGTAATGCCTCTTCCATTATCCAGATTCACAACTGTAACCGTATAATTCTTTGCCACCTTTCCAAATCCCTTTATATGTCTTTAGTCATTACCTTCTGTACACCCTTTTAAGCCAAATGGTTTTCTTCCTTCCCTACCGTTCGGCACCAGCCTATGGTTTGGAAGAAGACTATCCAAAAAGCATAAAGGGTGTACTGTCCTAATCCTAGGAGCACTCGCAACGCGAGAGAAGGTGAAGATAAAAGACACCTGAATGTACTTTATTCCTATTTCTCCTGAACCAGAATCCATCCCCGAACTGGAACAAGTTCCTTTCGAGTTCGTATGTAACCATACGATGGAGTATCCAAATAGACTGTGGATCTTCGTAGTGATACGGAGTGTCCTGGAGAAATACAAAGGTGATTTAGGATTGGCGAAGAAATACTTGGTTGTGTCGTGAATATCAGTCGCATTTTACTTTGCCCTCTTACTAATCCCTTGCTTTGTCTGAACTTAATACCTTCTGTACACCGTTTTAGGCTAACTGGTTTTCTTCATTCCCTACCGGTCGGCACCAGCCTATGGTTTGGAAGAAGACTATCCAATTTGCGTAATAGGTGTACTACTCCTAAACCAAGGAGTACTCGCATCCTGAGAGAAGGTGAAAAGAAAAGACAACTGAATAGTCCTATCCATTTTCTCCAGAACCAGAAACCATCCTCGAAGTCCTTCGAGTTCGTATCTAACCATACGATGGTTTTGTCCAATGGAAGTGGACGTTCGTAGTAATACGGGGTGTCCTGGAGAAAAGGGTAAAAGTAGGAGTGGCAATGAGGTCTGCAACTCTGACAATCCAAAAAGCCAGTGTTAAGAAGGTTCGGTCAACTTGGTCACTGAGTCATAGTCCAGGGTCGGGTCAATGGTCGCTGCCAAAGAGAGAGAGAAAAAAAACACTCAGCGTGCACTCTATCCTAGATCAGAATGGTTATCACTTTGTCTAATCTGGAAACCTCCCACTGTACCTCAAATTCTCCTCCAAACCTGAAAGAAGAATTAGTCGGGATGACCCGAGAAGTAAACCAACTCATCAGTGGGAATCGGGATCCAACTATCATCGCATGATAACTTGACGGAATCCACTCAAGTCATCACACTCCAGAAGGTATGCGCATGCCTGGCAAGTTTCAGTTCTTTTGAAACTCCCGATGTGATTTTTACCCCTAGGACCCAAGTGACCTTGACACAGTCAACAAATCAAAGAGTCCTAGTCAAGTTCAGCCCATCATTATCCTGGATTGCATTAAACCCACCCGTACGAGCCCTTGACACAGTCAACAAGGCCGCACGACTGTCCTAACCAATCCCATTAATATGCTGCAAACAAACACTACTTAGCTACCGCACACTACGCCTTGACACAGTCAACAAACGCAGCACGAATACTAAGTAATACTTGTAAGAAATGACGGAGGGCTACGACTGGTTTTTGGCGAAAAACCTTTAACGTAATGAACTTGATATCGTTGAAGGAACTGCATAGTTTTTTTTTTTTATAAAAATATAGTGACGAAAGCCTTTGCTAAAGAGGTCACTCCCGGTGAAGGGATCTCGGCTCTTTCCCCGTAGAATGAGGTGCAGGATATTCCAACTGAATACCACGATGGAAAGCAAAAGTAATCGGCTATAGTGAAGTTAATGCCCTGACGCAAACTTCTGTCCAAGGGGTCACTCCCGGTGAAGGGATCTCGGCCCTTGCCTCGTCGACTGAGGAGCAGGATATTCCAAATGAATACCACGATGCAAAACAAAAGTGAACGTCCTTGCAATAACAGCTTTTTGAAAAAGTGTTCCAAACAACATCAGAATAGGTTTGTTTATCTTGCATTGATCCGAATCAACGCAGTCCCATCAATTGATCACACCACAAAGAACGAAAATATACTGACGTACGTATATGCCATCCGCATTCGCCACTGGGTCCCGTCATCACCCGTTAGGTTAGCTAACTAACGGCAGAGCGGGGACTGGACTAGCGCGGATGTAAAACATATACAACATCTACTAATATATATACCAATATATAGTATTTCGCTCAAGGCGTGAATAAAAGGCAACATCACAGAAATGTACAGCATCACAGAACAATACAGATATCTGGAAGCCCCAGGTTTCACAGAGCCGCTGCTGAAACCCGACGTTCCCCTGGTCGTGTGGATAGCCTGTGCAATGAAATCCTAGACCCCTACGGGCGCGGCAAGTCACCCGCCAAAACCTGAAGCGAGGCAGCCCCCTTCAGTACCGTGAATGGACCACCCAGCACTTCACGGAATCCGGTAACTTGGGCACCCCTCCTGGGTCAACCTGTACCCCCTACGAGTGCGGCGAATAGCCCGCCAATCCTGGACTGAAGCCCCCTCCGTCCCAATGCCATGAGATGCGGGCTTGCTTCCCTCCAGAACCCGGCTATCCGCGCACCCCACCGCGGGGCAATCCTAGTACAGAAAGTAAAATATACATACACCGGGTACATCGACCGCAACCAGGTCGTGCCCCAAAAGAATAATACAAACAGGCAGTGACGGCAGTCCACATGTCGGACGCTCGCCCCGCAATATCAAATGTACATAATACAACAAAACTGTACTAGCATTGCAACCAGGCTATCCCCCACGACCGATCCGCAACATCACAGCATAAACATAGAACATCAACGTGAAAGTCACGTTCGCAAATCCGTCTAACCGGGCTATAGCAGTTAGACCGGATTTACCGATCGAGTGACATTCACGGTCGCAGATATAATGTAAATACTGTGAAAAATGTGTTTTAAAAATTTCCGATTAACCAAAAATTAATAAATGGGCCCCCAATCAAAACTGTAGCACTCACAGAAAACCTGGGCCCAATTTTAATATTCCAAATACCCTATTTTAATGTAAAAACCTCACTGGAAAATTCTGGTCCAGAGACCAAACTAAACCGCCGCGGAAGAGCGGCGCCAAGGAGGGTTGCGCCGCGCTTCCGCGGCTGATCTACAGTAACTCGTGACCAAAATTTCCCAGATGTCTTATAATGCCATGTACATCATTCTGCAATCACCTGAAAAATTTTTGGACTTCAAAAAATTTCGACAGAAACTGATGTGCAATAAAAATACGGTTTTTGGAAATTTCGGTCGATCGGAAACGCAAACACATCAAACGAAGCTAGGTAAGGTTAATGGCGTGGCTCTGATACCATGTTGCGCCACGGCAGCGCCCCGGCCATCTTACTCGAGGCCAAATTGCGGAATCAAAATTTTTCCTTGCTCGGAAACCGGCGCTACCGCGGACAAAGAAAACCCGGATCGTTTACGATTAACCTACGCTAGCTAACTAGAGATGGGGTGAAAAGTATACCGAGTGATCCGAGTCCTCCGGTCTTCTCGTCATCGTCCCGATCTCCCGCGGAAAGTGTAGTCTCCATATCGTCGCCTCCTCGCCGGAAAGGGCACCACATCGCCTTCGTCTTTTACGGGCTCCCGCCTCAATACCGAGGCAACTCGAGCATGAAGCCGGCAACTCGACATGCTCAAGAATTGCTGTAGAATGTGGTGTGTATAATCGTAGTCTCTTTTTGGGGTATTGGAGTTGCCATGATGGAGGAATAAGGTTAAAGGAAATTGGAGCTTTCAATTTTCCAAAAACAAGAAGAATGAGATGAAGAAATTTGTGTCATGCAAGAATGAAAAATTTCTCTCATCCTCACTCATAGTGGCCGGCCATTCTTTTTTTGAGAATGGTGGAGGGAACAAAACTAAATCATATGAGGGAGGTAAGTGTAGGAGAAGTATGTGGTGACCATATCCAAAGTCAATGAAAACTTCAACCATGCTTTCACTTTAAACCCATACCTATATCAAATCACTCAATTCAAAAGCATGGAGCAAAGATATGAAAACTATCATAATCAAACATTATGCAAAGAAACCCCTCACAAAGTGTTATTTGCAAAACTGCAAATAAACCCCTCCATCGGAAAAGTCCGGCCGGGAAAGAACAAAGGAAAACCGGCCGGAACGGAATGCAAACCGGCAACTCCAGAAAACTGGTCCCGTAATAAATTACAGGAAAACCCCTATACTGTGCATACACACCCGCATCTGTATTCCGTCCGGATACAAATGCAATGAGACAAAATCTACACTGTACTAAACTAGGACCGGCTTAAACCAAAGCCGGCTAGTAAAAACCGTTCGATCCTGATCCGTGCAATACCGCACGTATCTGATCGAACCCTGCCATATATCCATACGGCAACTAGTACAAACCGTCTGATCCTGATCCATGCAATACCGCACGTATCTGATCGGACCCTGCCATATCTCCATACGGCCTCTACAGCGTTTCGCCCGAAAGCTGAGTAACTGAAAGTGTGGTGGACTCTAAAGACTCGTCAATACTATGGTTGTGGATTTAACCACCAGCACGTCAGAGGTATAAGCCAATACATGACGGGCCACCAGCTATTGACCAAAATGGACGTCGATGAGGAAGCTCACCCCGACACCCAACTGAGCCTGTCAGTGACAATATCCGTACAGTCCGGTCCGTTCGTCTATGAGTATCGCATGGCGGGCCTAGGGGGTTGGTGAAAGTCAGACCCCCAAAAGCGGTACAAGTCGTGTCGGAGCGTAGCCCAGAACGCCCTGAGATACTACTGGAATACCTACCAGTAAATCTCCTGCCTCGGCCGAGGGCTTTGCGTAATGGCTCTCCTAGACACAGCGCGACCTCACCCCCAATACCGGGAGAGACGAACCCCTGCAGATCCGCTCACTGCCTCCATGTGGCTCGGGACTGTACCCAACTAAAACCTGTTTGCACGACTCCTTTGAGCCGTGGTAGGGTAGTAATCAAAGCACAGTGGGAACTCACACGAGACAAATGACGATCTCAGGTCGATGAACTAACCTGTACACATGTCACCTGGGAACTGCTATCTGACGTCTGGTATAAATCCAACTAGCAGGTTCCCGGCGAGTCCTGTCCGGTGTACTCATAACCCAATGAGCACCTGTATACATCTTAGGTGAACCAACTGACACCAGTGGCTTGTGAGACCGGCCACCGCCCCTCGTCGGGGTCTCGACTGTATACACTAGTCTACTAATGGAGTATCGATACCCTGTCTCGAAACTCCTACGACTAGGGACCTTTTAAGGATGTGCTTATAGACCCCAGCTCCCACGTATATGATCGCCATCATACTGCTGGTCGTCAAGCAAGAATCCTAGGGGCTCTATCAACGTGTAATAGCGACATGTCAAGTCACCTAAAGCAGTACACGATGATAAAGATAAACCAGATAGCATACTATCATCTCGAGTAAGACTGTCCTACCGGGATAGGTCCTCCCTCAATCATTGCAATCACGTGCCTGTGATCCAATAATTGACTCTGAGGGCACTAACTCCAACAGAAAGTACATGTTGATACATTTTCTTCGGGTATGTTCGTTACAGAGAACTGCTTCTCCATTTCCTCTACGTCCTGGGTATTAGATACCGGGTCAGGATCCCATATATGTAATCAGTTACATAGGCTTAGAAAAGGTAGAGAACTTGGGGAAGGTGATAAAGACATAAGGGTTGGAAATGGTGCAATTGTTGCAGCTAAAACCGTCGGGGAATATCACCTTGTATTGCCAACTGGTAATACATTGATTCTGAACGAATGCTATTACATGCCGAACCTGATATGCAACATTATATCGGTTTCTTTGTTGAGTAAAGAGGGATATAATTTTGTATTACAGGATAATGTTATGAACATTTTCCGTAACCAAAAGTTGGTTGGATCAGGCACGTTGTGCAATGGCATTTATGTTCTAAATCAATCAACAATTCTGAGTATAACAAACACACACAAGAGGAAGAGTTCAGAACTGAACGAATCCTTCTTGTGGCATTGTAGACTGGGTCACATCAATGCGACACGACTAGCTAAGTTGCATAAGGATGGATATTTGAAACCGTTCGAATTTTCATCTTATGACACTTGCCAGTCATGTCTCAAAGGCAAGATGACCAAAACTCCGTTTACGGGACACGGAGAAAGAGTTACTGAACTCTTGGGACTGATACATAGTGATGTATGCGGTCCCATGTCTACACATGCCAGGGATGGTTCTTCGTACTTCATTACATTCACTGACGATCTCTCTAGATTCGGATATGTGTTCCTGATGAAACACAAATCAGAAACTTTTAAGAAATTTAGAGAATATAAACAAGAAGTCGAGAACCAAACCGGAAAAAGTATTAAAATCCTTCGATCTGATCGAGGAGGTGAATACTTAAGCAATGAATTCCTGGACTTCCTAAAAGAGAATGGGATTCCCTCTCAGTAGACTCCTCCATATACACCACAGCACAACGGTGTATCGGAACGGAGGAACCGCACCCTATTAGATATGGTGCGCTCTATGACGAGCACAGCTGAGTTACCTATTTCCTTCTGGGGATATGCGCTGGAGACAGCAGCATACCTATTGAATCAAGTTCCATCTAAATCTGTACCTACCACACCATATGAGATATGGAGTGGGAAGAGACCATATCTTAAACGAGTTAAGATATGGGGTTGTCCGGCCTATGTCAAAAGACAAAATCCGGACAAACTCGAGGCACGGTCAGTTCTTTGCAAGTTTGTGGGATATCCAAAGAACTCATATGGGTATTTTTTCTACCACAGTGAGGAACAAAAAGTGTTTGTTGCTCAACATGCCACCTTTTTAGAAAAGGAATTTCTTGTAAAAGAAATTAGTGGCAAAGTGGTGGAGCTGGAAGAGGTTCTAGATACACAAACCGCAACTAAAGATTTAGTAGAACCAGAGGATTCAGTAGCTCCCAACGAACCTCAGCCTCTCCGCCGATCTAGTAGAGTTCCTCACCAACCTGAGAGATACTACGGTTTTCTCATGGATGGTGGGAGCGAGGATTGCATCATGGAGGATGATGACCCAACTAGCTTTGAGCAGGCCATCACGAGTGGGGACTCAGTGAAATGGCTGGATGCTATGCGGTCTGAGATGGAATCCATGTACACCAACAAAGTATGGACTTTGGAAGTTGCTCCTGAAGGGGTAAAACCCATTGGGAGCAAGTGGATCTTCAAGAAAAAACTTGGTGTAGATGGGAAAGTGGAGACTTTCAAAGCTAGACTTGTTGCTAAGGGTTTTCGTCAAAGACCAGGTGTGGACTATGACGAAACCTTTTCTCCAGTGGCTATGCTTAAATCCATCCGGATCATGCTTGCCATCGCTGCATATCATGACTACGAAATCTGGCAAATGGATGTTAAGACCGCCTTTCTAAACGGTGATTTAGAAGAGTGCGTGTACATGACTCAGCCAGAGGGCTTCGTAGATAGTGGGAGCAGCGGGAAGGTATGCAAGCTGCTTAAATCCATTTATGGATTAAAACAAGCATCGCGGAGTTGGAACATCAGCTTTGACGTCGTTATCAAAGAGTTTGATTTCGTCAAAAATGTAGATGAACCTTGTGTCTACAAGAAGGTGGCAGAGAGTAAGGTTTTCTTCCTCGTATTGTACGTGGATGGCATACTCTTGATAGGAAATGACATTCCTATGCTGCAATCAGTCAAGTTCTTCTTATCACGAAGATTCTCAATGAAAGATCTTGGTGATGCCTCCTGCATATTGGGGATTAAGATCTATAGAGATAGATCTAAATGGATTTTGGGATAGTCCCAATCTAGGTACATTGACACCATACTAAAGAGGTTTAGTATGGAAGAATCCAAGCGTGGGAACTTACCCACGATCTCTGGAGTCACTCTCTCCAAAGAGATGTCTCCCAAGACTGATTTGGAGAGAGCTCGCATGCAAGGGATACCTTATGCTTCGGCTGTAGGCTCTATCATGTACGCGATGCTATGTACCAGACCCGATGTAGCATACTCACTAAGTGTAGTGAGTAGGTATCAAGCTGATCCTGGAGAGAGTCACTGGACAGCTGTGAAGAGCATTCTCAAATACTTACGAAGGACTAAAGAGATGCTCTTGGTGTATGGTAATGGAGAACTCCAAGTGGAGTCCTTTACCGACTCAAGCTTCCAGAGTGATAAGGACGACTCTAAGTCGCAGTCAGGATTTGTCTTTACCCTTTACGGAGGGGCGGTTAGCTGGAAGAGTTCCAAGCAGGAAACCGTGGCAGACTCAACGATGGAGGCTGAATACATCGCTGCCAACGATGCTGCCAAAGAGGCTGTCTGGATCAAGAAGTTCATTACTGAACTTGGAGTGGTTCCATCCATTGAGCATCCAATACCTTTGTATTGTGATAACAATGGAGCGGTGGCTTTGGCCAAGGAACCCAGGTCCCATCAGCGATCCAGACATATTCTGAGGCGGTATCACCTGATCCGGGAGATAGTTGATCGCCGGGAGATCGAGGTCAGGAGGGTTGACACAAAGAACAACACAGCGGATCCCCTCACGAAGGCCATTCCCCAGATACAGTTTGAGAGACTCTTCGGGATGCTCGGTATGCGATACTACAGCAGCTGGCCCTAGTGCAAGTGGGAGATTGTTAGTTGTATGTATGCCCCAGAGGCCAGTATTATACAGATGATGTATATTATATTGGATGCTTGGACATATATAGAGATGACTTTCTTGCTCGATATGATAGTATGCTATATGGTTGCTCTTTATCTTAACATGTATACTTGTCTCTTTATACTGTCTTATAGTTACATGTTGGTAAAGCTCTTAGGATGTGTACTTGACTACCTGGACTATGATGCGGATCATACTAGTGGGGACATGGTAGTCCATAAGTACATCCTTCAAGGTCCCTAGTCGTGGATGTATCGAGAAGGGGCATCGATATACCAGTGTAGACTAGCGTATACGCTTCTCGACCCATAAGATGGGCGATGGATGATCCCATATCCATTGGTGTTTGACATCAGAGATGGTATACGGATGCTCAGTGAAGACTGGGTACACTAGACGGACGCGCCGAGAACTCCCAGATGGTATTATACCTTACGTCAGATGGCAGTTCTCTGGTGACACTTGTGCAGGTTAGTCTGTAGACCCGAGATCATCATAGAGTCTTGTATGATTCCTACTGTGCTTTGATTTCCACCTTACCACGTCCATGAGGGTGTGCAAAACGGTGGTTTTTGGGTACAGTCCCGAGTCACATGGAGGCAATGAGCGATTGGAGGGGTTTCGTCTCTCCCGGTATTGGGGGTTGATGTTGCGCTGTGCTCGATTGGCCATAACAGGAAAGTCCCTGGCCAGGGCTGTTTTAAAGATTTACTGGTAAGTGTTACCAGTAGTTTCTCGACCCGTTATGGGCCTCACATCGGCATGACTTATCGGTTATTGGGGTCTGACGTTTACCATCCCTAGGCTTGATATGCAGCATATCTGACGAAGAGACCGGACTGTACGGTAGTGTTGCCGGTTGGCTCGACGGGAGTTGTAGCAGGTTCGCTTGTTTTCTTCTGATCGCTCAATACCCGGGTCGCCGTTACGTTTAGCTGACCGCTTGTGGCTTGGGGGTGCTTGATATGATCATCACCCACTGCCGGCGTATTGACGAGTCTTAGAGTCCCACAAAGGAGTTACCTAGTCCAGGCGAAACGTTGTGGTGCACGTATGCGATATGCGCATGGACCCGGTTAAAATGCGCGTATAAGATACCGTATATTAATCGGGTGGCTTGCTTTTGGTTGGGTCGCATGTGATATGGCCGGATTGATAAATCAAGTGTTGATTTATCATTTAACCATTAGTTTCCACTAGAAATCCTTTCTTGTATTTTTGGATGTATGCATGCATGTATGCATTCTTTCTTGTTTATGCACATATGGATGTGCATGCACACATACATACATACATCATCCTTCATGGTTGTATATACATAGAAAATGATGGCAATATAAGAATCACACCTTATGTTTATATATATGGATATATATATATTTGCATTTGTTTTAAAACAAAAGATAAAGATTAATACATGGTTTCTACACTCTTCTTCAACTAACAATGCTCACCTACCTTTTAACCATGTGTTAATCTTTTCTTTTATGTTTTAACTCAAGTGAAATAATATCCATATAATATAACCATGGTTTGAGATGAAGAGTAGAAAATATATATACATATATTTTCTATTTTTTCATTAGTGATTATCATTTCTCTTCTTCTTCAAAAGTCATCATCTTCTTCTTCCTTGCTCTTTTGCTCTCTAGATCACTCAAGTGAGCAAAATACTCAACAGGATAGGATTTTGAAGTGAAAAAAAGAACCACAACACCATTCTACACTAGTCTTGCCCATTAGTGGAGAGTGTTAGCTTCCATTTTCTTTCTTGATCTTGTGAAGTTGCAAGCTTGGACAAAGCAGACTCCGGGTGGATCATCGTGGACCTAGAGGAGTTCAAGCGGACCTTTTCCAAACCCCAAGTAGCCGAGGAGTCTAGCATAGGGAGCTACAAAGGTTGTACTCTCAAAACCCTAGCTTTTCTTACTTGTGATGATGTGTAGTTTTTTGAAACCCTAATTTTCTAGGAATGATTCTTTGTGTGTTCACTTAGCACCTTAAAAATTTAATCTTTGGCACATGTGATGCTTCCAAACCCTTCATAAGGTACTAGGTAAACCTAACAACCTGTACACATATCACCAGGGAACTGCTATCTGACGTCAGGTGTAATACCAACTAGCATGTTCCCAGTGAGTTCTATCCGGTGTACTCATAACCCAATGAGCACCTGTATACATCTTAGGTGAACCAACCGACACCAATAACTTGTGAGACCGGCCACCGCCCCTCGTCGGGGTCTCGACTGTATACACTAGTCTACTCCGGAGTATCGATGCCATGTCTCGAAAACTCCTATGACTAAGGACCTTTTAAGTATGTGCTTATAGACCACCCAACTCTCACGTATATGATCGCCATCATACTGCTGGTGGTCAAGCAAAAATCCTAAGGGCTCTATCAACGTGTAATAGCGACCTGTAAGGTCACCTAAAGCAGTATACGATGATAAAGACAAACTATGGTAGCATACTATTCTCTATCAACGTGTAATAGTGAACTACAATGTCGCCTAAAGCATGTACACGATGATAAAGACAAACCAGATAGTATACAAACCTCTCGAGTAAGACTGTCCTACTGGTATAGGTCCTCCCTCAATCATTGCGATAACGTGCCTGCGATCCAATAATTGACTCTGAGGGCACTATATCCAATAGTATTCAGTTTAGAATATCCTGCACCTCATTCTACGAGGAAAGAGCCGAGATCCCTTCACCGGGAGTGACCTCTTTTGTAAAGGTTTTCGCCACTATATATTTGTAAAAAGCTATCTGGTTCCTTCAACGATATCAAGTTCATTACGTTAAAGGTTTTTCGCCAGAAATCATTTGTAGCCCTCCGTCATTTCAGACAGGTAACACTTAGTATTAATGCTATGTTTGTTGGTCTTCGTCATGGCATAGCGTACGGTATCCATTTGTTACCTTTCTGCTGCATAGATAGATGCGTTGGTTTGGGATAGTGTTACAGCTTTGTTGACCTTCGTCAAGGGCGAGTACGGGTGGGTTCAAATTAACCTGGACAATGACGGATAGAACTTGACATGTGACTTATGATTTGTTGACCTTCGTCCAAGTCATAAGAGCATGGGGTAAAAATCACATCGGGAGTTTCAAACATACAGGAAACTTGCCAGGCATGTGCATACCTTCTGGAGTGTGATAACGTGAGTGGATTCCATCAGGTTATCATGCGATGATAGTTGGATCCCGATACCCACTGATGAGTTGGTTTACTCCTCGGGTGATTTTAGATGATCCTGACTAATTCTTCTTTCAGGTTTGGAGGAGAATTAGAGGATACAGTGGGAGACATCCTGATTAGATAAAGTGATTAACCATTCTGATCTAGGTTAGAGTGCACGCTGAGTGTTTCTTTTCTCTTTCTCTTTGGTAGCGACCATGTCCCGACCCTAGACTATAACTCAGTGACCAAGTTAACCGAACTTTCTTAAAACACTAGCCTTTGGATTGTCAGAGTTGCATACTTCATTGCCACTCCCACTTTTACCCTTTGCTTTTCTCCGGAACATTCCGTATCACTACGAAGATCCACTTTTACTGGATATGACCATCATGTGGTTATATACGAACTCGAAGAAACTTGTTTCAAATTCGAGGATGGTTTCCGGTTCTGGAGAAAATGAATAGGACTATTCAGTTGTCTTTTCCTTTTACTTTCTCTCAGGTTGTGAGGGCTCCTAGCATTAGGAGAGAGTACACCTATTGCGCTTATTGGATAGTCTTCTTCCAAACCATAGGCAGATGCCGAAAGGTAGGGAAAGAAGAAAACCAATTAGCCCAAGTGTGGTGTACAGGAGGTAATGAATAAAGACAAATAAAGGGATCAGAAAGAGGGCAAAGTAAATTGCAACTGCTGTCATTCATGACCAAACCACGTATTTCATCGCCACTCCTACTTCACCTTTGTATTTCTCCAGAACACCCCGTATCACTACGAAGATCCATAGTTATTGGATAATCCATCGTATGGTTATATACGAACTCGAAGGAACTTGTTCCAGTTCGGAGATGGATTCTGGTTCCGGAGAAATAGAATAAGGTTTATTTAGTTGTCATTTATCTTTACCTTCTCTCAAGTTGTGAGTACTCCTAGGATTAGGAGAGTACATCTATTACGCGTATTGGATAGTCTTCTTCCAAACTATGGGCTAGTGCCGAACGGTAGAGAAGGAAGAAAACCATTTAGCCTAAAGATGGTGTATAGAAGGTAATGAGTAAAGACAAATAAAGGGATTTGGAGAGATGGCAAGGAAATATACAATTACAATTGTGAATCTGATAATGGAAGAGGCATTACTAGGAATACCCGGATACCCCTTCGAAACATTTTCATATTTCAGTTTCTCCGTGCATTGTTAATTGAAAATTGATTTCCCAATTAGATCCTTGCTCCAGGGTATGTATTTACCAGGTTTGATTCTCACTTCTATATGGTTTTACAGATGATGAGTGGATTAAGTTTTTGGGAATTAGGTGATCATCCTCATTATATCGGGATTCATTGTAATTGGTGATATTTGAGGAAATCGCCTGTGTTTTTGCCGGACGGCAAATATTTGGTTTTGAATATCCGTAGTTATGCACCAATCTCAAACTGTTATATATGTACCTTTATTTTATAAAGTGAGATATAACTTTTTGAAATTATGTCCATAACATTTACCTATATCAGTTGATGGTTAGGTAAGGAGCATTTAACAGCGGTGTAATTCTTCTTAACCATAGTACAGTTTTCAACTTACGACGCACAGGGTTTGAGTTATTAAACTCAGGAGACTTATACAAAGTATTGTATGTTTTCCAGTGCCCATTAGGACAAAAGAGGATGGTACTCGTACTATATTCTGTTTACTTCTGACTTCTTAAGTTTTAGACAAGTATTTCGTAGAAATGCAAGGTCCAAGTTTTAAGAAGTTATAGGTATAAGAATAAAGTAGAGAACCACGTGTTACAAGTACCAGGATTCTTCAATGTGATCGAAGATGTAGATACTTGTGTTTGGTATTCAGTTGATAGTAATAATTTTGAGAACTTGCTTCTCTTTCAAGTCACTCATATATGGATGCACTCCTAAGTTGAGTAAAGCTGATCGGCCTCTTTCCATTTGGTTGACATGCACAGGAGACAGCTGCATGATTTGAATCTGGTTTCAATTAAATCAGTGTCTCTGTTTCTATATTGTATATAGAATATTTCATATCTTAACGATATTAAGGTACGGGGAGTTGTCCGGCTTATGCTTAAAACCAGACTCTGGATAACTCAAGGCACGTTTCAGTAATGGCAGTTTGTGGGTTTTCCCAAGCTATGACGAGGGTTAACTTTCTACCATCTGGAAGATCAATAGAAATATTGTTCTTGACTCGCCACAGTAAAATGAAATTTTTCAGAAAACAGTAGTGGGAGTATGGTAGAACTGGAAAAGATTCCAGAACCATAAACGATCACTGAAAATTTAATAGAACCAAAAGATTCAATCAGGTTTGACATTCTATTAGCCACTCCGCAGATATGGTGGGTAACCTCAGGCACCCGAGAGGTACTTCAGTATTCTCAAAGATGGTGACAGGGAGTTCTTGTTTACCCAGACTTGATACTACTGTTGTTCCAGGCTATGAGACCCGGTAGGAGGATGAGTATAGTGTCGTTCTAAGCTAGCTTTAGAAATGCATGTGTATATGACTCTGTCAGAGGGTTGTCGTAGTCAGTGAGAGCAGCGGAAGCATAGTGGACAAGTAGCTTATGTCTATTTATAGACTAAAGCAGATATGGAGGAGATAGATCATCTATTTTTGATGTAACAGTCATGGGCTTTGACTTCATCAGAATAGGAGATGGATCTGTTAAGAAGGTAGTAGGGTGGTATGTCCTAGTATTTGGATGACATGCACTTTATTGGAAGTAAAATTCATATCCTACAATCGGTTAAACTGTAGTTGTCACACGGTGGTTTCTCCACATAGAATATGGATATAATATTAAACATTCTGGTCACTAGATCTATGGTTTTAGATCTAAATTTGGGAACTATCCCAATCTGGGTACTTAGACAGCATTCTAAAGGTGTTTTAGAATGGACGACTCCTGGCATGGTGGTGTACCTGCAGCTGATGGAATCACCCTCTCAAAAGGTGTCTTACAGGCTAAAGAGGAGAGGGATGTGCATGATTTGTAAGTCCACGTTGCCCACCCCGGTACTTGCGGGGAGGCGGAAAACGGAATAAAAATCAAATTTTTATGAGCTTAGGCAACATGGACTTGACTATGAAGGATCTTTGCTAAACAAAAACAAGCTAAAGCTAACTAGAAACTAGCTAAGGGTAGAAAGGGTTATACCTAGGGCTTTATGTCCTTCTCTCCTTGCTCCTTGGAGTAATAGAAAGATGTCACCTTGATCGTCTTCTCACGTCGAAGAAGGATCCACCCGAAAGCCTCAACCTTTGGCTTCAACTCCAAGCTAGAAGTAACTAGGGTGCAAGAAGTGCTAATCCTTGAACCCTAGATGAGAGTAGAGATTATCAAGAAGAGGTTTTTCTCAAGCTCAAGTGTTTCTCAACACATAAGAGGGGAGAGCTTGAGGGAGAGGAAGAACAAGAGAGAGAAAAAGAATGATAGAATGAGAATAAAATAAACCATTCTCACATATATGTGTGAATTATTGTAATTAGATAATTAGCTAGATAATTGTCATGGTTAATCAAGACATGACCATTATCATTTCATTTTTAATGCAATTTGCAAAGATCAAAGAGCATCTTCCAAATGAAATAATGATGGTCAAAGTGTCAACAAGGTCAACAAGTCAAGATAGGTCAAATGGTCAACAACCATAACCATGCACAATTATTAAACTAATATTAATTAACCATAATTCACACAAAAAGCATTAGGGTTAATAAAATGACAATAGTCATTAACCCTAATCAAAGTCCTCTCCCTCTGTCTCAAGCAACTGTGCATACGCACCCGTATTCGTGATCCGAGGAACACGAATACAATGAGAAAAACCAATCCGAAATCATATACTAGGATCCGGCTTAAACCAAAGCCCACTAGTATAAGCTGTCCGGACAGCAAACGTGCACAAGTACGTGGATGCGAACGAACCCTGTCGCAAAACCATGCGACCTTTACTCATTTTGCCTAAAGGCGAATAGCTCTCTGTGTGGGACTCTAAAGACTCGACACTACGCTGGCAGTGGGTTTAACCACAGACCGCAAGCGGCACTAGCTGTACGTAACGGTCCCCAGGTAGAAGCCGATAAGAAGACTGACGAGGTGAACCCCATCTAAACTCCTACTGAGCCTGTATGTGACAGTCTCCGTACAGTCCGGTTTGTTCGTCTGATACATCGCATGGCGGGCCTAGGGGGTGGTGAACGTCAGTCCCCTAATAGCGGTACAAGTCGTGTCGGAGTGTAGCCCAGAACACCCTGAGATAACACTGGAAACCTACCAGTATATCTCGCTTGCCCTGGCCAAGGACTACTTGTGTAATGGCTCTCCTAGACACAGCATGATGTCAACCCCCAATACAGGGAGAGACGAATCCTGTCTAACCGTCACTGCCTCCAAGTGTTTCGGGACTGCACCCAAAAACTACCTGTTTGCACGACTCCTTTGAGCCGTGGTAGGGTAGTAATCAAAGTGCAGTGGGAACACACTCGAGGCGAAGTGACATTGTCAAGTCAGCGGACTAAGCTGTACTCATGTCACCTGGGAACTGATAACTGACGATAGGTATAATACCAACCAACAGTTCCCGACGAGTCCTATCCAGTGTACTCGTAACCTAACGAGCACCCGTATACTATCTCAAGTACGACGTACTGACGGCTGTGGGACAGACCGTCTCCCATACTGGGATGAGAAGCGCATACGCTAGTCTACTCCGGAGTATCGATGCCCTGTCTCGATAGTCCAACGACCAGGGACCTGTATAAGGATGTGCTTATGGATTACCCAGCTCCCACGAGTGCGAGCGCCATCACAACGCTGGTAATCAAGCAAAGATCCTAAGGGCTCTACTAATATGTATATCAGCGATATGCTAAAAGAAACACATGCACATATTGAAGTAGAGACAAACCGAGTAGCATACTACCATTTCGAGCAAGAATGTATATACAATTATGAATATCCCAAGCTTCCATCAAGAAATATACAAACTAGTATGATACAGTAATGGCCTCTAGGGCATATACACTAACAATCTCCCACTTGCACTAAGGCCATGTACTGGCGTATCGAAGACCTATCATCTCGATCAGCCGCTCGAACTGAGTCTGGGGCAAGGCCTTGGTGAATGGATCTGCTGTGTTATCTTCTGAAGCAACCCTCCGGACCTCGATCTCTTGGCGATCCACGATCTCCCTGATCAGGTGATACCGCCTTAAGATGTGTCTGGATTTCTGATGGGACCTGGGTTCCTTCGCTAAAGCTATAGCCCCGTTGTTGTCGCAATACAGAGGTATTGGGTCAACAATGGACGGAACCACCTGAAGTTCTCTCAAGAACTTCCTTATCCAGACAGCTTCTTTTGTGGCATCAGATGCAGCGATGTATTCCGCTCCCATAGTCGAGTCGGCAACGGTTTCCTGTTTGGAGCTCTTCCAACACACCGCCCCTCCATTGAGGGTAAAGACAAAACCCGACATGGACTTGGAATCATCCTTGTCACTCTGGAAGCTGGAGTCAGCAAAGGCCTCAATCTGCAGGTCTTTTCCGCCATACACCAAGAACATCTCCTTAGTCCTTCTCAGGTACTTGAGAATATTCTTTACTGCTATCCAATGTTTCTCCCCAGGGTTTGACTGATACCTGCTTACCACACTCAGTGCATAAGCCACATCCGGTCTGGTACACAACATCGCATACATTATAGAGCCTACCGCAGAAGCGTAGGGTATAATAGACATGTGATCCCTCTCCAAATTAGTCTTGGGAGACATCTCTTTGGAGAGGGTGATCCCATGACAAGCCGGTAGATTACCGCGCTTGGACTCTTCCATACTGAATCTCTTCAGTATGGTGTCGACGTACCTGGACTGCGAAAGTCCTAATATCCTCTTGGATCTGTCACGGTAGATCCGGATACCCAGAATGTATGAGGCACCACCCAGGTCTTTCATGGAGAACCTGTGTGACAAGAACCCCTTGACAGATTGTAGCATAGGAATGTCATTTCCTATCAAGAGAATGTCATCCACGTATAAAAAGAAGAATACTATAGTTCTCGCTACAAATCTACAATAGATACATGGTTCATCTGGATTTTTGATAAAGCCAAATTCCTTGACCGTCTCATCAAAACAGATGTTCCAACTCCGCGATGCCTGCTTTAGTCCATAAATGGACTTAAGCAACTTGCACACCTTTCCGCTGCTCCCACTCTGAATGAAACCCTCTGGCTGGTCCATATAGACACACTCCTCTAAATGACCATTTAGAAAAGCTGTCTTTACGTCCATCTGCCAAATCTCATAATCGTGGAAGGCAGCAATAGCAAGAAGGATCCGAATGGATTTCAGCATAGCTACTGGAGAAAAGGTTTCGTCATAGTCCAAACCAGGTCGCTGACGAAAACCCTTTGCAACCAGTCTAGCTTTATAGGTCTCAACCTGTCCATCTACACCAATCTTCCTTTTGAAGATCCACTTGCATCCTACGGGTTTTACCCCATCTGGAGCAATGTCCAACGTCCATACTTTGTTCGTGTACATGGACTCCATTTCGGTCCGCATTGCATCCAGCCATTTTACCGAGTCGACGCTCTGAATGGCTTGCTGGAAGCTAGTAGGCTCATCACAATCTATGATGCAATCCTCTCTATCCCCGTCAATGAGAAAACCGTAGTATCTCTCGGGCGGATGAGACTGCCTACTACTCCTGCGGAGTGGCATGGGAATGTCCTGATCTTTCGAACCCTCTGGTTCTACTAAGCTTTCAGTAATAGCTTGTGGTTCTGGAATTTCTTCCAGTTCTATTGCGCTCCCACTTATTTCTTTTTCTAAGAACTGATGTTCCAGAAAATGGGCATTATGAGAAACAAGGACTTTTTGTTCCTCTGCGTAATGGAAAAGATACCCCCTGGAGTTCTTTGGGTATCCCACAAACTTGCACAGTACTGAGCGTGCCTCGAGCTTGTCCGTATGCTGCTTTTTGACATAAGCTGGACATCCTTAAATCTTCAGGTATTGAAGATAGGGTTTCTTCCCACTCCATAACTCATATGGTGTGGTAGGCACAGTCTTAGTGGGAACTCGGTTCAAAAGGTATGCAGCTGATTCTAGCGCATATCCCCAGAACGATCGCGGCAACTCGGCGTTACTCATCATGGACCGTACCATATCCAATAGGGTTCGGTTCCGTCTCTCCGATACACCGTTATGTTGCGGAGTGTATGGAGGAGTAAGCTGAGAGAGAATTCCATTCTCTTTTAAGTAACCCAGGAACTCGGCACTCAAGTATTCACCACCTCGATCAGATCTCAGTGCCTTGATACTTTTGCCTGTTTGTTTTTCTACTTCATTCTTATATTCCTGGAACTTATCAAAAGCTTCGGATTTATGCTTCATTAAGAAGACATGTCCGAACCTTGAGAAATCATCCGTAAAAGTAATGAAGTAAGAATAACCGCTTCGCGCATGTGTAGACATTGGACCGCTCACGTCGCTGTGTACGAGTCCCAAGAGCGAGCTCGCTCTTACTCTGTGTCCAGTGAATGGAGTCTTTGTCATCTTTCCCTTGAGACAGGATTGACAAGTTGCATACGATTGATATTCGAACGAATCCAAATATCCTTCTGCATGTAACTTAGTCAACCTTCTCTCATTGATGTGACCCAGTACAATGCCATAAGAAAGTTTTATCGATTTCTGGAGACTTTCTTTTGTGTGTATTCTGGACATTAAAATCTGTGGCTGGTTTAATACGTATATACCGTTGTTCAATGTACTTGACCCAATCAAAACTTGATTAAGGTGAATGTTCACTACATTACTTACAAATGCAAATTCATAACCTTCTATAGATAATAAACAGAAATGATATTACAGGTTGCATTTGGTACATAATAACAACTACGCAAAACCAAAAAGTGTCCATCCGACAATCCCAGGTGATAGTCCCCCACGGCCTCAGCATCCATGCTAGCACCGTTTGCAACTCTTAGGGTCATGTCACCTGCCTTCAAAACTCTACGCTTTCTCAACGCCTGCAAAGAATTACAGATATGAGATCCTGATCCGGTATCCAATACCCAGGAAGTAGAGTTTATGAATAGACAGTTTTCAATAACATACACACCTGAAGCTGAAGCTGCAACTCACTTCAAATCCTGTGTTCTGGCCTTCCAAGCCTTGCAATCCTGTTTCCAGTTACCACTTTTGTGACAATAGAAGCATTCTTCCTTCCCCACCAGCTTTCCCGCTACCTTTGTTGCTTTTCCTTTTCCCTTCGTATCCACTTTACTGACACCGCCTCTTGGTTTAGCGGGGGCTTTCTTCTTCTTACCCTTGGCTTTCGCCCTGGATCTAGAAGAGGAAGATCCTCCTACAAACAAAGTGGATGTCTCCCTACTTTTCTGTAGGATACCCTCAGCATTCCTCAACATGTTCAGAAGTTCGGAAAGTTCAACCTCCTTTCCTTGCATGTTGAAGTTAAGGATAAACTGGGCGTAAGTGGAAGGAAGGGACTGGAGAATCAAATCAGTATAGAGTTCATTCTCCAACGTGGTCCCAAGGTCCGCGAGCTCCTCTATGTAGCCAATCATCTTAAGCACGTGTTCCGCTACCGATGATCCGACGGCCAACCTTGCCGAAAATAGCTTCTTCGACACTTCGTATCTTGCGATACGAGACTGCTCTCCATACAGTTCTTTTGTATGGAGAAATATGGACTCTAGGTCCATATTCTCGTGCCTCCTCTGATGTTCGTTGTCCATCGAGGCAAGTACGAGGCACTTGGCCTTCGTGCAATCTATCTCCCATGTCTTACGGATTTCTACATCCGAGACGCTGGAGGTGGGACCTGGGACAGGGGGAGCTTTGGTGGTAAGTACATACCCCAACTTGTCGTAAGTGATTGCCATCTTGACACTCCTGAGCCAATCTTTGTAGTTTGGCCCTGTCAGTATGTTTTTATCTAGTAATAACTTAAGTCCGGTCATGTTGAATGGTCGCTGCAATTAGGAGAGAGAAAAGAAACACTTTAGCATGATGCTCTTGCAAGTTTAGAGTGGTTTTTAATTTGTCTAAACTGGATGGCTCCCACTGTCTCTCGAATCCCTTCTCAAACCGTAAAGAAAGGATTAGTCAGGATCAATCTCACCGTACAATACTTGCTTAACCGTTCAGCTAGGCCAGTGTCGGTACTTCGAGGGAGGTTTTCCAACGCTTTCGCGAAGTTCCTTAATTAAGTAACCTCTTTTCCCTGGGGGCGTAGCCCCGCTAACACCTTTCTAGACACCTACTAAGTTTATAGCATTGATCGTTAAGTGAAAGTTTTCCCGAGGAGTAGCATATACTCACAGTAGGATCGGGATCCAAATATCATCGCGTGATAAAACCGAAGGAATCCTACCAGAATTATCACACTCCAAATGGTATGCAGCGCTAGCAAGTTTCAGTACTTATGAAACTCCCGATGTGGATTTTTGCCCCATGCTCTTATGACCTTGGCGTGAGGTCAAAATGTCATAAGTCACATGTCAAGTTCTTCCCATTATTATCCTGGTTAATTTGAACCCACCCGTACCTACCCTTGACGTAGGCCAAAATGGCAGTACGACTGTCTCAAACCAACGCATTCTATCTATGCAATAGATAAATATCCGGCAGCTACCAATCACTATGCCTTGGCGTGAGGTCAAAATACATAGCTTGAATACTACCGAATATTTAACTGAAATGATGGAGGGCTACGGATGGTTTTGGCGAAACCGTGAACGCAGTGAACTTGATATAATCGATGGAACGAGATAGCTTTTAAAAGGAGTGGTTCAAGCTCCGCGTTTTAAAAGTTTAGTTTTGAAAAGAACCGAGTGGTTTTCAAAGTGTTCCAATTGACTTTTACTTGGTTTATTTTCTTGCATTAGTTCTTTTAATGCGTCCCATCATTTAATCCTACCATTGCAGAAAACAACCAAAATATGACGTACGCTTATGCCATTCGCATTCGCCACGGGGCCCCATCATCACTCGTTAGGTTACTTAACTAACGACAGAGCGGGGGCTGGGCTAGCGCGGCTGTAAAACATAAGCAACGCCTAAATAGTTATCATATATAAATATATAGCAATGATAGACATTACAGATCACAGATGAATACATTGGATATACTAGGAATCCGCAATCCGTTCGAGCCTGCAACGAAAAGCAGATTACACGATCGCGGTGAATAGCCAGATACCCACCTAAGACCCCTACGGGTGCGGTAAACTACCCGCCAAGTACCCGAAGCGAAGCAACCTCCCTCAACACCGTGAGTAGGCCACTCGGCACTTCGAGATACCCGGTAGATTGTGCACCCCCTCCATGGGTCTATCCTAGGAGCAAAAACAGTAAAAAGAATTATACAATGACGGCTACAATCCCGATCCGGTTGTGCGGCCATACAAATAATAATATTACATCAATTTACATATTACAATGAATGAAAGAAAAGGCAACACTCATCTCACATCCACCCCGGCTATTCATCCGCGACAATCCAACCCATTCATATACACATACCATCATCAATCACATATCACAGATATGTATAACCCCGACTAATCGACATATAGCGATTAGCCGACGTTCAATACATATAAACATCACAGATATAACCTTTTAGTCAAAATGTATTGAAGTTCGGAAAAAATACGGATTTATAGGCCCCCAAAAACAAATTTCTATTCTGGAAAACCTGGGCATATATAAACCATCTTAAAAATCCTAAAACCAAGCCAGAAATACACTGCACCAAACTCGACCCAGTGAAGAGCCAAGACAGCCACGGTTGCGCGGCAATAGCTTGCTATTGCCGCGGAACCGCGGCTCTTTGGTCGAATCACTGGATCGTTTTTGGTGGCTTTCTTCACAAAACCCTGATATGATTTTTGGAGTATAATTTATTTTGTTTTGAACAGAAAAAAATTTAACAGAAACTTAGGGTTT
Source organism: Agapanthus africanus (assembly GCA_030015575.1). NCBI lineage: Eukaryota > Viridiplantae > Streptophyta > Magnoliopsida > Asparagales > Amaryllidaceae > Agapanthus > Agapanthus africanus. Next base: position 768,513,867 of record JASDDO010000019.1, on the reverse strand, counting down.
TGAAAACTCGGTTTTTCGATTTTTCCGATTCGAACTTCGATACACTCTACTACCTAGCTAGTTTATGTTTAGTTAGGCTCTGATACCATTGTAAGTCCACGTTGCCCACCCCGGTACTTGCGGGGAGGCGGAAAACGGAATAAAAATCAAATTTTTATGAGCTTAGGCAACATGGACTTGACTATGAAGGATCTTTGCTAAACAAAAACAAGCTAAAGCTAACTAGAAACTAGCTAAGGGTAGAAAGGGTTATACCTAGGGCTTTATGTCCTTCTCTCCTTGCTCTTTGGAGTAGTAGAAAGATGTCACCTTGATCGTCTTCTCACGTCGAATAAGGATCCACCCGAAAGCCTCAACCTTTGGCTTCAACTCCAAGCTAGAAGTAACTAGGGTGCAAGAAGTGCTAATCCTTGAACCCTAGATGAGAGTAGAGATTATCAAGAAGGGGTTTTTCTCAAGCTCAAATGTTTCTCAACACATGAGAGGGGAGAGCTTGAGGGAGAGGAAGAACAAGAGAGAGAAAAGGAATGATAGAATGAGAATAAAATAAACCATTCTCACATATATGTATGAATTATTGTAATTAGATAATTAGCTAGATAATTGTCATGGTTAATCAAGACATGACCATTATCATTTCATTTTTAACGCAATTTGCAAAGATCAAAGAGCATCTTCCAAATGAAATGATGATGGTCAAAGTGTCAACAAGGTCAACAAGTCAAGATAGGTCAAATGGTCAACAACCATAACCATGCACAATTATTAAACTAATATTAATTAACCATAATTCACACAAAAAGTATTAGGGTTAATAAAATGACAATAGTTATTAACCCTAATCAAAGTCCTCTCCCTCTGTCTCAAGCAACTGTGCATACGCACCCGTATTCGTGATCCGAGGAACACAAATACAATGAGAAAAACCAATCCCAAATCATATACTAGGATCCGGCATAAACCAAAGCCCACTAGTATAAGCTGTCCGGACAGTAAACGTGCACAAGTGCGCGGATGCGAACGAACCCTGTCGCAAAACCATGCGACCTCTACTCAGTTTGCCTAAAGGCGAATAGCTCTCTGTGTGGGACTCTAAAGACTCGACACTACGCTGGCAGTGGGTTTAACCACAGACCGCAAGCGGCACTAGCTGTACGTAACGGTCCCCATGTAGAAGCCGATAAGAAGACTGACGAGGTGAACCCCATCTAAACTCCTACTGAGCCTGTATGTAACAGTCTCCGTACAGTCCGGTCTGTTCGTCTGATACATCGCATGGTGGGCCTAGGGGGCGGTGAACGTCAGTCCCCTAATAGCGGTACAAGTCGTGTCGGAGTGTAGCCCAGAACACCCTGAGATAACACTGGAAACCTACCAGTATATATCGCTTGCCCTGGCCAGGGACTACTTGTGTAATGGCTCTCCTAGACACAGCGCGATGTCAACCCCCAATACCGGGAGAGACGAATCCTGTCTAACCGTCACTGCCTCCAAGTGCTTCGGGACTGCACACAAAAACTACCTGTTTGCACGACTTGTTTGAGCCGTGGTAGGGTAGTAATCAAAGTGCAGTGGGAACACACTCGAGGCGAAGTAACAGTGTCAAGTCAGCGGACTAAGCTGTACTCATGTCACCTGGGAACTGATAACTGACGATAGGTATAATACCAACCAACAGTTCCCGACGAGTTCTGTCCAGTGTACTCGTAACCTAACGAGCACCCGTATAATATCTCAAGTACGACGTACTGACGGCTGTGGGACAGAACGTCTCCCACACTGGGATGAGAAGCGCATACGCTAGTCTACTCCGGAGTATCGATGCCCTGTCTCGATAGTCCAACGACCAGGGACCTGTATAAGGATGTGCTTATGGATTACCCAGCTCCCACGAGTGCGAGCGCCATCACAACGCTGGTAATCAAGCAAAGATCCTAAGGGCTCTACTAATATGTATATCAGCGATATGCTAAAAGAAACACATGCACATATTGAAGTAGAGACAAACCAAGTAGCATACTACCATTTCGAGCAAGATTGTATATACAACTGTGAATATCCCAAGCTTCCATCAAGTAATATACAAACTAGTATGATACAGTAATGGCCTCTAGGGCATATACACTAACATGATTGGCATATCAATTGCTTAGGCAATTGAGTCAATCATGATATATCAAGTACCACACCAGATGTTGGTTTTGCACTAGCTGCAATAAGTTTATATTAATCCAATCCTGGAGTAACATTCGGAAGCAGTTTTAGAACATATGTGGATGTTCTAGGGATTTGATAACGGCAGCCTCCTTCGGGAGACGGTTATCATTCCTGGCTTCCAAGGTGATCTGGATGACAGAGTGACTGTCAGAGTTATAGTTTTCCCTCTGACGAGGGGCAGTAGTTTGGACAGGTGGTCCAAGCGGATACTGAGGGAGGCGTGGCGCAGGATACTGATTAAATTCAGTTGACGATACAGTCTAAGAAGTTTGCTGAATTTGAAGTTCATTTCAGAACTAGGTCCCATCAGATATCCAGACATATTCTAAGACAGGTATTGCTCATTTCGGGAGATGGCTTTCTCCGCGAACTTGAGATAAAGAGAAACATAGAAAGAAACATTAGGGAGGATCCACTCACTGAGGCTATTTCTCGAATGCAATAGTTTTACAAACGAGCTTTGTGAAACTGATTAGTAGAAGAGTTGGGTGTTCGGTATCAAACGGGCTGTGAGTATGCGACACCGCAATAATTAGCCTTAAGTACAAGTAGGAGATTGTTGGCTATAGTGCCCTCAAAGTCAATTATTGGATCGCAGGCACGTGATTGCAATGATTGAGGGAGGACCTATACCGGTAGAACAGTCTTACTCGAGATGATAGTATGATATCTGGTTTGTCTTTATCATCGTGTACATGCTTCAGGTGATATAACAGTTCACTATTACATGTTGATCGAGCCTACAGGATTCTTGCTTGACTATCAGCAGTATGATGGCGATCATATACGTGAGAGTTGGGTAGTCTATAAGCACATCCTTAAAGTGTCCCTAGTCATGGGAGTTTCGAGACTGAGCATTGATACTCCATAAGTAGACTGGTGTATATGGATCGAGACCCCGACGAAGGGCGATGGCCGGTCTCACAAGCCATTGGTATTAGTTGGATCACCTAAGATAGTATACAGGTGCTCATTGGGTTATGAGTACACCGGATGGACTCGCTCGGAACATACTAGTTGGTATTATACCTATTGTCAGATAGCAATTCCCTGGTGACATGTGTACAGGTTAGTCTATCGACCTGAGATCGTCATTTGCCTCGTGTGAGTTCCCGCTGTACTTTGATTACTACCCTACCACGGCTCGAAGGAGTCATGCAAACAGGTTTTACTTGGGTACAGTCCCGAGCCACATGGAGGCAGTGAGCGGATCGTCAGGGGATTCGTCTTTCCCGGTATTGGGGGTTGATATCGCGCTGTGTTTGGAAAGACATTACACAAAGTTCTTGGCCAAGGCAAGTGAGATTTATTGGTAGGTATTCCATTAGTTTCTCAGGGTGTTCTGGGTTACACTCTGACACGATTTATACCGCTATTAGGGGTCTGACATTTACCATCCCCTTAGGACCTATATGCGATACTCATAGACGAAAGGACCGGACTGTACGGATATTGTTACTATCAGGCTCAGTAGGGTTTCAGGATGATTTCGCTCGTCAGCTTCCCTTTCGCTCAATACCTGGGTAGCCGTTACGTACAGCTAGTGCCATTGATGTGCTTGTGGTTAAACCCACTACTAGCATATTGACGAGTCTTTAGAGTCCCCCATAGTGAGTTTCCCAAGTTCGGGTGAAACGTTGTAGAGGCCGTATGGTTTTATGGAAGGGTTCAATCATATACGTACACTCATGCACGGATCATGATCAGACAGATCATACTAATGGGCTTTGGTTTAAGCCGGATCCTAGTATTAGATTGTTGGATTACTTTCGTCTCGTAGTATTCGTATTCAATCGGAATACGGATGCGGGTATGTATATACGGATGAAGGGTATTCTTGTAATTCGTTACAAGATAACTTTAGATGATGCCATTTTCATTTTGTGGATTAAACATTTATGTTTAAATGTTTAATGTCAAAATTGTGACTCATTCTTGGCATGACTCATTTTTTGTCATGGCTAAGATATTTTTATATGGGCTTTGAGATATTTTGTAAGTGTGTGAGTGTAGAGATATTTTGTGAGTGTGTGAGGCTCTTTTTCTCATAACAAAATATCTAAACACTCACTTACACTTGAGTGGGCAGCCATCACATTTCTTGGGTGCTAGGTTTTTGCTCACTTGTTTTCTTTTCTTGAGCTTCACATTTTCCACCATGGGCATCTTCTTCAACCTCCACTCTATCCCTCTCATGTATTGAGAATCCTAAAGTGTATTGAAACAAAGTAATCACACACTATCTTGTAGCATTTCAGAAAAATAAAATATTATTTTGGGGAATTTTTATAATTAAATAATAAATATCATGAAAATTTTGTTAGTGTGGTATAATTAAATACCGATAAATCGGAAAATATTTGGAAAATTATAGGAATTTCTGAGATGAGAGTGCTTTATGTGATTTAGGCAAATTATGAATTTTTATAATTAATTATATACAATTTTAATGCTAATCGCGATTAAATATCATTAATCGTGCATTAAACTTGATTTGTGCATATGACATGCACCATGTCATATTTCACATTTTTACATTTTCCTACCATGGTCTTTTCTTTATTTTCTTGCATGGCTTTGGTTTATATGAGAAGAGATGAGAAAAGAAAATAAAAGAAAAGAAAAGAAAATGGAATAAAGAATTAGGCATGGGCATGAAAGAGAAGAGAGGGTGGGGGGGTTGTGTTGACTTCGTCCCCATTGTTCCCTCTTCATTTTTTCTTGATCATTTCCCTCTTCTTTCTCCTATGGCTGCCCTCATCTCCCACCTTCACTTCATCCTCACAAAAAACCCCAAAACAACATCAAAACTCCATCTCCGCTTCATTAAAAACATGCACAAGCTCACTACAGGCACTTTGGACCAAGAAAAATTGGATTTTGAAGACTTTGGGCAACTCAAGAAAATTCTTGTGTTGCCAAATGAGATAATTCCTTCACACTTAGTGTAGTAATGCATTCCATTAGCTTCTATGGTTAGTTTAGAATCGATATATCGAGGTTTAGTGAACTTTGAAAATTCCAAGTTAGGGTTTTGAAGTAATCTTGAGTTGTGAAGTGTAATTGAAGTTAGTAGAGGCCATACAACCCCTGTAGTGATAGTATAATGGACTGAAACCATAGACTAAACCCCGAAACAGAAACTTAGAAACCTCGATATCGGAAAATTGTGAGAATTGTGATGGTATTTTGACATCTGCTATGACCCAGGACACCTGAAAAATATTTAGCAAGTATAGTGATGTGTGCAGGTGACCAAAAGACTACCCCTGAAACCCGAGCCCCTATATCAATAAACTGGCCGCAAATTTATTAGTGTTGGCCGCAAATTGCAGCCAAGTTATGGTGAAATCGAGTGATTTTTGGTCTGTGGCATTGTTATCTGATATCTAGAGCTACCCCCTATGCAAAATTTGCTAATTTTACCTGAGACGAAATCTGGAGGTGGTTTTCCTTAGTGGTTGTTTTTCGTATTTTGCGATTCTGAAACTTTTGTTTTGTATTTGATTTAAATTCCGTCGTGTGGCGTTTGAACGTCAACGACGAGGGTCATTTGGTAGTGTTTTGCATGTGAGGTCATAGGTTTTAACCTATACGTGATACCCGTGCCGACTTGGTTTTCATGCGCGATTTCTATTTACGATGTCATGTGATATATATATGTAGGTACCCCCTCACGTGGACTTCGAACGATGAAGAAGAGGATGGCGACATCGACTTCAGCAAGCAAGATCAAGGTGAGTAGATATATATCTACAGGGCAAGTCGGGTGGATGGCGTATAGCACCCCTGCAGTTTCGTAGTGTAGTATACGAATACGTATACCTATGTATATAAATATGTTTATTGTAAGACTAGATGATTATCTAGATATACTTTAGAAGTTCATGGTTAAATTCTAGTATAACTTGATGATAGTGTCGTTAGTTAGTTGTAGTCGCGAACCTTAGAATAAGGTTTACACTCACACACACACACTCGCATGCATTTTACTTTTTTGTGCGTATATGGGGATATGTATATATATACACACACACACACACATAGGTATGGGACTATGTATGTGTATATATATATACGTATACATATACATGGACGATGAGGATAGTACATAGTACTTGGATATGAGTCGATGAGATTGGGCATGATACCACGAAATCGGTGATGAGACATGGTTTGTATTATGAGATACGACATGATATTATAGCGGGTCCTTAGGCGATGTGTTTTCATACATGCGCACATATATATATATATATATATGTGTGTGTGTGTGTGTGTGTGTGTGTGTTGATGGTATCAGTATGTACTAGACTTAGATCAGTACCCCCAGTTCGTGATTTATGATGATAAAGATACCAGATGAATAATGAGATGAACGTGATATTCGACCCGTACCCAGATTTGGGATGCCGTACGATAGATTTACCGTACGAGCTATATATTGATGATAGATCCGCACTCTTGACTCGAGAATGCCATACTATATATTGTATCGTATATGATACTATTGAGGCGGGATCACTGACTAATATATATATATATATATATATATATATATATATATATCGACTCAGACTTAGGTGGTTTTCCTTACCCTTTTCGATTAGTCTGTTAGTTTAGTCCTGTAGTTTACTGGTAGATGTTAGACTAGACTCGAGTCATACCTATTTCAAAACCAACGAATCGTGGGTATTTTTAAAGACAGGCCAAGGGGTTCTACGGATATTTCAAAGGACGTACATTTTCTTAAAAACACCGTAGTCCCTATTTTCTAAACACACGATTCGTGTTATTTCAAATGGCAAAACTGTATGACTCATATTTATATAAATGCAGATTCTTTATTATTGCGTTATTATTCGTGTTCCGCATATTCTTATTATTCGCGTCGCATCGCATGCTTATTTGTGTTAGTAAGTAATGATGAAAGCTGTTGTTAGGACACCAGCACCATTACCGATGATGCGTATGCTCCACGTACACTTGCTTGCCGGATCACACACATCTTCATCGGTAATTACTATGTCACGTACACTTTAGAAAACATTACTTCATTGACATAGCTTGCTAGCTGATAGTTCCTATATGTTATTGTTTTCATATGCTAGTTTAATGATTGCATTCTTTGCTTGATATCAGATGCATTCATATATTCATTGTCATGCAATATTATATGGTCAGTCCGGATTGCCGGAGCCCAGTATTCACTATTATTTACTCTTAAGATTGTTATTTCGGATTTCCAAAAGATTTCTGGATTTGGAGAAATTGCAAGGATTTTATAAATTGATTATCATTTTAAAATGAAAGTTGCGGTTTTCTCATGATACGATTTGAGATATGTCCACCATGAGTTTTCTCGGCTCTTGAGCGATATCATACACCCGATTCGAGGAGGAGGAGGAACCGTCTGTGGGTGCATGGTGGACCCGGTACGGTACCCCGGGGCGAGAAGGTCGCAGATGATGGCATTGAGCCTGAGATAGGGGAACACTACTGACCGGTGATTTTATTGTGACTCGACGGATATCCGGAGGATACCGATCGGAGTACAGGACAGTCCGGATAGCCAGAGCCTGAGGTTTTGAGATTTGATGATATAGGCTAATCCGGATAGCCGGGGTCCTAGATATTGAGATTCGAGGTTGCAGGCCAGTCCGGAATGCCGGAGCCTGAGATATTGGGATTTATGTTCTGTGTCGATGCTTGACACTGATTTCATGTTGATTTCATTGATGATACCTCGATTTATAAATATACAGAAATCTCACTAAATAAAGAAAGCAGTTTTCACATTCATGATGCATTCTGTTTTCATTATATTGCATTCATAACTCATATTTGTGATACGTTGATACCTGAAGCACTGACACGAGCACTTGGTATTACACTTATGTATAGATGTTTACCCTTGCCACCTTATCTTGCTTCAGGCTTTATCATATTGAGGATATATATTATGATCGTATTAACCTAGGATTGAGTCATACATACGATTTCTGCTCTGTGATATTTTATACTCACGAGTTGGAAACTCACCTCCGTTGTGCCACAGTTTCTTGCAGGTTTTGCCGTACAGGTTTCCTTGGTGGCTTTACTGGCACATTGCTTATTTCTGGGTGATTGCTTTAATAGGTGGGTTCACTCGCATCGTGACCACTCTTGTATTTTATTTACATTGTTGTATCTAGTAAACTCCATCAACCAGACTTATATATTATTTCAGACTTAGAAAACCAGTTGTTATTCTTTCGACCTTAGAGTCGCACGTTGTATTATTATGGGTTTTCTTAATTATTGAGTTTCCTTTTGAGTTTTGATCCTCGCCCTTGGCGTTGTATATTATATTGCTTGCGTGGTTGTGACCGCCAATTGGCGAAGAGCAAGCTCCCGCTTGGGGATTCCTTTTCATATTATGCATGTTGTACCCTTTTTGGGGCCAGTATTTACAAAGGAAACTCTGCCGAAATTTTTAGAAAAGACTTGAGATTTTAAAAATGCATACTTCGGCTTATGTTATTTAAAACCACTTTCTTTAAAATAAGTTTTCTTCACTTCTTCTTTAAAATGGTTTAGATTTATGGAATTTTTGGCTTACTTGAATTAGATGGGGTCCTATAGGCTTCATATGATTCAAGTGTCAGTCACGTGCCATTTCAGGTCGTGACATATCTCTACTTCATCTTGAGCACCTAAGTTAGCAAACTAGTTGTTCGAGTTGCTTCGGTTTGAAGCGGGAGCCCGTATAAAAAATCATCGACGTGGAGCCTCTTCGACAAGGAAGACTGGAGAGCGAACTCATTCGGGGCAGCTGCAACAAGTCATGGACAGAGATTGAAGACCGAAGGACACGGATTGGTCGGTATAATCTCTTAAACCACTTTACAGTTTACTAGTATAGGGTTAATGGCATGATCCGTAGTTTAGGGTTACGTTAGCGCCGGTTTGAAAAGTTTTTGTTCCGTATTTGGCCTCGGATTGACGGCCGGGGCGCTGCCGTAGCCTTACAGATCATCTACGACAAAGGAGGGCCGGAGAACAAGCTCGATCCCAGAAGACCGATGGAGTGGGAAAAGAAGATCAAGTATGTTCAAGGCGGCCACTATGAGCATATGACAAGGAAAAAAGACCGAAGGACACGGTTCGTTTGGTGAGACTTCTTTCCATAGTAGATAGCACTCCTAGGATAGCTAGTTAGGTTTATGAAAAGATTCGGGTTTTATTGGGTTAACTTAGCGCCGGTTTTAAACTCGTAGAAAAAAATTTGTTCCGCAAACCGCCACGTTCATTGGCTAGGGCGTTAAGGTAATCCAACACAAATAATACCACTGCACCAATATTCTAGAGACAAGAAAACACCAAAAATATCAAGCCCAAACTCCAAAGTAAAACCGGCCACACTCATTTTTTAAGATATCTCATCGGGTCAAATCCGGCGGTTTGGGCTCGTCTTTGTGGTGTGTTCTAGTGGTCACTCAAGTAGTCTTCTGCAATTGTTTAAAAAAAATTTGAATACTCTGAAAAATCGACAGAAACTGGAATAACACGGGTATTGTTTCGGAGTTGTTTCGGTTTCGATACTTTAACATTGTCTAAACTGCTAGTAATGGGTTTACGGGTTGGCTATGATACCATGTTGGGTTACGGCAGCGCCCCGGCTATCAATCCGTGGCCAAATGCGAAACAAAAATTTTCTAAACTGGCGCTACCACAATCCGATACCCGGATCTTCTTTAAACCCTAAACTAGCAAGCATATAAAGAGGAGTTAGATGGTTATACTGAATGAACCAAGTCCTTCGAGCCTTCAACCATCATCACAAGCTCCTAGTGGTCGCGGATCGAATTTAGTTGCCGGTCTTCCTCCATCTACGATGATCCACCCGAGGGCGCAAGCTTCAGCCTTGCCTAGCAAGGGAACCAGTGCTCCAAGGTTGCTAGCAATGGAGAGTGGAGGTGTAGGATTATCTCACTATAACTTTTCTCTCATCAAAATGCTCCAAAGAGCAACTCAAGAAGAAGAATGAGGGGTGAGGAAAACAATGGCATGAGCAACCATGGAAATTAGCTACGTCTCTCAAGAGAGAAGAGAATCATCAAGTCAAGGAAAAATACTTGTATGGCATGTAAAGAATATGGCTTCAACAATTTACAACCATGCAATCAAAATATCTTCTCCAATTTTCCAATAAACAAATGAGAGCCATGCCTCTCTACATGCCAAGCCCATGCTCATGCCAACTCACCCTCCACCTCATTTCCCAAATTGATTTTCTAAAATGAAAATCAAAAAATGAGGTGGCCATCTTCTAGAAGTTATTCCATATAAATACGGAATGTAACCCGGTACATGTATCGAAATACATATACGCGTATTCGTACAAAAATACGAATAGCCAAGAAAGAAAATGAATAGTGAACAATAATACTAGAATACATATATATAAATACATATATAAATTATTAAATCAAAACCTGATTTAATAATCCGACTTAGTCCTAAGCCACTAGTATTATCAACTGTCCGATTAAATTCTGTGTAGCCTGTACACATATTTAATCGGACACCTGTATGTACCAACATACGTCATCTACACCATATCGCCTGAACAGTGAAAACCCTCTGTGTGGGACTCTAAAGACTCATCAATACACTGGTAAGGGATTTAACCACAAGCACGTCAGCGGCACTACCTGTATGTAACGACTACCCAGGTATTGAGCGAAAGGAAGGCCGACGAGCAAACCCATTCGTACCCCTACTGAGCCTGACAGTGACAATCTCCGTATAGTCTGGTTTGTTCGTCTAAGAGTATCGCATATCGAGTCTAGGGGTGGATGAAATCAGACCCTTAATAACGCGACATTTAGTGTCGGTATGAAACCCATCACCACCTGAGAAACTACCGATCCTAGATCAGTAATTCTCGACTATCTTGGCCAAGGATTTCTGGTGATGGCACCCATGCACTGCGCGGCATCAACCCCCAATACCGGGAAAGACGAATCCCCGATGATCCACTCACTGCTTCCATGTGGCTCGGGACTGTACCCAACTAAAACCTGTTTGTACGACTCCTTTAAGCCGTGGTAGGGTAGTAATCAAAGCACAGTGAGAACTCACACGAAACAAATGATGATCTCAGGTCGACAGACTAATCTGTACACATGTCACCTGGGAACTGCTATCTGACAATAGATATAATACCAACTAGCATGTTCCCGGCGAGTCTGTCCAGTGTACTCATAACCCAATAAGAACCTGTATACTATCTTAGGTGACTAACTGACAACAATGGCTTGTGAGATCGGCCACCGCCCCTCGTCAGGGTCTCGATAAGTATACACCAGTCTACTCCGGAGTACTGATGCACAGTCTCGATACTCCCACGACTAGGGACATTTAAAGATGTGCTTACAGACCACCCAGCTCCCACGTATATGATCGCCATCATAATGCTGGTAGCCAAGCAAGAATCCTATGGGCTCTATCAACATGTAATAGTGATCTGTAATACCACCTAAAGTATGTACATGATGATAAAGACAAAACAGATAGCATACTATCATCTCGAGTAAGACTGTTCTACCGGTATAGGTCATCCCTCAATCATCATAATCACCTGCCTGCGACTATAATAATTGCCTTGAGGGTACTATAGCCAACGGTGTTCACATAAATAGTGCATGTGCGGCATGAACCATTGGTAATGGTGCAAGTGTCGTAAGTGATAATATCAATGTGCATAATGATGCAAATGCTATATGAAAATGATATACGCATGTGAATATAAGAAGTTTAATTAAATCCTGATCTATCGGGCGCTTTACGCCATCCAAGTGATTCTCCCTTAGATGCGTACATCTACTCACAGAAACGCCTCGGCTAGTCGAATCCGATCACTGCCTTGCCTTTTCTTGCCGCGTCCGACGTCTCCGCGACCAATCCTATAATCGTACAAATAATACGTATGAAACTAAACATTTAAATAGATGTGAAGACAAAACGATATGAAGTAACTAACGCGCACTAGCTAGACGTGCATGCACTTGGTGCACAAAACGCGTGTGACATCACTACAAACCACAACTAGGGGTTGCTATGCGTAGTAAACACCAAATCTAGAATCTAAACGTTCGAATCGTATAATGACATCATACTAACAAATTAGGAAAAAGGCTGCAGATATTACCTGAAGATGAAATAGGAAATACAAGCAATACTAAATACCCTAAAAATACAACACCTAATTCAATCTAGAGGCCGGCGACGCCGGGGGTTTTGGGAAATCTCACCGGCCAAATATAGTGAGGTGGGTCCGGGTTTTCTACGGTGCACTCAAGTCTCTAAACACTACACTCACGTATTATGATAAATTAGTAGCTTAACACAAAGATAGTAGATCGTTCACAACCGGAAAACTTAACTAAAACCTTTTCTTTAAGAAAAACTAGTTAGTAACCTTATGGTATTTTAGTACAAAACTAGGTAGATTAGTAAGTTTATTAGCCACTAATAACACTTAAATGCCCTAATTAAGCCATACAAACTTTAACTAAATCTAACCTCATTAAACACACTAAACATCCAAATAATCTACAAAACACCTAATTAAGACAATTAAAAGCAAGATTAGCAAAGTAACAATTAGACTAGGTTTTTATATCTCAAAATGATTTGGAAAAAGATCCAAACTTGCTAGCCATGTCATCCAAAATGAAGGTTTGAACCAAAGAACCTTGCTTAGTTTAGGAAAAGGGTATTTTTGTGATGATTTTTGAAGGTTTTAGCATTGATTTGAGGAGGTTTGTAGTGAGATAAAGGCATTTTGCATGAAAAAAAGAAAAGGGGGAAGAATAGGGGGCTGCAGAAATTGGAGGGGGAGAGAAAGAGAGGGCATGGGTACCATACCACACACACCATTCCTCCATTAAAAAAATGCACCATACCTCCTTTTCATTTTATTTTATTTTCTATTTTCTTTTAATCTTATTTATACAAAAACAAAACTAGAACCATCTTGAATTAAGGAAGTGAGCATGCTACAAAATGGGTTTAGTTGTGTCATAGTGCACTAACATGTATTAATCTATATTAAATAATAATTTGTAGGATTGGCTTAGCACCTTAGCAAGGTTTTGGCAAGCATCAATGATGCCACTTTAAAATTTTGGGGTGCTAAACAAACCCTAAACAAGATCTTAACTAGAGAATTAGGGTTAACTATACAAGTAAACAACTTTACTTCTAAGAGTTTGGGATTACAACCTTTGTAGTCTGTTCCTTCGCTTCATAAGCTCCATGTTGAGGTCCCTTCGCTGCGATCATCAAGTAGCCGGACTCTAGAGAGGCTCCATGAAGAGAAAGATGCAAGCTTGCTTCCACTCTTCAACAACTAAGATGATCTACCTTGAAGAATCTCAAACCCAAGCTCTTGCTTCACTAATCAAGTATTAGCAAAGCAAACACCCTAATCTAAGTGGCTAGAATAGATGAGGATGATGAAGTAGGAATTTTGCTCTCTTTTGTTTTCAATTTCTCACTTTAAATCATCACTTCACAAAAAGCTAGAAAGCTTTTTCAAGGAGGAAGAAGAAGAAGAAAACTTTTGTGATGAATAATGAAAATCATTGTTATGGTTACAAATCAACCATGGGTTAAGAATGAAGGCTTAACCCTTGTAGAGAATTAACTAGGGTAAAGGGTTTGGGTTGGGTGAAGAAATATCTACACAAAATATCAAAGGTTAAAGTCAAAGTCAAAGCTTCATCTAAGCTTAACCCTAATCCAAACCCTAACCATATTTAAACTCCACAAAACATGTTGCATTTGTAACCCTAACTTGTTATAATATTATATATCACATATATAATATATTTTGCAACAAAAGAAAATAATACAATTAACATATAACGCATATATATCAATGTATTATCCCGTGAGAAAATGAATCAATAAAGCGAGCTTATATTAGTTAACGTAAAGTAATATATCTCATATATAATTATACAATAAATTATCGAATCAACACTTGTTCCGATAACCCGGCTGTATATATACATACATACATACATACATACATACATACATACATATATATATATATAACCGACTAATATAACATGTACCAATTCATCGAATCAACACTTGATTCGATGACCAGACAATATCACATATACCGGGCCGATATCTCATATCGCGAGAATAGAATACGGTATCTCATATCGTATAATTCTCGGTCCTGCGCATATCACATATGTGCTCCTACTCTATTTTGCTTGAGCCAGGAAACCTCTGTGTAGGACTCTAAAGAATCGTCAATACGCCGGCAGTAGGTGATGATCATATCAAATACCCACAAGCTGCAAGCGGTCAGCTAAACGTAACAGGTACCCAGGTATTGAGCAATCAAAAGATCAACAAGCAAGCCTGTACATTCTCCTGCGAATCCAATCAGTAACACTCCCATACAGTCCGGTCTCTTCGTCTGATATGTCGCATATCCAGTCTAGGGGTAGTAAACGTCAGACCCCAATAACCGATAAGTCGTGTCGATATGAGGTCCATAACAGTTCGAGAAACTACTGATAACACTTACCAGTAAATCTCAACAACCCTGGTCAGGGATTTCCAGTTATAGCCAATCGAACACAGCGTAACATCAACTCTCTATACCGGGAGAGACGAAACCCCTCCTATCGCTCATTGCCTCCATGTGATTCGGGACTATACCCAAAAGCCACCGTTTTGCACGCCCTCTTGGACGTGGTATGATGGAAATCAAAGCACAGTGGGAATCACATAAGACTCTATGACGATCTCGGGTCTACAGACTAACCTGTACCAGTGTCACTAGAGAACTGCCATCTGACGTGAGGTATAATACCATCTGGGAGTTCTCGGCGAGTCCGTACAGTGTACCCAGTCTCCACTGAGCACCCGTATACTATCTCTGATGTCAAACATCAATGGATATGGGATCATCCATCGCCTATCTACATCGGTCAAGAAGCATACGCTAGTTTACTCTGGTATATCGATGCCCTGTCTCGATACACCTGCAACTAGGAACATTTGAAGGATGTACTTAGCGACTACACTGTCCCCACTAGTATGATCTGCATCATAGTCCTGGTAGTCAAGTACTCATCCTAAGGGCTTTATCAATATGCAACATAGAGACAATCAGAATACATGTTAAGATAAAGTGCAACCAGATAGCATACTATCATGTTGAGCAAGAAAGTCCTCCATATACATGTCCAAGCATCCACTACATTATACATCGCATGTACAGTAATGACCTCTAGGGCATACATATCACTAACAATATCCCACTTGCACTAGGGCCATCTGTCGTAGTATCGCATACCCAACAATCAGCTGTGGTTGAAGTATCTCATACTCAATCATCCCATAAATGTCTCTACTGGGAAATAGGCATTTGTAAGTGGATCCGCGATGTTGTCCTCTGTATCTACTCTCCTGACCTCGATCTCCATGGAGATCAACCATCTCCATGATCAGGTGATACTGCCTAAGAATATGTCTGGATCTTTGATGGGACGGGGGTTCCTAGGCATAAGTCACAACTCCATTGTCACACAATGGTAGGAACGAAATTCATCTCATGAACTCATATATATCCAGACTGTCTCTTTGGTAGTATCCTTGGTAACGATGTATCTTGCCTTTAATCGTCTAGTGTGTCACGGTATCTAGCTTAGAACTCTTCCAACATTCCGTCCCTCCACTGAGGGTAAAAATAATGCCTGTGACTGACATTCAGTCGACCTTATCACCCTCGAACCATTCCAGTGATTCTCCCCAGGATCGATTGATACCATCTCAATACACCTAGTGAGAATCCTAACATCCAATTAGATTATCTCATAGATCCAAAACCCAGGATTTAGGAGGTATCTTCTTGATCCTATATGGAGAATCCTTGTGATAAGAGGAGATTGACCGAGCGTAGCATAGGAAACTCCTTCCCTATTAAGAGTATGCCATCCACGTACTATACGGGGATCACCACCATACTCCCTACTACCTTTTTGTATATACTAGGTTCATCTACCATTTTGATGAAGTCAAACTCTTTGACTATCACATCAAAACAGACGTTCCTACTCCGCGATGCCTGATTTAGCTCATAAAACAACTTACACACGTTTCCGCTGCTCCCACTGTCTACGAAGCCTTCTGGCTGTGTACTTATAGACACTCTCTTCTAAATCATCATTTAGAAAAGCAGTCATGACACCCAACCGCCAGATATCGTAGTCATGGTATGTAGCAGTGGCAAGTAGGATCTGGATGGACTTTAGCATTGCTTTGAAAGTCTCAACTTTTCCATGTACACCAAGTAATCTTCTCAAGATATACTTACTCCTGATGGGGATGTAACCCTTCAGATAAA
This sequence comes from Agapanthus africanus, assembly GCA_030015575.1. Taxonomy (NCBI): domain Eukaryota; kingdom Viridiplantae; phylum Streptophyta; class Magnoliopsida; order Asparagales; family Amaryllidaceae; genus Agapanthus; species Agapanthus africanus. The sequence continues at coordinate 768,497,225 of JASDDO010000019.1, read as the reverse complement.
GCAACCAAAGTCTATACTTTGTTGGTGTATATGGATTCCATCTCAGATCGCTAAACATCCAGCCATTCTTACAGAGTCCCCACACCTGATGGCCTGCTCGAAACTAGTTAAGTCATCATCTCATGATGCAATCCTCGCTCCCACTGTCATAGACAAACCGAAGTATCTCTCAGGTGGATGAGGAACCCTACCAGATCGGCGGAGAGGCTGAGGTTCGTCGGGAACTATTGAATCCTCCGGTTCTACCAAATTATCAGCTGCAGTTTGTATAGCTGGAACTGCTTCCAGTTCTATCTCATGACCACTAATTTCTTCACAAGAAATACCCTTTCACAAAGGTAGCATGCCGAGAAATAAAACACCTTTTGTTCCTCGGTTCGGTAGAAGATATTCCCTTGCTCATGCTTGGGATATCCAACAAACTCCCACAGAACTGACCTTGCCTCGAGCTTGTCCGGATTTTGCTTTTAGACATAGGCCGGACAACCCCAAATCTTAACATACTTAAGACATGGCCTTTTCCCATTCCATATCACATATGGAGTGGTAAGCACCTGATTTGATTGGTGTTGGAGATAGTGCCCTAAGAGTCAATTATTGGATCACAGGCACGTGATTGCAATGATTGAGGGAGGACCTGTCCCAGTAGGACAGTCTTACTCGAGATGATAGTATGCTATCTGGTTTATCTTTATCATCGTGTACTGCGTTGATAGAGCCCGTAGGATTCTTGCTTGACCACCAGCAGTATGAGGGCGATCATATAAGTGGGAGCTGGGGTCTATAAGCACATCCTTAAAAGGTCCCTAGTCGTAGGAGTTTCGAGACAGGGCATCGATACTCCAGAGTAGACTAGTGTATACAGTCGAGACCCCGACGAGGGGCGGTGGCCGGTCTCACAAGCCACTGGTGTCAGTTGGTTCACCTAAGATGTATACAGGTGCTCATTGGGATATGAGTACACCGGACAGGACTCGCCGGGAACATGCTAGTTGGTCTTATACCTGACATCAGATAGCAGTTCCCTGGTGACATGTGTACAGGTTAGTTCATCGACCTGGGGATGTCATTTGTCTCGTGTGAGTTCCCACTGTACTTTGATTACTACCCTACCACGCTCAAAGGAGACGTGCAAACAGGTTTTAGTTGGGTACAGTCCCGAGCCACATGGAGGCAGTGAGCGGATCTTCAGGGGTTCGTCTCTCCCGGTATTGGGGGTGAGGTCGCGCTGTGTCTAGGAGAGCCATTACACGAAGCCCTCGGCCGAGGCAGGAGATTACTGGTAGGTATTCCAGTAGTATCTCAGGGTGTTCTGGGCTACACTCCGACACGACTTGTACCGCTTTTGGGGGTCTGACTTTTACCAACCCCCTAGGCCTGCCATGCGATGCTCATAGGCGAACGGACCGGACTGTACGGATATTGTCACTGACAGGCTCAGTAGGGTGTCAGGATGAGTTCACTCATCGACGTCCCTTTTGGTCAATACCTGGTAGCCCATTACGTATTGGCTTATACCTCTGACGTGCTAGTGGTTAAATCCACAATCAAGGTGTTGACGAGTATTTAGAGTCCCCCATATTCAGTTGCTCAAGTTTTCGGGCGAAACGCTGTAGAGGCCGTATGGAGATATGGCAGGGTTCGATCAGATACGTGTGGTATTGCACGGATCAGGATCGGACGGATAATACTAGCCGGCTTTGGTTTAAGCCGGATCCTAGTATAGTACAGTGTAGATTTTGTCTCATTGCATTTGTATTTCGGTCGGAATACAGATACGGGTGGTTATACACAGTATCGGGGTTTTCCTGTAATTTATTACGGGACCAGTTTTCTGGAGTTGCCAGTTTGCTTTCCGTTTCGGCCAATTTCCTTTGTATCGTTCATTGGCCGAAGATTGGTGGAGGAGGGCTTATTTGCATTTGTGCAAATAAGCATTAGTGGAGGGGGTTCTTTGCATTTTGTTGCTTCATGATAGCTCTTGTTGACCTTGACTTGTTCACTTCATCATTGCTTGACTTTTGGAGTCATCATGTTTGATGATGGTTATGGTTGAGTGTGGATGTGTTTGTGATCATATTCTTTCATGATTTCTTTTGATTCCCTCTTGCATTATTATGTGGCCTCTCTCATTTTTGATACACACTCTCATTTTCTCTCCAATCCATCATGCATGGCCGGCCAAGCTCCTTGGAGGCTGTCCAAAATTCTAGAGGTGGGGCTTTTGTGCTTTTGCTTTGATAAAAATCTCACAAGATCAATCTCCATTAGCTTGTATCATCCCTCCACCAAAAGGCAACCTCCATGAACCCCAAAATGAGACATGAGCATTACACGCATTCTACAGAAAACCTTGGGCACGTCGGCTCGCCAACTTCATGCCCGAGTTGCCTCGGTATAGAGATGGGAGCCCGTAAAAGAAGCCCGCGACGTGGTGCCCTTCCGGCGACGAGGTGGAGACCGGAGCTTCCGCGGGAGATCGGGACGACGATGAGAAGACCGGAGGACACGGATCAGTCGGTACATCTCTTTTCCCCATCTTGTAGTTAGCTAGGACTAGTTAATGGTACGATCCGGGTTTTTAGTGCGCGGTGGTGCCGGTCAAGTAAAATTAAAGTCAACCATCGCTTCCGCATTTGGCCTCAGGATGGAGGCCGGGGCGCCGCCGTGCACTTACAGTGGTATCAGAGCCTCGCCATTAACTTAGTTTATCTTTGTCTAATGTGTTTTACATTTCCGATCGAACAATTTTCCAAAAACCGTATTTTTCTTCACATCAGTTTCTGTCGAAATTTTTTGAAGTCCAAAAATTTTTCAGGTTATTTCAGAATGATGTGTAGGACAATCTAAGAGTTCTGGGAAAATTTGGTCTCGTGAACAGTCTAAACGATCGCGGAACAGCAGCCAAACCCATGCTTGGGCCGCGGTTCCGCCGCGACTTGAACTGTTCAGTGTACCAAAATTTTGCAGAAAGCTCCTGACTTAAAAATAGGGCTTTTGGAATATTAATTTTTGGGCCCAGATTTCTTGATGTGCTACAGTGGTACTTGGGGCCCACTTGTTAAAATTTGACCGATCGGATATTTTAAACACATTAGTTCACAGTATTTACATTATATCTGCGACCGTGAATGTCACTTGATCGGTAAATCCTGTCTAACTGCTATAGCCCGGTCAGACGGATTTGCGAACGTGACATTCACGTTGATGTTCTGTGTTATGTTGTGTTGTTGCGGATCGGTCGTGGGGGATAGCCTGGTTGCAGTGGTAGTACAGTTTTGTTGTATTATGTACATTTGATATTGCGGGGCGAGCGTCCGATATGTGGACTGCCGTCACTGCCTGTTTGTATTATTATTTTGGGGCACGACCAGGTTGCGGTCGATGTACCCGTTGTATGTATATTTTACTTTCTGTACTAGGATTACCCTAAGGTGGGGTGCACGGATAGCCGGATTCTAGAAGGCAACGAGCCCGCATCTCCTGACATTGAGACGGAGGGGGCTACACTCTAGAATTGGCAGGCTATTCGCCGCACTCGTAGGGGGTACAGGTTGACCCAGGAAGGGTGCCCAAGTTACCGGATTCCGTGAAGTGCTGGGTGGTCCATTCACGGTGCTGAAGGGGGCTGCCACGCTTCAGGTTTTGGCGGGTAACTTGCCGCGCCCGTAGGGGTCTAGGATTTCATTGCACAGGCTATCCACACAACCAGGGGAACGTCGGGTTTCAGTAGTGGCTCTGTGAAACCCGGGGATCCCAGATATCTGTATTGTTCTGTGATGTTGCATTTTTTTTCACGCCTTGAGCGAAAATTATATATTGATATATATATATTAGTAGATGTTGTATATGTTTTGCATCCGCGCTAGTCCAGTCCCCGCTCTGTCGTTAGTTAGCTAACCTAACAGGTAATGACGGGACCCAGTGGCGAATGCGGATGGCATATACGTACATCAGTATATTTTCGTTCTTTGTGGTGTGATCAATTGATGGGACTGCGTTGATTCGGATCAATGCATGTTAAAAACAAACCTAATCTGATGTTGTTGGAACACTTTTCAAAAAGCTGTTATTGCAAGGACGTTCACTTTTGTTTTGCATCGTGGTATTCAGTTAGAATATCCTGCTCCTCAGTCGACGAGGCAAGGGCCGAGATCCCTTCACCGTGAGTGACCCCTTGGACAGAAGTTTGCGTCAAGGCATTAACTTCACTGTAGCCGATTACTTTTGCTTTGCATCATGGTATTCAGTTGGAATATCCTGCACCTCATTCTACGGGGAAAGAGCCGAGATCCCTTCACCGGAAGTGACCTCTTTAGCAATGGTTTTCGTCACTATATTTTTTTAAAAAGCTATCCGTTCCTTCAACGATATCAAGTTCATTATGTTAAAGGTTTTCGCCAGAAACCATTCGTAGCCCTCCGTCGTTTCATATGGGTGGTCAATAGTATTCAAGCTGTGTATGTTGGTCAAAGTCAAGGCACAGTGATTGGTAGCTATTGGGTATTCATATGCAGCATAGATAGATGCGTTGGTTTGGGGCAGTCGTACTACTATTTTGGCCAAAGTCAAGGGTATGTACGGGTGGACTCAAATTAACCTGGAGAATGACGGGTAGAACTTGACATGTGACTTATGATATGTTGGCCAAAGTCAAGGTCATAAGAGCATGGGGCAGAAATCACATCAGGAGTTTCTAAAGAAACTGAAACTTGCCAGATATGCGCATACCTTCTGGAGTGTAACACCGTGAGCGGATTCCGTCACGTTATCATGCGATGATAGTTGGATCCCGATTCCCACTGATGAGTTGGTTTACTCCTCGGGTGATCCCGACTAATTCTTCTTTCAGGTTTGGAGGAGAATTTGAGGTTACAGTGGGAGGTTTCCAAATTAGATAAATTGGTAACCATTCTGATCTAGGTTAGAGTGCACGCTGAGTGTTTCTTTTCTCTCTCTCTCTTCGGCAGCAACCCATTGACCCGACCCTAAGACTATGACTCAGTGACTAAGTTGACCGAACCTTCTTAAACACTGGCTTTTGGATTGTCAGAGTTGCAGACCTCATTGTCACTCCTACTTTTACCCTTTTCTCCAGGACACCCCGTATTACTACGAACGTCCACTTCCATTGGACCAAACCATCGTATGGTTATATACGAACTCGAAGGGATTTATTCGAGGATGGTTTCAGGTTCTGGAGAAAACGGATAGGATTATTCAGTTGTCTTTTCCTTTTTCCTTCTCTCAGGTTGCGAGTACTCCTTGGTTTAGGAGATAGTACACCTATTACGCAAATTGGATAGTCTTCTTCCAAACCTTAGGCTGGTGCCGAACGGTGGGGAATGAAGAAAACCAATTAGCATAACGATGGTGTACAGAAGGTATTAAGTTAAGACAAAGCAAGGGATTAATAAGAGGGCAAAGTAAATTGCGACTGATATTCACGACCAAACCAAGTTTTTCTTCGCCAATCCTAAATCACCTTTATATTTCTCCAGGACACTCCATGTCACTACGAAGATCCACAGTTTATTGGATACTCCATCGTATGGTTATATACGAACTCGAAAGGAACTTGTTCCAGTTCGGGGATGGATTCTGGTTCAGGAGAAATAAGAATAAGGTTTATTCGGTTGTCTTTTATCTTCACCTTCTCTCGCATTGCGAGTGTTCCTAGGATTAGGACAATACACCCATTATGCTTATTGGATAGTCTTCTTCCAAACCATAGGCTGGTGCCGAACGGTAGGGAAGGAAGAAATCCATTTGGCCTAAGGGGTGTACAGAAGGTAATGACTAAAGACATATAAAGGGATTTGGAGAGGTGGCAAAGAATTATACGGTTACAGTCGTGGATCTGGAAGAGGCATTACTAGGAATACCGGGATACCCCATCGAAACATTTCAATGTTTCAGTTTCACTGTGTAATGTTAAAGGAAAACTGATTTCCCGATTAGATACTTGCTCCAGGGTATGTATTTACCAGGTTTGATTCTTACATCTGTATGGTTTTACAGATGATGAGTGGGAGTAAGTTGTTGGGAATTGGGTGACTATCCTCATTATATCGGGATTCGTTGCAATCGGTGATATTTGAGGAAATCACCTGGGTTGTTTGCCGGACGGCAAATATTTGGTTTTGAATATCCGCTGTTGTGCACCAATTTCTTCAAATTGATATATCTGTACATCTATTTTCATAGAGTGAGATATACCTTTTTGAAATTGTAAGCCCGCGGGGGCGCCCCGGCCGTCGATCCGACGCCGGAAACGCGGAAAACAAAAACTTTGCAAAACTTGCAACCGGCACCACCGCGCACTTTTCAGCCGGATCGGGCCATTAACCTAGCTAACTAGCAAAAAAGAAAAGAGTAGAGATGCTATACCAAGCGATCCGTGTCCTTCGGTCTTCGTCTCCACTCCGATCTCCCGCGGAATCTCCGTCACCTCCTGGCTCGTCGGAAAGGGCACCACGTAGCCGGAATCTTTTACGGGCTCCCACCTCTTAACCGAGGAAACTCGGGCGCGAAGTTGGCTAGCCGACGCGTCCAAGGGATGCTGTAGAATAGTGTAAAATGCTATGTCTCTTTTGGGGTTTAGAAGTTGCCATGGATGTGGAGGTGAGAAAAAGGAGAATGAGAAAGAGAATGAGCCCCTTTTTGCTACCATGGAAAAATGAGATGATCATAGAAATGCCACACCCAAAAACAATATAAACTTCTCTCTCTCTTAGGATGTGGCCGCCGCCCCCCCCCCCCCCCTCCTTTTCAAAATGGGTGGAAAAAAAACATGGAATAATGAAGAGAAGAAAAAGAAAAATCAAATAAGAAAATGGTCACAACCATTCTAATCCAAATCCTTTCCATATCAAATCTCATGAAAGCAAGTGATGAGATTAAAAAAGAATCTCATCATGACAAAGCCACAAATGCAATAAAGCCCTCAACAAATAAGTTAATTGCAAACTTGCAATTAACCCCCTCCAACGAAAAGTCCGGCCGAGAAGGAATAAAAGAAAACCGGCCGGAACGGAATGCAAACTGGCAACTTCAGAAAACTGATCCCGTAATAAATTACAGGAAAACCCCGCAACTGCAAATACATGCCCATATTTGTATTCCCACTGAACACAAATGCAAAGAGACAAAACTACACTATCAAATACTAGGATCTGGCTTAAGCCAAAGCCGGCTAGTAAAAACCGTCCGATCATGATCCGTGCAATACCGCACGTATCTGATCGAACCCTGCCATATCTCCATACGGCCTCTACAGCGTTTCGCCCGAAACTTGAGTAACTGAGTGTGGTGGACTCTAAAGACTCGTCAATACTATGGGTGTGGATTTAACCACTAGCACGTCAGAGGTATAAGCCAATACTTGACGGGCTACCAGGTATTGACCAAAAGGGACGTCGATGAGCGAACTCATCCTGACACCCTACTGAGCCTGTCAGTGACAATATCCGTACAGTCCGGTCCGTTCGTCTATGAGCATCGCATGGCGGGCCTAGGGGGTTGGTAAAAGTCAGACCCCCAAAAGCGGTACAAGTCGTGTCGGAGTGTAGCCCAGAACACCCTGAGATACTACTGGAATACCTACCAGCAAATCTCCTGCCTTGGCCAAGGACTTTTCATGTTCTGGCTCTCCTAGACACAGCACGACCTCACCCCCAATACCGGGAGAGACGAACCCCTGCAGATCCGCTCACTGCCTCCATGTGGCTCGGGACTGTACCCAACTAAAACCTGTTTACACGACTCGTTTGAGCCGTGGTAGGGTAGTAATCAAAGCACAGTGGGAACTCACACGAGACAAATGACGGTCTCAGGTCGATGAACTAACCTGTACACATGTCACCAGGGAACTGCTATCTGACGTATGGTATAATCCCAACTAGCAGGTTCCCGGCGAGTCCTGTCCGGTGTACTCATAACCCAATGAGCACCTGTATACATCTTAGGTGAACCAACTGACACCAGTGGCTTGTGAGACCGGCCACCGCCCCTCGTCGGGGTCTCGACTGTATACACTAGTCTACTCTGGAGAATCGATACCCTGTCTCGAAACTCCCACGACTAGGGACCTTTTAAGGATGTGCTTATAGACTCCAGCTCTCACTTATATGATCGCCCTCATACTGCTGGTAGTCAAGCAAGAATCCTAGGGGCTCTATCAACGTGCAATAGCGACTCGTAAGGTCACCTAAAGCAGTACACGATGATAAAGATAAACCAGATAGCATACTATCATCTTGAGTAAGACTGTCCTACTGGGATAGGTCCTCCCCTCAATCATTGCAATCACGTGCCTGTGACCCTATAATTGACTCTGAGGGCACTATCTCCAACAATCTCCCACTTGCACTCAAGGCTAATTATTGCGATGTCGCATACTCACAGCCCGTGTGATACCGAACACCCAACTCCTCTACTAGTCAGTCTCACAAAACTCGTTTGCGAAACTATTGCGTTCGAGGAATAGCCTCAGTGAGTGGATCCGCTCTGGTGTTTCTTTCTATGTCTCTCTATATCTCAAGTTCGCGGAGAAAGCTATCTCCCGAAATGAGCAATACCTGTCTTAGAATGTCTGGATGTCTGATGGGACCTAGCTCATAAATGAACTTCAAATCCAAACTTCTTAGACTGTATCGTCAACTGAACTTAATCAGTATCATGCGCCATGCCTTCCCTCAGTATCCACTTGGACCATCTGTCCAAGATACTGCCCCTCGTCAGAAGGAAAACTATAACTCTGGCAGCCACTCTGCCATCCAGGTCACATTGGAAGCCTGGAATGATAACCGTCTCCTTAAGGAGGCTGCCGTTATCAATTCCCTAGAACATCAACTTATGTTCTAAAACTGCTTCCGACTGTTTCTCCAGGATTGGATCAATATCAACTTATTGCACCTACTGCAAGAACAACATCTGGTGTGGTATTTGACATCTCATGATTGACTCAATTGCCTAAGCAAGTGATCTGCCAATCATGCACGTCCCTCTCCTCTTTAGTCTGTAAGACACCTTTAGAGAGGGTGACTCCATCACCTGCAGGTATACCACCGTGCCAGGAGTCGTCCATTCTAAATACTCTTAGAATGCAGTCCAAGTACCCTGATTGGGAAACCACCCAAATCTAGATCTAAAACCATAGATCTAGTAACCAGAATGTCTGATATAATATCTAAGTCCTATGTGGAGAAACTACTGTGTGACGACCAAAGTATAACCGATCGTAGTATAGGAATATCACTTCCTACTCTGTGTATGTCATCAAATACCAGGACATCACACCCTACTACCTTCTTAACAGATCCATCCCCTATTCTGATGAAGTCAAACCTATGACTGTCACATCAGAAATAGATGATCTATCTCCGCTATATCTGCTTAAGTCTATAAATAGACATAGGCCTGATATCCACCAATGCTTCCGCTGCTCCCACTGACTACGACAACCCTCTGGCAGAGTCATATAGGCGTACACTTCTAAAATCAGTTTAGAACGACGCTATACTCATCCTCCTGCCGAGTCTCACAGTCTAGAACAACAGCAATGGCAAGTCTGGGTAAACAAGAACCTCCCTGACACCGTCCTTGAGTATACCGAAGTACCTCTCGAGTGCCTGAGGTTACCCACCTTATCTGCAGAGTGGCCAATGGAATGTCAAACCAGATTGAATCTTTAGGTTCTTATCAAATCTTCAGTAGTCGTTTGCGGTTCTGGAATCACTTCCAGTTCTACCATACTCCCACTATTTTTTTCTGAAAAAATCCACTTTTAATAAAACTGTGGCGAGTCTAGAACAATATCACTATTGATCTTCCAGATGGTAGAAAGTCAACCCTCGTCATAGCCCGGGTCAACCCACAAACAGCCATTAAAGAAACGTGCCTTGAGTTGTCCAGAGTCTGGTTTTAAGCATAAGCCGGACAACTCCCCGTATCTTAACAATGTCAAGATATGAACTGTTCTATATCCAAGAAACAGAGGCACTGATTTAATTGAACCAGATTCAAATCATGCAGCTGTCTCCAGTGCATGTCAAGTAAATGGAAGAGAGGCCGATCAGCGTTACTCAACTTAGGAGTACTTCCAATTATGAGTAACCTGAAAGAGAAGCTAGTTCTCTTAATCATTACTATCAACTGAATACCATTCACAAGTATCTACATCTTCGATCTCCTTGAAGAATCCCGATACTTGCAACACTTGGTTCTCTACTTTACTCTTATACCTATAACTCCTCAAAACTTAGACCCTGTGTTTCTACGAAACACATGTCTAAGAACTTAGAGAAGTTAAAAGTAAACAGAATATAGTACGAGGACCAACCCCTCTGTCCTAATGGACACTGGACAATATACCATACTCTGTATAAGTCCCCTGAGTCTAGTGACCCATTCACTGTGTGTCGTAGGTTGAAAACTGTACTTTTGGTTAAGAAGAATTACACCGTTGTTCAATGCTCCTTACCTAACCATCCACTGGTATAAGTAAAATGTCATAGACATAATTTCAAAAAGGTATGTCTCACTCTATAAAAATAGACGTACAGATATATCAATTTGAAATTGGTGCACAACAACGGATATTCAAAACCAAATATTTGCCGACCGGCAAACAACCCAGGTGGCTTCCTCAAATATCACCAATTCCTACGAATCCCGATATAATGAGGATGGTCACCTAATTCCCAATAACTTACTCCCTTTCATCATCTGTAAAACTATACAGATGTGAGACTCATACCTGGTAAATACATACCCTGGAGCAAGTGCCTAATTGGGAAATCAGTTTTCATTTAACAGTACATAGTGAAACTGAAACATTGAGATGTTTCGATGGGGTATCCTGGTATTCTTAGTAATGCCTCTTCCATTATCCAGATTCACAACTATAACTGTATAATTCTTTGCCACCTCTCCAAATCCCTTTATATGTCTTTAGTCATTACCTTCTGTACACCCCTTTAGGCCAAATGGTTTTCTTCCTTCCCTACCGTTCGGCACCAGCCTATGGTTTGGAAGAAGACTATCCAATAAGCATAATGGGTGTACTGTCCTAGTTCTAGGAGCACTCGCAATGCGAAAGAATGTGAGGATAAAAGACAACCGAATGAACTTAATTCATAGGTGATTTAGGATTGACAAAGAAGTACATGGTTAGGTCGTGAATAGCAGTCGCAATTTACTTTGCCCTCTTACTAATCCCTTGCTTTGTCTGAACTTAATACCTTCTGTACACCGTTTAGGCTAATTGGTTTTCTTCATTCCCTACCGTTCGGCACCAGCCTAAGGTTTGGAAGAAGACTATCCAATTTGCGTAATAGGTGTACTATCTCCTAAACCAAGGAGTACTCGCAACCTGAGAGAAGGTAAAAGGTAAAGACAACTGAATAGTCCTATTCGTTTTCTCCAGAACCGGAAACCATCCTCGAAGTCCTTCGAGTTCGTATATAACCATACGATGGTTTTGTCCAATGGAAGTGGACGTTCGTAGTAATACGGGGTGTCCCGGAGAAAAGAGTAAAAGTAGGAGTGGCAAAGAGGTCTGCAACTCTGACAATCCAAAAGCCAGTGTTAAGAAGGTTCGGTCAACTTGGTCACTGAGTCATAGTCTAGAGTCGGGTCAATGGTCGCTGCCAGAGAGAGAGAGAAAAGAAACACTCAGCGTGCACTCTAACCTAGATCAGAATGGTTACCAATTTATCTAATCTGGAAACCTCCCACTGTAACGTCAAATTCTTCTCCAAACCTAAAAGAAGAATTAGCCGGGAATACCCGAGGAGTAAACCAACTCATCAGTGGGAATCGGGATCCAACTCTCATCGCATGATAACGTGACGGAATCCGCTCACGTTATCACACTCCAGAAGGTATGCGCATATCTGGCAAGTTTCAGTTCTTTTGAAACTCCCGATGTGGATTTTTACCCCATGCTCTTATGACCTTGACGAAGGTCAACAAATCATAAGTCACATGTCAAGTTCTACCCGTCATTGTCCAGGTTAATTTGAACCCACCCGTACAAGCCCTTGACGAAGGTCAACAAGGCTATACGACTGTCCCAAACCAAACGCATCTATCTATGCAGCAGAAAAGCAACAAGCAGCTACCATACACTATGCCTTGACGAAGGTCAACAAACATAGCATGAATACTACTTGCTACCCGTCTGAAATGACGGAGGGCTACGAATGGTTTCTGGCGAAAACCTTTAACGTAATGAACTTGATATCGTTGAAGGAACTGATAGCTTTTTAGAAAATATAGTGACGAAAACCTTTGCTAAAGAGGTCACTCCCGGTGAAGGGATCTCGGCTCTTTCCCCATAGAATGAGGTGCAGGATATTCCAACTGAATACCACGATGCAAAGCAAAAGTAAACGGCTATAGTGAAGTTACTGCCCTGACGCAAACTTTTGTCCAAGGGGTCACTCCCGGTGAAGGGATCTCGGCCCTTGCCTCGTCGACTGAGGAGCAGGATATTCCAACTGAATACCACTGTGCAAAACAAAAGTGAACGTCCTTGCAATAACAGCTTTTTGAAAAAGTGTTCCAACAACATCAGAATAGGTTTGTTTATCTTGCATTGATCCGAATCAACACAGTCCCATCAATTGATCACACCACAAAGAACGAAAATATACTGATGTACGTATATGCCATCCGCATTCGCCACTGGGTCCCGTCATCACCCGTTAGGTTAGCTAACTAACGACAGAGCAGGGACTGGACTAGCGCGGATGCAAAACATATACAACATCTACTAATATATATACAATATATAATTTTCGCTCAAGGCGTGATAAACAATGCAGCACAGAAAAGTACAGCAACACAGATCAATACAGATATCTGGGATCCCCAGGTTTCACAGAGCCGCTGAAACCCGACGTTCCCCTGGTCGTGTGGATAGCCTGTGCAATGAAATCCTAGACCCCTACGGGCGCGGCAAGTTACCCGCCAAAACCTGAAGCGAGGCAGCCCCCTTCAGCAACGTGAATGGACCACCCAGCACTTCACGGAATCCGGTAACTTGGGCACCCCTCCTGGGTCGATCCTATACCCCCTACGAGTGCGGCGAACAGCCCGCCAATTCTAGAGTAAAGCCCCCTCCGTCTCAACGCCATGAGATGCAGGCTCGTTGCCCTCTAGAACCCGGCTATCCGTGCACCCCTCCGCGGGGTAATCCTAGTACAGAAAATAAAATATACATACAACGGGTACATCGACCGCAACCAGGTCGTGCCCCAAAAGAATAATACAAACAGGCAGTGACGGCAGTCCACATGTCGGACGCTCGCCCCGCAATAACAAATGTACATAATACAACAAAACTGTACTAGTATTGCATCCAGGCTATCCCCCACGACCGATCCGCAACATCACAGAACATCAACGTGAAAGTCACGTTCGCAAATCCGTCTAACCGGGCTATAGCAGTTAGACCGGATTTACCGATTGAGTGACATTCACGGTCGCAGATATAAAGTAAATACTGTGAACTGGCATGTTTAAAATATCCGATCGAACAAATTTATCAAAGTGGGCCCCAAGGAGTACTGTAGCACTTACAGAAAAACTGGGCCCAAAACAAATATCCCAAAACCCCTATTTCCTAATCAAAAGCCTACTGGGAAATTTTGGTTCAACGATTCCTTTTAACCACCGCGGAACCGCGGCCAAACCAGGGGTTTGGCCGCGTTTCCGCGGTCTAAGTAGGGAATCACTGAACTGTATTTTCCCAGAATTCTTAGAATTTCTTGTACATGCCTCTGCAACAACCTGAAAAATTTTAGGAGCTCAAAAAATTTCAACAGAGAACACATGTGCACAAAAATACGGTTTTTGGGGATTTTGTTCGATCGGGTTCTAAACGCGCTAGAGCAAGCTAGGAAAGATTAATGGCGTGGCTCTGATACCAATGTAAGCCCGCGGGGGCGCCCCGGCCGTCGATCCGACGCCGGAAACGCGGAAAACAAAAACTTTGCAAAACTTGCAACCGGCACCACCGCGCACTTTTCAGCCGGATCGGGCCATTAACCTAGCTAACTAGCAAAAAAGAAAAGAGTAGAGATGCTATACCAAGCGATCCGTGTCCTTCGGTCTTCGTCTCCACTCCGATCTCCCGCGGAATCTCCGTCACCTCCTGGCTCGTCGGAAAGGGCACCACGTAGCCGGAATCTTTTACGGGCTCCCACCTCTTAACCGAGGAAACTCGGGCGCGAAGTTGGCTAGCCGACGCGTCCAAGGGATGCTGTAGAATAGTGTAGAATGCTATGTCTCTTTTGGGGTTTAGAAGTTGCCATGGATGTGGAGGTGAGAAAAAGGAGAATGAGAAAGAGAATGAGCCCCTTTTTGCTACCATGGAAAAATGAGATGATCATAGAAATGCCACACCCAAAAACAATATAAACTTCTCTCTCTCTTAGGATGTGGCCGCCGCCCCCCCCCCCCCCTCCCTTTTTCAAAATGGGTGGAAAAAAACATGGAATAATGAAGAGAAGAAAAAGAAAAATCAAATAAGAAAATGGTCACAACCATTCTAATCCAAATCCTTTCCATATCAAATCTCATGAAAGCAAGTGATGAGATTAAAAAAGAATCTCATCATGACAAAGGCACAAATGCAATAAAGCCCTCAACAAATAAGTTAATTGCAAACTTGCAATTAACCCCCTCCAACGAAAAGTCCGGCCGAGAAGGAATAAAAGAAAACCGGCCGGAACGGAATGCAAACTGGCAACTTCAGAAAACTGATCCCGTAATAAATTACAGGAAAACCCCGCAACTGCAAATACATGCCCGTATTTGTATTCCCACTGAACACAAATGCAAAGAGACAAAACTACACTATCAAATACTAGGATCCGGCTTAAGCCAAAGCCGGCTAGTAAAAACCGTCCGATCATGATCCGTGCAATACCGCACGTATCTGATCGAACCCTGCCATATCTCCATACGGCCTCTACAGCGTTTCGCCCGAAACTTGAGTAACTGAGTGTGGTGGACTCTAAAGACTCGTCAATACTATGGGTGGGGATTTAACCACTAGCACGTCAGAGGTATAAGCCAATACGTGACGGGCTACCAGGTATTGACCAAAAGGGACATCGATGAGCGAACTCATCCTGACACCCTACTGAGCCTGTCAGTGACAATATCCGTACAGTCCGGTCCGTTCGTCTATGAGCATCGCATGGCGGGCCTAGGGGGTTGGTAAAAGTCAGACCCCCAAAAGCGGTACAAGTCGTGTCGGAGTGTAGCCCAGAACACCCTGAGATACTACTGGAATACCTACCAGCAAATCTCCTGCCTTGGTCAAGGACTTTTCATGTTCTGGCTCTCCTAGACACAGCACGACCTCACCCCCAATACCGGGAGAGACGAACCCCTGCAGATCCGCTCACTGCCTCCATGTGGCTCGGGACTGTACCCAACTAAAACCTGTTTACACGACTCGTTTGAGCCGTGGTAGGGTAGTAATCAAAGCACAGTGGGAACTCACACGAGACAAATGACGGTCTCAGGTCGATGAACTAACCTGTACACATGTCACCAGGGAACTGCTATCTGACGTCTGGTATAATCCCAACTAGCAGGTTCCCGGCGAGTCATGTCCGGTGTACTCATAACCCAATGAGCACCTGTATACATCTTAGGTGAACCAACTGACACCAGTGGCTTGTGAGACCGGCCACCGCCCCTCGTCGGGGTCTCGACTGTATACACTAGTCTACTCTGGAGAATCGATGCCCTGTCTCGAAACTCCCACGACTAGGGACCTTTTAAGGATGTGCTTATAGACTCCAGCTCTCACTTATATGATCGCCCTCATACTGCTGGTAGTCAAGCAAGAATCCTAGGGGCTCTATCAACGTGCAATAGCGACTCGTAAGGTCACCTAAAGCAGTACACGATGATAAAGATAAACCAGATAGCATACTATCATCTTGAGTAAGACTGTCCTACTGGGATAGGTCCTCCCCTCAATCATTGCAATCATGTGCCTGTGACCCTATAATTGACTCTGAGGGCACTATCTCCAACAGAAATTATGTCTATGACATTTACCTAAATCAGTGGATGGTTAGGTAAGGAGCATTAAACAGCGGTGTAATTCTTCTTAACCATAAGTACAGTTTTCAACCTACGACACACAGTGAATGAGTTATCAGACTCAAGGGACTTATACAGAGTATTGTATGTTGTCCAGGGTCCATCAGGACAGCGGGGTTGGTCCTCGTACTATTTTCGGTTTACTTATGACTTCTCTAGTTTTTAGACAGGTGTTTCGCGGAAACACAGGGTCCGAATTTTGAGAAGTTATAGGTATTTGAATAAAGTAGAGAACCAGGTGTTGCAAGTATCGAGATTCTTCAAGTTGATCGAAGATGTAGATACTTGAGGATGGTATTCAATTGATAGTAATGGTTAAGAGAACTTGCTTCTCTTTCAGGTTACTCATAATTGGAAGCATTCCTTAGTTGAGTAACGCTGATCGGCCTCTCTCCATTTAGTTGACATGCACTGGAGATAGCTGAATGATTTGAATCTGGTTCAATTAAATCAGTGCCTCTGGTTCTATATTGGATAAAGAACAGTTCATATCTTAACGATGTTAAGGTACGGGGAGTTGTCTGTCTTATGATTAAAACCAGACTCTGGATAACTCAAGGCACGTTTTTTGTAATGGCTGTTTGTGGGTTGACCCAGGCTATGACGAGGGTTGATTTTCTACCATCTGGCAGATCAATAGTGATATTGTTCTAGACTCGCCACAGTTTTAATAAAAATGGATTTTTTCAAAAAACGGTAGTGGGAGTATGGTAGAACTGGAAATGATTCCAGAACCACAAACGATTACTGAAGATTTCATAGGAACCTAAAGATTCAATCTGGTTTAACATTCCATTGGCCACTCCGCAGATAAGGTGGGTAACTTCAGGCACCCGAGAGGTACTTCGGTAGCCTCAAGGACGGTGATAGGGAAGTTCTTGTTTACCCAGACTTGCCATTGCTGGTGTTCCAGACTGTGAGACCCGGCAGGAGGATGAGTATAGCGTCGTTCTAAACTAGCTTTAGAAGTGTACGTGTATATGACTCTGCCAGAGGGTTATCGTAGTCAGAGGGAGCAGCGGAAGAATTGGTGGACAGGTGGCTTATGTCAATTTATAGACTAAAGCAGATATAGTGGAGATAGATCATCAATTTCTGCTGTGACAGTCATAGGTTTGACTTCATCAGAATAGGGGATGGATCTGTTGAGAAGGTAGTAGGGTGTGATGTCATGGTATTTGGATGACATACACAGAGTAGGAAGTGATATTCCTATACTACAATCGGTTATACTTTGGTCGTCACACAGCGGTTTCTCCATATGGGACTTAGACATTATATCAGACATACTGGTTACTTGATTTATGGTTTTAGATCTAGATTTGGGCAGTTTCCCAATCTGGGTACTCAGACAGCATTCTAAGAGTATTTAGAATGGACGACTCCTGGCACGGTAGTGTACCTGCAGGTAATGGAGTCACCCTCTCTAAAGGTGTCTTACAGACTAAAGGAGAGAGGGATGTGCATGATTGGCAGATCACTTGCTCAGGCAATTGAGTCAATCATGAGATGTCAAGTACCACATCAGATGTTGTTCTTGCACTAGATGCAATAAGTTGACATTGATCCAATCCTGGAGAAACAGTCGGAAGCAGTTTTAGAACATAAGTGGATGTTCTAGGGATATGATAACGATAGCCTTATTCAGGAGACAGTTATCATTCCAGGCTTCCAAGGTGACCTGGACGACAAGGAGGTTGTCAGAGTTATAGTTTTCCTTCTGACGAGGGGAAGTATTTTGGACAGGTAGTCCAAGGCAATACTGAGGGAGGCATGGCGCAGGATACTGATTAAGTTCAGTTGACGATACAGTCTAAGAAGTTTGGATTTGGAGTTCATTTATGAGCTAGGTCCCATCAGACATCCAGACACATTCTAAGACAGGTATTGCTCAATTCGGGAGATGGTTTTCTCCGCGAACTTGAGATATAGAGAGACATAGAACGAAACATCAAAGCGGATCCACTCACTGAGGCTATTCCTCGAACGCAATAGTTTAGCAAGCGAGCTTTGTGAGACTGACTAGTAGAGGAGTTGGGTGTTCGGTATCACACGGGCTGTGAGTACGCGACATCGCAATAATTAGCCTTGAGTGCAAGTGGGAGATTGTTGGAGATAGTGCCCTCAGAGTCAATTATTGGATCACAGGCACGTGATTGCAATGATTGAGGGAGGACATGTCCCAGTAGGACAGTCTTACTCGAGATGATAGTATGCTATCTGGTTTATCTTTATCATCGTGTACTGCTTTAGGTGACCTGACATATCGCTATTACACGTTGATAGAGCCCCTAGGATTCTTGCTTGACCACCAGCAGTATGAGGGCGATCATATAAGTGGGAGCTGGGGTCTATAAGCACATCCTTAAATGGTCCCTAGTCGTAGGAGTTTCGAGACAGGGCATCGATACTCCAGAGTAGACTAGTGTATACAGTCGAGACCCTGACGAGGGGCGGTGGCCGGTCTCACAAGCCACTGGTGTCAGTTGATTCACCTAAGATGTATACAGGTGCTCATTGGGTTATGAGTACATCGGACAGGACTCGCCGGGAACATGCTAGTTGGTCTTATACCTGACGTCAGATAGCAGTTCCCTGGTGACATGTGTACAGGTTAGTTCATCGACCTGTGCATCGTCATTTGTCTCTTGTGAGTTCCCACTGTACTTTGATTACTACCCTACCACGCTCAAAGGAGACGTGCAAACAGGTTTTAGTTGGGTACAGTCCCGAGCCACATGGAGGCAGTGAGCGGATCTTCAGGGGTTCGTCTCTCCCGGTATTGGGGGTGAGGTCGCGCTGTGTCTAGGAGAGCCATTACACGAAGCCCTCGGCCGAGGCAGGAGATTTACTGGTAGGTATTCCAGTAGTATCTCAGGGTGTTCTGGGCTACACTCCGACACGACTTGTACCGCTTTTGGGGGTCTGACTTTTACCAACCCCTTAGGCCCGCCATGCGATGCTCATAGACGAACGGACCGGACTGTACGGATATTGTCACTGACAGGCTCAGTAGGGTGTCAGGATGAGTTCGCTCATCGACGTCCCTTTTGGTCAATACCTGGTAGCCCGTTACGTATTGGCTTATACCTCTGACGTGCTAGTGGTTAAATCCACAATCAAGGTGTTGACGAGTCTTTAGAGTCCCCCATATTCAGTTGCTCAAGTTTTCAGGCGAAACGCTGTAGAGGCCGTATGGAGATATGGCAGGGTTCGATCAGATACGTGTGGTATTGCACGGATCAGGATTGGACGGATAATACTAGCCTGCTTTGGTTTAAGCCGGATCCTAGTATAGTACAGTGTAGATTTTGTCTCATTGCATTTGTATTTCGGTCGGAATACAGATGCGGGTGGTTATACACAGTATCGGGGTTTTCCTGTAATTTATTACGGGACCAGTTTTCTGGAGTTGCCAGTTTGCTTTCCGTTTCGGCCAATTTCCTTTGTATCGTTCATTGGCCGAAGATTGGTGGAGGAGGGCATATTTGCATTTGTGCAAATAAGCATTAGTGGAGGGGGTTCTTTGCATTTTGTTGCTTCATGATAGCTCTTGTTGACCTTGACTTGTTCACTTCATCATTGCTTGACTTTTGGAGTCATCATGTTTGATGATGGTTGTGGTTGAGTGTGGATGTGTTTGTGATCATGTTCTTTCATGATTTCTTTTGATTCCCTCTTGCATTATTGTGTGGCCTCTCTCATTTTTGATACACAATCTCATTTTCTCTCCAATCCATCATGCATGGCCGGCCAAGCTCCTTGGGGGCTGTCCAAAATTCTAGAGGTGGGGCTTTTGTGCTTTTTCTTTGATAAAAATCCCACAAGATCAATCTTCATTAGCTTATATCATCCCTCCAC
This sequence comes from Agapanthus africanus, assembly GCA_030015575.1. Taxonomy (NCBI): domain Eukaryota; kingdom Viridiplantae; phylum Streptophyta; class Magnoliopsida; order Asparagales; family Amaryllidaceae; genus Agapanthus; species Agapanthus africanus. The sequence goes on along the minus strand of JASDDO010000019.1, from coordinate 768,477,233 downwards.
CAAAAGGCAACCTCCATGAACCCCAAAATGAGACATGAGCATTACACGCATTCTACAGCAAACCTTGGGCACGTCGGCTCGCCAACTTCGTGCCCGAGTTGCCTCGGTATAGAGGTGGGAGCCCGTAAAAGAAGCCAGCGACGTGGTGCCCTTCCGGCGATGAGGTGGAGACCAGAGATTCCGCGAGAGATCGGGACGACGACGAGAAGACCGGAGGACACGGATCAGTCGGTATATCTCTCTTCCCCATCTTGTAGTTAGCTAGGACTAGTTAATGGTACAATCCGGGTTTTTAGTGCGCAGTGGTGCCGGTCAAGTAAAATTAAAGTTAACCATCGCTTCCGCATTTGGCCTCGGGATGGAGGCCGGGGCGCCGCCGTGCACTTACAATTGGAACCCTATTCAATAGGTATGCAGCTTCACAGGTGCATAACACCCAAAAAGAAATAGGCAACTCAATAGTACTCATCATAGAGCACACCATATCACATAGGGTGCGATTGCTCTGTCCCGATTTACCAACGTACTGTGGTGTATACAGAGGAGTAATGCTAAGAGAGAATCTCATTCTCCTTTAGAATAGTCCAGGAATCTCATGCTCAAGTATTCTCCTCCCTGATCACATCAATGGACATAATACTTATACCCGTTTCGGTTCTCTACTTCTGAAGTACAAAGAACCAGTCCTGGCATGTGTAGACAGGGGACCTCACACATCATTATGTCTCAATCCTAAGAGTGCACTAACTCTTTCTCTGTTTTCAATAAACAGAGCTATGGTCATCTTATCTTTGTGACATGACTGGCAATTTTCACAAGATGTAAATTCAAACTAATTTAAATATGCATCTAAATGTAACTTAGCTAGTCGGGTCACTTTGATATGACCTAGTCTACAAAACCTCAAGAAGGATTCGTTCATTTCTGAACTCTTCCTCTTGTGTGTGTTCTGTACATTAAGAACTGTGGTTTGATTTAGAACGTCTATGCTTTTAGATAACGTGCCTGAACCGATCAACTATTGATATAGGAAATGTTCAAAACATTATCCAACAATACAAAATTATATCCTTCTTTAATAAATAAAGAGACTGATATGATATTGTATATCAGGTTCGGTATCTAATAACATTCGTTCAGAATCAATGTATTTTATAATACAGGGTGATAACTGCCAACATACTTGGCTGCAACACTTGCACCATTTTTAACTCTTAAAACTTATCACCCTTTCTCAGTTCTCTACCTTTCAGTAGCCCATGTAATCATATTACATATGTGGGATCCTGATCCGGTATCTCATACCCAGGACGTAAAGGATACTGGAAAACAGTTCTCTGTAATGAACACACCCGAAGAAGATGCATCAGCATGCACTTTCTTCGTTTGGGAGGCACAGGAATTCTGGTAATCCCCAATTTCCTGCTCGATCTTATAACAATTATAAGTTGGAGTGGGACCAACGTTCCCTAGCGTAGTATAACAAGCAGGTTCGGTCAATACATCCGTATTATTATCTTGATTGAGGCGTGACATGGTCGCTACCTGGAGAGAGAGAGAAGAAAACACTCAGCGTATGCTCTTGCAAGATTAGATTGGTTATTAATATATCTAATCAGGATGGCTCCCACTGTTTTAATCAAATCTTTCTTCAAACCCTAAAAGGAAAGACTAGCCGGGATTAATTACACCCTACAAGTTTGCCAATCTTTCGGCCAGGCCAGTGCCGGTACTTTGAGAGAGGTTCCCCGTGCTTTCGCACGGACCTAATTAAAATAAACCTCGTTTTCCTAAAGGCGTAACCCCTTTGACACATTTCTAGACACCTACTTGATCGGCTAATTGTAATGTGTAAAACTCTCCCAAGAATAACTCTTACTCGCAGTGGGTATCGGGATCCAACTATTTCATAGGAGGTATGCGATCTCATTGCAAATTTCAACACTTGAAATTCCCAATAATATTTTGCCCCAAGCGACCTATGATCTTGACAAAAACCAAACTACCCATAGTCCGCTAGTCAAGTTCAACCCGTACATTTCATGATTGAATTAAACCCACCCGCACGACCCTTGGAGAAGGCCAAACTACGCCATACGAATACCCTAATCCAATCGCATCGTATGTTAGCAGATAAGCACTAGTTAGCTACCGTACACTACGCCTTGACGGAGGCCAAACTACCGCAGCACGAATACTAAGTAGTATTTATCTGAAATAACGGAAGGCTACGACAAGTTTTTAAGAAAACCTTTTGCGTAATGAACTTGATATCGTTGTAGAATCGAGTGATTTTGAAAAGGGGTGTTTTTTAGGCTTTTACAAGTTTTGCTAAAGAAGTCACTCCCGGTGAAAGGATTTCGGCTCTTTCCTTATCGAATAAGGTACAAGATATTTCACAAATACCACTATGCAAAGCAAAAAGTATAAAAGCAATCAAAAGACAAACCGTGTTTGTAGCATCTGCTAGTTTTCACTAAAGAGGTCACTCCCGGTAAAGGAATCTCGGCTCTTTCCTTATCGAATAAGGTGCTGGATATTCTACAAGGAATACCGCTATGCAAAGCAAGAACTAGAACTACCAGTTTTTAAACAAGTTTCTACAACATCTTTAGGTTTCTTTTATTTCATTAATCTCATTAATGAAGTCTCATTTTATTATGCATCACAAGCATCACATTTGAAACGAAATCAGCAATATAACATATATCTCATATATATAATATAAACATTCATCTCAGGCAGTAATATGATCTCATCACAGAATATTGCAGCAGAAGAACATATATGAAATATTGGATATACTAGGAGGTCCGTGTTTTAATACGAGCCTGTATAAAACACGAATTCCACGGTCGCGATGAATAGCCAATCCCACACCCCTAGACCCCTACGAGAGCGGCAAGTAACCCTGCCAGTTCTAGAGTTAGGAGACCTGATCTCGACTCCTCAAGATGGTCTCCCACTGGACCCTAGAACCCGGTTACTTGTGTTCCCCGTCTTGGGTCTATCCTAATGCGGAAAAGTAAATAATATACTATGGTGATATCATCCTCAACCCGGAAGTGTCCCAATAAAAGAATATTACATACAATTGAATTTTACATGAATGAAAATGAAAAACTCTCATCTCACATAAAACCCTCGGCTATTCAAAACACGACGATCTAATATAACATATCACAGCAACACATAACATCACATATCATCAACGTAAGTAAATATGCGTATCCCAGTTGTTGTTAACATATAGCAACGAAACCGGCGATACACCACATATTACACTTACGGTCGCAGAAAAGAAAGTGTAAAACTACAACATTTGGAATCCACAATCACTTTAGACATCTTAAATCCGAAATATCACATACTTCGCATTTCATGCCTAACTATATGAATTCCACATATTGTATCACATTCCAGATAAATAGACAATGTTAAACTTTCTGATCGAATAAACAAACACCCAAGATTTCCCAAATAGCTCAACACTTGAGCGGAGTTCAAAAAGTCCCAGAACATATCACAGCCGCTATGAACCAGCCGTAGAAGGGTCAAACCAATGCCTCACATGTGGCAACGCTAAACTGCCACAAACCATATAGTTCGGTGGCGGTTTTGACGGTCACATAATCGAGTTAAGGTTATGTTCTTCTAGAGGGTCCACAGATGCGCTTGCATGATTTTCTGAAAGTTTTAAACTCAGGAAAAATCCAACACTTGAAAGTGTTCTGACAAGGGAAAAAGTGAGTTATTGATATCCGTTCGAACTTTTTAACACGTACTAAATTACCCGGAAAAACTTAAACGAAGTTAAATTTTCCGATCGAATCAACGAGTTCCCAATATTTCCCAGAAAGCTCAACACTTGAGTAGAATTAAAAATTCCCAGAAGCATGAAAATACCCAAGAATAAAACCCTGAAGTATTATCCCCAAACTCCAAAAGTTGGCCGTGGAACCGCCGCCAAACACATTGTTTGGCCGCGGTTCCGCGGTCTCTTGAGTGAGTTGTGGCTTCGTGCTTCACAGTAATTCTTAGAATTCCCTGCATGATTTTCTGAGTATTTTTAATATGAAAAATTTCAACTTTTGAAAAAATTTCCAGAGAAGGGGTTGTTTCAGGGTTTCGGGGTTCGATCGGATTTTAAACTTCGTCTAGACAACGCCTAATCCTCTAACTTGGCTCTGATACCACTGTAGGGTTGGCTTAGCACCTTAGCAAGGTTTTGGCAAGTATCAATCATGACACTTTAAAATTTTGGGGTGCTAAACAAACCCTAAACAAGATCTTAACTAGAGAATTAGGGTTAACTATACAAGTAAACAACTTTACTTCTAAGAGTTTGGAATTACAACCTTTGTAGTCCGTTCCTTCGCTTCATAAGCTCCGTGTTGAGGTCCCTTCGCTGCGATCATCAAGTACCCGGACTCTAGAGAGGCTCCTTGAAGAGAAAGATGCAAGCTTGCTTTCAATCTTCAACAACTAAGATGATCTACCTTGAAGAATCTCAAACCTAAGCTCTTACTTCACTAATCAAGTATTAGCAAAGCAAACACCCTAATCTAAATGGCTAGAATAGATAAGAATGATGAACTAGGAATTTTGCTCTCTTTTGTTTTCAATTTCTCACTTTAAATTATCACTTCACAAAAAACTAGAAAGTTTTTTCAAGGAGGAAGAAGAAGAAGAAAACTTTTGTGATGAATAATGAAAATCATTGTTGTGGTTACAAATCAACCATAGGTTAAGAATGAAGGCTTAACCCTTGTAGATAATTAACTAAAGTAAAGGGTTTGGGTTGGGTTAAGAAATATCTACACAAAATATCAAAGGTTAAAGTCAAAGTCAAAGTTTCATGAAGCTTCATGGAAGCTTCATCTAAGATTAACCCTAATCCAAACTCTAACCATGTTTAAACTCCACAAAATATGTTGCATGTGTAACCCTAACTTGTTACAATATTATATATCACATATATAATATATTTTGCAACAAAAGAAAATAATACAATTAACATATATTGCATATATATCAATGTATTATCCCATGAGAAAATAAATCAATAAAGCGAGCTTATATTAGTTAACATAAAGTAATATATCTCATATATAATTATACATTAAATTATCGAATCAACACTTGTTCCGATAACCCGGCTATATATATATATATATATATATATATATATATATATAACCGACTAATATAACATGTACCAATTCATCGAATCAACACTTGATCCGATGACCAGACAATATCACATATACCGGGCCGATATCTCATCTCGCGAGAATAGAATACGGTATCTCATATCGTATCATTCTCGGTTCCGCACATATCACATATGTGCTCCTACTCTGTTTTGCCTGAGCCAGGAAACCTCTGTGTAGGACTCTAAAAAATCGTCAATACGCCGGCAGTAGGTGATGATCATATCAAACACCCACAAGCTGCAAGCGGTTAGCTAAACGTAACAGCTACCCAGGTATTGAGCAATCAGAAGATCAACAAGCAAGCATATATATTCTCCTGCGAATCCAATCAGTAACATTCCCGTACAGTCCGGTCTCTTCGTCTGATATGTCGCATGTCCAGTCTACGGGTGGTAAACGTCAAACCCCAATAACCGATAAGTCGTGTCGATATGAGGTCCATAACAGTTCGAGAAACTACTGATAACACTTACCAGTAAATCTCAACAACTCTAACCAGGGATTTCCAGTTATAGCCAATCGAACACAGCGCAACATCAACTCCATATACCGGGAGAGACGAAACCCCTCCTATCGCTCATTGCCTCCATATGATTCGGGATTGTACCCAAAAGCCACCGTTTTGCACGCCCTCTTGGACGTGGTATGATGGAAATCAAAGCACAGTGGGAATCACACAAGACTCTATGACGATCTCGGGTCTACAGACTAACCTGTACTAGTGTCACCAGAGAACTGCCATCTGACGTAAGGTATAATACCATCTGGGAGTTCTCGGCGAGTCCGTCCTATGTACCCAGTCTCCACTGAGCACCCGTATACTATTTCTGATGTCAAATATCAATGAATATATGATCATCCATCGCCTATCTATATCGGTCAAGAAGCATACACTAGTCTACTCTGGTATATCGATGCCCTGTCTCGATACACCTGCGACTAGGAAATTTGAATGATGTACTTAGCGACTACATTGTCCCCACTAGTATGATCTGCATCATAGTCCTGGTAGTCAAGTACTCATCCTAAGGGCTTTATCAACATGCAACATAGAGACAATCAGAGTACATGTTAAGATAAAGTGCAAGCAGATAGCATACTATCATGTTGAGCAAGAAAGTCCTCCATATATATGTCCAAGCATCTACTACATTATACATCGCATGTACAGTAATGACCTGTAGGGCATACATATCACTAACATAATTAACACTAATTTAGTGTGTATGTGCATGTTTAAAATAATATTTAAAAATTAATAAATAAAGAAAATAATGAAGTAAACTAGCAATTAAATAAGTAATTAATTAAATACCCATACATAAGAAATTACATAATTAAAATAGGTATATATTTATGTCTATGTGGAAAAATAATTATAACTAGGTTTTACGGAAAATACGTGTTGTACTACTAATTATCATACAATTAACCTAAACGATATTTAAAGTGTTACAATATAATACCAACTAGCATGTTCCCGGCGAGTCCGTACAGTATACTCATAACCCAATGAGCACTTATATACTATCTTAGGTGATTAACTAACACCAATGGCTTGTGAGACCGGCCACCGCCTCTTGTCGGGGTCTCGATAGGTATACACTAGTCTACTCTGGAGTATTGATGTCCAGTCTCGATACTCCCACGACTAGGGACATTTAAGGATGTGCTTATAGACCACCCAGCTCACACGTATATGATCGCCATCATAATGCTGGTAGTCAAGCAAGAATCCTATAGGCTCTATCAATATGTAATAGTGATCTGTAATGCCACATAATGCATGTGCATGATGATAAAGATAAATTGGATAGCATACTATCATTTTGAGTAAGACTGTTCTACCCGTATAGGTCCTCACTCAATCATCGCAATCGCTTTCCTGCGACTCAATAATTGACTTGAGGGCACTATATCCAACAGTAACCCGGGGCAAGAAGATCATGGGGATGACGATGAGCCTGACAGGAGGGAGCACTACCTACCGGTGATAGTTTGAACCCGGCGGTTATCTGGAGGATACCGACCGGAGTCGTGAGATGGATATGGGTCGATCCGGACTGACGGAGCCCATGGGCCGATTCGAACTGACGGAGCCCAAGATATGTGGATTTACGTCTCGATATTGAACACGAGTTTCATGATATTTTGAGTGTCGATATTGGACATTCAGATTCCATGATGTGACGAATATGAGGGCCGATCTGAGTGACGACACCTGAGATATTGGGATTTCGGGTGTCGTTGTTGGACACCGGATTTTATGATGATGATTCATTGATGGGGATTATGTTTCATCGTACACTCAGGATTTATTATGACATGCACTTTTTCATGTAGTTGTTGTACCCTGTGGTGTACCTTGAGCATGATTTGTTGCATATGCGTATTGTTATACTTATACCATCAGATTGCATATTTCAGATTATTGCTTTTTCGTGCATACTTGTGATTATCTGTATGATATTATTTACTATTCACGAGTTGGAAACTCACCCCCGTTGTGCAACAGTGTTTTGCAGGCTTGACACTCAGTGTAGTCGCAGCAGAGCTCCTTATTGCACTTATTTCTGCGGATACCGCTACTGTTGGCCGTGGTTTTGATGTAGGTGGGTTTTGTGGTTATCCGTATGATTCCATTGTATATTTTATTTTGTATCTAGTACTCTCCATCTACCACTTACATGTATTTGACTTAGAGACGAGATTGAGAGGATCGATATTGTATTATTTGTGACTCTGGGTGTCGAGCTCGTGTGAGCCGGTTTTTATTTCATGTTGTGATGTTATTTTACTTCCTCTTTGCTTATTTCTTCGCTACGGCGTCGTATATTTAGCTGTTGTGGTTATGTTCCGCCTTTAGACGTGAGATGCTCCTGTTTGGGATACTTTATTTATATTCTATGCTTGTACCCGTTTGGGGCTAGTTTTTACAAAGGAGATACTGCCGAATTTTTAAGAAAATAAATTTATGTTGAGATTTTATAACTTAAGATTTCTAAATGTTTTAACTATTGTTTTATCACTTTACTTCTTTTCTTGGTTTAGATTTCTGGGTTTTTCAGTTTACTTGAATTACGTTACGTCTTTTGACGTCGCATGATTTAAGTGCCGGTTGCGTTCCTAAATTGGATCGTGACAAATGTAGATTGAATTTGGAATTCAAATTAATTTCTATAAATTTCTTTTTTTGTCTCAAGTTCTAAAAAGTTTCTTTTTTATTTGTTTTTCAAAAAATGGAGAAATATAATTATTTTTGTCTTTTTCTTTGATAATATGGAAGCCCTAAGAATGGAGGATTTTTCTCCTTTTTTGTTTTTCTTTTACAAAGGAGAGGGTGGCTTATAATCAATATCATTTGCATAATAGAATAGAATAGATTTATTATTGTGCGTATATACACTAACGATTTTGCTTATAGCGTTTCAACTTCTTTCGTTTTCCATGGACAGACACCCCAGCAAATGTATGGTATGTAGTGTCCGGAAAGCTAATGAATAAATGATCTAAATTATAACTTGAATAAAAGATTAACCTTCCATATTGCAAATCAAAAATTTCACTATAAGATAATTGTAAATTTTTAAAGGCATACAATTAATTGCGAGGTTATTTTTTAATGTATAATACAAATGAAATAACTGAATTTTTGGATGAGCCGTGTTTTCGCATGGGTAATCAACTACTTAGAAATAAAAGTTAGAAATAAAAGGATTTGAGATATAATTGTGAAGATATAAATATATACTAAGAACAAGCATAAGAAAGGAATTTCTTCGGAATATTCGCACCTCCGCCAATTGAAGGTTCATCTCACCCGGTATGTTGTCTTCTGGAGAGTTGATCTTTTCAAACCTACTAATCATGCGCCCCTCTCAAAATGGAGCTATCTAAACCGGTTATTAAAATTAGGAAATTAGTACGCACAAAAGCACGAGATGCAACAGTAAATCAAAGCTGCCAAAAATTAGTAAAACCAGAATCAGCCCCAACAATATAATAATACAACATAGAAAGCATCGATGGTTTTATCTTTTACCGTGTAAACTTTGTGGAAGTTTCTAGCGTGCACTTCCAGAACACACCCGCTGAAGGATCCATTTCTTAGCCACCACCAACAATATAATAATACATAAAACCCAATATCCTTTTCTTTAATTATATTAATAAAATACATTCCATTACCAAAGGACCGAAACCCCTGTCCAATTGCACCCGCCCCTAATTAAACCCAAAAGTAATGTTAATTAAACAAAGAGCTGTATAAAAACAGCCCCAAGACAATCCCCAATTCTGCCTCAGTCCTCTTCCAATCTCCCTTTGCTGGAAAAAAAAATTTCAGCAAAAAGAAACAAAGACGGCTCTAATGTCATCCCGTTACGAAGTGGAGGTGACGATCAGCTCGGCCCGAGATCTGAAGAACGTCAACTGGCGGTACGGCGACCTGAGGCCCTACGCCGTGGTGTGGATCGACCCGGCCAGCAAGTGCTCCACAAAGGTGGACGTGGAGAACGACGTGAACCCCGTGTGGGACGAGAAGCTGAAGATCCCCCTCCCATACGACTGCCGCATCGAGGACTCCACCCTCTCCATCGACATCGTCCACGCCAGATCCAACGATGAGGACGACACCAAGCCCGTGATCGGATCCGCTCGTCTCCCCCTCCGCGAGGTCGTCGACGAGGCCGGCGTCGGCGGGAAGTTCTCACGAACTTTGAAGCTGAAGCGGCCGTCGGGACGTCCTCAAGGTAAGCTAGAGATCAAGGTCTCTGTCAAGGAGCCCTCTAGGTACTATGATCCCTATGCACCTCCCTACGGACAATCAACCAGAGGAGGAGGAGGAGGTGGGGACTATCCTGCGCCGCCGCCGCCTCCTTACGGCGCAGGGTCTAGAGACTATCCTGCGCCGCCGCCTCCGTCTATGTATGGGCAGCAGCAGCAGCAGCAGCAGTACGGTGGATACGGGCAGCCCTACGTGTCCCCAACACCTGCGGGGTACCCGTACAGCGCTCCTCCGGCCTACGGTGCCCCGCCTCCGCCCATGTACGGCCAGGCGGCTCCTTCGTATGCTGGGAAGGGATACGGTGCTCCGCCGCAGGAGGAGAAGAAGAAGTCGAAATTCGGGATGGGGACGGGGCTGGCGGTGGGGGCGGCGGCCGGGATTTTGGGAGGGCTGGCGCTGGCGGAGGGGATCGATTACGTGGAGGATAAGATCGAGGATCGGGTCACGGAAAGGGTGGAGGACGATCTGGCTTATGATGATGGTGGCTATGATGATTTCTAGAGGCTGACTTTTAAAATTTGCAAAACCCTAATAAAGATGTTTAATTTGAATCGTCCAGCCCTGTATGTGTGATTACTTTGCTATAATATCTAAGTGAGAACCCAGTTTGTTTAAATATTGATATGGCGTAAAGTTGTTCGGAATTCTGTTTTGATTTCAAAAATGGAAGGTGCTCTAATTTAGATCGATGCTGGTGCAAAGAGGGCCGGGTAGCCGTCCCCGTGCACCCTGAAGGAAGTAGAAATCGTTTGTCTGTTTCTCATTTGCAATTGATCATTTTATGCCTATGGAACTTTGTTAGGGTCATCATTGGAGTTACGGCCGCCTTGTTTAGGCAAGGAGCTAGGAAAATAGAGCTTATTTTCAAATGGAGGTAAAGAGGATACAAGCTTGGTTTGCAACCCTATACTCGATGTTCAAATAAACTGGAGTAATGTTTGTGGAGATGTGTTTGGGAAAATGATTTTATACCACAGTTATCTCAAATTTGGAGTTCAGATAAAAAATGGAGGCCAAACATGGCATGGTTAGCATTTTAAAGAAAACTTAACTCCATTCCCAAACCGGCCTCGATTATTTTGAGTTGAGTTATTGATACTTGTATATCTTTGCAATGCATGTGAGATTATTAAATATTTTATAATTATTATTTGTGGGTTGTTATTATGGGATAAGAATATGGGATAGATATTATTCATTTATTTGTAGCTGGTTTTTATCCTTGTTCCTTTTTAAATGATTGAGATTGATTTAATTTGGTTAGGTGTATTTTTCTCTCTTCTTCATTTTCACAACTATTTTTGTTAGGCTATGTAAATATTGTTTATTTGTGCCATACAAAACTCTAGAATTAAAAGTTAACTTCGTCTTTTGGTTTTGAGGTTGAATTCTACAACTTAGCGTGAATGAAAAGAAATTAATCATTGCGTCTTTATTCTTATTTTGTCTTATTATGACGATATAGAACTCTCTAATACTTGCTTTTAGTTAAACAATTTCATCTCTCTGTTTTATTGAATTAGTGTTTTTTGCAAATGATGTCACTATTGAAAGGTTTGGGCTTGGGTTATAACCCTAAAGATGCATCACAATCTCTGATAATTAAGTTTGAGAAAAGGTGAATGATTATGATGGGGGCATCAACAAGCAATTGAAGCAGCTGTGAGAAGAACTTTCTTTTCATGGTGGAATGCAAGGTTATTAATTTGCATTGGTGCAACACCAATTGATGAGTGTCGGTTAATTATCAATGGGACCAAATTATGAAGAAAAACCTAAGAAGATAAAATAGTAATGAAAGATGCAGAGGAAAAGAAATAAATTAAGATGGTTTCTGGTATTTGTGGGAAGATATATACGCAAATGTGATGAAGAGTTGGACAACAAAATATAGAACAAACAACCTCTGGTTTGTGTTAGGCAAGGATGCTTCAATTAGGTTTAGACAAAAATCACAAAAATAAAATTAAAAAAAAAATGTGACGAGGATGGACATTTAAGAGAGAATTTCGGAACCAAATCTTACTCGACAGTGGAAGCTCTCGACATTCTTAAAAGGAGAAATAAGGATACCAGAAATTAGAGGTCAAGCCTAACTGGTTGGTAAGAAATGCATGCACCTATGAAACAAAACTGAATGAGATTTGAAGATGTAAAACACATAAGAAATGCATCACTCACACAAATGTAACGAGGATTTCACATGTAAATATGTAAATATAGGAGCATATCCGAATGATTTGACCAGTAAACTAGACTAAATAAAAATCGATCTTCAAAAGCATGGGCAAATAAAATTTAGGGGCTGTTTGGTTGCAGGATTATGGAATTTGGATTCCAAAAATAGTACGGTTGAAATTTCTGGATTTGGTAATTTGTTGTTTGGTTGGTTTTGGATTTTTAGTATTGGATTTGTAGATAATCTTTGTTTGGTTGGTGGAAAAAAATGGGATTTGGATTTGAGGATTTTAGAGAGAGAGAGAGAGGGGATTGTTAAATAAATAAAGTACATGGACCCCACCAAATCCTTAAGAATCCTTGAAAATTTTTAGGATTCATGAATCCTTCTTTTGTGGTGGGCCCCCCATACAAAACAAAGGAATCCTAGAAATCCTAATCTTGCAACCAAACACAAAATTGTGGAATCCTAGGATTTTCCACAATCCAAAATCCAAATCCAAACTCATAATCCCCTTACGGATACCAAATTCAAAGTCACAAAGTTCCATGAAAGCAAATGAGTAAATTGTTTACTGGTAATTTCCTGGCAATGGTAACTATGATTGTCGTTGATTTGGTCATTGGAAAGACGGGTAGACATATCTTTTTTTTCCAACAGCGGTCTAGGGATCTCTTCACCGTAATTATATATTGGTATGAGAGCCATTATGACTGTCTGATCCGTCTTATTGAAGTTTTTGATTATATTTAGGTTAGTTCTGATCATAAAAAATTTATTTTTTATTAGATCAGCTTTTATGAAAACCTTTAAGCTTTTTAGATCTAGAAAAATTATATTTTTATTAGATCCGTAGAAATTGCATGATAAAAACATGATATTTCTTGCAGATCGATCTCATGAGACCGATTTAGGGATTAAATTCTATATTTTTAATTTGGGAAAACATAATTATTGATGATAAAAATTACTTTTTGCATTTGATGATGACGCCGCGATAAAGCAACGTCTGCGGCGGGCACCATCTTTGCATCATACCGTAACAAAGAGGCGATGTGGACGATGAACGCAATCCCCTAACCCTATAATCCTAATTTTTTTTATTTTTTTAAATTATTAAAAAATTTGCAAATACGATGTTTAAATGATTAGGGATTTTTGGGAAGATTTTTTTTTTTTTATTTATTTTTTTGCAAAGAGATTTTTCTATAAAGATAATCTTAAATTTTAGTAAAGATTTTAGAAAAGAACTCTGAAATTTTAAATGATCGACTAATTTTTTTTAAATGATTTAATCTGTTTTTTTAATTAATTGGATCTTCCAAAATTTAATAAAGATTTTAAAAAAATATTTAATCGGTTTTTTATATATAAAAAAGGAAAATTTCGCATAGGCTCGGCTTGGCCCGAGCCGGTGCGGCTAGGGCTCGGGCCCAATAAGGCCTATGGTGTTATTGGGGCATGTGTTATTTTTTATTTAATGTTTTTCTGATTTTTAAATTGTTTTAAAATCGGAAACAATACAGAAAAATGCAGAAAAACCGAGAAAATTATTTGAAAATTCAGAAATTATTTTAGGGATTTTAGGAAATATTTTGGCTACTATGAGCCAAATAAAATTAATTTATGAAACCAAAATAATATTTATTTTTTAATTCTAAACAACCTACCGTTATATGTGATAGTCAGTTTCAGTGGGAGCGTACACATATGCACGTCTATTCCAAAAAATAGTTAACACCTTAAATTTGAAATTTATGATGGTTAATCAAGAAAGTGAAATAATTAAAGTTGGGTATCCTAACACAAAATATTTCAAATGGAAGATTTCAGGTGAAGTAATGGATGCAACTATCCATTTAAAATTACTTTTGAGATCGAGATTCCGTAACTTTAACGGATATTTGTAAAACTTTTTTATTTTTATATCGTAAGGAATGTGGTTCTCCCAACTTCATTTCCTGATTTGTGTAAATAAATTTGTTGCTATTCCTTTTTCGTTAAATGATGGAATTGATTAATGTTGCAAATTACTCCAAACTAGAAATGTTTAGAATCTTAACGAATTTATAAACTGTTTAAGTAGAAAGTTATGTCGATAGTATTTCATAGACAGGTTGAAGGACCATCTGCTAGTGATGAGGTAGCAACGTATCAAGATGCGGCACCGCTTGAGATGTAGCAACCTTCGAAGGTTTGCGTATCAAAGGTTGTTTTATAGAATGAAGTCATTGTTCTAAGTCGATGTCGTGCACCCCACGCACTTGTGGGGAGGCAGAATTTACAAAAAACGATTTTCTAATTTCTCAACATCGACTTTAACTCCAGGATCTTTATAGAAATCTTAACTAGCAATTTCTACTAGGAGGCTCTAACTACAATGTTATGGTTTATACCTCCTTATTTATAAGTCTTTCGGGTCTTCTTATTCTCCTCCTCTTCTTGAGCTCCTCGAAGATTGGATCGTGCTTGAAACGTCAGCCTTCTCGTGTCGAAAACGATCCACCCGAGAGTATGTGCTTCAAGCTCCAACCTCTAAACTGAGATAACTAAGATACCTAGCTCGCTAAACTTGTCAAGACTCGGAAAAGGCACGTGATCGGCACGAGAATTATGTGAAGTTTAAAGGACCCCGCCGTAATTCAAGTAAGCCGAAGCCCAGAAATCTAAAACTTTTTACGGAAAATAGTGGAAGTGCAGTTTTGAAACATCGGCATAATGAAATTCAAGCCATCCTTTAAAAATATAAATTATATCATATGAAAATGCCATAGTTTACTATCCTTAAAAACATTTTCGTCCTTGAAAATTAGGCAGCGCTTCCCTTGTATATTTTGATCCAAAACCACATACATGCAATAATATAGGCATCCCCAAGCGGGAGCTAGCTCTTCGCTAATTGGCGGAAACACAACCACGCAATAAACATATATACGACTCCCTACGGGGAACATCAACACAGAAGAGAATAAATAAAACAAGACATCATCAGCTCAAAAAGCGAACATACACCCATCTCGCTCTAAATCTCGCAAATATACAAGTCTGTATCTAGGTCTACCAATATACATGTCTGGTTTCTGATTGATGGAGCTTTAATTAGATACAATAGAAAAATAGGTACAAGAGTGGTCACGATCCAAATGTGTGTCCCACTTACCAAAGCAAAACACTCTGAAGAAAGCTGTGTACCAGCGATACCGCTACTGATCCAAACGGTCAAACCTGCAAGAAAACTGTAACACAACGGGGGTGAGTTGCTAACTCGTGAGTAGAAAATATCCGCAGATAGAAATCGAATAGACAACGATCCCTATGTCCTACTGTATCATGAAGGTAATACTATGTGGTATTTAGGATGATCATGTATGCATATGTATCAACAACAAAGTCGTGCCAGTAATCAGTATGTAAAATCTAATCATCTGAATCATATGCCTGTATGTATGTGAATATCAACCAACGTGTGTCCATGAACGACACATCAACATCATGGGACCTGAGTGTCAAATATCGACACTCGAAACATCATAAAACCCGTGTCCAGTATCGACACGTAAATCCTCATATCTCAAGCGCCGCACCATCGGATCGACCCTCATATCCATCTGATCTCTCGACTCCGGTCGGTATCCTCTGGATAACCGCCGAGTCCAAACTCTTACCGGTAGGTAGTACATCCCCTTCTGAGCTCATCGCCTTTCTATACGATCTTCTTGCCCCGGGGAACCTTACCGGGTCCACCATGTACCCGCAGATGGTTCCTCCTCACTCCTCGAATCGGGTCTCACATAGCTCAGAACCGAGAAAACTCATGGTGGACACAAAGTATCATATCACGAGAAACCGTATTTTTTAAAACAATACATAATTTCCTTTGAAATATAACCACGGTTCGCAAATCCAGAGATCTCATGAAAACATCTCAAAGCATGTAACCCTAATGTACGATATATGCAAACATAGAACAATAATGTGAGCATATCAAGTATATCATATAAGCATGTTATGTGATAGTACTGAACAATGAATGTACTTTACAATTAAGAAAAATACCGTGATATAGCAATTCTACTGTGTAAGTGGCATGGTAATTACCGATGATGAGTGTGTGAGCCGGAAAATCGATGTATGTGTAGCATGCACATCATCGGTAATAGTGCAAGTGTATTAGCAGACGATGTCATATAACGGTAAATACTGGGAACATAGTACGTATGTTGAAAAGTTATGCTAACGCCCTGGCTATCAACCGAGGTCGATTGCAGAACAAATTTTTTTTCTAACGATGTAAACTTGGCGCTAGAATAACCCTAAACCGGATCTTCCATGAACCTAACTAGCAACTAAAGAAGCTATCTACTATGAAAAGAGTGAAAGTCGACCATAGCACCACCATGGGGTTTTAATAGCATCAAGCATGCCAAATTTTAATTTTTATTAGATACTAAGTTAGACTATACAAGATCATTGCTAAAATATTAGGGTTAGTATAGTAGTGAAAGATGGCTATACCCTCGTAGATCGAGTCCTTCACTTCACATGCTCCGTGTAGTAGTCCCGCGACTCCACTAGGCTCCACTTGAAGGTTTGGACAAGTTTCCTCCGATGACCTTCGTGCTGAAGATAATCCACGTGAAGTCCCTCCAACTCAAGCTACCTCTACACCAAACTTTTTAGCGTAGGAAACACGCTACACTCGATCGCTAGTCAAGTGTAGAATGGTGAAGTAGGGGATGTTAAAAGCTCATAAGTTTGTGTTCAAGTTTCATGGTTCACATCACATGTGAGGGTTGAAGCTTGAACCATGGGATTGAGGAGGAAGAAGAAGAAGCTAGAGAGCAACCATGAGAGCAAAGTAAGAAAATGGCTAAGTGTTGAGAATGAGCTTAGAATGAATGCCAACTCTTGACCCCCACTCATTCAAGTATGGAATTTTGCGATATAAAATTGCAACCATGCTTGAATTGTGAGTCAAGATGAATAAACAAATGTAAATCCCATACTTGCAACCATGCTCTCATTTTCCACCTCATTTCTATTTTCACAAAATAGAATTTTATGCCATGCTTCATTATTATTATTATTATATATATATATATATATATATATATATATATATATATTATGAAGAATAATTAGTGAGCTAATGATATTAGTTAAGATATAATTATATCAAATATAATATATATCATATTATTAAATTAACAACTGATTTAATAATCCGGTTATATCATATATGACCAACTAATATCATTTAACTGTATATCATATTATCAAACAAACACTTGATTCAACAATCTGGTTATATCACATATAACCGAACCGATAACAGATAACTGCCAGATTACAATACGGTATGTAGGTCCACGTTACCTGTCCCGGTTCTTTCGGGGTTGCGGAAATGGTGAAAAACGATTTTAGGGTTTAGGGTAACATGGACTATAAAAATCGGATCTTTGCTAAACAACACACTAGAAACTAACATGAGCTTTACCTACTCGGTTAGAGGGTTATACCTTAAGTTGAACTCCTTCTCTTCAACTCCTTGTGGTGGTCGGATGGTTCTCTCCTCGTCGCCTTCTCTTGCCGAAGATGGATCCACCCGAGGGCCTCTACCTTGAGCTCCTTCCTCGAACTTGAGGTAACTAAAATATTAGGCTTGCTAGACCTTCAACCTTAGGATGAGTAGAGAGTGGCTTTGGTGTTTTATCTCAAAGGAAATGGTTCTCAACTCAGGAGAAGGATTTTCCTTGAGCTAGAGGAAGAGGAAGAGCAAAGGATGAGAGAGAATGAATATGAGAGAGTGATAAGAGTTTTGCAACCATATCCAATATATGTGAATTAACAAATTAATAATATTAAACAAAAAGGAAAAAGGTGATGGCAGGTTGAAAAGACCATTATCATTTCACATTAAATGAGTTTTGCAAAGATCAAAGAGTATCTTTGCTTGAAATGATGATGGTCAAAGTTTCAACCTTGGTCAACAAGTCAACCTTGATCAACAAGTCAACAACCCTAACCATAACCCAATTTCCTTTAATTAATATTATTAATTGATATTTCATATATTCATTAGGATTTGGAAAAAGACAACTGTCAACTGTGCATACACACCCGTTCTAAAACCCTAATGAGAATCCTCTGCCTCTGCCTCAGTCAACTGTGCATACACATCCGTATCCATGTTCCGAGGAACACGAATACAATGAGATAAAACTAACCCCAAAACATATACTAGGATCTGGCTTAAACCAAAACCCTCTACTAATAACTATCCGGACACCAAACGTGCACAAGTGTGCGGATGTGAACGAACCCCGTCGCAAAACCATGCGACCTCTACTCTGTTTTGCCCAAAGGCGAATAACCCTCTGTGTGGGACTCTAAAGACTCGACACTACGCTTGCAGTGAGTTTAACCACAGACCGCAAGCAGCACTAGCTGTACGTAACGGTCCCCAGGTAGATGCCGATAAGAAGACTGATGAGGCGATCCCATCCGAACTCCTACTGAGCCTGTCTGTGATAATCTGCGTACAGTCCGGTCTGTTCGTCTGAGAATATCGCATGGCAGGCCTAGGGGGTTGGTAAACGTCAGTCCCCTAAGAGCGGTACAAGTCATGTCGGAGTGTAGCCCAGAACACACTGAGATAACACTGGAAACCTACCAGTGTATCTCGCTTGCCCTGGCCAGGGACGACTATGTGTAATGGCTCTCCTAGACACAGCGCGATATCAACCCCCAATACCGGGAGAGACGAATCCTATCTAACCGTCACTGCCTCCAAGTGCTTCGGGACTGCACCCAACTACTACCTGTTTGCATGACTCCTTTGAGCCGTGGTAGGGTAGTAATCAAAGTACAGTGGGAACACACTCGAGGCGAAGTGACAGTGTCAAGTCAGCGGACTAAGCTGTACTCATGTCACCTGGGAACTGATAACTGACGATAGGTAGTACCAACCAACAGTTCCTGACGAGTCATGTCCAGTGTACTCGTAACCTAACGAGCACCCGCATACTATCTCAAGTACGACGTACTGACGGCTGTGGGACAGACCGTCTCCCCTGCTGGGATGAAAAGCGCATACGCTAGTCTACTCCGGAGTATCGATACCCCGTCTCGATAATCCTACGACTAGGGACCTGTATAAGGATGTACTTGTAGATTACCCAGCCCCCACGAGTGTGACTGCCATCACAACACTGGTAATCAAGCAAAGATCCTAAGGGCTCCACTAATGTGTATAGGCGATATGTTAAAAGAAACACATGTACACACATTGAAGTAGAGACAAACCAAGTAGCATACTACTATTTTGAGCAAGATTGTCTATACAATGGTGAATATCCCAAGCTTCCATTAAGTAATATACAAACTAGTATGATACAGTAATGGCCTATAGGGCATATACACTAACAATCTCCCACTTGCACTAAGGCTATGTACTGGCGTATCGAAGACCTATCATCTCGATCAGCCGCTCGAACTGAGTCTGGGGTAAGGCCTTCGTGAATGGATCTGCAGTGTTATCTTCTGAAGCAACCCTCCGAACCTCGATCTCCTGGCTGTCCACGATCTCCCTGATCAGGTGATACCACCTCAAGATGTGTCTGGATTTCTGATGGGACCTGGGTTCCTTTGCTAAAGCTATAGCCCCATTGTTGTCGCAATACAGAGGTACTGGATCAACAATGGACGGAACCACCTGAAGTTCTTTTAAGAACTTCCTCATCCAGATGGCTTCTTTTACGGCATCAGATGCAGCGATATATTCCGCTTCCATCGTCGAGTCAGCAACGGTTTCCTGTTTGGAACTCTTCCAACACACCGCCCCTCCATTGAGGGTAAAGACAAAACCCGACATGGACTTGGAATTATCCTTGTCACTCTGGAAGCTGGAGTCAGTAAAGGCCTTGATCTGGAGGTCTTTTCCGCCATACACCAAGAACATCTCCTTAGTCCTTCTCAGGTACTTGAGAATGTTCTTTACCGCTATCCAGTGCTTCTCCCCAGGGTTTGACTGATACCGGCTTACTACACTCAGTGCATAAGCTACATCTGGTCTAGTACACAACATTGCAAAGATTATAGAGCCTACCGCAGAAGCGTAGGGTATAATAGACATGCGATCCCTTTCCAAATCAGTCTTGGGAGACATCTCTTTAGAAAGGGTGATCCTGTGACAAGCCGGTAGATTACCGCGCTTGGAATCTTCCATACTGAATCTTTTCAGTATGGTGTCGATGTACCTGAACTGTGAAAGTCTTAATATCCTCTTGGATCTATCACGATGGATCCGGATCCCCAGATTGTAAGAGGCATCACCCAGGTCTTTCATGGAAAACCTGTGTGACAAGAACCCTTTGACAGATTGTAGCATAGGAATGTCATTTCCTATCAAGAGAATGTCATCCACGTATAAAACGAGGAATACGACAGTTCGTGCTACAAATCTACTATAGATGCATGGTTCATCTGGATTTTTGATAAAGCCAAAATCTTTGACCGTCTCATCAAAACAGATGTTCTAACTCTGCGATTGCTTTAATCCATAAATGAACTTAAGCAACTTGCACACCTTTCCGCTGCTCCCACTCTGAATGAAACCCTCTGGCTGGTCCATATAGACACACTCCTCTAAATTTCCATTTAGAAAAGCGGTCTTTACGTCCATCTGCCAAATCTCATAATCGTGGAAGGCAGCAATGGCAAGAAGGACCCGAATGGATTTCAGCATAGCCACTGGAGAAAAGGTTTCGTCATAGTCCAAACCAGGTCTTTGACGAAAACCCTTTGCAACAAGTCTAGCCTTATAGGTCTCAACCTGCCCATCTACACCAATATTCCTCTTGAAGATCCACTTGCATCCTACAGGTTTTACCCCATTTGGAGCAACGTCCAAACTCCATACTTTGTTGGTGTACATGGACTCCATTTCGGTCCGCATTGCATCCAGCCATTTTACCGAGTCAACGTTCTGAATGGCCTGCTGGAAGCTAGTCGGCTCATCACTATCAATGATGCAATCCTCTCTATCCCTGTCTATGAGAAAACCGTAGTATCTCTCGGGTGGATGAGACTGCCTACGACTCTTGCAGAGCGGCGTAGGAATGTCCTATTCTTTCGAACCCTCTGGTTCTACTAAGCTTTCAGTAATAGCTCGTGGTTCTGGAATTTCTTCCAGCTCTATTGCGCTCCCACTTATCTGATTTTCCAAAAATTCAGTTTCCAAGAAGTGGGCATGACGAGAAACAAAAACCTTTTGTTCCTCTTCACAATAGAAGAAATATCCCTTTGAGTTCTTTGGATATCCCACAAACTTGCACTATACTGAGCGTGCCTCGAGCTTGTCCGCATGCTTCTTTTTGACAAAAGCTGGACATCCCCATGTCTTAATGTGCTTAAGATAGGGTTTCTTCCCACACCACATCTGATATGATGTAGTAGGCACAGTCTTAGTTGGAACTCGGTTCAAAATATATGCAGCCGATTCTAGCACATATCCCCAGAATGATCGCGGCAACTCAGCGTTACTCATCATGGAACGTATCATATCCAATAGGGTTCGGTTCCGTCTCTCCGATACACCGTTATGTTGCGGAGTGTATGGAGGAGTAAGCTGAGAGAGAATTCCATTCTCTTTTAAGTAATCCAGGAACTCGGCACTTAAGTATTCACCACCTCGATCAGATCTCAGTGTCTTGATACTTTTGTCTGTTTGTTTTTCTACTTCATTCTTGTATTCCTGGAACTTTTCAAAGGCTTCAGATTTATGTTTCATTAAGAAGACATATCCGTACCTTGAAAAGTCATCCGTAAAAGTAATGAAGTAAGAATAACCGCTTCGCGCATGTGTAGACATTGGACCGCACACGTCACTGTGTACGAGCCCCAAGAGCTCGCTCGCTCTCACTCCGTGTCCAGTGAACGGAGTCTTTGTCATCTTTCCTTTGAGACAGGATTGACAAGTTGCATATGATTGATATTCGAACGGATCCAAATATCTTTCTATATGTAACTTCGCCAACCTTCTCTCATTGATGTGACCCAGTCTACAATGCCATAAGAAAGCATGATTGATTTCTGGAGACTTTCTTTTGTGTGTATTCTGGACATTGAAAATCTGTGGTTGGTTTAATACGTATATACCATTGCTTAATGTACCTGACCCAATCAAAAATTGATTAAGGTGAATGTTTGCAACATTGCTTACAAATGCAAATTCATAACCTTCTTTAGATAATAAAGATACAGATATGATATTACAAGCTGCATTGGGTACAAAATAACAATTACGCAAAACCAAAACATGACCATCTGACAATCCCAGGTGATAGTCCCCCACGGACTCAGCATCCATGCCAGCTCCGTTTGCAACTCTGAAGGTCATATCACCTGCCTTCAAAACCCTATGCCTTCTCAGTGCCTACAAAGAATTACATATATGAGATCCTGATCCGGTATCCAATACCCAGGATGTAGAGTTTATTGATAGACAGTTTTCAATAACAAACACACCTGAAGCCAAAGCTGCAACTTGCTTCGGATCCTGGTTTCTGGCCTTCCAAGCCCTGCAATCCCTTTTCCAGTGTCCACTCTTGTGACAGTAAAAACATTCTTCCTTTCTCACAAGCTTTCCCACTACCTTTGTTGCCTTTACCTTTCCCTTCGTATCCACTTTACTAACACCGTCCATTGGTTTGGCGGGGGCTTTCTTCTTCTTTCCCTTGGCTTTCGCCTTGGACTTAGAAGAGGAAGATCCTCCTACAAACAAAGTGGATGTTTCCCTACCTTTCTGTAGGGTGCCCTTTGCACTTCTCAACATGTTGAGGAGCTCCGGAAGTTCAACTTCTTTTCCTTGCAAGTTGAAGTTCAGGATAAACTGAGCGTAAGTGGAAGGAAGGGACTGGAGAATCAAGTCCGTATAGAGCTCATTCTCCAACGTGGTCCCAAGGTCCGCGAGCTCTTCGAGCTCTTCAATGAAGCCAATCATCTTAAGCACGTGTTCCGCTACCGATGATCCGACGGCCAATCTCGTCGAAAACAACTTTTTCGAGACTTTGTATCTGGCAATACGGGATTGCTCTCCATACAGTTCTTTTGTATGAAGAAATATGGATTTCGGGTCCATATTCTCGTGCCTCCTCTGATGTTCATTATCCATAGAGGCAAGCACGAGGCACTTGGCCTTCGCGCAGTCGATCTCCCATGTCTTACGGATATCTATATCCGCGACGCTGGAGGTGAGACCTGGGACAGGGGGAGCTTTGGTGGTAAGGAGATACCCCAACTTGTCGTAAGTGATTGCCATTTTGACATTCCTGAGCCAATCTTTGTAGTTTGGCCCTGTCAGTATATTTTTATCTAGTAATAACTTAAGTCCGGTCATGTCGATTGGTCGCTGCAATTAGGAGAGAGAGAAGAAACACTTTAATATGATGCTCTTGCAAGTTTAGAGTGGTTTTTAGTTTGTCTAAACAGAATGGCTCCCACTGTCTCTCGAATCCCTCCTCAAATCATAAAGGAAGAATTAGTCGGGATCAATCTCACCGTACAATACTTGCTTAACCGTTCAGCCAGGCCAGTGTCGGTACTTCGAGGGAGGTTTTCCAACGCTTTCGCGAAGTTCCTGAATTTAAGAACCTCTTTTCCATGGGGGAGTAGCCCCGCTAACACCTTTCTAGACACCTACTAGGTTTATAGCATTGATCGTTAAGTGAGAAATTTCCCGAGGAGTAGCATATACTCACAGTAGGATCGGGATCCAAATATCATCGCGTGACAAAACTGAAGGAATCCTACCAGAATCATCACACTCCAAATGGTATGCAGCTCTAGGAAGTTTCAGTTTCTTTAGAAACTCCCGATGTGGATTTTTACCCCATGCTCTTATGACCTTGACTTTGGCCAACAAATCATAAGTCACATGTCAAGTTCTACCTGTCATTCTCCAGGTTAATTTGAACCCACCAATACCTACCCTTGACTTTGGCCAACAAGGCAGCACGACTGTCCCAAACCAACGCATCTATCTATGCTGCATATGAATACCCAATAGCTACCAAACACTGTGCCTTAACTTTGGCCAACAAACACAGCTTGAATACTATTGACTATCCATATGAAATGACGGAGGGCTACTAATGGTTTTGGCGAAACCGTGAACGTAGTGAACTTGATATAATCGAAAGAACAAGATAGCTTTTAAAAGGAGTGGTTCAAGCTCCGCATTTAAAAGTTGGTTTTTGAAAAGAACCGAGTGGTTTTAAAAGTGTTCCAACGACTTTACTTGGTTTATTTTCTTGCATTAATTTTAATGCGTCCCATCATTTAATCCTACCATTGCAGAGAACAATGAAAATATGACGTACGCTTATGCCATCCGCATTCGCCACGGGGCCCCGTCATCACCCGTTAGGTTGCTTAACTAACGACAGAGTGGGGGCTGGACTAGCGCGGATGCAAAACATAAGCAACGCCTAAATAGATATCATATATAGATATATACATTCGTCAGATGCAATGATAGCCATTCCAGATCACAGATGAGTACATTGGATATACTAGGAATCCCCATTTCGTTCGAGCCTGTAACGAAAAGCGGATTACACGGTCGCGATGAATAGCCAATACCCCACCCTAGGCCCCTACGGGTGCGGAAAACTACCCGCCAAGTGCCCGAAGCGAAGCAACCTCCCTCAACAACGTAAGTAGGCCACTCGGCACTTCGAGATACCCGGTAGTTTGTGCACCCCACCTTGGGTCTATCCTAGGAGCAAAAACAGTAAAAAGAAATTATACAATGGCGGCTACAACCTCATCCCGGATGTGCGGCCATACAAATAATATTACATCAAATTACATATTACATGAATTGAAAGATAAAGAAAGCTCTCATCTCACAACCCCCCCGGCTATTCATCCGCGACAATCCAACGAATTCATATACACAAACCATCAACATTACAGAACACAGATATGTATAACCCCCACCAATCGACGTATAGCGATTAGCAGACGTTCAATACATATATAACATCACAGATATAACACATTAGCCAAAGTCTACAGAAAATCGATCAAAACACGGATTTGTAACTACCCCAAAAACAAATTTTGTTCTCTGGAAATTCTGGGCAGAAACAAACCATCCTAAAAATCACAAAACACCAATATAAGAACACTGCAAGGAAAATGACCAATGGCCGAGTTAACTCGGCCGCGGATCCGCGGTGAGTTGGTCGACTCGCTGGATCGTTTTTCTTGGGTGTTCTGTAAAAACCCTGAGCCGATTTTTAGTACATGATTTATTATTTTTTGAGCAGAAATAAAAATCGGCAGAAAGTTGATATTTTTGACGTGTTTTGCGGTTTTTTTGTCCGATCGAAATTCTAGATACTTTGCTAACATGCTAGTGTGTGTTTAGCTAGTCTCTGATACTACTGTAAGTCCACGTTACCTGTCCCAGTTCTTTCGGGGTTGCGGAAACGGTGAAAAACGATTTTAGGGTTTAGGGTAACCGGATCTTTGCTAAACAACACACTAGAAACTAACATGAGCTTTACCTACTCGGTTAGGAGGTTATACCTTAACTTGAACTCCTTCTCTTCGACTCCTTGTGGTGGTCGGATGGTTCTCTCCTCGTCGCCTTCTCTTGCCGAAGATGGATCCACCCGAGGGCCTCTACCTTGAGCTCCTTCCTCGAACTTGAGGTAACTAAAGTATTAGGCTTGCTAGATCTTCAACCCTAGAATGAGTAGAGAGTGGCTTTGGTGTTTTATCTCAAAGGAAATGGTTCTCAACTCATGATAAGGATTTTCCTTGAGCTAGAGGAAGAGGAAGAGCAAAGGATGAGAGAGAATGAATATGAGAGAGTGATAAGAGTTTTGCAACCATATCCAATATATGTGAATTAACAAATTAATAATATTAAACAAAAAGGAAAAAGGTGATGGCAGGTTGAAAAGACCATTATCATTTCACATTAAATGAGTTTTGCAAAGATCAAAGAGCATCTTTGCTTGAAATGATGATGGTCAAAGTTTCAACCTTGGTCAACAAGTCAACCTTGGTCAACAAGTCAACAACCCTAACCATAACCCAATTTCCTTTAATTAATATTATCAATTGATATTTCATATATTCATTAGGGTTTGGAAAAAGACAACTGTCAACTGTACAAACACACCCGTTCTAAAACCCTAATGAGAATCCTCTGCCTCTGCCTCAGTCAACTGTGCATACACACCCGTATCCATGTTCCGAGGAACACGAATACAAAGAGATAAAACTAACCCCAAAACATATACTAGGATCTGGCTTAAACCAAAACCCGCTACTAATAACTATCCGGACACCAAACGTGCACAAGTGCGCGGATGTGAACGAACCCCGTCGCAAAACCATGCGACCTCTACTCTGTTTTGCCCAAAGGTGAATAACCCTCTGTGTGGGACTCTAAAGACTCGACACTACGCTTGCAGTGAGTTTAACCACAGACCGCAAGCAGCACTAGCTGTACGTAACGGTCCCCAGGTAGATGCCGATAAGAAGACTGATGAGGCGATCCCATCCGAACTCCTACTGAGCCTGTCTGTGATAATCTGCGTACAGTCCGGTCTATTCGTCTGAGAATATCGCATGGCAGGCCTAGGGGTTGGTAAACGTCAGTCCCCTAATAGCGGTACAAGTCATGTCGGAGTGTAGCCCAGAACACACTGAGATAACACTGGAAACCTACCAGTGTATCTCGCTTGCCCTGGCCAGGGACGACTATGTGTAATGGCTCTCGTAGACACAGCGCGATATCAACCCCCAATACCGGGAGAGACGAATCCTTTCTAACCGCCACTGCCTCCAAGTGCTTCGGGATTGCACCCAACTACTACCTGTTTGCATGACTCCTTTGAGCCGTGGTAGGATAGTAATCAAAGTACAGTGGGAACACACTCGAGGCGAAGTGACAGTGTCAAGTCAGCGGACTAAGCTGTACTCATGTCACCTGGGAACTGATAACTGACGATAGGTAGTACCAACCAACAGTTCCCGACGAGTCCTGTCCAGTATACTCGTAACCTAGCGAGCACCCGCATACTATCTCAAGTACGACGTACCGACGGCTGTGGGACAGACCGTCTCCCCTGCTGGGATGAGAAGCGCATACGCTAGTCTACTCCGGAGTATCGATTCCCCGTCTCGATAATCCTACGACTAGGGACCTGTATAAGGATGTGCTTGTAGATTACCCAGCCTCCACGAGTGTGACTGCCATCACAACGCTGGTAATCAAGCAAAGATCATAAGGGCTCCACTAATGTGTATAGGCGATATGTTAAAAGAAACACATGTACACACATTGAAGTAGAGACAAACCAAGTAGCATACTACTATTTTGAGCAAGATTGTCTATACAATGGTGAATATCCCAAGCTTCCATTAAGTAATAAACAAACTAGTATGATACAGTAATGGCCTCTAGGGCATATACACTAACACGGTATCACATATACGTATTTAATCAGGCCCATACACATATCACATATGTGTCCTACTTCATTTCACTTGAACCAGGAAACTTCTGTGTGCGACTCTAAAGACTCGTCAATACGCCGGCAGTAGGTGATGATCACATCAGTCACCTACAAGCCGTCGGTGGTACTAGCTGGACGTAACAGCTACCGGGGTATTGAGCGATATGAAGATCAACAAGCAAGCTTGTCCATAGTCTCCATGAATTCTATCAGTAACACTACCGTACAATCCGGTCTCTTCGTCTGATATGTCGCATATCATATTTAGGGGTGGTAAACGTCAGACCCCAGTAACGTGATAAGTCATGCCGATGTCTGGCATATAACGGTTCGAGAAACTACTGATAAAACTTATTAGTAAATCTTATAAGCAGCCCTGGCCAGGGACTTCCAGTTATAGCCAATCGAGCATAGCGCAACATCAACCCCCAATACCGGGAGAGACGAAACCCCTCCTATCGCTCATTGCCTCCATGCGACTCGTAACTATACCCAAAATCAACTTGTTTGCACATTTCCTTTGAGCGTGGTAGGGAGGAAATTAAAGCACAGTGGAAGCTGCACAAGACTCTATGACGATCTCGGATCTACAAACTAACCTGTATCAGTGTCACCAGAGGACTGCTATCTGACGATAGGTATACTACCACATAGGAGTTCTCGGCGAGTCCTGTTCGGTGTACCCATTCTCCAATGAGCACCTGTGTACAATCTTTGATATCACACACCAATGGTTGTGGGATCAACCATCGCCCTCTAAGGGACAAGAAACGCACACACTAGTCTACTCTGGAATATCGATGCCCTAGTCTCGATATTCCCTCGATTAGGAACTGATTAAAGGATGTACTTATGGACCACACCCTGGCCCTACTAGTATGATCTCATCATAATCCTGGTAGTCAAGTATATATCTTAAGGGCTTTATTAACATGTAAGAGATAGACAGTATAAATACCAGTCTACATGTTAAGATAAAGGTAACTTGATAGCATACTATCATGTCAACCAAGAAAGTCCTCTCTATATATGTCCAAGCATCCACTATATCATCAATAATGGCCTCTAGGGCATACATATTCCAAACAATCTCCCACTTGCACTAAGACCAGTTGTTATAGTATGTCATACCCAACGTCCCAAAAGTCTTTCGAATAGCATCTGGGAGATAGCCTCGGTTAGTGGATCCGCTGTGTTATCCTCTGTGTCAACTCTCCTGACCTCGATATCCCGAAGATCAACTATCTTCCTGATCAGGTGATACTGTCTAAGAATATGTCTGGATCGCTGACGGGACCGGGGTTCCTAGGCCATAGCCACAGCTCCATGTTATCACAATACACAGGTATTGGATGCCTAATGGTAGGAACCTAGTTCATCTCATGAACTCTATTCATCCAGACAACCTCTTTGGCAGCTTTATTTGTAGCGATGTAATTAGCCTCTATCAACGAGTTTGCTACGGTATATAGCTTGGAACCCTTCCAACATACCGTCCCTCCACTGAGGGTGAAGACAAAACCCGAGACCGACTTTCAGTCGTCCTTATCACTTAGGAAGCTCGAATCGGTAAAGGACTCCATCTAGAGTTCACCGTTACCATACACCAAGAACATCTCTTTAGTCCTTCTCAAGCACTTAAGAATGTTCTTCTGCTGTCCAGTGGTTTTCCAAAAGATGTTTTTGATACTTATTCAGTACAACTAGTGAGTAAGCTACATCTGGTCTTCTACATAACATCGCATATATGATTGACTCGTCTGCCAAAGCATAGGGTATCCCTTGTATGCGAGCCCTCTTCAAATCAGTCTCGAGAGACATCTCTTTGGAAAGAGTGGTTCCTGAACAAGTGGGTACATTACCACGCTTAGAATCATCCATACTAAACCCCTTTAGCATGGTGTCTATGTACCTGGATTGGGACAATCCCAAATCCATTTAGATCTATCTCTATAGATCTATATCCCCAGGATGTAAGAGACATCAGTTAGATCTTTCATGGAGAACTTGTGTGATAAGAGGTGCTTGACCGAGTGTAGCATAGGAACACCCTTTCCTATCAAGAGTATGCCATCCGCGTACAATACGAGGAAGACAACCATACTCTCTACAACCTTCTTATTTATACATGGTTCATCTACCTTTTTGATGAAGTCAAACTCTTTGACAGCTTCGTTAAAACAGACGTTCTATCTCCGCGATGCCTGCTTTAACCCGTAGATAGATTTAATCAGCTTGCACATGCTTCCACTGCTCCCACTGTCTACGAAGCCCTATGGCAGTGTCATATACATGCTCTCTTCTAAATCACCATTTAGAAAAGCGGTTTTGACGTGCAGTCTGCCAGATTTCGTAGTCATGGTATGCAGCAATGGTAAGTAGGATCCTGATGAACTTAAGAATAGCTTTGAAAGTCTCAACTTTTCCATCTACACCAAATCATCTTTCTCAAAGATCCACTTTCTCCCGATGGGTTTTACCCCTTCAGGAGCAACATCCAAAGTCAATACTTTGTTGATGTACATGGATTCTAATCCAAACCCTGACTATATTTAAACTCCACAAATCAGGTTGCATTTATAACCACAACATATTACAATATTATATATCACATATACAATATTTATTGTAACAAAATAAAATAATACAATTAACATATATCACATATATATCAATGTATTATCCGAGTGAGAAAAAGAATTTTTAAGTGAGCTTATATTAGTTAATGTAATTTAATATATCAAATATATAATTATACATTAAATTATCGAATCAACACTTGATCCGATAATCCGGCTATTTCACAAATAACCGACTAATATAATCTGTATCAGTTCATCGAATCAACACTTGATCCGATGACCCGGCAATATCACATATACCCGGCCGATATCACATATCGCGAGAATCTAATACGGTATCACATACTCGTATTGTTCTCGGTCCTGCACATATCACATATGTGCTCCTACTCTGTTTCGCCTGAGCCAGGAAACCTCTGTGTAGGACTCTAAAGAATCGTCAATACGCCGGCAGTAGGTGATAATCATATCAAACACCCACAAGCTGCAAGCGGTCAGCTAAACGTAACAGCCATCCAGGTATTGAGCGATCAGAAGATCAACAAGCAAGCCTGTACATTCTCCCGCGAAACCAATCAGTAACACTCCCGTACAATCCGGTCTCTTCGTCTGATATGTCGCATATCTCGCCTAGGGGTGGTAAACGTCAGACCCCAGTAGCTTGATAAGTCGTGTCGATATGAGGTCTATAACAGTTCGAGAAACTACTGATAACACTTACCAGTAAATCTCAGCAACTCTGGCCAGGATTCCAGTTATAGCCAATCGAACACAGCGCAACATCAACTCCATATACCGGGAGAGACGAAACCCCTCCTATCGCTCATTGCCTCCATGTGATTCGGGACTGTACCCAAAAGCCACCGTTTTGCACACGCTCTTGGACGTGGTATGATGGAAATCAAAGCACAGTGGGAATCACACAAGACTCTATTACGATCTCGGGTCTACAGACTAACCTGTACCAGTGTCACCAGAGAACTGCCATCTGACGTGAGGTATAATACCATCTGGGAGTTCTCGGCGAGTCCGTTCAGTGTACCCAGTCTCCACTGAGCACCCGTATACCTTCTCTGATGTCAAACACCAATGGATATGGGATCATCCATTGCCCATTATATGGGTCAAGAAGCGCATACGCTAGTCTACTCTGGAGTATCGATGCCCTGTCTCGGTACTCCCACGACTAGGAACATTTGAAGGATGTACTTGGCGACTACATTGTCTCCACTAGTATGATCCGTATCATAGTCCTGGTAGTCAAGTACTCATCCTAAGGGCTTTATCAACATGTAACATAGAGACAATCAGAGTACATGTTAAGATAAAGAGCAACCATATAGCATGCTATCATGTCGAGTAAGAAAGTCCTCTCTATATATGTCCAAGCATCCACTACAATATACATCGTATGTACAGTAATGGCCTCTAGGGCATACATATAACTAACAATGAGTCAATAATTATTTCTTATTTGTAATGTAACGACAGGCTCGTGGGTTGCATTTTGTACAATCAATGATGCAGGATCCATATCCGCCTGATACTAGTCCGGATACTCAGGCTTTATTTGCAAATTGCGACTCATATATTGGTGGTATATTTGGTCAATATAATATGCTTCCACATTTCTCGCCGGCACCAGAGCAGCAGCATGAGCCAGCACCGGAGCAGCAGCATGAACCGGCACAAGAGCCGCGGCATGAGCCGGCACCAGAGCCACGGCATCAGGGAGATCCAGAGCAGCAGGATCAGTGGTTTG
Source organism: Agapanthus africanus (assembly GCA_030015575.1). NCBI lineage: Eukaryota > Viridiplantae > Streptophyta > Magnoliopsida > Asparagales > Amaryllidaceae > Agapanthus > Agapanthus africanus. The sequence goes on along the minus strand of JASDDO010000019.1, from coordinate 768,445,169 downwards.
GATCACCATACTGTCAGCAGCAACCCTGGCAAACCGGACAAGCGCAACAACCGGAGGAATAACAGCTTTGGGGGACCGGTTTTGCGCAACAACGGTCTTGGGGGTCAAGTTTTGCACAACAGCTGTCTTGGGGGTTAGGTTTTGCGCAACAACGGCAATCTTGGAGGTCAGGATTTGCGCAGCCATGGAGCCCAGGTTTTGTGCAACAGCAGTCGCATGAAACCGGGATAGCTTCTTCGCAACAATTGCCCAGTTGGGATACAGATCTTTCGTCCTACATACAGTTGTTGGGAGGCAGCACATATCCGACACCTGTCCAACATTCAGGATTTTCGGAACAACAGCATCTCCAGGACGTTGCTGAAGACGAAGCTGAAGCCGAAGCAGAAGAGCAGACGCCGCCGCCGCCATATATCTAAGAAACGGGAGGGTCCTCCAGTCATCCCAGGAGACATAGACTTATGTCAAGCCTTTTCGGATTGGGAAAGGGAAAGGGAAAGCGAGAGTTATATATATTTTACAAACAGATATGATTTTTTTTATTATAAATTTGACGGATTCATTTTGTTATTATAAATTTGACCGTCGAGATAGAATATACTTTTACAAACAGATATGATTTTTTTGTATTATAAATTTGAAAGATTCATTTTGTTATTATAGTGTATACCAGATTCATATGTAAACAACGATTAATAATATACAATTTTTATTCATTTATTTTATATTTAATTCATTTCGTGATTTTAATTATTTTTTTTAGAACCCGCCCTCTTCCTATTTAAGGGGAGGGCGGGTTCTTGGAACCCGCTCTCTCCTATAATAGGTAGAGGGCGGGTTCCTAGAACCTGCTCTCTGTTTGGGGGGTTGGGGTCGTCCAAACCATCCTATTCTGAAAAATTAAAATCAAACTATCCTATTTTAATAATTTTAATTTAAAACCATCCTATTTTAATAATTTTAATTTAAATCTATCCTATTACAGAAAAAAAAAACCTAATTTAATTAAACAAAGAGCTGTATAAAAACAGCCCTAAGACAATCCCCATTTCTGCCTCAGTCCTCTTCCAATATCCCTTTCGTGAAAAAAAAATTTCAGCAAAGAGAAACAAAGTCGGCTCTAATGTCATCCCGTTACGAAGTGGAGGTGACGATCAGCTCGGCCCGAGATCTGAAGAACGGCAACTGGCGGTACGGCGACCTGAGGCCCTACGCCGTGGTGTGGATCGACCCGGCCAGCAAGTGCTCCACAAAGGTGGACGTGGAGAACGACGTGAACCCCGTGTGGGACGAGAAGCTGAAGATCCCCCTCTCATACGACCGCCGCATCGAGGACTCCACCCTCTCCATCGACATCGTCCACGCCAGATCCAACGATGAGGACGATACCAAGCCCGTGATCGGATCCGCTCGTCTCCCCCTCCGCGAGGTCGTAGACGATGCCGGCGTCGGCGGGAAGTTCTCACGAACTTTGAAGCTGAAGCGGCCGTCGGGACGTCCTCAAGGTAAGCTAGAGATCAAGGTCTCTGTCAAGGAGCCCTCTAGGTACTATGATCCCTATGCACCTCCCTACGGACAATCAACCAGAGGAGGAGGAGGTGGTGGGGACTATCCTTACGGCGCAGGGTCTAGAGACTATCCTGCGCCGCCGCCTCCGTCTATGTATGGGCAGCAGCAGCAGCCGCCGCAGTACGGTGGATACGGGCAGCCCTACGTGTCCCCACCACCTGCGGGGTACCCGTACAGCGCTCCTCCGGCCTACGGTGCCCCGCCTCCGCCCATGTACGGCCAGGCGGCTCCTTCGTATGCTGGGAAGGGATACGGTGCTCCGCCGCAGGAGGAGAAGAAGAAGTCGAAATTCGGGATGGGGACGGGGCTGGCGGTGGGGGCGGTGGCCGGGGTTTTGGGAGGGCTGGCGCTGGCGGAGGGGATCGATTACGTGGAGGATAAGATCGAGGATCGGGTCACGGAAAGGGTGGAGGACGATCTGGCTTATGATGATGGTGGCTATGATGATTTCTAGAGGCGGACTTTTAAAATTTGCAAAACCCTAATAAAGATGTTTAATTTGAATCGTCCAGCCCTGTATGTGTGATTATATCTAAATGAGAACCCGGTTTGATTAAATATTGATATGGAGTAAAGTTGTTCGGGATTCTGTTTTGATTTCAAAAATGGAAGGTGCTCTAATTTAGATCGATGCTAGTGCGAAGAGGGCCGGGTAGCCGTCCCCGTGCACCCTGAAGGAAGTAGAAATCGTTTGTCTGTTTCTCATTTGCAATTGATCATTTTATGCCTATGGAACTTTGTTAGGGTCAGCATTGGAGTAAAGTTACGGCCGCCTTGTTTAGGCAAGGAGCTAGGAAAATAGAGCTTATTTCCAAGGGTTTTTTTTGAAATAGAGTATTTTTAAATTAAAATTATTAAAATAAAACGATTTGTTTTTAAATTATAGGAATAGGACGGTTTGGAGGGAAGTCCACCCCCAGTTTAGAGGGCTGGTTCCTAGAACCCGCCCCCTACACATTATAGGAGAGGGCGGGTTCTGAGAAAATCCGCCCTCTCCCATAACATGAAGAACATTATAGGAGAGGGCGGGTTCTGAGAAAATCCGCCCTCTCCCATAACATGAAGAGGGCGGGTTCCCGTCCTCTCCTATATAAAGAAGAGGGCGGGTTCTGAACCCGTCCAATTTATTTTATATATATATATATATATATATATATATATATATATATATATATATATATAACAGTTTAATTCGAAATTAATTAAATATCCAATAAAATTATAAAAATTGTATAATATTATTGTTGTTTAAATATGAATCTGGTATACACTCTAATAACAAAATGATATAATATTATTGTTCCGAAAATCCTGAATGTTGGACATGTGTCGGATATGTGCTGCCTCCCAACAACTGTATGTAGGACGAAAGATCCGTATCCCAACTGGGCAGTTGTTGCGAAGAGCCTGTCCCGGTTTTATGCGGCTGCTGTTATACAAAACCTGGGCCCCATGGCTGCGCAAATTCTGACCCCCAAGATTGCTGATGTTGCCCAAAGCCAGATCCCAAGACGGCTGTTGTGCAAAACTTGACCCCCAAGACGGTTGTTGCGCAAAACCGGTCCCCCAAAACTGTTGTTCCTCCGGTTATTGCGCTTGTCCGGTTTGCCAGGGTTGCCGCTGACGGTATGGTGATCCAAAACACTGATCCTGCTGCTCTGGATCTTCCTGATACTGCGGCTCCGGTGCCGGCTCATGCTGCTGCTCCGGTGCCGGCTCATGCTGCTACTCTGGTGCCGGCGAGAAATGTGGAAGCATATTATATGAACCGAATATACCACCAATATATGAGTCACAATTTGAAAATAAAGCCCGAGTATCTGGACCAGCATCAGGCGGATATGGATCCTGCATCATTGATTGTATATAATGCAACCCACGAGCCTGTTGTTATATTAGAAATAAGAAATAAGTATTGACTCATACCGCCGGATGTTAAAAAGTAATATAATTTAAAGAATTCAACTTACCAGATCTCGTTCCACATGGCCTCTAGGCTCGTACCGCCGGATGTTTGGGAAGTCGTTAGGGGGAGCAGAAAGATATCTTATGGTGACACGCTTATACCACTGTAGATATGCTTCGGTAGCGTCGGTGGTTGTTTGGTCACCTATTTGCTGTAAGGCAATATTACGCTGCCTATCCTCCCATCTCAGCAAATACTGATGATGATGCTCCCTCCAATCACGCTCCGCCTTTCCTCCTCGCATGTCTCCCTCTATTGTCATAGGCGAAGGCGGCGAGACATGAATATGTTGCAATCTACTAAACTGTCGCAACACCTGGTCCGGTAGGTGCATGAAAACGATATTAATGTAGAGGAGTGGGCATCGAGCCTGCTAAACTGGCCCTCCTTCGATACAAATGCCGGGTAAACCTTGCCAACGATATGCTGTATAAGGCGTCCACGTGAACTGCGCAAATAAAGTACCAAATTGTAATGAAGGCAATTTTAAATTTTAAAACAAAGTTAATTTCCTAAGTTATGGTTACCCGAGTCGGCTCCATACGATCCAATTCATCTCTATAGTACCTAAGTACTCGACGAGAAGCCTTATAAGCTTTCTTGCCATTCCACCAAGAGCCGAGAGGCTTTCCAGGGGTATCCACGGCAGTGATTTTAATTCGATCCGGTCTTTCCATACACATGTGCTCTCATGACCAAATCTATAAATAAAGTGTCAGATGATAAGAGAAAGAACCAATATTATAATTTTGCAAAGGTCTAGCTGTTAAAAACAAGGAATGTACCTGAAGTAATGTAATGAAGCCACAAATTTTATTTTTCGTTAGAGCACATGCCTTATCGAGTTCCTTATAAAGAAAGGCCAGGACTCCTGCTTTCCAAGTATATTGGTCACACACATCAAAGTCCGTAAGGAACCCAAGGTATAAAGGATGGACATTCGTTGTCGATTGGTCCGGTATCAACTAAGAACCGATCATGTACAGAATGTAGGCACGTGCATGTCTATCCAAGACTTCATCGGTGGCTTCATCAGGGATATTAGTAAATGTATTTTTTAGCCAGTTTAAACTGATCTTATACCCCTTACTGTAGCCTTCTGGTGTCTGATATTAGCATTTTTTTGTGAAATATTAAAGTTAAAAATAATGTACAAAATGTCCATGCAACAGATACACTAAAGAGGGAAAAGAAGAGAGAATCTGAATCTGAATATTAAATATAAATAATTTACTTAGCTAAAATTTAAACTTCATAATTATATTAAAAATAAAATCTAGTTTTTAATAAGGTATAAAACAATATTTGGTGTTGAAAAGATATCGAGAGTTTATTGACATTAATTTTTTTATTTGTCCGAGAGCAGACTCGGCATATGTATCTCAATATGGGTGGTCGGTATGTGGACCAACAATTTTTCCTCCGACCAATCCAGGCCTATTGACCCGTAAACCGAGTAAGAGGCCAATATTCTGGAGTGTGTGTAACAACTGCATTTTTAGTTTACATAAATTTGCTTTAAATTTAAAGTATACTTGGAGTATTTAATGTTGCAGTTACCACTTTAAGTATCTCTCCCTCCGCGAGGTTGCCGACTAGGCCGGCGTCCGCGGGAAGTTCTCACGAACTTTGAAGCTGAAGCGGCCGTCGGGACGTCCTCAAGGTAAGCTAGAGATCAAGGTCTCTGTCAAGGAGCCCTCTAGGTACTATGATCCCTATGCACCTCCCTACGGACAATCAACCAGAGGAGGAGGTGGGGACTATCCTGCGCCACCGCCGCCGTCTCCTTACGGCGCAGGGTCAAGAGACTATCCTGCGCCGCCGCCTCCGTCTATGTATGGGCAGCGGCAGCAGCCGCCGCAGTACGGTGGATACGTGCAGCCCTACGTGTCCCCACCACCTGCGGGGTACCCATACAGCTCTCCTCCGGCCTACGGTGCCCCGCCTCCGCCCATGTACGGCCAGGCGGCTCCTTCGTATGCTGGGAAGGGATACGGTGCTCCGCCGCAAGAGGAGAAGAAGAAGTCGAAGTTCGGGATGGGGACGGGGCTGGCGGTGGGGGCGGCGGCCGGGGTTTTGGGAGGGCTGGCGCTGGCGGAGGGGATCGATTATGTGGAGGATAAGATCGAGGATCGGGTCACGTAAAGGGTGGAGGACGATCTGGCTTATGATGATGGTGGCTATGATGATTTCTAGAGGTTGACTTTTAAAATTTGCAAAACCCTAATAAAGATGTTTAATTTGAATCGTCCAGCCCTGTATGTGTGATTACTTTGCTTTGATATCTAAATGAGAACCCAGTTTGATTAAATATTGATATGGAGTAAAGTTGTTCGGAATTCTGTTTTGATTTCAAAAATGGAAGGTGCTCTAATTTAGATCGATGCTGGTGCAAAGAGGGCCGGGTAGCCGTCCCCGTGCACCCTGAAGGAAGTAGAAATCGTTTGACTGTTTCTCATTTGCAATTGATCAGTTTATGCCTATGGAACTTTACGACTTAGTCTATGCCGGAACTGCTAGGGTCAGCATTGGGGTAAAGTTACGGCCGCCTTGTTTAGGCAAGGAGCTAGGAAAATAGAGCTTATTTCGAAGTTTTTTTTTTTTTTTGAAATAGAGTATTTTTAAATTAAAATTATTAAAATAAAACGAAATGTTTTTAAATTATAGGAATAGGACGTTTTGGAGGGGAGTCCACCCCCCACTTTAGAGGGCGGGTTCCTAGAACCCGCCCCTTCACATTATAGGAGAAGGACGGGTTCTGAGAAAACCCGTCCTCTCCTATAACATGAAGAGGGCGGGTTCTGAACCCGCCCAATATATATATATATATATATATATATATATATATATATAACAGTTTAATTCGAAATTAATTAAATATCCAATAAAATAATAAAAATTGTATAATATTATTGTTGTTTAAATATGAATCTGGTATACACTCTAATAACAAAATGAATCCGTCAAATTTATAATACAAAAAAGTCGTATCTGTTTGTAAAATTATATAACTATCGCTTTCCCTTTCCCTTTCCCAATCCGAAGAGGCTTGACATAAGCTTATGCCTCTTGGGATGACTTGAGAACCCTCCCGTTTCTTGGGTATATGGCGGCGTCGTCGTCTGCTCTTCTGCTTCGGCTTCAGTTTCGGTTTCGTCTTCAGCAACGTCTTGGACAGGCGGTAGTTCCGAAAATTCTGAATGTGGGACAGGTGTCGAATATGTGTTGTCTCCCAACAACTGTATGTAGGACGAAAGATCCGTATCCCAATTGGGCAGTTGATGCGAAGAACCTGTCCCGGTTTCATGCGACTACTGTTGCACAAAACCTGCGCCCCATGACTGCGCAAATTGTAACGTTTTAGAAATCGTTTTGCGAATTTTTCCGTTTTAGGGTAAAATTGGCAGTATTTTCCGTTTTAATCCGATTGTTATCAAACGTCCATATAAACTTGTCAGCACCTAATTTAGCTAAAATAAAACTAGTGCACGAGATTTGGGGGTATATAGACGTTTTGGTTCAAAAAGAATTTTTCCCTATTTTTATATTATTTTAATACGGTATTTACATATTAAAAATTGGGAAATTTCCTTCTTTGAAATTATTGCAAATAAATCAAGTTTGAGTTAATAAAACCTTCACATAATATCTAGATATTTGTTTGTGTATTAGAATTAAAGTTTAAAGAAAATAAAAAGAATGAATGAGGTGTGCATGTGCATTTATGTGCATTTATGTATATTTATTGCAATTCTTGCTAGGAAACTCCACACAATTCCTCATACCTCTCCCTTGGCCGAGCTCCTTCTTCCCCCTTCTGCTCTTGATCAATTCCTTTCCATTTTCAACAATTCCAAATCATTAAATCTCAAAAATTCCCAAAATTAATCACAAAAACACTTCAAGTCTTGAGTTTTGCTTCTTTGATTGCTTGGAGCTACAAAATCTTGGATCTTGTGAGCAAGTATTGTTAGGTATAATCCCTAAACTGTTAAATAGGAGTTTTTTTTATGTGTAGCTCGTTGGTTATTGTTTAGAACACTTAAACTATCGATTAGTGCAATATCGTGTTTTTAGTGTCTTTTTGAATCTCTGGGATCTGCTGTGACCTGAAAATTTTAGTGATTGACCAAACAAGATTTTAGTGATGTACTAGTGAACTAAGATTCCACTACAGACACGAGCACCACCCCACCGGTTTTGGCCGGCGACCCAAGCAAGAATTCCGGCGACGTCGATTATTGAGGGGAGTTAAGCGTTGGGTTTTTTATGGGCAACTATCTGCTGTTGGTTAGGAGTATTTGGTACTGTTTAAATTTTTAGTAATTGCTGTATGAAAAATCTGGGATCATTTACGTATAATATAGTGTTTTGAATCCGCGTGTTACGTTATCCGACACGAATCGTGATCTGGTGCAGCTGCTACACTTGAGCTGGTTTCGTATTATCGTCATGCACATTAGCCACTAGATGCACACTTGTGAGTTAGTTTAGTGTTGGTGCGTTGTTTTAAAACGTAGTTTTACGTTATTTTAGTCGATTTCTGAGATTCTTTGCACTGTTTATGTGTTTGTGAATTTATAGCGTCGCAAGTGGGGACTTCTAACGCTGCGAATAAGGAGAAGCAGGTGGTCGGATTTTCATAGCTCGAGACCATCGGTGAGTAGATTTAACATCTACGGGGAAATCGCCCGTATGGCGTTATGCGTCGGGGCTGATATGATAGGATAGCTGCATGTTATTGCATATTAGTTAATTTCATATGAACGTCATTACATAGTATTATCTGTTGTACCTTGACTTGTAGCTTTAGATATAACACATTACTGACGGTTCATGTTACACGAGCACCAAATTGTATGCTACACCCATACCGTCAGAAATTGTCATGACACGCACAACCCACATACATACATATTATTATAGTGGAGATAGATAATTGAGGTAGTAACCCTTATCCCATTGTGCATATGAGATATTGCTGACACCTACATACGTGATATTGTATTTGACATGGATAGTTAAGATAGTAACTCTTAATCCATTTCGCGTATACCTTACTATAGCTACATGTACATCATACACACATACTGACATGTACACCCGCATATTTTCGCTATAGTTGTATATACCCTAAGTGGTATTGTTTTGACATGTGATATTGAGTCGTGGATTATTGCGCTTATGAAATGCATCATACATACTTGCTTATATGTAGATACTTAAACATTGCTACACTTACATGTACACCTCATATGATGCTGCACTTATTTTTCGGAGGATTTTAGGAACCGCAAGATATATTTTTAAAGCTGGATTCATTTAAAAGAGCGGTTTTCCCTTTATATGCTCATATTGATGTTTTATGTTGCATATATCAGTTTTAAATGGATTCTACGCATTGAGGTATGGATTTCATATGATTTATGGATTTGAGAACCATGAGGGTATTTTCAAGAAACTATGTATTGTTTGAAAACCCGGTTTCTCTTGATATGATATTTTGATGCGTCCACCATGAGATTTCTCGGTTCTGAGATTTATGATATATACCCAATGCGAGGAGTGAGTGGGCCGTGCACGGGTACATGGTGGAACCCGGTACGGTTCCCCTCGGTAAGATGTTCGTGGTACAGACGATGAGCCTGGAAGGTGGGCAAGTACCTACCGGTGATTGTATTTGGACTCGGCGGTTATCGTGGGGATACCGACCGGAGTGATGTATGACATATCGTCAGGGCCAGTCGCGGTGACAGCGCCTGAGTTATGAGGATTTACGTGTCGATGCTAGACACGGGTTTCATGATATTTCGAGTGTCGGTGTTAGACACTCAGGTTTTCCATGATTTCTACGTATCGTCGGTGGACAAACGGGGTTGATATCCTCATACTTATATACATACATACATACATACATATATATATATATATATATATATATATACAGGGATATGTTTTCATGATATTTCGGGTGTCGATGTTTGACTCTCAGGTTCCATGAGACTTACAGGATGTGAGGGCCGATCTGTGGATGCGGTTCCTGAGGATTTGGGATTTGATGTGTCAGTGAGGGACACTGGTGTTTTTTTCCATGCTGATGATTTTGCATGAGATTTTATTATATCATCCCATACACTCAGGATTATTTTTGATATGCATTGCTTCATGTAGTTGTAGTACCCTGATGATGTACCTTTACATGATTGTTGCATATTTTTATTGTCATACTTATGCTATCAGATTACCTGGGATAGATTAATCGCTATTCGTGCATACTTGCGATTACAGTATGATGTTATTTACTATTCATGAGTTGGTAACTCACTCTCGTTGTGCCACAGTGTTTTTCAGGACTTACCCTCAGAGTAGTCGCGGCAGGGCGTCTTATCATCTCTACTTTTGCGGATACCGCTACGTTTGGCTGTGAGGCCTTTGCTTTTAGGTGGGTTTGCGGTTATCTGTTTGTACATTGTATATCTTTTGTTGGATCTAGTATTCTCCATCTACGACTGTTTGTATATGACTTAGAGATGAGTTGTGAGGATTCGGTGTTGTATTATTATTTTTGGTGACTTTGGGTGCCGTGCTCGTAGGAGCCGGTTTTGTTGAAAAGTTTACTTCTTTATGCAGTTTTCTTTTATATTTCTTCGCTTCTGCGTCGTATATATATATTTATGGTGGTTGTCTCCGCTGTTGGGCGTGATTTGCTCCCGTTTGGGATGCTTTATATATTATCTATGTTGTACCCGTTTTCGGGGCTAGTTTTTACAAAGGAGGTGCTGCCGAAATTTTCAAGAAAGAAAACTAGAGTTAGAGATTTTACTTGTGATTTTCCGAATGTTTTAAACTATGTTTTTCACCGTTTATCCAGTTTTGGGTGGTTTAGATTTCTGGGTTTCGGCTTACTTAAGTTGCGTACGCCTGTAGACGTTACGTAGTTTAAGTGCCGGTTACGGGCCAAATTTTGGGTCGTGGCAAAGTTGGTATCAGAGCGCTAGGTTTTACCTTTCGGAGCGTAGGATGACCTTGGTATGATGGAGTAGGTAGCTTAAGTAGAGTGACGTAGCGTGGGTATATTCCGCGGCATACTTACGACACGGTACTCCGCCTAAATGACCTTAAAACTTATTGATTGATATTCCTCCATGATATGCATCTTTGTGATTCGGTTCCTGTTTCCTTATCGAATCTTGTTTCAATTTCTAGCCCATATGCCGCCGAAGACTACAAGAGCACAGAGAGCGGCCGCGAGGGCCGAGGTCAGAGTTGACTCGTCTGAGGCGAGGACTGACCAGGGCGGTACGCCTGTTGTACCGGAGCATATTGCTATGATTGGGGTTGGTATGCAGGACTTGCGCCAGATGATGGGGGCTTTAGTAAAGGCCATTCGAGCGCAGGGGCAGGCAGTTGTTCCACCCGTTGTAGGGACCACGATGGTACCTATAGTTCTGGCAGTCGCAGTTACAGCTCCGGAGATTATTACCGTGTCATTGACCGAGTTCATGAGGCTGAGGCCTCCGGTGTTCACCGGCACATATGCTACTGAGGATCCGCAGTCGTTTATCGACCGGATGGCCAGGATTTGTCGTTCGCTCCGATGCTCCGACAAGAGATGGGTGGAGTTCGCGAGTTTCCGTCTGGATGGTCTGGCCCAGAAGTGGTGTGAGTCCTTGGAGAGGGGTAGAGCCACGGGTCTTGCTCCTATGACCTTGGCTGAGTTTGTGACTGTGTTTCTCGCCCGTTTTCTTCCACCGAGCATCAGGGATGCGCGAGCGCGAAAATTTGAGTCGTTACGTCAGACTCCGGGGATGATGGTGTCTGAGTATGATGTACTGTTTACCGAGCTATCTGTGTATGCTCCGTACTTGGTGGCGACTGAGGAGATGAGGGTGAAGAGGTTTGTTTGAGGCCTACTTACCCAGTTATTCTTAGCCATCAGTATTCAGCATTGCGACACGTATGTGGCAGCTGTGGATGCAGCCCTATTGGTGGAGGAGCATCTATCTGAGTCATCGGTTGTTCCGGAACCGAAGAGGGCTCGTACTGGTATAGCAGCCAGGAGGAAGAGGTTTAGATTCCGAGACAGAGTTCGTTCAGACACTGGGAGTAGCAGAGACGTGGAACGTGGCCAGTTGTTCAGTACTTTTTCCCAGGAGGGTCAGCCGTCGACACGTGGGTGTTTTTGATGTGGCAGTTTACAGCACCGAGTGAGGGATTGTACAGTGGTGCGTCAGAGAGGGCCAGCAGTACCCCAGGTTACCTTACCACCTTCTCCGCCTCAGAGAGCGTTGCCTCTTATTCCTGTGGTTGCGCCGCGTCAGACTCCTGCTCAGAGAGGTCGTGGTCGCGGAGGTTTTGTGCCGAGAGGACGAGGTGGCGGAGGCAGGAGACAGCCAGTAGCTGGTAGAGGGCAGGCTCGGGTTTCTTCCTTGACCCACCAGGACGCGCAGGCGTCCAATGCCGTGGTTTCAGGTACCCTTTCTGTATGTTCTTATGATGCATATGTTCTTTTCGATCCGGGATCTACGCATTCGTATGTTTCTACGCACTTCATGCCGAGGTTAGGCCAAGAGTCGTGTTTGCTAGATCAGCCGCTTGTCGTGACTACTCCTGTTGGAGAGTCGTTTGTTGCGCGACACGTGTTCCGGTCTTGTGCTATCCGTATAGGAGACAGAGATCTGTCCGTTGACTTGATCCTTCTTGAGATGTTGGACTTCGACGTTCTGCTGGGCATGGACTGGTTAGCTACTTGCTACGCGTCCGTGGACTGCCGCGAGAAGACAGTTAGGTTTTGTTTTCCTGGCGAGTCAGTATTTGTTGTGCAGGGGGATCGTGGTGCCGCCCCACACAGTTTGATTTCTGTCCTTTACGCCAGTCGGCTTTTGAGGAGGGGATGTCAGGGATTCTTGGCTTTCATTCATGATACAGGAGCTACAGTGGAGTCGTTGGACCGGGTTCCTACCGTGCAAGAGTTTCCCGATGTCTTTCCTGGGATGCCGCCAGAGCGCGATATTGAGTTCTGCATTGATCTGATTCCTGGCACGGAGCCTATTTCTATACCGCCTTATCGGATGGCTCCGGCAGAGCTTAGAGAGCTTAAAGGTCAATTGCAAGAGTTGCTTGATTTGGGACTTGTGCATCCGAGTGTTTCGCCGTGGGGAGCTCCTGTTCTGTTCGTCAAGAAGAAGGACGGCAGTTTGAGGCCGTGTGTGGATTATCGTCAATTGAACCGAGTTACGATGCGGAATAGGTATCCTTTACCTTTGCATTGACGATTTATTTGATCAGCTCCAGGGTGCGAAACATTTTTCTAAGATTTATTTGCTTTCGGGTTATCATCAGTTGCGGGTTCGGAATGACGACATTCCGAAGACTGCTTTTCGTACGCATTATGGGCACCATGAGTTTTTGGTCATGTTGTTCGGACTCACCAATGCGCCAGCAGTGTTCATGGATCTGATGAACCGGATTTTCAGGCCGTTCTTCGACCAGTTTATTATTGTGTTTATTGATGACAAACTGGTCTACTCTAGGAGTCGTGAGGAGCATGAGCAGCACTTGAGGATTGCTTTGCAGATATTGAGAGAGCACCAGCTGTATGCTAAATTCTCAAAGTGCGCGTTTTGGCTTGATAGTGTGGACTTCCTGGGTCATGTGGTGACTGGTGATGGTATTCTAGTAGACCCGAGGAAGATCAAGGCTGTGCAGCTTTGGCCCAGACTTGTATCGGTGACTGTGGTCCGCAGCTTTTTGGGCTTAGCTGGTTATTATCGCCGTTTTGTGCAGGATTTCTCGAGTATCGCTGCACCGCTGACTGGACTGGACCGGAAGGGAGTTCCTTTTCTTTGGACTGATGCGTGTGAGCAGAGTTTTCAGCAGTTGAAGACTCGGTTGACGACAGTACCAGTTCTATCTTTGCCTTCTGGATCGGGCGGCTATATTATTTATTATGATGCTTCTTGAGTGGGGCTCGGCTGTGTATTGATGCGGCATGATAGAGTGATTGCTTACGCTTCTAGGCAGCTGAAGAAGCACGAGCAGAATTACCCCACTCACGATCTTGAGATGGCCGGGTGGTCTTTGGGTTGAAGATTTGGAGACACTACTTGTACGGGGAGTCGTGTCAGATTTTCACGGATCACAAGAGCTTGAAGTATATCTTCCAGCAGCGGGATCTGAATCTGAGTCAGCGCTGTTGGATGGAGCTAGTGAAGGATTATGATTGTGAGATCCTTTATCACCCGGGCAAGGCGAATGTGGTAGCTGATGCTTTGAGTCGTAGGCCCGGGGGTAGCTTGTCCCAGTTGAGCGCAGTTCAGCGACAGTCTTCTGCAGATTGGCAGCTCTTGTGTGATGGTAGAGTGCAGTTCAAGTTCATTTCCGCTAGGGGACAGTTTGCTCATGTGCGCGCCCGTCCACTACCACTTGATCGTATCCATGAGGCGCAACCCAGTGATGCACGTTTGTCCGAGATTCTTGAGATTGTTCGACAGGGTACAGTTTTGGAGTTCATGATTGATGACCAGGGTGTGCTACGATGCGGGACTCGCTTGTGTGTACCAAATGCTAATGGGTTGCGACGCGAGATCCTAGAGCAGGCACATCAGTCGGCCTTTAGCGTTCATCCAGGTTCCACCAAGATGTACTGTGATTTGAGAGACTTTTACTGGTGGGAAGGGATGAAGCGCGATATTTCGGACTTCGTTTCGAGGTGCCTGACTTGTCAGCAAGTCAAGGCTGAGCATCAGAGACCGGCTGGAGAGTTGCAGCCTTTACCCATTCCGGAGTGGAAATGGGAGCAGATTTCCATGGACTTCATTGTGGGTCTACCCAGGACCAGTAGAGGGTATGACTCCATTTGGGTGATTGTTGACCGATTGACGAAAGTGGCTCACTTCCTTCCAGTGAAAACCACTTTCGGTTATGCTCAGCATGCTCAGTTGTACATAGATGAGATTGTGTGTTTGCACGGTGTTCCCACATGCATAGTATCCGACAAAGGCACCCAGTTTACTAGTCGTCTTTGGCAGAAGCTCCAGGAAGCTTTGGGTACCCTGTTGAGTTTTAGCACCGCTTTTCATCCACAGACTGATGGTCAGTCGGAGCGGACTATACAGACTCTGGAGGATATGCTCCGTGCATGTGTGCTTGATTTTGGTGGCAGTTAGGATCGTCACCTGCCGTTGATTGAGTTCTCCTACAACAACAGCTTTCAGGAGACTATTCAGATGGCACCTTTTGAGGCTTTATATGGTAGGAAGTGTCGATCGCCAGTCTGTTGGACCGACCTCAGTGAGAGTCTGGTTTTGGGACCCCAGCTAGTTCAGGAGACTACAGAGAAGATCCAGCTGATTCAGGACAGGATGAGAGCAACCCAGTGCAGACAGAAGTCTTATGCCAACCGTCGTCGTCGCAGACTCGAGTTCGCAGTGGGGGATCATGTATTCCTGAGGATTTCTCCGATGAAGGGCGTTATGCGATTTGGGAAGAGGGGGAAGCTTAGTCCCAGATTTGTAGGTCCTTTCGAGATCCTTGAGCTAGCGGGTTCTGTTGCTTATCATTTGGCCCTCCCGCCTAGTTTTCCGGATGTGCACCCCATTTTCCATGTGTTGATGCTTCGTAGATACCTTCATGACCCTTCTCACATGATTCAGCACGAGACCGTTCAGCTGGAGCGCGATCTTTCATTCACCGAGCAGCCAGTAGTTATTCTGGATTGGCAGGTGAAGAAACTTCGGTCAAAGGTCTTGCCATCTGTGAAGGTTCTTTGGCGTAGCCTTACTAGTGAGGAGATCACTTGAGAGGCCGAGAGCGAGATGAGGAAGAAATTCCCTCATCTCTTTGAAGGTACGCTTAGTATGAAATTTTAATTCGGGGACCGAATTTCTATAAGAGGGGGGGATGTAACGTTTTAGAAATCGTTTTGCGAATTTTTCTATTTTAGGGTAAAATTGTCGGTATTTTCCGTTTTAACCCGACTGTGATCAAACGTCCATATAGACTTACCAGCACCTAGATTAGCTAAAATAAATCTAGTACGCGAGCTTTGGGGGTATATGAGACGTTTTGGTTCAAAAAGATTTTTTCCCTATTTTTTATATTATTTTAATGCGGTATTTATATATTGGAAATTGGGAAATTTCCTTCTTTGAAATTATTGCAAATAAATCAAGTTTGAGTTAATAAAATCTTCACATAATATCTAGATATTTGTTTGTGTATTAGAATTAAAGTTTAAAGAAAATAAAAAGAATGAATGAGGTGCATGCATATGCATTTATGTGCATTTATGTACATTTATTGCAATTCTTGCTAGGAAACTCCACACAATTCCTCATACCTCTCCCTTGGCCGAGCTCCTTCTTTCCCCTTCTACTCTTGATCAATTCCTTTCCATTTTCAACAATTCCAAATCAATAAATCTCCAAAATTCCCAAAATTAATCACAAAATCACTTCAAGTCTTGAGTTTTGCTTCTTTGATTGCTTGGAGCTACAAGATCCAAGATTTTGTAGCTCATATGATGCTGCACTTACATATATACCTCATATGATGCTGCACTTGTTTTTCGGAGGATTTTGGGAACCGCAAGATATATTTTAAAAGCTGGATTCATTTAAAAGAGCGGTTTTTCCCTTTATATGCTCATATTGATGTTTTATGTTGCATATATCAGTTTTATATGGATTTCATTTGATATATGGATTTGACAACCGTGGGGGTATTTTCAAGAAACTATGTATTATTTGAAAACCCGGTTTCTCTTGATATGATATTTTGATGCGTCCACCATGAGATTTCTCGGTTCTGAGGTTTGTGATATATACCCGATGCGAGGAGTGAGTGGGCCGTGTGCGGGTACATAGTGGAGCCCGGTACGGTTCTCCTCGGTAAGATGTTCGTGGTACAGACGATGAGCCTGGAAGGTGGGCAAGTACCTACCGGTGATTGTATTTGGACTCGGCGGTTATCATGGGGATACCGACCGGAGTGATGTATGACATATCGTCAGGGCCAGTCTCGGTGACAGCGCCTGAGTTATGAGGATTTACGTGTCGATACTAGACATGGGTTTCATGATGTTTCGAGTGTCGGTGTTAGACACTCAGGTTTTCCATGATTTCTACGTATCGTCGGTGGACATACGGGGTTGATATCCACATACTTATATACACATATACATACATACAGGGATATGTTTTCATGATGTAACAACCCTAATTTTCTTATACACTTTTTTCTATACAAAATTTTAAATTTATTTTTTTTAAAAATCCATAAAGGAGTATTTTAACCTGAGCACAATATATAAGTAATTATTTTGTTTTTAAATAACTCCATTTTTAGTGTACATAAAATTGCTTTAAAATTAAAGTATACTTGGGGTATTTAATATTGCTGTTACCACTTTAAGTAATTATTTCATACCATAATTACAAGAAGGAGCTTTTAGCTCATTGGGAATACCTTGCACTGCTGAACCAAGCCACCAGAGTTCAAATCCCATACCCCACATTATTTTTAATATTGATTTTTTTAAAAACCTTTAGAATACCAAGAGTTTACACGTGCATATCTTACAAAAACCCACTACACCCAAAGATGTAACACTTCCAGGAGTTAGATGAACCGTCGGGGGGATCCTGGCCGCCGGACTCGGGCTTGACTCGGCCGACTCAGTGCTCCGACCGAGTCACGACCGAGTCACCCCCGAGTCGGCCGATTTCGGCGATGGCCCCAACATTAAAGTTGTGTCTTTTCATATTCCCTATGCACCTGAAAAATTTCAGCCTCAGACCACTTCCAGATCTCTTAAAAACCCCCAATTACTCCACTTTTAATACATTTTTATTACATTTTATCACATTTTTATTTTTAACTTTTCATCTACCCTAACCCTAGCCTAACCCTATAAATACCAACCCTACACACTACCCTCTCACCCCCAAAATCCTAGGCTCACTCTCTCAAAAATTTTCTAAGATGTGTGTACGTTGAAAACAAGTTCGCGGCGAAGCTCTGACGAAATTCCGGTGGGAATTCCGGCGACGTTTTAAGAAACAACCGGCGACGAAGCAACGCCTCGGCAACTCCTTTAGTTCCCCTACACTCCTTAGTATAGATCGAAACCCGTAAGTCCCATTCTATCCCCCTTTCTATTTCTTTAAAATACGAAATTACGAAACCCGACGGAATCGGAACAAATCTGATTTCCGTCTCGGTTTTCTATAAAATTCCACTTCTAACCAATACATTCATGCCTAAATATCTTTATCTTGACTATTAAACTTTTAAAAATCAATTTGAACAAGTTTTCTCACATGAAATGACAACCTTTCCAATTTACCGTATTTTTTCACTTTAATACCATCATGTTTAAATTTCACATTTCACATTTAACCCTTTAACCTTACTATACATTTAAAATAGAGCACGAGATAATGACCTACCTCCACACACACGCAAATACAAGCCTAAACGACATCATTAAAACTTAGAATACGATAAAACGAAACTTTCATTTAAATACCATAATCTTAATAAAACCATTCTTAAAAGTTTTAGATTTGATACGCTTTTAAACAAATACCTCTCATTAGGAAAATACGATAAGTTTTGGACATCGATTGTTTATCTAAACCTGACTTTATGGTGTCTAGGCTAGGCAAGTGAGCTTAGGTAACTTTAAAAGGCCCGTCTCACGATTCGTGAGTTGATCCCTCCTTCCTCACTTGTACTTACCTGACCACAATTGGCGGTGAAGAGGCGATTTGAGGCTTCTAACGACTTGTCGTTTAGACCATTTAGAAATAGGCTAGTTGGCTTAGGAAACCCTAGAATTTAATATACGGAAATTACACTTTGCAAATAAATACCTTTTACTTTACAAAACCGTTTTCTAAATGATTAGTATTTTACAATCTTTGCAAAGCGCCGCTACAACCCACCTTTGGGGAACCCGTTAGGGATAGTACGGTTTATCGTACACCCTCGGGCTTAGTAGTACGAGATTCAGACCTCCGTAAGGAGCATTCGGTCTCGAAAGGTTTAAAATACGACATTTTAAGAAAATGAGATTTTTGGAATATAAAATATTTATTAAAATTACTTTTGTATAAACATATATATATTTATCATCTAAATATCTATTTTATTATAATATAAATTTTCCACCTTTTTCTAAAAATCACAAGAATATATTTTACACTAAAATACCATGAACTTCCAATAAATCAATATTACAGATAAATACCTTTATCTATAAAACTAGGACATTTTCACTAGAAATGTCACAACATAAAATCCACCCTCATTACAACCCTAAAGACGAACAATAAATACTTGAGGTGTATTTTGAAAAGTATATAAAAGTATTTTTACATAAAAACCCCTCAAGTTTTATAAACTACCCTAAGGACCCTAGCAATTATAAGACTTCGATTTACATCCCTGATTGTCTGACTCGGGTTTGAGTCTGATTAATCTGACTTGAATATGATTCAAGTCAATCTATAATCTACAAGTTTTCAATTCAAAATGAACACATGAATTCATAAATACAATTATCAATTTATACAATTTGACCGAACCGAACCATGGATATATATTCCTTTTACATGATTCTCAGTATTCTATTTACATGACTCTACGGTTATAACCGTTTCCTGATATCATGGTTTCGGTCAGTCAGTCAGTCAATCAATCATACAACCAATACAATTTACAAGATAACAATACAAACAAGACATTGCGGGTTTTAAGGGGTAGATTGATATGGAAGGTGTTAAAGGTGGCACGAGGTGATCAGATTTAATACACCTAAATGAATCCAATTGCCGTTGTTCCGGGCCTTCTAACCGAGCCTTGTACTAAACGTGCATCTAGTCTCTGGAATATAGAGACTCCTCTCGTATAGACTGGCATTCTTCTGTACCAAGCTACAAACAACAGCGTTAATACAACATTACAACAATACAATACAACATTAAAAGCTACTCTCTCTCCTACTCTCTGTCTATTTCTCTCCTATCTTTGGGACTTACCGAGCGACCTGTTCGCTGACGACATTCTGTTTCTTTCTTTTTGAATGTCGTCAGGTGGTTTGGACCCGACGGAGATCGAACCATCGCAAGAAGAGTTGGAGCAGTTTGCTGAAGACCCTGCACTTTAGTTTCATTGTACACTTTTCCTCTCTGTACTTTTCATTTCCTGTTATGCCACTATTTAGGCATCTTTATTTTCAGTTGTATTTCCTTTTCATGCATTGTACAAAAGAATGTTAATAAATAAAAGTTGATGTTCTCTTTTATTTCTTGTCTCTTGTGTATTTATTGGTTAGATACGCTTAGCGCATATACTTCTGAGTATATACGTAGCGGACCGGTCGCGTCCCCTTCGCCGTACACTGGGAAGCGGGGCATGACAGGTTTTGTTGGTGGCCCATGCAGGTCGGAGCTGCATGGAACCCTAAGCAATATAAAACACAAGAACCAGCAACTAAAACATTCTTTACAATCATGGTCCTTGAATCCCATCATTTCTTATTCTTTGAATCATATATCTTAAATCTGTCCTAACCCAAAATTCCCTCACCTCTTTTACAATTTTACCAAAACCTTCGCATTTTTTCATTCCTTTACACATTCTTCACATTTTTAAACCCTTGCATCACCTTGTTATTTTTCACATATTGTCAGTACACCAGCACTAAACTTTTCTTGGATCTGTTACACTTTTCTTTTACAAATTTCGAGGACGAAATTTTTATAAGGAGGGTAGAATGTAACAACCCTAATTTTCTTATACACTTTTTTTCTATACAAATTTTTAAATTTATTTTTTTTAAAAAATCCATAAAGGAGTATTTTAACCTAAGCACAATATATAAGTAATTATTTTGTTTTTAAATAACTCCATTTTCAGTGTACATAAAATTTCTTTAAATTTAAAGTATACTTGGGGTATTTAATGTTGCTGTTACCACTTTAAGTAATTATTTCACACCATAATTACAAGAAGGAGCTTGTAGTTCATTGGTAATACCTTGCACTGCTGAACCAAGCCACCAGAGTTCAAATCCCATACCCCACATTATTTTTAATATTAATTTTTTTTAAAACCTTTAGAATACTAAGAGTTTACACGTGCATATCTCACAAAAACCCCACTACACCCAAAGATGTAACACTTCCATGAGTTAGATGAACCGTCGAGGGGGATCCTGGCCGCTGGACTCGGTCGGGAATCGGCCAACTCGACCTTATCTCGGCCGAATCTGTGCTCCGACCGAATCACGGCCGAGTCACCCCCGAGTAGACCGATTCCGGCGACGGACCTAACATGAAAGTTGTGTCTTTTCATAATCCCTATGCACCTGCAAAATTTCAGCCTCAGACCACTTCCAGATCTCTTTAAAACCCCCAATTACTCAACTTTTAATACATTTTTATTACATTTTATCACATTTTTATTTTTAACTTTTCATCTACCCTAACCCTATAAATACCAACCCTACACACTACCCTCTCACCCCAAAAACCCTAGGCTCACTCTCTCAAAAAATTTCCAAGAAGTGTGTACGTTGAAAACAAGTTCGCGGTGAAGCTCTGACGAAATTCTGGCGACGTTTTTAGAAACAACCGGCGACGAAGCAACGCATCGGCAACTCCTTTAGTTCCCCTACACTCCTTAGTATAGATCGAAACCCGTAAGTCCTATTCTATCCCCCTTTCTATTTCTTTAAAATACGAAATTACGAAACCCGACGGAATCGGAGCAAATCTGATTTTCGACTCGGTTTTCTATAAAATTCCACTTCTAACTAATACATTCATGCTTAAACATCTTTATCTTGACTATTAAACTTTTAAAAATCAATTTGAACAAGTTTTCTCACATGAAATGACAACCTTTCCAATTTACCGTATTTTTTCACTTTAATACCATCATATTTCAATTTCACATTTAACCCCTTAACCTTACTATACATTTAAAGTAGAGCACGAGATAATGACCTACCTCCACACACACGCAAATACAACCCTAAACGACATTATCAAAACTTAGAATACGATAAAACGAAACTTTCATTTAAATACCATAATCTTAATAAAACCATTCTTAAAAGTTTTAGATTTGATACGCTTTTAAACAAATACGTCTGATTAGGAAAATACGATAAGTTGTGGACATCGATCGTTTATCTAAACCTGATTTTGTGGTGTCTAGGCTAGACAAGTGAGCTTAGGTAACTTTAAAAGGCCCGTCTCACGATTCGTGAGCGGATCCCTCCTTCCTCACTTGTGCTTACCTGGCCACAATTGGCGGTGAAGAAGCGATTTGAGACTTCTAACGACTTGTCATTTAGACCATTTAGAAATAGGCTAGTTGTCTTAGAAAACCCTAGAATCTAAAATACGGAAATTACACTTTGCAAATAAATACCTTTTACTTTATAAAACCGTTTTCTAAAGGATTAGTATTTTACAATCTTTGCAAAGCGCCGCTACAACCCACCTTTGGGGAACCCGTTAGGGATAGTATGGTTTATCGTTCACCCTCGGGCTTAGTAGTGCGAGATTCAGACCTCCGTATGGAGCATTCGGTTTCGAAAGGTTTAAAATACGACATCTTAAGAAAATGAGATTTTTGGAATATAAAATATTTATTAAAATTACTTTTGTATAAACATATGTATATTTATCATTTAAATATCTATTTTATTATAATATAAATTTTCCACCTTTTTCTAAAAATCACAAGAATATATTTTACACTAAAATACCATGAACTTCCAATAAATCGATATTACAGATAAATACCTTTATCTATAAAACTAGGACATTTTCACTAGAAATGTCACAACATAAAATCCACCCTCATTACAACCCTAAAGACGAACAATAAATACTTGAGGTGTATTTTGAAAAGTATATAAAAGTATTTTTATATAAAACCCCCTCAAGTTTTATAAATTACCCTAAGGACCCTAGCAATTATAAGACTTCGATTCACATCCCTGATTGTCTGACTCGGGTTTGAGTATGATTAATCTGACTTGAATATGATTCAAGTCAATTTATAATCTACAAGTTTCCAATTCAAAATGAACACATGAATCCATGAATACAATTATCAATTTATACAATTTGACCGAACCGAACCATGGATATATATTCCTTTTACATGATTCTCAGTATTCCATTTACATGACTCTACGGTTATAACCGTTTCCTGATATCATGGTTTCGGTCAGTCAGTCAATCAATCATACAACCAATACAATTTACAAGATAACAATACAAACAAGATATCGCAGGGTTTAAGGGGTAGATTGATATGGAAGGTGTTAAAGGTGGTACGAGGTGGTCAGATTTAATACACCTAACATGAATTCAATTGCCGTTATTCCGGGCCTTCTAACAGAGTCTTGTACTAAACGTGCCTCTAGTCTTTGGCATATAGAGACTCCTCTCGTATACACTGGCATTCTTCTGTACCAAGCTACAAACAATAGCATTAATACAACATTACAACAATACAATACAACATTAAAAGCTACTCTCTCTCCTACTCTCTGTCTATTTCTCCCCTATCTTTGGGACTTACCGAGCGACCTGTTCGCTGACGACGTTCTGTTTCTTTCTTTTTGAATGTCGTCAGGTGGTTTGGACCCGGCGGAGATCGAGCCATCGCAAGAAGAGTTGGAGCAGTTTGCTGAAGACCCTGCACTTTAGTTTCATTGTACACTTTTCCTCTCTGTACTTTTCATTTCCTGTTATGCCACTGTTTAGACATCTTTATTTTCAGCTGTATTTCCTTTTCATGCATTGTACAAAAGAATGTTAATAAATAAAAGTTGCTGTTCTCTTTTATTTCTTGTCTCTTGTGTATTTATTGCTTAGATACGCTTAGCGTATGTAATTCTGAGTATATACGTATCGGACCGGTCGCGTCCCCTTCGCCGTACACTGGGAAGCGGGGCGTGACACATGATGTTTCGGGTGTCGATGTTTGACACTCAGGTTCCATGAGACTTAGAGTGTAACATTTCAAAAAAAAATAAAATATTATTTTTGGGAAGTTTTATAATTAAATAATATTATATTGAATATTTTAATAAGGCAGTATAATTAAATACCGATAAATTGGAAAAAAAAATTGGAAAATTATAGAAATCACTAAAAAAGGGTGTTTTATGTGAATTATGCAAATTTTAAGATTTTATGATTTATTATATACTAATTTAGCGCTAATCGCGATTAAAAATCGCTAGTCGGGCTTTAAGCGTATTTTGTGCAAAACATGCACCATATCAATTTTACATTTGTTATGTTTTTTTCATGGCTTTCGTACATGTTTTATAGCATGGTTGTTGATTTATTAGTGAAAGGAAAGGAAAAGAAAAGAAAAAGAAAAGATTAGAATAAGAGGTATGGGTAAGAGAGAGATAGAGAGGGTGAGGGGTCAGCCTTGCCTTGAGCCATTCCCTCTCCATTCCTTCACTCATTCCTCTCCCCTCTCCTCATCTAGCTGCTGCTTCCCCTCTCTTCCTCCTCCACAAAACCTCCCAAAACTCCATGAAAAACACCTCAAAACTCAAACCCCATTTCATTAAAAAGATGCATGAGCTCATAAGCTATACTATGGACCAAGAAAGTTTTCATTTTGGCGCGGTAGGGGGATTCATGAGTGTCTAATGAGGTAAACCTTTCACAACTATTGTAGTGTTTCAAGTGCTTAAGCCTCATTTGAAGTTTAAAATCGTATTGGCGAAGTTTAGTGAGCTTTGAAAACTCAAGTGGGGAATTAGGGTTTGATTTGAGTAGAGATGGTGTAATTGGGCCTTAGAGATGACCTTAGACCCCCTACAATGATAAGAACCCAGACCAAACACCATACAAAAACCTGGAACTGAAAACAGAAAGCTGCGAATGTCGGTTTTGTGAGTTTTTAAGGCGTGCAGGGAAATCTGGAGTGATCCGAGACCAATACTAGAAAAGTAAACAGTACCAGTAGTCGAGATGGACCACCACGAGGCCACCCTACCAGAACGAGCCCCTAACTCCTTACCAGAACCAGCCTGGCCGAAATTTCTTTTTGTGTGGCCGGCAACCTTGGTGGGTTGGGTGCCCAGGTTGCCTCCATAGCTCACATAGACCCTATACTGCACCCTAAACTTGTTTGCTTACCTAGTTTTCACCTTAAACAAAATCCGGGACTAAAAACTTAAGTTGCTGTTTTGATTTGAGTTATAGTTTTCCGTATTTTAAATTCTGGATTTGCGTATTTGTGTTTTACCTCGATCACTTGACATTTGTACAACGATATCGAGGGTTGTTTTGTGGTTTTGAAAGCGTAGTCTATAGGTTCTAACCTATAGGTCTTAGCGTGTCGTTTTGGTTTTCCGATGTGAGTTTAATGGGCATTTGCGATTGTGTTATCTTTGTAGGTACCTTCACGAGGGTTCCATATGATGAAGAAAATGAAGGCGACACCGACACCGACACGTAGGATGCAGGTGAATAGATTATATCTACGGGGGAAGTCGGGTGGATGGCGATAGCACCCCCGCAGTTCGATTTTTAGTATACTATATATATACTATATATATGATAGATTATGCGTGACATGGATATTCTAGATGTGATTAGGTGTACTATGGTTAGATTAGGGTTTAGAAGTAAACCGGTATAGTTTCCTAGTTGCGAACCCTAGAATAGGTTTACACCCACACGCACACACATGCTTACTTGTCATACTTATACCTGGATGATGAGGATAGTGGATGATATTTGGAGATGAGTCGATGAGATTGAGCATAGTGCCATGAGATCGGTGATATGATGTGGTTCGTATTTGGGATACGACATGAGATTTTAGCGGGCCTTTGGACGTGTGTTTTACACACGCATTTATATTTACATAGATGGTATCGGTTTGTACTAGACTTAGATCAGTACCCCAGATCATGAGATATGATGATAAGGATCCCAGATAATTGATGAGATGAATGTGATATTTGACTCGTACCCAGATTTGGGATGCCGTACGATGATTTACCGTACGAGCTTTATTTGATGATAAGATCCGCACTCATGACTCGAGAATGTCATATAATATTGTATCGTACGCGATACCATTGAGGTGGGATCACCGACTACTATATATATATATATATATATCGACTCAGATTTAGATAGTTTCCATACCCCTCCCGATTAGCTTGTTAGTTAGATCTGTAGTTTTCTTAGTAGATGTTAGGCTAGACCGAGCCATACCTATTTCAAAACTAACGAATCGGGAGTATTTTAAAGACAGGCATGAGGATTCTACGGATATTTTCAAAAGACGTACCTTTTCTTAAAAACACTGTCGGGACCCGGTTCTTGTTCACGGAGCAAAGTGCCACACAGAACAAAGTGCCATGCCAAGTGTCGTGTTAAGTGGGCGGGGGCCACCTCTTGAATCCGTGGGGGCCACCTCTTGAGTCCGTGGGACCCACTGTAGAACAATGGGGACTCTTCGGAATACATTCCGAAAGGGGGCAGATCTGTACTATAAATGGAATGATACCACTCTTCAATACAGAGGCACCTTTTAAGTGAACCGGAACTACAGGAGTTTGAGAACTCCGTAGTTAAGCGTGCTCGGGCCAGGGAAGTCTTAGGATGGGTGACCTCCTGGGAAGTGGCCCCTGGTCGGGTCCGGTTCGCTCTAAAGGGAAAAACCGTGCGGCTTCGTCCAGAGCGGACAATACTCTCTGTATTGGGGGTGGGGTGTGACAGAATGGTATCAGAGCTGGTCCCTTATTAGTAGGTCTGTGGTTCGAGGACGAACCATTGTTCAAAGGTGGGGAGAATGTCGGGACCCGGTTCTTGTTCACGGAGCAAAGTGCCACACGGAACAAAATGCCACGCCAAGTGTCGTGTTAAGTGGGCGGGGGCCACCTCTTGAATCCATGGGGCCACCTCTTGAGTCCGTGGGACCCACTGTAGAACAATGGGGACTCTTCGGAATACATTCCGAAAGGGGGCAGATCTGTACTATAAATGGAATGATACCACTCTTCAATACAGAGGTGCCTTTTAAGTGAACCGGAACTATAGGAGTTTGAGAACTCCGTAGTTACGCGTGCTCGGGCCAGGGAAGTCTTGGGATGGGTGACCTCCTGGGAAGTAGCCCCTGGTCGGGTCCGGTTCGCTCTAAAGGGAAAAACCGTACGGCTTCGTCCAAAGCGGACAATACTCTCTGTATTGGGGGTGGGGCGTGACAAACACCGTAGCCCCTATTTTACTAAAAACCCCGATTCGCTTTATTTCAAATGGCAAAACTGTATGACATTTTTCTATGGATGTAGATCCTTCACTGTTGTGTTTATTAGTCGATTTTTGCATATTCTTGCTATTCGCACCGCATAGCATGTGTAAATGTAATTATTGTTATATTAAAACCATGCTGTCAGGACACCAGCACCATTATCGATGATGCATATGTTCCACGTACACCTGCTTGCCAGCTCACACACTTCATCATCGAAAATTGCCATGTCACTACACAGTAGGATTATTGCATCAGGGTATGATCCCTTGCATGGCATACTTGCGTACATACCTATTGTACACTCATACTTGTGCACATACCTATTTTACACTCATACTTGTGCACATACCTATTTTACACTCATACTTGTGCACATACCTATTTTACACTCATACTTGTGCACATACCTATTGCATGCTGTCAGGACACCAGCACCATTATCGATGATGCGTATGTTCCACGTACACCTGCTTGCCAGCTCACACACTTCATCATCGAAAATTGCCATGTCACTACACAGTAGGATTATTGCATCAGGGTATGATCCCTTGCATGGCATACTTGTGCACATACCTATTGTACACTCATACTTGTGCACATACCTATTGTACACTCATACTTGTGCACATACCTATTGTACACCCATACTTGCATACATACATATTTGCACATACATAGATGATCCTAGTTTGATTTGGAGATTTGGGAACCGCAAGATACATTTTAAAACTGATACATTTAAAAGGAGCGGTTTTCCCTCAATATGTGCATATTACTGTTTTACGTTGCATGATATACTGATATGCTTACATTTCTATTATATGTTGCATACATCATGCTTTATGATTATACGCATTGAGATATGTTGTTTCCGTGATTTTTCTGGATTTGGGAACCGTGGTTATTTCAAAAGAGAGTATGTATTGTTTTTAAAAAACCCGGTTATCCTTGATATGATATTTCAGTGCGTCCACCATGTGTTTTCTCGGTTCTGAGAGTGACATGTGAAACCCGATTCGAGAAGCGGTAGGCACCGTCTGCGGGTATATGGTGGACCCGGTGAGATACCCGGGGCAAGAAGACTCGTATATGTTGGACGGTGAGCCTGGCAGGGGAGTACTACCTACCGGTGATATTATTCGAGCTAGGTGGATATCCGGAGGATACTGACCGGAGTCGAGAGATGATACGGGCCGTTCCGGACTGACGGAGTCCGTGGGCTGATCCGGACTGACGGAGCCCTATACATATATGAAGATTTACGTGCCGATGCTAGGCATAGGTTTCATGATATTTTCGAGTGTCGATGCTAGACACTCAGGTTCCATGATTTTGATATGTCACGAGAGACACATGATGATTTACATCCTCATACTTCCATGCATATGCTTTATGATATTTACATGCATGATGCTTTATGTCATTGGGTAACACGTGGACGATATCCACATACATATAGTTGACATTGATGACATTGATCACATAGTTGGATGATATCCACATACTCATAGACTTCATGATATAGTTGACACCGATTGCATTGATCATACCTCATATTTATGATATGTTGTTACCTGAGGCACTGGCACGAGCACTTGGTACTATACTTATGTATAGATGTTTACCTTTGCCACCTTATCATGCTTCATACTTATTCATTTGAGATATATATATATATATATATATATATATATATCTCTGATCGTATTGACCTAGGATTGTGTCATACATACGATTTCTGCTCTGCGATATTTTCTATTCACGAGTTGGCAACTCACCCCGTTGTGCCACAGTTCTTGCAGGTTTTGCCGTACAGGTTTCATTGCGACTTTTCTGGCACACTACTTCCTTTCTGGGTGATTGCTTTGGTAGGTGGGTTCACTCGCATCGTGACCACCCTTGTATTTATTTTATCAGTTGTATCTAGTAATTCCATCAACCAAACTTGTATATTGTTTCAAAATTAGAAAACCAGTTGTGTATTATTTCGACCTTAGAGTCGCGCGTTTTAGTATTATGGTTTTCATGATGTTTTTGAGTTTCTTTTGGGTTTTGATCCTCGCCCTTCGGCGTTGTATATTATATTGCTTGCGTGGTTGTGACCGTCGATTGACGAAGAGCTAGTTCCCTTTTGGGGATGCCTTTTATCATTGTGCATATATTATTCTTGTTGTACCCCGTTCGGGGCCAGTATTTACAAAGGAAACTCTGCCGAAATTTTCAGAAAAGACTATAGATTTTTTTAAAAATGCATATTCGTCTTACTTATTTAAAAACCTTGTTTTTAAAATATGTTTTCTTCACTTCTTAAAACTATTTCCCTTCATTTATTATTTAAAATGGTTTTAGATTTCTGGGCTTTTGACTTACTTGAATTAGATGAGGTCCTATTGACTTCATATGATTCAAGGGCTAGTCACGTGCTATTTCGGGATGTGACAAAGTTGGTATCAGAGCGCTAGGTTAACCTTGGTTCGAGTCTAAGTTTGACTATGCGGAGCCTAGAGCGTTTGTATATATATGGAACTTAGGATTGACCTTACGGAACTTAGACTTAGTCGAGGGGGTATTAGACCCGAACTTTCATCGTGTAGGTTGACTTTAGTTGATGGAGTTGGTGACTTAAGTAGAGTGATGTACCGTACGTATGTTCCGCGGCATATTTATGATACGCTACTCCACTTAAGGAGCCTTAGGATGTACATTTCCTTGCACAGTATTATATTCATTCCTATGATCTATCCTCATCGATATTGGTTATGATTTTGCTGCCACGATTACGCAGGCAGAGAGAGCTACGGCTAGAGTTGCGGTCAGCACGAGCTCGTCACGAACGAAGACTGACCAGAGCGTGATTCCCGGGACATACGATTGCATAGAGCAGCGTCGTTTTATTGTGTTTTCGCGCCGTGAGCGTTTGATAGATCGCTGTCATGAGATTTCTCGGACGTGCAGATCAGCACCAGAGGATCAGGCTACTGCTAAAGGCCAGCCAGAATGTGATGACCACTGATATATCGCTTATTCATGATTGAGGCGTTGTTCAGCGTACAGACGAATGAGCCAGTTGCTGCTGCAAATGACGAGATATCGCCCAGATGTTGGAGCTACTGCAGCATTGTAAGTCCACGTTGCGACCCCCGGTTCTTACGGGGAGGCGGAAACGGTATAAAAATCAAATTTTTAGCGCATGGGGCAACATGGACTAACAAAGTCGGGATCTTTTCCTAAACTAAAACTAGCAAACAAGCTAAAGAGAGTTAGCTACTCGGAAAGATGGTTATACCTAAACTTGAACTCCTTCTTCTTCAAACTTTGTAGAGGTTGATGGTTCTTTCCTCGTCGCCTTCTTCCGTCGAAGATGGATCCACCTGAGGGTTCAACCTTCGGGCTCTTCCTCGATCTTTGAGTGAACTAGAATCTCCGGCTTGCTAAACCCTTGATCCTAGAGTGAGTAGAGAGTGTCTAGGGGTTGTTTTCTTTTCAAGGAGAGGGATTCTCAACACATAAGAAGGATTCTCCTTGAGCTTGAGGAAGAAGAAGATGAAGTGAGGAGAGAGAATGGTTATGATAGAATGAGCTCTCTTTTTCCTTTTGCAACCATATCAAAAAGAAAAAGAATTATCTAAATAATAATAATAATTCAAATGAGAATAGTTGATGGTTGTTTTGGAATGACCACTATCATACTTCATTAAATGAAATGTAAGCTAGAATCAAGGAGCATCCTTGCAAAGTAATGATGATGGTCAAACATTCAACCATGGTCAACAAGTCAACCATGGTCAACAAGTCAACAAAACCAACCATAACATAATTTCATTTAATTACTATTATTAATTGATATCTCACTAATTCATTAGGGTTTGGAAAAAAAAGACGACTGTCAACTGTGCATGCGCACCCGTTCCGAAACCCTAATGAAAAACCTCTTCTTCCGCCTCAAACAACTGTGCATACACACCTGCATTCTTGTTCCGAGGAACATGAATACTGAGAGATAAAAGTAACCCCAAAACATATACCAGTATTCGGCTCAAACCAGAGCCCGCTGGCAATATCCGTCCGGACTCCAAACGTGCACAAGTGCGCGGATGAGAACGAACCCTGTCGCAAAACCATGCGACCTCTACTCTGTTTTGCCCAAAGGCGAATACCCTCTGTGTGGGACTCTAAAGACTCGACACTACGCTGGCAGTGGGTTTAACCACAGACCGCAAGCGGCACTAGCTGTGCGTAACGGTCCCCAGGTAGAAGCCGACAAGAAGGCTGACGAGGTGAACCCCATCTGAACTCCTACTGAGTCTGAATGTGACATTCTCTGTACAGTCCGGTCTGTTCGTCTGATACATCGCATGTCAGGCCTAGAGGGCGGTAAAACGTCAGTCCCCTAATAGCGGTACAAGTCGTGTCGGAGTGAAGCCCAAAACACCCTGAGATAACACTGGAAGCCTACCAGTATATCTCGCTTGCCCTGGCCAGGGACTACTCGTGTAATGGCTCTCCTAGACACAGCGCGATGTCAACCCCCAATACCGGGAGAGACGAATCCTGTCTAACCGTCACTGCCTCCAAGTGTTTCGGGACTGCACCCAACTACTACCTGTTTGCACGACTCCTTTGAGCCGTGGTAGGGTAGTGATCAAAGTGCAGTGGGAACACACTCGAGGCGAAGTGCCAGTGTCAAGTCAACGGACTAAGCTGTACTCATGTCACCTGGGAACTGATAACTGACGATAGGTATAATACCAACTGGTCAGTTCCCGACGAGTCCTGTCCAGTGTACTCGTAACCCAACGAGCACCCGTATACTATCTCCAGTACTACGTACTGATGGCTGTGGGACAGACCATCTCCCACACTGGGATGAGAAGCGCATACGCTAGTCTACTCCGGAGTATCGATGCCCTGTCTCGATAGTCCTGCGACTAGGGACCTGTATAAGGATGTGCTTATAGATTACCCAGCCCCCACTAGTGTGACTGCCATCACAACGCTGGTAATCAAGCAAAGATCCCAAGGGCTCCACTAATGTGTATAGGTGATATCGCAAAAATAAACACATGTACACATTGAAGTAGAAACAAACCAAGTAGCATACTACTATATTGAGCAAGATTGTTTATACAAGGTGAATATCCCAAGCTTCCATTAAGTAATATACAAACTAGTATGATACAGTAATGGCCTCTAGGGCATATACACTAACAATCTCCCACTTGCACTAAGGCCATGTACTGGCGTATCGAAGACCTATCATCTCGATCAGCCGCTCGAACTGAGTCTGGGGTAAGGCCTTGGTGAATGGATCTGCAGTGTTTTCTTCTGAAGCAACCCTCCGAACCTCGATCTCCTTGCGATCCACGATCTCCCTGATCAGGTGATACCGCCTCAAGATGTGCCTGGATCTCTGATGGGACCTGGGTTCCTTCGCTAAAGCTATAGCCCCGTTGTTGTCGCAATACAGAGGTATTGGGTCAACAATGGACGGAACCACCTGAAGTTCTTTCAAGAACTTCCTCATCCAGACAGCTTCTTTTGCGGCATCAGATGCAGCGATGTATTCCGCTTCCATCGTCGAGTCTGCAACGGTTTCCTGTTTGGAACTCTTCCAACACACCGCCCCTCCATTGATTGTAAAGACAAAACCCGACATGGACTTGGAATCATCCTTGTCACTCTGGAAGCTGGAGTCAGCAAAGGCCTCGATCTGGAGGTCTTTTCCGCCATACACCAAGAACATCTCCTTAGTCCTTCTCAGGTACTTGAGAATGTTCTTTACTGCTATCCAGTGTTTCTCCCCAGGGTTTGACTGATACCGTCTTACTACACTCAGTGCATAAGCTACATCCGGTCTGGTACACAACATCGCATACATTATAAAGCCTACCGCAGAAGCGTAGGGTATAATAGACATGCGATCCCTCTCCAAATCAGTCTTGGGAGACATCTCTTTAGTGAGGGTGATCCCGTGACAAGCCGGTAGGTTACCGCGCTTGGAATCTTCCATACTGAATCTTTTCAGTACGGTGTCGATGTACCTGGACTGTGAAAGTCCTAATATCCTCTTGGATCTATCACGATGGATCCGGATCCCCAGGATGTAAGAGGCATCACCCAGGTCTTTCATGGAGAACCTGTGTGACAAGAAACCTTTGACAGATTGTAGCATAGGAATGTCATTTCCTATTAAGAGAATGTCATCCACGTATAAAACGAGGAATACTACAGTTCTCGCTACAAATCTACTATAGATGCATGGTTCATCTGGATTTTTGATAAAGCCAAATTCCTTGACCGTTTCATCAAAACAGATGTTCCAACTCCGTGATGCCTGCTTTAGTCCATAGATGGACTTAAGCAACTTGCACACCTTTCCGCTACTCCCACTCTGAATGAAACCCTCTGGCTGATCCATATAGACACACTCCTCTAAATTTCCATTTAGAAAAGCGGTTTTTACGTCCATCTGCCAAATCTCATAATCGTGGAAGGCAGCAATGGCAAGAAGGATCCGAATGGATTTCAGCATAGCCACTGGAGAAAAGGTTTCGTCATAGTCCAAGCCAGGTCTTTGACGGAAACCCTTTGCTACAAGTCTAGCTTTATAGGTCTCAACCTGTCCATCTACACCAATCTTCCTTTTGAAGATCCACTTGCATCCTACGGGTTTTACCCCGTCTGGAGTAATGTCCAACGTCCATACTTTGTTGGTGTACATGGACTCCATTTCGGTCCGCATTGCATCCAGCCATTTTACCGAGTCAACGCTCTGAACGGCCTGTTGGAAGCTAGCAGGCTCATCATAATCTATGATGCAATCCTCTCTATCCCCGTCTATGAGAAAACCGTAGTATCTCTCTGGCGGATGAGACTGCCTACTACTCCTGCGGAGCGGCGTAGGAATGTCCTGTTCTTTTGAACCCTCTGGTTCCACTAAGCTTTCAGTAATAGTCTGAGGTTCTGGAATTTCATCCAGTTCTACTGTGCTCCCACTTATCTGATTTTCTAAAAACTCAGTTTCCAAGAAGCGGGCATGACGAGAAACAAGGACTTTTTGCTCCTCTGCGTAATAGAATAGATACCCCTTGGAGTTCTTTAGGTATCCCACAAACTTGCACTGCACTGAGCGTGCCTCGAGCTTGTCCGCATGCTGCTTTTTTACAAAAGCCGGACATCCCCATGTCTTAAAGGATTTAAGACAGGGTTTCTTCCCACTCCACATCTGATATGGTGTGGTAGGCACTGTCTTAGTAGGAACTTGGTTCAAGAGATGTGCAGCTGTTTCTAGTGCATATCCCCAGAAAGATCGCGGTAACTCAGCCTTACTCATCATGGAACGAACCATATCCAATAGGGTTCGATTCCTCTTTTCCGATACACCGTTATGTTGCGGAGTGTATGGAGGAGTACGCTGAGAGAGAATTCCATTCTCTTTTAAATAGTCCAGGAACTCGGCACTCAAGTATTCACCACCTCGATCCGATCTTAGAATCTTAATACTTTTGCCTGTTTGTTTTTCAACTTCATTCTTGTAATCCCGAAATTTCTCAAAGGCCTCGGATTTGTGCTTCATTAAGAAGACATGTCCATACCTAGAGAAATCGTCTGTGAAAGTAATGAAGTATGAATAACCGCTTCGCGCATGTGTAGACATTGGACCACACACGTCACTGTGTATGAGTCCCAAGAGCTCGCTCGCTCTTTCTCCGTGTCCAGTAAACGGAGTCTTTGTCATCTTTCCCATGAGACAAGATTCACAAGTGGCATAAGACTGATACTCGAACGGATCCAAGTATCCTTCTTTATGTAACTTAGTCAACCGTGTTTCATTGATGTGACCCAGTCTACAATGCCATAAGAAAACCTGATTGATATCTGGAGACTTTCTTTTGTGTGTATTCTGGACATTGAAAATCTGTGGTTGGTTTAATACGTATATACCATTGCTCAGTGTACCTGATCCAATCAGAACTTGATTAAGGTGAATGTTTACAACATTACTTACAAACGCAAATTCATAACCTTCTTTAGAAACCAAAGATACAGAAATGATATTACAAGTTGCGTTGGGTACAAAAAAGAAATTACGCAAAACCAAAACATGTCCATCTGACATTCCCAGGTGATAGTCCCCCACGGCTTTAGCATCCCCGGCTAACTCCGTGCCAGCAGCCGCGGTAAGACGGGGGGAAATGAGCGAATCGAGGGCTCTGGCTCCAGTGTCCTCACAACTCTGAGGGTCATGTCACCTGCCTTCAAAAACCTACGGTTTCTCAACGCCTGCAAAGAATTACAGATATGAGATCCTGATCCGGTATCCAATACCCAGGAAGTAGAGTTTATAGAAAGAAAGTTCTCAATAACATACACACCTGAAGCTGAAGCCGCAACCTGCTTCAGTTCCTGTGTCCTGGCTTTCCAAGCCCTGCAATCTTTCTTCCAGTGTCCACTCTTATGACAATAGAAGCATTCTTCCTTTCCAACAAGCTTCCCCGCAATCTTTGTTGCCTTTTCCTTTCCCTTCGTACCCACTTTACTAACACCGCCTCTTGGTTTGGCGGGGGCTTTCTTCCTCTTTCCCTTGGCTTTCGCCTTGGACCTAGAGGAAGAAGATCCTCCTACAAACAAAGCGGGTGTTTCCCTACCTTTCTGTAGGGTGCCCTCTGCGCTCCTCAGCATGTTGAGGAGTTCTGAAAGTCCAACTTCCTTTTCTTGCAAGTTGAAATTCAGTATGAACTGGGCGTAAGTGGAAGGAAGGGACTGGAGAACTAAATCCGTATAGAGTTCACTTTCCAACGTGGTCCTAAGTTCCGCGAGCTCCTCAATGTAGCCAATCATCTTAAGCACGTGGTCCGCTACCGATGATCCGACGGCCAACTTTGCCGAAAATAACTTCTTCGACACTTCGTATCTTGCGATACGAGACTGTTCTCCATACCGTTCTTTTGTATGAAGAAATATGGATTCCAAGTCCATATTCTCATGCCTCCTCTGGTGATCGTTGTCCATAGAGGCAAGCACGAGGCACTTGGCCTTCGCGCAATCAATCTCCCAAGTCTTACGGATTTCCTTATCCGCGACGCTGGAGGTGGGACCTGGGACGGGGGGAGCTTTGGTGGTAAGAAGATACCCCAGCTTGTCGTAAGTGATTGCCATTTTGACATTCCTGAGCCAATCTTTGTAGTTTGGCCCTGTCAGTATGTTTTTATCTAGAAGTAACTTAAGTCCAGTCATTTCGATTTGGTTGCTGCAGGGGGGAGAGAAGAAACACTTTAGCACGATGCTCTTGCAAGTTTAGAATGGTTTTTAATTTGTCTAAACAGGATGGCTCCCACTGTCTCTCGAATCCCTCCTCAAACCATAAAGGAAGAATTAGCCGGGATCAATCCCACCGCACAATACTTGCTTAACCGTTCAGCCAGGCCAGTGTCGGTACTTCGAGGGAGGTTTTCCAACGCTTTCGCGAAGTTCCTTAATTTAAGAACCTCTTTTCCCTGGGGGCGTAGCCCCGCTAACACCTTTCTAGGCACCTACTAGGTTTATAGCATTGATCGTTTAGTGAGAAATTTCCCGAGGAGTAGCATATACTCACAGTAGGATCGGGATCCAAATATCATCGCGTGATGAAACTGAAGGAATCCTACCAGAATCATCACACTCCAAATTTTATGCAAATCTAGCAAGTTTCAGTACTTATGAAACTCCCGATGTGGATTTTTGCCCCATGCTCTTATGACCTTGACTAAGGCCAACAAATCATAAGTCACATGTCAAGTTCTACCCGTCGTTATCCAGGTTAATTTGAACCCACCCGTATATACCCTTGACTATGGCCAACAAGGCAATACGACTGTCCCAAACCAACGCATTCTATCTATGCAACATATGAATACCTACCAGCTACCAAACACTGTGCCTTGACTAAGGCCAACAAACACAGCTTGAATACTGTTGAATATTCATATGAAACGACGGAGGGCTACGGATGGTTTTGGCGAAACCGTGAACGTAGTGAACTTGATATAATCGATGGAACGAGATAGCTTTTAAAAGGAGTGGCTCAAGCTCCGCATTTAAAAGTTAGTTTTGAAAAGAACCGAGTGGTTTTTCGAAAGTGTTCCAACGACTTTAGTTTGGTTTATTATCTTGCATTAGTTCTTTTAATGCGTGATATTCTTGCATTAGTTCTTTTAATGCGTCCCATCATTTAATCCTACCATTGCAGAAAACAACCAAAATATGACGTACGCTTATGCCATTCGCATTCGCCACGGGGTCCCGTCATCACCCGTTAGGTTACTTAACTAACGACAGAGCGGGGGCTGAGCTAGCGCGGCTGTAAAACATAAGCAACGCCTAAATATAAAGCAATGATAGACATTACAGATCACAGATGAATATATTGGATATACTAGCAATCCGCAATCCGTTCGAGCCTGCAACGAAAAGCGGATTACACGGTCGCGGTGAATAGCCAAAACCCCATCCAAGACCCCTATGGGTGCGGCAAACTACCCGCCAAGTACCCGGTAGTTTGTGCACCCCTCCATGGGTCTATCCTAGGAGCAAAAACAGTAAAAAGAATTATACAATGACGGCTACAACCCCGACCCGGTTGTGCGGCCATACAAATAATATTATTACATCAATTTACATTTACAAATGAATGAAAGAAAAACAAAAGCTCATCTCACATCCATCCCGGCTATTCACCCGCGACAGTCCAACACATTCATATACACATTCCAATATCAAACACAGATCACAGAGATGTATAACCCCGACTAATCGACTTATAGCGATTAGCCGACGTTCAATACATACAAACATCACAGATATAACCAATATAGCCAAAGTGTAGCGAAGTTCGAAAAAAAATACGGATTTATAGGACCCCAAAAGTAAATTTCTTTTCTGGAAAATCTGGGCACATATAACATATTTGAAAAATCCCAAAACCCTACCAGATGAACACTGCACAAAACACGATCACATGAAGAGGTTAAACGGCGGCGGATCCGCGGCGAAGAGAATAGCTGAGGCCGCGGATCCGCGGCGGTTTGAATGAATCATGGGATCGTTTTTCGTGGGTGTTCTCACAAAACCCTGAGCCGATTTTAGGAGCAAAAAGTTTTACTTTTAGAGCACAAAAAATTTCAACAGAAACTTAGGGTTTTTGATTTCCGGTTTTTGTGATTTTTCGGTTTCGAACTTCCATACACTTCGCTACCAAGCTAGTTTAAGTTTAACCTGGCTCTGATACCACTGTAAGTCCACGTTGCGACCCCCGGTTCTTACGGGGAGGCGGAAATGGTATAAAAATCAAATTTTTAGCGCATGGGGCAACATGGACTAACAAAGTCGGGATCTTTTCCTAAACTAAAACTAGCAAACAAGCTAAAGAGAGTTAGCTACTCGGAAAGATGGTTATACCTAAACTTGAACTCCTTCTTCTTCAAACTTTGTAGAGGTTGATGGTTCTTTCCTCGTCGCCTTCTTCCGTCGAAGATGGATCCACCTGAGGGTTCAACCTTCGGGCTCTTCCTCGATCTTTGAGTGAACTAGAATCTCCGGCTTGCTAAACCCTTGATCCTAGAGTGAGTAGAGAGTGTCTAGGGGTTGTTTTCTTTTCAAGGAGAGGGATTCTCAACACATGAGAAGGATTCTCCTTGAGCTTGAGGAAGAAGAAGATGAAGTGAGGAGAGAGAATGGTTATGACAGAATGAGCTCTCTTTTTCCTTTTGCAACCATATCAAAAAGAAAAAGAATTATCTAAATAATAATAATAATTCAAATGAGAATAGTTGATGGTTGTTTTGGAATGACCACTATCATACTTCATTAAATGAAATGTAAGCTAGAATCAAGGAGCATCCTTGCAAAGTAATGATGATGGTCAAACATTCAACCATGGTCAACAAGTCAACCATGGTCAACAAGTCAACAAAACCAACCATAACATAATTTCATTTAATTACTATTATTAATTGATATCTCACTAATTCATTAGGGTTTGGAAAAAAAAGACGACTGTCAACTGTGCATGCGCACCCGTTCCGAAACCCTAATGAAAAACCTCTTCTTCCGCCTCAAACAACTGTGCATACACACCTGCATTCTTGTTCCGAGGAACATGAATACTGAGAGATAAAAGTAACCCCAAAACATATACCAGTATCCGGCTCAAACCAGAGCCCGCTGGCAATATCCGTCCGGACTCCAAACGTGCACAAGTGCGCGGATGAGAACGAACCCTGTCGCAAAACCATGCGACCTCTACTCTGTTTTGCCCAAAGGCGAATACCCTCTGTGTGGGACTCTAAAGACTCGACACTACGCTGGCAGTGGGTTTAACCACAGACCGCAAGCGGCACTAGCTGTGCGTAACGGTCCCCAGGTAGAAGCCAACAAGAAGGCTGACGAGGTGAACCCCATCTGAACTCCTACTGAGTCTGAATGTGACATTCTCCATACAGTCCGGTCTGTTCGTCTGATACATCGCATGTCGGGCCTAGGGGGCGGTAAAACGTCAGTCCCCTAATAGCGGTACAAGTCGTGTCGGAGTGAAGCCCAAAACACCCTGAGATAACACTGGAAGCCTACCAGTATATCTCGCTTGCCCTGGCCAGGGACTACTCGTGTAATGGCTCTCCTAGACACAGCGCGATGTCAACCCCCAATACCCGGAGAGACGAATCCTGTCTAACCGTCACTGCCTCCAAGTGTTTCGGGACTGCACCCAACTACTACCTGTTTGCACGACTCCTTTGAGCCGTGGTAGGGTAATGATCAAAGTGCAGTGGGAACACACTCGAGGCGAAGTGCCAGTGTCAAGTCAGCGGACTAAGCTGTACTCATGTCACCTGGGAACTGATAACTGACGATAGGTATAATACTAACTGGTCAGTTCCCGACGAGTCCTGTCCAGTGTACTCGTAACCCAACGAGCACCCGTATACTATCTCCAGTACTACGTACTGATGGCTGTGGGACAAACCATCTCCCACACAGGGATGAGAAGCGCATACGCTAGTCTACTCCGGAGTATCGATGCCCTGTCTCGATAGTCCTGCGACTAGGGACCTGTATAAGGATGTGCTTATAGATTACCCAGCCCCCACTAGTGTGACTGCCATCACAACGCTGGTAATCAAGCAAAGATCCCAAGGGCTCCACTAATGTGTATAGGTGATATCGCAAAAATAAACACATGTACACATTGAAGTAGAAACAAACTAAGTAGCATACTACTATATTGAGCAAGATTGTTTATACAAGGTGAATATCCCAAGCTTCCATTAAGTAATATACAAACTAGTATGATACAGTAATGGCCTCTAGGGCATATACACTAACAAGCATGAGTATATACTTAGAGATAAGATGGAAGGTCGCTAGTCACCCGAGGATGAATG
Source organism: Agapanthus africanus (assembly GCA_030015575.1). Taxonomy (NCBI): domain Eukaryota; kingdom Viridiplantae; phylum Streptophyta; class Magnoliopsida; order Asparagales; family Amaryllidaceae; genus Agapanthus; species Agapanthus africanus. The sequence continues at coordinate 768,404,894 of JASDDO010000019.1, read as the reverse complement.
ATTAGGATATGTGGTTCGTTCGCTTACCCCGATACGAGGTCATCAGATTGATTGATTCCAGTTAGAGACGACTTCACGCAGATTCGTTGGTAGTCGATAGAGACGGTCGAATGTCAGGAACCCATTTCCAAGTTTACAGTATTCGGAAGACAATGCAAGTAATGCTATGGACCCTCTAGAAGAATGAAATCCTAACTCGACGTAATGACCATGGAACACCTTCGAACCTTAGGGTTTGCGGCAGTTTAGCAGTGCCATTTGTGAGGCTTGGGTTTGCCCTTCTACGGTTGGTCCACAGGTGCTGTGGCATGTACTGGAATACTATTAAACTGTACTCAAGATGTTGATTTCTTGGGGGATTATGAGTTTTTGACAAATCGATCGAATGGTTCGACATCATTCGGATATCATGTGATGGGATACATTGCTTGGGAGACTCATGATACGAGTATAGCCGTTGGAGCGCAGTCCATGCAGCCACGAGAAGACGAGTCCGAATCAGTCGACATTAGAACAAAGTGGAGTAAAGAGTTCGCACGAGATTTTGACGAGATGACGTTCCACTCCGCTGACATCAGAGATGCGATATGCATGCAGAGGCATTGTATATGGATATACCTTCCAGAAGGAGCCGCGATGAGTATGCAGCCGTTAACAAGAAACAGATATAAAAATGGTGGTAACTTCCGGGCAATTCGGCAGAAACGAGATTTGAAAGAGAGCTCGACAGGACCTTTCTGGAATGCTATACAAGAAGACTTAGACCCAGGAGTGGTCATATTGCGCACACCTAGGAGACCAGTAAGCTGACCAGGTTCGGATAGAGGGCCTCACCCAGATGCGTTGTGAGTTGATCAAGAAAGGACGAGTATGGAGTATACCTCCGCAGGTTGGGACGTGTTTGGCTAGATATCTTCCACAGAGTGATGAAGATACCGAGTTCGTGATTTCGAGTCCGTGTGAGAGACTTCGGATTGACCGTAGCCGAGAATATTTGCAGTGCGCAGATAAAGACGTGACGTCAAAGTGGACGATGATACAGACAAGTGGGACAAGAGGTTCGTGCGAGATGCTAACGAGCTGTTGTTACTCCCCGTTAGGATTAGAGGTCGGATATGTCTACAGAGGCGTTAGGATGCGACCAGTTTTCGAGAAAATACTGTGCTGAGGACGCAGATGTCCAGAGAGCGAGAAAAGATTATGCAAGAGTACCAGCCTCCGTACAGTTCGGCATAAGCGAGATCGGAAGAGACCTTGAGCAGGATTCCTTCCAGGACACTGTTGCGATAAGATTTGCACCTAGGATCAAATGCATGATGTGTATTCAGAGGACCAGTGGTCGGCGCTAGTGACGTGCTTCTTTACGAGTAGTCGTGAAGATTGACCGAGAGATGAACAGACAAGTGCCAAGACGGAATCGTCCCCGTTAGCACACCTGACAGGGCCGATAAGCTGATGGATTGCGAGATTGGTAATCCACAGAGAAGATGAGGGCCCAGAGACAGAGGATGCCAGACCGTGAGCAGGAGGCAAGTAGATATCTTGCTCTGCTAGTATTGGATGCACCGACACCTTCTTGACTTTGAAAGAGGATATATCGACGACGATATTTATGATTTGTGATATGGTGATTCGATTATCACGTATCCGTCACCTTGGATTTCGGTATTTTGGGAGATCTATTTGCATGATTTAGTCTTGATGGCTGAGTTCCATGATATTTGTTTTTGTGCACCATGGTTGCACCTACTAGGTATTCATATTTGTGCACAGTTATTGCACCTAATATCGTTTTGTGCGTTAGCTACACATGTTTATGACTTCATGGATTTTATATAGTTGGGCTGATTTTGTGCACATGGTATGCACATGATTTGGTTTTGCACTCAGTATAACTTATATGTGCTTGTAGTGCATTGATGTGTGTTTTGTGCACGTAGTTGCACACGTTTATGAATTTTTTTACACCTTGGTACACTCAGTGTTACTATTTATGCATTTGAGTTATTGTTTGGTATTTGTGCACGAGATGCAGTGTATTGGTATTTGTGCACAGGATGCACTGTATTTGTATTTCATGCATAGGATGCACCAGTTTTATATTTCGTGCGTTTGTCGCACCAGTTTTATATTTCGTGCGTTGTCGCACCAGATTTATATTTCGTGCATTGTCGCACCAGATTTATGTTTCGTGCGTTTGTCGCACCAGATTAATGTTTCGTGCATTTGTCGCACCGGATTTATATTTTATGCACTACAGTTGCACAGGACTTCGATTTGATGTTATTCGATATGTTGATTTTGATTTCATGCCTATATTATGCATGTGATTTGCCTTATGCTTTCAGCATAGTTTTCATGCACTTTTTGTGTTTTGATTTGATTTGTGCACGCTGATGCACATGGTTGTGAGATTATATACCGCGGTATACCTGATTTTGATTGAGCCGTATTGTATACCGTCGATTTTGATTCTGATATTGATGTTGATTTCTTGCACTCCGTGCATTTGATTTGTATTTTCACGCGTGTTGAGCGCATGTTTTGAGATGCGATTTTGGTGCACACCCAATGCACTAAATCGGGATTTTTCGTGCATATCAGATGCACCTGATGTTGCTGTCAGGCACGCCCGTTGCCCTTGGCAGATGTTTCATGTACACCTGTTGCACTTATATGTTGTTTCTGTGCACATGTATAGCACATATATGGATTTTGATTTCCGTGCGCGCCAGATGCACGTAGCATTCATATGCACATTTTGGGATTGATTTCTTATGGAGTAGTACGTTTGTATGATATTTGCTATTTGTTTTCATACTAAGCAGGACTAGTCAGAGAACAGTACCTGGATATGTTTTGCATGCATTGATAGTTATCGAAGGGATTTCTAAAAAGGGAGCTATAGTTTCAGTATTTACCTACGTGGCTAATATGACACGAAACGTTTAAAACAAGAAAACCCTTCTAAATTATTTTCAAAACGGCGGGTAAATATTAAACAAAAGATATATACATATAAGGTTATTTTCTTACATTAGACGTCCGCCACTGTGCAGTGCTATGCGCATCGCACAGCAACATGAATGGTTTGGCATGCATTTCTTTCGGATATTTACATGTATAGATTTGATGTCTACATGTATGGTTTTGATATATATCATATTGGTTTTGTTTTGGATTTGACAGTTGTGTCTTCACTATGACTCAGATGATTGCGGGATACTTGACGGAGTTTTGATTTTGAGTTATCTGCTCATTACTCATACGCATGCATTGCGCTATGATGTGTTTTATGTATTGATGATTTCGGAGCCCCGACGACTTGGACTTTTACTGAAATGTTTTAGTATTTGAGGGGTTTAAATTTAAATTCGGGGACCAAATTTGCTTAAGGGGGGAAGATTGTAACATTTAAAAAAAAAATTATTTTTGGGAATTTTTATAATTAAATAATATTATATTGAATATTTTAATAAGGCGGTATAATTAAATACCGATAAATTGGAAAAAAAAATTGGAAAATTATAGAAATTACTAAAAGAGGGTGTTTTATGTGAATTATGCAAATTTTAAGTTTTTATGATTTATTATACACTAATTTAGTGCTAATCGCGATTAAAAATCGCTAATCGGGCTTTAAGCGTATTTTGTGCAAAACATGCACCATATCATTTTTACACTTGTTACATTTTTTTCATGGCTTTCCCACATGTTTTACAGCATGGTTGTTGATTTATTAGAGAAAGGAAAGGAAAAGAAAAGAAAAAGAAAAGATTAGAATAAGAGGTATGGGTAAGAGAGAGAAAGAGAGGGTGCGGGGTCAACCTTGTCTTGAGCTATTCCCTCTCCATTCCTTCACTCATTCCTCTCCCCTCTCCTCATCTAGCTGCTGCTGCTGCTTCCCCTCTCTTCCTCCTCCACAAAACCCCCCAAAACTCCATGAAAAACACCTCAAAACTCAAACCCCATTTCATTAAAAAGATGCATGAGCTCACAAGCTATACTATGGACCAAGAAAGTTTTCATTTTGGCGCTGTAGGGGGATTCATGAGTGTCTAATGGGGTAAACCTTTCACAATTATTGTAGTGTTTCAAGTGCTTAAGCCTCATTTGAAGTTTAAAATCGTATTGGCAAAGTTAAGTGAGCTTTGAAAACTCAAGTGGGGAATTAGGGTTTGATTTGAGTAGAGATGGTGTAATTGGGCCTTAGAGATGACCTTAGACCCCCTACAATGATAAAAACCTAGACCAAACACCATACAAAACCTGGAAATGAAAACAGAAAACTGCGAATGTTGGTTTTGTGAGTGTTTAAGGCGTGCAGGGAAATCTGGAGCGATCCGAGACCTATACTAGAAAAGTAAACAGTATCAGTAGCCGAGATGGACCACCACGAGGCCACCCTACCAGAACGAGCCCCTAACTCCTTACCAGAACCGGCCTGGCCAGAATTTCTCTTTGTGTGGCCGACCACCTTGGTGGATTGGGTGCCCAGGTTGCCTCCATAGCTCACATAGACCCTATACTGCACCCTAAACTTGTTTGCTTACCTAGTTTTCACCTTATACAAAATCCGGGACTAAAAACTTAAGTTGTTGTTTTGATTTGAGTTATAGTTATCCATATTTTAAATTCTGGATTTGCGTATTTGTGTTTTACCTCGATCACTTGACGTTTGTACGACGATATAGAGGGTTGTTTGGTGGTTTTGAAAGCGTAGTTTATAGGTTCTAACCTATGGGTCTTAGCGTGTCGTTTTGGTTTTCCGATGTGAGTTTAATATGCATTTGCGATTGTGTTATCTTTGTAGGTACCTTCACGAGGGTTCCATATGATGAAGAAGATGAAGGCGACATCGACACCGACACGCAGGATGCAGATGAATAGATTATATCTACAGGGGAAGTCGGGTAGATGGCGTATAGCACCCCCGCAGTTCGATATTTAGTATACTATATATATACTATATATATGATGGCTTATGCGTGACATAGATATTCTAGATGTGATTAGGTGTACTATGATTAGATTAGGGTTTAGAAGTAAACTAGTATAGTTTCCTAGTTGCGAACCCTAGAATAGGTTTTCACCCACACGCACACACATGCTTACCTGTCATACTTATACCTGGATGATGAGGATAATGGATGATATTTGGAGATGAGTCGATGAGATTGGGCATAGTGCCATGAGATCGGTGATATGATGTGGTTCGTATTTGGGATACGACATGAGATTTTAGCGGGCCTTTAGACGTGTGTTTTACACACGCATTTATATTTACATAGATGGTATCGGTTTGTACTAGACTTAGATCAGTACCCCAGATCATGAGATATGATGATTAGGATCCCGGATAATTGATGAGATGGATGTGATATTTGATCCGTACCCAGATTTGGAATGTCGTACGATGATTTACCGTACGAGCTTTATTTGATGATAAGATCCGCACTCATGACTCGAGAATGTCATATGATATTGTATCGTACGCGGTACCATTGAGGTGGGATCACCGACTACTATATTTATGTATATATATATATATATATATATATATTGACTCAGATTTAGGTGGTTTCCATACCCCTCCCGATTAGCTTGTTAGTTAGATCTGTAGTTTGCTTAGTAGATGTTAGGCTAGACCGAGCCATACCTATTTTAAAACTAACGAATCGGGAGTATTTTAAAAACAGGCAAGGGGATTCTACGAATATTTTTAAAAGACACACCTTTTCTTAAAAACACCGTATCTCTTATTTTACTAAAAACCCCGATTCGTCTTATTTCAAATGGCAAAACTGTATGACATTTTTCTATTGATGTAGATCCTTCACTGTTGTGTTTATTAGTCGATTTCTGCATATTCTTGCTATTCGCACCGCATTGAATGTGTAAATGTAATTATTGATATATTAAAACCACGCTGTCAGGACACCAGCACCATTATCGATGATGCGTATGTTCCACGTACAGCTGCTTGCCGGCTCACACATGTCATCATTGATAATTGCCATATCACTACACAATAGGATTATTCAATCAGGATATGATCCCTTGCATGGCATACTTGCGTACATACCTATTGTACACTCATACTTGTGCACATACCTATTGTACACTCATACTTGTGCACATACATATTGTACACCCATACTTGCATACGTACATATTTGCACATACATAGATGATTCTGGCTTGATTTGGAGATTTGGGAACCGCAAGATACATTTTAAAACTGATTCATTTAAAAGGAGCGGTTTTCCCTCAATATGTGCATATTACAGTTTTATGTTGCATGATATACTGATATGCTTACATTTCTATTATATGTTGCATACATCATGCTTTATGATTATACGCATTGGGATATGTTGTTTCCATGATATTTCTGGATTTGGGAACCGTGGTTATTTCAAAAAAGAGTATGTATTGTTTTTAAAGGACCCGGTTACCCTTGATATGATATTTCAGTGCATCCACCATGTGTTTTCTCGGTTTTGAGAGTGGCATGTGAAATCCGATTCGAGGAGCGGTAGGCACTGTCTGCGGGTACATGGTGGACCCGGTGAGGTACCCCGGGGCAAGGAGACTCATATATGTTGGACGGTGAGCCTGGCAGGGGAGTACTACCTACCGGTGATATTATTTGAGCTCGGCGGATATCCGGAGGATACCGACCGGAGTTGAGAGATGATACGGGCCGATCCGGACTGACGGAGCCCGTGGGCTGATCCGGACTGACGTAGCCCTATATATATATGAGGATTCACGTGCCGATACTAGGTACAGGTTTCATGATGTTTTCGAGTGTCGATGCTAGACACTCAGGTTCCATGATTTTGATATGTCGCGAGGGACACATGATAATTTACATCCTCATACTTCCATGCACATGCTTTATGATATTTACATGCATGATGCTTTATGTCATTGGGTGACACGTGGACGATATTCACATACATATAGTTGACATTGATGACATTGATCACATAGTTGGATGATATCCACATACTCATAGACTTCATGATATAGTTGACACTGATTGCATTGATCATACCTCATATTTATGATATGTTGTTACTTGAGGCACTGGCACGAGCACTTGGCAGTACACTTATGTATAGATGTTTACCTTTGCCACCTTATCATGCTTCAGACTTATTCATTTGAGGTTTATATATATATATATATATATATATATATATATATATATATATGTGATCGTATTGACCTAGGATTGGGTCATACATACGATTTCTGCTCCGGGTTGTTTTCTATTCACGAGTTGGCAACTCACCCCCGTTGTGCCACAGTTCTTGCAGGTTTTGCCGTACATGTTTCATTGCGGCTTTTCTGGCACACTGCTTTCTTTTTGGGTGATTGCTTTGGTAGGTGGGTTCACTCGCATCGTGACCACCCTTGTATTTATTTTATCAGTTGTATCTAGTAATTCCATTAACCAAACTTGTATATTGTTTCAGACTTAGAAAACCAGTTGTGTATTATTTCGACCTTAGAGTCGCGCGTTGTAGTATTATGGTTTTCACGATGTTTTTGAGTTTCTTTTGGGTTTTGATTCTCGCCCTTCGGCGTTGTATATTATATTGCTTGCGTGGTTGTGACCGTCGATTGATGAAGAGCTAGCTCCCGCTTGGGGATGCCTTTTATCATTGTGCATATATTATTCTTGTTGTACCCCGTTCGGGGCCAGTATTTACAAAGGAAACTCTGCCGAAATTTTCAGAAAAGACTATAGATTTTTTTAAAAATGCATATTCGGCTTACTTATCTAAAAACCTTGTTTTTAAAACATGTTTTCTTCACTTCTTAAAACTATTTTCCTTCATTTATTATTTAAAATGGTTTTAGATTTCTGGGCTTTTGGCTTACTTGAATTAGATGAGGTCCTATAGACTTCATATGATTCAAGGGCCAGTCACGTGCTATTTCGGGACGTGACATACAGGATGTGAGGGCCGATCTATGGATGCGGTGTCTGAGGATTTGGGATTTGATGTGTCAGTGAGGGACACTGGTGTTTTTTTTCCATGCTGATGATTTTGCATGAGATTTTATTATATCATCCCATACACTCAGGATTATTTTTGATATGCATTGCTTCATGTAGTTGTAGTACCCTGATGATGTACCTTTACATGATTGTTGCATATTCTTATTGTCATACTTATGCTATCAGATTACCTGGGATAGATTAATCTCTATTCGTGCATACTTGCGATTACAGTATGATGTTATTTACTATTCACGAGTTGGCAACTCACCCCCGTTGTGCCATAGTGTTTTGCAGGACATTCCCTCAGAGTAGTCGCGGCAGGGCGTTATCATCTCTACTTTTGCGGATACCGCTACGTTTGGCTGTGAGGCCTTTGCTTTTAGGTGGGTTTGCGGTTATCTGTTTGTACATTGTATATCTTTTGTTGGATCCAGTATTCTCCATCTACCACTGTTTGTATATGACTTAGAGATGAGTTGTGAGGATTCGGTGTTGTATTATTATTTTTGGTGATTTTGGGTGCCGTGCTCGTGGGAGCCGGTTTTGTTGAAAAGTTTACTTCTTTATGCAGTTTTCTTTTATATTTCTTCGCTTCTGCGTCGTATATATATATTTGTGGTGGTTGTCTCCGCCGTTGGGCGTGATTTGCTTCCGTTTGGGATGCTTTATATATTATTTATGTTGTACCCATTTTCGGGGCTAGTTTTTACAAAGGAGTTGCTGCCGAAATTTTCAAGAAAGAAAACTAGAGTTAGAGATTTTACTTGTGATTTTCCAAATGTTTTAAACTATGTTTTTCTCCGTTTATCCAGTTTTGGGTGGTTTAGAATTCTAGGTTTTGGCTTACTTAAGTTGCGTACGCCTGTAGACGTTACGTAGTTTAAGTGCCGGTTATGGGCCAAATTTTGGGTCGTGACACAAATCCTAACCCCAAAGATTGCTGTTGTTGCACAAAACCTAACCCTCAAGACGGCTGTTGTGCAAAACCTGACCCCCAAGACGGTTGTTGCGCAAAACCGGTCCCCCAAAACTGTTGTTCCTCCGGTTGTTGCGCTTGTCTGATTTGCCAGGGTTGCTGCTGACAGTATGGTGATCCAAAACACTGATCCTGCTGCTCTGGATTTCCCTGATACTGCGCTCCGGTGCCGGTTCATGCTGCTGCTCCGGTGCCGGCTCATGCTGCTGCTCTGGTGCCGGCGAGAAATGTGGAAGCATATTATATGAACCGAATATACCACCAATATATGAGTCGCAATTTGAAAAAAAAGCCTGAGTATCCGGACCAGCATCAGGCGGATATGGATCCTGCATCATTGATTGTATACAATGCAACCCACGAGCCTGTCGTTACATTAGAAATAAGAAATAAGTATTGACTTATACCGCCGGATGTTAAAAAGTAATATAATTTAAAGAATTCAACTTACCAGATCTCGTTCTATATGGCCTCTAGGCTCGTACCGCTGGATGTTTGGGAAGTCGTTCGGGGGAGCAGAGAGATATCTTATGGTGAAACGCTTATACCACTGTAGATATGCTTCGGTAGCGTCGGTGGTTGTTTGGTCACCTATTTGCTGTAAGGCAATATTACGCTGCCTATCCTCCCATCTCAGCAAATACTGATGATGATGCTCCCTCCAATCAGGCTCCGCCTTTCTTTCTCGCATGTCTCCCTCTATTGTCATAAGCGCAGGCGGCGGGACAAGAATATGTTGCAATCTACTAAACTGTCGCAACACCCGCTCCGGTAGGTGCATGACAATGATATTAATGCAGAGGAGTGGGCATCGAGCCCGCTAAACTGGCTCTCCTTCGATACAAATGCTGGGTAAGCCTTGCAGACGATATGCTGTATAAGGCGTCCACGTGAACTGCGCAAATAAAGTACCAAATTGTAATGAAGACAATTTAAAATTTTAAAACAAAGTTAATTTCCTAAGTTATGGTTACCTGAGTCGGCTCCATGCGATCCAATTCATCTCTATAGTACCTAAGTACTCGACGAGAAGCCTTATAAGATTTCTTGCCATTCCACCAAGAGCCGAGAGGCTTTCCAGGGGTATCCACGGCAGTGATTTTAATTCGATCCGGTCTTCCCATATACATGTGCTCCCATGACCAAATCTATAAATAAAGTGTCAGATGATAAGAGAAAGAACCAATATTACAATTTTGCAAAGGTCTAGCTGTTAAAAACAAGGAATGTACCTGAAGTAATGTAATGCAGCCACAAATTTTATTTTTCGTTAGAGCACATGCCTTATCGAGTTCCTTATAAAGAAAGGCCAGGACTCCTGCTTCCCAAGCATATTGGCCACACATATCAAAGTTCGTAAGGAACCCAAGGTATAAAGAATGGACATGCGTTGTCGATTGGTCCGGTATCAACCAAGAACCGATCATATACAGAATGTAGGCACGTGCATGTCTATCCAAGATTTCATCGGTGGCTTCATCAGGGATATTAGTAAATGTATTTTTTAGCCAGTTTAAACTGATTTTATACCCCTTATTATAGCTTCCTGGTGCCTGATATTAGCATTTTTGTGAAATATTAAAGTTAAAAATAATGTACAAAATGTCCATGCAATAGGTACACTAAAGAGGGGAAAGAAGAGAGAATCTGAATCTGAATATTAAATATAAATAATTTACTTAGCTAAAATTTAAACTTCATAATTATATTAAAAATAAGATCTAGTTTTTAATAAGGTATAAAACAATATTTGGTGTTGAAAAGATATCGAGAGTTTATTGACATTAATTTTTTTACCTGTCCGAGAGCAGATTCGGCATATGTATCCCAGTATGGGTGGTTGGTATCTGGACCAACAATTTTTCCTCCGATCAATCCAAGCCTATTGACCCGTAAACCGAGTAAGAGGCCAATATCCTGGAGTGTGATAGTGGCATCACCCCATCTTAGATGAAAAGTGTGGGTCTCTATTCTCCAACGCTCAACTAGAGAGGTAACGAGGGCGTGGTTGATTTGGATATGACGAAGCAATGAAGCTTCATAAAATCCAGCCTTTCGAATCCGCTCGATTATTCGCTGGTCGGTAACTTGCCCTCATTTTTTATTAATATTTTTTTAACAGTGTGTTGTCAAATCAATCAGTACAAATAATTAGCAGTACAAATAATTAAACTGAAACGAAGAGGGTGAGTTCTTAGAACGCGCCCCCTTCAATAATTTGAAGAGGGCGAGTTCAACCCGCCCTTATCTTTGGTTTTTTTTGACACAGTGACTGATATGTTTTTATTATGCATAGTGCGGATTTTTTTTAGTGTTGTCACATTATCTTTTTTATTCAGTGTGAAGTCACATCATGTTTTTTAATTTTTTTTATCATATTGAAGAGGGCGGGTTCTTAGAACACGCCCCATTCAATAATTTGAAGAGGTTGTGTTCCAAGAACCCGCCCTCATCTTTTATAAATACAGCTCTCTGCAACTCTCCATTCCGCTAACCTTATTTTTTATTTTGTGCAAGTGTGCAGGCTAGGAAGAAGGTCAAGTTCAGTGCCATAGCAATTTGAAGTTAGACTCATATCTCGCGGCTACACCGCGACGGATCAAGACGGAACCACGGCTTGCTGTAAAATTCTTGAGCAAATTCAGTGACCAAACCAAGGTTCAGGGGCTCTAAACATGAAGAGGAGACCAAAACAAGCACAGGGAAGAAATTTGAAGTTCCAAATTCTCTGTGAGTATTTCAATTCTCTTTTCACCTCCTCTGAACTCCTCTAAACTATTCTTCCTACAGTATTCTTTGCACAAACTCTCTTCCCATCTCCAATAAAACTGTTTGTGTGCAGGATTCTTTGCGCCGACCCAAATAAATTTTTTGCAAGTGTTTTAGATTTTTGTTTGCTACTGTTTTGCATAAATAATACGGACTTTAAGGGGCTATAACACCAATTCAGATTGGGTGGGGATTTCATCACCCTTCCTAAGATCCCAAAAATCATTAAAAGCATACACATTACCCTTGAGCTTAATAGAAAATTTATCTAGACTCAGCCAACTAAGGACTGTCGTGCTCAATAGGACAGAGAAAGTTTATGGGCATTCGATCGTTTATCTAAACTTGATTTTGTGGTGCCTAGGCTAGACAAGTGAAAAATGTAATTTTAAAAGGCCCGTCTTACAGTGATTCGTGAGCGGAACCCTCATTTCCTCACTTGTGCTTACCTGGCCACAATTGGCAGTGAAGAGACGATTTGAGGGTTATCTCACAACTTGTCACTTTGGAACAGTTAGGAACAGTCTAGTGGACTTTGAAAACCATAGATCTAGGTATGATTGTGCATGTTTTGACTGTAATTATATGAAGTTGTTAACGCTTTTTTTATTGTTTGTTGGGGTCGAAAATTGCACCCTGGTTGACCAAGTCAAAGTCAAGGTTAACCCCAAGCCAAGTGGGCCCAAGCCCAGGTCAAGTGAGCTCATGCCCGAGTCGAGCCCGAACATGAAGCGGCCGGCTTCCCCCATGCTGAAATAAAAAATCATGTAATAAATAATTTTGATGTAATTTTTTGATACATGAATGGGCATAAAGCCAAATTTTTGTAAAGCCCATGGTTTATGTGGAAAAAGAAATGGCACATGAGCCATGGGATGGGCAAAATGCCATTTTGTAAAGCCAAGGGGCTATGTGTAAATGTGTAAGCCTATAAGAGGCAACATGATGAAAATATCTAATAGATTTTTCATTCCTTCAAAAATCTAGGGTTTGTGCCTCTTTCTCCTTCCTCAAGGTTCTAAAACCTTCTTTTTTCTTTTGAATTAAATCAAGAGTTTTACTCTTCCTTTTCCAAAACTAAATAGTTTTTCACCACAAAACCCACAAAGGGGAACTTGGATATGCCATTAAATCTCAAAAGGGGGAGATTTTTAAGTCTCACACCCTTTCTCCAAGATCCGGCCAAACGATAGGAAGAAGAAGGAGACCCATCTCCAGAAACCCCACTTTGGGGAAGATCTAGGGCTCAAGGAGAGAAGCCCCTTCATCAGCTTCAAAATATCCTAGGAGTTTAACTCCTCATACATACACACACACACGCACGCACACACACACACAAACCAAATAATAAGTGTTCCTTTCTGGGAGTACAACTCCCATTGCAGGGACCAAGTCCCTTTTGCCTCTCGAGAGCGTACGTGCCTGGCACGTGGGGCGCTCGCGCTCAAAGCGCTAGCGCTCTTACGCTCAGAGCGCTAGCGTCCAAGGTGCTAGCGCCCGAGCGCCCACGTGCCTGGCATGTGGGGCGCTAGCGCTCTTGCGCTCAGAGCGCTAGAGCCCAAGACGCTAGCGCCTGAGCTCCCACGTGCCTAGAACGTAGGGTGCTAGCGCTCTTGCACTCAAAGCGCTAGCGTCCAAAGCGCTAGTGCCCACGAGTCTGGCACGTGGGGCGCTAGCGCCCTTGCACTCAAAGCGCTAGCACCCAAAGCGCTGGCGCTTTTTCCCACGCTTTCTTTGGATGCCCTTTCCCTTTTTTTTATATATATGTATATATACATACACACGCACATACACCACACTAAAAACACCTCCCCCGTTAGAAAAATTTCTAACGGGGCGCTGCCCCGCACCCCGCAAGGGGGCTGCTAGCCCTCTTGACCCCAGCCCGCTATCCGGGTAGCAGGACCCCCGTAAAAACTCTGTGGGGCCCTCGATATGTCCAAAACCCTTTTAAAACACAACGCTGCACATTGAGTTTGCATGACCAGTTTAACCAGTTAATCGGAGGTTCCCTCGCTCCAAAGGCAAGGGGTAATTAACGGCAGCTTAGTCCGCGGCTGCCGGAGATTCGGATCCCCACAATCAATAAACCCCAGCCTACCTTAGGCAGGGGGAATCTGTAATGCGCCTGACAAGCGCGCGCGTATTCCCATCTCAATGGGGTGACGAAAAACACCCTACATTGTTGGCTTGATATTGTTTGATGCAGATTATGGCATGTTCAAGTTTATTTATTGTATGTAAATACGATGGCCAGATTATCACCAGTGCACAAGGCTCCGAGTATATGGGCGGGTTCGCAAGAATCATGCGATTAGAACCATCAACGACTTATAATGAAATCGAGAATAAAGTGTTCAAAATCATGAAATACGATCCCCGTGAAATTAAGCTTAAATTAAGTTGTATATGGCCTATGTTTAGTGAAAATGCATTGGTTGAAATTATAGACGATGCATTAATATCTTCGATGATAGATTTTGGTCTGTCAAACACCCAGCATTCTTTTGAACTTTTGGTTCAGAAGGAACAATTGGAAGTATCAGATGTCTCTCCAACAGATAATTTTGATGGTAATGCTGGAGGTAGTTCCTGGGAATACGGTCACATGGTTAACAATGATACCGTCAGTCTCGGTGGATATGACTATACACAATATTATTCAAACCTTCAAAAGGGTAAACATTTTATAAATCCACCTTTTGTAATACCAAAATACTAATATATTGACTTATATTGAATACAGGTTCTCCCAATCGACTGCTGCAGTTACATGCACCCCAGAAGAACAACAAGGATTACCATATACAACCTTCCAAAGGTAAATAAATCTGAAACAAGTGGTGATTATGTTTATATTCTTCGAAATACGAAAATATTAAGTAATAATTGTATAAGAACAATTTATATACTAAACGCAAATTTTCCCATACCTCCGCATCATTCCAACACGACCCAAGTAGCGCATTCCAAGCATGTCCGTCCACATCTTTCCGGTGTTTTCATCCCGAACCATCCACATTACACCGACCCCCAACCATCATATATTGCACCCGAGCCTTATGTTTCTACGGGTGATATTGATATGTGTGGTAGTGATGATGATGAAACTGGTGAAGGTCATCAAGGGGAGGATAGCGTGGAATATGCCACTGGATTGAATGGGGTAGCATTGTTTGATGATATGGTTGCGAATAATGATGTTGTCGAACTAGAAGATCCCGGCCTCGATCCACTGGAAGATGATAGTTGGGTAGACTTAGCTGTGGCAGAAGTAAATACGGCACCCTATCTGGAAGCGACAATAGCAAGCGAAGATTGCGTCACTGTCGGGGATTTGTTTAAGGAAAAAGGAGATCTTATTTGTAAGCTGAAGTCGTGGGCTATTTAGAAAAACGTTACATTTAAAACTGAAGAGTCAAATAAGACGCACTATACCGTGGTATGTACGAAAGCTCCTGAATATAAGTGGAGATTGCATGCATATTGTTCCAAAAGAGCCAAAGCTTGGAAGGTCACGAAATACAACCAAGAGCATACTTGCATCAATTCTATTATGTTACAAGATCACAGGAATTGCACTTCATCTTATATTTTCTCACTAATCATGCCACTAATTCGTACAGATGTGGCGATGACTCCCCGAGAGATACGGCTCTACGTTAGCGGTGAGCACAAAATTCAGATTTCGTATGTGAAGGCATGGGATGCTCGTAGAAAGGCTTTATGCAAGATATTTGGGGACTGGGAAAGCTCGTACAACTCACTAGTCCCTTTTATGAAAGCCATGAAAGCATCAAATTCGGGGACCGTATACCGGTTAAAAACCACAGAAACAGATGTCGATGGCTCTGTCAGGTTTCAAAGAATTTTCTGGTGCTTTGCTCCAAGTGCGGCTGGTTTCACACACCGTCGGCCGGTATTGTGCGTTGATGGGACGTATCTATACGGTAAGTACAGAGCTTGCATATTAATTCCTACAGGTGTTGATGCTAATAATGGTATATTTCCGTTGGGATTTTCTATTGTCGAGAGTGAAAATACATCATCCTGGTCATGGTTTTTCCGTCAACTCAAAAGTATCACATCTGTTATTGATAAAACAGATTTATGCATCATATCTGATAGCTATCTAGGAATACTAGCTGCAATGAGAGCTGTATTTCCGACGACCCCACATAGGTTTTGCCCGCGGCACTTCAGGCAAAATTTTGATAGAAAATTTAAAAATTCAAATCTACATAAGCTTATGTACAAAGCCGGTGAAGCGTCTGACCCTAATGTTCATGAAATGTACATGACGAAAATTGGAGAGATGAGTCAAGCCGCGAAAGCGTGGTTAGATGAGTATCCAGTACGCATGTGGTCACAAGTATATGATAATGGATGTAGATATCTACTAATGACCATTAATATGTCTGAAAACTTTAACGGGGTCCTTAAAGGTGTTGGAGACTCTACCCACTGTGTATTACGAAGATATATTCCGGAAAAGATAGCGCAGAGCACAATACTACAGATCCGAAAGGTTTGACACGGTGGAGTTTCAAGTAACGGGGAGTAATGGGAATCAATATACCGTAAACTTTAGAGATGAAGGGCTCTCTTCGTGCACATGCGGTGTTTTCCAGCAACATTTACCTTGTGCCCACGCAATTGCTGCTGCGAGCAGCATGCATAACTCACATTACAATTTTGCTTCCCATTACTATACGGTTTCCACTTACCAAGGCGCATACGATTCAAAATTTCATCCTATACCGGACAGTTGCTATTGACACTATTATACTGGGAACAGACAAACACCGACTGTATTACCGCCGGAAAAAAATATAGGACCCGGAAGACCTAAGGTGCGTCGAGATCGAATGACAATGGATGCCGATCCTCAGCAAAGGCACGCCAGGTGTAGTTTATGCAAACAAACAGGTCATTATAGGACTAGATGTTCAGGACAGTCACCAGGGGCGGGACCTTCGAGACTGTGACAACTGCACCGAAAGATTTTTTTGTATTATAAATTTGACGGATTCATTTTGTTATTATAAATTTGACCGTGGAGATAGAATTTACATTTTACAAATAGATATGATTTTTTGTATTATAAATTTGACAGATTCATTTTGTTATTATAAATTTGACCGTCGAGATAGAATTTACATTTTACAAACAGATATGATTTTTTTGTATTATAAATTTGACGGATTCATTTTGTTATTAGAGTGTACGCCAGATTCATATTATAAAATTTTATTCTTTTATTCTAATTTTTACCAATTTTCTGCTATTTATTTAATTTTTTTTAAAATGGGACGGGTTCCCAGAACCCGCCCTCTTCATTTTATTGGAGAGGGCGGGTCCCAGGAACCCGCCCTCTTCATTTTATTGGAGAGGACGGGTTCCTAGAACCCGCCCTCTCCTATAATGTCTAGGTGGTGGGTTTTAGAAACCCGTCCTCTAAACTGGGGAGGGGGGGTCGTCACAAACCGTCCTATTCCTATAAATTAAAATCAAATCGTTTTATTTTAATAATTTTAACTTAAATATACTCTATACTCTATTTCAAAAAAAAAAAACTATTTTCATATGGAGGTACAGAGGTTGCAAGCTTTGGTTTGCAGCCCCATACTCCATGTTCAAATAAACTAGAGTAATGTTAGTGGAGATATGTTTGGAAAAATGATTTTATTATCATAGTTATCTCAACTTTGAAGTTTAGATAATCATAGTTATCTCAAATTTAGAGTTTAGATAAAAAAAATGAAGGCCAAACATGGCATGGTTAGCATTTTAAGTTTTGCTAACTTTATGAAACTCTTGTTGAGAAAACTTAACTCCATTCCCAAACCGGCCTCGATTATTTTGAGTCGAGTTATTGATACTTGTATATCTCACCTGCAATGCATGCGAGATTATTAAATATTTTATAATTATTATCTGTGGGTTGTTATTATGGGAATATGGGATAGATATTATTCATTTATTTGTAGCTGGTTTTTATCCTTGTCCCTTTTTAAATGATTGAGATTGATTTAATTTGGTCAGGAGTATTTTTCTCTCTTCTTCATTTTCACAACTATTTTTGTTGGGCTCGGTAAATATTGTTTATTTGTGCCATCTAAAACTCTAGAATTAAAAGTTAACTCAATTTTTTGGTTTTGAGGTTGAATTCTACAACTTAGTATGAATGAAAAGAAATTAATCATTGCGTCTTTATTTTTATTTTGTTTTATTATGACGATAAAGAACTCACTAATACTTGCTTTTAGTTAAACAATTTCACCTCTCTGTTTTATTGAATTTGTGTTTTTTGCAAATGATGTCACTATTGAAAGGTTTGGGCTTGGGTTATAACGGTAAAGATGCATCACAATCTCTGGTAATTAAGTTTGAGAAAAGGTGAATGATTATGATGGGGGCATCAACAAGCAATTGAAGCCGCTTTCTTTTCATGGTGGAATGCAAGGTTATTAATTTGCATTGGTGTAACACCAATTGTTGAGTGTCGGTTAATTATCAATGGGACCAAAATATGAAGAAAAACCTAAGAAGATAAAATAGTAATGAAAGATGCAGAGGAAAAGAAATAAATTAAGATGGTTTCTTGTATTTGTGGGAAGATATATACGCAAATGTGATGAAGAGCTGGACAACAAAATATAGAACAAACAACCTCTGGTTTGTGTTAGGCAAGGATGCTTCAATTAGGTTTAGACAAAAATCATAAAAATAAAATTAAAAAGATAAAAAAAATATGTGAAGAGGATGGACATTTAAGAGAGAATTTCGGAACCAAATCTTACTTGGCAGTGGATGCTCTCGACATTCTTAAAAGGAGAAATAAGGATACCAGAAATTAGACGTCAAGCCTAACTGGTTGGTAAGAAATGCATGCACCTATGAAACAAAACTGAATGAGATTTGAAGATGTAAAACACATAAGAAATGCATCACTCACGCAAATGTAACGAGGATTTCACATGTAAATATGTAAATATAGGAGCATATCCGAATGATTTGACCAGTAAACTAGACTAAATAAAAATCGATCTCCAAAAGCATGGGTAAATAAAATCTAGGGATACCAAATTCAAAGTCACAAAGTTCCGTGAAAGCAAACGAGAAATTGTTTGCTGGTAATTTCCTGGCAATGGTAACTATGAGTAAGTGAGGGTCATGTCATTGTCGTTGATTTGGTCATTGGAAAGACGGGTAGGCGTATCTTTTTTTTCCAACAGCGGTCTAGGGATCTCTTCACTATAATTATATATTGGTATGAGAGCCATTATGACTGTCTGATCCGTCTTATTGAAGTTTTTGATTATATTTAGGTTAGTTCTGATCATAAAATTTTTATTTTTTATTAGACCAGCTTTTATGAAAACCTTTAAGATTTTTAGATCTAGAAAAATTATAATTTTATTAGATCCGTAGAAATTGCATGATAAAACATGATATTTCTTGCAGATCGATCTCATGAGACTAATTTAGGGATTAAATTCTATATTTTTAATTTAGGAAAACATAATTATTGATGATAAAAATTACTTTTTGATGATGACGCCGCGATGAAGCAGCGTCTGCGGCGGGCACCATCTTTGCATCATACCGTAACAAAGAGGTGGTGTGGACGATGAACGCAATCCCCTAACCCTATAATCCTAATTTTTGTATTTTTTTAAATTATTAAAAATTTTGCAAATATGATGTTTAAATGATTAGGGATTTTTGGGAAGATATTATTTTTATTTTTTTTTTGCAAAGAGATTTTTCTATAAAGATAATCTTAGATTTTAGTTAAGATTTTAGAAAAGAACTCTGAAATTTTAAATGACCGATTAATTTTTTTAAAAATGATTTAATCTGTTTTTTTAATTAATTGGATCTTCCCAGATTTCATAAAGATTTTAAAATAATATTTAATCGTTTTTTTATATATAAAAAAAGAAAAATTCGCATAGGCTCGGCTTGGCCCGAGCCGGAGGCGGTGCGGCTCGGGCTCAGGCCTAATAATGCCTATGGTGTTATTGGGGCATGTGCCGGTGTGGCTCGGGCTCGGGCCTAATAATGCCAATGGTGTTATTGGGGCATGTGCTATTTTTTATTTAATGTTTGTCTGCTTTTTAAATTGTTTTAAAATCGGAAACAATACATAAAAATGCAGAAAAATCCAGAAAATTATTTGAAAATTCAGAAATTATTTTAGGGATTTTAGGACATATTTTGGCTACTATGAGCCAAATAAAAATAATTTATGAAGCCAAAGTAATATTTATTTTTTAATTCTAAACAACCTACGGTTGTATGTGATAGTCAGTTTCAGTGGGAGCGTACACATATGCACGTCTATTCGAGAAAATAGTGAACACCTTAAATTTGAAATTTATGATGGTTAATCAAGAAAGTGAAATAATTAAAGTTGGGTATCCTAACAATAAATATTTCAAATAGGAGATTTCAGGTGAAGTATTGGATGCAACTATCCATTTAAAATTACTTTTGAGATCAAGAATCCATAGCTTTAACAGATATTTGTAGAACTTTTCTATTTTTATATCGTAAGGAATGTGGTTCTCCCAACTTCATTTCCTGATTTGTGTAAATAAATTTGTTGCTATTCCTTTTTCGTTAAATAATGGAATTAATTAATGTTGCAAATTACTCCAAACTAGAAATATTTAGAATCTTAACGAATCTATAAACTGTTTAAGTAGAAAGTTATGTCGATAGTGTTTCATAGACAGGTCGAAGGACCATCTGCTAGTGATGAGGTAGCAACGTATCAAGATGCGGCACTGCTTGAGATGTAGCAACCTTCGAAGGTTTGCGTATCAAAGGCTGTTTTATAGAACGAAGTTATTGTTTTAAGTCGATGTCGCGCACCCTACGCACTTGTGGGGAGGTAGAATTTACAAAAAACGATTTTCTAATTTCGCGACATCGACTTTAACTCCAGAATCTTTACAGAAATCTTAACTAGCTATTTCTATTAGGAGGCTCTAACTACAATGTTATGGTTTATACCCTTTTATTTATAAGTCCTTCGGATCTTCTTCTTCTCCTCCTCTTCTTGAGCTTCTCGAAGATCGGATCGTGCTTGAAATATCAGCCTTCTCGTGTCGAAAACGATCCACCCGAGAGTATGTGCTTCAAGCTCCAACCTCTAAACTGAGATAACTAAGGTACTTAGCTTGCTAAACTTGTCAAGACTCGGAAAAGGCACGTGATCGGTATGAGAATTACGTGAAGTCTAAAGGACCCCGCCGTAATTCAAATAAGCCGAAGCCCAGAAATCTAAAACTTTTTGCGGAAAATAGTGGAAGTGCAGTTTTGAAATATCGGCATAATGAAATTAAAGCCATCCTTTAAAAATATAAATTATATCATATGAAAATGCCATAGTTTACTATCCTTGAAAACATTTTCGTCCTTGAAAATTAGGCAGCGCCTCCCTTGTATATTTTGATCCAAAATCACATACATGTAATAATATAGGAATCCTCAAGCGGGAGCTAGCTCTTCGCCAATTGGCGGAAATACAACCACGCAATAAATATATATACGACGCCCTACGGGGAGAATCAACACAGAAGAGAATAAATAAAACAAGACATCATCAGCTCAAAAAGCGAACATACACCCATCTCGCTCTAATTCTCACAAATATACAAGTCTGTATCTAGGTCTACCAATATACATGTCTCGTTTCTGATTGATGGAGCTTTAACTAGATACAATAGAAAAATAGGTACAAGAGTGGTCACGATCCAAATGTGTGTCCCACCTATCAAACCAAAACACTCTAAAGAAAGTTGTATGCCAGCGATACCGCTACTGATCCAAGCGGTCGAACCTGCAAGAAAACTGTGACACAACGGGGGTGAGTTGCTAACTCGTGAGTAGAAAATATCCGCAGGTAGAAATCGAATAGACAACGATCCCCATGTCCTACTGTATCATGAAGGTAATACTATGTGGTATTTAAGGTGAACATGTATGCATATGTATCAACAACAAAGTCGTGCTAGTAATCAGTATGTAAAATCTAATCATCTGAATCATATGCCTGTATGTATGTGAATATCAACCAACATGTGTCCATGAACGACACATCAACATCATGGAACCTGAGTGTCGAATATCGACACTCGAAACATCATGAAACCCGTGTCCAGTATCGACACGTAAATCTTCATATCTCAAGCGCCGCATCATCGGATTGACCCTCATATCCATCTGATCTCCCGACTCCGGTCGGTATCCTCTGGATAACCGCCGAGTCCAAACTATTACCGGTAGGTAGTACATCCCCTTCCGAGCTCATCGCCTTTCTATACGATCTTCTTGCCCCGGGGAACCTTACCGGGTCCACCATGTACCCGCAGACGGTTCCTCCTCACTCCTCGAATCGGGTCTCATATAGCTCAGAACCGAGAAAACTCATGGTGGACACGAAATATCATATCACGAGAAACCGCGTTTTTTTTAAAACAATACATAATTACTTTTGAAATATAACCACGGTTATCAAATTCAGAGATCTCATGAAAACAACATCTCAAAGCATGTAACCATAATGTACGATATATGCAAACATAGAACAATAATGTGAGCATATCAAGTATATCATATAAGTATGTCATGTGATAGCACTGAACAATGAATGTACTTTACAGTTAAGAATAATACCATGATATAGCAGTTCTACTATGTAAGTGGCATGCCAATTACCGATGATGAGTGTGTGAGCCGGAAAATCGGTGTATGTGTAGCACGCGCATCATCGGTAATAGTGCAAGTGTACTAGCAGACGATATCATATAACGGTAAATACTGGGAGCATAGTACATATGTTGAAAGGTTATACTAACGCCCTGGCCATCAACCGAGGCCGATTGTGGAACAATCTTTTTTCTAACGATGTAAACTTGGCGCTAGAATAATTCTAAACCGGATCTTCCATAAACCTAACTAGCAACTAAAGAAGCTATCTACTATGAAAAGAGTGAAAGTCGACCATAGCACCACCATAGGGTTTTAGTAGCATCAAGTATGCCAAATTTTAATTTTTATTAGGTGCTAAGTTTGACTATACAAGATCATTGCTAGAATAATAGGTTTAGGATAGTAGTAAAAGATGGCTATGCCCTCGTAGATCGAGTCCTTCACTTCACATGCTCCGTGTAGTAGTCCCGCGACTCCACTAGGCTCCACTTGAAGGTTTGTACAAGCTTCCTCCGATGACCTTCGTGCCGAAGATGATCCACGCGAAGTCCCTCCAACTCAAGCTATCTCTACACAAAACTCTTTAGCGTAGGAAACACGCTACACTCGATCGCTAGTCAAGTATAGGATGGTGAAATAGAGGATGTTAAAATCTCATAAGTTTGTATTCAAATTTCATGGTTCACATCACATGTGAGGGTTGAAGCTTGAACCATGGGATTGAGGAAGAAGAAGAAGCTAGAGAGCAACCATGAGAGCAAAGCAAGAAATGGTTAAGTGTTGAGAATGGGCTTAGAATGAATGGAAACTCTTGACCCCTACTCATTCAAGAATGGAATTTCGCAATATAAAATTGCAACCATGCTTGAATAGTGAGTCAAGATGAATAAACAAATGTAAATCCTATGCTTGCAACCATGCTCTCATTTTCCACCTCATTTCTATTTTCACAAAATAGAATTTTATGCCATGCTTCATTATATATATATATATATATATATATATATATAGAGAGAGAGAGAGAGAGAGAGAGAGAGAGAGAATAATGGAGGAAAGAGGCCATAGGAGGGAATTTCCTCCTATGGCGTCGAAAAGCCACACCCTCCATCGTGTTTTCCGACGATCGGAATGCATCATCTTCATCGTTATCATCTAAGATGTGGGTACACAAAATTTCATGTGATTCTACAACCTTTTCATCGTTGAATTAATGGGTTCAAAATTAACAGTTTACCGACAATAGAACTTTTTACATTGTTAAATCAACGGTGAAAAAGTTGTAGAATCATATGAAATTTGGTGTACCCACATCTTAGATGATAACGATAAAGATGATGCATTCCGATCGTCAGAAAAAACGATGGAAGATGTCTTTTTTGACGCCATAGGAGGAAATTCCCTCCTATGGCATCTTTCCTCCATTATTCTTATACACACACACACACATATCATATATATTAATATATATATTATGAAGAATAATTAGTGAGCTAATGATATTAGTTAAGATATAATTATATCAAATATAATATATATCATATTATTAAATCAACAACTGATTTAATAATCTGGCTATATCACATATGACCGACTAATATCATTTATCTGTATATCACATTATCAAATCAACACTTGATTCGACAATCTGGTTATATCACATATAACCGAACCGATAACAGATAACTGTCAGATTACAATACGGTATCACATATATGTATTTAATCAGGCCCATACACATATCACATATGTGTCCTTCGTTTCACTTGAACCAGGGAACTTCTGTGTGGGACTCTAAAGACTCGTCAATACGCCAGCAGTAGGTGATGATCACATCAGTCACCTACAAACCGTCAGCGGTACTAACTGGACGTAACGGCTATCCGGGTATTGAGCGATATGAAGATCAACAAGCAAGCTTGTCCAGTGTCTCCATAAGTTCTATCAGTAACACTACCGTACAGTCCGGTCTCTTCGTCTGATATGTCGCATATCATATCTGGGAGTGGTAAACGTCAGACCCCAGTAACGTGATAAGTCATGCCGATGTCTGGCCTATAACGATTTGAGAAACTACTAATAACACTTATCAGTAAATCTCATAAGCAGCCGTGGCCAGGGACTTCCAGTTATAGCCAATCGAGCATAGCGCAACATCAACCCCTAAAACCGGGAGAGACGAAACCCCTCATATCGCTCATTGCCTCCATGCGACTCGAAACTGTACCCAAAATCCACTTATTTGCACGTCTCCTTTGAGCGTGGTAGGGAGGAAATTAAAGCACAGTGGGATCCGCACAAGTCTCTATGACGATCTCGGGTCTACAGGCTAACCTGTACCAGTGTCACTAGAGAACTGCTATCTGACGATAGGTATACTACCATATTGGAGTCCTCGGCGTGTCCTGTTCGGTGTACCCATTCTCCAATGAGCATCCGTGTACAATCTTTGATGTCACAAACTAATGGTTGTGGGATCAACCATCGCCCTCTAAGGGACAAGAAACGTACACACTAGTCTACTCTAGAATATCGATGCCCTAGTCTCGATATTCTCTCGACTAGGAATTGATTAAAGGATGTACTTATGGACCACCCTGGCCCCACTAGTATGATCTCATCATAATCCTGGTAGTCAAGTATATATCCTAAGGGTTTTATCAACATGTAAGAGACAGACAGTATAAATACCAGTCTACATGTTAAGATAAAGGTAACTTGATAGCATACTATCATGTCAAGCAAGAAAGTCCTCTCTATATATGTCCAAGCATCCACTATATCATCAATAATGGCCTCTAGGTCATACATATTCCAAACAATCTCCCACTTGCACTAAGGCCAGTTGTTGTAGTATGTCATAGCCAACGTTCCAAAAGTCTCTCGAATAGCATCTGGGGGATGGCCTCGGTGAGTGGATCCACTGTGCTATCCTCTGTGTCAACTCTCCTGATCTCGATATCCCGGAGATCAACTATCTTCCTGATCAGGTGATACTTTCTAAGATATGTCTGGATCGCTGACGGGCCCACGGTTCCTAGGCCAAAACTACAGCTCCATTGTCATCACAATACACAGGTATTGGATGCCCAATGGTAGGAACCTAGTTCATCTCATGAACTCTATTTATCTAGACAATCTCTTTGGTAGCATCATTGGTAGCGATGTAATTAGTCTCTATCAACGAGTCTGCTACGGTATATACCTTGAAACCCTTCCAATATACCGTCCCTCCACTGAGGGTGAAGACAAAACCTAAGACCGACTTTCAGTCGTCCTTATCACTTTGGAAGCTCGAATCGGTAAAGGACTCCATCTAGAGTTCACCGTTACCATACAACAAGAACATCTCTTTAGTCCTTCTCAAGCACTTAAGAATGTTCTTCCGCTGTCCAGTGGTTTTCCTAAAGATCTTTTTGATACTTATTCACTACAACTAGTGAGTAAGCTATATCTGGTCTGGTACATAACATCGCATACATGATTGACCCGTCTGCCAAAGCATAGGGTATCTCTTGTATGCGAGCCCTCTTCAAATCAGTCTCGAGAGACATCTCTTTGGAGAGAGTGATTCTTGAACAAGCGGGTACATTACCATGCTTAGAATCATCCATACTAAACCCCTTTAGCATGGTGTCTATGTACCTGGATTAGGACAATCCTAAATCCATTTAGATCTATCTCTATAGATCTATATCCCTAGGATGTAGGAGACATCAGTTAGATCTTTCATGGAGAACTTGTGTGATAAGAGGTGCTTGACCGAGTGTAGCATAGAAACACCCTTTCCTATCAAGAGTATGTCATCCGCGTACAATACGAGGAAGACAACCATACTCTCTACAACCTTCTTATTTATACATGGTTCATCTACTTTTTTGATGAAATCAAACTCTTTGACAGTTTCGTTAAAATAGATGTTCCATTTCTACGATACCTGCTTTAACCCGTAGATGGATTTTTAAGCAGCTTGCACATGCTTCCACTGCTCCCACTGTCTACGAAGCCCTCTGACAGTGTCATATACACGCTCTCTTCTAAATCACCATTTAGAAAAGCGGTTTTGACGTGCAGTCTGCTAGATTTCGTAGTCATGGTATGCAGCAATGGCAAGTAGGATCCTGATGGACTTAAGCATAGGTTTGAAAGTCTCAACTTTTCCATTTACACCAAATTATCTTTCTCAAAGATCCACTTGCTCCCGATAGGTTTTACCCCTTCAGGAGCAACATCCAAAGTCAATACTTTGTCCGTGTACATGGATTCTATCTCAGATCGCATATCATCCAGCCATTTCACAGAGTCCCCACTCGTGATGGCCTGCTTGAAACTAGTTGGGTCATCATCTCCATGATGCAATCCTCTCTCCCACCGTCTACGAGAAAACCGTAGTATCTCTCAGGTGGATAAGGAACCCTACTAGATCTGTAGAGTGGCTGCGGTTATTCAGGGACTATTGAATCCTCTGGTTCCAACAAATCGTCAGTTATAGTTTTCTTTGCTGGAACTTCTTCCAGTTCTATCTCATCGCCACTAATTTCTTCCACAAGAAATTCCTCTTCTAAAAAGGTGGCATGTCGAGAAATAAAACATCTTTTGTTCCTCGATGTGGTAGAAGATATACCCTCGCGAATGGTCAGGATATCCTACAAACTTGCACAGAACCGACCTTGCCTCGAGCTTGTCCGGAATTTTGCTTTTCAACATAGGCCGGACAACCCCATATCTTAACTCGTTTAAGAGATGGTCTCTTCCCATTCCATATCTTATATGGAGTGGTAGGCAACGGATTTGTTCGGAACTCTATTTATTAGGTATGCATCTTCTCAAGTGTATGTCCTTGAAAGGAAATAGGCAACTCAGCAGTACTCATCATAGAGCGCACCATATCTCATAGGGTGTGATTCCTCCACCCCGATATACCGTTGTGCTGTGGTTTATACGGAGGAGTAAACTGAGATAGAATCTCATTATCTTTTAAATAGTCTCGGAATTCCGTGCTCCAGTATTCTTCTTCCTAATCATATCGATGGATTTGAATACCTTTACCGATCTGGTTCTCATCTTTGTACTTATATTCCTTGAAATTCTCAAAAGATTCAGTTTTGTGTTTCAAGAAGAACACATGTCCGTATCTTGAGAGAACATTGGTGAATATAAAGTACGCGGAACCATCCCTGGCATATGTAGACATAGGACCGCATACATCACTATGTATCTGTCCAAGAGTTCAGTAGCTTTTTCTCCTTTTCCAGTAAGCAGAGATTTGATCACCTAGTCTTTGAGATATGACTGACAAGTTTCATAAGATATAAATTCGAACGGATTCAAATATGCATCCTTATAGAACTTCATCTAGTCTTGTTTCATCGACATGACCCAGTCTACAATGCTTCAAGAAGACTTTGTTCATTTCTGAACTGTTCCTCTTGCGTGTGTTCTGTACGTTAGAACTGTGTTTTGATTCAGAACGTTTATACTGTTATACAACGTACCTTACCCAATCAACACTTGATCTAGGAAAATATTCACAATATTTTGGTATGGAATAACAGTCGCTTAGAATCAATATATTACCAGTTGGTAACACTAGGTGATATCTGCCAAATGCTTTGGCTGCAACAATTGCACCATTTCTACAACTAGAGACATATCACCCTTTCCTAGTTCTCCACCTTTCTATAGCCCATGTAACAAATTACATGTGTGGGATCCTGATCCGGTATCTAATACCCAGGATGTAGAGGTAACTGAGAAATAGTTCTTGGTTACGAACACAGCCGAAGATAATGCATCAACATGCTTTTTCTTCGTTTTGGGTGGTGTGGGAATCCGAATATTCCCCTATTTCTTGCTCAGACTTATGACAATCATAAGAAGAGCGGAACCTAGCCCAGTATAATAAGTAGGTTCGGTCAATACATCCATATTATTATCTTGATTAAGGAATTTCATTGGTCACTACTAGGAGAGGGAGAAGGGTAATCACTTAGCGTGCGCTCTTTGTAAGATTAGATTGGTTATTATCTTATCTAATCAGGATGGCTCATACTATTTTTATCAAATCTTCCTTCAAACCATAAAAGGTAAGATTAGCCGGGGTTAATTACACCCTACAGGTTCACCAATCGTTTGGCCAGGCAGGTATCATTACTCCAAGGGAGGTTCTCCGTGCTTTCGCACGGACCTAATTAAAATAAACATCGTTTCCCTATAGGAATAACCCCGTTGACACCTTTCTAAACATCTACTTGATTAGCTAATTGTAAAGTGCAAAATTCTCCTAGGCGTAACTCTTACTCGCAGTGGGTATCGAGATCCAACTATCATATAGAAGGTATGAAACTCATTGCAAATTCCAACACTTGAAATTCCCGATAATGGTTTTTATCCCTAACTTCCTATGACCTTGACGAAGGCTAACAAACTATACGTCGCTAGCCAAGTTCAACCCGTTCATTTCTTGATTGAATTAAACCCACCCGTACGACCCTTAACAAGGTCAACAAAGCCGTACGACTACCACAATCCAATCGTATCACATACTGCAGATAAGTACTAATCAGCTACCGCACACTACGCCTTAACAAGGTCAACAAACGCATCACAAATATTAAATAGTACTTATCTGAAATGACGGAGGGTTACGCAGGTTTTTAAGAAAACTATGAGCGTAATGAACTTGATATCGTTGTACAATTTAGTGATTTTGAAAAGGAGTGTTTCTTAGGATTTTTCTAGTTTCGCTAAAGAGGTCATTCCCGGTGAAGGGATCTCGGCTCTTTCCTCATCGAATGAGGTGCATGATATTCATGAATACTACTATGCAAAGTAAGAACTAGAGAAGCAATCAAAAAAAAAACTGAGTGGGTTGTAGCATTTTCTAGTTTCACTAAAGAGCTCACTCCCGATGAAGGGATCTCGGCTCTTTCCTCATCGAATGAGGTGCTGGATATTCATCAAGGAATACCATTATGCAAAGCAAGAACTAGAGCCACCCTTTTGAAAATTTGATTGTACATCTTTTTGGTTTCTTTCTTTTCATTAATCTCATTAATGAAGTCCTATCAATTAATGTTTCCTAAACATTACAGAAAAATGAAACGAAAATAGAACGTACGCTTATTCCATCTGCATTCGCTACGGGGCCCCATCATGCACCGTTAGGTTATTTAATTACAGGCAGAGCGGGGGATGGACTAGCGCGTGTGAAAAACATAAGCAACGTTTATTATATATCATATATATAACAGTACATTCGTCTCACGCAGTTATATGATCAACATCACAGAATCAAGAAGCAGAAGCAATTTATGAAATATTGGATATAGTAGGACGTCCGTGTTTTAAATTTAGCCAGTAATATAAAACAAGGATTCCACAGTCGTGATGAATAGCCAAACCCACATCCCATAGACCTCTACGAGAGCGTCAAATAACCCTACCAATTCTAAAGTTAGGAGACTCGGTCTCAACTCCTTGAGATGGTCTCCTACTAGACTCTAGAACCCGGTTACTTGTGTTCCCCGTCTTGCGTCTATCCTAATGCGGAAAAGTAAATAATATACAACAATGGTTACATCATCCTCAACCCGGAAGTGCCCCAATAAAAGAATATTACATACATATTTTACATGAATGAAAATAAAAACTCTCATCTCACATAGAACCCCATGCTATTCTTTTACAACGATCCAATAAATCATATCAACAGCAACACATGATATCACATATCATCAATGTAACCAAATATGCATATCCCTAAAACTTGTTGACATATAGCAATGAGATTGGGATACACCACATATTACACTTACGGTCGCAGAAAAGAAAACAGAAAACAGAAAACTATAATAATTAGAATCCGCAATATCCTTAGACATCATAAATCCGGAATATCTCATATTCCGGATTTCATGCCTAACTTATTAAACTTGCATTTTAGTCTCAAATTAAAAAATCTTTTCAATTGGTTGTCAGATAATTCAACAAGATTCCCGACTTAGTGATCACGTACAATACGCAATTGCGACGGAGTTTTGATTCGAATCAAAACTTCGTGGCAATTGATCAATTGAGACTAAACGGCTAGGTTTACAATATACTAATTAGTTTTCATAAAACTAATTAATACGGATTCTAATAATTGTATCACACATCACAAATCTTGTAAAGTAACCTGTTCCTGCCAAAAATTTCTGTGCAAAAGAGCCTAAGGTATCAAATGACAGCGATAAGCTTAAGAAAATGCGAACCAGTATTTTCCGGGCTGTATTTTGATAAACTCCCAAATTAGAAACAACTAAATTCTGATGGTATCGAAAGCGTTTCAAAAAAACCTTCGATTTGATATATTAAGGGTTTCATAATTCATCCGGGATCAAAAGTTATGAGCAAATGTGCTATGCACGTGTAATCTAAGAAAGAAAATGCGAACCAGTATTTTCCGGGCTATATTTTGACAAACTCCTGAATTAGAAACATCTAAATTCTGATGGTATCGAAAGTGTCTCGAAAAATTCTTCGATTTGATATATTATGGGCCTCATAATTCATCCGGGATCAAAATTTATGAGCAAATGTGCTACGCACGTGTAATCTAAAGTAATGCTCTGCTACATGGGGATGTATTTTTAGTCCCACATCAGGAAAAAGAGAGATCCCTTCTCTACCACTTCCATATATATAAGAGGGGATATCTCTTAGAAAAGGTAGAGAATTCAATTATCAAAGGAGATCAGTTCTCCATAGAAGCTTAGTGCTCCAAGTTAGGGTCATAGCTGCCTCCCCATAATGCGCATATGCGCGTGCGCCACGTGCGCCACGTGCAATGCACGTGCGCCCGCCACATGCGTGCCTCGTACAACGCACGTGAGCCAAACACTTGCAACACACGTGGGAGAATTCAATTCTCAAAGGAGATTAATTCTCCATAGAGTTAGGGCCATAGCTGCCCCCCATAATGCGTAAGCGCCATGTGCGCCACGTGCAATGCACGTGCGCCCGCCATGTGCGTGCCATGTGCAACGCACGTGAGCCAAACACGTTCAACGCACGTGGGAGAATTCAATTCTCAAAGGAACTTAGTTCTCCATAAGATTTTAGTGCTCCAAGTTAGGGCCATAGCTCCCCCCATAATGCGCATATGTGCAAGCGCCATGTACGTCACGTGCAATACACGTGCGTCCGCCACATGCGCACCACGTGCAACGCATGTGAGCCAAACACGTGCAATGCATGTGGGAGAATACAATTCTCAAAAGAGCCTAGTTCTCCAAGTTAGGGAGGGCCTTAGCTACCCCTCCATATCGTGCATATGCGCAACGCACGTGCGCACCACATGTAACGCACGTGCGCCCACCACGTGCAACGCACGTGCGAGAATTCAATTCTCAAAGGAGCTTAGTTCTCCATGTTAGGGCCTTAGCTGCCCCCATGATGTGCAAGCGCCTCGTGCGACGCACGTGCGCCCAACACGTGCGACGCACGTGCGCCCAACACGTGTGCGCGAGCACAAAGTGGCCTTTTTCAGCGGTTAGGAGTTTAAGCTTCAACATATTCTTCCTCCTGATAAGTGGGACATGGTTCAAAGGGTACATCCCTCCCCACCTTCGATATATGGCGCTGTAATCTGTTCATGACAGAATACTGCATTTTATACCGCCCATTCTTATGCTCGTGTGTTTATAGGTAGGTGCTTTTAATCCGTGTTTGTTACATATTTACAGAGTACAGGTTTCCAGTACAAATATTGTAAATCAAGATAAAATCTCCACAGTTACGCCAAATACAGAACATCTGTTGACAGCAGATAAAAGCCGGGTTCCGGTCATCCATATCCATCCAGTGCCGAGTACCAGTTCCAGAGACAAGACATATGACAGTGGTCATTCGTGTCTCGGACAAGCACAGAGCACGAGGGGGGCTGCACAAGAATCAATGGGTGCGCGGAGCTCGAGGGAGATAGAAGTCAAAAGTGAAGAAAATAATGCAATCTTGGACCAAGAAATCTGAAGATATTCTGAAAGATTTTGTGCAGTTTAAAGTTGGCAAACACAAGTAAAAAGGGAACCAGGGGATACGACAAAAGAACATGACCTAACCCCCCTATACGGCCGCGGTTCCGCGGCCTAAGCAGGCTTAGGCCGCGGAACCGCGGCCATTTGGTCTCCTTGCTTTGTCGTTTTTTGTGGGCAGTTGGGTAATTTTATGTAGGGGCATAGTCTTGCCCTAGGTTTCCAGTTCCCCTCCTATAAATAACCCAGATCTGAGCCAAACCAATGGTGTTAATTTTTTTAGCCTCTTTTAGTGTAGTTTTGTTCTTCTTCTTCTTCTTTCCTCCATGAAAATGTAGTGAGAGTATTGAGTGGATGTTAAATGAAGATGAGAGTTTTTGTATCATTCTTGTTTGTTTAGCTTCCCCTTGAGATTCTTGCTTTCTCTTGATCTTTCAACCTCTTCATTGAGCTTGAAAGTTTAAGGGTTTGTTATTGATCTCAAGGGTTGTATCTTCTAATGGAATTAGTGCTTCATTTCACATGAGTTCTTTACCCTTCTCTTGATCTTGCAACCTCTTGATTGAGCTTGCAAGTTTAAGGGTTGGCTATTGATCCCATGCTTGTCTTGAGTTCTAGTTTCTAGTTCTTTTTATTGCTTATTTCTTTCTTGCTTTTTATTACCTTGCTTTACTTTCTTGCACTTTAAATTCCATGCCGTTACTTACTTGTAATCTTTTCTTTTCTTTGTTCTTTTTGTTCTCTCTTTTTGGTTCTTTTTGTGAATGATTGTAATTATCGTTGTTAAGAATAAATACGGTATTGTAAGTTAATGTTTCTTTGCTCATTTCCTTTTCCCGTTATTTTCTATTGAACTCCGCCCAAACGTTACGCAAGCGCTCCGTTAGGCACCCTACCCTTCCAAGGTAACGGTGATTCCTAACCGCGACCGGTTGCGTTCGGTTTGGCCGGAGGCGAAAGCAAGAGACAAGAACGGAAGGACAAGGGTAAATAAGCTGGATTCCACGAATACTGTGCTTAAATCCCCTAATCCACGTTGTTGCTAATTGCTTTAGCTTCAATTGGTCAAGACTCGGCTCAAAGGTTTTGAGTACGGATTTCTTTAGCTTACAATTTCGTATCTTTTTCTTAACAACTTCATACTTGCATATAAAACACATAGGTTAGTTTGAACAAATACATACAAATTCTTTATTGACTCGTCTAAGACAAGAACGAAAATACAACCATCTCCCTGTGGATCGACCCGTGCTCAACCGGCTAGCTGCAAAGCGACACCGTCCTGATCGCGGTAAACTTTAGAACTTTGAACGTCCGACACGCCAAAAGCGTGCGATCAAATGGCGCCGTTGCCGGGGGACGGTAGCGTATTTTCTTTCTTGTTATTCGGGTTAATATTCTTTTTGTATATATTTGTAAAAAAAATAAAAATATCTTTTTGTTATTTTTGATCATTTTTGTGGGCAAGAGTGCAGATTTTTGCGGATTTGCAAACTGCGATTGTGGGGAGCACAGTGTACGTTCAAGGCTAAAGTGTTTGCGAAGTACAGTGCCAAAGATCCGGGTAGTTTGACCCGCGCAAGCGAACTATTCAAGCTTACCGTATTTGATTCAACGGGGGTTTCCTAACCCAAAATCTTAACGGTACGTACCTTACTAACACCTTCTTCTCAAATCCGACGCATCCAATATACAATTCTTTGCAGGATTCTTTGCAAGTTCGCTAGCAAACGCTAAAAATTGACTAACCCGTATTTGTTGCAGTGCCGTGCTTAAACTAAAAAACGATTGTTTAATTCTTTATAGAATTTTTATTGAATTGCGCATTACATACATTAATACGGACTTAAGGGTAAGCGAACCCTACAACATACGGTAAAGGATTTCATCACCTTTTCCGTGGCCCACAAATCACGAACTTGAGCATAACGTTTAACCGCACAAAATTTAAAAGAAACTAGACTTTAAGCCTTAAGGATTTCGCGCTCACTAGGAGAAGTTAACCGTGTTTAGAACCTCGCTTAACGGTATATTGTTTACGGGGTGTCTAGGAAAGTGTTAACGGCGAAACCGCCAAAAGAGAAAGGGTTATTTAATTAAGGAACTTCACGAAAGCGTTGGAAAACCTCCCCTTATCTCTGCACTTACCTGGCCTCGTGATCAGTGTATCTTGAGCCCGTTTCTCGACACAGCTTTACTTCGACAATCAAGTTCTGGAGTAGGTCTAGTTGACCTAGGTGAACCCTAGAACGATTAGGTGTATGGTATTTTTGTGTCGTGATTGTTTTTATCCATATTCTTTTTGTGTGTATATTTCAATCTTTTGTTAATAACTAACTAAAAATTTTTTTTTAAAAAAAAAATCATATTCTTTTCCCCCTCCTTTTCTCTGCCTTTCTTTCTCTCTCTCTTCATATCATGGGTACCCCACCTCGCAAAACTCTTGCCGAACTTTGGTACCCACAACTAGACATTACTTCTTATGGTTCTTTCTTTGGCCGAACATCGAACGACCCCTCCATGCCCAAAATGTCATTGAAAGATCGTATAGACGCGTCTAGGACAAACACTTGCCCTCCGCATTCCACTTTGTATCAACCTTTTCAACCTCCCGCACCCGCTTATGTTGATACCCCTTTTGCAAGTCGTCCTTTGTCCATCGCTGAACGTATTGAACAATCTCATAGCCAATCTTTCACTCCTTTCACCACTTCAAATTCTTGGGATCAACAATTCCATTCACCTTCGTATCCAAATGTTGATTCTACCCCTGTCCAGCCATTCAATTCCTACCAGTCCTACCCGACTTTTACACCTTCCCTAGACATTGCTTCTGAACCGTCATTTGGAAGTTTCCAGTACCAAAACAACTTTGAATCTTTTACTGAAACCCCTTCACAACCCATGTCTAGTCTGGAACAGTCATTGGAAGACTTTAGGGTAGCATCGTACCAACAGATGATGGATTTGAATGCGTCCATGGCCGCCCTCATACAACCTAGTGACCCGGTAGCTAGTTTTCAACTAGCTCCAAATTTTCCAATGTATGAAGAGGCGGTAGGACATGTTGAGAATTTGAGCGGAGAGAGTGAGCTGTACCCCCTTCCGAATCAAGCCTACCCATTTCAACTTGAATCCCACAACTCCAGTTTTGAATGTCTATCTAGTGTTCCCAATGATTCACCGATTGAAGATAGAATGATTAATGAATTGTGCGACTTTGTAGTGTTTGATTTACCCGATTATGAAGGGACCTTGCCAAGTGAAACCACACCCAATCCTTTTGACCTCTACACCTCCACTCTAGAACCTGAATTGATTGATATCCATGCTTTTGTTGAGGTGTCTGAGAATATAGATTTTCACTTGATTGAGGATACTGACGCTGGGAATATTTTGGATGATGAACCCGCAGATTTGGCTAAGTTTTCCTCTCCAATTCATCATCCCGAGTCATTAACTGTTTTTCCCGAACCCCATATGCATCTGGATATTGATGAAATATGCATGGATGAGCTTAACTTTGAGGAGAATATTGAGGATATTTTTGAGGATGAAACAGTTCTAGATGATGAGTCGGATTTTCCAATTCATCCTGTCCCTTTCATTGACTGTGTACACCCTCCCGAACCCTTAACAGATACCCTTCCTCGATCACTTCCTTCCATCCTTTCCATCGTTCCGACCTTGCAAGAACCCGTCTCACTTTCATTTCATATGTCTGGTTTACCAAGTTCGGCGTACCCATGGTTTCTTACGAATCTTGAGGGATTTGACCCCATTAATCGACGGGTTAATAGATTAGCACAATCGCTTTTTACACATCGGTCATCACATATTGTGCTAATTTATTCACTCCATTTTCACCCTCAAGTTCGTACTCCATTTCTTGTTCCCTTCCGCCATTCTTCTTCGCATATACCGAGACCGTATCCCGCTTCTATCTCCATACGGTCTCACGTATTCTCCATTTCTTACCTCTCCGCGTTCTTTCACCAACCAGCACATTATAGAGATAAAATCTTTGAATGGTTGGTGCTCACTTTTGACCTGTGTAAGGCCTTATATAGTTTGAAACTATTCTCTTTCCCCCCTAATCCTGAGCTTCAACGCTTAATAGTGGAAACACTGTTTTACTTAAGTTTAGGGGGACCCTTTTTTTTGTATATATATTTTTTTTCCTTTTTGTTTTGTATATAATTTGTTTTTAGGGAGCGCTGACATTTTTGACCCTCTTGGTGTAGCCTGCCAGTGAGGGCACTGTCAAGTTTAAGTTTGGGGGTATGCTCGGTAAGCTTTCTTCCTTCGCATTCATTTGTATATTTTGCATTTGCATACCTTATTAAAAACCCACAAAAATTAAAAATTTTCCAAAAAATATAAAAACTTTGTCGTCAAGTTAGCTAATAGGGTAACTTAGATTTTTATTCTGAAAGTTTAGTTGATATGTTAGAAATAACTAAATTCTAGACTTAGGAATTGAAAATCCTTAAAATAACCCTCATTCTGTCTAACTTTGGTAAGTATACATCCTTACAGTTTTTTTGAGTTCAGTTCTTGAGTTAAGTCAAGATGAAGGGAAAGTATTGAAGCTTTACTGGAGGATAAGTCTGAAAAATAGTTTCTTTTCTTGAGTTCAAATTTAGAAAGTATATACCCTACAACTACATTTACACGTACCTTGAAACTTGGGATAGTAGAGGATACCTAGAAATACTCTTGCCTGAAAGCCTAGTATGAAAGAAAAAATGGTATTTAAAGCTAAACACCAAAAGAGCATCATTGAAAAATATATCCGATCTTGAAAAAGAAAAAGAAAAAGAAAAAGAAAAATAAAAAGAAAAAATAGAATAAAGTCAAGACCTGGAAACTGCTATTTACGCTTTAAAGTTCACACATTCAGTAATCGGTCGTTAGTGCCTCAAGAAGCATTAATAGTCGCATTAAAGGTGTGTGAGCAAATCCGTCCATCCTTAATGAAAAGAAGTAGTATTAGGTATTAGGGCAAGGGTATTATAGCTTGAATTGAATTCTTGAGTGTAGGGGTGCAAATACACACACACGTAGGGGTATACAATCGATATTTGGGTAAAAGATAGTGTTGGAGATAGTGCCCTCAGAGTCAATTATTGGATCACAGACACGTGATTGCAATGATTGAGGGAGGACCTATCCCGGTAGGACAGTCTTACTCGAGATGATAGTATGCTATCTGGTTTATCTTTATCATCGTGTACTGCTTTAGGTGACCTGACAGGTCGCTATTACACGTTGATAAAGCCCCTAGGATTCTTGCTTGACGACCAGCAGTATGATGGCGATCATATACGTGGGAACTGGGGTCTATAAGCACATCCTTAAAAGGTCCCTAGTCGTGGGAGTTTCGAGACTGGGCATCGATACTCCATTAGTAGACTAGTGTATACAGTCGAGACCCCGACGAGGGGCGGTAGCCGGTCTCACAAGCCACTGGTGTCAGTTGGTTCACCTAAGATGTATACAGGTGCTCATTAGGTTATGAGTACACCGGACAGGACTCGCCGGGAACCTGCTAGTTGGGATTATACCAGACGTCAGATAGCAGTTCCCAGGTGACATGTGTACAGGTTAGTTCATCGACCTGAGATCGTCATTTGTCTCGTGTGAGTTCCCACTGTGCTTTGATTACTACCCTACCACGGTTCAAAGGAGTCGTGCAAACATGTTTTAGTTGGGTACAGTCCCGAGCCACATGGAGGCAGTGAGCGGATCTGCAGGGGTTCGTCTCTCCCGGTATTGGGGGTGAGGTCGCGCTGTGTCTAGGAGAGCCATTACACAAAGCCCTCGGCCGAGGCAGGAGATTTACTGGTAGGCATTCTAGTAGTATCTCAGGGTGTTCTGGGCTTCACTCCGACACGACTTGTACCGCTTTTGGGGGTCTGACTTTTACCAAACCCCTAGGCCCGCCATGCGATACTCATAGACGAACGGACCGGACTGTACGGATATTATCACTGACAGGTTCAGTAGGGTGTCAGGATGAGTTCGCTCATCGACGTCCCGTTTGGTCAATAGCTGGTGGCCCGTCACGTATTGGCTTATACCTCTGACGTGCTAGTGGTTAAATCCACAGCCATAGTATTGACGAGTCTTTAGAGTCCACCACACTTACAGTTACTCAAGTTTCGGGCGAAACGCTGTAGAGGCTGTATGGAGATATGGCAAGGTCCGATCAGATACGTGCGGTATTGCACGGATCAGGATCGGACGGTTTGTACTAGTGGCCGTATGGATATATGGCAGGGTTCGATCAGATACGTGCGGTATTGCACGGATCAGGATCGGACGGATATTACTAGCCGGCTTTGGTTTAAGCCGGATCCTAGTATAGTACAGTATAGATTTTGTCTCTTTGCATTTGTATCCGGTCGGAATACAGATGCGGGTGTGTATGCACAGTATCGGGGTTTTTCCTGTAATTTATTATGGGACCAGTTTTCTGGAGTTGCCAGTTTGCATTCTGTTCCGGCCGGTTTTCCTTTGTTCTTTCCCGGCCGGACTTTTCCGATGGAGGGTGTTATTTGCAAGTTAGCAAATAACATATTGTGGAGGGGTTTCTTGCATATGGATTGATTATGATAGCATCTTTTGATACCATTCTTTTCTATCATCATTTTCTTGCTTTATGTTGATTAGAAATGGATTTGATTTAGTGTGACATGGTTATCATTGCTTTGGATGTGGTCACCCTCCACCTTTTACTACGATCACCTCCCTTCATGATTGATGTTTTATCCTCCACCATTCTCAAAAAGAAGAGGAGAGGCCACACATTTTTGATAGGAAGAGAGAAATGAGAGAGAGTTTCATTTTGATGGTGGCACATATTTCTTCATCTCATTCTTCTTGTTTTGGAAAAAATGAAAGCACCATTTTTTTCCTTAGCCTCATTCCTCAATCTCCAATGGCAACATAAATCCCAAAAGAGACAATAGATTCTACACTACATCTACAGCAAATCTTGGACGCGTCGGCTAGCCAACTTCGCGCCCGAGTTGCCTCGGTCCAGAGGTGGGAGCCCGTAAAAGAATCCGGCTACGTGGTGCCCTTTCCGACGAGAAGACGATGAATGGTGATTCCGCGGGAGATCGGGACGACGACGAGAAGACCGAAGGACACGGATCGCTCGGTATATCTCTCACCCCATCTCTAGTTAGCTAGTATCGGTTAATGGTTACGATCCGGGTATATTGTCCGCGGTAGCGCCAGTTTAAAGTTAAGAAAAATTTTGATTCCGCATTTTGGCCTCGGATAGACGGCCGGGGCGCTGCCGTGGCGCAACAGATAGAAATAAAGAATAAGACTTGTGTTTTCTGTAAAGTTGATAAAAATCCCTGATTTGAGGCCGCACTTTAGAAGGAAAACTTAGGAGATCCGAGGTTAAATAGATAGGAGGTGTGAAAAATAAGGGTTGGATATTTCTAACTTAGGATGATAGAATTTCTAACGTAAATACTAAACTGTAGGAGTAGAATCGACGTTAACTTACGACACTAGCTTGACGGGATTTTGTGGGTGTAATCCGCTGAAAACCCTCAGGGGACAACACTCCTCCTACTAGGGACACTTAGAGGTTTAACGGCTTGTTGCACGTGCTCAGTGCAATCGCGTTCCCTGCGAAAGTGCGGTTAGGACTTTTTTGTGAATAATTGGTTTTGCTCGGGACGAGCAAAAGTTAAGTTTGGGGGTATTTTTTCATGACAGAATACTGCATTTTATACCGCCCATTCTTATGCTCGTGTGTTTATAAGTAGGTGCTTTTAATCCGTGTTTGTTACATATTTACAGAGTACAGGTTTCCAGTACAAATATTGTAAATCAAGACAAAATCTCCACAGTTACGCCAAATACAGAACATCTGTTGACAGCAGATAAAAGCCGGGTTCCGGTCATCCATATCCGTCCAGTGTCGAGTACCAGTTCCAGAGACAAGACATATGACAGTGGTCATTCGTGTCTCGGACAAGCACAGAGCACGAGGGAGGCTGCACAAGAATCAATGGGTGCGCGGAGCTCGAGGGAGATAGAAGTCAAAAGTGAAGAAAATAATGCAATCTTGGACTAAGAAATCTGAAGATATTCTGGAAGATTTTGTGCAGTTTAAAGTTGGCAAACACAAGTAAAAAGGGAACCAGGGGATACGACAAAAGAACATGACCTAACTCCCCTATACGGCCGCGGTTCCGCGGCCTAAGCAGGCTTAGGCCGCGGAACCGCGGCCATTTGGTCTCCTTGCTTTGTCGTTTTTGTGGGCAGTTGGGTAATTTTATGTAGGGGCAGATTCTTGCCCTAGGTTTCCAGTTCCCCTCCTATAAATACCCCAGATCTGAGCCAAACCAATGGTGTTAATTTCTTTAGCCTCTTTTAGTGTAGTTTTGTTGTTGTTGTTCTTCTTCTTCTTCTTCTTTCCTCCATGAAAATGTAGTGAGAGCATTGAGTGGATGTTAAATGAAGATGAGAGTTTTTGTATCATTCTTGTTTGTTTAGCTTCCCCTTGAGATTCTTGCTTTCTCTTGATCTTTCAACCTCTTCATTGAGCTTGAAAGTTTAAGGGTTTATTATTGATCTCAAGGGTTGTATCGTCTTATGGAATTAGTGCTTCATTTCACATGAGTTCTTTACCCTTCTCTTGATCTTGCAACCTCTTGATTGAGCTTGCAAGTTTAAGGGTTGGCTATTGATCCCATACTTGTCTTGAGTTCTAG
This sequence comes from Agapanthus africanus, assembly GCA_030015575.1. Lineage (NCBI taxonomy): Eukaryota > Viridiplantae > Streptophyta > Magnoliopsida > Asparagales > Amaryllidaceae > Agapanthus > Agapanthus africanus. Next base: position 768,363,647 of record JASDDO010000019.1, on the reverse strand, counting down.
TTTCTAGTTCTTTTTATTGCTTATTTCTTTCTTGCTTTTTATTACCTTGCTTTACTTTCTTGCACTTTAAATTCCATGCCGTTACTTACTTGTAATCTTTTCTTTTCTTTGTTCTTTTTGTTCTCTCTTTTTGGTTCTTTTTGTGAATGATTGTAATTATCGTTGTTGAGAATAAATACGGTATTGTAAGTTAATGTTTCTTTGCTCATTTCCTTTTCCCGTTATTTTCCATTGAACTCCGCCCAAACGTTACGCAAGCGCTCTGTTAGGCACCCTACCCTTCCAAGGTAACGGTGATTCCTAACCGCGACCGGTTGCGTTCGGTTTGGCCGGAGGCGAAAGCAAGAGACAAGAACGGAAGGACAAGGGTAAATAATCCGGATTCCACGAATACTGTGCTTAAATCTCCTAATCCACGTTGTTGCCGATTGCTTTAGCTTCAATTGGTCAAGACTCGGCTCAAAGGTTTTGAGTACGGATTTATTTAGCTTACAATTTCGTATCTTTTTCTTAACAACTTCATACTTGCATATAAAACACATAGGTTAGTTTGAACAAACACATACAAATTCTTTATTGACTCGTCTAAGACAAGAACGGAAATACAACCATCTCCCTGTGGATCGACTCGTGCTCAACTAGCTAGCTGCAAAGCGACACCGTCCTGATCGCGGTAAACTTTAGAACTTTGAACATCCGACATGCCAAAAGCTTGCGATCATAATCTCTCAGTGTCGTCGGAGAGGTGGTGGGTCCCAACGACCAATGATCTCTCTTTCCAAATAAAACAGATGAACCCTCTATAAGCTTCAGAAAAACAGATGACCCCCCAATAAACTTTGAGAAATTTCAAAGAGAAGAGCAAGCTCTCGGAAGAAGAATTTCTTCAAGGTAAATAAAACAGAGAGATCAAAGTATCTCATCAGAAGAAGAACTTAGTTCTTTTTCTAGATCACAGATCTATAAGACAGAGGTCTTTCACAAAAAAGAGATGATAGCATCTCATTATAAAAAGGGGGGAGAAGAATTTAATTCTTTTCAGATCACAGATCCATAAAGACAAAGTCTTTCACTAAAAACATAAGAGATTGTAACATCTCCTATAAAAATAAGAACGTTGTTCTTAGAGCCACGAGGCAAAGTCTCTTACAAATTAGAATTTAATTCTCGGAGAGCAGAACTGATCAAAACTGTCTAAAAAGAGCCTTAGCGCTCCAACTAAAAAGAAGCGCCTCAGCGCTTCAAGTCTGGCGCTCAGCGCCATTGCGCTCCTAGCGCTCATATTAAAAGAAGCGCTACAGTGCTCCAAATCTGGCGTTCAGCGCGCAACGCTCTACATTCGTTGGTTAGCACTCAGCGCCAAGTGCACCACGTGCTCCTCACGTGTGCGCTACTTCACAAGAAGCGCTCTGCACTCATTGACTGACGCTCAGCACCAAGCGCATCACGTGCTCCTCACGTGTGCGCTATTTCACAGGAAGCGCCTTAGGGCTCTAAGTTTGGCGCTCAGCGCCAAGCACGCCACATGCTCCTCATGTGGGCACTGAGAGAACATAAATTGTTTTTTAAATAAATCCCCAGAACCATAATGAGTGCTCAACACTCAATAAAAGATAAAAAGGTTGTCAGAGCCCAAGCCAATACTCAGTATTGTTAAATAAAAAATACTGAGCCTAATTAAATGTTCAACATTTTAACTGAGTGGGCCGAACCCAAGTTGGCCATAGATCCCTAACTCAGATTAATTGAGCCCATATGCTCATAAATATTTTTAACTGATCTTAGTCCCAAACTTGACTACAGATCTCCCAACCAACATTGGTTCAAGAGTACATCTCTTCATACCTCTGATATATTTTTCAACGTTTTCAGAGAGATGGAGGGTCCCAATAACCAATAACTTTTGGTGCATCCCTAAACGGTTGAACCAAAACCATATAGACTATGACGTCTTTAAACTGGACTATGATGTCCTTAAACTTTATGGACTATGAGGTCCCTAAACTCATGGACTATGATGTCCTTAAACTTATGGACCGCAACGTCCCTAAACTAAACCCTACAGACTATGATGTCTCTAAACTAGACTATGATGTCTTTAAATTTCATGGACTATGATGTCCTTAAACTTATGGACCGCAACGTCCCTAAACTAAGACGATGGAGCCAAAATACTCTTTCGCTGGATCTAAATGATCCCAAAACCCTGTTGAGTGGATCTTAGTCTAAAATTAGACTAACGTATTTTCAACAAACGTTTAAGTTGATCTTAATCTCAAAGAGATTAACGATCCTTATGTAAGTCCACGTTACCCTTCCCGGTTCTTTCGGGGACGCGGAAATGGTGAAAAACGATTTTCTCGCTGGAGGTAACACGGACTCAAAAACCGGATCTTTGCTAAACAAATTATCTAACAACCTAACTAAGAGTTTAACTACTATGTTAGGGGTTATACCTTAACTTGAACTCCTTCTCTTCGACTCCTTGTGGTGGTCGGATCGGCCTCACTTCGTCGTCTCCTTGTGCCGAAGATGGATCCACCCGAAAGCTTCTACCTTTGGCTCTAACCTCAATTTAGAGGAAACTAGAATACTTGGCTTGCTAGACCTTGTACACTAGGATGAATAGAGAAGTGTTTTGGGTTTTATCTCTATGGTTCTTGTTTCTCAACTCATGAGACAATAGAACCATGAGCAAGAGAGAGAGAGCAAGAGGAAGAGGGAGAGCTTGAGGATGAGAGAGAATCAATATGATAGAATAAGAGAAGACTTTTGCAACCATGCTCTCAAAAACAAAATAATCATAATAATAACAATAATTAAGCATCTTGTGATGATTCATGTCAATGGCACTATCATTTCATGCATTTAATGCAATTTTCAAACCAATCAAGCAAGCAAAAGTCATAGCTATGAAATGATAGCCATTGTCATGATGATGGTCAACAAGTCCAAACTAGTCAACCGGTCAACAAAGTCAACAAGTCAACAAAGTCAACCTTTCAACCCAACCATGGCACAATAATACTTAATTAATATTATTATTAATCATATTTCTTATTCTCATTAGGGTTTAGCAAAAGTCAACAGTCAACAACCCTAATGAGAATCCTCTGCCTCTGTCTCTGTCAACCGTGCATACACACCCGCATCCGCGTTCCGAGGAACACGAATACTAGCGAGATAAAACCAATCCCAAAACATATACTAGGATCTGGCTTAAACCAAAGCCCGCTAGTAAATAACTGCCCAGACACCAAACGTACACAAGTGCGCGGATGTGACCGAACCCTATCGCAAAACCATGCGACCTCTACTCTGTTTTGCCTAAAGGAGAATAGCTCTCTGTGTGGGACTCTAAAGACTCGACACTACGCTGGTAGTGGGTTTAACCACAGACCGCAAGCGGCACTAGCTGTGCGTAACGGCCCCCAGGTAGATGCCGATAAGAAGACTGACGAGGTGAAACCCATCTGAACTCCTACTGAGCCTGAATGTTGCAGTCTCCGTACAGTCCGGTCTGTTCGTCTAAGAATATCGCATGGCGGGCTTAGGAGGACGGTAAACGTCAGTCCCCTAATAGCAGTACAAGTCGTGTCGGAGTGTAGCCCAAAACACGCTGAGATAACACTGGAAACCTACTAGTATATCTCGCTTGCCCTGGCTAGGGACGACTATGTGTAATGGCTCTCCTTGACACAGCGCGATATCAACTCCCAATACTGGGAGAGACAAATCCTGTCGAACCGTCACTGCCTCCAAGTGCTTCGGGACTGCACCTAAATACTACCTGTTTGCATGACTCCTTTGAGTTGTGGTAGGGTAGTAATCAAAGTACAGTGGGAACACACTCGAGGCGAAGTGACAGTGTCAAGTCAGCGGACTAAGCTGTACTCATGTCACCTGAGAACTGATAACTGACGATAGGTATAGTACCAACCAACAGTTCCCGATGAGTCCTGTCCAGTGTACTCGTAACCTAACGAGCACCCGCATACTATCTCAAGTATGACGTACTGACGGCTGCGGGACAGACCGTCTCCTCTGCTGGGATGAGAAGCACATACGCTAGTCTACTCCGGAGTATCGATGCCCTGTCTCGATAGTCCTACGACCAGGGACTTGTATAAGGATGTGCTTGTGGATTACCCAGCCCCCACGAGTGTGACTGCCATCACAATGTTGGTAATCAAGCAAAGATCCTAAGGGCTCCACTAATGTGTATAGGTGATATACTAAAAGAAACACATGTACACATTAAAGTAGAAACAAACCAAGTAGCATACTACCATTTTGAGCAAGATTGTCGATACAACTGTGAATATCCAAAGCTTCCATTAAGTAATATACAAACTAGTATGATACAGTAATGGCCTCTAGGGCATATACACTAACAATCTCCCACTTGCACTAAGGCTATGTACTGGCGTATCGAAGACCTATCATCTCGATCAGCCGCTTGAATTGAGTCTGGGGTAAGGCCTTCGTGAATGGATCTGCAGTGTTATCTTCCATAGCAACCCTCCGATCCTCGATCTCCTGGCGATCCACGATCTCCCTGATCAGGTGATACTGCCTCAAGATGTGTCTGGACTTCTGATGGGACCTGGGTTCCTTCGCTAAAGCTATAGCCCCGTTGTTCTCGCAATACAGAGGTATTGGATCAACAATGGACGGAACCACCTGAAGCTCCGTGAGGAACTTCTTCATCCAGACAGCTTCCTTTGCGGCATCGCAAGCAGCGATATATTCCGCTTCCATTGTCGAGTCAGCAACGGTTTCCTGTTTGGAACTCTTCCAACACACCGCCCCTCCATTGAGGGTAAAGACATAACCCGACACGGACTTGGAATCATCCTTGTCACTCTAGAAGCTGGAGTCAGCAAAGGCCTCGATCTGGAGGTCTTTTCTGCCATACACCAAGAACATCTCCTTAGTCCTTCTCAGGTACTTGAGAATGTTCTTTACCGCTATCCAGTGCTTCTCCCCAGGGTTTGACTGATACCGGCTTACCACACTCAGTGCATAAGCTACATCTGGTTTGGTACACAACATCGCATACATTATAGAGCCCACCACAGAAGCGTAGGGTATAATAGGCATGCGATCCCTTTCCAAATCAGTCTTGGGAGACATCTCTTTGGAGAGGGTGATCCCGTGACAAGCCGATAGATTACCGCACTTGGAATCTTCCATACTGAATCTTTTCAGTATGGTGTCGATGTACCTGGACTGTGAAAGTCCTAATATCCTCTTGGATCTATCACGATGGATCCGGATCCCCAGAATGTAAGAGGCATCACCCAGGTCTTTCATGGAGAACCTGTGTGACAAGAACCCTTTGATAGATTATAGCATAGGAATGTCATTTCCTATCAAGAGAATGTCATCCATGTATAAAACGAGGAATACGATAGTTCTTGCTATAAATCTACTATAGATGCATGATTCATCTGGAATTTTGATAAAGCCAAATTCTTTGACCGTCTCATCAAAACAGATATTCCAACTCCGCGATGTCTGCTTTAGTCTGGACTTAAGTAACTTGCACACCTTTCCGCTGCTCCCACTCTGAATGAAACCCTCCGGCTGGTCCATATAGACACACTCCTTTAAATTTCCATTTAGAAAAACGGTCTTTACGTCCATCTGCCAAATCTCATAATCGTGGAAGGCAGCAATGGCAAGAAGGATCCGAATGGATTTCAGCATAGCCACTGGAGAAAAGGTTTCGTCATAGTCCAAACCAGGTCTTTGACGAAAACCCTTTGCAACAAGTCTAGCCTTATAGGTCTCAACCTGTCCATCTACACCAATCTTCCTCTTGAAGATCCACTTGCATCCTATGGGTTTTACCCCATCTGGAGCAACATCCAAAGTCCATACTTTTTGGTGTACATGGACTCCATTTCGGTCCGCATTGCATCCAGCCATTTTACTGAGTCAATGTTCTGAATGGCCTGCTGGAAGCTAGTCGGCTCATCATTATCAATGATGCAATCCTCTCTATCCCCGTCTATGAGAAAACCGTAGTATCTCTCGGACGGATGAGACTGCCTACTACTCCTGCGGAGCGGCGTAGGAATGTCCTGTTCTTTCGAACCCTCTGGTTCTTCTAAGATCTTAGTAATAGCTCGTGGTTCTGGAATTTCTTCCAGTTCTATCGCGCTCCCACTTATCTGATTTTCCAAAAACTCAGTTTCCAAGAAGCAGGCATGACTAGAAACAAAAACCTTTTGTTCCTCTTCGCAATAGAAGAAATATCCCTTGGAGTTCTTTGGATATCCCATAAACTTGCACTGTACTGAGCGTGCCTCGAGTTTGTCCGCATGCTGCTTTTTGACAAAAGCTGGACATCCCCATGTCTTAATGTGCTTAAGATAGGGTTTCTTCCCACACCACATCTGATATAGTGTGGTAGGCATAGTCTTAGTTGGAACTCGGTTCAAAAGGTATGCAGCTGATTCTAGTGCATATCCCAAGAATGATCGTGGCAACTCAGTGTTACTCATCATGGAACGTACCATATCCAATAGGGTTCGGTTCCGTCTCTCCGATACACCGTTATGTTGCGGAGTGTATGAAGGAGTAAGCTGAGAGAGAATTCCATTCTCTTTTAGGTAATCCAGGAACTCGGCACTCAAGTATTCACCACCTCAATCAGATCTCAGTTTCTTTATACTTTTGCCGGTTTGTTTTTCTACTTCATTCTTATATTCCTGGAATTTTCCAAAGGTTTCAGATTTATGTTTTATTAAGAAGACATATCCATACCTTGAAAAATCATCCGTAAATGTAATGAAGTAAGAATAACCGCTTCGCGCATGTATAGACATTGGACCGCACACATCGCTGTGTACGAGCCCCAAGAGCTCGCTCGCTCTTACTCCGTGTCCAGTAAACGGAGTCTTTGTCATCTTTCCTTTGAGACAAGATTGACAAGTTGCATATGAATGAAATTCGAACGGATCCAAATATCCTTCTGTATGCAACTTAGTCAACCTTCTCTCATTGATGTTGTTAGTTTTATGTATGCCCTAGAGGCCATTACTGTACATTGGATGTATATTGTAGTGGAAGCTGGGACATATATAGGTAGGACTTTCTTGCTCGACATGATAGTACGCTATCTGGTTACTCTTTATCTTAACATGTATACTTTCTGTCTCTCTGTTACATGTTGATAAAGCCCTTAGGATGTGTACTCGACTTCCAGGACTATGATGCAGATCATACTAGTGGGGCCTGGGTAGTCAATGAGTACATCCTTCAATGTTCCTAGTCGTGGGAATATCGAGACGGGGTATCGATATTCCAGAGTAGACTAGCGTATATCTTCTCGACCCATGTGATGGGCGATGGATGATCCCATATCCATTGGTGTTTGACATCAAAGATGGTATGCGGGTGCTCAGTGGAGACTGGGTACACTGAACAGACTCGCCGAGAACTCCCAGATGGTATTATACCTCAGGTCAGATGGCAGTTCTCTGGTGACACTGGTACATCTTAGTCTGTTGACCCGAGATCATCATAGAGTCTTGTGTGTCTCCCACTGTGCTTTGATTTCCACCCTACCACTGCTCTACTGAGCTGTGCAAACAGGTGGTTTTTGGGTACAGTCTCGATTCATATGGAGGCAATGAGCGATAGGAGGGGATTCGTCTCTCCCGGTATTGGGGGTTGATGTTGCGCTATGCTCGACTGGCCATAACAGGAAATCCCTGGCCAGGGTTGCAGTGATATACTGGTAAGAGTTATCAGTAGTTTCACGATTGTTATGGACCTTACGTCAGCATGACTTATCAAGCTATTGGGGTCTGACGTTTACCACCCCTAGGTGACATATGCGACATATCAGATGAACAGACCGGACTGTACGGTAAGTGTTACTGGTTGGATTCACAGGAGTGTGAGCGGGCTTGCTCGTCGATCTTCTGATCGCTCAATACCCGGGTGGCCGTTACGTTTAGCAGACCGCTTGCGGCTTGTGGGTGTTTGATATGATCATCACCTGCTGCCGGCGTATTGATGAGTCTTTAGAGTCCTACACAGAGGTTTCCTGGCTCAAGCGAAACGAAATAAGAGCGCATATGAGATATGTGCGGGATCGAGAATAATACCAGTATGTGATACTGTATTCTATTCTCGCGATTTGTATCATCGGCAGGTTATATGTGATATAGCCGGGTTACCGAATCAAGTGTTGATTTGATACATTGATACACTTGATAGTAGTCGGTTATATGCAGTATGACTGGATCATTAAATCAAGTGTTGATTTAATGATTTAATGTATAATTATATATTTGATATATTACTTTACATTAACTAATATTGGTTCACTTAAAATGGATTTTCTCACTTGAAGTGCACATTGTATATGTGATATATTTTTGTGCACTTGATTGTATCATGTTTGATGATACATGCAAGCTTGGGTGTGTATATGCTTTTAACTATGATTAGGTTAATGGTTAGGGTTTGATTTGTTTACTTATTTATTTATTTATTTATTCATTTTTGGCAAAATGAAATAGTGGCTAATTTTGTTTCTTTGCTTTAGCTTCATGAAGCTTCTTTAGATTATCTACCATTTTGTCTTTTGCCTAAACCTAACCATTCACCTAACCCTAGTTTATTCTCTACACTTAACCAAGGTTGCATTATGATAACTTCACTTGATTTATCATTTGATTTTATTATTCTCTCAATATATTCTTTCTTCTTCTTCTTCTTCTTCTTCAAGAAGAAGAAACCTTGCTACCATTAATGGTGTCTTGAGAAAAAGAGTGAGAAATCCAAATCCAAAGTGAACCCACTTCCTATTTCTTCATCCTCTACCACTTGCCAAGTACTATAGGGTGTTTTCTTCACAAGTTTCATGACTTGGTGCAGTTGGAGCTTGATCTTGAGTTGCCTCGACGTAGATCATCTTCGGCATCGAAGTCGACGACCTAGCCCGATCTTTTCTCCGATGAAACCACCGCGAGAGTCTAGGATTCCGATGGGTACAGCGGACGGACGTCATCACGGAGCCAAGGAAGTGGAGGACCAGATCTACAAAGGTTGTAATCACTTTCCTTTAGCAATAAAGTTGTTTACTTGCTTGCATCGCCTTACCTCTAGTAACGATCTAGTTTAGGGTTTCTCGGCACATAATTTTTTTTTGAATTGGTCATGTTTGATCACTTGTAGAACCTCATGGGTGTGCCTAGGAACCCTACAGATGTGACCCAGTCTACAATTCCATAAGAAAGTATGATTGATTTCTAAAGACATTCTTTTGTGTGTATTCGGGACATTGAAAATCTGTGGTTGGTTTAATACGTATATACCGTTGCTTAATGTACCTGACCCAATCAAAACTTGATTAAGGTGAATGTTCACAACATTGCTTACAAATGCAAATTCATAACCTTCTTTAGATAATAAAGATACAGATATGATATTACAAGTTGCATTGGGTACAAAATAACAATCACGCAAAACCAAAACATGTCCATCTGACATTCCCAAGTGATAGTCCCCCACGGACTCAGCATCCATGCCAGCTTCGTTTGCAACTCTGAGGGTCATATCACCTGCCTTCAAAACCCTACGCTTTCTCAGTGCCTGCAAAGAATTACAGATATGAGATCCTGATCCGGTATCCAATACCCAGGAAGTAGAGTTTATTGATAGACAGTTTTCAATAACATACACACCTGAAGCCGAAGCCGCAACTTGCTTCGGGTCCTAGTTCTTAGCCTTCCAAGCCTTGCAATCCTTTTTTCAGTTTCCACTCTTGTGACAATAAAAGCACTCTTTTTTCCCCACAAGCTTTTCTGCTACCTTTGTTGCTTTTGCTTTTCCCTTCGTTTCCATTTTACTAACACAGCCCCTTGGTTTGGTGGGGGTTTTCTTCTTTTTTCCCTTGGCTTTCGCCCTGGACCTAGAAGAGGAAGGTCCTCCTACAAACAAAGTGGATGTTTCCCTACCTTTTTGTAGGGTGTCCTCTGCACTCCTCAGCAGCTTGAGGAGTTCTGAAAGTTCAACTTCTTTTTCTTGCAAGTTGAAGTTTAGGATAAACTGGGCGTAAGTGGAAGGAAGGGACTGGAGAATCAAGTCAGTATAGAGCTCGTTCTCTAACGTGGTCCCAAGGTCCGCGAGCTCTTCAATATAGCCAATCATCTTAAGCACGTGTTCCCCTACCGATGATCCGACGGCCAATCTCGCCGAAAACAGCTTTTTCGAGACTTCGTATCTGGCGATACGGGATTGCTCTCCATACAGTTCTTTTGTATGGAGAAATGTGGATTCAAGGTCCATATTCTCGTGCCTCCTCTGATGTTCATTGTCCATAGAGGCAAGCACAAGGCACTTGGCCTTCGCGCAGTCGATCTCCCAGGTTTTATGAATTTCCTTATCCGCGACGCTGGAGGTGGGACATGGGACAGGGGGAGCTTTAGTGGTAAGAAGATACCTCAGCTTGTCATAAGTGATTGCCATTTTGACATTCCTGAGCCAATCTTTGTAGTTTGGTCATGTCTGTATGTTTTTATCTAGTAATAACTTAAGTCCGGTCATGACGATTGGTCGCTGCAATTAGGAGAGAGAGAAGAAACACTTTAGCATGATGCTCTTGCAAGTTTAGAGTGGTTTTTAGTTTGTCTAAACAGGATGGCTCCCACTGTTTCTCGAATTCCTCCTCAAACCAAAAAGGAAGAATTAGTCGGGATCAATCTCACCGTACAATACTTGCTTAACCGTTCAGCCAGGCCAGTATTGATACTTCGAGGGAGGTTTTCCAACGCTTTCGCGAAGTTCCTTAATTAAATAACCTCTTTTCCATGGGGGCGTAGCCCCGCTAACACCTTTCTAGACACCTACTTGGTTTATAGCATTGATCGTTAAGTGAGAAATTTCCCGAGGAGTAGCATTACTCACAGTAGGATCGGGATCCAAATATCATCGTGTGATAAAACTGAAGGAATCCTACCAGAATCATCACACTCCAAATGGTATGCAGCACTAGCAAGTTTCAGTTTCTTTAGAAACTCCCGATGTGGATTTTTGCCCCATGCTCTTATGACCTTGACTTTGGCCAACAAATCATAAGTCACATGTCAAGTTCTACCCGTCATTCTTCAGGTTAATTTGAACCCACCCATACCTACCCTTGACTTTGGCCAACAAGGCAGTACGACTGTCCCAAACTAACGCATCTATCTATGCTGCATATAAATATCTAATAGCTACCAATCACTGTGCCTTGACTTTGGCCAACAAACACAGCTTGAATACTATTGACTATCCATATGAAATGACGGAAAGCTACGAATGGTTTTGGCAAAACCGTGAACGTAGTGAACTTGATATAATCGATGGAACGAGATAGCTTTTAAAAGGAGTGGCTTAAGCTCCGCGTTTAAAAGTTGTTTTTGAAAAGAAACCGAGTGGTTTTGAAAGTGTTCCAACGACTTTACTTGGTTTATTTTCTTGAATTAATTTTAATGCGTCCCATCATTTAATCCTACCATTGCAGAAAACAATGAAAATATGACTTACGCTTATGCCATCTGCATTCGCCACGGGGCCCCGTTATTACCCGTTAGGTTACTTAACTAACGACAGAGCGGGGGCTGGACTAGCGCGGATGCAAAACATAAGCAACACCTAAATAGATATCATATATAGATACATACATTCATTAGATGCAATGATTGCCATTCCAGATCACAGATGAACACATTGGATATACTAGGAATCCGCATTTCGTACGAGCCTGCAATAAAAAGTGGATTACATAGTCGCGATGAATAGCCAATACCCCACCCTAGACCCCTACGGGTGCGGCAAACTACCCTCCAAATACCCGGAAGTGAAGCAACCTCCCTCAACAACGTGAGTAGGCCACTCGGCACTTCGAGGTACCCGGTAGTTTGTGCACCCCCTCCTTGGGTCTATCCTAGGAGCAAAAACAGTAAAAAAAATTATACAATGGCGGCTACAACCTCATCCGTGCGGCCATATAAATAATATTACATCAATTACAAATTACATGAATTGAAAGATAAATAAAACTCTCATCTCACAACCCCCCGGCTATTCATCCGCGACAATCCAATAAATTCATATACACAAACCATCAACATTACAGATCACAGATATGTATAACCCCCACTAATCAACTTATAGCGATTAGCAGACGTTCAATACATATATCGCATCACAGATATAATCCGTTAGCTAAAGTTTATAGAAGTTCGATCAAAATACGGATTTGTAACCACCCTAAAAACAAATTTGTTCTCTGGAAATTCTGGGCAGAAACAAACCATCCTAAAAATCACAAAACACCATTATAAGAACACTGCAGGAGAAACAACTCACGGCCGAGTCAACTCGGCCGCGGGTCCGCGGCAAGAGCATGCTCTTGCCGCGTTTCCGCGGCGCTTTGACCGAGTCACTGGATCGTTTTTCTTGGGTGTTCTTTAAAAACCCTGAGCCGATTTTTAGTACATGATTTATTTATTTTTGAACAGAAATAAAAATCGGCAGAAAGTTCACTTTTTCGGGGTGTTTTGCGGTTTTTTCTCCGATCGAAATTCTAGATACTTTGCTAACATGTTAGATAGTGTTTAGCTAGGCTCTGATACCACTGTAAGTCCACGTTACCCTTCCCGGTTCTTTCGGGGACACGAAAATGGTGAAAAACGATTTTCTCGGTGGAGGTAACATGGACTCAAAAACCAGATCTTTGCTAAACAAACTACATAACAACCTAACTAAGAGTTTAACTACTATGTTAGGGGTTATACCTTAACTTGAACTCCTTCTCTTCGACTCCTTGTGGTGGTCGGATCGGCCTCACCTCGTCGTCTCCTTGTGCCGAAGATGGATCCACCCGAAAGCTTCTACCTTTGGCTCCAACCTCAATCTAGAGGAAACTAGAATACTTGGCTTGGTAGACCTTGTACACTAAGATGAGTAGAGAAGTGTTTTGGGTTTTATCTCTATGGTTCTTGTTTCTCAACTCATGAGACAATAGAACCATGAGCAAGAGAGAGAGAGAGCAAGAGGAAGAGGGAGAGCTTGAGGATGAGAGAGAATCAATATGATAGAATGAGAGAAGACTTTTGCAACCATGCTCTCAAAAACAAAATAATCATAATAATAACAATAATTAAGCATCTTGTGATGGTTCATGTCAATGGAATTATCATTTCATGCATTTAATGCATTTTGGAAACCAATCAAGCAAGCAAAAGTCATAGCCATGAAATGATAGCCATTGTCATGATGATGGTCAACAAGTCCAAACTAGTCAACCGGTTAACAAAGTCAACAAGTCAACAAAGTCAACCTTTCAACCCAACCATGGCACAATAATACTTAATTAATATTATTATTAATCATATTTCTTATTCTGATTAAGGTTTAGCAAAAGTCAACAGTCAACAACCCTAATGAGAATCCTCTGCCTCTGTCTCTGTCAACCGTGCATACACACCCGCATCCGCGTTCCGAGGAACACGAATACTAACGAGATAAAACCAATCCCAAAACGTATACTAGGATCTGGCTTAAATCAAAGCTCGCTAGTAATAATTACCCGGACACCAAACGTGCACAAGTGCGCGGATGTGACCAAACCCTGTCACAAAACCATGTGACCTCTACTCTGTTTTGCCTAAAGGCGAATAGCTCTCTGTATGGGACTCTAAAGACTCGACACTACGCTGGTAGTGGGTTTAACCACAGACCGCAAGCGGCACTAGCTGTCCGTAATGGCCCCCAGGTAGATGCTGATAAGAAGACTGACGAGGTGAAACCCATCTGAACTCCTACTGAGCCTGAATGTGACAGTCTCCGTACAGTCCAGTCTGTTCGTCTGAGAATATCGCATGGCGGGCCTAGGGGGGCGGTAAACGTCAGTCCCTTAATAGCGGTACAAGTCGTGTCGGAGTGTATCCCAGAACACCCTGAGATAACACTGGAAACCTACCAGTATATCTCACTTGCCCTGGCCAGGGACGACTATGTGTAATGGCTCTCCTTGACACAGCGCGATATCAACTCCCAATACCGGGAGAGACGAATCCTGTCTAACTGTCACTGCCTCCAAGTGCTTCGGGACTGCACCTAACTACTACCTATTTGCACGACTCTTTTGAGCCGTTGTAGGGTAGTAATCAAAGTACAGTGGGAACACACTCGAGGCGAAGTGACAGTGTCAAGTCAGCGGACTAAGCTGTACTCATGTCACCTGGGAACTGATAACTGACGATAGGTATAGTACCAACCAACAGTTCCCGATGAGTCCTGTCCAGTGTACTCATAACCTAACGAGCATCCGCATACTATCTCAAGTACGACGTACTGACGGCTGCGGGACAGACTTTCTCCCCTGCTGGGATGAGAAGCGCATACGCTAGTCTACTCCGGAGTATCGATGCCCTGTCTCGATAGTCCTACGACTAGGGACCTGTATAAGGATGTGCTTGTGGATTACCCAGCCCCCACGAGTGTGACTGCCATCACAACGCTGGTAATCAAGCAAAGATCCTAAGGGCTCCACTAATGTGTATAGGTGATATACTAACAGAAACACATGTACACATTAAAGTAGAAACAAACCAAGTTGCATACTACCATTTTGAGCAAGATTGTCTATACAACTGTGAATATCCGAAGCTTCCATTAAGTAATATACAAACTAGTATGATACAGTAATGGCCTCTAGGGCATATACACTAAAACCTTAAACCCAACCCAAACCTAAATCTAAGAAAATACGGATTTGTACCAATCCACGTCCTACGGGAGACAACATAAATTAGTCTCCATATACAATCCACGGGCAACCAAAAATAAAACAAACACACATGACACGAAGTGACCAACTAGAGCAGGAGAAAGTGGTTACCGCGATGTGGTAGCGTAATTAACTGCAGGGGCTTGCGCCTGCAGGGAAGAGCGTCCCTACAATCAAAAACCCCTCACAATGAGGGGGAATCTGACGAAGTTTACTATATCGGCCGCATCTGTCTAAACCTCCGATACACGATGCCATAAATCAACTAGGCATCTTCGGAGAGGTGGACGGATAAAACCAAATAGTATCTGCCCCCAAAATTCAGGCCAGACGTCCAAACGTCCCGGCCACGTCTTTCGTCGGCGAACAGATTCTGGCACGCCCGGTGGGACCTTTTCCTCTTTCCACTCCACACTTCGTGTGTCGTGTTTCGCGAATGAATCGTGGTTTGCTATGGTTGCACCTTGATTCGAGGTAGTAAGATTTGGTGTCTTGCTCCATGCAGAAAACGGAAGATCAATGGCTTCTACTTATACAAAATGCAACAACTACAACGATTCCCACTCCGTCCTCGCTGGAGGAGTGACCTATGGGCCTCAAGTGACCTCCCTTTTTACGTTGCCAGTGGAACAGGTGACGCAAGATACCACTGGGTTGTTCTTTGGGACCATGCTCTGCTTATATCATAATATTGCATTATTATATTCCCCATTCTTATGCATTTTATAATAAAACAGGTACTTTTGACGCATGTCTGCTACATATTACAGGTTACAGGTTCTTGGACAGAAAACAGTGAAAACGATGAAAAGACAATGCAAAAGTGGACTTTGACCAACAAACAGAAGACTCTTGATCAAGCCTACATCAAAGATAAAATTCACAAAGTACAAGGCAATGCAAGGTCCAAGATTACAAAGCGAACGGTTAAAAGTCCACCGCAATTGTTCACTGGAGATCTGGAAGAAATAGAGAAGCCAAATTGAATAAAGATCCAAAGAAATAAAAAGCCCAAGAAGCCCAGAATTAGTTCCAAAATTTCGAGACATAAAATTTTACCAAAGCTTGAAGTCTACTTTGACTAGGTCTTCCTGAGGATATTTTGGTAAATGCATACGTGCGAATCAATTGTAACCTAGGGTTTCCTATCCTCTATAAATAGGAACTCTAAATCATTGTAAAGGCTATGCCTCCCTTCATTAATAAATTTCAGCATTCTTTTGGAGAGCATCAAGTTGTAAGTTCTTTATTTTCTGCCTTAGGTTAATTTTCTATTCTTGCTCTAGATAAATTTAACTCCTTGCCCTAATTAATCTTTTATTCTCTGCCCTAGATAAATGTATTTTAATTCCTTAATGAGTGAGTAGTCACCTCGTTTTTTGGGGTTATGAATAGGGAAGGGTTTGAGAGATGAAGATCTTTCATCTTTTTTCTTTGCCAATCTATTATGAACATTAGGACTCCATGCATACTTTCATCTTCCGCTCCCTACGGCACTCTACCCTCGAGGTAGCGGTGATCCGTAGTATAAAAGACCGGAGTTGTAAGTTTTCCATGGAGGTTAGGGTAAAGGTTAAGAAAGGAAGGACAAGGATCTAGAGGAAGAAGTATCTTCCCAATCATCCTAATCCCCTTTATTAAAATTTACCATAACCCCTAATATGATATCTAAATTAAGGCATTGAAAAGAGGTGTAGATCTTTATTTACCAAACTTTACCTAAACCTAATCCTAGAAAGTTTCCTAATCCTAATAGAACACAACTTCGTTTTTAGATCTAATTAAAAGACTAAACACCATTTGGAATTAACTCGTAAGAGCGATTAGGAAATTCACAACATCCCTGTGGACCGACCCGTACTCACCGGCTAGCTGCATAGCGACGCCGTTCTTGATTGCGGTAATAGATAGTTTTTGACATATAAATCAAATGGCGCCGTTGTCGGGGATGGCGTAAAATTTCCTTTTTGCAATTTCGGGTTAATCAAAATTAAAAAAATCATAAAAATCTGAAAAATAAAAAACTATAAAAAATATATCATCTGTTATTTTTGGAAAGGGTATTTTTGTGTGAATTTTGCAGGATCTACGAACAAATTCGGATTTGGAAATCTACAGAGATCAAAACAGCAAGTATCAAATTCGAACAAACAGAGGATTATCACAACAGAAAACAGAATAAATTTGGAGGACCGAGTCAACAAGTCAATCGCTCGATCTGGAGAGCAAAAAAAAAAAAAGCCTCGCGACCCCATTCCAGCCGCGGAACCGCCGCCAGATCCTAACTGCAACCGCGGAACCGCCGCGTTTTGGTCAAAAAAAAAGGGCAGAAGCGTGGTAAAAAAAAAAAACAGTTCCGCCACTGCAATTCTCTGTGAGTTTTCTCTCTCCTCCTCTGCAAATCTCCGATATATCTTCTGAAAATTTTCCTGCAGAATTCTTTGCGCTTAAAAATATCTTTCCCCTTCCAAATAACAATCTTGTGCAGGATTCTTTGCGCCGCGCATAGAATAAAAATCTTTGATTGCAAGTGATTTACTGTTTTGCATATCTTTAATCGGACTTTAAGGGGCTTTTTGACCAATTCAGATTGGGTGGGGATTTCATCACCCTTCCCAGGACCCCAGAAATCACATAAGGCATTTGCATTGACCAATCTTAATTAAAAAATACTAGAATCAGCCCTAAGGACGTCGCGCTCAATATGACAGAGGACTAGTTATAGGCATCGACCGTTTATCCTAACCTGACTTTGCGGTGACTAGGCAAGTGTGTCAAGGCTAGTGGTTTTTAATTAGGCCCACTACTGTGGTTCCTTCCCACTTACCTGGCACTTAGCTGGCCACAATTGGCGGTGAAGAGGCGGTTTGAGGTCCTATTTCTAGCCCTTTGGAACAGTTAGGAGCTGTCTAGCTGACCTAGGTGACCCTAGATTTAGGCCTGATTGTGCATTTTTGGTTGATCGAAAGTGTGTCTTAGCCCTTTATAAAAAAAAAAATTTCTTTTTTGCAAACAGTTCCAAATAAAAAAAAAAGAGAAAAAGAAAAAAGGAAAATTTTTATTAGAAAACTTGCAAACTTTTGTCGCTAAGAAATCCTTGCACCACCTACTTTCTCTTCTCTTTCTTCTATCATGGGTACACCACATCATAAATCACTTTCCGAACTTTGGTATCCCGAACCTAATTTTGCGTCGTACGTCAATTTGTTCGGTCAATTTAAAAACGATCCTTCCATGCCTAAAATATCTTTGAAAGATCAAATAGAAGCGTCTAGGAGAAACAGTTCAACTTTTCAATCCACTTTGTGTCAACCAAGTCAACCTTTACCACCTCCATATGTTGATACCACTTTTTCAAGTCCTGCTGTAACTCCTAAGCCGATGTCCATTGCTGAGCATATTGCTCAATTTCGCAGCCGATCTTTCATCCCTCTCCACACATCTAGTTCTAGGGATCCACATGACTATTCACCTTTTTATCCACATGTTGACCTTACCCCTGTCCAACCATCCACTTCCTACCAGTTCTACCCGACCTTCCCACCTTCACTAGACACTGTTTCTACACAGCCTGTTGGGAGTTTTGCATATCCATACCATTTTGAATCTTTTACCGAAACCCCCTCACCACCTAAGTCTAGTTTGGAAGAGTCGTTGGAGGCATATATCGCAGCAACAAACAAAATGACTAGGAATGTGGAAGCGTCCGTGGCCACCCTTATGCAACCT
This sequence comes from Agapanthus africanus, assembly GCA_030015575.1. NCBI lineage: Eukaryota > Viridiplantae > Streptophyta > Magnoliopsida > Asparagales > Amaryllidaceae > Agapanthus > Agapanthus africanus. The sequence goes on along the minus strand of JASDDO010000019.1, from coordinate 768,345,118 downwards.
AGTGAAACGGTAGCTAGTTTCCCGCTAGCTTCAAATTTTTCAATGTATAAGGAGGCGGTAGGACAGAGTGAGAATGTGAGGGGATTTCCAAATCAAACCTACCCTTACCCAATTGAAGCCCACAACTCCTGTTTTCCATCGAATGTCCTAAATGATTCACAAGTTCAAAATAAAAACGAGTTGTGTGATTTTGTAGTGTTTGATTTGCCAAATTGTGAGGAACCCCTTTCGAGTGAAACTGCACCTAATCCTTTCGATCATTACACCTCCCATCTAGAACCTAAATCGATAGATATCCATGCTTTTGATGAGGTGTCTAAGAAAATTGATTTTCACTTGATTGAGGATATAGACACCGGGAATATTTCGGATGATGAACCGTTGATTTAATTGAAATTTTATATTCAAATCATCATCCTGAGTTATTAAATGTTTCTCCTGAATCTTATATGCGTCTTGATTTTGATGATAATGGCATGGATGAGTTAAATATTGAGGATAGTATTGAGGAGAGTCTTGAGGATAATATTGAGGTTGAACCATTTTTGTTTGATGTGTCTGATTTTCCAATTCATCCTCCTGAACCTTTGACTGTTATATCACCCTCCCTCCTTTACATCGTTCCGACCACGCTCGACGACGGTGAGCTTGAAAACTTTTCCTTTGAATCCGACACAGTTCTCACAGCCGATAACACGTACGAGTGTTTCACTTTTTCGGACGATATTGATGACTCACCGCCTGAGTTTGAGTCCTTTACATTTTCAGATGAGTTAGTTGAACCATCAGACTCGGTTGCTTACAGTAGTTTCGAACCATTAATGGAATCTTTCAAGTTCGAGACAGTTTACTACGGTGAGAATGAGACTATCCCTAATTCACTCCCTGTCGTCTTTCCCATTTTTCCGACTGTACAAGAGACCGTTACGCCTTCATCTCCTATACCAAGTTCGGTGTACCCATGTTTTCTTACGAATCTTGAGAGATTTGACCCCATTTCTCGACAGGTTGATAGGTTAGCGCAATCGCTTATAACGTATCGGTCATCACATATTGCGCTAATTTATTCACTCGATTTACACTCTCAAGATCGCGCGACTCTTCTTTCTCTTTTCCGCCCTTCTTCTCCCCCACCGAAACCATATTCTACCATTCTTCTTTCCACACGGTCTCGCGTGTTTCTCATTTCTTTCCTCCACACCCCATTCTTGCACCAACTGTACCATTACCACAATAAGATTTTTGAATGGTTGGTGCTAACCTTTGGCTTGTGTAAGGCCAAGCTTAAGTTTGGGGGGAACCTTTGTATATATGTATATATATTTTTGTTTTCTTTTTCTATAAAAATAAAATAATTTTTTTTTCAAAACATTAAAAAAATATAAAAAAATTGCAAATAAATAAACAGGGGAGTGCCGGCATTTTGACCCTCTTGGTGTAGCATGACAGTGAGGACACTGTCAAGTTTCAGTTTGGGGGTATGCTCGATAAGTCTTTTTCCTTCGCATTCATTTGTACATATTTTTGCATTTGCATACTTATTTAAAAACCCATAAAAATTGAAAAATTTCAAAAATTATAAAAATCATTGTATTCAATTTTGGCTTTATTTGACTTGAGTTTGACAAATAGGTTAACTGGTTAGGAACAACTAGATCTTAGACCTAGTAAATTAAAAACCCTAAAGATAACCTTCCTTAAAGTTTAACGGTAGAAAGTGTATGTCTTTATAGTTTATTTAGAAATAGGCAAATTTTGAGTTCACGTCTTGGGCTAAGTTAAAACAAAGGAAAAGTATTGATATTTTTATTAAAGTATAAATTTGAAAAATAATTCCCAGCTTAAGTCTAGATTCTGAAAACGTATACCTTACAATTTGCACAATCACGCACCTTGAAACTTGGAATAGTATAAGAGACCTTGAAATGCTCTTGTCTAAAGTCCTTAGTACAATGAAAATAAAAGAAAAAAAGAGTGAATAAAAAAAATGAACACTGGTTTTTGTGATTACTTAAGGCTGCAAAAAATAGAAAAATATTTAGCGAGGGTGCTTCATCACCTAGTGCCTTAGACCAACTGGTTTGGGAGTCACTGCTAAAAGCCTTAGGTGTTGCAAGACTAGGACTTACGCTTTAAAGTGCTAACGCATCTTGTAATCGGTCGTTGGTACCTCAAGAAGTATTAACGGTCGCTTGAAGGATGTGTAAGCAAAATTCAATTAAAAATTCACCAACTAATAAGCACTTTGGACAACGGACAAGGGTATGATTGCTTGATTTGAATTTCCAAGTGTAGGGGTGATTCATACACACATGTAGGGATATGTGATTGGAGTTTAGATAAGAGAAAGGAATGAAGAATAGAACTTGTATCTTTAGTAGAATTGATAAAAATTCCTAAGTAGAGATGGAACCCTAGAAGGAAAACTTAAGAGATGCCGAAAACTAAGTAGGTCTGCAGAACATATATAATCTTAAGTTAAATAATGAGGAAGTGTGAAGAATATGGGTGGATAATTTACAAGTCGACGATAATAGAATTCCTTGTTAGAAAACCTAATTGGAGAACAAAAGTCGAAAAGCCGAATTGATAGGATTTTGTGGGTAATATCCGCTGAAAACCCTCAGGAGACAACACTCCTCCTACTAGGGACACCTAGAGGTTTAACGGCTTATTGTACGAGCTCAGTGCAATCGCTTTTCCCTGCGAAAGTGCAGTTAGGTTTTTGTAGAGAATAAAAAAATAAGTTTGCTCGAGGACGAGCAAAAGATAAGTTTGGGAGTATTTGTTCATATCATAATATTGCATTATTATATTCCCCATTCTTATGCATTTTATAATAAAACAGGTACTTTTGACGCATGTCTGCTACATATTATAGGTTATAGGTTCTTGGACAGAAAACAGTGAAAACGATGAAAAGACGATGCAAAAGTGGACTTTGACCAACAAACAGAAGACTCTTGATCAAGCCTACATCGAAGATAAAATTCATAAAGTACAAGGCAATGCAAGGTCCAAGATTACAAAGCGAACGGTTAAAAATCCACCGCAATTGTTCACTGGAGATCTGGAAGAAATAGAGAAGCCAAATTGCATAAAGATCCAAAGAAATAAAAAGCCCAAGAAGCCCAGAATTAGTTCCAAAATTTCCAGACATAAAATTTTACCAAAGCTTGAAGTCTACTTTGACTAGGTCTTCTTAAGGATATTTTGGTAAATGCAGACGTGCGAATCAATTGTAACCTAGGGTTTCCTATCCTCTATAAATAGGAACTCTAAATCATTGTAAAGGCTATGCCTCCCTTCATTAATAAATTTCAGTATTCTTTTGGAGAGCATCAAGTTGTAAGTTCTTTATTTTCTGCCTTAGGTTAATTTTCTATTCTTGCTCTAGATAAATTTAACTCCTTGCCCTAGTTAATCTTTTATTCTCTGCCCTAGATAAATGTATTTTAATTCCCTAATGAATGACTAGTCACCTCGCTTGTTGGGGTTAGGAATAGGGAAGGGTTTGAGAGATGAAGATCTCTCATCTCTTTTCTTTGCCAATCTATTATGAACATTAGGACTCCATGCATACTTTCATCTTCCGCTCCCTACGGCACTCTACCCTCGAGGTAGCGGTGATCCGTAGTATAAAAGACCGGAGTTGTAAGTTTTCCATGGAGGTTAGGGTAAAGGTTAAGAAAGGAAGGACAAGGATCTAGAGGAAGAAGCATCTTCCCAATCATCCTAATCCTCTTTATTAAAATTTACCATAACCCCTAATATGATATCTAAATTAAGGCATTGAAAAGAGATGTAGATCTTTATTTACCAAACTTTACCTAAACCTAATCCTAGCAAGTTTCCTAATCCTAATAGAACACAACTTCGTTTTTAGATCTAATTAAAAAACCAAACACCATTTGGAATTAACTTGTAAGAGCGATTAGGAAATTCACAACATCCCCGTAGACCGACCCGTACTCACCGGCTAGCTGCATAGCGACGCCGTTCTTGATTGCGGTAATAGATAGTTTTTGACATATAAATTGTAGGGTTCCTAGGAACACTAATGAGGTCTCACAAGGTATCAACCATGCCAATTTCAAATTTTACAAGTGCCGAGAAACCCTAATACGGATCGTTAACAACAATTTTAGGCGAAAATGGTAACTAGTTAACAACATAACTAAGTGAACGGAAATACAACCTTTGTAGATCCGGTCTACCACTTCCTAAGCTCCGCGATGATATCCCTCCGCTGTCTAAATCGGATTCCGGACTCTAGCATCGGCTTCATCGAAGAAATGGGCGGGCTTGGTCGTCGGCTTCGATGCCGAAGATGATCTACGTCGAGGCATCACTAGATCAAGCTTCCACTTCACCAAGTCATGAAACTTGTGAAGAAAACACCCTATACTACTTGGTAAGAGGTAGAGGATGAAGAAATAGGAAGTGGGTTCACTTTAGAATTGGATTTCTCACTCATTTTCACTAGTTGCCATTGATGTTAGCTAGGTTTTCTTCATGTTGAAGATGAAGAAGAAGCAGAAAAGGATATGATAAGTGTTATTAAAAATAGAAAAAAATCAACACTTATCATTTTCTAACCTTGGTTAGGTGTAGAGAATGTACTAGGGTTAAGTGGAATGGTTAGGGTTAAGTATGAGACAAAATGGTCACTATAGTCAAAGCTTCAAGAAGCTTCAAAGAAAAAAAAAACTAGCAACCATTTCATTTCTTATCTTTTCCAAAATAAATAAATAAATAAATAAGTAAGAAAAAGAAAACCCTAATCATTAACTTAACCATGGTTTAATTCTTTACACTTAACCAAGTAAACATGTATTATCAAACATGATACAATCAAGTGCATAAAAGTATATCACATATACAACTTGTGATATTCAAGTGACAAAATCCATTTAAAGTGAACCAATACTAGTTAATGCAAAGTAATATATCAAATATATAATTATACATTAAATCATTAAATCAACACTTGATTTAACGATCCGGTCATATCGCATATAACCGACTAGTATCCTATGTATCGGCTTATCGAATCAATCCTTGATTCGACAACTAGGTTATATCACATACTACCATTCAATACATTCATCGCGAGAATGGAATACGGTATCACATACACGCATTATTCTCGGTCCCGCACATATCTCATATGCGCTCCTATTTCATTTCGCTTGAGCCAGGAAACCTCTGTGTAGGACTCTAAAGACTCGTCAATACGCCGGCAGCAGGTGATGATCATATCAAACACCCACAAGCCGCAAGCGGTCTGCTAAACGTAACGGCCACCCGGGTATTGAGCGATCAGAAGATCGACGAGCAAGCCCGCTCACACTCCTATGAATCCAACCAGTAACACTTACTGTACAGTCCGGTCTTGTCGTCTGATATGTCGCATATCTCGCCTAGGGATGGTAAACGTTAGACCCCAACAGCTCGATAAGTCGTGTCGATATGAGGTCTATAACAGTTCGAGAAACTACTGGTAACACTTACCAGTAAATCTCAGCAACCCTGGCCAGGGATTTCCGGTTATAGCCAATCGAACACAGCGCAACATCAACCCCTTATACCGGGAGAGACGAATCCCCTCCTATCGCTCATTGCCTCCATGTGATTCGGGACTGTACCCAAAAACCACCGTTTTGCACACCCTCTTGGACGTGGTAAGGTGGAAATCAAAGCACAGTGGGAACCACACAAGACTCTATGACGATCTCGGGTCAACAGACTACTCTGTACCAGTGTCACCAGAGAACTGCCATCTGACGTAAGGTATATTACCATCTGGGAGTTCTCGGTGAGTCCATCCAGTGTACCCAGTCTCCACTGAGCACCCGTATATCATCTCTGATGTCAAACACCAATGGATATGGGATCATCCATCGCCCATCTGTATGGGTCGAGAAGGTATACGCTAGTCTACTTTGGTATATCGATGCCCCGTCTCGATATACCCACGACTAGGGACATTGAAGGATGTACTTATGGACTACCATGTCCCCACTAGTATGATCCGCATCATAGTCCAGGTAGTCAAGTACACATCCTAAGGGCTTTACCAACATGTAACAGAGAGACAATCAGTGTATACGTTAAGGTAAAGATCAACCAGATAGCATACTATCATGTCGAGCAAGAAAGTCCTCCCTATATATGTCCAAGTATCCACTACAATATACATCCTATGTATAGTAATGGCCTCTAGGGCATACATATAACTAACAATCTCCCACTTGCACTAGGGCCATCTGATAGCAGTGGTTGTAGTATCTCATACTCAACCATCCCATAAAAGTCTCTCTTTGGGAAAAGGCCTTTGTGAGTGGATCCGCCGTGTTGTCCTCTGAGTCTACTCTCCTAACCTCGATCACCCTGGAGATCAACTATCTCCATGATCAGGTGATACTGCCTTAGAATATGTCTGGATCACTGATGGGATGGACGTTCCTTGGCATAAGCCATAACTCCATTGTCACACAATGGGAGGAACTAAGTTCATCTTATGAACAAATATACATCCAGACTGCCTCTTTGGTAGCATCTTAAGTATTGATGTATCGAGCCTTTATCGTCTAGTATTCCACGGTATCTAGCTTGGAAATCTTCCAATATACCGTCCCTTTACTGAGGGTAAAGACAATGCCTGTGACTGATTTTCAGTCGTAGTTATCACCCTGGAACCCTTCCAGTGATTCTCCCCAGGATCGGTTGATACCATCTCACTACAACTAGTGAGAATCCTAACATCCAATTAGATCTATCTCATAGATCCAAAACCCAGGATTTAGGAGGTATCACTTTGATCCTATATGGAGAATCATTGTGATAAGCGGAGATTGACCGAGCGTAGCATAGGAAACTCCTTCCCTATCAAGAGCATGTCATCCACGTACTCTATGAGGATCGTTACTATGCTCCCTACTACCCTTTTGTTTATACAAGGTTCATCTACCATTTTGATGATGTCAAACTCTTTGACTAACACATCAAAACAGATGTTCCAACTCTGCGATGCCTGCTTTAACCTATAAAGCATCTTGTGCACGTTTCCGCTGCTCCCACTGTTTACGAAGCCCTCTGGCTGTGTACTTATAGACATTCTCTTCTAAAACATCATTTAGAAAAGCAGTCATGGCACCCAACCGCCAGATATCGTAGTCATGGTATGTAGCCGTGGCAAGTAGGATCTGGATGGACTTATGCATAGCCACTTAAAAAGGTTTCATCATTATCCACGCCTGGTCGATGACGAAAAGCTTTAACAAGTCTAGCTTTGAAAGTCTCAACTTTTCCATCTACACCAAGTAATCTTCTCAAGATATACTTGCTCCTGATGGGGATTTAACCCTTCAGATATAGCAACCAAAGTCCATACTTTGTCGGTGTACATGGATTCCATCTCAGATCGCTAAGCATCCAGCCATTCTTACAGAGTCCTACTCCTGATGGCCAGCTCGAAACTAGTTGGGTCATCATCTCATGATGCAATCCTCGCTCCCACTGTCATAGAGTAACCGAAGTATCTCTCAGGTGGGTGAGGAACCTTACTAGATCGGCGGAGAGGCTGAGGTTCGTTGGTAACTATTGAATCCTTTGGTTCTTTCAAATCATCAGCCGCAGTTTGTATAGCTGGAACATTTCCAGTTCTACATAACTGACCTTGCCTCGAGCTTTTCCGGATTTTGGTTTTAGACATAGCCCGGAAAACCCCAAATCTTAACCAACTTAGGAGATGGGCTCTTCCCTTATCATATCAAATATGAAGTGGTAGGCAACTGATTTGAATTTGAACCCTATTCAATAGGTATGCAGCTTCTCAAGCGTATAACTCCCAAAAAGGAAATGGGTAACTCAGTAGTACTCATCATAGAGCACACCATATCACATAGGGTGCTATTGCTCCGCCCCGATATACCATCGTGCTATGGTGTATACGGAGGAGTAATGCTGAGAGAGAATCTCATTCTTCTTTAGAATAGTCCAGGATTTTCGTGCTCAAGTATTCTCCTCCTTGATCATATCAAAGGACATAATACTTATACCCGTTTTGGTTCTCTACTTCTAACTTATATTCTGTGAATATCTCAAAAGGTTCGGACTTGTATTTCAACAAGAATATAGGTCTGAATCTCGAAAGATCATCAGAGAATGTAATGAAGTATAATGAACCGGTCTTGGCAAGTGTTGACAGGGGATCAACATGTATCATCCCAAGAGTTCACCAACTCTTTCTCTGTTTCCAATAAACGAAGCTATGGTCATCTTATCTCTATGACATGACTGGCAAGTTTCACAAGATGTAAATTCAAACTGACTTAAATATGCATCTACATGTAACTTGAGCCAGTCGGATCGCATTGATATGACCTAGTCTATAATGCCTCAAGATGGATTCGTTCATTTATGAACTCTTCCTCTTGTGTGTGTTCCGTATACTAAAGAACTGTAGTTTGATTTAGAACATCAATGCTTTTAGATAACGTGCCTGAACCGATCAACTTTTGATATAGGAAATGTTCAAAATATTATCCAACTATACAAAATTTTATCATTTCTTTACTAATAAAGAGATTGATATGATTTTGTATATCAGGTTCGGGATCTAATAACATTCATTCAGAATCAATGTATTTGGAATACAGGGTGACAGTGACCAACAGACTTGGCTGCAACACTTGCCCCGTTTTCTGCCTCATGAAACTTATCACCCGTTCTCAGTTTTTCTACCTTTTTGCAGCCCTATGTAACATATTACATATCTGGGATCCTGATCCGGTATCATATACCCAGGATGCGGAGGATGCTGAGAAACAGTTCTTTGTAATGAACACACCCGAAGATGATGCATCAGCATGCACTCTCTTCGTTTGGGCGGCATGGGAATTCTGGTAATCCCCAATTTCCTGCTCTGTCTTATAACAATTATAAGTTGGAGCGGGACCAACGTTCCTCAGCTCAGTATAACAAGCGGGTTCGGTCAATATTCCGTATTATTATCTTGATTAAGGCGTGATATGGTCGCTACCTGGAGAGAGAGAGAAGAAAACACTCGGCGTGCGCTCTTGTAAGAATAGATTGGTTATTATTTTATCTAATCAGGATGGCTCCCACTGTTTTTATCAAATCTTCCTTCAAACCCTAAAAGGAAAGACTAGCCGGGATTAATTACACACTACAAGTTCGCCAATCTTTCAGCCAGGCCAGTGTCGGTACTTTGAGGGAGGTTCCCCGTGCTTTCGCACGGACCTAATTAATGTAAACCTCGTTTTCCCAGAGGCGTAATCTCGTTAACACCTTTCTAGAAACCTACTTGATCGGCTAATTGTAATGTGTAAAACTCTCCCAGGAGTAACTCTTACTCGCAGCGGGTATCGGGATCCAACTATCTCATAGAAGGTATGCAATCTCATTGCAAATTTCAACACTTGAAATTCCCGATAATATTTTTGCCCCTAACGTGCTATGACCTTGACGAAAGCCAACAAACCATAGCCCGCTAGTCAAGTTCAACCCGTACATTTCTTGATTGAATTAAACCCACCCGCACGACCCTTGACGAAAGCCAACAAAGCTGCACGACTACCCTAATCCAATCGCATCGTATGCAGCAGATAAGCAGCATATAGATACCGCACACTGCACCTTGACGAAAGCCAACAAATGCAGCACGAATACTATATACAACTTATCTGAAATGACGGAGGGCTACGACAGGTTTTTCTGAAAACCTATTGCGTAATGAACTTGATATCGTTGTAGAATCAAATGATTTTAAAATGGAGTGTTTTTTAGGCTTTTGTAGTTTTGCTAAAGGAGTCACTCCCGGTGAAGGGATCGTCGGTCCTTTCCTCGTCGAATGAGGTGCGGGATATATCATATATATCACTGTGCAAAGCAGAAACTATAGAAGAAATCAAAAGACAAACCGAGGGTTGTAGCATCTGCCAGTTATTGCTAAAGGAGTCACTCCCGGCGAAGGGATCTCGGTCCTTTCCTTATCGAATGAGGTGCGGGATATATCTCATATACCGCTATGCAAAGCAAGAACTGTAGCTACCTGTTTTTATTTTGAAATTCAATTCTACAACATCTTTAGGTTTCTTTTCTTTCATTAATCACATTAACGAAGTCCCATCATTTAAGTACCTAAACATCACAGATAAATACGACGTACACTTATGCAATCCGCATTCGTCTCGATGTCCCCTCATGCACCGTTAGGTTAGGTAACTAACGGCAGAGCGGGGCAGGGCTAGCGCGGGTGTAAAACATAAGTAACGTCTATATAATATATCATATATACTATATACAGTATCTATCACAGAACATATCACATGATCACATCACAGATATCGCAGCAGAAGAATCATATGAAATATTGGATATACTAGGACGTCCGTGTTTTCAATACGAGCCAGTATAAAACACGGATTCCACGGTCGCGATGAATAGCCAAACCCACACCCCTAGACCCCTACGAGAGCGGCAAGCAACCCTGCCAATTCTAGAGTTAGGAGACCCGGACTCGACTCCTCGAGTTGGTCTCCCACTGGACTCCAGAACCCGGTTACTTGTGCTCTCTTCCTTGGGTCTATCCTAGTGCGGAAAAGTAAATAATATACAAAAGGCGACATCTTCCGCAACCTGGAAGTGCCCCAATAAAAGAATATTACATACAAGTTTTTACATGAATGAAATGAAAAAACACTCATCTTACATAAAAAACCCCGGCTATTAAAACACGACGATCCAATATAACATATCCAGCAACACATAACATCACATGTCATCAACGTAAATAAACATGCGTATCCCAATTGTCGTTGACATATAGCAACGAAACCGGCGATATCACATATTACACTTACGGTCACAGAAAAGAAAGTGTAAAACTACAACAGTTGGAATCCGCAACCTCTTTAGACATCACATGCCTAATCAAATGAAATACTTAGACATCACATGCCTAACAATTATAAACCCCGCATTTCAGTCTCATTATCGAAAACTCTTTTCAATATCAAGTCGGGCAATTCAACAGGATTCCCGACATTTTGATCGAATGCTCGTCGCAAACTTTAGTAGACGGCCGCACCCCCGATACCGTCGACGAAGTGCACCAAGGCGGAACACCGCTACCGCGAGCACCCGAACGGATGCTTTCGGCGACGGGGTTCTCCTACAGTCACTTGGTTGGGGCTATGGGGCGAGGCTGTCTATTAAGTTTACCCGGCGAGTATCCGCGTACGCTACGTGATTGCGACGGACTTTTGATCACATCAAAATTCCGTGGCAACCGATCAAGTGAGACTAAAGCGCTATGTTTATAACATTCATTCAGTTATCTCATAACTACTTGTGAATTCCAATTATTGTATCCCATTCCGGGTAAATAGAAAATGTTAAACTTTCCGATCGAACAATCGAACACCCAAGTTTTCCCGATACAGCTCAACACATGAAATAAGTCTAAAAACATTCAGTTCGTGCCTCAGTACCAACGGTCCAGCCGTAGAAGGGTCAAGCCAACGCCTCACATGTGGCACGCCGTACTGCCCCAAACCCTAAGGTTCAAAGGGCAGTTCAAGACGGTCACATAATCGAGTTAAGGTTTGTTGTCTTCTAGAGGGACCATCGCGTTACTTGCACTACTTAGAACGTTATTAAACCACGGAAAGATCCAACACTTGGAAATTTCCCGACAGGGAAAAAAGTGGGTATTTATATCCGGTCGAACTTTTTAACATATTCAAAAATTATCCGGAAAAACACAGACGAAGTTAAACTTCCCGATCGATACACCGAGTCTCCAATACAACCCAGAAAACTCAACTCTTGAGTAAAAATTAAAAATTCCCAGAAAATACAGCACCCAAATATAGGAATTACTGTGCAAAGACCAACTGAAGAAAAGACAAAATGGCCGCGGAACCGCCGCATTAGCCATGCTAATGCCGCGGTTCCGCCGCACTTTAAGGGAATCATGGGTACGGGCTTCACAGTAATTCTTACAATTCCCTGCTGAATTTTCTGCATATTTTTAATGTGGAAAAATCCCCGAAATTAAAAAATGTACAGAGAGCATTTTTTGGGTTAGGGTTTTGGTTCGATCGGACTTCTAACTCCGTCTATGCATCGCCTAAGGCTCTAGCTAGGCTCTGATACCACTGTAGGGTTCCTAGGCACACTAATGAGGTCTCACAAGGCATCAACCATGCCAATTTCAAATTTTACAAGTGCCGAGAAACCCTAATACGGATCGTTAACTAGAATTTTAGGTGAAAAATGTAACTAGTTAACAACTTAACTAAGTGAACAGAAATACAACCTTAGTAGATGTGGTCAACCACTTCTTAAGCTCCGCGATGATGTCCCTCCGCTGTCCAAATTGGATTCCGGACTCTAGCATCGGCTTCATCGAAGAAATAGGCGGGCTTGGTCGTCGCTTCGATGCCGAAGATGATCTACGTCGAGGCATCACTAGATCAAGCTCCCACTTCACCAAGTCATGAAACTTGTGAAGAAAACACCCTATACTACTTGGCAAGAGGTAGAGAATGAAGAAATAGGAAGTGGGTTCACTTTAGAATTGGATTTCTCACTCATTTTCACTAGTTGCCATTGATGGTAGCTAGGTTTTCTTCATGTTGAAGATGAAGAAGAAGCAGAAAAGGATATGATAAGTGTTATTAAAAATAGAAAAAAATCAACACTTATCATTTTCTAACCTTGGTTAGGTGTAGAGAATGTACTAGGGTTAAGTGGAATGGTTAGGGTTAAGTATGAGACAAAATGGTCACTATAGTCAAAGCTTCAAGAAGCTTCAAAGAAAAACAAAACTAGCAACCATTTCATTTCTTATCTTTTCCAAAATAAATAAATAAATAAATAAGTAAGAAAAAGAAAACCCTAATCATTAACTTAATCATGGTTTAATTCTTTACACTTAACCAAGTAAACATGTATCATCAAACATGATACAATCAAGTGCATAAAAGTATATCACATATACAACTTGTGATATTCAAGTGAGAAAATCCATTTAAAGTGAACCAATACTAGTTAATGCAAAGTAATATATCAAATATATAATTATACATTAAATCATTAAATCAACACTTGATTTAACGATCCGGTCATATCGCATATAACCGACTAGTATCCTATGTATCGGCTTATCGAATCAATCCTTGATTCGACAACTAGGTTATATCACATACTACCATTCGATACATTCATCGCGAGAATGGAATACGGTATCACATACACGCATTATTCTCGGTCCCGCATATATCTCATATGCGCTCCTATTTCGTTTCGCTTGAGCCAGGAAACCTCTGTGTAGGACTCTAAAGACTCGTCAATACGCCGGCAGCAGGTGATGATCATATCAAACACCCACAAGCCGCAAGCGGTCTGCTAAACGTAACGGCCACCCGGGTATTGAGCGATCAGAAGATCGACGAGCAAGCCCGCTCACACTCCTGTGAATCCAACCAGTAACACTTACCGTACAGTCCGGTCTCGTCGTCTGATATGTCGCATATCTCGCCTAAGGGTGGTAAACGTCAGACCCCAATAGCTCGATAAGTTTTGTCGATATGAGGTCTATAACAGTTCGAGAAACTACTGGTAACACTTACCAGTAAATCTCAGCAACCCTGGCCAGGGATTTCCGGTTATAGCCAATCGAACACAGCGCAACATCAACCCCCTATACCGGGAGAGACGAATCCCCTCCTATCGCTCATTGCCTCCATGTGATTCGGGACTGTACCCAAAAACTACCGTTTTGCATGCCCTCTTGGACGTGGTAAGGTGGAAATCAAAGCACAGTGGGAACCACACAAGACTCTATGACGATCTCGGGTCAACAGACTACTCTGTACCAGTGTCACCAGAGAACTGCCATCTGACGTAAGGTATATTACCATCTGGGAGTTCTCGGCGAGTCCATCCAGTGTACCCAGTCTCCACTGAGCACCCGTATATCATCTCTGATGTCAAACACCAATGGATATGGGATCATCCATCGCCCATCTGTATGGGTCGAGAAGGTATACGCTAGTCTACTCTGGTATATCGATGCCCCGTCTCGATATACCCACGACTAGGGACATTGAAGGATGTACTTATGGACTACCATGTCCCCACTAGTATGATCCGCATCATAGTCCAGGTAGTCAAGTACACATCCTAAGGTCTTTACCAACATGTAACAGAGAGACAATCAGTGTACACGTTAAGGTAAAGATCAACCAGATAGCATACTATCATGTCGAGCAAGAAAGTCCTCCCTATATATTTCCAAGCATCCACTACAATATACATCCTATGTATTGTAATGGCCTCTAGGGCATACATATAACTAACATAAATCATGCTCCCAGCAATAAGCTTCAACGCCCCACTACCGTTGCAAGAAGCTCCGAAGAAGTCGGTCTTCGATCGGCTTACAACTACCGTGAACCCTCTCAACGGGTCGTCCAAATCCAACGTCTCAGTCTTTAACAGTCTGGGCCAAAACTCCAATGGGCCTGTAAAGAAGCCTGCAATACCTGAAGGGGTTATCCTGAAATGGATAGCCATCCCCGCTCTAGTAAATGAAGTCGTCAAAGCGGCTCCTCCTGCTAAAGAATCAGTCTTTGCTAGACTGTCCGTGCCAACTCCCGCTTCAGGCGAAGTCACCAAGGCTTCTTCCCCTTCTCGAAAGTCTGCCTTCGACAGGTTGGCCATCCCCACTCAACGGACGTCAGTTTCAATAGGCTGGCACCAACGGCAACCCTTCACCAGGACAGGGGCATGATGAAGCCACCCCCATAACTGATCCAGTACCGTCTGCAAGACATGCTCGACGTCGCCACTGGCGCCGAGTGAGGAAAGCTGGGGGCAGTTCCCTTTCTGGACTTACCTCACCAGCTCCAATGGTGGAAGTTGATGCTGCTGTTCCAACTGGGAACTGCTTTGAACCACTCAAAAGGGTGCGCAAGAATTCTCCTACTGCCGTGCTGAAAATATCTCCTCTACCTAAGGAGAAGGCTACAAAGACAAAGCCAGAACAGCCCACTCAGCGGCTATCCTAAAAAATTCACAGGGTCTGGCGAAAGGTCCAAGACTCAGTAATCAACAAGGACTACTCCTGTCGATCCAAGAAGATGGAGGTTCGGCAAGAGAAGGACCACCTTGTCGTACCACAAAAGGTGTCATCTACCCGAGTGCCTATCACGACAGCTCCCTCAACGTCAACCGCTCATAAAAGGAGAAGTCCTGAGAAGATCCCCGTGTTTGCGACGAATCTCAAGAGCACTGAATCCAAACGCCCCAAGTCTGGGGGCATGATAATGCACATCGTCTATATGGTTTCCAGAAAATAGGATAGCCGTACCTCCACGGGCCATCGACCACTCAACCGGTCTGTGACAAAGGCTCAAAAGCAACAGCAAAAGCTCCAGGAGATGCTGACAACCATGGCCGCACTCACTGGGCGAAAAGAAAGCCCGGAGACGTCGTCGGAGCAGCGTCAAGAACAGGAAACTGATGCCGAATTCCTCCGAAGAATGCTCAAGAGGAAAGACAAAGAGGCCGCGGAACAAGCGGCCAAAATAAAACAAATGACGCTTTTATTCCAAGATATGGTCGGGATGATGATACAATCGGATCCTCCAGTTGAAGATCCTACAATAATCCTTGAAGACGACATAGGGGAGACATCGAACCCTCTTCCGGCCTCTTCAGCTGCAAAGGAGGAAACAATCTCAAAAGTGGCGCTCGATGATTATATAGCTCAACAACTACGAGCTCACCAAGCGAACGAAACTGCTGGCCAAGTCGTCAGAACTGGGCGACCATATCCAGGCTGGTACGATCAGATTAAGTACCCGCTAGGATACACGATTCTTAAGTTCCACGTATACAAAGGGACAGGCAATCCCCATCAACATGTCGCTCAGTTCAGGGCTCTGTGCGGCAACACTGGAGGTGACGATAAGCTACTACTTCGCCAATTCATCGGAAGCTTGGCGGAGACGGCGTTCGAATGGTATTCAGAGCTTCCCAACGACTCAATCAAAACTTTTACGTAGATGGAATTTCTATCCACTCAGCATTTCGCAAGCGCTAGCGAACGCATCCCAATCACGGCATTGATCAATGCCAGGGTGAAGCCGGGCGAAACATGGGTTCAGTATGAGATACGGTGGTGGAACCTATGGTCGAAATGCGAACAGCGCATAGAAGAGGCTCCTGCAGTGGGCATGTCTGTAGGAACCCTCAATCCGCAGGCGACCATATCCCAGTTCATGATGTTTTCAAGCCAACCACTTTCCAGGCCTTGATTGACAAGCTGGCCCAAATGGAACAGATGGGACATAAGCCTTCCTTTTCAAAGTCAGAGCTGCAGAATGAAAAGGGCAAAGGGAAAGCGACCTTTGTCGCTAATACTCAACAACAGCCAAGCAACTTAAAACCAGTTGTTCGCCAAAGCAACGTGCGCCCACGCCAATCCCTCGAGGAGAAACTGGGACGTCCTTACTCGTTTTCCTGAGATAAAACAAGGAGACTGTTCGAACTGGTAATGCGCAATGGGCTCATCACTTTGCCGGAGCCGAGACACTTATCGCAACCCGGTGACGCCAACCATCCTAACTATTGTCTCTACCATCGAGTAATGGGTCACCCAATCGAAGATTGCTACGTCTTCAAAAACTAGGTTGAAGACCAATACCAATAGGGTAAGTTCACGTTGTTTGAAAACTGAAAGGTAAACCCTCCACGATCGCACGCTCCTAAAAAGATGGACACGCCGGGAGCATCATGCTCATTCATAGAGGAAGCTCCATAGGAGGTAGTTCTTTCGGCAAAATCGAAAAGAATGCTGAAGGATCTTCAAACATGCCCAGCGATCAGGTGGAAAAGTCCGCTAGAACCCGAGGTCATCGAGGGAATGCTGAAGCCGCGCCCGACGCCAAGAATTGGCAGTGATAGTCGAAACACCCATGCCCGGCCGTCAAAGTCTTCAAAGAAGAATAATAAGACCAAAATGTAAGTCCATGCTAGCTCTCCCGGTACTTACGGGCTTGCGGAAATGATGAAAAACGATTTTCAAGAGGTGGTAACATGGAATCAAAATACGGATCTTTGTTAAACAACAAACTAACAAACCTAACAAGAGTTTTACCTACTCGGTTAGGGGTTTATACCTTTCTTGAACTCCTTCGTCTTCAACTCTTTCCGGTGTACGGATCGGCCTCACCTCGTCGTCTCCTTGCGCCGAAAATGGATCCACCTGAAAGCTTCTACCTTTGGCTTCTTCTTCGAACTTGAAGAAACTAGAACACTTGGTTTGCTAAACCTTGTGAACTAGGATGAGTAGAGAAGTGATATGGGTTTTCTTTTATCTCTAAGACAATGTTTCTCAACTCATGAGAGGGTGTTGCCTTGAGCTAGAGAGAGAGCAAGAGGAAGAGCAAGAGGGAGAGCTCAAGCAAGAGAGAGAAAGCAAATGAGAGAATGAGTAACTCTTTTGCCATCCAAGCTCTCATAATCCAAAACCATCATAACAAAAATAGTAATCAAGTATTATGTGATGGTTCAAGTCAAAATGGCTATATCATTTCATGCACTCATTTTGCAAAAACAAACAAGCAAGCAAAAGTATTTGCCATGCAATGATAGCCATTGTCATGATGATGGTCAACTAGTTCAACCTAGTCAACCGGTCAACAAAGTCAACATGTCAACAAAGTCAACCCCTCAACAACCATGTCACTATAATACTTAATTAATATTATTGTTAATTATATTTCTTATTCTTATTAGGGTTTAGTAAAAAGTCAATAGTCAACAGTCAACAGTCAACAACCCCAATGAGAATCCTCTCCTCTGTCTCTCTGTCAACTGTGCATACACACCCGCATCCGCGTTCCGAGGAACACGAATACAAACGAGATAAAACCAATCCTAAAATGTACACTAGGATCTGGCTTAAACCAAAGCCCGCTAGTGTTAACTGTCCGGACACCAAACGTGCACAAGTGCACGGATGTGACCGAACCCTGTCGCAAAACCATGCGACCTGTCGCAAAACCATGCGACCTCTACTCTTTTTCCTAAAGGCGAATAGCTTTCTATGTGGGACTCTAAACACTCGACACTACGCTGGCAGTGTCTTTAACCACAGACCGCAAGCGGCACTAGCTGTGCGTAATGGTCCCCAGGTAGATGCCGACAAGAAGACTGACGAGGTGAAACCCATCTGAACTCCTACTGAGCCTGAATGTGACAATCTCCGTACAGTCCGGTCTGTTCGTCTGATACATCGCATGGCGGGCCTAGGGGGAGGTAAACGTCAGTCCCCTAATAGCGGTATAAGTCATGTCGGAGTGAAGCCCAGAACACCCTGAGATAGCATTGGAAACCTACCAGTATATCTCGCTTGCCCTGGCCAGGGACTACTCGTGTAATGGCTCTCCTAGACACAGCGCGATGTCAACCCCCAATACCGGGAGAGATGAATCCTTTCTAACCGTCACTGCCTCCAAATGCTTCGGGACTGCACCCAAAAACTACCTGTTTGCACGACTCCTTTGAGACGTGGTAGGGTAGTAATCAAAGTACAGTGGGAACACACTCGAGGCGAAGTGACAGTGTAAAGTCAGCGGACTAAGCTGTACTCATGTCACCTGGGAACTGATAACTGACGATAGGTATAGTACCAACCAACAGTTCCCGACGAGTCCTGTCCAGTGTACTCGTAACCTAACGAGCACCCGCATACTATCTCAAGTACGACATACTGACGGCTGTGGGACAGACCATCTCCCACACTGGGATGGGAAGCGCATACGCTAGTCTACTCTGGAGTATCGATGCCCTGTCTCGATAGTCCTGCGACTAGGGACCTGCATAAGGATGTGCTTATAGATTACCCAGCCCCCATGAGTGTGACTGCCATCACAACGCTGGTAATCAAGCAAAGATCCTAAGGGCTCCACTAATGTGTATAGGTGATATACTAAAATAAACACATGTACATATTAAAGTAGAAACAAACCAAGTAGCATACTACTATATTGAGCAAGATTGTCTGTACAAGGTGAATATCCCAAGCTTCTATTAAGTAATATACAAACTAGTATGATACAGTAATGGCCTCTAGGGCATATACACTAACAATCTCCCACTTGCACTAAGGCCATGTACTGGCGTATCGAAGACCTATCATCTTGATCAGCCGCTCGAACTGAGTCTGGGGTAAGGCCTTTGTGAGTGGATCAGCAGTGTTATCTTCCGTAGAAACTCTTCGAATCTCGATCTCCTGGCGACCAACGATCTCCCTGATCAGGTGATACCGCCTCAAGATGTGTCTGGACTTCTGATGGGACCTGGGTTCCTTCGCTAAAGCTATAGCCCCACTGTTGTCGCAATACAGCAGTATTGGATCAACAATGGACGGAACCACCTGAAGTTCTGTTAAGAACTTACTTATCCAGACGACTTCTTTTGCGGCATCTGCAGCAGCGATATATTTCGCTTCCATCGTCGAGTCAGCAACGGTTTCCTGTTTGGAACTCTTCCAACACACCGCCCCTCCATTGAGGGTAAAGACATAACCCGACATGGACTTGGAATCATCCTTGTTACTCTGGAAGCTGGAGTCAGCAAAGGCCTCGATCTGGAGGTCTTTTTCGCCATACACCAAGAACATCTCCTTAGTCCTTCTCAGGTACTTGAGAATGTTCTTTACTGCTATCCCGTGTTTCTCCCCAGGGTTTGACTGATACCGGCTTACCACACTCAGTGCATAAGCTACATATGGTCTGGTACACAACATCGCATACATTATAGAGCCTATCGCAGAAGCGTAGGGTATAATAGACATGCGATCCCTTTCCAAATCAGTCTTGGGAGACATCTCTTTGGAAAGGGTGATCCCGTGACAAGCCGGTAGATTACCGCACTTGGAATCTTCCATACTGAATCTTTTCAATATGGTGTCGATGTACCTGGACTGTGATAGTCCCAGTATCCTCTTGGATCTATAACGATAGATCCGGATCCCCAGAATGTATGGGGCATCACCCAGGTCTTTTACGGAGAACCTGTGTGACAAGAACCCTTTGACAGATTGTAGCATAGGAATGTCATTTCCTATTAAGAGAATGTCATCAACGTGTAAAACGAGGAATACTACAGTTCTCGCTACAAATCTACTATAGATGCATGGTTTATCTGGATTTTTGATAAAGCCAAATTCTTTGACCGTCTCATCAAAACAGATGTTCCAACTCCGCGATGCCTGCTTTAGTCCATAGATAGACTTAAGCAACTTGCACACCTTTCCGCTGCTCCCACTCTGAATGAAACCTTCTGGCTGGTCCATATAGACACACTCCTCTAAATTTCCATTTAGAAAAGTGGTCTTTACGTCCATTTGCCAAATCTCATAATCATGGAAAGCAGCAATGGCAAGAAGGATCCGAATGGATTTCAGTATAGCCACTGGAGAAAAGGTTTCGTCATAGTCCAAACCAGGTCTTTGACGAAAACCCTTTGCAACAAGTCTAGCCTTATAGGTCTCAACCTGTCTATCTACACCAATCTTCCTTTTGAAGATCCACTTGCATCCTATGGGTTTTACCCCATCTGGAGCAATGTCCAACGTCCATACTTTGTTGGTGTACATGGACTCCATTTCGGTCCGCATTGAATCCAGCCATTTTACCGAGTCAACGCTCTGAACGGCCTGCTGGAAGCTAGTAGGCTCATCATAATCAATGATGCAATCCTCTCTATCCCCGTCTATGAGAAAACCGTAGTATCTCTCGGGCGGATGAGACTGCCTACTACTCCTGCGGAGCGGCTAGGAATGTCATGTTCTTTCGAACCCTCTGGTTCTACTAAGCTTTCAGTAATAGTCTGTGGTTCTGGAATTTCTTCCAGTTCTATTGCGCTCCCACTTATTTCTTTTTCTAAGAACTGGTGTTCCAAGAAGTGGGCATGACGAGAAACAAAAACCTTTTGTTCCTCTTCGCAATAGAAGAAATATCCCTTGGAGTTCTTTGGATATCCTACAAAGTTGCACTGTACTGAGTGTGCCTCGAGTTTGTCCGCATACTGCTTTTTAACAAAAGCTAGACATCCCCATGTCTTAATGTGATTAAGATAGGGTCTCTTCCCACACCACATCTGATATGGTGTAGTAGGCACAGTCTTAGTTGGAACTCGGTTCAAAAGGTATGCAGCTGATTCTAGTGCATATCCCCAGAATGATCGCGGTAACTCAGCGTTACACATCATGGACCGTACCATATCCAATAGGGTTCGGTTCCGTCTCTCCGATACACCGTTATGTTGCGGGGTGTATGGAGGAGTAAGCTGAGAGAGAATTCCATTCTCTTTTAAGTAATCCAGGAACTCGGCACTTAAGTACTCACCACCTCGATCCGATCTCAGTGTCTTGATACTTTTGCCGGTTTGTTTTTCTACTTCATTCTTATATTCCTGGAATTTTCCAAAGGCTTCGGATTTATGTTTCATTAAGAAGACATAACCGTACCTTGAAAAGTCATCCGTAAAAGTAATGAAGTAAGAATAACCGCTTCGCGCATATGTAGACATTGGACCGCACACATCGCTGTGTATGAGTCCCAAGAGCTCGCTCGCTCTTACTCCGTGTCCAGTGAACGGAGTCTTTGTCATCTTTCCTTTGAGACAGGATTGACAAGTGGCATACGATTGATATTCGAACGGATCCAAATATCCTTCTATATGTAACTTCGTCAACCTTCTCTCATTGATGTGACCCAGTCTACAATGCCACAAGAAAGTCTGATTTATTTCCGGAGACTTTCTTTTGTGTGTATTCTGGACATTGAAAATTTGTGGTTGGTTTAGTACGTATATACCATTGCTTAATGTACCTGACCCAATCAGAACTTGATTAAGGTGAATGTTTACAACATTACTTACAAACGCAAATTCATAACCTTCTTTAGAAATCAAAGATACAGAAATGATATTACAAGTTGCGTTGGGTACAAAAAAGCAATTACGTAAAACCAAAACATGTCCATCTGACATTCCCAGGTGATAGTCCCCCACGGCCTTAGCATCCATGCTAGCTCCGTTTGCAACTTTGAAGGTCATGTCACCTGCCTTAAAAAACCTACGGTTTCTCAACGCCTGCAAAGAATTACAGATATGAGATCCTGATTCGGTATCCAATACCCAGGAAGTAGAGTTTATTGATAGACAGTTTTCAATAACATACACACCTGAAGCTGAAGCCGCAACTTGTTTCAGATCCTGTGTTCTGGCTTTCCAAGCCCTGCAATCTTTCTTCCAGTGCCCACTATTATGACAGTAAAAGCACTCATCCTTCCCCACAAGTTTCTCGCTATCTTTTTTGCTTTTGCCTTTCCCTTCGTATCCACTTTACTAACACCGCCCCTTGGTTTAGCGGGGGTTTTCTTCTTCTTTCCCTTGGCTTTCGCCTTGGACCTAGAAGAGGAAGATCCTCCTACAAACAAAGTGGATGTTTCCCTACCTTTCTGTTGGGTGCCCTCTGCACTCCTCAGCATGTTGAGGAGCTCTGAAAGTTCAACTTCCTTTTTTTGCAAGTTGAAATTCAGGATGAACTGGGCGTAAGTGGAAGGAAGGGACTGAAGAATCAAGTCCGTATAGAGCTCATTCTCCAACGTGGTCCCAAGGTCCGCGAGCTCCTCTATGAAGCCAATCATCTTAAGAACGCGTTCCGCTACCGATGATCCGACGGCCAACCTTGCCGAAAATAACTTCTTCGACACTTCGTATCTTGCGATACGAGATTGCTCTCCATATAGTTCTTTTGTATGGATAAATATAGATTCGAGGTCCATATTCTCGTGCCTCCTCTGATGTTCTTTGTCCATAGAGGCAAGCACGAGGCACTTGGCCTTCGCGCAATCGATTTCCCAGGTCTTACGGATTTCCCTATCCTCGACGCTGGTTTTGGGACCTGGGACAGGGGGAGCTTTGGTGGTAAGGAGATACCCCAACTTGTTATAAGTGATTGCCATTTTGACATTCCTGAGCCAATCTTTTTAGTTTGGCCCTGTCAGTATGTTTTTATCTAGTAGTAACTTAAGTCTGGTCATGATGTTTGGTCGCTGCAATTAGGAGAGAGAGAAGAAACACTTTAGCATGATGCTCTTGCAAGTTTAGAGTGGTTTTTAATTTGTCTAAACAGGATGGCTCCCACTGTCTCTCGAATCCTTCCTCAAACCAAAAAGGAAGAATTAGTCAGGATCAATCTCACCGTGCAATACTTGCGGTTAGGCTGGTGTCGGTACTTCGAGGGAGGTTTTCCAACGCTTTCGCGAAGTTCCTTAATTAAATAACCTCTTTTCCCTGTGGGCGTAGCCCCGATAACACCTTTCTAGACACCTACTTGGTTTATAGTATTGATCGTTAAGTGAGAAATTTCCCGTGGAGTAGCATATACTCACAGTAGGATCAGGATCCAAATATCATTGCGTGACAAAACTGAAGGAATCCTACCAGAATCATCACACTCCAAATAGTATGCAACACTAGCAAGTTTCAGTTCTTTTGAAACTCCCGATGTTGATTTTTACCCCATGCTCTTATGACCTTGACTTTGGCCAAAATATCATAAGTCACATGTCAAGTTCTACCCGTCATTCTCCAGGTTAATTTGAACCCACCCGTACATACCCTTGACTTTGGCCAACATGGAAGTATGACTGTCCCAAACCAACGCATCTATCTATGCTGCACATGAATACCCAATAGCTACCAATCACTATGCCTTGACTTTGGCCAACATACATAGCTTGAATACTATTGACTATTCATGTGAAACGACGGAGGGCTACGAATGGTTTTGGCGAAACCGTGAACGTAGTGAACTTGATATAATCGATGGAACGAGATAGCTTTTAAAAGGAGTGGCTCAAGCTCCGCATTTAAAAGTTTGTTTTTGAAAAGAACCGAGTGGTTTTGAAAGTGTTCCAACGACTTTACTTTGGTTTATTTTCTTGCATTAATTCTTTTTAATGCGTCCCATCATTTAATCCTACCATTGCAGAAAACAACCAAAATATGACGTACGCTTATGCCATCCGCATTCGCCACGGGGCCCCGTCATTACCCGTTAGGTTACTTAACTAACGACAGAGCTGGGGCTGGACTAGCGCGGATGCAAAACATAAGCAACGCCTAAATAATATCATATATAGATATATTGCAATGATAGCCATTTCAGATCACAGATGAACACATTGGATATACTAGGAATCCACAATTCGTACGAGCTTGTAACGAAAAGCGGATTACACGGTCGCGATGAATAGCCAATACCCCACTCTAGACCCGTACGGGTGCGGCAAACTACCCGCCAAATATCCGAAGCGGAGCAACCTCCCTCAACGACGTGAGTAGGCCACTCGGCACTTCGAGGTACCCGGTAGTTTATGCACCCCCTCCATGGGTCTATCCTAGGAGCAAAAACAGTAAAAGAAATTATTCAATGACGGCTACAACCCCGACCCGGTTGTGCGGCCATACAAATAATATTACATCAATTACAAATTACATGAATTGAAAGAAAAGAAAACTCTCGTCTCACAACCCCCGGGTATTCACCCACGACAATCCAATGAATTCATATACACATACCATCAACATTACAGATCATAGATATGTATAACCCCCACTAATCGACGTATAGCAATTATCAGACGTTCAATACATATAACACATCACAGATATAAACCCGTTAGCTTTAGTCTTTAGAATTTCGATAAAAATACGGATTTTCAAGCCCCAAAAACAAATTTTTCTTTCTGGAAAATCTGGGCAGAAAAACCATATTTAAAAAATCCCAAAACAACCCCAGAAACACTCTGCAAGAAAACAGTGCCACGACCGAGTCAACTCGGCTCCGTGGCGCTTTGACCGAGTCAGTGGACCTGTTTTCTTGGGTGTCTTAACAAAAGCCTGAGCCGATTTTTCATATATGATTTATTAATTTTTGAACAGAGGAAAAAATCGGCAGAAACTATGCTATTCGGGTATGTTTCGTGATATTTTCTCCGATCGAACTTCTACTTACTTTGCTAACATGTTAGATAGTTTTTAACTAGGCTCTGATACCACTGTAAGTCCATGCTACCTCTCCCAGTACTTACGGGCTTGCGGAAATGATGAAAAACGATTTTCAAGAGGTGGTAACATGGACTCAAAATACAGATCTTTGTTAAACAACTAACTAACAAACCTAACAAGAGTTTTACCTACTCGGTTAGGGGTTTATACCTTTCTTGAACTCCTTCGTCTTCAACTCTTTCCGGTGTACGGATCGGCCTCACCTCGTCGTCTTCTTGCGCCGAAGATGGATCCACCTGAAAGCTTCTACCTTTGGCTTCTTCTTCGAACTTGAAGAAACTAGAACACTTGGTTTGCTAAACCTTGTGAACTAGGATGAGTAGAGAAGTGATATGGGTTTTCTTTTATCTCTAAGGCAATGTTTCTCAACTCATGAGAGGGTGTTGCCTTGAGCTAGAGAGAGAGCAAGAGGAAGAGCAAGAGGGAGAGCTCAAGCAAGAGAGAGAAAGCAAATAAGAGAATGAGTAACTCTTTTGCCATCCAAGCTCTCATAATCCAAAACCATCATAACAAAAATAGTAATCAAGTATTATGTGATGGTTCAAGTCAAAATGGCTATATCATTTCATGCACTCATTTTGCAAAAACAAACAAGCAAGCAAAAGTCTTTGCCATGAAATGATAGCCATTGTCATGATGATGGTCAACTAGTCCAACCTAGTCAACCGGTCAACAAGGTCAACAAAGTCAACAAGTCAACAAAGTCAACCCCTCAACAACCATGTCACTATAATACTTAATTAATATTACAGTTTTCAAAGCTCTGGGTTTTGGTACTTTTGGTGTTGTTTGTTTTTGCTAATTTTGCTTGTGATGTTATCTTTTAGCAAAGGCAATTCGTAGTGTTTCGTATTCGTAATTCTAGTTAATTTTTGAGTTATTTAGACGGTTTTAAAAGGTTCAAACGGAAATGAATAACTCACTTTATCCCTTACTGGAAATTTTTCCAAGTGTTGAATTTTTCCTTAGCTTGAAACTTTCAGAAAATCATGCAAGCGATTCTGTATACCCTCTAGAAGAACGAAACCTTAACTCGATTATGTGACCGTCAAAACCGCCACTAAACCCTAAGGTTTGTGGAAGTTTAGCGGTGCCACATGTGAGGCATTGGTTGACCCTTCTATGGCTGGTTCATAGGAGCTGTGGTATGTTCTGGAACCTTTTGAACTCCGCTCAAGTGTTGAGCTATTTGGGAAATTTTGGGTGTTTGGTTATTCGATCGGAAAGTTTAACATTGTCTAGTTATCTGAAATGTGATACAATATGTGGAATTCATATAGTTAGGCATGAAATCCGTAATATGTGATATTTCGGGTTTATGATGTCTAAGGTGATTGTGGATTCCAAATGTTGTAGTTTTTCACTTTCTTTTCTGCGACCGTAAGTGTAATATGTGGTATATCGCCTATTTCGTTGCTATACATCAACGACAATTGGGATATGCATATTTACTTACGTTGATAACATGTGATGTTATGTGTTGCTGTAATATGTTATATTGGATTGTCGTGTTCTGAACAGCCGGGGGTTTTATGTGAGATGAGTGTTTTTATTTTCATTCATGTTAAATTCATTGTATGTAATATTCTTTTATTGGGGCACTTCCGGGTTGAGGATGATGTCACCATTGTATATTATTTACTTTTCCACATTAGGATAGACTCAAGGAGGGGAGCACAAGTAACCGGGTTCTACGGTCCAGTGGGAGGCCATCTCGAGGAGTCGAAACCAGGTCTCTTAACTCTAGAATTGGTAGGGTTATTTGCCCCTCTCGTAGGGGTCTAGGGATATGGGTTTGGCTATTCATCGCGACCGTGGAATCCATGTTTTATACAGGCTCAAAATAAAACACGGACCTCCTAGTATATCAAATATTTCATATGTTATCTTCTGCTACTGATATACTGTGATGCGATCATATTATATGCGTGAGAAGAATGCTTTATTATTGTGTATATGATATATAATAAACGTTGCTTATGTTTTACACCCGCGCTAGTCCCGTTCCGGTATGCCATTAGTTAAGTAACCTAACAGTGCATAACGGGACACCATGACGAATGCGGATGGCATAAGCGTACGTTGTATTTTTGTTTCTTCTATGATGCTTAGGAAGCATAAATGATGGGACTTCATTAATGAGATTAATGAAAGAAAAGAAACCTAAAAGATGTTGTAGAATCAAATTTTCAAAAAGGGTAGCTCTAGTTTTTGCTTTGAATAGCGGTATTCCTTGTAGAATATCTAGCACCTTATTCGATAAGGAAAGAGCCGAGATCCCTTCACCAGGAGTGACCGCTTTAGCGAAACTAGCAGAAGCTACAACTCACTCGGTTATGTTTTTGATTGCTTCTATAGTTCTTTCTTTGCATAGCGGTATTTGTGAAATACCATGTACCTTATTCGATAAGGAAAGGGCCGAGATCCCTTCACCGGGAGTGACCTCTTTAGCGAAACTAGTAAAATCCTAAAAAACACTCCTTTTCAAAATCACTTGTTTCTACAACGATATCAAGTGCATTACGCTCATGGTTTTCTTAAAAACCTACGTAGCCTTCCGTCATTTCAGATAAAGATTATTTAGTATTCAAGCTGTGTTTGTTGACCTCTGTCAAGGCGTAGTGTGCGGTAGCTGATTAGCACTTATCTGTAAAGAATGAGATTAGATTGGATTAGGGTAGTTGTAAGACCTTGTTGACCTCTGTCAAGGGTCGTGCGGGTGGGTTTAATTCAATCAAGAAATGACGGGTTGAACTTGACTAGTGCATTATGGTTGTCAAGGTCATAGCATGCTAGGGGCAAAAGTATTATCGGGATTTCAAGTGTTGAAATTTACAATGAGATTGCATACCTTCTATGAGATAGTTGGATCCTGATACCCACTATGAGTAAGAGTTACTCCTGGGAGAGTTTTACACATGACAATTAGCCGATCAAGTAGGTGTCTAGAAAGGTGTTAACGGGGTTATGCCTATGGGAAAACGAGGATTATTTTAATTAGTTCCGTGCGAAAGCATAGGGAACCTCCCTCAAAATACCAACACTGACCTGGCTGAAAGATTGGCGAGCTTGTAAGGTGTAATTAATCTCGGCTAGTCTTACCTTTTAGGGTTTTAAGGAAGATTTGATAAAAGCAGTGGGTGCCATCTTGATTAGATAAGATAATAACCAATCTAATCTTGCAAGAGTATACGCTAAAGTGTTTTCTTCTTTCTCTCTCTCCAGGTAGCGACCATGTCAGACCTTAATCAAGATAATAATATGGATGTATTGACCGAACCCGCTTATTATACTGTAACATTTCAGAAAATGTAAAATATTATTTTTGGAATTTAATATTGAAATAATATATTTCACGAAAACTGCCCGATTTGCGAAATTGGGGTTTTCGTAAAATGGTATAATATATACAAATAATTGTGAAATAATTGGAGATTAAAATGATTTATTCATTTAAAAATATATTTAAAGGATTTGGCATTTTTAAAATCAATTATATGCAGTTTAAATAAAAACCCGATTAGTGCACTGCTAATCGCGATTAAGACAAATCCGTGTTTCTACAGTTTTCCATGGTTAATACACCATGTCATGTCGCATTTGATTACATGTTACTTCTTATGTTGTTTTGGGGTATTATGTGATTTGGTTTTTAAAAATTAAAAAGAAAAGAAAAAGAGAAAAAAGGTAAATTATTGAGAGAGAGGGTTAGAATAAGAGAGAGGGAGGGAGAAGGCAGCCACCATTATTCACCCATTTGTTTTTCCTTCATCTTCCTCAACCCCATCTCCCTCCACCTCCATCCCATGAAACCATCTCAAAACCTCCCTCAAAACCTTAAACCCCTTTCACAAAAAATGATCCCCACTTCATCCTCTACACATTGGACCAAGCAAAGTTGAGACCGTGGTATTTCAAGAAATTATGCATTGTTCGAAAAACCCAGTTTCTCTTGATATGATATTTCAGTGTGTCCACCATGAGTTTTCTCGGTTCTAAGACTTGTGTTAGAAACCCGATGCGAGGAGTTGGATGAGGCCGTGTGCGGGTACATGGTGGACCCGGTATGGTACCCCGGGGCAAGAAAGGGATGTCGATGGATTAGCTGATGATCCTGGCAGAGGGACTACTACCTACTGGTGATAGTATTTGGACTCGGCGGATATCTGGTGGATACCGACCGGAGTTATGAGATGGATATAGACCGACCGTTCTGCCGGAGCCCGAGGGCCGATCCCGTAGACGGAGCCCATGATATGAGTATTTACGTGTCTTTGATGGACACTAGTTTTCATGATGTTTTCGAGTGTCGATGTTGGACACTCAGGTTCCATGAGACTTACAGGATATGAGGGCCGATCAGAGTGATGGTGCCTGATGTATTGGGATTTGGAGTGTCGTTGATTGACACTGGTTTTTCTACGATGAGGATTCCGTGATGATGATATGTTTTATCCCATATTCAGCTTTTATTTGATATGCATTGCTTCATGTATTAGTAGTGCCTGATAAGGTACCTTTCATAACTGTTGCATATACATAATGCTATATTACTATCAGTTTGCATGCGATAGATTATCGCAGTACGTGCATACCTGCGATTACCTGCATGATGTTATTTACTATTCATGAGTTGGCAACTCACCCCCGTTGTGCCACAGTGTTTTGCAGGTTGTTCCTCAGAGCAGTCGCGGCAGGGCTTCTTCTTATCGTGTCTTTTCGCAGTGGATACCGCTACAGCTGACTGTGAGCAGCTTTGCTATAGGTGGGTTTTGTGGTTATCCGATGATGTTCATTGTATATCTTATTGTATCTAGTACTCTCCATCTACTACTTCATGTATTCACTTAAAGACGAGATGTGAGGACGATATTGTATATTATTGTGTGACTTTGGGTGTCGTGCTCGTGCGAGCCGGCCTTTATTATGCAGTTTATCTTTTATGGTGTTTTCACTCATATTGTCCATTTCTTTGCTACGGCATCGTATTTATGCTTGTGGTGGTTGTTTCCGCCTTTGGGCGAGATTTGCTCTCATTGGGGATGCTATACTTATATCTTATGTTTGTACCCTTTTTGAGGCTAGTTTTTACAAAGGAGGTGCTACTAAAATTTTATGAAAGCAACTTAAGTTAAAGATTTTTACTTGAGATTTCCAAAAGTTTTTAACAATGTTCTTATCACTTACTACTTTTGATTGTTTAGATTTCTGGGTTTTTGGCTTACTTGAATTGCATTACGCCTGTAGACGTTACGTAGTTTAAGTGCCGTCACGTGCCAAATTTCGGGTCGTGAAAAAGTTGGTATTAGAGCGCTAGGTTTTACCTTTCGGAGTATAGGATTACCTTGGTATGATGGGGTAGGTAGGTTAAGCAGAGTGACGTAGCGTGTGTATGTCCGCGACATACTTACGACACGGTACTCCGCCTAAGTGACCTTAGGACTTATTGCTTGAAATTCCTTCCATGATTATATATCCTTGTGATTCGATTTCCATGTTCTTATCGAATCCTTTTTCCATTTCCAGCCATTATGTCGCCGATGACTACGAGGTCACAGAGAGAGTCAGGGAGAGCCGAGGTCAGAGTTGGCTCGTCTGAGACGAGGACTGACCAGGACGGTACGCACGCTGTACAGGAGCAGATTGATCCGCCTTCGATAGATCGCATCGCTAGACTAGAGACAGAGATGCAGGATTTGCACCAGATGATGGGATCGTTGGTTGATGCCAGTTGAGTGCAGCGACAGGAGGTTGCCACTCCTGTTACCTAATTATTCCTCGCTATCAGCACACAACATTGTATCACGTATACAGCAGCAGTGGACGCAACCCTACTAGATGAGGAGCGTCTTTCCGAGATTTTGGAAGTTCCAGGACCAAGGAGGGCCAGTACAAGTGTATCAGCCTAGAGACAGATGTTTAGACACCGCGACAGATTTTGTTCAGGTCGTAGGAGTAGCAGAGGCTTGGGACGAGGTCAGTTGTTTAGCTCTTATCTCTAGGAGGGTCAACAGTCATCGTATGGATGTTTCTGGTGTGGGAGCTTTCATTACCTCATTAGGAATTGTACCATGGTATGCTAGAGAAGGGCAGCCGTACCATATGTTACCTTACCATCTTCACCTCAGGGAGCGCTGCCTTTTGCGTCTGTTGTTGATCCGCGTCAGACTTATGTTCAGAGAGGTCGTAGTCGCGGAGTGTTTGTTCAGAGAGGACAGGGTGGCAGTAGAGGAGGACAGCCGGTTGCAAGTAGAGGACATGCACTAGCATTTTCTTTGACTCATTAGGACGCGCATGCGTCAAATGCAAAGTTTTTAGGTATTCTTTTTCATATGTTCTTTTGATGCACACGTTTTGTTTAATCCGGGATCTATGCACTCGTATGTTTCTACACACTTCGTGCCGAGGTTAGGCCGAGAGTTGTGTTTGCTAGATCAGCCATTTGTTGTGATTATTCCTGTTGGTGATTCTTTGGTTACGCGACACGTGTTTCGGTCATGTGGCAATTAGATAGGAGATAGAGATTCGTCCGTCGATTTGATCCTTCTAGGTATGTTGGATTTTGACGTTCTCCTGGGCACTGACTGGTTAGCTACGTGCTATGCGTCTGTGGACTGCCGCGAGAAGATAGTCAGGTTTTTTTTCCCGGCGAGTTAGTTTTTGTTGTGTAGAGGGACCGTGGTGCCGCCCTTCACAGCTTGATTTCAGCCTTTTTCGCTAGTCGGCTTTTGAGGAGAGGATGTCGAGGATTCTTAGCTTCCATTCGTGATACCGGAGCCACAGTAGATTCGTTGGACCGGGTTCTTATCGTACGAAAGTTTCCCGACGTTGTTCCAGATGAGCCGGCAGAGCTTAGGGAGCTTAAGGATCAGTTGCAAGAGTTGCTTGTTAGGGGACTTGTACATCCAACTGTTTCTCCTTGGGGAGCTCCTGTTCTGTTCATCAAGAAGAAGGACGGCGGATTGAGATTGTGCATTGATTTTCGTTAATTGAACTGAGTTACGGTACAGAATAGGTATCCATTACCTCGCATTGACAATTTCTTTGATCAGCTCCATGGTGCGGGAAATTTTTCTAAGTTTGATTTGAGATCAGGTCATCATCGGTTGCGGTTCGGAATGATGACATTCCGAAGACTGCTTTTAGTACGTGCTATGGGCATTATGAATTTTCGGTGGTGTCGTTTGGACTCACTAATGCCCCAGCAGCGTTCATGGATGTGATGAACCAGATTTTTCAGGCTGTTCCTCGACCGGTTTATTATTGTGTTATTGATGACATTCTGGTCTATTCCAAGAGTCAAGAGGAATAAGTGCAGCACTTGAGGATGGCTTTGCAGACATTGAGGGAGCACCAGCTGTTTGCTAGATTCTTGAAGTGTTCCTTCTGGCTTGATAGTGTTGACTTCCTAGGTCATGTAGTTATGGGAGACGGTATTCATATGGACCCGAGGAAGATCGAGGCCATACAGCTTTGGCCCAGACCTGTATCAGTGACAGAGGTCCGCAGCGTTTTGGGCTAAGCCGATTTTTACCGCCGTTTCGTGCAGGACTTCTCGAGTATCACTGCACCGCTGACCAGACTGACCAGGAAGGGGGTTCCTTTTCTTTAGACTGAGGCATGCGAGCTGAGTTTTCAGCAGTTGAAGACTCGGTTGACGACTGCACCAGTTCTATCTTTGCCTTCTGGATCGGGCGACTTTGTCGTTTACTGTGATGTTTCGCGAGTGGGGCTCGATTGTGTATTTATGCAGCATGATAGAGTTATCGCTTATTCTTTCCGACAGTTGAAGGAGAATGTGCAGAATTATCCCACTCATGATCTAGAGATGGTTGCGGTGGTCTTGCACTGAAGATTTGGAGACACTACTTGTACGGAGAGTCGTGCCAGATTTTTCACGGACCACCAGATCTTTAAGTACATTTTCCTGCAGCGGGGTATGATTTTGAGATAGCGCCGTTGGCCGGAGCTTCTGAAGGATTATGATTGTGAGATCTTTTATCACCCGGGCAAGGCGAATGTGGTAGCTGATGCTTGAGTCGTAGGCCCGGGGTTAGCTTGTCCCAGTTGAGCACAGTTCAGAGACAGTCTTCTGCATATTTTCAGTTCTTGTGCAACAGCTGAGTACAGTTTAAGTTCACCTCCACCGGGGGACAACTTGCTCATGTTTACGCCCGTCCATTTCTAGTTAATTGTTTTCATGAGGCACAGCTCGCCGATGCCCATTTGTCTGAAATTCTTGAGCATGTTCGGCAGGGTAGAGATTCAGAGTTCTTGATTTTTGACCAGGGTGTGCTACGTTTAGGGATTCGTTTGTGTATACCTGATACCGATGGGTAGAGACACGAGATCCTAGAGCAGGCACATCAGTCAGCATTTTATGTTCACCCAAGTTCCACCAAGATGTAACGTGTCTTGAGAGATAGTTACGGGTGGGCAGGGATGAAGAGTGATGTTTCAGATTTTGTTTTGAGGTGCCTGACTTGTCAGTGAGCTAAGGTTGAGCATTTGAGACCGACATGAGAGTTGCAACCTTTAACCGTTCCAAAGTGGTAATGGGAGCAAATTTCTATGAATTTCGTTGTGGATCTACCCAGGTCTAGTCAAGGGTATGACTCTATTTAGGTGATTTTGTTTTCCGGTAAAAGAAAGCGGCTCACTTCTTTCCAGTGAAGACCACTTTCGGTTATACTCAGTATGCTCAGTTTTACCGATAAGTTTGTGCGTTTGCACGGAGTTCCTTCATGCATTGTATCCAACAGAGGCACCCAGTTCACTAGACGTTTTTTTGCAGAAGCTTCAGAAAGCCTTGGGTACCTGGTTGAGCTTTAGCAGCGCTTTCCATCCGTAGACCGATGGTCAGTCACAGCGGACTGTACAGACTCTGGAGGATATGCTTCGTGCGTGGCGCTTAATTTTGTTGGCAGTTGGGATCGTCATTTGCCATTGATGGAGTTCTCCTACAATAACAGTTATCAGGAGAAGATTCAGATGGAAACCTTTTAGGCTTTGTGTGGTAGATAGTGTCGATCGCCAGTCTGTTAGATCGACTCAGTGAGAGCAGGATTTTTGGACCCCAGCTAGTTAATAGACTACGGAGAAGATCCAATTGATTCAGGACAGGATGAGAGCAGCCCAGTGCAGACAGAAGTCTTATGCCGACCGTTGTCGTCGCAGACTTGAGTTCGCAGTGGGGGATCATGTATTCCTACGGATTTCTCCGATGAAAGGCGTGATGAGTTTTGGGAAGAAGAGGAAACTTAGTCCCAGAATTATAGGTCCTTTTGAGTTCCTTGGGCGAGTCGGTATCGTTGCCTATCGTTTTGCACTTCCACCTAGATTTTCGGATGTTCACCTCGTATTCCTTGTGTCGATACTTCGCAATTACCTTCATGACCCTTCTCATATGATTCAGCACCAAACCATTCAAATAGAACACGATCTTTCGTTCACCAAGCAGCCGATATTTTTTTTTGGATCGGCAGGTGGAGAAACTTCGGTCAATGGTCTTGCCATCTGTGAAGGTTCTTTGGCGTAGCCCGTCTAGTGAGGAGATCACTTGAGAGGCTGCGAGCGGGATGCGGAAGAAGTTCTTTCATCTCTTTGAAGGTACGCATAGTAAGAATTTTAAATTCGGGGACGAATTTCTTCAAGGGGGGAGATCGTAACACCTTAGAATGCGATTAGTGTTAATTAAGCGATGATGCGGGTTTT
Organism: Agapanthus africanus; assembly: GCA_030015575.1. NCBI lineage: Eukaryota > Viridiplantae > Streptophyta > Magnoliopsida > Asparagales > Amaryllidaceae > Agapanthus > Agapanthus africanus. The sequence continues at coordinate 768,310,216 of JASDDO010000019.1, read as the reverse complement.
AGTAAAAAGTTTACCAAAATAGTTTTCTCGCATTTTATTTAGATTAATCAATATTTTATTATTATTTGTTTTGGCTTGGACACACTTGTGCATATTAACATGGGGGTTGTTTAGTGTTAACTGTGTTTAGTGGCCATGACTAATCTATGCCATGATTAACCTCGCACTTAGATATTTGTGTGTGAGTTATCCACTTGTTTTGGAATTGGGGGGAGGTGGCAAAGTGACTCATGGAGGAGGCATGCTTGCATTAATGAGGAGAGGAAGAGAGTAAGTGTAAGGGTACACTCACCCTACACTCACCCTCTCATCCTTATCACACCTCACACTCTCATTCTATCTCATTCTCATTTCACTCTCTCTCATTCTCAATTATTGCTCTTCTTCTCTTCCCTCAACTGAAACCTTCACCTATTCTTCACTAAACCTTGCAAACCTTCGTTAAACCTCACTAAATCACTTCTCAAGTTATGTTTTAGCCACTAGGATCCCTTGAAGCTTGGAAAGCTAGGATCTTTTGAGCAAGTTAGGAATGGTAGTGCTGTCTAAATGTTAAATAGGATGTTATAATGTTGTGTAGCTTTTTAGTTTCAGTTTAGAACACTAAAGCTATGGTTTTGTGCACATATTGTACTTTTAGTGTCATTATAGGATGTCTGTGATCTGCTGTGACCCCGAGTGTATACTTGAAAATCAAGAAATGTAATAGTGTTGTACTAGGGATCCTAAGCATTAACCTGAAGCACGAACCCCACCTGATCGGATTTGGCCGTCGACTTGTAGGGAAATTCCGGCAAGCTCAGTTTTCTGGTGGACTTGGGGCTTGGGTTTTGTTGGGTAGCTTTCTGCAGTTGTTTAGAAGTGTTTGGTACTGCTTGATTTTTATGTTTTGACAGTATACAAAATCTGGGATCAATTTGCTTGTTTCTAGTGTTTCGACTATGCGCATTACGTTATCCGACATGGTTCGCGTGCTTTGTGTAGCTGCTGCACTTGGGTTGGTTTTGGGGTATCGCTACGCACGTTAACCACTAGACGAACACTTGAGAGTTTGTTTAGAGTTGGTGCGTTGGTCAAACGTAGTTTGTACGTGTTATTGGTCGATTTCTAATGTGAACTTGTTATGATTGTTGTATGATTTTAGAATCGCAGGCGGGGACTTCGGACGCTGCGAAGAAGGGAAAGCAAGTAGTTGGCTTTACTTAGCTCAAGATCATCGGTGAGTAGATTTAACATCTACAGGGGAATCTCCTGCATGGCGTTATGCGTCTGGGCTAGATTCAATGACATGATTATTAGTTATAAGTATATGGACATTGATTGTGCATGTGTACTATTATTGCATACTTCATTTTTCTATTGCATATGGACATAGTATTAATGAGACACAACACCATTACTGACTGTTCATGTTGCATGAGCACAATTTTATGCTACACATACATCGTCGGTAATTGCCATGACACGCACAACACATATATATATGTGATATTGTATTGGTTAGTGACATAGAGACATTGATTCTTATTCCATTGTGCATATGAAATATAGCATACACGTATACCTTGCTATACCTACATGCTTACGCATATACCTTGCTATTGCTACTGTTCTCCGCCGAACACAGAGACGCGACCGCGTAGGTCCGTCTTGCCTGAATTCGGGGTAGATGCTATTTGATACTATTCGTCCACCTCTCTGAAGATGCCAAGTTGATTTATGACACCATGTATCGAAGGTTTAAACGGATGCGGCCGATGTAGAAGACTTCGTCAGATTCCTCCTCATTTGAGGGGTTTTTTGATTGTGGGGACGCTCTTCCCTGCAGGCGCAAGCCCCTGCAGTCAATTACGCTACCGCATTGCGGTAACCACTTTCTCCTTCTCCAGATGGTCACTTCATGTCGTGTGTGTTGTTTTGTTTTTGGTTGCCCGTGGATTGTATACGGAGACTAATTTATGTTGTCGCCCATAAGGCGTGGATTAGTCCAAATCCGTATCGTCTTAGATTTGGGTTTGGGGTTGGGTTTAAGGATACGCTAGTCTCATTTGAGACTAAGATCAACTTAAACGTTTGTTAAGAATACGTTAGTCTAATTTTAGACTAAGATCAACTTAACGGGATCGTTTAGATCCAACAAAAGAGCATTTGGACTTTATTGTTTTGTTTAAGGACTTTGCGGTCCATAATTAGTTTAGGGACTTTGCGGTCCAAGGTTAAGGACATCATAGTCTATGGGCTTAAGGACCCCACAGTCCAGTTTAAAGACGTCATTTTCACGACCCAATTGTGGCACGTGACCGGCACTTAAATCACGTGACATCTAAAGACATCCACGCAATCCAAGTAAGCCGAAACCTGGAATCTAAACCCTTTTTGAAAAAAATATTGGAGGTGAGGTTTAAATAATCATCCAAAAAAATCAATTTAAATAACATCTAAATTTAACTAAATATGTTGGAAAACCTTTATGATGTTTTGAAACTTGACATCACCTCCTTTACGTTTTTATAAAGACTCGATACAACATAAAAATATAGCATCCCAACGGAAGCTAGCTTTCACGTCCAAAGACGGAACATCCAAACAAATCTATAACATATGTCGACTCTAAACAGTGCGACATCACCACACATAAACTCTAAGTCATTGCTTCTAAGTCCATAGTATATCATTTCTAAGTTGACGGAGTTTCCACTAAATACAAGAACATATGAATAATCAGGAGTGAGTAGGATACAATAAAAGCTCACTTACCCATCAATCCCCAAACGAATGTGTGCCCAAACCGCTGATAATCTAAGCGGTAAAACCTGTAAGAACTGTGGCACAACGGGAATGAGTTGCCAACTCAGTGAATCAAAGTACATCTAAAGGTAGAAATCGAAATGCATGACGATACCTAGGTCATAAGTATAGTACTATCATAATCTATATCGATATACTATATGATATGCAAAGGTGCAATACTAAATATCATGCAATAAGTGTTGGAGATAGTGCCCTCAGAGTCAATTATTGGATCACAGGCACGTGATTGCAATGATTGAGAGAGGACCTATTCTGGTAGGACAGTCTTACTTAAGATGATAGTATGCTATCTGGTTTATCTTTATCATCGTGTACTGCTTTAGGTGACCTTAAAGGTCGCTATTACACGTTGATAGATCCCCTAGGATTCTTGCTTGACTGTCAGCAGTATGAGGGCGATCATATACGTGAGAGCTGGTAGTCTATAAACACATCCTTAAAAGGTCCCTAGTCGTAGGAGTTTCGAGACAGGGCATCGATACTCCAGAGTAGACTAGTGTATATAGTCGAGACCCCGACGAGGGGCGGTGGCCGGTCTCACAAGCCACTGGTGTCAGTTGGTTCACCTAAGATGTATACAGGTGCTCATTGGGTTATGAGTACACCGGACAGGACTCGCCGGGAACATGCTAGTTGGTCTTATACCTGATGTCAGATACCAGTTCCCTGGTGACATGTGTGCAGGTTAGTTCATCGACGTGAGGATCGTCATTTGTCTCGTGTGAGTTCCCACTGTACTTTGATTACTACCCTACCACGCTCAAAGGAGACGTGCAAACAGGTTTTAGTTGGGTATAGTCCCGATCCACATGGAGGCAGTGAGCGGATCTGCAGGGGTTCGTCTCTCCCGGTATTGGGGGTGAGGTCGCGCTGTGTCTAGGAGAGCCCTTACACGAAGTCCTTGGCCAAGGCAGGGGATTTACTGGTAGGTATTCCAGTAGTATCTCAGGGTGTTCTGGGGTACACTCCGACACGACTTGTACCGCTTTTGGGGGTCTGACTTTTACCAACCCCCTAGGCCCGCCATGCGATGCTCATAGAAGAACGGACCGGACTGTACGGATATTGTCACTGACAGGCTCAGTAGGGTGTCAGGATGAGTTCGCTCATCGACGTCCCTTTTGGTCAATACCTGGTAGCCCGTTACGTATGGCTAATACCTCTGACGTGCTAGTGGTTAAATCCACAACCAAGGTGTTGACGAGTCTTTAGAGTCCCCCACAAAACAGTTTCTCAAGTTTCGGGCGAAACGCGGGAGAGGCCGTATGGAGATATGGCAGGGTTCAATCAGATAGGTGCGGTATTGCACGGATCATGATCGGACGGATAATACTAGCGGGCTTTGGTTTAAGCCGGATCCTAGTATTGTACAGTGTAGATTTTGTCTCATTGCATTTGTATTCGGTCGGAATACAAATGCGGGTATGTATATACAATCGCGGGGTTTTCCTGTAATTCATTACGGGATCAGTTTTTTGAAGTTGCCAGTTTGCTTTCCGTTTCGGCCATTTTCCTTTGTTTCCTGTCTTTGGCTGAAATTTGGTGGAGGGGGTTATTTGCAATTGTGCAATTAACAATTGAGAAGACTTTTTGCTTCATGATAGTTTTCATGATGGGTGTAGCTTTCATTGACTACATGACTTCATGATTGCTTGACTTTGGGTGTGATGATGGTTGGTGGAGTGTTGGATTTGCTTGTGATCATTTTCTTCACATCATGACTCCTTTTCTCTCTCTCTCTCTCTTGTATGATTCCTTTGGCTCAACCCCATTTGTATTATTCTCTCCTCTCATTCATTCTTGAAGCTAAGCCTGGCCTGCCAAGCCAAGGGGTGGGTTGTCCAAAATATTGTGGTGGGGATTTTGATCTTTTATGGCTTGCAAAATCCCCAAGTTCCCTCTCCAAAAGGTTCACTTCATTACCTCTACTAAAAAAGGCAACTTTCTCAACCCCCATGAGACACATAGATCCACACTATTCTACAGCCATCCTTGGGCACGTCGACTCGCCAACTTCGTGCCCGAGTTGCCTCGGTCCAAAGGTGGGAGCCCGTAAAAGAAGATGGCGATGTGGTGCCCTTCCGGAGACGTGGTGAAGACCGAAGATTCCGCGGGGAGATCGAGACGACGGCGAAAAGATCGAAGGACACAGATCGCTCGGTATATCTCTCTACCCGTTCTTTAGTTAGCTAGAATTAGATTAATGGCCCGATCCGGGATTTTTGTGCGCGGTGGTGCCGGGTTCGAAGTTTAAAGTAAATTATCGTTTCCGCATTTTGGCCTCGGATTGATTGCCGGGGCGCCGCCGTGCACTTGCACTGGTATCAGAGTCACGCCATTAACCTAGTCTAGCTTGTTCTAACGTGTTTACAAATTCGATCAATCGGATTTTCCAAAAACCACATTTCCATGTCGCACTTTCTGTCGAATTTTTCCTTGCTCTAAAAATTATTTGGTATATTGGAAAAATACGTGCAGGGTTTTTTATGCATTCTGTGAAAATTTGGTCGGCTGATATTACTGTAGCGCGGCGGTTTAGCGGCCAAAACCACGTTGTAGCCGCGGAACCGCCGCCGTTTTGTGTCCAAACCGTACCAAATTTCTACAATGGTTTATTGACATGGAAATAGGGTTTCTGGTATATTCTTTTTGGGCCCAGATGTTTTTGAGTGCTACAGTAGTGCTTGGGGCCCACTTGGGAAAATTTGATCGATCGAAAATTTTAAACATGTTAGTTCACAGTATTTACATTATATCTGCGACCGTGAATGTCATTTGATCGGTAAATCCAGTCTAACTGCTATAGCCCTTTTAGACGGATTTGCGAACGTGACATTCACGTTGATGCTCTGTGTTGTGCTGTGATGTTGCAGATTGGTCGTGGGGGATAGCCTGGATGCAATGGTAGTACAGTTTTGTTTTATATGTACATTTGATATTGCGGGGCGAGCGTCAGACTTGTGGACTGCCGTCACTGCCTATTTGTATTATTCTTTTGGGGCACGACCGGGTCGAGGTCGATGTACCCGTTGTATGTATATTTTTACTTTCTGTACTAGGATTACCCCAAGGTGGGGTGCACGGATAGCCGGGTTCTAGATGGCAACGGGCCCGCATCTCATGGCATTGAGACGGAGGGGGCTTTACTCTAGAATTGGAAGGCTATTCGCCGCACTCGTAGGGGGTACAGGTTGACCCAGGAAGGGTGCCCAAGTTACCGGATTCCGTGAAGTGCTGGGTGGTCCATTCACGTTGTTGAAGGGGGATGCCCCGCTTCAGGTTTTGGCGGGTAACTTACCGCGCCCGTAGGGGTCTAGGATTTCATTGCACAGGCTATCCACACGACCAGGGGAACGTCGGGTTTCAGTAGCGGCTCTATGAAACCCGGGGATCCCAGATATCTGTATTGTTCTGTGATGCTTATTACATTTCTGTGATGTTGCTTTTTATCATGCCTTGAGCGAAATATTATATATTGATATATATACTAGTAGATATTGTATATGTTTTGCATCCGCGCTAGTCCAGTCCCCGCTCTGTCGTTAGTTAACTAACCTAACGGGTAATGACGGGACCCAGTGGCGAATGCGGATGGTATATACGTACATCATTATTTTCGTTCTTTATTGGTGTGATCAATTGATGGGACTGCATTGATTCAGATCAATGCAAGTTAAAAAAACCTATTCTGATGTTGTTGGAACGTTTTTTCAAAAAGCTGTTATTGCAAGGGCGTTCTCTTTTGTTTTGCACAGTGGTATTCGGTTATGAATATCCAGCACCTCAGTCGACGAGGCAAGAGCCGAGATCCCTTCACCGGGAGTGACCCCTTGGACAGGAGTTTGCGTCAGGGAAATAACTTTACTATAGTCGATTACTTTTGCTTTGTATTGTGGTATTCAGTTGGAATATCCTGCACCTCATTCTATGGGGAAAGAGCCGAGATCCCCTCACCGGGAGTGACCTCTTTAGCAAAGGTTTTCGTCACTATATTTTTATAAAAGCTATCCGGTTCCTTCAACGATATCAAGTTCATTACGTTAAAGGTTTTCGCCAGAAACCATTCGTAGCCCTCCATCATTTCTGTTAAATATTCGGTAGTATTCAAGCTATGTATTTTGACCTCACGCCAAGGCACAGTGATTGGTAGCTGCCGGATATTTATCTGTTGCATAGATAGATGCATTGGTTTGGGACAGTCGTACTACTATTTTGGCCTACGTCAAGGGTATGTACGGGTGGGTTCAAATTAACCTGGATAATGATGGGTAGAACTTGACATGTGACTTATGACATTTTGACCTCACGCCAAGGTCATAAGAGCATGGGGAAAAAATCCCATCGGGAGTTTCTAAAGAAACTGAAACTTGCCAGATATGCGCATACCTTCTGGAGTGTGATAACGTGAGCGAAGTCTGTCACGTTATCATGCGATGATAGTTGGATCCCGATTCCCACTGATGAGTTGGTTTACTCCTCGGGTGATCCCGACTAATTCTTCTTTCAGGTTTGGAGGAGAATTTGACAGTGCAGTGGGAGGTTTCCAGATTAGATAAATTGGTAACCATTCTCATCTAGGTTATAGTGCACGCTGAGTGTTTCTTTTCTCTCTCTCTTTGGCAGCGACCATTGACCCGACCCTAGACTATGACTCAGTGACCAAGATTAACCGAACCTTCTTAAACACAGGCTTTTGAATTGTCAGAGTTGCAAACCTCATTGCCACTCCTACTTTTACCCTTTTCTTCAGGACACCCCGTACTACTACGAACGTCCACTTCCATTGGACAAAATCATCGTATGGTTATATACGAACTCAAAGGAATTTATTCGAGGATGGTTTCCGGTTCTGGAGAAAACGAATAGGACTATTCAGTTGTCTTTTTTCCTTTTTAACTTCTCTCAGGTTGCGAATACTCCTTGGTTTAGGAGATACTACACCTATTACGCAAATTGGATAGTCTTCTTCCAAACCATAGGCAGGTGCCGATCGGTAGGGAATGAAGAAAACCAATTAGCCTAACAATGGTGTACAGAAGGTATTATGTAAAGACAAAGAAAGGGATTAGAAGGAGGACAAAGTAAATTGCGACTGCTATTCACGACCAAACCAAGTATTTCATTACCACTCCCACTTCACCTTTGTATTTCTCCAGGACACTCCGTATCACTACGAAGATCCACAGTTTATTGGATACTCTATCGTATGGTTATATACGAACTCGAAAGGAACTTGTTCCAGTTCGGGGATGGATTCTGGTTCAGGAGAAATAGGAATAAGGTTTATTCGGTTGTCTTTTATCTTCACATTCTCTCGCATTGCGAGTGCTCCTAGGATTAGGATAGTATACCCATTATGCTTATTGGATAGTCTTCTTCCAAACCATAGGCTGGTGCCGAACGGTAGGGAAGGAAGAAAACCATTTGGCCTAAAGGGGTGTACAGAAGGTAATGACTAAAGACATATAAAGGGATTCGGAGAGATGGCAAAAAAATATGCGGTTACAGTTATGAATCTGGATAATGGAAGAGGCATTACTAGGAATGCCAGGATACCCCCATGAAACATTTCAATGTTTCAGTTTCACTGTGTACTGTTAAAAGAAAACTGATTTCCCAATTAGACACTTGCTCCAGGGTATGTATTTACCAGGTATGATTCTCACATCTGTATGGTTTTACAGATGATGAGTGGGAGTAAGTTATTGGGAATTAGGTGATCATCCTCATTATATCGGAATTCGTTGTAATTGGTGATATTTGAGGAAATCGCCTGAACTACTTGCCGGTCGGCAAATATTTGATTTTGAATATCCGTTGTTATGCACCAATTTCAAATTGATATATCTGTACGTCTATTTTTTTAGAGTGAGTATACCTTTTGAAATTATGTCTATGATATTTACCTATATCGGTTGATGATTAGGTAAGGAGCATTAAACAGCGGTGTAATTCTTCTTAACCATAAGTACAGTTTTCAACCTACGACACACAGCGATTGAGTTATCAGACTCAAGGGACTTATACAGAGTATTGTATGCTGTCCAGTGTCCATTAGGACAGAGGGGTTGGTACTCGTACTAGATTTTGTTTACTTGTGACTTCTCTGGTTCTTAGACATGTGTTTCGTAGAAACACAAGGTCTGAGTTTTGAGAAGTTATAGGTATAAGAATAGAGTAGAGAACCAGGTGTTGCAAGTATCGGGATTCTTCAAGGTGATCGAAGATGTAGATACTTGTGTATGGTATTCAGATCAATTGTAATGATTAAGAGAACTTGCTTCTCTTTCAGGTTACTCATAATTGGAAGCATTCTTAAGTTGAGTAACGCTGATCGGCCTCTTTCCATTTAGTTGACATGCACTGGAGACAGCTGCATGATTTGAATCTGGTTCAATTAAATCAGTGCCTCTGGTTCTATATTAGATATAGAACAGTTCATATCTTAACGATGTTGGTACGGGGAGTTGTCCGGCTTATGCTTAAAACCAGACTCTGGATAACTTAAGGCACGTTTCTGTAATGGCTGTTTGTGGGTTGACCTAGGCTATGACGAGGGTTGACTTTCTACCATCTGGAAGATCAATAGTGATATTGTTCTAGACTCGCCACAGTTTTAATAAAAATGGATTTTTCAGAAAACAGTAGTGGGAGTATGGTAGAACTGGAAGTGATTCCAGAACCGCAAACGATTACTGAAGATTTGATAAGAACCTAAAGATTCAATCTGGTTTGACATTCCATTGGCCACTCCGCAGATATGGTGGGTAACCTCAGGCACCCGAGAGGTACTTGGGTAGCCTCAAGGACGGTGACAGGGAGGTTCTTGTTTACCGAGACTTGCCATTGCTGTTGTTCCAGGCTATGAGACCCGGCAGGAGGATGAGTATAGCGTCGTTCTGAACTAGCTTTAGAAGTGCACGTTTATATGACTCTGCCAGAGGGTTGTCATAGTCAGTGGGAGCAGCGGAAGCATTGGTGGACAAGTGGCTTATGTCTATTTATTGACTAAAGCAGATACAGCGGAGATAGATCATCTATTTCTGATGTGACAGTCATAGGTTTGACTTCATCAGAATAGGGGATGGATCTGTTAAGAAGGTAGTAGGGTGTGATGTCCTGGTATTTAGATGACATACACAGAGTAGGAAGTGATATTCCTATACTACGGTCGGTTATACTTTGGTCGTCACACAGTGGTTTCTCCATATGGGACTTGGACATTATATCATACATTCTGGTTACTAGATCTATAGATCTAGATGTGGGTGGTTTCCCAATCAGGGTACTTAGACAACATTCTAAGAGTTTTTAGAATGGACGACTCCTGGCACGGTAGTATACCTGCAGGTGATGGAGTCACCCTCTCTAAAGGTGTCTTACAGACTAAAGGGGAGAGGGATGTGCATGATTGATAGATCACTTGCTTAGACAATTGAGTCAATCATGAGATGTCAAGTACCACACCAGATGTTGTTTTTGCGGTAGATGCAATAAATTGATATTAATCCAATCCTGGAGAAACAATCGGAAGCAGTTTTTAGAACATAAGTGGATGTTCTAGGATATGATAACAACAGCCTCTTTTAGGAGGCAGTTATCATTCCAGGCTTCCAAGGTGACCTGGACGGCAAAGTGGCTGTCAGAATTGTAGTTTTCCCTCTGACGAGGGGTAGTAGTTTGGACAGGTAGTCCAAGTGGATACTGAGGGAAGCATGGCACAGGATACTGATTAAGTTTAGTTGACGATACAGTCTAAGAAGTTTGGATTTGGAGTTCATTTATGAGCTAGGTCCCTTCAGACATCCAGACACATTCTAAGACAGGTATTGCTCATTTCGGGAGATGGCTTTCTCCGCGAATTTGAGATATAGAGAGACATAGAAAGAATCATCAAAGCGGATCCACTCACTGAGGCTATTCCTCGAACGCAGTAGTTTTGCAAACGGGTTTTGTGAGACTGACTAGTAGAGGAGTTGGGTGTTCGGTATCATACGGGCTGTGAGTATGAGACATCGCAATAATTAGCCTTGAGTGCAAGTGGGAGATTGTTGGAGATAGTTCCCTCAGAGTCAATTATTGGATCACAGGCACGTGATTGCAATGATTAAGGGAGGACCTATTCCTGTAGGACAGTCTTACTCAAGATGATAGTATGCTATCTGGTTTATCTTTATCATCGTGTACTGTTTTAGGTGACCTTAAAGGTCGCTATTACACGTTGATAGAGCCCCTAGGATTCTTGCTTGACGGCCAGAAGTATGAGGGCGATCATATACGTGAGAGCTGGTAGTCTATAAGCACATCCATAAAAGGTCCCTAGTCGTAGGAGTTTCGAGACAGGGCATCGATACTCCAGAGTAGACTAGTGTATACAGTCGAGACCCCGACGAGGGGTGGTGGCTGGTCTCACAAGACACTGGTGTCAGCTGGTTCACCTAAGATGTATACAGGTGCTCATTGGGTTATGAGTACACCGGACAGGACTCGCCGGGAACATGCTAGTTGGTCTTATACCTGATGTCAGATACCAGTTCCCTGATGACATGTGCGCAGATTAGTTCATCGACCTGAGGATCGTCATTTGTCTCGTGTGAGTTCCCACTGTACTTTGATTACTACCCTACCATGCTCAAAGGAGACGTGCAAACAGGTTTTAGTTGGGTACAGTCCCGAGCCACATGGAGGCAGTGAGCGGATCTGCAGGGGTTCGTCTCTCCCGGTATTGGGGGTGAGGTCGCGCTGTGTCTAGGAGAGCCCTTACACGAAGTCCTTGGCCAAGGCAGGAGATTTACTGGTAGGTATTCCAGTAGTATCTCAGGGTGTTCTGGGCTATACTCCGACACGACTTGTACCTCTTTTGGGGGTCTGACTTTTACCAAGCCCCTAGGCCCGCCATGCGATGCTCATAGACGAACGGACCGGACTGTACGGATATTGTCACTGACAGGCTCAGTAGGGTGTCAGGATGAGTTCGCTCATCGACGTCCCTTTTGGTCAATACCTGGTAGCCCGTTACGTATGGCTAATACTTTTGACGTGCTGGTGGTTAAATCCACAACCAAGGTGTTGACGAGTCTTCAGAGTCCCCCACAAAACAGTTTCTCAAATTTCGGGCGAAACGCTGTAGTGGCCGTATAGAGATATGGCAGGGTTCGATCAGATAGGTGCGGTATTGCACGGATCATGATTGGACGGATAATACTAGCGGGCTTTGGTTTAAGCCGGATCCTAGTATTGTACAGTGTAGATTTTGTCTCATTGCATTTGTATTCGGTCGGAATACAAATGCGGGTATGTATATACAGTCGCGGGGTTTTCCTGTTTTTCATTACGGGATCAGTTTTTTGAAGTTGCTAGTTTGCTTTCCGTTTCGGCCATTTTCCTTTGTTTCCTGTCTTTGGTTGAAATTTGGTGGAGGGGGTTATTTGCAATTGTGCAATTAACAATTGAGAAGACTTTTTGCTTCATGATAGTTTTCATGATGGGTGTAGCTTTCATTGACTCCATGACTTCATGATTGCTTGACTTTGGGTGTGATGATGGTTGGTGGAGTGTTGGATTTGCTTGTGATCATTTTCTTCACATCATGACTCCTTTTCTCTCTCTCTCTTGTATGATTCCTTTGGCTCAACCCCATTTGTATTATTCTCTCCTCTCATTCATTCTTGAAGCTAAGCATGGCTGGCCAAGCCAAGGGGTGGGCTGTCCAAAATATTGTGGTGGGGATTTTGATCTTTTATGGCTTGCAAAATCCCCAAGTTCCCTCTCCAAAAGGTTCACTTCATTACCTCCACTAAAAAGGCAACTTCCTCAACCCCCATGAGACACATAGATCCACACTATTCTACAGCCATCCTTGGGCACGTCGACTCGCCAACTTCGTGCCCGAGTTGCCTCGGTCCAGAGGTGGGAGCCCGTAAAAGAAGACGGCGATGTGGTGCCCTTCCGGAGACGAGGTGAAGACCGGAGATTCCGCGGGGAGATCGGGACGACGACGAACAGACCGAAGGATACGGATCGCTCGGTATATCTCTCTACCCGTTCTTTAGTTAGCTAGAATTAGATTAATGCCCCGATCCGGGATTTTTGTGTGCGGTGGTGCCGGGTTCAAAGTTTAAAGTAAATTATCGTTTCCGCATTTTGGCCTCGGATTGACAGCCGGGGCGCCGCCGTGCACTTACAATAAGTATAATATCTCACTGTCATATGAATCAACATCATGAATCTATTATCCGTATTGGAATTCCCTTTTTTTTCTATGAATGTTTGTACAATTATATGCAGGTACTATCCCCCGGATCAGTCTTGGTGGAATCCAATAAATACATATCTACCATGTACCTCAAGATAATGATCACGTCAATAAACATATGGATGTCCATCGACATCGAAATCCGAAATCTCTCGTGTCCAGCATCGACACAAAACATCCATTTCTCCCAGGCATCATTTCTCGAACGATCTTGTAATCAACAAAGCTCACCATGTGTCCAACTGTATCCCCACCGACTCAGTCTGGATAAAACTGTAAATCCTTAACCGTATACCCACCGACTCGGTCTGGATAATCCGTAATTGTATACCCACCGACTCGGTTCGGAATAAAACTATAAATCCATAACCGTATACCCACCGACTCGGTCCGGATATTAAAATCAGAAAACACAAACCTCATGGTGGACGTTTATTCATCATATAAAAATATCAAGTGAGGAATAAGAAACTTGCATATATTGTATTGATGATATACTATATGTGTATATATATAACAGCGTCCCAAACCACCGATATATATATCATCAGAAGTAAAATACTCGGAAATCTCAAGAATTCAAATACATCATCCATAGTACTACAACATGAATAGGAAAAGACTACGTAATCATATCACATAACATAATGAATTCAATTCTAATGTGTCATGGCACTACTAATGATGTGTAGTGTAGCATATGCGTCTGTGCTCATGCAACATGGAAATCATTAGTATTTGTGCAAGTGTTCTACGGTGTAACAGTCTACATATTAACACATATATAACAGAACGATTCTACAGTGATATGGCAATACCAATGAGGTGTAGTGTAGCATATAGTTAAGTGCTTGTGCAACATACTACTCATTGGTATTTGTGCAGTGTTCTACCAGAGTGTGCATAACGCAGAAACATATAATATAGAATACATAATACAACCCTATAAGAAGTCTAAACGTACTGTTAAGACCCGAAAGTACGGAACGTGACCGGCACTTAGATTACGAGACGTCTAGAGGCATAACGTAACCTAAGTCAGCCAAACCCCAGAAAAATCTAAACCAAAATCAAAAGAGTGGAGGAAACCTTTCATGAAACGATTTTGAAATCAAATAAGTTGCATTGAACCCTTTTTTAAAAACATCAGAAATTTCCGAAAATTTCGGCAGGGTCTTCTTTGTAAATTCTATCCCCCAAAATGGATACAACAAGATATATATAACCTGTAATCACAAAATGGCATCCCCAAGCGGGAGCTAGCTCTTCACCCAAGGCGGATCATAACCACACGCAATATATATATGTAATATCAAGAAAAGAGCATAAAGAAATGCAAAATATAAGAAAACATAACGTCGTCTCAAGTGAGCTCGACCCAAAGGAAACCACATATACACAAATCTCTCAGTCTCATCCCTAGGTCGCATATTCAAATAAGAAGTGGTAGATGGAGAATACTAGATACAAAAATAGTATAAAAAAAAGAGATAAAAGCACTCTCGCAACCCACCTACGAGCAATATCGCGAGTCTGAGCAAAAGAAGTCACTAACAAGATAAGCCGCCGCTTCTAGGCTGATGAGTCCGACGTGCAAGACACTGTGGCACAACGGGGGTGAGTTGCCAGCTCGTGAGTAGAATATAACATCTAGTAAGGCTATCGTAAGAATGCACGCAAATGCGTCACAGCATGTATGTCCAGATGTGATGTAATACCTCTAGTATGCATGCACATGTATGCAATGTCAATACTAAATCTGTAAGTGTTTTAAATGCTATGAGTTTTGCATTCTTAACTTTAGGAAAAGAATATCTGCATAATAGCTAAATACCATCAATAAATCATCTGAAACCTGTGTCAAGCATCGACACCAAATATGAAAACACATCTGTCTCAATGTCTCACTGTATCAATGTCTCAATACATCGGGCTCCGTCAGTCCGGATCGGCCCATATCATCAAATCTCATGACAACGGTCGGTATCCTCCGGATAACCGCCGCGCCAGACATCACCGGTGGGTAGTCTTCCCCTGCCAGGCTCATCGTCTACAACTCGATCTTCATGTCCCGGGGTACCATACCGGGCCCACCATGTACCCGAGACGGTTCATCCACTCCTCGAATCGGGTCTCAAAATCCAACAGAAAACATGAAAACTCATGGTGGACGACACATACATCACGAGAAAACCGTAACTTTGTTTTAAAAATGATATATATAAGCTTTTGTCAAATTCTTGCGGTTTTCCCCAAAATCCAGAAATCGCAGCAATACTGAAATCCTGAAGAAAATCATAATACCCAACATGTTTTATATGATAAATGTCTATGATATCAAGGTATGCGATGTGATTTATGGCTAGAATCTATGTAAGTATGAAGATGATGCGAGGTATATACATGCTATGCGATTTCATATATCGTGTTATGCAAATGGTGATATTAAACGAAACAGGTCCTACAGTGCTCGTGGCATGGCAATTGCCAAAGGCGTGTGTGTCACATGAATAGTGCGTATGCAACAGGAGCCAATGGTAATGGTGTTCGTATCCTACGAAGTGATATCGCACATGTGTGTATGAATATCCTATGCAAATCTTGCAGATGAAAAGCTATAAATGTATGAAATGTGAATGAGGGGGTTAGCTAACTAACAATGCATACGTAGTAAGAAATAAGGTAATTCTAAGTAGGGGGCGCCTCGCGCCATCCATACGATTCCCCCATAGATGAATACATCTACTCACCTGAATGCTTCGCTAATCCGATCCAACCACCGCCTTGCCTTTACGCGCCGCGTCCGATGTTTCCGCGACCGATCCTAGAATTGCATAACACACAGTATAAGATTACAGATTCCTGAAATGACGCAACTCATAATATGAAAAGATCGACTCTCTCGAATTTATCACAACGTGAACTTGGTGCGCGGAAAACACACAAAAACCGCTAAAACCTTAACTAAAATTGCCGTTTCGGGGCAATCGTCAAAACTAAAACCCGACTAGAAAAAACTCCACATTCACACACACTAATAGTCGTATAAGATGCTAATTATATCGCCAAAATATTACAATTAGATCACCTCCTAAAATTTTTGAAAAACTAGTAAGCAATTAGCTAACCGATTTCGACGCAAATATCGCGAATTAACGATATCGCGATCACAATTCAACTCCAACATCAAATTCAAACTACTAGTTGCCCACAACATAAATTTTAACCCAATTATCATACTTCGAACCCTAATTAGAACATCTACCATTTTCTTGAAATTCATTAGCAAGCAAAAATAACCAAATTTCACACTTTAAATATCTAATTTAGCTTATTTAAACTACAAATTTAACAACTAGTTTAAAACTTATACCTCCCAAGTTATGATTCCCTTGCACTAAGCCTCCAAAGTGGCCTCCTTTCTCCACTTCTCAAACAAATTAGGGTTTGGGAAGGGATGGATTAGGGTTTTGGTTTGAAAATGAGAAGGATTTTGTTGATTTTTGAGATGAAATTGTAGCAAGAAAGAGAAGGGAAAATGGGGAGCTGCTGCAATGGGTTTCGGCCAGAGCTATGATGGGGGAAAAATTGAGGGAAATGTGTAGAATTTTCTAGGAGGAAAGTCTCTTCAAAGGCATTAAATGTATATCACACAAATTTTATAAAAAAAACCCCCTTTTTAAGCCATTTTTGCTTTAATTTTGTAACCATAGAACTAAAACTTTGAAAAGTCTTGATAAAATTTTAATAACACTAATTTTTAGTTATTATGGTTCCTAATTATTTAATTTACCCAATTAAATTTGTATTTATCACTAATTAAATGTATTTTTAAAAGCTTAAAATAATATTAAAAATAATTAATTAAGGAATTTTTTTTAATTAACTAGAAAATTTTAAGTGACATTTTAGTGACCAATTTATACTAATATCTTATTTAAATTTTGTATAATTATGTCTGTAATGAAAAATACCTATTTTAACTTTTTACGGAAAAAGCTGCTAATTCAGCCGATTACCGAAAAAACTGCCTAAACGATTTCGAAGCGTTACAATCTTCCCTCCTTAAAGAAATTCGGTCCCCGAATTTAGAATTTAACTACGCGTACCTTAAAAAGATGGGGATATCTCTTCCTCATCTCGACCTCGGTCTCCCAGGTGACCTCCTCGCTGTTCGGGGCCATGCCAAAGGACCTTAACGGACGGTATAACCTTCGACCTCAATTTCTTCACCTGCCGATCCAAAATGACCACCGGCTGCTCGGTGAATGAAAGATCACGCTCTAGCTGGATCGTATGATGCTGAATTGCATGGGAAGGATCATGAAGGTACTTGCGGAGTATCAAAACATGGAACACGAGGTGAACATCAGGGAAGCTGGGCGGAAGAGCTAACCGATAAGCGACTGGACCAACACGCTCTAGAATCTCGAAGGGACCAACATATCTAGGACTAAGCTTCCCTTTCCGACCAAATCTCATCACACCCTTCAGGAAAACATGATCGCCAACAGCGAACTCGAGTCGGTGACGGCACCTGTCAGCATATGATTTCTGCCTACTCTGTGCCGCTCTCATCCTGTCCCCAATCAGCTGTATCTTCTCGGTCATCTCCTGTACAATCTGCGGCCCCAAAATACTGCTCTCCCTGAGCTCTGTCCAATATACAGGCGATCGACATCTCCTTCCATATAAAGCCTCGAAAGGTGCCATCTGAATCGTCTCCTGGAAGCTATTATTGTAGGAGAACTCGATCAAAGGCAAATGACGATCCCAGCTACCACCGAAATCTAAAACACAAGCTCTGAGCATGTCCTCAAGAGTCTGAATAGTACGCTCCGACTGACCATCAGTCTGCGGATGAAAGGCTGTGCTAAAACTCAATCGGGTGCCCAAAGCTTCCTGAAGTTTCTGCCATAATCGGCTGGTAAACTGGGTGCCCCGGTCGGATACGATGCAAGTCGGAACACCATGCAGTCGCACGATCTCATCAATATAAATCTGGGCGTACTGAGAAAATCTAAAAGTGGTCTTCACTGGCAAGAAGTGAGCCGCTTTCGTCAGTCGATCCACAATCACCCAAATAGAGTCATACCCTCGACTGGTCCTGGGTAGACCCACAATTAAGTCCATGGAGACCTGCTCCCACTTCCACTCAGGGATGGGCAAAGGCTGTAACTCGCCGGCTGGCCTCTGGTGCTCGGACTTGACTTGCTGATAAGTCAGGCATCTCGACATAAAGTCTGTAACATCCTTCTTCATCCCGTCCTACCAGTAAACCTCTCTCAAATCATGGTACATCTTGGTGGAACCGGGATGAACACTGTATACTGATCTATGTGCCTCCTCAAGGATATCACGCCTCAGTCCCTCAGAATCTGGTACACACAGTCAAGTCCCAAATCGAAGTATCCCCTGATCATCAATCACGAACTCAGAATCTCTACCCTGCCGAATCTGCTCAATAATCTCTAAAATACGGGCATCGCCGGACTGTGCCTTACGGATACGGTCAAGTAACTATGGGCGTGCTCTGAAATGGGCCAGCTGTCCCCCGGTAGGAGTAAACTCGAACTGCACTCTGCTGTCACATAAAACCTGCCAATCCACCGTCGTCTGCATCTGTACTGCGTTCAAACAAGAGAAGCTACCTCCGGGCCTCCTACTCAAAGCATCTGCCACCCTATTCGCCTTGCCCGGATGGTATAGAATCTGGCAGTCATAATCTTTCACCAACTCCATCCAACGGCGCTGTCTCCGGTTTAGATCTCGCTGCTGAAAGATATACTTCAAACTCTTGTGGTCAGTGAATATCTGGCACGACTCACCGTATAGTTAATGTCTCCAGATCTTAAGTGCAAATACCACTGCAGCCATCTCTAAATCATGGGTGGGGTAGTTTCGTTCGTGTTTCCTCAGCTGCCGAGAAGTATACGCGATAACTCTGTCGTGCTGCATCAATACACAGCCCAGCCCCACTCGAGAGGCATCACAATACACCATGAACCCGCCTAATCCTGAAGGCAATGCTAACACTGGTGCAGTAGTCAGACGAATCTTCAACTGCTGGAAACTATCCTCACATGCCTGGGTCCAATCGAAAGGAACCCCCTTCCGGGTCAACCCGGTCAACGGTGCAGCAATGCGGGAGAAATCCTGGACAAAACGTCGATAATAGCCGGCCAGACCTAAAAAACTGCGAACCTCCATAATTGATACCTGTCTAGGCCAACGCTGAACTGCCTCGATCTTCTTCGGGTCCACACAAATACCATCTCTCGTCACCCTATGACCCAAGAAGTCGACACTGTCTAACCAGAATGCGCACTTGGAAAATTTGGCGAACAGCTGATGCTCCCTCAAAGTCTGCAGTGTGATACGTAAGTGCTGCTCATGCTCCTCCCGGCTCCGAGAATAAACCAAGATGTCATCAATGAACACAATGATGAACTGATCGAGATACAGCCTGAATACACGGTTCATCAAGTCCATAAATGTTGCCAGGGCATTGGTGAGCCCGAACGACATCACCAAGAACTCATAATGACCATATCGAGTACGGAAAGCGGTCTTCGGAATATCCTCCTTCCGAACCCGCAACTGGTGATAACCTGACCGTAAATCAACCTTCTAGAAAAACCCTGCACCCTGGAGCTGATCGAATAAGTCATCAATGCGGGGTAGGGGATATCTGTTCCGCACAGTAACCCGGTTCAGCTGACGATAATCAATGCATAAGCGCATACTTCCGTCCTTCTTCTTAACAAATAGGACGGGAGCACCCCAAGGTGACACACTTGGTCGGATAAGCCCTTTGTCCAGCAAGTCCTGTAACTGATCTTTCAGCTCTCTCAGCTCCGCCGGGGCCATCCGATAAGGCGGTATAGAGATAGGCCCCATGCCGGGGATCAAGTCAATGCAGAACTCAATCTCGCGCTCTGGTGGCAGACCAGGCAGCTCGTCAGGGAATACATCAGGAAACTCTCTCACAACAGGGACCTGGTCCAATGGAACCTCTGTGGAGCTAGTATCACAAACATAGGCTAAGAATCCCTGACACCCTTTCCTTAAGAGCTGACCGGCGCGAAGAGAAGAAATCAAGCTGGGAAGGGTAGCGCTACGATCTCCCTGAATAACAAGAACCGGCTCACCAGGAAAACTGAATCTGACTGCTTTCTCACGGCAGTCCACGGATGCATAACAGGTGGCTAGCCTGTCCATACCAAGAAGAACGTCAAAGTCTAGCATATCGAGGAGAATCAAATCAACTGAAGAATCTCTCTCCCCGATACGAACGGAACATGATCGGTACACAAAACGAGCAACAAACGACTCTCCTACCGGTGTAATAACGACAAGCGGCTGATCTAACGGAGAAGACTCTCGGCCCAACCTCGGTGCAAAGTACGTGGATACATAGGAATGTGTGGAGCCTGGATCAAATAATACCCGTGCATTAAAAGAACATACTGGCAGAGTACCTGTCACGACGGCATTGGATGCCTGTGCATCCTGAGGAGTCAACGCGAACACTCGGGCCTGTCCACCACTAATAGCTGGCTGTCCTCTGCCTCTACCTCGGCCTCTGCCTCTGCCTCTGTCGCCTCGTCCTCTCTGAACCGGACCGCCACGCCCACGACCTCTAGGAACATCTGGCTGGCGTGGAGCATCATCAGGAGTAGGAAGTAGAGCTCTCTGAGGAGGTGGTGAGGGTGGTAAGGTCACATGCGGGACTGTCGCCGCGCCCTGGCGCCCCATGGTACAGTCTCTGATACGATGGTACTGACTCCCGCACCGAAAACATCCTAGCGACGACTGCTGGGTCTGTGGATATGAACCAAATAGATGACCCCGTCTCAATCCTCGGCCTCCACCATCTCCCGGAAATAATCTATCGCGGTGTCTACCCGTCTGCCGCTAAGCTGGCATATCAGTACGGATCCTCTTCGGCTCAGAAACGACCGGAGTCTCAGAAATACGCTCCTCCAAAAGTAAGGCTGCGTCCATCGCGGCTGCGTATGTATCAAAGTGCTGGGTGCCGATGGCAAGGAATAGCTGTGTATCAAGCCCTCGCATAAACCTCTTTATTCTCTTCTCTTCTGTATCTACTAGGTACGGAGCATATCGAGACAACTGGGTAAACTGTATATCATACTCCGACACCGTCATCCCAGGAGTCTTGCGCAGAGACTCAAAACTACGGGCTCGAGCATCTCGGACACTCTCCGGAAGAAAACGGGCAAGAAACGCAGCTGTAAACTCATCCCAGGTCATAGAAGGTAGACCTGCCGCTCGGCCTCTCTCTACTGAATCGTACCATGTCTGGGCAAGACCCTCCAGACGAAAACTCGCGAACTCCACCAATATATCATCAGAACACCTCAACGAACGGCAAATCCGAGCCATCCTATCAAGAAATGCCTGTGGGTCCTCTGTCGCATCTGTACCGGTAAAAGCTGGAGGTCTCAATCTCATAAACTCCTGTAGTGAAACAGGGATAGTCGCAGTAGCAGCAGGAGTGACCATCTGTGCAGCAGGTACTATCGTGGTCTGTGCGGTGGAAGGAACGTCCTCGGACCTCTGTGCCCGACTGGACTCAACTAAAGATCCCATCATCTGTCGCAACTCCTGCATGTCGGCCATTAATCTGGCAATACGGTCTGGATAAGGCGGATCGATATGACCCTGAGGGGTAGGCGTATCATCCCGCTCGATCCTCGCCTCAGACGAGCCTGCTCGAATCTCATCCCTAGCGGCAGCCCGCTGAGCTCTCGTAGTCTTTGGCGGCATCGAAGCTGGAATAAGAAACAGGAGCGATAAGAACATTGCAATTGAATCAGGGAATGCAAGGAATCAAGACGGGAAATACAAGCAATTTTGTCCTAAGGTCACTTAGGCGGAGTACCGTATCGTAAGTATGCCGCGGATCATACCCACCCTACGCCACTCTGCTTAAGTCACCTACTCCATCTACCAAGGTCGTCCTACACTCAGAAAGGTAAAACCTACGCTCTGATACCAACTTTGTCATGACCCGAAAGTACGGAACGTGACTGGCACTTAGATTACGAGACGTCTAGAGGCGTAACGTAACCTAAGTCAGCCAAAGCCCAGAAAAATCTAAACCAAAATCAAAAGAGTTGAGGAAACCTTTCATGAAACGATTTTGAAATCAAATAAGTTGCATTGAACCCTTTTTTAAAAACATCAGAAATTTCCGAAAATTTCGGCAGAGTCTCCTTTGTAAATTCTATCCCCCCAAAATGGGTACAACAAGATATATATAACTTGTAATCACAAAATGCCATCCCCAAGCGGGAGCTAGCTCTTCGCCCAAGGCGGATCATAACCACACGCAATATATATATGTAATATCAAGAAAAGAGCATAAAGAAATGCAAAATATAAGAAAACATAACGTCGGCTCAAGTGAGCTCGACCCAATGGAAACTACATATACACAAATCTCTCAGTCTCATCCCTAGGTCGCATATTCAAATAAGAAGTAGTAGATGGAGAATACTAGATACAAAAATAGTACAAAAAAAAGAGATAAAAGCACTCTCGCAACCCACCTACGAGCAATGTCGCGAGTCTGAGCAAAAGAAGTCACTAACAAGATAAGCCGCCGCTACTAGGCTGATGAGTCCGACCTGCAAGACACTGTGACACAACGGGGGTGAGTTGCCAGCTCGTGAGTAGAATATAACATCTAGTAAGGCTATCGTAAGCATGCACGCAAATGCATCACAGCGTGTATGTCCCGATGTGATGTAATACCTCTAGTATGCATGCACATGTATGCAATGTCAATACTAAATCTTTAAGTGTTTTAAATGCTATGAGTTATGCATTCTTAACTTTAGGAAAAGAATATCTGCATAATAGCTAAATACCATTAATAAATCATCTGAAACCTCTGTCAAGCATCGACAACAAATATAAAAACACATCTGTCTCAATGTCTCACTGTATCAATGTCTCAATACATCGGGCTCCGTCAGTCCGGATCGGCCCATATCATCAAATCTCATGACAACGGTCGGTATCCTCCGGATATCCGCCGCGCCAGACATCACCGGTGGGTAGTCTTCCCCTGCCAGCCTCATCGTCTACAACTCGATCTTCTTGCCCCGGGGTACCATACCGGGCCCACCATGTACCCGAGATGGTTCATCCACTCCTCGAATCGGGTCTCGAAATCCAACAGAAAACATGAAAACTCATGGTGGACGACACATACATCACGAGAAAACCGCAACTTTGTTTTAAAAATGATAAATACAAGCTTTTGTCAAATTCTTGCGGTTTTCCCCAAAATCCAGAAATCGCAGCAATACTGAAATCCTCAAGAAAATCATAATACCCAACATGTTTTATATGATAAATGTCTATGATATCAAGGTATGCGATGTGATTTGTGGCTAGAATCTATGTAAGTATGAAGATGATGCGAGGTATATACATGCTATGCGATTTCATATATCGTGTAATGCAAATGGTGATATTAAACGAAACAGGTCCTACAGTGCTCGTGGCATGGCAATTACCAAAGGCGTGTGTGTCACATGAATAGTGCGCGTGCAACAGGAGCCAATGGTAATGGTGTTCGTGTCCTACGAAGTGATATCGCACATGTGTGTATGAATATCCTATGCAAATCTTGCAGACGAAAAGCTATAAATGTATGAAATGTGAATTAGGGGGGTTAGCTAACTAACAATGCATATGTAGCAAGAAATAAGGCAATTCTAACTAGGGGGCACCTCGCGCCATCCTTACGATTCCCCCATAGATGAATACATCTACTCACCTGAATGCCTCGCTAATTCGATCCAACCACCGTCTTGCCTTTGCGCGCCGCATCCGATGTTTCCGCGACCGATCCTAGAATTGCATAACACACAGTATAAGATTACAGATTCCTGAAATGACGCAACCCACAATATGAAAAGATCGACGCTCTCGAATTTATCACAACGTGCACTTGGTGCGCGGAAAACACACGAAAACCGCTAAAACCTTAACTAAAATTGCCGTTTCGGGGCAATCGTCAAAACTAAAACCCGACTAGACAAAACTCCACATTCACACACCCTAGTCGTATAAGATGCTAATTATATCGCCAAAATAATACAATTAGATCACCTCCTAAAATTTTTGAAAAACTAGTAAGCAATTAGCATACCGATTTCGACGCAAATATTGCGAATTAACGATATCGTGATCACAATTCAACTCCAACATCCAATTCAAACTACTAGGTACCCACAACACAAATTTTAACCCAATTATCATACTTCAAACCCTAATTAGAAAATCTACCATTTTCTTGAAATTCATTAGCAAGCAAAAATAACCAAATTTCACACTTTAAATATCTAATTTAGCTTATTTAAACTACAAATTTAACAACTAGTTTAAAACTTATACCTCCCAAGTTATGATTCCCTTGCACTAAGCCTCCAAAGTGGCCTCCTTTCTCCACTTCTCAAACAAATTAGGGTTTGGGAAGGGATGGATTAGGGTTTTGGTTTGAAAGTGAGAAGGATTTTGTTGATTTTATGTTGATTTTTGAGATGAAATTGTAGGAAGAAAGAGAAAGGAAAATGGGGAGCTGCTACAATGGGTTTCGGCCAGAGCTATGATGGGGGAAAAAGTGAGGGAAATTTGTAGAATTTTCTTGGAGGAAAGTCTCTTCAAAGGCATTAAATGTATATCACACAAATTTTACAAAAAAAAACCCTTTTTTAAGCCATTTTTGCTTTAATTTTGTAACCATAGAACTAAAACTTTGAAAAGTCTTGATAAAATTTTATTAACACTAAATTTTAGTTATTACGGTTCCTAATTATATAATTTACCGAATTAAATTAGTATTTATCACTAATTAAATGTATTTTTAAAAGCTTAAAACAATATTAAAAATAATTAATTAAGGATTTTTTTTTAATTAACTAGAAAATTTTAAGTGACATTTTAGTGACCAATTTATAGTAATATCTTATTTAAATTTTGTATAATTATGTCTATAATGAAAAATACCTATTTTGACTTTTTACGGAAAAAGCTGCTAATTCAGCCGATTACCGAAAAACTGCCTAAACGATTTTCGAAGCGTTTCACGTACTTATTGTAATTACTTGTTATGAGCTATACCATTATATTTAGAAATGATCGGAATGTTAAGTTTAAAATAAGGAAGCTGCCTAAGATTTAAAAGAGTTGTTTGTTTTAGAAATTGGCACGCATCCAGGTGGTTTATTTAAAAGACAACGAACCGTGGTTTTTAAAACAATATAGCTCATACCAGTATTACTTTCTAAAACAGAATATAATCTATCTTTACGAATCAAAGAATAAATTGGCCGTTATTCGGCATACAAAGCTCATCCTCTCCGATACGTATAAAACTCTTGTATTATAGCTCATCATATCGCTATATCCATATCATCTTATATACGGCATGATCTCTCGTACAAACTCATCAAATCATACCCATATCGTACAGATCAATTATCACGTATATCTCATTTAAAAACTACATATAAAACTTTATGCAAGTAAAACGTATACAAGATGTAATACTATATCGATGGTTTTTCGTTCTTCCGGCCAGGACCAATTCCGCCTAAGGAGCTAAACTTAAGTAGATAGCATCATAATAATTATAAGGTTGCGGGGGTGCTATACGCCATCCACCCGACTTCCCCCGTAGATGTAAATCTACTCACCGGAAATACGTCGTATCCACTCAGGAATCGCCAATCCTTTTTCCTTTCCTTGCGGCCTCCGAAGTCCCCGTAATTGAATCTAACATTGCAATAACTTGTATAACGAAACGGCTATATTCCGATACGTAAAAATCAAGAAACACAAGTTGTATGTGTTAAATATACTACGTACGACTATAGTAAACGATCTAACGTTAAACCTTACTGAAGTTTAACCAACGCTGCATCGCGACTGAAAACAGAACGCGTTACGTATTTCCCATGTTGTTTTATAGGTCTTAGATACCTTTTTCCGATATTTGCTCTCAGATTTTATATACAGTTAAACTGAATTGACTAAACAATACCAAATTAACCATAATTCTACACAGAGACCTACCCAAAAAACCAAAACACTCAAGCCCCCTAGAAATCCGGCGACGCCGGAATTCCCCTTAATGTCGTCGGCCAAAATCCGATCCCCTGGGTCCGTCATCCTATGGTTTGTTCTAGATCCCACATATATCATTCTGGCACTGTTTTGTTAAGTTTAATTTACTCTGAATAATAGCAGATTATAACAGTGTTCTGTTTTGCTAAAAATACAATATTATGGACACCATGATTTCAACCTTGAACTAGTTTCAGAATCTAATTCCTACTGTGATTAAGGATTTTACCCTCAAGTAATTGCTGGAAGAACACCACGCCAAGATGCACAAGCTCCTAGTCCTAGCTTGATGGTGATATCTTTGCATAGTTCTCCTTCTTCTTCACTTCTCTTGTTCTTCTATGTTTTGCTTTGTTTTTCTTTTCCTTTCTTTAAATTTTTATGTTTTTAGAATGCTTCAGATCTGAACACATGCTATTTATGTGAGAAGAGGGAAAGATAAGGGAAAGGAGGAGGTGTCACCAAGCAAGATGTGGGGTTTTCATGCAAGAAGGTGGTGTGGGGTGTAGGTTATGCATGAGAAGAGGAGGTGTCCATACTTTATCATCTCTAACTTGAATTATCTTTAATAAAATTCTGAACTAAACTTTATCTACCCTTTTTCACTTACAACCCCCACATTTCTTAGTTTGCACAACTCCCTAATTTTATACACAAAGACCCTTCACTAACTATGTTATAATATAACACTATTTTACTTAAAAACGAAGCTAAATTTTACATTAAAACCCTTATAATTTATTTATGTTGCATACTAAAACTAAAATTTAATTTGTTTAACATACATCTTATGAAATTGTCTTATTTGGTTTTAATAACTTTTTAATTTAACCTTTTATTATTTAATTAATTACTTTATTTATTTCTACAACTTCAGAATGTTACAATATTCCCCCCTTAAGAAAATTCGGTCCCCGAGTTTAAAATTAACTAGACATACCCTCTAATTATGTGGAAATCTCATTTCGCATCGCATCTTCGATTTCTCAAGTAATCTCCTCGCGGTTCCTTCCTTGCCAAAGAACCCTTATAGATGGAAGTACCCTTGATCTTAATTTCTTTGCCTGCCTGTCTAGAATAGCTACAGGCTGCACTGCGTAGGATAAATCCGGCTCAAGCTGTAAGGTCTGATACTAGATCGCGTGAGAAAGATCGTGAAGATACTTGCGAAGCATCGAAACGTGAAACACCGGATACACATCAGGAAAACTTGGTGGAAGTGCTAAGCGATAAGCTAGAGCACCCACTCACTATAGGACCTCGTAAGGTCCGACATATTTGGGGCTGAGCTTCTCCTTCTTCCCGAAACGCATCACACCTTTTATCGGAGATACACAAAGGAACATATGGTCTCCCTCATCAAACTTGAGTTCACAACGTCGTTGGTCTGAATATGATTTCTATCTGCACTGGGCTGCTCTCATTCTGTCTTGTATCAGTTGAATCTTTTCCATAGTCTCATATATTACCTGTGGTCCCAAAATTCAACTCTCGCTCAGTGTCATCCAGCAACCATGTGATCGACATTTCCATCCATACAAAACTTCAAAGAGAGCTGTTGGAGATAGTACCCTCAGAGTCAATTATTGGATCACAGCCACGTGATTGCAATGATTGAGAGAGGACCTGTCCCAGTAGGACAGTCTTACTCAAGATGATAGTATGCTATCTGGTTTATCTTTAACATCGTGTACTGCTTTAGGTAACCTTACAAGTCACTATTGCATGTTGATAGAGCCCTTAGGATTCTTGCTTGACTGCCAGCAGTATGAGGGCGATCATATACGTGGGAGCTGGGGTCTATAAGCAAATCCTTAAAAGGTCCTTAGTCGTGGGAGTTTCGAGACAGGGCATCGATACTTCAGAGTAGACTAGTGTATACAGTTGAGACCCCGACGAGGGGTGGTGGCCGGTCTCACAAGCCACTGGTGTCAGTTGGTTCACCTAAGATGTATACAAGTGCTCATTGGGTTATGAGTACACCGGACAGGACTCGCCGGGAACCTGCTAGTTGGTCTTATACCAGACGTCAGATAGCAGTTCCCTGGTGACATGTGTACAGGTTAGTTCATCGACCTGAGATCGTCATTTGTCTCGTGTGAGTTCCCACTGTGCTTTGATTACTACCCTACCACGCTTAAAGGAGACGTGCAAACAGGTTTTAGGTAGGTACAGTCCCGAGCCACATGGAGGCAGTGAGCGGATCTGCAGGGGTTCGTCTCTCCCGGTATTGGGGCTGAGGTCGCGCTGTGTCTAGAAGAGCTATTACACGAAGTCCTTGGCCAAGGCAGGAGATTTACTGGTAGGTATTCCAGTAGTATCTCAGGGTGTTCTGGTCTACACTCCGACACGACTTGTACCGCTTTTGGGGGTCTGACTTTTACCAACCCTCTAGGCCCGCCAAGCGATGCTCATAGACGAACGGACCGGACTGTACGGATATTGTCACTGACAGACTCAGTAGGGTGTCAGGATGAGTTCACTCATCGACGTCCCTTTTGGTCAATACCTGGTTGCTGATCGCACGCTTTTGGCGTGTCGGATGTTCAAAGAATTAAAGTATAACCGCGATCAGGACGGTGTCGCTTTGCAGCTAGCCGGTTGAGCACGGGTCGGTCCACAGGGAGATGGTGGTATTTTACCTTCTTGTCTTAGACGAGTCAATAAAGAATGAGTATGAGTTTGATTCTAACCTATGTGTTTATTTGCAAGTATAAAGTTGTTAAGAAAAGATACGAGATTGTAAGCTAAGAATTCCGTACTCAAAACCTTTGAGCCGAGTCTTGACCAATTGAAGCTAGAGCAATCGGCAACAACGTGGATTAGGGGATTTAAGCGCGGTATTCGTGGAATCCGGCTTATTTACCCTTGTCCTTCCGTTCTTGTCTCTTGCTTTCGCCTCCGGCCAAACCGAACGCAACCGGTCGCGGTTAGGAATCACCGTTACCTTGTCAGGGTACGGTGCCTAACGGAGCGCTTGCGTATGGTTTGGGCGGAGTTCAATGGAAAATACGGGAAAAGGAAATGGGCAAAGAAACGTTAACTTATAATACCGTATTATTTCTTAACAACGGCAATAATTACATTCATTCACAAAAAGAACCAAAAAGAGAGAACAAAAAGAAAAGAACAAAGAAAAGAAAAGATTACAAGTAAGTAAGTGCAAGGAATTTAAGTGCATGAAATAAATTGCAAGTGATAAAAAGCAAGTAATAAAAAGCGAGTAATAAAAGAACAAGAAACTAGGACTCAAGACAAACATGTGATCAATAGCCAACCCTTAAACTTGCAAGCTCAATCAAGAGGTTGCAAGATCAAGGGAAGGGTAGAAAACGCATGTGAAATGAAGTGCTAATTCCATGAAAGAATACGACCCTTGAGATCAATAACTAACCCTTAACCATTCAAGCTCAATGAAGAGGTTGAATGATCAAGAGAAAGCAAGAATCTCAAGGGGAAGAAGAAACACAAGAGAATGATACAAAACCCTCATCTTCATTGATCTCCACTCAAAAAGCTCTCACTACAATTTTCATGGAAAAAGAATGAAGAAGAAGAAGAAGAACTATACAAAAACCTACAAAAGAGTGGACACAAAATTGGACCCTTGGCTTAGCTCAAATCTGCTGTATTTATAGGCAGGGAGTTGAAGATCTAGGGCAACAAACTGGACCCATGTGAAAAGACCATCCTACCCCCCAAAGTCCATGCCCTGAAGCGCCTGTACGGCCGTGGATCCGCCGCCAATAGCCCCTATTGGCCGCGTATCCGCGCCCCTAAAGTACGGTTAGGGTGTGGGCAACTTTGTACTTCCCTGGTCTGCTGTCCCCTGTTGTCTGGTACATGTATTTTCTGATAATTTCTTCCAGAATATCTTCAGATTCTTAGTCCAAGATTGCATCTTTTCTTCACTTTTGACTTTATCTCTCTTGAGCTCCGCGCACCCATTGATTCTTGTGCTGCCCCCCTCGTGCTCTGTGCTTGTCCCAGACACGAATGACCACTGTCATATGACTTGTCTCAGGAACTGGTACTCGGCACTGGACGGATATGGATGACCGGAACCCGGCTTTTATCTGCTGTGACAGATGTTCTGTATTTGGTGTAACTGTGGAGATTTTGCCTTGATTTGCAATATTTGGACTGGAAACCTGTACTCTGTAAATATGTAACAAACACGGATTAAAAGTACCTACCTATAAACACACGAGCATAAGAATGGGCGGTAAAAAATGCAGTATTCTGTGATGAACAAATACCCCCAAACTTAACTTTTGCTCGTCCCGAGCAAAACCAATTATTCACTAAAATAAAAACCTAACCGCACTTTCGCAGGGAACGCGATTGCACTGAGCATGTGCAACAAGCCGTTAAACCTCTAGGTGTCCCTAGTAGGAGGAGTGTTGTCTCCTGAGGGTTTTCAGCGGATACTACCCACAAAATCCGGTCAAGTTGGTTTTGTACAATAACTAAGATTCAAACCCTAAAGTTTTTGTTTCAGAAAATAACAATTCTATAATCCTAAGTCTAGACTATCGAACCTTTATTTTTCACACCTCGCTTCTTATTTAACTACAGATTTTATATGTCTTTACGTGCAGTGCAATTAGTGTCGTTAAATTCCAGAAGGATCGATTAAAGTCATCATGTCGCACAATAAAGCCCAGATAACAATTTTAATAGGATCACATAAGTTTTATAAAGAGTTAAGCATTTTTCAAGTTTCGTTTTCCAGTAAGGTTTCAACTTCAGAATTTCTATCTTCCTTAACAGGAAACTAAGTCGTATTTTTCACTCCACCTTTTTCTTGTTTTCATTTCATACACACCTCTGTGAACGTGCAATAGTCTTTATCATAGAATAAAACCTTCATATCTCCGTTAAATTTTTTTTTATAAAAGCCTGTCTTTTATCAAGATTATTCTCACACAAAGAACCGTTAGGAATTTTAACTCGGAGAGAACACTTGCTTGACTTTGTTTTAAACTGGACTTTCTAGGCTTCTTAGCGAGCTTTGGGCCAATGCACCCAAACCAGTTGGTTTTTAGGGCATTAGGTGTAGAAACACCCCAGCGGACTTAATTACTCAAGTTACCTAGGTCCAAAAACAAAAGACAGTTTGACGTGAAAATCAGATGATTTAATACGAACGGAGATATAACCGGCAGTTCAATTATTTTTTTGGATAAAAGACGTGTTTAGTGGGTTTGGTGTGTAATCATTCCAATCAAGTTTCCGATGGGTTATTTTTCAGACTTAGCTCCAATTACGGCATCAATAACATTCCTTCATATTCGCTTTACTTCATAAACTATTCTTGACATTACTTATTTCAGAACAAACCTATTTGATCCTCAGAAAATCATTTATCTGTTTAAAAGTTTTTTAAACATAAAAGACTTGTCATCTAATTCCCAAAAACTCACAACACGTGTAGTGTGATGTAAAGACGTATATCAGCTATAGTTAACTTCAAAGGAGAGTTATCTTTCAGGTTTTCAAAATCTAAACATAAGATTTAGTTATTCCTATTTTTTAAACAAAAACCGTCGAATGTTGAATCAGAGTTCTTCCACAATCTAACTTGACAAAAAAGTTTTTATATTTTTAGAAAATTTATAGATTTTTATGGATTTTATGGATTTAATATGCAGATGCAAAATATACATATGAATGCGAAGGAAGAAAGCTTACCGAGCACACCCCCAAACTTAAACTTGACAGTGCCCTCACTGTCAGGCTATACCAAGAGGGTTAAAATTGCCGGCGCTTCCTAGAAACAAATTATATACAAAAAGGAAAACAAAAAATATATACAAAAAATGTCCCCCCCAAACTTAAGTAAAACAGTGTTTCCACTGTTAAGCGTTGAAATTCAGGATTAGGGGGGAAAGAACAGTATCAATCTATACAAGGCCTTACACAGGCCAAAAGTTAATACCAACCATTCAAAGATTTTATCATGGTAAAGCAGTGGTTGGTGAAAGAAGGTGAAGAGGAAAGAGATGGAAAATACGCGAGACTGTACGGAGATAGAAGCGGGATACGGTCTCGGTATATCAGAAGAAGAATGGCGGAAGGGAAAAAGAAGTGGAGTACGAACTTGAGGGTGCAAATGGAGTGAATAGATTAGCACAATTTGTGATGAGCGATGTGTAAACAGCGATTGTGCTAATCTATTAACCCGTCGAGAGATTGGATCAAATCCCTCAAGATTCGTAAGAAACCATGGGTACGCCGAACTTGGTAAACCAGACATATGAAATGAAAGTGAGACAGGTTCTTGCAAGGACGGAACGATGGAAAGGATGGAGGGAAGGGGTTGAGGAAGGGTATCGGTTAAGGGTTCTGGAGGGTGTACACAGTCAGTGAAAGGAACAGGATGAATTGGAAAATCCGACTCATCATCTAGAACTGTTTCATCCTCAAAAATATCCTCACAATTCTCCTCAAAATTTAGCACATCCATGCTCTTCTCTTCAAAGTCCAGACGCATATGGGGTTCGGGAAAAACAGTTAAAGACTCGGGATGATGATTTGAAGAGACAAACTCAGCCAAATCTACGGGTTCATCATCCAAAATATCCCCAGCGTCAATATCCTCAATCCAGTGAAAATCAAAATTCTCTGACACCTCATCAAAAGCATGGATATTAATCGATTCTGGTTCTAAGATATAGGTGTAGAGGTCAAAAGGATTAGGTATGGTTTCACTTGGAAGGGACCCTTCACAATCGGGCAAATCAAACACTACGAAGTCGCACAACTCATTAAACATTCTATCTTCAACTGATAATTCATTTGGGACATTTGATAGACTTTCAACACAGGAGTTGTGGGATTCAATTTGAGACGGGTAGGTTTGATTTGGAAGGGGGTACATCTCACTCTCTCCACTCAAATTCACAGCCTGTCCTGCCGCCTCATCATACATTGAAAAAGTTGG
The DNA here is from genome assembly GCA_030015575.1 of Agapanthus africanus. Taxonomy (NCBI): domain Eukaryota; kingdom Viridiplantae; phylum Streptophyta; class Magnoliopsida; order Asparagales; family Amaryllidaceae; genus Agapanthus; species Agapanthus africanus. The sequence goes on along the minus strand of JASDDO010000019.1, from coordinate 768,277,040 downwards.
AGCTAGTTGAAAACTAGCTACCGGGTCACTTGGTTGCATGAGGGCGGCCATGGACGCATTCAAATCCATCATCTGTTGGCTTGACGCTACCCTAAAGTCTTCCAACGACTGTTCTAGACTAGACATTGGTTGTGAAGGGGTTTCAGGAAAAGATTCAAAGTTGTTTGGATACTGAAAACTCCCAAATGGCGGTTTTGATGCAATGTCTAGGGAAGGTGCAAAAGTAGGGTAGGATTGGTAGGAATTGAATGGCTGGACAGGAGTGGGATCAACATTGGGATAAGAAGGTGAATGGATTTGTTGGTCCCAAGAATTTGAAGTGGTGAAAGGAGTGAAAGATCGGCTACGGGATTGTTCAATTCGTTCAGCAATGGACAAAGGACGACTTGCAAAAGGGGTATCAACATAAGCGGGTGCGGGAGGTTGAAAAGGTTGATACGAAGTGGAATGAGGAGTGCAAGTGTTTGTCCTAGACGCGTCTATCCGATCTCTCAATGAAATTTTGGGCAAGGATGGATCATTCGAAGTTCGGCCAAAGCAAGAACCGTAGGAAGTTATGTCTGGTTGTGGGTACCAAAGTTCGGCAAGAGTTTTTCGAGGTGGAGTACCCATGCTATGAAGAGAGAGAAAAAGGTAGAGAAAAGGAGGGGAAAAAATGTGATATTTTTTTTTTTTAGTTTATATATTAACAAAAGAAAAAAAACAATATGGACAAAAACAATCACGACACAAAAATACCACACACCTAATCGTTCTAGGGTTCACCTAGGTCAACTAGACCTGCTCCAGAACTTGATTGTCGAAGTAAAACTGTGTCGAGAAACAGGCTCAAGATACACTGATCACGAGGCCAGGTAAGTGCAGAGATAAGGGGAGGTTTTCCAACGCTTTCGCGAAGTTCCTTAATTAAATAACCCTTTCTCTTTTGGCGGTTTCGCCGTTAACACTTTCCTAGACACCCCGTAAACAATATACCGTTAAGCAAGGTTCTAAACACAGTTAACTTCTCCTAATGAGCGCGAAGTCCTTAAGGCTTAAAGTCTAGTTTCTTTTAATTTTTGTGCGGGTAAACGTTATGCTCAAGTTCGTGATTTGTGGGCCACGGAAAAGGTGATGAAATCCTTTACCGTATATTGTGGGGTTCGCTTGCCCTTAAGTCCGTATTAATGTATGCAATGCGCAATTTCAATAAAAATTCTATAAAGAATCAAAAAATCGTTTTTTATTTTAAGCGCGGCACTGCAACAAATACGGGTTAGTCAATTTTTAGCGTTTGCTAGCGAACTTGCAAAGAATCCTGCAAAGAGTAGTATATTGGAAGCGTCGGATTTGAGAAGAAGGTGTTAGTAAAGTACATACCGTTAAGTTTTGGGTTAGGAAACCCCCGTTGAATCAAATCCGGTAAGCTTGAAAAGTTTGCTTGCGCGGGTCAAACTACCCGGATCTTTGGCACTGTACTTTGCAATCACCTTAACTTTGAACGTACGCTTTGCTCCCACAATCGCAGTTTGCAAATCCGCAAAAATCTGCACTCTTGCCCACAAAAATGATCAAAAATAACAAAAAGATTTTTTTTTTATATATACAAAAAGAATATTAACCCGAATAACAAGAAAGAAAATACGCTACCGTCTCCCCGGCAACGGCGCCATTTGATCGCACGCTTTTGGCGTGTCGGATGTTCAAAGAATTAAAGTATAACCGCGATCAGGACGGTGTCGCTTTGCAGCTAGCCGGTTGAGCACGGGTCGGTCCACAGGGAGATGGTGGTATTTTACCTTCTTGTCTTAGACGAGTCAATAAAGAATGAGTATGAGTTTGATTCTAACCTATGTGTTTATTTGCAAGTATAAAGTTGTTAAGAAAAGATACGAGATTGTAAGCTAAGAATTCCGTACTCAAAACCTTTGAGCCGAGTCTTGACCAATTGAAGCTAGAGCAATCGGCAACAACGTGGATTAGGGGATTTAAGCGCGGTATTCGTGGAATCCGGCTTATTTACCCTTGTCCTTCCGTTCTTGTCTCTTGCTTTTGCCTCCGGCCAAACCGAACGCAACCGGTCGCGGTTAGGAATCACCGTTACCTTGTCAGGGTACGGTGCCTAACGGAGCGCTTGCGTATGGTTTGGGCGGAGTTCAATGGAAAATACGGGAAAAGGAAATGGGCAAAGAAACGTTAACTTATAATACCGTATTATTTCTTAACAACGGCAATAATTACATTCATTCACAAAAAGAACCAAAAAGAGAGAACAAAAAGAAAAGAACAAAGAAAAGAAAAGATTACAAGTAAGTAAGTGCAAGGAATTTAAGTGCATGAAATAAATTGCAAGTGATAAAAAGCAAGTAATAAAAAGCGAGTAATAAAAGAACAAGAAACTAGGACTCAAGACAAGCATGTGATCAATAGCCAACTCTTAAACTTGCAAGCTCAATCAAGAGGTTGCAAGATCAAGGGAAGGGTAGAGAACGCATGTGAAATGAAGTGCTAATTCCATGAAAGAATACGACCCTTGAGATCAATAACTAACCCTTAACCATTCAAGCTCAATGAAGAGGTTGAATGATCAAGAGAAAGCAAGAATCTCAAGGGGAAGAAGAAACACAAGAGAATGATACAAAACCCTCATCTTCATTGATCTCCACTCAAAAAGCTCTCACTACAATTTTCATGGAAAAAGAATGAAGAAGAAGAAGAAGAACTATACAAAAACCTACAAAAGAGTGGACACAAAATTGGACCCTTGGCTTAGCTCAAATCTGCTGTATTTATAGGCAGGGAGTTGAAGATCTAGGGCAACAAACTGGACCCATGTGAAAAGACCATCCTACCCCCCAAAGTCCATGCCCTGAAGCGCCTGTACGGCCGTGGATCCGCCGCCAATAGCCCCTATTGGCCGCGTATCCGCGCCCCTAAAGTAGGGTTAGGGTGTGGGCAACTTTGTACTTCCCTGGTCTGCTGTCCCCTGTTGTCTGGTACATGTATTTTCTGATAATTTCTTCTAGAATATCTTCAGATTCTTAGTCCAAGATTGCATCTTTTCTTCACTTTTGACTTTATCTCTCTTGAGCTCCGCGCACCCATTGATTCTTGTGCTGCCCCCCTCGTGCTCTGTGCTTGTCCCAGACATGAATGACCACTGTCATATGACTTGTCTCAGGAACTGGTACTCGGCACTGGACGGATATGGATGACCGGAACCCGGCTTTTATCTGCTGTGACAGATGTTCTGTATTTGGTGTAACTGTGGAGATTTTGCCTTGATTTGCAATATTTGGACTGGAAACCTGTACTCTGTAAATATGTAACAAACACGGATTAAAAGTACCTACCTATAAACACACGAGCATAAGAATGGGTGGTAAAAAATGCAGTATTCTGTGATGAACAAATAGATACTGAAAACTCCCAAAAGGCGGTTCTGAAGTAATGTCTAGGGAAGGTGCAAAAGTAATCATTCGGCGCCATTTGATCGCACGCTTTTGGCGTGTCGGATGTTCAAAGAATTAAAGTATAACCGCGATCAGGACGGTGTCGCTTTGCAGCTAGCCGGTTGAGCACGGGTCGGTCCACAGGGAGATGGTGGTATTTTACCTTCTTGTCTTAGACGAGTCAATAAAGAATGAGTATGAGTTTGATTCTAACCTATGTGTTTATTTGCAAGTATAAAGTTGTTAAGAAAAGATACGAGATTGTAAGCTAAGAATTCCATACTCAAAACCTTTGAGCCGAGTCTTGACCAATTGAAGCTAGAGCAATCGGCAACAACGTGGATTAGGGGATTTAAGCGCGGTATTCGTGGAATCCGGCTTATTTACCCTTGTCCTTCCGTTCTTGTCTCTTGCTTTCGCCTCCGGCCAAACCGAACGCAACCGGTCGTGGTTAGGAATCACCGTTACCTTGTCAGGGTACGGTGCCTAACGGAGCGCTTGCGTATGGTTTGGGCGGAGTTCAATGGAAAATACGGGAAAAGGAAATGGGCAAAGAAACGTTAACTTATAATACCGTATTATTTCTTAACAACGGCAATAATTACATTCATTCACAAAAAGAACCAAAAAGAGAGAACAAAAAGAAAAGAACATAGAAAAGAAAAGATTACAAGTAAGTAAGTGCAAGGAATTTAAGTGCATGAAATAAATTGCAAGTGATAAAAAGCAAGTAATAAAAAGCGAGTAATAAAAGAACAAGAAATTAGGACTCAAGACAAGCATGTGATCAATAGCCAACCCTTAAACTTGCAAGCTCAATCAAGAGGTTGCAAGATCAAGGGAAGGGTAGAGAACGCATGTGAAATGAAGTGCTAATTCCATGAAAGAATACGACCCTTGAGATCAATAACTAACCCTTAACCATTCAAGCTCAATGAAGAGGTTGAATGATCAAGAGAAAGCAAGAATCTCAAGGGGAAGAAGAAACACAAGAGAATGATACAAAACCCTCATCTTCATTGATCTCCACTCAAAAAGCTCTCACTACAATTTTCATGGAAAAAGAATGAAGAAGAAGAAGAAGAACTATACAAAAACCTACAAAAGAGTGGACACAAAATTGGACCCTTGGCTTAGCTCAAATCTGCTGTATTTATAGGCAGGGAGTTGAAGATCTAGGGCAACAAACTGGACCCATGTGAAAAGACCATCCTACCCCCCAAAGTCCATGCCCTGAAGCGCCTGTACGGCCGTGGATCCGCCGCCAATAGCCCCTATTGGCCGCGTATCCGCGCCCCTAAAGTAGGGTTAGGGTGTGGGCAACTTTGTACTTCCCTGGTCTGCTGTCCCCTGTTGTCTGGTACATGTATTTTCTGATAATTTCTTCCAGAATATCTTCAGATTCTTAGTCCAAGATTGCATCTTTTCTTCACTTTTGACTTTATCTCTCTTGAGCTCCGCGCACCCATTGATTCTTGTGCTGCCCCCCTCGTGCTCTGTGCTTGTCCCAGACACGAATGACCACTGTCATATGACTTGTCTCAGGAACTGGTACTCGGCACTGGACGGATATGGATGACCGGAACCCGGCTTTTATCTGCTGTGACAGATGTTCTGTATTTGGTGTAACTGTGGAGATTTTGCCTTGATTTGCAATATTTGGACTGGAAACCTGTACTCTGTAAATATGTAACAAACACGGATTAAAAGTACCTACCTATAAACACACGAGCATAAGAATGGGCGGTAAAAAATGCAGTATTCTGTGATGAACAGTAGCCCGTCACGTATGGCTAATACCTCTGACGTGCTAGTGGTTAAATCCACAGCCAAAGTATTGACGAATCTTTAGAGTCCCCCACAGACCGTTTTCTCAAGTTTCGGGCGAAACGCTGTAGAGGCCGTATGGAGATATGGCAGGGTTCCATCAGATATGTGCGTTATTGCACGGATCATGATCGGACGGATAATACTAGCGGGCTTTGGTTTAAGCCGGATCCTAGTATTATACAGTGTAGATTTTGTCTCTTTGCATTTTTATTCAGTGGGAATACATATGCGGGTATGTATATACAGTCGCGGGGTTTTCCTGTAATTTATTACGGGATCAGTTTTTTGAAGTTGCTAGTTTGCTTTCCGTTTCGGCCAGTTTTCCTTTGTTCCTTCACGGCCGGATTTCTGTGATGGAGGGGCTAATTTGCATATTTGCAAATTAGCAATTGTGGAGGGGGTTTCTTGTAAATGGAGGATTATGATAAATCTAGCATCTTTGCTTTTCTTCTTTCATGATGGCTAGCATTTATTGTGATGGAATTTTTAAAGGATTGATTTGGAAAATGGTGTGACCATTTTCTTCTCATTTATCATGACTTTTCTTCTCTTGATTATTCATTCTTTTTCCCCCCACCATGAGATGAGGCCGGCCACATACAAGGAGAGGAGAGAGGCAATTTCATTTGTGTGTGGTTCTCATTTTTAGCTTGCTAAAATTTCATTGCTTATCTCCAAAAGTCCATTCTCTACTCCACATCCATACAAGGCAACTTCAGACCCCATTGAGATAATGGTTTCTACACTTCATCTACAGCATCCTTAAGCACGTCAGCTTGCCAACTTCGTGCGCGAGTTGCCTCTGTCCAGAGGTGGGAGCCCGTAAAAGAACCCGGCGATGTGGTGCCCGTTCCGACGAGGAGATGAAGACCGGAGGTTCCGCGAGGAGATCGGAGTGGAGGCCGAAGACCGAAGGACACGGATCGCTCGGTATAGCTTCCTATCCATTTACTTGTTTGCTAGCGTTAGGTTAATGGCCCGATTCGGGTTTAAAGTGCGTGGTGGTGCCAGTTTTCTAGTTTGAAAAGTTTTTCGTTTCCGCATTTTGGCCTCGGATTGACGGCCGGGGCGCCGCCGTGCACTTACATTGGTATCAGAGCCACGCCATTAACCTAGTCTAGCTTTCTCTAATGTGTTTAGAAGTTCGATCGAACGGATTTTCCGAAAACCCGATTTCAAGTGCATCAGTTTTCTGTCGATTTTTTTTGGCTCGAAAAAATATTTGGTACATTGCAGAAATACGTGCAGGGTTTTCTAAGACTTCTGCAAAAATTTGGTGGCATGACTTCACTGTTCCACCATGAAACCACAGCCAAACCCATGCATTGGCCGCGGTTCCGCGGCCATAATGAGTCCTTGTTGCACCAATTTTTTCAGTGGGTCTTAGACTGTGAAATGGGGTTTTTGGAATATTCTTTTTGGGCCCAGTTTTTCTTTGAGTGCTACAGAAGTGCTTGGGGCTCACTTCGGTAAATTTGATCGATCGAAAATTTTAAACATGTTAGTTCACAGTATTTACATTATATCTGCGACCGTGAATGTCATTTGATTGATAAATCCTATCTAACTGCTATAGCCCTTTTAGACGGATTTACGAACGTGACATTCACGTTGATGTTCTGTGTTGTGCTGTGATGTTGTGGATTTGTCGTGGGGATTGCCTAGATGCAATATTAGTATAGTTTGGTTTATTATGTACATTTGATATTGCGGGGCGAGCGTCCGACATGTGGACTGCCGTCACTGCCTGTTTGTATATTATTCTTTTGGGGCACGACCGGGCTAAGGTCGATGTACCCATTGTATGTATATTTTTACTTTCTGTACTAGGATTACCCAAGGAGGGGTGCACGGATAGCCGGATTCTAGAGGGCAACGGGCCCGCATCTCATGGCGTTGAGACGGAGAGGGCTTTACTCTAGAATTGGCGGGCTGTTCGCCGCACTCGTAGGGGGTACAGGTTGACCCAAGGAGGGGTGCTCAAGTTACCGGATTCCGTGAAGTGCTGGGTGGTCCATTCACGTTGCTGAAGGGGGCTGCCTCGCTTTAGGTTTTGGCGGGTAACTTGCCGCGCCCGTAGGGGTCTAGAATTTCATTGCACAGGCTATCCACACGACCAGGGGAACGTCGGGTTTCAGTAGCGGCTCTATGAAACCCGGGGATCCCAGATATCTGTATTGTTCTGTGATGCTTGTTACATTTCTGTGATGTTGCATTTTATCACGCCTTGAGCGAATATTATATATTGATATATATACTAGTAGATGTTGTATATGTTTTGCATCCGCGCAAGTCCAGTCCCCGCTCTGTCGTTAGTTAAGTAACCTAACGGGTGATGACGGGACCCAGTGGCGAATGCGGATGGCATATACGTACATTATTATTTTCGTTCTTTTGTGGTGTGATCAATTGATGGGACTGCGTTGATTCGGATCAATGCAAGCTAAACAAACCTATTCTGATGTTGTTGGAACATTTTTCAAAAAGCTGTTATTGCAAAGACGTTCTCTTTTGTTTTGCACAGTGGTATTTGGTTATGAATATCCAGCACCTCAGTCGACGAGGCAAGGGCCGAGATCCCTTCACCGGGAGTGACCCCTTGGACAGAAGTTTGCTTTGCATCGTGGTATTCAGTTGGAATATCCTGCACCTCATTCTACGGGGAAAGAGCCGAGATCCCTTTACCAGGAGTGACCTCTTTAGAAAAGGTTTTCGCTACTATATTTTTATAAAGGCTATCCAGTTCCTTCAACGATATCAAGTTCATTACGTTAATGGTTTTTCGCCAAAAACCATTCGTAGCCCTCCGTCATTTCAGACGGGTAGCACGTAGTATTCATGCTATGTTTGTTGGCCTTAGTTAAGGCATAGTGTATGGTAGCTGCTTGTTACTTTTCTGCTGCATAGATAGATGCGTTGGTTTGGGACAGTCGTATAGCCTTGTTGGCCCTAGTCAAGGGCTTGTACGGGTGGGTTCAAATTAACCTGGACAATAACGGGTAGAACTTGACATATGACTTATGATTTGTTGGCCTTAGTCAAGGTCATAAGAGCATGGGGCAAAAATCACATCGGGAGTTTCTAAAGAAACTGAAACTTGCCAGATATGCACATACCTTCTGGAGTGTGATAACGTGAGCGGATTCCGTCACGTTATCATGCAATGATAGTTGGATCCCGATTCCCACTGATGAATTGGTTTACTCCTTGGGTGATCCCGACTAATTCTTCTTTCAGGTTTGGAGAAGAATTTGACGGTACAGTGGGAGGTTTCCTGATTAGATAAATTGATAACCATTCTGATCTAGGTTAGAGTGCACGCTGAGTGTTTCTTTTCTCTCTCTCTTTGGTAGCGACCATGGCCCGTCCCTAGACTATGACTCAATGACCAAGTTGACCGAACCTTCTTAAACACTGGCTTTTGGATTGTCAGAGTTGCATACCTCATTGCCACTCCTACTTTTACCCTTTTTCTCCAGGACACCCCGTATTACTATGAACGTCCACTTCCATTGGATAAAACCATCGTACGGTTATATACAAAATCGAAGGAATTTATTCGAGGATGGTTTCCGGTTCTGGAGAAAACGAATAGAACTATTCAGTTGTCTTTTCCTTTTACCTTCTCTCAGGTTGCGAGTGCTCCTTGGATTAGGACAGTACACCTATTATGCAAATTGGACAGTCGTCTTCCAAACCATACGCAGGTGCCGACCGGTAGGGAATGAAGAAAACCAATTAGCCTAACGATGGTGTGCAGAAGGTATTAAGTTAAGACAAATAAAGGGATTAGAAGGAGGGCAAAGTAAATTGCGACCGCTAGTCACGACCAAACCAAGTATTTCATTACCACTCCCACTTTACCTTTGTATTTCTCCAGGACACTCCGTATCACTACGGAGATCCACAGTTTATTGGATACTCTATCGTATGGTTATATACGAACTCGAAAGGAACTTGTTCCAGTTCGGAGATGGATTCTGGTTCAGGAGAAATAGGAATAAGGTTTATTTGGTTGTCTTCTATCTTCACCTTATCTCGCATTGCGAGTGCTCCTAGGATTAGGACAGTACACCCATTATACTTATTGGATAGTCTTCTTCCAAACCATAGGCTCGTGCCGAACGGTAGGGAAGAAAGAAAACCATTTGGCCTAAAGGGGTGTACAGAAGGTAATGACTAAAAGACATATAAAGGGATTTGGAGAGGTGGCAAAGAAATATACGGTTACAGTTGTGAATCTGGATAATGGAAGAGGCATTACTAGGTATACCAGGATACCCCTACGAAACATTTCAATGTTTCAGTTTCACTGTGTACTGTTAAAAGAAAACTGATTTCCCAATTAGACACTTGCTCCAGGGTATGTATTTACCAGGTTTGATTCTCACATCTGTATGGTTTTACAGATGATGAGTGGGAGTAAGTTATTGGGAATTAGGTGATCATCCTCATTATATCGGAATTCATTGTAATTGGTGATATTTGAGGAAATCGCCTGGGTTGTTTGCCGGACAGCAAATATTTGGTTTTGAATATCCGTTATTATGCACCAATTTCAAATTGATATATCTGTACGTCTATTTTTATAGAGTGAGATATACCTTTTTGAAATTATGTCTATGACATTTACCTATATCAGTAGATGGTTAGGTAAGGAGCATTAAACAGCGGTGTAATTCTTCTTAACCATAAGTACAGCTTTCAACCTACGACACACAGTGAATGAGTCACTAGACTCAAAGGACTTATACAAAGTATTGTATATTGTCCAGTGGACAGAGGGGTTGGTTCTCGTACTATGTTCTGTTTACTTGTGACTTCTCTGGTTCTTAGACATGTATTTCGTAGAAACACAAGGTCTGAGTTTTGAGAAGTTATAGGTATATGAATAAAGTAGAGAACCAGGTGTTGCAAGTATCGGGATTCTTCAAGGTGATCGAAAATGTAGATACTTGTGTGTGGTATTCAATTAATAGTAATGATTAAGAGAACTTGCTTCTCTTTCAGGTTACTCATAATTGGAAGCATTCCTAAGTTGAGTAACGCTGATCGGCCTCCTTCCATTTAGTTGACATGCACTGGAGACAGCTGCATGATTTGAATCTGGTTCAATTAAATCAGTGCCTCTGGTTCTATATTGGATATAGAACAATTCATATCTTAACAATGTTAAGGTACGGGGAGTTGTCCGGCTTATGCTTAAAACCAGACTCTGGACAACTCAAGGCACGTTTCTGTAATGGCTTTTTGTGGGTTGACCCAGGCTATGACGAGGGTTGACTTTCTACCATCTGGAAGATCAATAGTGATATTGTTCTTGACTCGCCACAATTTTAATAAAAATGGATTTTTCAGAAAACAGTAGTGGGAGTATGGTAGAACTGGAAGTGATTCCAGAACCGCGAACGATTACTGAAAATTTAATTAGAACCTAAAAATTCAATCTGATTTGACATTCCATTGGCCACTCCGCAGATATGGTGGGTAACCTCAGGCACCCGAGAGGTACTCCGGTAGCCTCAAGGACGGTGACAGGGAGGTTCTTGTTTGCCCAGACTTGCCATTGCTGTTGTTCCAGACTGTGAGACCCGGCAGGAGGATGAATATAGCGTCGTTCTAAACTAGTCCTAGAAGTGTACGTCTATATGACTTTGCCAGAGGGTTGTCATAGTCAGTGGGAGCAGCGGAAGCATAGTGGACAAGTGGCTTATGTCTATTTATGGACTAAAGCGGATATAGCGGAGATAGATCATCTATTTCTGATGTGATAGTCATAGGTTTGACTTCGTCAGAATAAGGGATGGATCTGTTAAGAAGGTAGGAGGGTGTGATGTCCTGGTATTTGGATGACATACACAGAGTAGGAAGTGAAATTCCTATACTACGATCGGTTATACTTTGGTTGTCACACAGTGGTTTCTCCACATGGGACTTGGATATAATATCAAGACATTCTGGTTACTAGATCTATAGATCTAGATTTGGGTGGTTTCACAATCAGGGTACTTTGACAACATTCTATGAGTATTTAGAATGGACGACTCCTGGCATGGTAGTGTACCTGCAGGTGATGGAGTCACCCTCTCTAAAGGTGTCTTACAGACTAAAGGGGAGAGGCATGTGTATGATTGGCAGATCACTTGCTTAGGCAATTGAGTCAATCATGAGATATCAAGTACCACACCAGATGTTGTTTTTGCAGTAGGTGCAATAATTTGATATTGATCCAATCCTGGAGAAACAATCGGAAGCAGTTTTAGAACATAAGTTGATGTTCTAGGGAAATGATAACGGCAGCCTCCTTTGGGAGACAGTTATCATTCCAGGCTTCCAAGGTGACCTGGATGACAGAGTGACTGTCAGAGTTATAGTTTTCCTTCTGACAAGGGGCAGTAGTTTGGACAGGAGGTCCAAGAGGATACTGAGGGAGGCATGGCGCAGGATACTGATTAAGTTCATTTGACGATACAGTCTAAGAAGTTTGGATTTGGAGTTCATTTATGAGCTAGGTCCCATCAGACATCCAAACATATTCTAAGACAGGTATTGCTCATTTCGGGAGATGGCTTTCTCCGCGAACATGAGATAAAGAGAGACATAGAAAGAAACATTTGAGCGGATCCACTCACTGAGGCTATTTCTCGAAGGCATTAGTTTCACAAACAGGTTTTGTGAGACTGATTAGTAGAGAAGTTGGGTGTTCGGTATCACACAGGCTGTGAGTATGCGACATCGCAATAATTAGCCTTGAGTGCAGGTAGGAGATTGTTGGAGATAGTGTCCTCAGAGTCAATTATTGGATCACAGGCACGTGATTGCAATGATTGAGGGAGGACCTGTCCCAGTAAGACAGTCTTACTCAAGATGATAGTATGCTATCTGGTTTATCTTTAACATCATGTACTGTTTTAGGTGACCTTACAAATTATTATTGCATGTTGATAGAGCCCTTAGGATTCTTGCTTGACAGCCAGCAGTATGAGGGCGATCATATACGTGGGAGCTGGGGTCTATAAGCAAATCCTTAAAAGGTCCCTAATCATGGGAGTTTCGAGATAGGGCATCGATACTCCATAGTAGACTAGTGTATACAGTCGAGACCCCGACAAGGGGCGGTGGCCGGTCTCACAAGCCACTAGTGTCAGTTGGTTCACCTAAGATGTATACAGGTGCTCATTGGGTTATAAGTACACCGGACAGGACTCGCCGGGAACCTGCTAGTTGGTCTTATACCAGACCTCAGATAGCAGTTCCCTGGAGAGATGTGTACAGGTTAGTTCATCGATATGAGATCGTCATTTATCTCGTGTGAGTTCCTACTGTGCTTTGATTACTACCCTACCACGCTTAAAGGAGATGTGCAAACATGTTTTAGTTGGGTACAGTCCCGAGCCACATGGAGGCAGTGAGCGGATCTGCAGGGGTTCGTCTCTCCCGGTATTGGGGGTGAGGTCGCGCTGTGTCTAGGAGAGCTGATCAGTCGAAAATATTGTATATTTTAGCCGGCAATTTCCCTAACAATTGCATACATTTAGAAGTGTTCGGCATTCATATTCTACATATTAGCAAATCTGTCACAAAATATGAGATTGCATGTACTAGACTTTTAAATCGACACTTTAAGGGAAATTAACCGCATTTCATGGCATCGCATCATTTCTGTATTTGCGCAACACTTGTCTTGAGTCTGTGCAGGAAATACGGAAGAAAATCAAAAGAAGCTGATCAAACAATAAGCCAAGTCAATCATTTCAGATCTGGTATCAATGCAGAAGAAATTAGATAATTCAATACATCAGAAGAAGGCCCATACAACAGCCCAAGTTCAACCCAGAAAAACCAAAGCCTGAAGCCCATATAGAGCCGCGGATCCGCGGCATATGCCTTCTTGGGCCGCGGATCCGCGCCTGTTTGGCCACGTCAGCATTGCATTTTCAGAGCAGAATTCTTCTCTCAGGGCCCACAGTTCATTGTGATATGTCAAATTCCATAATTTTCCAGAAGCTACTGCCAGATCAGCAAAGAAGATTAAGAAAGGCTAATCCCAATTAAGCTCCTAATTAATCCTCTTCTAGAAGCTCCTCCTAACTAATCACATCTAGAAGCTTCTCCCCTAACTAACTTTTGGAGGGAAATTTGAATTTCTTCAACAAACTTTAGGAGGGAAACTTAGAATTTGAAATCCTAGATCTAGGGTTAGTTATCTGTAAATAGGAACCTAGACCTAGGGTTAAGGGTTCACTCATTAGTTAATCTTTAGATAATAATTCTACATCATCTTCTTCCACAAGTTTCGTGACAAAGCTTGTGCGAAACCCTAACCCTAATTCCACTCCAAATCCAAGATCTTGAGTACCAAATCAAGCGAGAAGCCTTCAACCTTTTAGGAGCCGAGCCGATCTTCAATCGGGCAAGTGATTCAAGCCGATCCGCGATCCACGGAGACGAGCGAAGCCAAATCGACGATCAAGTTCTTCCTCTTGTAGTTCTTGAGTGATTGTAACGAAATTGTTGATATAAATAAAAGGTGAAATTCTTTTATCTTGCTTTCTTTTAATTCTTGCATCATGATTAGATCTCAATTTGTAATTGTTGTTCTTGTTGTGATGTGTGAGTAAAACTCCGCTCGTAAAGGAGTCGAGACGATTGTAGAATGATGATGTAACAAATCTAAATACGAATTTTAAGTCCTACGAGTTTTGTAAACCCTAGCAAGTTCAAGAATCGATGACCTAGTTTCGTAGCGATACTTTCTTGATTGTGATCGCTCGAAATTAGGGATCTACGATCGTTTCTTGAATTTACTAGAGGCTAGAATATGAATGGTATCAATGAAAGAACAAGAGATAAGATGAAACCCTAGTTTCACAAGAAGTCTCTAATTCTCATCGATTATCATCGATCTAGTATCAATTCATCGAAGGATAAGAATACGTAATTGTAAGATTACATCACATCTATAGATCCGATCGATTCCTACGAGCCTCATTTCGATTCTTGATATTTGGTTTGGAAAAATCATCAAACGATCAATTCTTGATTCTATCTTTAATGCTTTCTTAGATCTAGTTTTTTCTAATTCTTGAACTTCAATTTCAAATCATGAATTGTTTGTTTTGTTTTCATTAAAGTTTCAATTCATCTAATTCGAAAGACGAACGATTACACTTTCCCTGTGGACGATCCGCACTCATACACAAACTACATCCGACACCGTTGTTGATTGCGGTCAAATAATTTTTGGTTGTGATTTCTTTATAATTTTATAATACACATCAAGAATTCGTTTCAATCAAATGGCGCCGTTGCCGGGGATCATTTGAATTGATACTTTTACATCCAATCAAGAAATCATTTCAATCAAATGGCGCCGTTGCCGGGGATCGTGCGCTAATAGTTCGTATTTTGAAATTTGAGTTGAACAATTTATTCCATTACAATTTTTAGATCTAAACTCGTGCAAACACTAATACGAGTGTTGTGATTTGATTGCGAGGAAATCTGGAATCATTGGAGCTGTGGAAAATTTTTTCTGAAACATCCAGAGAGCTCCTGAGGTGAACAGAAACCAATCCTAAAATTTTGGTGCAATGATTCCTTGATAGGACCGCTCATCCGCGGCAAATAACCCTAATCCGCGGCGGATCCGCGCCTGTAGTGACTGTTCACTGCACCAATTTTTCTCTGTAAGTCTCTATCTTTCTTATCTCCTCCTCTGTCTGCTCCAATAACAATTTTGCTGCAGGTTTCTTTGCAAATAAATCGCAGCGCCGCAAAGCAAAATAAAAATTTGTGCGTGTTTTTGATTTTTGGTTGTTTGCATTTTAAAACGGAAATTTAAGGGGCACGACCAAATCCAAATTAGGTGGGGATTTCATTACCCTTCCTAGGCCCCGAAAATCGCAAAACTTGCATCCGCATTGACCCTCATTAATTAAAAGAAATCTAGAGATGACTCTAAGGACCGTCGCGCTCAATTAGGACAAGAGAAGGCCGTGGGTAATTCATTGCTTATCCGCGTTTTCTTGTGGTGCCTAAGGCGAGTGTGTCTAAGGCTAGTGGTTATTAATTAGGCCCACTGTAGTGGTGGTTCCTTCCCACTTACCTGGCACTTATCCGGCCACAGGGGGACAAAGAGGCAGTGGAGGATTTATCCTGCGACTTGTCTTTTGGCAGTTAGGAGCGGTCTAGAGTTTGACCTAGGTGACCACTAGATTCTAGGGTTTGTGTGTTGCATTTGTTTTGTTGCATCATATTTTTTCAAAAATCCGTATCTTTTCAAAACAAACACCGCATACATCATTTCCCCTAATTATAAATTCACGCTGCCACTTGTACTAACCCTTTTTAGTGCAAGATAGGCTGGACACGGGTTTCTAGTGCCTGTTAAGTCCGCGTTTCCCTCATCGACCCCAAAGTCGGTATTTCTACATTTACCTTTCTTTACCCACCACCACACCCACATCGATGGATCATCCTCCATCGAACTTCTTTACCACTACCCTGCCACCGTCCGTTGGTGCGCAGAATCCACCTCGCATCTCTCTCCAAGAGAGATGCTATCCTACACGAGGCCCACTTTCCACCTGTCTTTCCATACCACCAGCTAACGGGGAAAATTTTCAAATAAAACCCCAATACATCAACCTTCTACCAAAATTTCACGGTCTCGAGTCTGAAGACGCATACGTGTTTATCACAAAATTTGAAAATGTATGCGCAATGATGGGTACTTCACAGCTTTCTGTGGATGCTTTGCGTCTTCGTCTTCTCCCATTCACCTTGTGCGATTTAGCCGAGAAGTGGCTATATAACACTACCGCACATTCCATTTCAAATTGGGACGAATTCGTCAAAGCATTCCTTAAGAAATTCTACCCACACCACAAAACAGCTCGAGTCCGTAGCGAAATCTATCAATTCACCCAGCTTCCAAATGAAACATTTTCAAAATGTCTTGACCGCTTCAAGGATCTGTTAGTCCAATGTCCACATCACGGCATCCCGAGATGGGATCTTTGCCGAATCATTTATGAGGGCATTACTCCTTACACAAGACAGTCCCTTGAATCCATGTGTCAAGGCAACTTCATGACTAAAGATGATGGGGAAGCCTGGAATTTTCTAGAAGATTTCGCTGAAAAATCTTTACAGTGGGAGGGTGTGAGTCAATCATCTAGGGATGGCAATGATATTTCCATAGCAGTTAGAGCTGACATTTCAGCTATGCAAAAGAAACTCGAGACTATGGAAAACAAATTTTTAGCCGCCCTAAGTCAAATATCACTCTCCAAAACTGTATGTGGATGCTGTTCTGATCCGTCTCACTTGACAGAAGAATGTCCATTTCAAGGTCCTGAGCATACAAATGCCGCATTTCAAAGACCTAGAAACAATCCATCTTCCTCCACATATGATCAGGGGTGGAGGAACCACCCTAACTTTGATTGGAACCAATCCCAATTTCAAAACACGGTTCCAAACCAAAACAATTTCCAAGGGGTCCCTCCACCACAACAGCAGCCACCACTTCAATTGAGTCAGCACCCCTTTCAAGCACAAAATTTTCAAAATCCGGTCAACACACCCGCACCATCTAGTCCTTTGCAGTTGAGCGGGACTGATGAATCCTATTCATTTGCACAATGCATGAATTTGGTCTTAACAAATATCATGCAAGTTTCGGCTGAAATGAAGTCTTCTGTCGATTATATAAAGAAAAACTCTGCGTCCCAAAGCGAGAGTATTAAATCGATGGAAGAACAAATTGCACAACTAAAAGCCGAAATGAGTGCAAGAGAGAAAGGGAAACTTCCAGCTCAACCTTTACCTAATCCTAGCTATTCACATCATGTGGATGAGATCACGTTGAGATCTGGAAGAGTGCTTGACACTCATGTTGGGGAAGAGTTTGATGATACTAATAAATCAATCAATAACACCCCGGCTGAGACCTTTCCTAACACACATAGTTCTGACCCTACTTCTTTTACCACACCATCTTCTTCCGAGCCTATTCTCCATTTCCCAAAAGGCTCGCCACTACAGCCCACCTCTTTTACCCCTCCACGGACGATTCCCACTTCTATTCTGGGATCGGTTCCACACCCACTTCCTTCTTCTATGATGGACCCAGCGCTTATTGCTAAAGCACCTTATCCTAATCGGTTAAGGGCAAACACACCGAGTCCACATATGGAGAAGATTATGTACATTTTTAAGCAGGTAAACACCAACATCTCTCTCCTAGATGCCATCCAACAAGTTCCGTCCTATGCGAAAACTCTTAAGAACTTGTGCACTAGGAAGAGGAAGAATCCAGTGCCCAAGAAGATTTTTATGGAAAAAACAATAGACACGGCTTTCCCCCAACAATTACCGAGGAAACGTAAGGATCCAGGATATCCTACTATTTTCGTTTCTATTGGGGAAAAACACATCAACCGTGCTCTACTAGACCTTGGCGCTAGTGTTAACTTGCTTCCATATTCTGTTTATGAGCAACTAGGTATTGGAGAGTTGAAGCCAACCAATTGCACTCTCCAGATGGCTGACCGATCAATCACCAAACCTAGGGGTGAACTGGAGGATGTGTTAATAAAAATCGGAGAATTTATATTCCCGGTAGATTTTATTGTAATTGATACACAACCTGTAGCGAACCCACGGAATCAAATTCCGGTGATTTTAGGTCGCCCCTTTTTGGCCACTTCCAATGCTATTATCAACTGTCGTAATGGTTCTATGACCCTATCTTTCGGGAATAGGTCAATAGAGCTGAACATTTACAAGTTGGGAAGTGTACCCTCCGAACCTACTGCTCAGGTCTGTTCTGTCGACTTAATGGATGTCGACAGCAGCGAATTTGATGATCCTCCTGATATCGATCTTGACTCTTTTCATACATTATTGTTTGACCCAACTATGTATCATACACATACGGACTCTTCCACCGAGATGTCCGGGTCAACAACTAACACTGATTATGAACTGCTTTTAGAGTCTGAAGATCACCCCGCACATTTTGATGACATTATTCACCGGGGTATTGATGGAACTTTTGAGGAAATCTTCGCTGATGAACTCGCATTTTTGAATGACACGGGTGTTGAGATGAATCATCTCCCAATCAATGAAATTGAACCTCCACCCCTTCTTTTGACTTGTAAGAAGAATGCGAGTAATCCATCACATTCACTGCATCGTCTCTCCAAAATGAGACGCACACACACTCTCTTCCACCACTTGACCTTTCCCCACTTCTTCTTCCACCAACCAGAGCACTGCATTGATAAAATTTTTGAATGGTTGGTGTTAACCTTCGGTCTTTGCAAAGCTTGGCATCGACCAATGATTTTTGACCCCCACTTGTGATTTTTAAAGTTTAACATTGCATAACTCAAGTTTGGGGGGATATTTTTTCTGGCTCTTGAAAAGAAAAGTTTTACAAAATTTTGAGCCAAAAACAAGTTTCGGGAAGTTCTTCACTTAAATATTTTGCCCCCACTAATAATTCCTCCCAGATTTACAGGTTTTTGTAGGTATAGCATTCGGCAACAGTGAGGACACTGTTGAAAACAAGTTTGGGGGAGGTTTGTGCTTATTTTCGCATCATTTGCATATCATCTGCATAAGCACAAAACATTTCTTTTAAAAATCTATAAAAATTGAAAATTTTTCAAAACCCATAAAAATTTAAAAATTTTCAAATATAAAAATAATTTTAATATTTACACTTTTTTGTATATAAATAAGATAATGAAAGTTTAGATAGTGAACAATTACATCCATGAGATTAGAAAAATTTAAGAAAACTAAGAAAATTAGAAGTTTTCTTATACGAACTAGTAATAAGTAGTTATGAGCCATTGTCCCAAGGGTTAGTAAGATGAAGGACGTCACTAATCTGAGGATAAAAATAAGTCTGAAAAATAGTTTCTATTCTGGAAGCCAAACATTTTGAACGTTGCTACCCTGCTATTCGCACTTACACACGTCTTGAAGCCTGGGATAGTAGAGGATACCTTGAAATGCTCTTGTCTTAAAGCCAAAAGTATGAAAAAAAAAATATATGGTGAGAAAAATGGACACTGGTTTTATTATCACCGAGGGAAATAAAAAAATATATAGCGAGGGTGCTTCTTCATCTCGTGCCCTAAGGCCAACTGGTCTGGGAGTCACTGCTATGCCTAAGGTGGTGCAAGACTAGGAAAATACACCAAATAAGCAAGCACATGAGTAATCGGTCGGTTAGTACCTCAAGAAGTATTAACGGTCGCATGAAAGTGTGTAAGCTCATCGAAAAAAAATATAATACTGAGGTTGATGGGCAAGAGTATGATAGCTTGAATTGAATTCTCCGGGTGTAGGGATGTCCTTTACACACACGCAGGGTGATATGATCGATGTTTGGAAGAAAGATAGGAATGAAGAATAAGACGATGTTTTATTGAGGGAGGACGTGATTTCTAACATCTTTTCACGACCATTAAGATAGGGCTCATGACAACCGAAAAGCTAGCTTAGTTGGAAACCCTAATTTTCAAAGCTTTTCTTTTACAATTCTTTTCTTTAAATGTAATATTCATGATCTTCCTTTTATTATTGGATTTTGTGGGTGCAATCCGCTGAAAACCCTCAGGAGACAACACTCCTCCTACTAGGGACACCTAGAGGTTTAAAGGCTTGTTGCACGTGCTCAGTGCAATCGTGTTGCCTACGAAAGTGTGCTAGTTAGTTTTTCTCTTTCTTTATTTTCTCCTTCTCTTTTTAATAAAATATTCGCTCGAGACGATCGAAATTAAGTTTGGGGGTATTTGATCAGTCGAAAATATTGTATATTTTAGCCGGCAATTTCCCTAACAATTGCATACATTTAGAAGTGTTCGGCATTCATATTCTACATATTAGCAAATCTGTCACAAAATATGAGATTGCATGTACTAGACTTTTAAACCGACACTTTAAGGGAAATTAACCGCATTTCATGGCATCGCATCATTTCTGTATTTGCGCAACACTTGTCTTGAGTCTGTGCAGGAAATACGGAAGAAAATCAAAAGAAGCTGATCAAACAATAAGCCAAGTCAATCATTTCAGATCTGGTATCAATGCAGAAGAAATTAGATAATTCAATACATCAGAAGAAGGCCCATACAACAGCCCAAGTTCAACCCAGAAAAACCAAAGCCTGAAGCCCATATAGAGCCGCGGATCCGCGGCATATGCCTTCTTGGGCCGCGGATCCGCGCCTGTTTGGCCACGTCAGCATTGCATTTTCAGAGCAGAATTCTTCTCTCAGGGCCCACAGTTCATTGTGATATGTCAAATTCCATAATTTTCCAGAAGCTACTGCCAGATCAGCAAAGAAGATTAAGAAAGGCTAATCCCAATTAAGCTCCTAATTAATCCTCTTCTAGAAGCTCCTCCTAACTAATCACATCTAGAAGCTTCTCCCCTAACTAACTTTTGGAGGGAAATTTGAATTTCTTCAACAAACTTTAGGAGGGAAACTTAGAATTTGAAATCCTAGATCTAGGGTTAGTTATCTATAAATAGGAACCTAGACCTAGGGTTAAGGGTTCACTCATTAGTTAATCTGTAGATAATAATTCTACATCATCTTCTTCCACAAGTTTCGTGACAAAGCTTGTGCGAAACCCTAACCCTAATTCCACTCCAAATCCAAGATCTTGAGTACCAAATCAAGCGAGAAGCCTTCAACCTTTTAGGAGCCGAGCCGATCTTCAATCGGGCAAGTGATTCAAGCCGATCCGCGATCCACGGAGACGAGCGAAGCCAAATCGACGATCAAGTTCTTCCTCTTGTAGTTCTTGAGTGATTGTAACGAAATTGTTGATATAAATAAAAGGTGAAATTCTTTTATCTTGCTTTCTTTTAATTCTTGCATCATGATTAGATCTCAATTTGTAATTGTTGTTCTTGTTGTGATGTGTGAGTAAAACTCCGCTCGTAAAGGAGTCGAGACGATTGTAGAATGATGATGTAACAAATCTAAATACGATTTTTAAGTCCTACGAGTTTTGTAAACCCTAGCAAGTTCAAGAATCGATGACCTAGTTTCGTAGCGATACTTTCTTGATTGTGATCGCTCGAAATTAGGGATCTACGATCGTTTCTTGAATTTACTAGAGGCTAGAATATGAATGGTATCAATGAAAGAACAAGAGATAAGATGAAACCCTAGTTTCACAAGAAGTCTCTAATTCTCATCGATTATCATCGATCTAGTATCAATTCATCGAAGGATAAGAATACGTAATTGTAAGATTACATCACATCTATAGATCCGATCGATTCCTACGAGCCTCAGTTCGATTCTTGATATTTGGTTTGGAAAAATCATCAAACGATCAATTCTTGATTCTATCTTTAATGCTTTCTTAGATCTAGTTTTTTCTAATTCTTGAACTTCAATTTCAAATCATGAATTGTTTGTTTTGTTTTCATTAAAGTTTCAATTCATCTAATTCGAAAGACGAACGATTACACTTTCCCTGTGGACGATCCGCACTCATACACAAACTACATCTGACACCGTAGTTGATTGCGGTCAAATAATTTTTGGTTGTGATTTCTTTACAATTTTATAATACACATCAAGAATTCGTTTCAATCAAGAGCCATTACACGAAGTCTTTGGCCAAGGCAGGAGATTTACTGGTTGGTATTCCAGTAGTATCTCAGGGTGTTCTGGGCTACACTCCGACACGACATGTACTGCTTTTGGGGGTCTGACTTTTACCAACCCCTTAGGCCTGCCATGCGATGCTCATAGACGAATGGACCGGACTGTACGGATATTGTCACTGACAGACTCAGCAGGGTGTCAGGATGAGTTCGCTCATCGACGTCCCTTTTGGTCAATACCTGGTAGCCCGTCATGTATGGCTAATACCTCTGACGTGCAAGTGGTTAAATCCATAGCTAAAGTGTTGACGAGTCTTTAGAGTCCCCCACAGACCGTTTTCTCAAGTTTCGGGCGAAACGCTGTAGAGGCCGTATGGAGATATGGCAGGGTTCGATCAGATACGTGCGGTATTGCACGGATCATGATCGGACGGATAATACTAGCGTGTTTTGGTTTAAGCCGGATCCTAGTATTGTACAGTATAGATTTTGTCTCTTTGCATTTGTATTCAGTGGGAATACAAATGCGGGTATGTATATACAGTCGCGGGGTTTTCCTGTAATTTATTATGGGATCAGTTTTTTGAAGTTGCTAGTTTGCTTTCCGTTTCGGCCAGTTTTCCTTTGTTCCTTTAAGGCCGGATTTCTGTGATGGAGGGGCTAATTTGCATATTTGCAAATTAGCAATTGTGGAGGCGGTTTCTTGTAAATGGAGGATTATGATAAATCTAGCATCTTTGCTTTTCTTCTTTCATGATGGCTAGCATTTATTGTGATGGAATTTTGAAAGGATTGATTTGGAAAATGGTGTGACCATTTTCTTCTCATTTATCATGACTTTTCTTCTCTTGATTATTCATTCTTTTTCCCTCCACCATGAGATGAGGCCGGCCACATACAAGGAGAGGAGAGAGGCAATTTCATTTGTGTGTGGTTCTCATTTTTGGCTTGCTAAAATTACATTGCTCATCTCCAAAAGTTCATTCTCTACTCCACATCCATACAAGGCAACTTCATACCCCATTGAGACAATGGTTTCTACACTTCATCTACAGCATCCTTAAGCACGTCGGCTTGCCAATTTCGTGCGCGAGTTGCCTCGGTCCAGAGGTGGGAGCCCGTAAAAGAACCCGGCGATGTGGTGCCCGTTCCGATGAGGAGATGAAGACCGGAGGTTCCGCGAGGAGATCGGAGTGGAGGCCGAAGACCGAAGGACACGGATCGCTCGGTATAGCTTCCTATCCATTTTCTTGTTTGCTAGCGTTAGGTTAATGGCCCGATCTGGGTTTAAAGTGCGCGGTGGTGCCGATTTTCTAGTTTGAAAAGATTTTCGTTTCGGCATTTTGTCCTCGGATTGACGGCCGGGACGCCGCCGTGCACTTACAAGAGCCATCTGGATCGTCTTCTAAAACTATTGTTGTACGAAATTTCTATCAAAGGTAAGTGACGATCCCAACTACCACCAAAATCAAGGCTACAAGCTCGAAGCATATCCTCTAAAGTCTGAATGGTCCGCTCTGACTGACCATCCGTCTGTGGTTGAAAATTTTGTACAGATTTTCATCGTATACCAAGAGCTTCTTGAAGTTTCTTCCTTAGCCTGTTAGTAAACTGGGTACCCCTATCTGACACTATGCTCGTTGGAACTCCATGCAATCATATCATCTCGTCGATATAAATCTGAGCATACTGTGCAACCCATACGTCCTCTTCACCGGAAGAAAGTGAGTTTCCTTTATCAATCTATCTACACTCACCCAATTGGAATCATACCCTCTGCTAGTCCTGGGTAGACCCACAAGGAAATCCATGGAAATCTGTTCCCATTTCCACTTCGGAATAGTTAAGGGCTGCAATTCTCCAGCCGGCCTCTGGTGCTCTGCCTTGACTTGTTGACAACTCACGCATCTTTAAACAACTCCCCAACATCCATCTTCAATTCCTACACACCCAAAAACATCCCTTAAGTCGTGATACATCTTGGTGGAATCAGGATGAATACTGTATGCTGATCTATGGGCCTCCGCTAAGATCTCACATCTCAGTCCATCCGAATCTGTCACACAAAGTGTAGGGTTCCTAGGCACGCTAATGAAGTCTCACAAGGCATCAACCATGCCAATTTCAAATTTTATGGGTGCCGAGAAACCCTAATACGGATCGTCAACTAGAATTTTAGGCGAAACATAAAGCTAGTTAACATCTTAACTAAAAGTAGGAAACTACAACCTTTGTAGATCCGGTTATCCACTTCCTTAGTTCCACGTAGTTGTCCCCTCGCTGTCCATCTCGGATCCTGGACTCTCGCATCGGCTTCATCGGAGAAATGAGCGGAACAGTCGTCGGCTATGATGCCGAAGATGATCTACGTCGAGGTTACACAAGATCAAGCTCCAACTTCACCAAGTTGTGAAACTTGTGAAGAAAACACCCTATACTATTTGGCAAGAGGTAGAGGGTGAAGAAATAGGAGGTGGGTTCACTTTAGAATTGGATTTCTCACACTTTTGCTCAAGATGCCATTGTTGGTAGCAAGCTTTTTCTTTTTAAGAAGAAGATGAAGAAGATGATAGAATATCATAAGTGTTATATAAAAAGAATAATAAAAACAATACTTATCATCTTCTAATCATGGTCAAGTGTAGAGAGTTAACTATAGTTTAGATGAGTGGTTAGGGTTTGGAGAAGAAGACAAAGTGGTCACTTGGTCAAAGCTTCATGAAGCTTCAACAAGCTTCATGATAAAAGAAACCATTTTGTTTTCTATTATCTATTTCTCAAAAAGGAAAAGATAAATAATTAAGTGAAAATATGAAACCCTAACCATTCACTAAACATGGTTTAAGTCTTTACACAAATCCAAGTGAGTATGTATCATCAAACATGATACAATCAAGTGCACAAAAGTATATCACATATACAACTTGTGAACATCAAGTGAGAAAATCCATTTAAAGTGAACCAATACTAGTTAATGCAAAGTAATATATCAAATATATAATTATACATTAAATCATTAAATCAACACTTGATTCAATGATCCGGTCATGTCGCACATAACCGACTAGTATACAATGTATCGATTTATCAAATCAACGATTCGATGACTAGGTTATATCGCATACAACCAATCGAAACATTCATCGCGAGAATGAAATACGGTATCACATACTCGCATTATTCTCGGTCCCGCACATATCTCATATGCGCTCCTATTTCGTTTCGCTTGAGCCAGGAAACCTCTGTGTAGGACTCTAAAGACTCGTCAATACGCCGGCAGCAGATGATGATCATATCAAGCACCCACAAGCCGCAAGCGGTCTGCTAAACGTAAAGGCCATCCGGGTATTGAGCGATCAGAAGATCGACGAGCCAGCCCGCTCACACTCCTGTGAATCCAACCAGTAACACTTACCGTACAGTTCGGTCTGTTCGTCTGATATGTCGCATATCAAGTCTAGGGGTGGTAAACGTCAGACCCCAATAACCGATAAGTCGTGCCGATGTGAGGCTCATAACGGGTCAAGAAACTACTTGTAACGCTTACCAGCAAATCTCTGATCAGCCCTGGCCAGGGACTTCCCTGTTACGGCCAATCGAGCACAGCGCAACATCAACCCCCAATACCGGGAGAGACGAAACCCCTCCTATCGCTCATTGCCTCCATGTGACTCGGGACTGCACCCAAAGACCACCGTTTTGCACGCCCTCATGGACATGGTAAGGTGGAGATTAAAGCACAGTGGGAATCACACAAGACTCTATGACGATCTCGGGTCTACAGACTAACCTGCACAAGTGTCACCTGAGAACTGCCATCTGACGTGAGGTATAATACCATCTGGGAGTTCTCGGCGAGTCCGTCCAGTGTACCCAGTCTCCACTGAGCACCCGTACACCATCTCTGATGTCAAACACCAATGGATATGGGATCATCCATCGCCCATCTCATGGGTCGAGAAGCGTATACGCTAGTCTACACTGGTATATCGATGCCCCGTCTCGATACACCCACGACTAGGGACCTTGAAGGATGTACTTATGGACTACTATGTCCCCACTAGTATGATCTGCATCATAGTCCAGGTAGTCAAGTACACATCCTAAGGGCTTTATCAACATGTAACTATAAGACAGTTTAAAGAGACTAGTAAACATGTTAAGATAAAGAGTAACCAGATAGCATACTATCATGTCGAGCAAGAAAGTCATCTCTATATATGTCCAAGCATCCATTATAATATACATCATCTGTACAATACTGGCCTCTAGGGCATACATACAACTAACACAAAGACGGTTCCCAAAACGTAATACCCCACTGTCATCAATCACAAACTCCGACTCTCTGCCTGCCTAACCTAAGCTATAATTTCTGACATACGAGCATCTGCGGGCTGTGTCTCTCGAATACCATCCAATAGCTGAGGTCGGGTACGAACATGTGCTAATTGTCCTCCTGTCAAAGTGAACTCAACTGTACATGACTATCACATAAAAATCTGCTAGTCCGTAGAAGACTGCCTCTGTAAGGTGCGCAAACGAGATAAGCTATCTCGAGGCTTCCGACTCAAGGCATCTGCCACAGCATTTGCTTTTCCTGGAAGATACAAGATCTCACAATCATAATTCTTCACGATTTCCCTCCATCTACGCTGCCTTAGATTCATATCCCTCTGCTGAAAAATATACTTTAAGCTCTTATGATCTGTGAGAATCTGGCACGACTCTCTACACAAGTAATGTCTCTAAATTTTCAGAGCGAATACTACAGCAGCCATCTCCACATCATGAGTGAGGTAGTTCTGCTCATGCCTCTTCAACTGTCAAGAAGCATAAGCTACAATCCAGTCGTGCTACATCATACACAGCCTAAACTCACTCGAGATGCATCACACTACACAACAAAACCATCTGACCCATACGATAACGATAAGACAGGTGCATTTGTCAATCGAGTCTCTAACTGCTGGAAACTCTATTCACATGCATCTGTCCAAAGAAATGGAACTTCCTTCTTAGTCAGTCCGGTCAACGGTGCAGCGATCCGATAAAATCCTGCACAAAACGTCTGTAATAACCGGCCAGACCCAAGAAACATCGAACTGAAATAGGTCTGGGCCAATGCTGTACCGCTTCTATCTTCTTTGGGGTCCCTACATATCTCATCTCTTGCAACTAAGTGACCCTAGAATTCTACAATATCTAGTCAGAAAGCACACTTGGAGAATTTAGCAAATCCCTTAATTCTGATACCCCATAGGGTAATCTGGCTAATCTCATCTTCGAAGACTCGTCCCAATTTGTCGGAGGAAAGCTTACTACATGATTTCCTTCTTAAACTACTTGCACCTCGTCTGAACAAACTCCATAGGAAGAAATACATCAATTTCACCGATCTCATATCGAAGCTCCACATCGGATTAAAATTCTAACCATCTCTCCTCTGAACGTCTATGAATCCTGTTGGTCCATCTATACTGGTAACGTTGTCAGCCATTTAACTTCATGGACTCGGGAAGCAACATCTTGATAACCTCAGCAATGATTGTTACCATTTCTAACAATACGTGACACCACGATTTTCAGAGAGAAGAAAAACACCACGTCTTAAGTCTGTCTGATCTCTAACACTGACTCTACCATCTGGTGCGGATCCCGAAGAACTTGCCCCACCATTTAAACTCGACCATATATGAATGAACGACGTATCTCTATATCATCAAAAAAATCACCCCAGTCAGTCCTTGTCCCAGACAAGTCTGCGCTAACCGTATCTCTAACTGTAGCTTTATCGGCCCTCATAACATGGTGATCGAACAACCAATCATACACTGACGAAGATAGATCAACGGAAGGAACAGAAAGAGAATCTCAAGATATAAATCCTAAGATATCTTAGGTGGAGTATCATATCGTAAATATGCCACGGAACATATGTACGGTACGTCACTCTACTTAGTACCTACTCCATCAACAAAGGTCATCGTATATAACGAAAGTTCGGGTATAAGACCCCCAAAGTAGAGTCCAAGTCCTATAAGGTCAAGCCTAGGTAATAAAATATATTCCCAGACTCCATATAGTCAACCTAGACTCGAACAAAGGTTAAACCAAACGCTTTGATACCAACTTTGTCACAACCCAATTATGGCACGTGACCGGCAGTTAAATCACGTGACATCTAAAGACATCCACGCAATCCAAGTAAGCCGAAACCCGGAATCTAAACCCTTTTTGAAAAAAATATTGGAGGTGAGATTTAAATAATCATTCAATAAAATCAATTTAAATAACATCTAAATTTAACTAAATATGTTGGAAAACCTTTATGATGTTTTGAAACTTGATATCACCTCCTTTACGTTTTTATAAAGACTCGATACAACATAATAATATAGCATCCCAACGGAAGCTACCTTTCACGTCCAAAGACGGAACAACCAAACAAATCTATAACAGATGTCGACTCTAAAGAGTGCGACATTACCACACATAAACTCTAAGTCATTGCTTCTAAGTCCATAGTATATCATTTCTAAGTTGATGGAGTTTCCACTAGATACAAGACCATATGAATAATCAAGAGTGAGTAAGATACAATAAAAGCTCACTTACCCATCAATCCCCAAAAAAATGTGTGCCCAAACCGCTGATAATCCAAGCAGTAAAACCTGCAAGAACTGTGGCACAACGGGGATGAGTTGCCAACTCAGTGAATCAAAGTACATCTAAAGGTAGAAATCAAAATGCATGACGATACCTAGGTCATAAGTATAGTACTATCATAATCTATATCGATATACTATATGATATGTAAAGGTGCAATACTAAATATCTTGCAATAAGTATAATATCTCACTGTCATATGAATCAACATCATGAATCTATTATCCATATTGGAATTCCCTTTTTTTCTATGAATGTTTGTACAATTATATGCAGGTACTGTCCCCCGGATCAGTCCTGGTGGAATCCAATAAACACATATCTACCGTGTACCTCAAGATAATGATCATATCAATAAACATATGGATGTCCAGCATCGACATCGAAATCCGAAATCTCTCGTGTCCAGCATCGACACAAAACTTCCATTTCTCCCAGGCATCATTTCTCGAACGATCTTGTAATCAACAAAGCTCACCATGTGTCCAACTGTATCCCCACCGACTCAGTCTGGATAAAACTATAAATCCTTAACCGTATACCCACCGACTCGGTCTGGATAAAACTGTAAATCCGTAACCGTATACCCACCGACTCGGTTCGGAATAAAACTATAAATCCATAACCGTATACCCACCGACTCGGTCCGGATATTAAAATCAGAAAACACAAACCTCATGGTGGACGTTTATTCATCATATAAAAATATCAAGTGAGGAATAAGAAACTTGCATATATTGTATTGATGATATACTATATGTGTATATATATAACAGTGTCCCATACCACCGATATATATATATATATATATATATATATATATATATATATATATATATATATATATCATCAGAAGTAAAATACTCGGAAATCTCAAGAATTCAAATACATCATCCATAGTACTACAACATGAATATGAAAAGACTACGTAATCATATCACATAACATAATGAATTCAATTCTAATGTGTCATAACACTACTAATGATGTGTAGTGTAGCATACGCGTCTGTGCTCGTGCAATATGGAAATCATTAGTATTTGTGCAAGTGTTCTACGGTGTAACAGTCTACATATTAACACATATATAACAGAACGATTCTACAGTGACATGGCAATACCAATGAGGTGTAGTGTAACATATAGTTAAGTGCTTATGCAGTATAGTACTCATTGGTATTTGTGCAGTGTTCTACCAGCGTGTGCGTAATGCGAAAACATATAATATAGAATACATAATACAACCCTATAAGAAGTCTAAACGTACTTATTGTAATTACTTGTTATGAGCTATACCATTATCTTTAGAAATGATCGGAACGTTAAGTTTAAAATAAGGAAGCTGCCTAAGGTTTAAAAGAGTTGTTTGTTTTAGAAATCGGCACGCATCAAGGTGGTTTATTTAAAAGACAACGAACCGTGGTTTTTAAAACAATATAGCTCATACCAGTATTACCTCCTAAAACAGAACATAATCTATCTTTACGAATCAAAGAATAAATTGGCCGTTATTCGGCATACAAAGTTCACCCTTTCCGATACGTATAAAACTCTTGTATTATAGCTCATCATATCGCTATATCCATATCATCTTATGCACGGCATGATCTCTCGTACAAACTCATCAAATCATACCATATCGTACGGATCAATTATCACGTATATCTCATTTAAAAACTACATATAAAACTTTATGCAAGTAAGACGTATACAAGATGAAATACCATATCGATGCTTTGACTAAAAGCTAAACTTAAGTAGATATCATCATAATAATTATAAGGTTGCGGGGGTGCTATACGCCATTCACCCGACTTTTCCCGTAGTTGTAAATCTACTCACCGGAAATACGTCGTATCTACTCAGGAATCGCCAATCCTTTTTCCTTTCCTTGCGGCCTCCGAAGTCCCCGTATTTGAATCTAACATTGCAATAACTTGTATAAAGAAATGGCTACATTCCGATATGTAAAAATCAAGAAACACAAGTTGTACGTGTTAAATACACTACGTACGACTATAGCAAACAATTTAACGTTTAACCTTACTGAAGTTTAACCCAACGCTGCATCGCGACTGAAAACAGAACGCGTTATGTATTTCCCGTGTCGTATTATAGGTCTTAGATGCTTTTTTCCGATATTTGCTCTAAGATTTTATATACAGTTAAACTGAATTGATTAAACAATACCAAATTAACCATAATTCTACATAGAGACCTACCCAAAAAGCCAAAACACTCAAGCCCCCTAGAAATCCGGCGACGCCGGAATTCCCCTTAATGTCGCCGGCCAAAATCCAATCCCCTGGGTCCGTCATCCTATGGTTTGTTCTAGGTCCCACATACATCATTCTGGCACTTTTTTTGTTAAGTTTAATTTACTCTAAATAATAGCAGATTATAACAGTGTTCAGTTTTGCTAAAAATACGATATTATGG
This sequence comes from Agapanthus africanus, assembly GCA_030015575.1. NCBI lineage: Eukaryota > Viridiplantae > Streptophyta > Magnoliopsida > Asparagales > Amaryllidaceae > Agapanthus > Agapanthus africanus. Next base: position 768,246,019 of record JASDDO010000019.1, on the reverse strand, counting down.
ATATATGATTTCAACCTAGAACTAGTTTCAGAATCTAATTCCTACCGTGATTAAGGATTTTACCCTTAAGTAATTGCTGGAAGAACTCTCCCCCAAGATGCACAAGCTCCTAGTCCTAGCTTGATGGTGATATCCTTGCCTAGTTCTCCTTCTTCTTCACTTCTCTTGTTCTTCTATGTTTTGCTTTGTTTTTCTTTTCCTTTCTTTAAATTTTTAAGTTTTTAGAATGCTTCAGATCTGAACACAAGCTATTTATGTTAGAAGAGGGAAAGATAAGGGAAAGGAGGAGGTGTCACCAAGCAAGATGTGGGGTTTTCATTCAAGAAGGAGGTGTGGGGTGTAGGTTATGCATGAGAGGAGGAGGTGTCCATACTTTATCATCTCTAACTTGAATTATCTTTAATAAAATTCTGAACTAAACTTTATCTAACCTTTTTCACTTACAACCCCCATATTTCTTAGTTTGCACAACTTTCCTAACTTTATACACAAACACCCTTCACTAACTATGTTATAATATAACACTATTTTACTTAAAAATGAAGCTAAATTTTATATTAAAACCCTTATAATTTATTTATGTTGCATACTAAAACTAAAATTTAATTTGTTTAACATACATCTTATAAAATTGTCTTATTTGGTTTTAATAACTTTTTAATTTAACCTTTTATTATTTAATTAATTACTTTATTTATTTCAATAACTTCAGAATGTTATAGTCATAGTCTATGGAATGTATGGTTGTCGGGACCCGTCACCTCTCTGAAGACGTTGAAGGATTACAATGACAAATATCAGATGAGTAAAGAGATGTACCCTTGAACCAATTTTGGTTGGGATCTGTAATCCAATTTGGGACTAAGATCTGAGATTTATGAGCATATGTGCTCAGTTAATCTGAATGAGAGATTTATGGCCAACTTGGGCTCAACCCATTAAGTTAAAATGTTAAACATTTGACAATGCTGAGCGTTGATTTGAATTTTGACAATGTTTTTGTCTTTTACTGAATTCTGAGCATTCCTCATAGCTCTGGGCTTTATTTGTAAAACAATTTATGTTCTTTTAGCGCACACGTGGGGAGCATGTGGTGCGCTTGGCGCTTTGCGCCAGTCAAAGAGCGCAGAGTGCTAGTTTATGAGCGCATTGCGCTTTTGCTGAGTAGCGCCCATGTGAGGAGCACATGGTGCGCTTGGCGCTAAGCTCCAGATGATGGGCGTATTGCCCCAGTTTATGAGCGCAGAGCGCTATTTTATTAGCAAAAAGCGCTATTTGTTCAGTGGCGCGCACGTGGGGAGCACGTGGTGCGCTTAGCGCTGAGCGCCAGTTTATGAGCGCAGTGCGCTAATTTGGGGCGCTAAGGCTCTGCAGCGCTTTACGCTAGTCTTAAGCGCTGAGGCGCTTCTGCTAAGTAGCACACACGTGAGGGGCACATGGTGCGCTTGGCGCTGTGTGCCAATTCAAGAGCGCAAAGCACTATTTGATCAAATTTATGATCCGAGAAATAAATTCTCGTTTATAAGAGACTTTGTCTCAAGATTCTAAGAACAAAAATTCTTACTTTATAGGAGATGCTTCAATCTCTTGTATTGATGAAAGGCTTTGCCTTTATGGATCTATAATCCTTAAGAGAAATGAATTATTCTCCCTCTGTTATAATGAGATACTATAATCTCTTTGAGAAAAACCTTAGTCTTATAGATCTATGATCTGTGAGAAGAATTATGTTCTTCTTCTTATTTTAGGATGAGATCATTTAATCTCTTTGTGAAAGATCTTGGTCTTGTAGATCTATGATCTATGAGAAAGAAGTGAACTCTTCTTTTTAATATGAGATGATTTCATCTCTCTAATTATTATTTACCTTGAAGAAAAGTTCTTCTTCTAGCGAGAGCTTGGCTCTTCTTTCTGAGATTTCTCAAGTTTATGGGGGGATTTCTCTATATGAGACTTGAAGTCTTGGGGCCTTTATATAGGGCAAGCTGATTTTTTCAATCAGTTGAGGAGATCTTTTCTCCAATTGATTTGGGGATTTTCCCATCGTTGGATCTTTGATCTAAGGGCTTCTGATTTATAAAAGGCAATTTTCTTGTTTTTAACAAGATTGGGAAATCTTTCCATACAGAATTTTGGTGATATTTAATCACCTTTGGATCATTGATCCGACAGTGCTCTGATTTACAGAGCACAATTTTTTTGTTTGGAATGATTTTGAGGAATCTCTCCTTAACAGAATTTTATTCATGTCAATTAATGATTTATCATTATTATTGGATCTTTGATCTGACGGTGGGGAGTTTTTAGTTCCAGCGCTAGCGCACCCGTGCTTTGCACGTGGTGCGCTGCTTAGAGTGCAGCGCACTTAGCGCTAGCGCACACGTGCTTTGCACGTGGTGCGCTCCTTAGGGCGCAGCGCACTTGGCGCTTCTAAGAAGCATTTTCTTTATTTCAAAATTTGAATTTTAAACAGTGCTTTGCTCTGATTGGGGGAAACAAATCCCCCCCACCGTTGCGCTCACGTGGCCTACATATGAGTGCAGCGGTGGCAGCATCTGCGCCCTTGGATCAACTCAGAAGTTGGAACGGCATCTCAGTGCCTATAAATAGGACCCTTGGCCCTTGAGATGATTTCTGTTCATCTTCTTCCTTCTGAGAATTTTTTATTCTCTTGCAGAGCATAGCTCTTTGGTTTAAGAACTTTCTTAAGGACAGAACTCTGTCAAAATCTTAGGTAAAGATTAAATCTTTGAGTAGGTCATTTAATAATCTAGGGTTTCACCCATTAACAGAGCTTTTCTCTTCATAGATCTTAGATCTAAAAAATGTTATTAGGGTTTTACCCATTAACAGAGCTTTACTCTTCATAGATCTTAGATCTAAAGAAAACCTTTTGAGGGTTTCTTAACCCATTAATAGAGCTTTGCTCTCTTGAATAAAGGAGATTTGTTAATCTCTTATGAAGAACTCTCAGAATTTGTTCATGGATCTTGAAAATTTCAGAATTTTAATTTAAAACATTTTATTTCAATTTTTCTGATGGGTTATTCCATCATTTTTACAGAGCCAGGCTCTTGAGGAATTTTTATTCCTTCATCATTAGAGTTGACAGATATCACTCTGCCACAGAACACTGCTCTCAAGGGGAGATTTACTCCTTAGCCCGAGGGGTTCTTATTGAATGAGAATCAATTGAGGATTTTCTCGTTTAATGACAGTCTCATCAAATGATGAGACGTTTTATTAATGATGAACTGTCATCTAGATTATGTGGGTTTCCTTTTGGTCCCTTTTTACTGCATTGCAGTGTGGTACAGATTTAAAGTACCTAGTGACAGAACTTAAACTGTAGCATTGGCGGCTGACAATTTGTTCTTTTCCGCGCAGGTACTATGTCTTTCGACACTTCCTTCCTATTCGTCCGCTCAGAAGGCGGATTACCCGAAGCGCCTGTAGACCGAGAGGTTCTTGCGCTGATCAAAGACCATGACTCGGAGCACAAGAATCTTCATTTGTGGGGAACATGGTATAATCAGATCATCATGGGTCGGCGCAGCTTCTCTTGCGCAACACCTTCAGAGGTCATCTCGGCGATTCATTATGCTGACGTACCCCCGGTGAACTATGCCGTGGAGGTGGTTAATTGGACTTCAGAGGGTTGTCTTCAGCCCTCTATGGCTGCAATACCTATACAACCGCCGATGGCTTTGGACATTCTAGGGCAGCGTATATGCCAGGGTGAGTCGCGCCCTTGGGGACAGCTATATAAGATAGGCTTAACTCCCCGTCACTCAGCTGGGTATCTGCAGTGGGCCCAATACATCCTATCGGCAAAAAAGTCAGAGTTGCTGAGGCTCGGGTTATACCCCGTGATCTACGCTTCCCTGTTTCAATATTCCCCACCTCTAGCCTGGTGGGTCAAAGCCTTTTTGGAACAGTGGAATATTCCAACTCATACTTTCCTTATGCTAGATCGGGAAGTTTCCATCTCTTTGGAAGAGTTTGCGGATATCTCCGGCTTGCCTGTCAGAGGGGAGCATTATGAGGAGATCTTACCCTCTGATGAGTATATTTTCGCTACCCGACTGGTGATGATGGGTCTAAACCCAGAGAATGTCATTCAGCACCGATTCCCCAGCTTGATCAAGATGCTAAACATTTATGAGGGCCTATTTCTTGAATCTGGAAGTCAGGGGGTCAGCTTTGCGGACTTCATTACCCGTTTTCTTCGCCCAGAAGTTTTATCACGACAAGGTGAAAAGTTTGCCCAACCTGATGATCCTTTTGGCTTTTGCTTGGATCGCCAGCCAATATTGGAAGCTGTTCAAAAGGGCTTCTTTCTTCCGAACGTCGCGACCGTCCCCTTTTCAGAAATTGCCGCTCCGGGCATCGATGATGAAGCGTTCTTTCTAGGGTTCCTCGGTTTGTTGTTAAGCTGGTTCACGCTTCCCATGCACTCTCGCTACATGAGGCCGTCTGTTTTCTACCCGGCTCATCGGATGGTTGAAGGGTGACAAGTTGTTGTTGGGATTGCCGGGCTGGCTCATTTGTATCACGGCCTTAGTTCGGCGGCCGACACTACCCAGCCGGGGGTGCAGCCCGTGAACTTCCCGATGCATTATTTTACCTCATGGCTCGAGTTTCATGTGCTCGGTGCCTTTGGAATGCACAAGCGGCCTCATTTTTATGAAACTTGCAAGTTTCCATGGATCATGCGGTTGGTCATTGCTTCCATTATGGAGCCAAGTCAGCGAGAAGCTCGGGGTGTAATCCTTCGCCCACATACCGTCGGGGACGGCATGACCTTTGTTGATAAGGTTATGACCATCGGTAAGGAGTCCGCTAAGATGGTGCAGTCGTTGCGGGACACCTTTAAGAACAGAGCTTCTACCGTGAAAGCTCGGGAGATTCTCCATTTGTACTCGATCAGACAGGGATATTTGGTGTTCAGGAATAATGACTCGGCTTTGTTCATGAGATATAACCCCCACCGTTTTTCCCAGCAATCAAGTTATAATCAGAGCGTCCCGCTCGAGGCATTCCTGGCAGAACCAGTTTATACCGAGGAGGGTATCCGGAGCGCTTTGCACCACTTCATGCGCCTAAACACAGGGTCCAATTTCTTCATTAGTGAGCCAAGTTGTGTTCCGAGGGCCCTGAATGTATACGTGGCGTGGTATCAATACGCGATGGGTGCCGTCATCAGGGAGGAAAAGAAGTTGTTGCTCGACCGTAAGGGTGCACCTCCTGCCGGTAATCCATCCATCTCTTTGAAGCGACGGACCATCGTTCATCCTCCTTTAAGAGAGGTTGCTGCGGTCGAGGTCCCGCACGATAGATCTGAGCTACCAATACCCCGTGCTCCCATGAAAGCGGTGACGGTGGCGCCTCCCGAGTCTGGCCTGGGTTCAGATATCGGGACTCGTCATCCCAAGGTGCTCACCAAGCGTAAGCTTATGCTAGCGGCGACCGGTACTCGCTCGCAGAAGAAGAAGAAGTCGATTCTTTCTGCAGACATTATATTTGGCCAGGAGCCTCATGCACCTTATAGCGAGGGCTTGAGCGAATATGGGACCAATGAGGGTCTATTCATGGCGCCAGATGATACTGATCTGGAGGCTTCCATCGCAGCTTCCGAGCATCTAGCTAGCCACAAAGCAGGACTGATCATCCTTGCTGAGTCAGGTAATCTTCAGTCGCATCTTTTTGCTGTTATGTTTTTGTTATCATGTTTTGACCGACACTCCTTCTTTAACAGGCATTTCCACTGAAGAGGCTCTCGCGGCTTCCCTCAAGCCTTTTGAGGAGGAGGAGAGGCTTCGTGCGTCGCTGGGCATTGGTATATTTAGGCTTATTGTGCCTTCATTCCCTTTTCTTATGGGCAATCTGACCCCTTTTTCATCTTACCGCAGGGACTACCTCGACTCAGGTCATCCCCAGTATGGTGCCAATCCCTCAGGGTGATGCGGAGATGCTTCCAGGGCTAGCTATCGAAGTCCAGGCCTCTTCGGCATTGCCAAAAGAGGCTTTCCTTAAGCAACCGATGACAGACGCCACAACGGCTCCAGAGGTAACTCCCGGCGTGGACGATGACGTCTCTTTGATGGAGGTCCTGAGAAGATCAGCTCTCACGGCCCGGGCGGTAAGGAACCGCAGGAGGCGTGCATCAAGGGAACGTAAAGCTGCCTTGGCAGCGGGTGCAGGCTCGAGCGCTGCTACCCCTGTCCTTGCTCTTTCAGAGGGTGCTTCGGCCGCCCTGTCTACCGCTCACAGACAGGCGGCACGTGCGGCTCGGGAAGCAATTGAAAGACCGACCCAAGGTAATGTAACACTGAATCCTTTCGTCAAAGTTTTAATCTTTAGATTCTCATATAACCTATCCTGCAGGGCCGAGTCTCGATGAGGAAGTGGCAGGTGAAACGGCGACAACCACTAAGCCTGAAGTGGCCACTCTTTCTCAAGAGTCTGGAACAGCCCCAATTGCCACTCTTTCCCCTTACGGTTCCTTGCCGTTGCCGGGCGTTGCGAGTATCGTAACGGTTCTTGTGGAGTCGGGGCATGAAGCTACGGGCGGCGAAACCATTCCGATGGAGGAGGGTGAAGCAGTCACTGCACCCAGTGACGCCTTATCGAGGTTTCGACCGACGACTCACCAGGTAGATTTTGGGTCATTGCTTTCCTTTTCATTCTGCAATCCCTTTCAATCTCTTCTGACAGTATTTCTCTCGTTTCTAATGCAGGTGTGGCGAGCGTTGAGGTTGTGCCACCCGAGGAAGCATCGCCAGTTGCTGCTTTGACGGTGGCCGCCCCTTTGCCTTCTCTCGTGTCCTCCCAAATGCTGGAAGGTATGGGTTTATGACTTATCGGTTTCATTGTAAGCAATATAATTTATGTACGGACATTGCATTATTACACCCTTGCAGGAGTTCTTTTTGATCATCTGTATCAGGTGCTGCACCCACATTTCTCCTTCCAGTCGGAGATTGCTTCATCTAGTGGCGTTGGTGAGTACAACCTCTAGCTAATATCTTCTCTTTTCTTTTATGGGCAGCCAATTCGTTTCTAATTCTTCTTTGCATTACTCGTAGCCTTACAAATTGAAGGAGGGGTCAAGGGTATCATCGCGTCACCGGAACTCCCAGCTCTGCCCCCTGTTGCAGCCGGTATAGTTGACTCTATTGTTCATGCATTTTTTATTTCTTGAGCCGTCATCTGACTATGATCTGTTTTTCAGCGATGACACCGACTCCAGCTCCGTTCGAGTCTCGAATCATAATGCCAGTAGGGCCCTTTTCCAGACGTCCATCTTCAAAAGGCGCTGTGACCAGTCTGCGTATGTTGGGCGACTACATCGAGGAGCTTGACGCGGAGGCCCCTACATTCGCTGCAGATTTTGCTGCCGAGGTTAATCCAATATTGGCGATGCTTGTGAACTTCCATAAAGAAGGCATCATTGGGTCTTGGGTTAACCACTGCAGAAAGATTGAGGCCTGCCTATATGAGCTTGAGCTTAGGGGTCCTGCTCCTGAGATTCTGGCTGTGAACTCCCAACGAGCTGCATGGGTCGAGCAGAGTGTGTCCTTCCTCCGCCATTTTGAACAAGAAGCGATCTTGAGGCGGAAGGAATGTGAGAAGGCTTCGGATGAATTCGCCCGGCTGCATGCCCATGTTAAAGCGAACGCCACGCAATTGAGAGCCGCTTTTGACACCTTGCAGCAATGTATCTCAGACGGTCTTGTATTGAGGCGGAAGCTCGACTCTATTGAGCGGGTTACGCAGAGTCGCGAAACTGCCCAACGGGAAATCGATGAGAAGATTTCATCATGCTTGCAGCAAAGGGCTTGAATTGAAGCGGAGCTGGCCGCGGCGGCTGATCACGAGAAGGCACTGAAAGGAGTGCGAGAGCAACTTACTGACTTATTGAAAACGCTTCCTTCTCAATAGCTATTTTGTATAAATTGAACGCTTGTAATCTTCGAATAACATGTATCCATTATTCTTTCATATGATTCAACTTGTACTCCATTGAATTCATGAATAAAAGATACACATTTTTTTGTTCTATTGTTGCTTTCTTCTCTTTGCCGTGTCATTGCCATGTGATTTTAGCAAGTGTGGCCTGTAGATAATAAGTGACGGCCCATCTTGGACTCTTTGCCAGGTAACAATGGCTTAGGAACAGGTTCAGGTCTGCTTGCCTAAGACTTTTCAACTTTATGAGCCGTGAGGGTCTCATAAAGAATTTTCTCCCTACGAGTTGAGAGGATCTCGTAGGTGTATTTTCTCCTTAAGAATCGTGAGGATTCCTAAGTGTGATTTCTCTTGAGAGTCGTAAGGATCTCACAAGAGAATTTTCCCTCTTACAAGTCGAGAGGACTCGTAAGTGGTTGTTTCCCTCCTTGTCGAGATTCGATTTTGGAGAGTGTGGTCCGTGAACAGTATGCAAGGGTCCGTTTTGGGCCGACTTGCAGGGCCCCAGTCCTTAGGAAACAGGTCGTTATCCCCATTGCCTAAGGCTTTCCCCTACGAGTCGATACGAATCGAGAAGTTCTCGTAAAGACGCTAATTTCCTTACGAGTCGAGATGAATCGAGAAGCTCTCGCAAGAATGTCCTAACGGCATAGTTAACCTCTGCTCTTTACGATAGAGGTCCGTTAGGGTCTGTGGTACTAAGGTTTTGCCCGTCGTACCGTCGCGTTGGCTGATGTATTCCTTGATTAGCAATCTTGCTGTTCGAGTAGCCTTGCTACTGTAGTATCTCTGATCCCTTCGGGGGCTGCACAAGGCATCTTCAAGCAATCGTCCTAGGCAGTTTGATCGTCGGAAGAGCAAGCGTTAGGAATTTTGCCATGCCGCTTTTTACTTGAGGTTAGGCTCAGTTTGGGGAGCCTCGATGAGTCATAACCACTCCGTGCTGGTGTGGGATGATCTCCAATAGTCTTTCAGGTTTTATTTGAGTTGCCGTCAAGACCCTGAAGCTAGGAATTTGGCCTTTGCTTCGTTTGCTGGCATTGCGTCTGCTGTAACGGTACGATTGTCACGGTTGTCTCTAGGTTATGGGTGAACCGTCGAGGTTTGGAACTAGGGATTTTGCCGTGGCTTCGTTGTTTGATTGTCGCGTCTGAATCTTGCTGGAGGAAGAACGCTGTGGTGACATCTCGTCCGCTGTATCGAGACGAACGTCGAGGTGGTGACCACTCTGCGCTGGTGTGGGATGATCTCCGATAGTCTTTCAGGTTTTATATGAGTTGCTATCAAGACCTTGAAGTTAGGAATTTGGCCTTCGCTTCGTTTGCTTTGGCATGTCCGAATCCTGTTGGAGGAAGAATGCTGTGGTGACATCTCTTCTGCTCTATCGAGACGAACGTCGAGGTGGTGACCACTTCGCGCTAGTGTGGGATGATCTCCGATAGTCTTTCAGGTTTTATATGAGTTGCCATCAAGACTTCGAAGCTAGGAATATTGCCTTTACTTCATTTGTTGGTTTTGCGTCTGCTGTATCGAGACGAACGTCGAGGTGGTGACCACTCCGCGCTGGTGTGGGATGATCTCCGATAGTCTTTCAAGTTTTATATGAGTTGCCGTCAAGACCCTGAAGCTAGGAATTTGGCCTTTGTTTCGTTTGCTGGCATTGCGTCTGCTGTAACGAGATGAGTGTCGCGGTTGTCTCTAGGTTGCGGGTGAACCATCGAGGTTTGGAACTAGGGATTTTGCCGCGGTTCCGCTTTGTTGATGTTGTGTCTGTTGTAATGAAACGAATGTTGAGATGATCTCCGGACTGTCTGTGAACCGTCGAGATTTGGCTTCTTTTTCTGATAGAGCCTGGTGGGAAGGCATGGTTCCCCCTTTGTTTATGCCCCTGGATTGTATACAGGGATCGATGTGATCTCACCTGTAGGGCAAAAAGTTTCATTTTATATATTTTTTCTTTCCGCGATGCTCTATCATTTCAGCTTTATGTCGCGAAAGTCGCGATTGCCCAATCATTTCGGCTATTTTTTGCGGTGCCCAATCATTTCGGCTATTTATTTTATTTGCTCGCTACTGTTTATTGCGAGTTTCCTAACCATTTCGGCTATTTTGTATGCATACATTTTTACTTGCTGATTTTGTTCCAAGCTGCCCCATCATTTCTGCTATTTCATATGCATTTGTGGATTGCTGGCTTTTCGCTGCGAGTTTGGGATTTGATACCAATTTAGGCATCAGCATTGCTACAACTGGGATATTTCCAGGAGCGAATCATCATTTGCCTCTGTCGATGTCGAACAAAGGTGGCTTAGCGAACAGGGTTAGGATCCTGTCGACTAAGGCTTTTAACTTCATGAGCCGTAAGGGTCTTTTGAAGGTATTTCTCTCTATGAGTTGTGAGGATCTCGTATGTGCGTTTTCTTCTTCGGAAACGTAGGGATTCCTAAGTGTGTGTCCTCTTATAAGTCGTAAGGATCTTATAAGAGTGTTTTCTCCTTATAAGTCGAGAGGACTTACAAGGGCTATCCATTGTGTGAACATATCCCTAGTCGTGGGTGGGACTTTGTTAGGGAAATGTTTATTCACGCCCGTGGATTGTATACAAGGGTCAATATTGAACCGCTTGTAGGGCAAAATTGGAGATTGTGATGGCTTAAGAACAGGTTCAGATCCCTTTAACTTAAGGCATTTGAATCTTATAAGCCTTGAGGGTCTCATAAGAGGGTTCTCCTTACGAGTCATGAGGATCTCGCAAGTGTAATTTCTCCTTAGGAATCGTGGGGATCCCTAAGTGTGTTGCTCCCTTGTGAGTCATAAGGATCTCACGCAGGTGGTTTCTCCTCACAAGGTCGAGAGGACCTTGCCCTTTCGGGTTTTCACAAAACTCGCCGGTAGCCCTGCTGTTTTTACTCACGGAGCCCTTTCGGGTTTTCATCCGTGCCCATCTCGCTTACGAACATACAGTTTTTTTTCTGTTCAGCCTTGGGATGCTGCGGTCCGTAGTAGTTTATCGACGTCTCGGTCAATAGCCAGTTTTAGGACATAGTGGTCCATTGTTAGTTTAAGGACGTTTCGGTCCGCCGTTGCCATAGTTGAGGCGAGTTTCTAGTTTACGGACTTTTCGGTCCATGGGACTTTCTCTATGAATGAGCATGATGTCCCTGGCATGTCCACCTTTTTAGGGGTGTGAGGTTGTGGCAGGTTCACCTTCCAGTTTTCGGATAATGCGAACTTGCCTTGTTGGTATTGGTCCTCAATCCAGCCTTTGAAGATGAAGCAATCTTCGATTGGATGGCTTACTGTTTGGTGGTAAGGACAGTAATTAGGATTGTTGACATCGCCTGGCTGCAACGGACGTTTTGGATCCGGCAGATTGATGAGTCTGTTGCGCACTGCTAGCTCGAACAGTCTCCTCGTTTTATCCTGGGGAAACGAGTAACGACGTCCGAGTCTCTCCTCGAGGGATGGGCGTGGACGCACATTGTTTTGGCGAACAACCGGCTTTAAGTTCCTCAGCTGTTGTTGAGTATTGGCGACGAAGGTTGCTTTCCCTTTCCCTTTTTCATTTCGAGAGTCCGTCTTTGAAGGAGATGGTCTATGACCCATTTGATCCATTTGGTCTAGCTTGTCAATCATGGCCTGGAAAGTAGTTGGCTTGAAGAACATCATGAATTATGAAATGGTCGCTTGAGGGTCAAGAGTACCCACGAACATGCCTTTCGCAGGTGCCTCTTCGATGCGATGTTCGCACTTCAACCATAGATTCCGCCACCGTATCGCGTATTGCACCCATGTTTCACCTGGCTTTACTCTGGCGTTAATTAATGCAGTGATTGGGGTGCGTTCGCTACCGCTTGCAAACCTCTGTGTAAAGAGTAACTCCATTTCTGCAAACGTCTTAACGGAGTCATTCGGGAGCTCCGAATACCACTCGAATGCCATCTCTGACAAGCTGCCAACGAATTGGTGGAGCAATAATTTATCATCACCTCCCGTATTGCCGCACAAGGCTCTGAATTGAGCGACATGCTGATGCGGATTTCCCGTCCCCTTATATATGTGGAATTTGGGGATCGTGTATCCCGGCGGGTACTTTATTTGGTTGTATCAACCCGGATAGGGTCGTCCAGTCTTAACAATTTTCCCAGCCGCTTCATTCGCCTGATGGACTCGTATTTGCTGGGCGATGTAATCATCCAGGGCGACATTGGAGATTGTCTCCTCCATGGCTGCTGAACAAGCCGGAAGTGGGTTCGATATCTCCCCTCTGTCATCTTCAAGGACAATCGGAGGGTCTTCAGCCATGGGATCCGGTTGTATCATCATCCCGACCATGTCTTGGAAGAGAAGCGCCATTCGTTTTATATTGGCCGCTTGTTCCACGGCCTCTTTGTCCTTCTTCTCAAGCATTCTCCGAAGGAATTCGGCATCAGTTTCCTGCTCATGGCGCTGCTCTGAGGATGTCTCCTGGATTGCTTTCAGTCCTGTAAGTGCGGCCATAGCTGTTAGCATCTCTTGGAGCTTTTGTTGCTGCTCCTCCTGAGCCTTAGTCACTGATCACGTAAGCGGTCGATGGCCTGTAGAGATATGGCTATCCTCTTTTTCGGATTCCATATAGACGGTATGCACCACCATGCCCCCAGCCTTGGGGCATTTGGGTTCAGTGGTCTTGCGATTCGTCGCAGATGCAGGGATTTTCTCTGGCCTTCTCCTCTTGTGGGCTGTCGAAGTTGATGGGGCCGCTGCAGTGAGCACCCAAGTAGCTATTACCTTATGTGGCTTGACAGGATGGTTGTCTTCTCGTTGAACCTTCACCTTTTTCTGTCGGCGAGAGTAATTTTGATCAATCACCGAGTACTGGACTTGACGCCAGACTTTGTAAATCTTAGATGATAACCATTGAGGGGTGTTCAGACCATAATATTGCATTTATCATTCCCCTATTCTTATCATTTTTATAAATAAACAGGTACTCTTGACGCACGTTTGTTGCATATTACAGGATACAGGTTTCTGGAGCAAATACAGTGAAAAAGACACAAAACAACAGAAAAGGGATTTTTTACCAACTATTAGACGGATCCTAGTCAAGCCTAGACGAAGAACAGTACAAGGTCCAAAATGTCATGTGAACGGTTAAAAGATCGCTACAAGTATTCACTGAAATATCTGGAAGATAATAAGAAGCCAACAGAGAAACTACATATGGAAACAGAAGCCCAAAGAGCCACTGAACCAAGCCCAAAAAGCACACAGCCCAAGTCTACAGTTTGGCCGCGGATCCGCGGCCAAACCCATCCTGGCGCCGCGGATCCGCGGCCGTCTAATACACGTGTCGGTGGAATTTTGGTGCGTCGGTGCAGATGTTAGGATTTTCAGGGGTCAAATCCGTAATTTCGCGTGCGCGAGAGTCTGTAACCCTAGGTTTCCTATTTTCCTATAAATTGTAATTTTAGATCTAAAAATTGGATGCCTCTTTTCAATAAATAAAATTCAGAAATTCTGGAAGTGACATTCAGATCTGTTCTTTATCGCTTGGAGGGAGCCATCACCATTAGTAAGTGTTTTTCTTTTATTCTTTTAATGTTATTTCATCCCCTAATGAGCGAGTAGTCTCCTCGCTTGTTAGGGTTAGCCTTAGGGAAAGGGTTGAGAGATGAGATCTCTCACCCCTTTCAATGCCATATTAAACTAACCCATTAAGAACTCCATGCATGCGCGCACAACCGCTCCCTGCGGCACCCTACCCCTCGAGGTAACGGTGAACCGCAGTATAAAGGGCCGGTTGCGCGCGTTTTCCATGGGGGTTAGGGTAATTAACGATAAAGGAAGGATACGAATCTAGAGGAAGAAAACATCTTCCCAAAAGAGTCGTACCCACTTTATCGATAATTACTATAACACCTAATGGATCTAAAATACGGCATTGAAAGCGGTGAGGAAACATCAATCTCCAAAACTTCCTCTAAGCCTAACCCTAGCAAGAATTTAAATTAGATTAATTAAGTTTTAGATCTAGATTTTTATAAAACCAAAACTACAAATAGAATCAACTCGTTAAGACACACTAAAGAAATTTACCCGTCTCTGTGGATCGACCCGCACTCACCGGCTAGCTGCGAAGCGACGCCGTTTCTGATTGCGGTAATTATATTTTTGATCGTAAAATCAACACCAATCAAATGGCGCCGTTGCCGGGGACGGCGTAATCTTTCTTTTTGTGAATTTTCGGGTTGATATAAATTTTTAAAAAAATTATAAAAATCTGAAAATATAAAAAATATAAAAAAAATCAAATTTGATCGGTTTGAAGGGTGTATCTTTTGAATCTTGCAGGAACAGCGAAGAATCACGGATCTGGAATTTTACAGAGGGCAAATAAAAATTTGGTACATAAGAACAGAGAGAAATTGCAAGTCCAGAGCAGTGAAATTTTTTCCAGAGGCTGATCCCATCATTCCGCCGCCCATCCGCGGCCTAAACCCTATAACCGCCGCGGTTCCGCGCTTGAAGTGCCACGTCAGCGCACCAAATTTTTCTGGTTTGATTTTTCTCTCTCTCCTCTGGAATCTCCCATATATCTCTCTGTAAAAAGTTTTCTGCAGGATTTCTTTGCGTAAAAATCTTTTTCCCCCTTCTAAATAACAGATCTCTGCAGGTTTCTTTGCGCCGCGCTAAAAAATTTTGATTGCAAGTGAAATTTTATTTGTTTTGCATAATTTAACCGGACTCTAAGGGGCTATTTGACCAAACTCAGATTGGGTGGGGATTTCATCACCCTTCCCAGGACCCCAGAAAACACCTAAGCATTTTGCATCAACCACCTTTAATTAAAAAAGATTAGACTCAGACCTAAGGACAGCGAGCTCAATAGGAAAAGGACTAGGGTAGGCATCAGCCGTTTATCCTAACCGACATTGCGGTGTCTAGGCTAGTGGTTTTTAATTAGGCCCACTGTAGTGGTGGTTCCTTCCCACTTACCTGGCCGTATTTGTCCGTGAAGAGGCGGTTTGAGGTCTATCTCTAGCCCTAGTTAGGAGCTGTCTAGTAGACCTAGGCAACCCTAGATCTAGGTCTGATTGTGCATGTGTGGTTGATACATTTGTGTCAAGAGTCCCTTTCCTAAAACCTCTTTGCAAAACCTTCACATAAATAAAAGAAAAAGAAAAAGAAAAATCTTTTAAAAACTTGCAACTTGCCGCTAAAGAAAACTTGCAAAACTCACTTCCACCACTTCTTCTCACTGACGTTATCTTACCCCCACATTCTGTTTTTCTCTTTTTTTCTGACTGCACTACCCTTTAGTGTATGTCATTTTGGACTAGGGATACTAACGCCCGATTAGTCCGTGTTTCGTTGGTACCGACCGACGAACCCTTCGACGAACCCTTCGTCGAAATTCCCTCCATTTCCTTACCTCCACCTTTAAATTCTTCTTTCGAAGGTATGTCGGGATTCAACCCCAACGATACCTTGCCGACGGGAATGATTCCACCTCCTCCAGGTGCGAATAACCCGAATCTACCGCCTGTTGTAGCGCCCGCACGAGTTGCGCTCCAGGACCTCTTCTACCCCGTCCGCACTTCTTTACCCACATGTCTTTCACCCCCACCGGCAAATGGGGATAATTTTGAAATAAAACCACACTTCATCAATATGCTACCTAAGTTTCATGGTTTGGAATCCGAAGATGCATATATTTTCATTAATAAATTCCAAAACGTTTGCGCCATGATGAAGACAACCCAATTAAGTGATGACGCAATAAGGCTAAGGGTCATTCCTTTTACCTTATGTGACCTAGCCGAGAAGTGGCTATACAGCACCGCATCACACTCCATTAGAAATTGGGACGAGTTTGTGAGAGCTTTTTTGAAAAAGTTCTACCCTCATCATAAAACTGCTAGAATCCGAAACGAGATTATACAATTTTCACAGCTTCCGTCCGAACCATTCTGGAAATGCTTCGAGAGATTTAAAGACCTACTTGTTCAATGCCCTCATCATGGGATAGAAAATTGGCAACTTTGCCAAACTTTATACGAGGGATTGAACGCAGCAACGAAGCAGTTGCTAGAAACAATATGTCAAGGTCATTTTCTCTCCAAGTCTAGCGACGAAGCTTGGCAGTTTCTTGAGGACCTAAGTGAGCAAACAATTCAGTGGGAAAGTACCAAGACCACATCATCTTCTTCAATTGGTCAATCTAGGGCAGGCATACATCAAATAGATATGTCGATAGCTATGAAGGCCGAGATGGCCTCACTTATGAAAAAGCTAGAACCCATTGAGACAAAAATCTCATCGTCTTCTCCTGCCCCTACTCTACCCACACGAACTGTTTGTGCTTGTTGTTCGAACCCATCGCATTTAACCGAAGAGTGTCCTTATAATGCACCCATTCAAGGACAGGATCAAGTCAATGCTGCATTTCAGCAACGACAAAGAAATGATCCGTACTCTTCGACATACAATCAGGGGTGGAGGAGTCACCCAAATCAACAGTTCCAAGGGAACAATAATTTTCAAAGACCTCCTCCACAACAACAACAAGCACCCTTACAAACTCAAAACCAGCAACCTTTCCAACAACAACCTTATACAAATCAAACGAACAATTTAGTTCAACCAAATGATGATAAGGTTAGCTCGCTCGAGAAAAGTCTTGAAGCATTTCTCAAGCAAACTACAGAATCCGCAGCAAGACTTGAAAGTTATGTGCACTCTTTAATGAATAACAATGCCTCACACGATCAAAGTATCAAATCTATTGAGGCACAAATTGCACAATTAACTGCTGCGTTGAGCGAGAGAGAAAAGGAAAAGCTTCCATCTCAACCCTTGCCCAATCCCGGCCACCCACAAAACGCATATCACAATCACAATGTAAATGCGGTGACCACGTTGAGATCCGGAAGAGAGTTGCAAAATAATGTGAAAACTAGTGATGACATCCCCGTCGGTGGTTCTTCTTCCCCTTCTTCATTTTCTTCACTTCCTTCTTCACCTTTTTCTTTAGAGCCTATTCTCCACCCTTCACACGGCTCTACTTCTTCTGACTCGAACGGACCCATTTCTAACAACACGAACACATCCACACTGGGATCCATTCCTATTCCACATTCTACTCCACAGACTTTTGACTCAACAAATTTTCAGAATGCACCATTCCCAAACAGGTTGAGTCCTAATAAACCAAATACACAAGTGGAGAAGATTGTGGAGATCTTTAAGCAGGTTAGCATAAATATACCTCTCTTGGATGCTATCCAACAAGTCCCTTCATACGCAAAAATCTTAAAGGGATTATGCACTTCAAAGAGAAAAGCATCTCAAGTACCCAAGAAAGTGCTAGTGGCTAGTGCAGTGAGCAATGTTATTAACCACCATCAAACCTTACCCCAAAAACGAAAGGACCCCGGCAGTCCTACGATTTCCATTACAATTGGGGATAAGAAAATTAATCGAGCACTTTTAGATCTTGGGTCTAGTGTTAACCTGATTCCTTACTCCGTGTACGAACAATTAGGGGTTGGAGAGTTGAAACCCACTCGTTGCACTCTCCAAATGGCTGATCGATCAATCGCCTATCCAAGGGGTCAACTAGAGGATGTGTTGATCAAAGTCGGGGAATTCATATTCCCCGTTGATTTTATCGTTATGGATACACAACCTGTTGCTAACCCAATAAACCAAATTTCGGTGATTCTCGGTCGACCATTTTTAGCCACTTCCAATGCCGTGATAAATTGCCGCAATGGCTCCATGACTCTATCCTTCGGGAAGAGGTCTAGTGAGTTCAATATTTATAAGATGGGAAGTCTGCCCCCCGTGCCAAAAACTAGTACACGAGAAGTTTGCTCTATTCACGAAATCACGCAGGAGGACTGCGAGCTTGAAAGATTTCTATTTGATGAAAACAGTTTTGACGCCACTAGTGCGTCCCTCCTTGAGCCTACTACCGTTGACACAACCGATGCTGATTATGAATGTTTCACTTTTTTGGATGATGATGACTCACAGCCCGAATATGAGTCGTTTGAATTTTTGGATGAGTCAGTCGAACCATCCGAATCGGTTGTTTGCAGTGATTTCGAACCTGTGTTAGAGTCCTTTGAGTTCGAGGTAGATTCCGCAATGATTCTTTCGCCTCAGAAATTCGAACTCACGCCCTTGCCGTCTCACCTTAGATATGCCTACATAGGTGAGAATGAGACTTTTCCCATTATCATATCAGCCTCTCTAGCCTTCGAGCAAGAGAACGCTATTTTAAAAGTCTTACAAGATAGACGGCAAGTTTCCAGTTGGACTATGGCGGACATCGAGGAGATAAGTTTCCTCATAAGTGAATATCATACACAATTGATGGATGATGCCATGTCAATAGAGGACCCACGGGAACATCTTGGGGGTATTGTGGTGAGTCAACTTCCTCCCTTAGAAGTTGAAATACCCCCATTTCTTTTAATAAGGTACGAGAATGCCAACACTCCACTGATTGCTGATCATTTCCATTCTCGTTTCAATGCATCACCATCACCTGTATATTTCACTCCACACCTCCCATACCACTACTTCTATCTTCCCCAATTCTTTGCGGACCCCCACAACTTATTTTTCCAACACCTAATATTCTTTACTGATGAATTTTTCAACTGGTTGGTGTTGACGTTTGGTCTAGGCAAAGTTTGGCAGTAATGTCTAACATAGTTTAAATGAAGTTTGGGGGAAGGCCTTTTTGTATATATTTTTGTTTTTTTTCCTTAACAAATTTTTTTTTTTTTAAATAAATAAACATGGGAGTATCGATATTTTGACCCTCTTGGTTTAGCATGACAGTGAGGACACTATCAAGTTCAAGTTTGGGGGTATGCTCGGTACGTCTTCTTCCTTCGCATTCATTTGTACATATTTTTGCATTTGCATACTTATTTGAAAACCCATAAAAATTTGAAAAATTTCAAAAAAATTATAAAAATAAATGTATTCGATTTTGGCTAATTGACTTGAGTTTGACAAATAGGTCAACTAGCTAGGAACAACTAGATCTTAGACTTAGTAAGTTGAAAACCCTAAAAATAACCTTCCTTAAAGTTTAACGGTAGAAAGTATATGCCTTGTAGTTTATTTGGAAATAGGCAAATTTTGGGTTCACTTCTTGGGCTAAGTCGAAACAAGGGAAGAGTATTGATGTTCTAATTAAAGTATAAGTTTGAAAAATAGTTCCTAGCTTAAGTCTAGATTCTGAAAATGTATACCCTACAATTTGCACAATCACGCACCTTGAAACTTGGAATAGTAGAAGAGACCTTGAAATGCTCTTGTTTAAAGTCCTTAGTATAATGGAAAAAAAAGGGGTGAATAAAAAAAAAGAGAAAAAAAAATGGATACTGGTTTTTGTGATTACTTAAGGCTGCAAAAATAGAAAAATATTTAGCGAGGGTGCTTCATCACCTAGTGCCTTAGACCAACTGGTTTGGGAGTCACTGCTAAAGCCTTGGGTGTTGCAAGGACTAGGAAGTACGCTTTAAAGTGCAAACGCATTTTGTAATCGGTCGTTGGTACCTCAAGAAGTATTAACGGTCGCATGAAGGATGTGTAAGCAAATTTCATTCACCAACTAATTAGTACTTTGGACAATGGACTAGGGCATGATTGCTTGAATTGAATTTCCAAGTGTAGGGGTGATCTATACACACACGTAGGGGTATGTGATTGGAATTTAGATAAGAGAGAGGAATGAAAGATAAAATTTGTATCTTTAATGGAGTTGATAGAAAATTCCTAAGTTTAGATGAAACCCTAGAAGGAAAACTTAAGAGATGCCGAAAGCTAAGTAGGTCTACATAACATATATAATCTTAAGTTAAATAATGAGGAAGCGTGAAGAATATGGGTGGATGATTTACAAGTATAAGTTAATAGAATTCCTTGTTAGAAAACCTAATTGAAGAACAAAAGTCAATGGGCCGAGTTGATAGGATTTTGTGGGTGTAATCCGCTGAAAACCCTCAGGAGACAACACTCCTCCTACTAGGGACACCTAGAGGTTTAACGGCTTGTTGCACGTGCTCAGTGCAATCGCGTTTCCCTGCGAAAGTGCGGTTAGGATTTTAGTGAATAAATAATAAGTTTGCTCGAGGACGAGCAAAAGGTAAGTTTGGGGGTATTTGTTCAGACCATAATATTGCATTTATCATTCCCCTATTCTTATCATTTTTATAAATAAACAGGTACTCTTGACGCACGTTTGTTGCATATTACAGGATACAGGTTTCTGGAGCAAATACAGTGAAAAAGACACAAAACAACAGAAAAGGGATTTTTTACCAACTATTAGACGGATCCTAGTCAAGCCTAGACGAAGAACAGTACAAGGTCCAAAATGTCATGTGAACGGTTAAAAGATCGCTACAAATATTCACTGAAATATCTGGAAGAGAATAAGAAGCCAACAGAGAAACTACATATGGAAACAGAAGCCCAAAGAGCCACTGAACCAAGCCCAAAAAGCACACAGCCCAAGTCTACAGTTTGGCCGCGGATCCACGGCCAAACCCAGCCTGGCGCCGCGGATCCGCGGCCGTCTAATACACGTGTCGGTGGAATTTTGGTGCGTCGGTGCAGATGTTAGGATTTTCAGGGGTCAAATCTGTAATTTCGCGTGCGCGAGAGTCTGTAACCCTAGGTTTTCTATTTTCCTATAAATTGTAATTTTAGATCTAAAAATTGGATGCCTCTTTTCAATAAATAAAATTCAGAAATTCTGGAAGTGACATTCAGATCTGTTCTTTATCGCTTGGAGGGAGCCATCACCATTAGTAAGTGTTTTTCTTTTATTCTTTTAATGTTATTTCATCCCCTAATGAGCGAGTAGTCTCCTCGCTTGTTAGGGTTAGCCTTAGGGAAAGGGTTGAGAGATGAGATCTCTCACCCCTTTCAATGCCATATTAAACTAACCCATTAAGAACTCCATGCATGCGCGCACAACCGCTCCCTGCGGCACCCTACCCCTCGAGGTAACGGTGAACCGCAGTATAAAGGGCCGGTTGCGCGCGTTTTCCATGGGGGTTAGGGTAATTAACGATAAAGGAAGGATACGAATCTAGAGGAAGAAAACATCTTCCCAAAAGAGTCGTACCCACTTTATCGATAATTACTATAACACCTAATGGATCTAAAATACGGCATTGAAAGCGGTGAGGAAACATCAATCTCCAAAACTTCCTCTAAGCCTAACCCTAGCAAGAATTTAAATTAGATTAATTAAGTTTTAGATCTAGATTTTTATAAAACCAAAACTACAAATAGAATCAACTCGTTAAGACACACTAAAGAAATTTACCCGTCTCTGTGGATCGACCCGCACTCACCGGCTAGCTGCGAAGCGACGCCGTTTCTGATTGCGGTAATTATATTTTTGATCGTAAAATCAACACCAATCAAGGGGGTTGTTCGAGCTTCGCCTTTGTGGCATTCTCCACAGGAGGAGGAAACATTTTCAGAACAGCGGTCGGAGAGTTCTTGCGGACCGTTCTAAGTAGTTCAAAACTGTTCCCAGTTGGAACAGCAGCATCGACTTCCACCGTTGGAGTTGGAGGCGTAAATCCAGAGGGTGAACTGCCCCCAGCTTTCCTCACTCGGCGCCAGTGACGACGTTGAGCATGTCGTGCGGCCGAGATCACCTCCGCTGTTGGATGAGCTTCTTCATGCCCCCTGCTTTGAGGAGAGATTGTTACTGGCGTCAGCCTGCCAAAGGCAGATGCTCGCTGAGAGGGAATGGCCAATCTTGAAAAGGCCGATTTTCATGCGGGGGAAACGGGTTTGGTTACTTCACCCAGAGTAGGAGCTGAAATGGTCAGTCTTGTGAAGACCGACCCTTTAGCAGGAGAAGCCGCCTTGATGACTTCATGAGCAGGAATGGCTATCCGCTTAGGGATAACCCTTTCTGGTATCGCAGGCTTCTTCATGGGCCCAAATGAGCTTTTGCCCAGTCTGTTGAAAACTGAAACAGTGGAGTTGGGCGACCCATTGAGAGGGGCCGCAATAGTTGTAAGCCGATCAAAGATCGACTTCTTTGAGGACTCCTGCAACGGCATTAGGGCATTGAAGTTTATGGGTGGGAGCATGGTCCTGACGAATAGCCCAGTAGTGGCCTGAGTTACTTGTTCCACTGGAATTTTGAACAGGGAGGCCGCTTGGGGCCCATAGGTTACTCCTCCAGATGAGGCGGAACGGGAGTTGCAGTTGCAGCTGGAGCAGTTAGAGGCCATTAATTTTCTTTTTTCTGCACGAGAGTGAAAAAAATCTTAGTACCTCGAACCCAAGGGCAACCATATTAAACCGCGATTCGTTCGCGAACACGACACACGAAGTGTGGAGTGGAAAGAGGAAAAGGTCCCACCAGGCATGACAGAATCTGTTCTCCACCGAACATAGAGACACGACCGCGTAGGTCCGTCTTGCCTGAATTTGGGGGAAGATGCTATTTGGTGCTATCCGTCCACCTCTCCGAAAATGCCAAGTTGATTTATGACACCATGTATCAAAGGTTTAAATGGATGCCGCCGATGTAGCAGACTTCGTCAGATTCCCCCTTATTTGAGCGGTTTTTTGATTGTGGGGACGCTCTTCCCTGCAGGCGCAAGCCCCTGCAGTTAATTACGCTACCACATCACGGTAACCACTTTCTCCTTCTCCAGATGGTCACTTCGTGTCGTGCGTATTGTTTTGTTTATGGTTGCCCGTGGATTGTATACGGAGACTAATTTATGTTGTCGTCCGAAGGGCGTGGATTAGTCCAAATCCGTATCTTCTTAGAATTGGGTTTGGGGTTGGGTTTAAGGATACGTTAGTCTCATTTGAGACTAAGATCAACTTAAACGTTTGTTAAGGATACACTAGTCTAATTTTAGACTAAGATCAATTTAACGGGATCGTTTAGATCCAACAAAAGAGCATTTGGACTCTATTGTATAGTTTACAGACTTTGCGGTCCATAATTAGTTTAAGGACATTACGGTCCATGGTTGAGGATATCATAGTCCATGGGCTTAAGGACCCCACAGTCCAGTTTAAAGACGTCATAGTCTATGAAATGTATGGTTGTCCGGACCCGTCACCTCTCTGAAGACGTTGAAGGATTACAACGACAAATATCAGATGAGTAAAGAGATGTACTTTTGAACCAATTTTGGTTGGGATCTGTAGTCCAATTTGGGACTAAGATCTGAGATTTATAAGCATATGGGCTCAGTTAATCTGAATCAGGTATTTATGGCCAACTTGGACTCGGCCCATTCAGTTAAAATGTTAAACATTTGACAATGCTGAGCGTTGATTTGAATTCTGACAATGTTTTGTCTTTTACTGAATGATGAGCATTCCTCATAGCTCTGGGCTTTATTTGTAGAACAATTTATGTTCTTTTAGCGCACACGTGGGGAGCACGTGGTGCGCTTGGCGCTTTGCGCCAGTCAAAGAGCACAGAGCGCTAGTTTATGAGCGCATTGCGCTTCTGCTGAGTAGCACCCACGTGAGGAGCATGTGGTGCGCTTGGCGCTAAGCGCCAGATGATGGGTTCATTGCGCTAGTTTATAAGCGCAGATCGCTAGTTTATGAGCATAAAGTGCTATTTGTTTAGTGGCGTGCATGTGGGGAGCACGTGGTGCGTTTATCGCTGAGCGCCAGTTTATGAGCACAGTGCGCTAATTTGGAGCGCTAAGGCTCTGCAGTGCTTTGCGCTAGTCTTGAGCGCTGAGGCGCTTCTGCTAAGTAGCACACACGTGAGGGGCACGTGGTGCGCTTGGCGCTGTGCGCCAGTTCAAGAGCGCAAAGCGCTATTTGATCAACTTTATGATCTGAGAAATAAATTCTCGTTTATAAGAGATTTTGTCTCAATATTCTAAGAACAAAAGTTCTTACTTTATAGGAGATGCTTCAATCTCTAGTATTGATGAAAGGCTTTGCCTTTATGGATCTATGATCCTTAAGAGAATTGAATTATTCTCCCCCCTCTTATAATGAGATACTATAATCTCTTTGAGAAAGAACTTAGACTTATAGATCTATGATCTGTCAGAAGAATTATGTTCTTCTTCTTGTTTTAGGATGAGATCCTTTAATCTCTTTGTGAAAGACATTGGTCTTGTAGATCTATGATCTGTGAGAAAGAAGTGAACTCTTCTTTTTAATATGAGATGATTTCATCTCTCTGATTATTATTTACCTTGAAGAAAAGTTGTTCTTCTATCGAGAGTTTGGCTTTTCTTTTTGAGATTTCTCAAAGTTTATAGGGGGATTTCTCTATATGAGACTTGAAGTCTTGGGGACTTTATATAGGGCAAGCTGATTTTTTTCAATCAGTTGAGGAGATCTTTTCTCCAATTGATTTGGGGATTTTCCCATCGTTGGATCTTTGATCCAAGGGTTTCTGATTTACAAAAGGAAATTTTCTTGTTTTTAACAAGATTTTGAAATCTTTCCATACAGAATTTTGGTGATTTTTAATCACCTTTGGATCATTGATCCGACAGTGTTCTGATTTACAGAGCACAATTTTTTTGTTTGGAATGATTTTGAGGAATCTCTCTTTAACAGAATTTTATTCTGGTTAATTAATGATTTATCATTATTATTAGATTTTTGATCTGACGGTGGGGAGCATTTAGTTCCAGCGCTAGCACACCTGTGCTTTGCACGTGGTGCGCTGCTTAGAGTGCAGCGCACTAAGCGCTAGCGCACACATGCTTTGCACATGGTGCGCTACTTAGGGCGCAGCGCACTTGGCGCTGCTAAGAAGCATTTGCTTTATTTCAAAATTTGAATTTTAAACAGAGCTTTGCTCTGATTGGGGGAAACAGCTACATGTTCACCTTTTTATGATGTTGCATTTGACTTTGGAGAAATTTAGAACCCGCATGATATATTTAATAACTTGATGCATTTAAATAGCGGTTTTTCCTTGATATGCTCATATTACTCTTTTATGTTATATATATTATAATTCATAGATTTACGCATTAAGATTTGGATTTCATGTGATTTTATGGATTTGAGGACCGTGGTATTTCAAGAAATTATGCATTGTTTGAAAAACCCGGTTTCTCTTGATATGATATTTCAGTGCGTCCACCATGCGTTTTCTCGGTTTTGAGACTTGTGTTAGAAACGCAGTGCGAGGAGTTGGATGAGGCCATTTGCGGGTATATGGTGGACCCGGTATGGTACCCCGGGGCAAGAAAGGGATGTCGATGGATTAGCGAATGAGCCTGGCAGAGGGATTACTACCTACCGGTGATAGTATTTGGACTCGGCGGATATCTGGGGGATACCGACCGGAGTTATGAGATGGACATGGACCGACCGTTCTGCTGGAGCCCGAGTGCCGATCCCGCAGACGGAGCCCATGATATGAGTATTTGCGTGTCGTTGATGGACACTAGTTTTCATGATGTTTTCGAGTGTCGATATTGGACACTCAGGTTCCATGAGACTTACAGGATATGAGGGCCGATCAGAGTGACGGTACCTAAGGTATTGGGATTTGGAGTGTCGTTGATGGACACTGGTTTTTCTACGATGAGGATTCCGTGATGTTGATATGTTTTATCCCATACTCAGCTTTCATTTGATATGCATTGCTTCATGTATTTGTAGTGCCTGATAGAGTACCTTTCATGACTGTTGCATATACATATTGTCATATTACTATCAGTTTGCATGTGATAGATTATCGCAGTACGCATACCTACGATTACCTGCATGATGTTATTTACTATTCACGAGTTGGCAACTCACCCCTGTTGTGCCACAGTGTTTTGCAGGTTGTCCCTCAGAGCAGTTACGGCAGGGCTTCTTCTTATCGTATCTTTTCGCAGCGGATACTGTTACGGCTGACTGTGAGCTACTTTGCTATAGGTGGGATTTGCGGTTGTCCGATAATATTCATTGTATATCTTATTGTATCTAGTACTCTCCATCTACTAGTTCATGTATTGACTTAGAGACGATATGTGAGGACGATATTGTATATTATTGTGTGACTTTGGGTGTCGTGCTCGTGTGAACCGGTTTTTATTATGCAATTTATCTTTTATGCTGTTTTCACTCATATTGTCCATTTCTTCGCTACGGCGTCGTATTTATGCTTGTGGTGGTTGTTTCCGCCTTTGGGCGAGATTTGCTCCCGTTGGGGATGCTATACTTATACCTTATGTTTGTACCCTTTTTGGGGCTAGTTTTCACAAAAGAGGTGCTGCCAAAATTTTATGAAAGCAACTTAAGTTAAAGATTTTTACTTGAGATTTCCAAAAGTTTTTAACAATGTTTTTATCACTTACTACTTTTGATGGTTTAGATTTCCGGGTTTTCGGCTTACATGAATTGCGTTACGCCTGTAGATGTTACATAGTTTATGTGCCATTACGTGCCAAATTTCGGGTAGTGACAAGCCATCTATATAGTCGCCTGAAAATTGTTCTTATAAGAAAACTCCACCAAGCACAAATGATCCTCCCATGTACCTTTGAAGTCCAACATGCATGCTCTCAACATATCATGAAGCGTTTGGTTCGTTCTTTTAGACTGTCCATCTGTCTGAGGATGATAGGCGGTGCTGAACTTCAAGCGTGTCTCCAAACTTTCCTGTAGACTCCTCCAAAAGTGCGATAAAAATAGGATATCACGATCGGAAACGATGCTCATAGGTACTCCATGCAATCTCACAATCTCCTGCATGTACCGCTCTGCCAAAGTCTCCGTCGACTGACCAACTCGAAATGGTATGAAATGAGCAACCTTGGTCAATCGATCAACAATCACCCAAACTGCATTAATGCCCTCTAGACTCCGTGGTAAAGCTGTTATGAAATCCATGGTTATATGTTCCCACTTCTATTGAAGAATCAAAAGTGGTTGCTATAAACCAGCTACCCTTTGATGTTCAGCTTTGACTTGATGACATACCAAGCACTTCGATATGTAGCGAGCAATCTTCCTTTTTATGCCTTCCTACCAGAAATGTTGTTGCAAATCTCTTTACATCTTTGTGCCTCCCGGGTGTACAGAATATGCGGAACTATGAGCCTCCTTCATAATTTCTTCACGAATATCTCCTTTCGGCACACATAAATAGCTCCCATATCGTAACGAACCATATTCATGAACCAACAAGTCCGTTCGAAGTCCTACTTCTACATGTTCTCGAAAGTTTTGCAACCTTGGATCGTGCGACTACGCTTCTTTAATATTATCGATCATGGATGACTGTATTTGAAACTGCATCAACAGTTGTTCATATCAGAATTTTGCATTATTATATTGCCCATTCTTAATCACATTACACATAAATAGGTTCTTTTGATCCATGTCTGCTAAATAGTTGCAGGTTACAGGTTATCAGATTGTTACAGTTAAATTCATGAAAAATCGCTACAAATGTGAGACTACGACCAACAATAGATGAATCCACATGATGCCGCCTACCAGTTCAAGGAACAAATGAAAATCATTAGACAGTTCAATACATAAAGCACAAGGGCAGCACAAGATTCAAGACTTCAACGCGAAGCTCACGGCAAAAAGTCCACAACATTCTACACTGTTGGAAATCTGGAAGAAAATAGAAGAGATTCTGAGGAACCAAGTGAAGAAAACAGAAGGAAAAAGCAACATGAAGCAACCCTGAAGAAAAGAGCCAAAGATCCAATTTAATGGCCACGGAACCGCAGCCAAACAGGCTTTTCTGCCGAGGTTCCGCGGCCGTATGATGTACGTGTCGGTGCATGTGTCAGTGGGTGTCGGTGCTTTGACCCGGCTTTCTTAGGGTAGTGTTGTAAATTCATGTGTAGATCAGAATGTAACCTAGGGTTTTTTCCTATCTATAAATAGGAAAGTTGAAAGCCAAATGAAGGCATGCCTCTCTTTAGTTTTTAATCTCTTTTCAATTTCTAGATTTAATTCTCATTTTATAATGAATCGTTGATAGGTCAACAATAAAAGTAAGTCTTTTTATTCATCTCGCATTTTTTATCTGCAATTTATTATCTGCTATTTTTTATTTTGTTCTTTTATTATCTGCAATTTATGTCATTAAATAAAGTTATAAAAATAAACTTTATTGTCACCTTCCTAATGAGTGAGTAATTCCTCACTTCTTAGGGATAGGAGAGGGAAGGTTTGAGAGAAGGAAATCTCTCTCACTCCTTTCTTTGCCCATAAAATTTTTAATTAAAAGAACTCTCTTTAATTCAACCTCAATTCGCTCACTACGACACCCTATCCTAAATGATAGCGGTGATTACCTAGTTAGACCGGTTGTGGTTGAATTAACTGGAGGTTAGGCATAAGAGTTAAGAATGGACGGACAAGGACCAAAAGGAAGAAACTAAGTTTCTTCCTAGTTGTGCTAATCCCCGTTGTTGACTATTACCTTAACACCTATATTCTTAACTAGGGCATTGAGAGAAGTGGGAAGAATCCCTATTTCGAACTAACCTAATCCTAACCCAAGCAAGCCTTTAAATCAATTTATTCTCATTCGTAGATCGTAAAACAAAACCTACCAAAGATAGGACTTAACTCGTTAGAACTTAAAGAAAAGAATACCATTTCCCTGTGGATCGACTCGTACTCAACCGGCTAGCTATCAAGCGACACTGTCTTGATTGCGGTAAATTTAAACAGAGAAAACCTTTTATTAATCAAATGGCGCCGTTGCCGGGGAGACGGTAGTTTAATTCTTTATGTAATTTCGGGTTAATAAAAAAAATATAAAAGAGAGCGAAGCGACCAAAAGAGGAGGAGGGATATAAAAATTGAAAATATAAAAAATTAAAAAACAAAAAAAAATCATCTTGTTATTTTTGATTGGGTTTTGTGCAAATTGTGCAAGAAAGGAAGAAGGACTGGTTCAGATCTGGAGCAAATTCAGTGAACTAATCCAGAAACAGGAGAACTGAACAGGTCGAGGAAAACCAACTCAGCACAGAGAAAAATTTTGAAAATCCAAATTCACTGATCTGCCGCAGAAACGCAGCAGAAGCGCTTGTTTGACCGTGAAACCGCGGTCAAAGGGTGACATCAGCAACCCAAAAATCTCTGTGAGTATCTCATTTCTCATCTCCTCTCCTCTGCACTCCACTGAAAAAATTTTCCTGCAGGTTTCTTTGCACAAATTCTCTTTCTCCTATCCAATAAATTGTTTTTGTGTAGGATTCTTTGCGCTGCCAAATAAATTTTTTTTTCATGTGTTTTAGATTTTTAGTGTGTTACTGCTTTGCATAATTAATACGGAATCTAAGGGGATATAACACCAATTAAGATTGGGTGGGGATTTCATTACCTTTCCTAAGACCCCAAAAATCACTAAAAAGCATATGCATCACCCTTGAGTTAATTAAAAAAATATCTAGACTCAGCCAATTAAGGACTGTCGTGCTCATTAGGACAGAGGAAGGTTGTTGGCATTCATTCGTTTATCTAAACCTGACTTTGTGGTGTCTAGGTTAGACAAGTGAGAAAGGTAATTTTAAAAGGCCCGTCTTACGGTGATTCGTGAGCGGAACCCTCCTTTTTTCATTTGTACTTACCTGGCCACAATTGGCGGTGAAGAGACGATTTGAGTGATATCTCACAATTTGTCACTTTGGAACAGTTAGGAGTAGTCTAGTGGATTTTGAGGACATAACTATAGGTATGATTGTGCATGTTTTAACTGTGATTGTTTGAAATTTTTCCGTAAGTCCGTACACATTCTTGTAAAAACTCTTTCTAAAAAAACACTTTCAAAAATTTAAAAACTCCAAAAACAAACAATTTTTTTTATAAAAAAAAAAAAAAAATTTAAAAAAATCACATTCTTTTTCATCTCCTTTCTCTCATCACATCATGTGTACCCCACCTCGCAAAACTCTTGCCGAACTTTGGTATCCATAACCAGACATTACTTCCTATGGTTCTTGTTTTGGTCAAATTTCAAACGACCCCTCCATGCCCAAAATTTCTTTGAAAGATCGAATAGACGCATCTAGGACAACCAATTGGACTCTGTAATCTACCCTGTATCAACCATTTCAACCTTCACCACCTTCTTACGTTGATACTCCTTTTTTGAGTCCTGTTGTAATTCCGAAACCCATGTCTATTGCTGAACATATTGAACAATCTCGTAACCGATCTTTCACTCCTTTCACCACTGCGAATTCTTTGGATCAACAATTCCATTCACCTTCTTATCCAAATGTTGATCCTACTCCTGTCCAACCATTCAATTCCTACCAGTCCTACCCGACTTTCGCACCTTCCCTAGACATTGCTTCTACACATCCATTTGGGAGTTTTCATTATCCAAACAAATTTGAATCTTTTACTGAAACTCCTTCACAACCCATGTCTAGTCTGGAACAGGCGTTGGAAGAGTTTAGGGCAGCGTCATACCAACATATGATGGATTTGAATGCGTCCATGGCCTCCCTCATACAACCTAGTGACCCGGTAGCTGGTTTCCAACTAGCTCCAAATTTTCCAATGTATGATGAGGCGGTTGGACAGATTGAGAATTTGAGTGGTGAGAGTGAGCTGTACACCCTTCCAAATCAAACCTCCCATCCCCAATTGAATCTCATAACTCCGGTTTTGAATGTCTATCGAGTGTCCCGCGTGATTCATCAATTGAAGATAGAATGAGTAATGAGTAGTGTGACTTTGTAGTGTTTGATTTGCCAGATTGTGAAGGGTCCCTTTCGAGTGAAACCACACCCAATCCTTTTGACCTCTACACCTCCACTCTAGAACCTAAATTGATTGATATCCATGCTTTTGTTGAGGTGTATGAGAAAATTAATTTTCACCTGATTAAGAATATTGACGCTGGGAATATTTTGGATGATGAACTCGAAGATTTGACTGAATTTTTCTCTCCAATTCATCATCCTGAGTCATTAAATGTTTATCCCGAACTTCATATGCATCTTGATTTTGATAAGAATTGCATGGATAAGCTAAATTTTGAGGAGAGTATTGAGGAAATTATTGAGGATGAAGCAGTTTTACTTGAGGAGTCGGATTTTCCAATTCATTCTATCTCTTTTATTGACTGCGCACACCCTCTTGAATCTTTAACCGATACCCTTCCTCAATCACTTCCCTCCATCCTCGTTCCGACCTTGCAAGAAACCGTTACATTTTCATTTTCGATGTCTGGTTTACCAAGTTCGACGTACCCATGTTTTTTCACGAATCTTGAGGGATTTGACCTCATTTCTCGCCATATTGATAGATTAGCACAATCGCTTTTTACACATCGGTCATTATAAATTGTGCTAATTTATACACTCCATCTCCACCCTCAAGTTCGTATTCAACTTCTTTCTTCCACTTTCTCTGGTTCTTCTTCTAATCTTCCTTTAATGATAACGAGTGTTAATGAATCACAATCCGATATTTTTAGTTCGATAATTTTAGAAAAACAACTTGATTTAGACTCTTTTGAGAATAAGGTAGATGAGCCTTACGAGTCTCCTACCTCCGTAATTTTTGAAAAATTAAGTGTGTTGAATTCTGGCGTGACACTTATTGACATTGAAACGTTCAATCGGACCATCGATGAAAGTTTCGAAGATATTTTCGCCGACGAACTCGCATTCCTAAACGACACGGATTTTGTGATTAATCAACCTCCACCTGAAAAAGTCGAACCACCACCATTTTTTCTTATCCCATACGAGAATGTGACCATTCTTTCCATTCCTAATCATCCACATTCTCGTTTCCGTTCACCATTATTGTTTCGTCTCTACAAATCGAGACGTAAACCTTTTCCATTACACTACTTATCTTTAACCCATTTCTTCCTGACTCTATACAATATGTTCTTTCACCAACCGGTGCTTTATAACGATAAATTTTTTGAATGGCTGGTGCTAATTTTTGGCCTGTGTAAGGCTTTGTATAGCTTGATACTATGTTTTTCTCCCCCTGAACTTTAACGCTTAAACGGTGGAAACACTGTTTCACTTAAGTTTGGGGGGGACCTTTTTGTGTATATATATTTTATTTTATTTTAATAAAATATAATAAATAAATTAATAATAAATAAACAAACAGGGGAGTACCGGCAATTTTGACCCTCTTGGTATAGTCTGACAGTGAGGGCACTGTCAAGTTTAAGTTTGGGGTGTGCTCGGTAAGCTTTCTTCTTTCGCATTCATATGTATATTTTTGCATTTGCATACTTATTTTAAAACCCATAAAAACCAAAAATTAAAAAAATAAAAATTGAAAAGTTCAATTTTGGCCATATTTGACTTAAGTTCAACATGACGGTTGACTAGTTAGGAAAAACTAGATCCTAAACTTAGTAAATTAAAAACCCTAAAAATAACCTTTCTTAAAGTTTAAATGTAGAAAATATACGTCCTTGTAGTTTATTTAGAAATAGGCAAATTTTGAGTTCAGTTCTTGGGTTAAATTGAAATAAGGGAAGAGTATTGAAAGCTCTATTTGAATTATAAGTCTGAAAAATAATTTTGAATCTTAAGTCCAAATTCTGAAAATATATACCCTACTTTATGCACTTACACACATCTTGAAACTTGGGATAGTAGAGGATACCTTGAAATACTCTTGTCTAAAATCCTTAGTATGAAGGAAAATAAAATAAAAGTATAAGAGGTGAATAAAGAGATAAAAAAACGAACACTGGTTTTGTAATTACTTAAGGCAGCATAAATAAAAAATATAGCGAGGGTGCTTTATCACCTAGTGCCTTAGACCAACCGGTTTGGGAGTCACTGCTAAGCCTCAGGTATTGCAAGACGAGGATTTACGCCTAAATGCGCAAGCACAATTTGTAATCGGTCGTTTAGTACCTCAAGAAGTATTAATGGTCGCATGAAGGATGTGTGAGCAATTTCATCTAAAATTCACCAACTAAAAGTAATTTGGCAGATGGACAAGAGTATGATAGATTGAATTGAATTTCCAAGTGTAGGGGTGATAATTACACACACGTAGGGGTATATAATTGGAGTTTGGAAGAGAGATAGGAATAAAAGATAGGGCTTATATTTTCAATAGAGATGATAAAAATTCATGAGTTAAGATTGCACCTTAGAAGGAAAACTTAGGAGATGCTAAAAGCTCTATAAACTGGCAAAACGTATATGATCTTAAGTTAAATTAAAAGGAAGCGTGAAAAATATGGGTTGATGATTTCTAAGTTGAAGATAATAGAATTTCTTGCTAGAATACTGAATTGAAGAATTAGAGTCAACGGCCAAATTGATCGGATTTTGTGGGTGGTATCCGCTGAAAACCCTCAGGAGACAACACTCCTCCTACTAGGGACACCTAGAAATTTAACGGCTTGTTGCACGAGCTCAGTGCAATCGCGTTCCCTGTGAAAGTGAGGATAGGATTTTTCGAGAATAAAATTGGCTTTGCTCGGGACGAGCAAAAGATAAGTTTGGGGGTAATTGTTCATATCAGAATTTTGCATTATTATATCACCCATTCTTAATCACATTACATATAAATAGGTGCTTTTGATCTATGTTTGCTAAATAGTTGCAGGTTACAGGTTCTCAGATCGTTACAGTGAAATTCATGAAAAGTCGCTACAAATGTGAGAATACGACCAATAATAGATGAATCCGTATGATACCGTCTACCAGTTCAAGGAACAAATGAAAATCATTAGACAGTTCATTGCACAAAGCATAAGGGCAGCACAAGATTCAAGACTTCAACACGAAGCTCATGGCAAAAAGTCCACAACATTTTGCACTGTTGGAAATCTGGAAGAAAATAGAAGAGATTCTGAGGAACCAAGTGAAGAAAACAGAAGAAAAAAGCAACATGAATCAACCCTGAAGAAAAGAGACAAAGATCCAATTTAATGGCCGCGGAACCGTGGCCAAACAAGCCTTTCTGCCGCGGTTCCGCGGCCGTATGATGCACGTGTCGGTGCATGTGTCGGTAGGTGTCGGTGCTTTGACTTTCTTAGGGTATTCCTGTAAATTCATGTGTGGATCAGAATGTAACCTAGGATTTTTTCCTATCTATAAATAGGAAAGTTGAAATCCAAATGAAGGCATGCCTCTCTTTAGTTTTTAATCTCTTTTGAATTTCTAGATTTAATTCTCATTTTGTAATGAATCGTTGAGAGGTCATCAATAAAAGTAAGTCTTTTTATTCATCTCGCATTTTTATCTGCAATTTATTATCTGCTATTTTTTATTTTGTTCTTTTATTATCTGCAATTTAAGTCATTAAATAAAATTATAAAAATGAAATTTATTGTCACCTTCCTAATGAGTGAGTAATTCCTCACTTGTTAGGGATAGGAGAGGGAAGGTTTAAGAGAAGGAAATCTCTCTCACTCCTTTCTTTGCCCATAAAATTTTTAATTAAAAGAACTCTCTTTAATTCAACCTCAATCCGCTAACTATGGCACCCTATCCTACATGATAGCGGTGATTCCCTAGTTAGACCGGTTGTGGTTGAATTAACTGGAGGTTAGGGATAAGAGTTAAGAACGGACGGACAAGGACCAAAAGGAAGAAACTAAGTTTCTTCCTAGTCGTGGTAATCCCCGTTGTTGACTATTATCTTAACACCAATAATCTTAACTAGGGCATTGAAAGAAGTGGGAAGAATCCCTATTTCGAACTAACCTAATCCTAACCCTAGCAAACCTTTAAATCAATTTATTCTCATTCTTAGATCGTAAAACAAAACCTACCAAAGATAGGACTTAACTCATTAGAACTTAAAGAAAAGAACACCATTTTCCTGTGGATCGACTCGTACTCAACCGGCTAGCTACCAAGCGACACCGTCTTGATTGCGGTAAATTTAAATAGAGAAAACCTTTTATCAATCAACTGTCTCGAAGATTTCATAGTACAATCTCTAATTCGAATCTCTGAAACTTATCTATAATCTCCTTTTATGCAGTCAATATCTGTATTGCTGGCACTACATTAACTTTCCCCGGATGGTATTTTAGATCAAGATCATAGTCAGCCATAAGCTCTAACCATCTACTCTGTCTTATTTTGAGCTTTTTCTGCGTGAACACATACTTTAGGCTCTTGTGATCGGTAAATACTTCTACCCTTTCGCCCAATAAGTAGTGTCTCCAAATCTTCAAAGCAAAAATCCCTGCTGCTAACTTCAAATCATGAGTTGTGTAGTTTTTCTCATGAGTCTTCAATTATCTTGATACATATGCTATAACCTTTCCATTCTGCATTAGAACATATCCTAAGCCTTTCCCAGATGTGTCGCTGTGAATAACTAACCCTTCGGAACTGTCTGGTACTGTCAAGATAGGAGCGGTGGTCAATCTTTGCTTCAACGCTTCAAAAGCTGACACACATTTCTCTGTCTATACGAACGGTACCTCCTTTCGCGTTAGCTTGGTCAATGGTTCTGCTATTCGAGCGAAGTTCTCCACAAACCTTCTATAATATCTAGCAAGCCTAAGAAAACTTCTGATCTCCGCAACATTCTTTGGAATCGGACAATCATGAACTGCCGCAATCTTTTCAGGGTCAACGGCAATTCCATCTCCGGATACGGCATGACCCAGAAACTTCACTTCTTCGAGTCAAAACTCGCACTTGCTCATCTTAGCATAGAACATTTCTTGCCGCATCGTTTGCAGTGCGATCTTCAAGTGTTCTGCATGCTCTTCCTTACTTCTTGAATAGACCAGAATATTATTGATAAACACCACTACGAACTGGTCCAGATATGGTGAAAAGATTCGGTTCATCAAGTCCATAAATATCTCCAATACGTTCATGACTCCGAATGGCATCACTAAGTACTCGTAATGCCCATATCGAGTTCAGAACGCTGTCTTGCAAATATCTTCTGATTCATCCGAACTTGATGATATCCGGATCGCAAGTCTAGCTTCGAGAATACCCTCGTGCCACTGAGTTGATCGAATAATTCTCCGATGCGAGGGATCGGGTACTTGTTCTTAATAGTCACCCGATTTAATTCTCGATAATCGATGCACACTCTTCATGTGCCATCTTTCTTCTTGACTAGAAGAACTGGAGCTCCCCAGGGTGATTTGCTACTGCGAATCCAACCCTTCTCTAGAAATTCGGCAACCTGTTTCTTTACTTCTTCTAGCTCCACCGGTGCAATCGCATAATACGCCTTTGAAATCGGCACTGCTCCAGGAACAAGATCAATCGCAAATTCCACATCTCATTTTGGCGGTAAACTCGAGATGTCCTCGAACACATCCATAAACTCTCAAACTATTGCTAGCGCTTTCTCCTTATCTACTTCCATCGAAGAAAGAACGACACTTATCGACCTAACCCTAAATTCGACTGGCCCGACAGACCTGCTACCTCCTAAAAATATAAACACCGAATGTCTGGGAATCTGAAAAATCACTTTATTTGCCTTGCAATCGATTTGGGTGTAGAAAGTGCCGAGAAAATCCATTCCCAAGATGACATCATAGCTGCCAGTATCAATCACCAAGAAATCAGCGAATAGCTCTCGTCGGTATATAACAATTGGACAATCCTTGCACTCACTACTAGATATAATTTTCCCATTCCCAGTATGAATGTCCCAGCAACTAGACAGGATCGCACGTGGAATTGAGTGTGCACTAATAAACTTGGACGACATAAAGCAATGGGATGCACCTGAATCAAATAATGCCAATGCGGGAAAATTTTGTACAAGTAGGATACCTGAAACAACTTCATCTTAAACTTTGGCCTCCTCGGCCGTCAAAGTAAAGGCCCGTGTTTGATTAGGCCCCTGAGTAAATTCCTCTGCCCATGCATCTGCTTCAGTGGTGGCATCTGAATATCGTCCCTCAATCGTAGCTTTGAAGGACAAGCATTGATGGTATGGTCAGCTGATCCACAAACAAGACAGAGTCCAAGCTTCCTTCGACAATCCTTTTGTAGGTGTTCGAGTAGACGACATAAATCACAAATCACGCTTCTTTTCTGATTGAATACGACAGGCTTCTTCATAGGTACAATGCATCGCCTGTTCACAATGATTCCTCTATGTACAGGAGCTCGGTTTGGCGTAAACACCGGCTTCTGCACTACGACGGCTTGCTATTGATTACCCTTCGCTTTCATCGTTAAACTCTGCTGCTCCCTGGCTGCCTTGAGAACTTGGGAGAAGGCGGTTAATCCCAGAGATATAATATGTCTCTGAATCTACATGTCTAAGCTACGCATAAACCTTCGTGCCTTATCAGCATCGTTGGCAACCAAAATCCCTGCAAATCGACTGAGCTGAGTCCACTCAGCCGCATGCTTATCAACGGATCAGCCATTCTACTTCATGGTAATAAACCTTTCTTCCATTTTTTCTCGAGCAATTTGCGGAAAAACTTCTCCAATAAACTTTGCGAAAAATATGCCCAACTGATCGGCTTGGGCAGGCGGGTCTCTACTACGAGCCCCCACTCGGGAGCATAATCTACCAGTTGGATACATACTATATCCACCCTTTTATCATCTGGAATCTGCGCGGTGACAAGAAGATTCTCCGTGTCAACTAACCACTGCTCCGCTGGCAATGGCTCCTCCAATCCTATAAATGTGGATGTACCAAGCCTTCTAAAGTCTGCCACGGTGCCCTTACGCTGTGCTGGCCTGGGTGCTACTGTGTTTACGGACTGCTGGACTATCCACAGACCCTCCGGAAAAGCCTCGGACTGCCGCTGATTAAGCTCAGTTTGCCGCTTCTGGTTTTCCAGCATACCACGTATAACTCCAAGCAATGCGGCGTTATCAACACGCCTCTGGTACGATCGCAAATCTCTATCCACCATGATTATGAAGTCAAGACACTGAAGAGGATTAGCAATGGTAAACAAGATTCAATAAACAAGATAGTTATAGATTCAAGACTGGGACGATAGTAATATGGCAGGACATGTTCCTAATTTCGAGATTCCTGGTTATTGTATTGGGTTTAATACCCAACTACAGAAAAAACAAACCCGATTAATCCTAAAATCTATGGCTTTGATATCAAAAAAACCCTGTCACGCCCCGCATCTCAGAATGCGTGAATTGCGGTACGTGATAGAGCCAACCATGCAACCTGTGGATAAGAATCATCCCTCCACAGTCACATTACGGCTGTCTATATGATATCAAGAACAGTAAAATATAAAAAAATCTATCTAGTACATGTCCAATTGCCACAATAAAAAGAGTCAAGAAAATGTATAAGCGGAAATGAATCAAGATCCAATAAGCAACATCTGAAAATACGTCCCAATATGAGCTCACATCAAGAAAATAAAACTGTGGAAAATAAACTAATCTAAACATCTCAAAACCACATATGTTTAATTCCTCACTGCTCCGCTTGACGGCTAAAGTACTCATGCTCGGCCTGTGATAAAGATAGAGGAACCGGGCCATGCAAAACCCAGACGTCAGTGCGTCATAATACCCAAAATAACAGTAATAACCAGGATGTGATGATATAGATAAACATGAATATAAACAATAACGTAGAGATAAATAGTGAGGTATATGTATATATGTGATGTGTATCCTAAAGTCTGTGCCTCTAGGTTATTTATTCTAGAAGTCTTTGAAATCAATTTAATGGAATTGTCGATGTAACTCAATAGTATCCCGTGCGTGTCCGGGACCACGGTCAAGATTCTCAGGCTGAATCCGAGATGTGCCGCTAGGCAGTAAACAGGTAACATGTATAGATGAATGATGTCAGCAGTATCATCTTAGGGCTGGCTTAGCCCTTAAAGACCGATCAGTATAAGTATCGAACTGTTGAGTTACAAGTCAGGTTTCAGTATTGATTTCCCCTTACTCCCCAGGTTGTATGTTCAAGTGAGGTATTTATGATATGAATCTAATGTCAACACATGATCAAGCAGGTACAGGTTTTGTCTATGCAGACAACAAGTTATGTCCTTCAAGAAAAGTCAGGATTGTTGGCATTAGCAACAAGATCAAGTAACTAGTCAGGTAGTGTCGTGAACATGTCATGTAATGCATATGTATCAAATGGATGCATAATGTGAAACCGTAATCGATATCGGAATACGGTAAATAGTGCTGATGTCAGGATGCATATGTGTTTATCTGTAATAACCTCTTATACGTCCATGACTATGTATGATGCAGACTAGATAACATGTTGTAATAGTAAAATGATATCATGATGGTCCGACATGCAATTGTCAGTACGGATATGAATGGATATCGTAAAAT
The DNA here is from genome assembly GCA_030015575.1 of Agapanthus africanus. Classification (NCBI taxonomy): domain Eukaryota; kingdom Viridiplantae; phylum Streptophyta; class Magnoliopsida; order Asparagales; family Amaryllidaceae; genus Agapanthus; species Agapanthus africanus. Next base: position 768,206,789 of record JASDDO010000019.1, on the reverse strand, counting down.
GGTAAATCTATACTATTTGCTGCATAATATAACACATGTATTATTTTTATTCATACAGATATCGAATAATATAACATAGCATGTTGCAAGATAAACTTGCCTGATCGGATCTCACGATAGGGATGTACGTCACGTTCGACGTCGGATAAACTTCACGATGCAACACACATGCGTACTGAACTGGACCTGGCCAATCAATGACATGACTACACTGGACGACGATGATGACTGGGTCACCCAGATCGTCGGCGATGTGCGGACTCCGGCGACGGCCATAAATCTAAGAAATCAAGAAAAGAAAAAAGAAAGAAGAAGAAGAAAAAGAGGAATGGGGTTGGCTCGGCTATGGGTTAAGAGGATAGAGGATGGGTGAGGAGACGATAACGAGGTCGTGGGTCTCCGGCGAGGTGAGGTTGCTGGGTTGGGTCGTGGGTTGCGGGTTTGTAGGGATGGTCGGGAAATGGGTTGTAGAGGTGGGTGTGCAGGGCTCGGGAGAAAGATAAAGAGGTGAAGAGGTGACAGTGACGACGACGAGGTGTTGGTGATGGCGACAGCAAGTCGCCGGCGAGGTTAGGGTTTTCTTCAGTTGCAGGCTTCTTGGGTTCATCAGGGTTGCTGCTGGGGTGTCAGGTGCAGGGATGGAGAGGGAGAAGAGGCGGAGAAGGTGAGGGTGAGGTCGACATCGGGGGGCGTGATCGGCGGCGAAGTGAGGGTGACGTCGGGGGCTAGGGTTCTTTGGTTGCTCGGGTTTGGGTTGCAGGGATATCGAGGGGAGGAGAAGAGAGAGGAGAAGGTGACGAGGGTGGCGAGATTTTGGGAAGGTGATGAGGTTGGGATGGTCAGCGGCGAAGACGAGGCACATGCTAGGGTTAAGGCTCGAGTTTGGGTTTCTCGTGAGGCAGAGAAGCGAAGCAAATATGAGGGGAGAGAGAGGGATGATGTAATATATATATATATATATATGTAATAGTGAGAGAGCATACGAGAGGAAAGAGAGACTGGAGAGAGAGAGAGGGTTAATATATTTAGTTTAAAAATATATATTATATATTTGATTATATACTGTGAAGTTTTAGTTTAGGTTTTTAAAAATATTATAATATATTTTTTGGGTTTATATAGTTAATACAAAAATACTCCGAAAAGTACCCGAGTCACTTCTAAAATTCTAGTTTTAAAATATGAATAATATACGTATAAGGCAAAACCATAATGCGATGTCCGGTTAAATAAATTGCATACCCCCAAGAACGGATATACGTAAATACACGTAGCAGTCCAAACGAGTCTGTTTTATCAATCTGTATAAGAATATGATGTATGGATGCGACCATAGGGTATGGGGTATGATAACATGTCATGCTAGATATTAAAAATATTATCTGGTTATAATTTGTATTATTTAAAGATATGGAGATACAAAATATCATATAAGTGTATATCAAATCTAAATGCGGACGGATTCTCTTTACTTGTAATATACGACGTAATCTAGAACCACAATGGGTTTCAAGCATGTGGGTCGGATCGGATACTAACCACAAATACCAAATACACCATCTGCACCCAAAAGCAATAATAAATAAGAAAACCGTCGTAAGATCTTATAACTCTAAATAAATATGGTATAAATGCACTAGGGTGTTACAAAACTCATCCGGATCCCTACTGAGCCCATCTGTAACAATCTTCGTACAGTCCGGTCTTTTCGTCTGAGTGTATCGCACACCGGGTATAGGGGTGGTAAAGGCAGACCCTAATAACTCAATAATTCGTGCTGATATGGCTTAAGACCAATCAGGGAAACTACTGATCTAACTATCAGTAAATCCCAACGGCCTTGGCCAAAGTCTTATGGTGCTGGCCAGTCGAACACTGTGCGATATCGACTCCCTATACCGGGAGAGACGAATCCCCAACAATCGCTCACTGTTTCCATGTGGATCGGGACTGTACCCAACTAAAACCTGTTTGCACGACTCAGTAGAGCCATGGTAGGGTAGTAATCTAAGTACAGTGGGAACTCACATGAGAAAACTGACGATCTCGGGTCTGTAGACTAACCTGTACTCATGTCACATGAGCATTTCTATCTGACGATAGGTATAGTACCATCTAGAAGTTCTCGACTAGTCCGTGTAGTGTACTCACCCCTAATGAGCACCTGTATAGGATGATAGGTGAGAAATACCAATGGCTGTGGAACCGACCATCGCCCCTCGTCGGGGTCTAGAAATGTATACACTAGTCTACTCCGAAATATCAATACTCGATCTCGATACTCCTACGACTAGGGACATTTTAAGGATGTGCTTATCGACTACCCAACTTTCACAAGTATGATCGTCATCATAATGCCGGTGTTCCCCTCCGAAAGACGGCGACGACTGGACGTCTTGCCTAAGATTCGGGGCAGATGCTAATTGGTGCTATCCGTCTACCTCTCCGAAGATGCCAAGTTGATTTATGGCACCGTATATCGAAGGTTTAAACGGATGCGTCCGATATAGCAGACTTCGTCAGATTCCCCCTCGCTTGAGGGATTTTTGATTGTGTGGACTCTCTTCCCTGCAGGCGTAAGCCCCTGCAGTTAATTACGCTACCGCATCGCGGTAACAACTTTCTCCTTCTCCAGATGGTCACTTCGTGTCGTGTGTGTTTATTTTGTGTTTAGTTGCCCATGGATTGTATACGGAGACTGAGTTATGTCGTCGCCCGTAGGGCATGGAATAGTCCAAATCCGTATTATCTTAGATTTGGGTTTGGGGGTTTTGGGTTTAAGGATGCATTAGCCTCGTTTTGAGACTAAGATCAACTTAAACGTTTGTTAAGAATACGTTAGCCTGGCTTTTAGACTAAGATCAACTTAACGGGATCGTTTAGATCCAACAATAGAGCAATTAAGGGAGCCCTTTTGTTTAGTTTAGTGACGTTGCGGTCAATAGGTAGTTTATGGACATTGTGGTCCAATGTTAGTTTTAAGACGTTGCGGTCAAGGTTAAGGACATCATAGTCCGTGGGTTTAAGGACCCCACCGTCCGATGTTAGTTTTAAGACATCACGGTCAAGGTTAAGGACGTCATAGTCCATGGGTTTAAGGACCCCACAGTCCGATGTTAGTTTTAAGACATCACGGTCAAGGTTAAGGACGTCATAGTCCATGAGTTTAAGGACCCCACAGTTCGTGTCAATGTATGGTTATCGGGATCCGTCACCTCTTTGAAGACGTTGAGGAATTACAACGCCAAGTTTCAAAGGAATGAAGAGATGTACCTTTGAACTAAGGTAGATTAAACAGTCTTTGACCCAGTTTGGGACAGAGACCAATTAAATATGTTATGAGCCCATTGGCCCAGTTAAGTTTGGATTGAGGACTTATGGCCATCTTGGGCTAAGTCCAATCATGTTTGGAACATTGGCTTTCTGTTAGTCCATTGAAGGAGAGGCTTTGCCTCTAGAACTTAGCCAATTGGGCTGAAGCTAGTGTTAAACACTAAAGACCAACCAGTGTTGAACACTGGGAATGAGATTGCCAAGTTGGTGTTTAACACTAAAAGATAGTTGGTGTTAAACACCAGCAACAGAGGTTTTCAAATTAGTGTTAAACACTAAAACAAATCAGTGTTAAACACTGGCAACAGAGATCACAAATTGGTGTTAAACACTAAGATAATCAGTGTTAAACACCGGTGACAGAGATTTTAAATTGGTGTTAAACACTAAGATAATCAGTGTTAAACACTGGTGACAAAAATTTTAATTTAGTGTTGAACACTAAGAAATTTAATGTTAAACTCTGTTTAACAGAGATTTAATTTAGTGTTAAACACTAAGAAATTCAGTGTTAAACACTTCAAATAAAGTTCTTCAATTAGTGTTGTACAGTAAGGCAAATCAGTGTTAAACACTGGATTCAGAGGTTCCAATTTAGTGTTAAACACTAAGGCAAGAGGGGTCACGTGGTAGTACGTGAGGGCGCCCTCCCCTTTGGTGCTTTTCAGTGGTCACGTGGTAGCACGTGACCCTGCCTCTTTGCACGTTTGTTTAATAATTAAATTCTTCATAGGGTTAAACCCTAATAATTGACTTTAGAGGAATTAAATTCCTTCTTTCTTTTAAAAAATTATATTCTTAGATGGAGTTCAACCCCGGTTTCTTTTCTGTAGGAATTGAAATCCCATATATGTGAGGAATTAGGTTCTGTCATAGGGTGAAACCCTAATTTCTTCTTTCTTAAGGGAATTAAATTCCTGTTATTTTGACAGAATTAAGTTCTTAACTAGGGTTAAACCCTAGTTCTGTTCATTTTGAAGGAATTAAATTCCTACAACATAGGGTTAAACCCTAATTTTATTTCAAAGGAATTAAATTCCTATAATTCTATAAGAATTAAATTCTCAAACTTCCATTCTCTCTCTATGCTTTGGATCTGCATGGCAGGATCTCAACCCAATGAGAATTAAATTCTCAATTCATGGGGAGATGTGCACTTTGCAGATCCTCTACTAAAGAGAGAACTAAGTTCTTCTTTTTAATATAAGAGTTAAACTCTTTTGAGAATTAAATTCTCTTTTTTCTTACCTACGGTTTTGTTCTGCAGAAGATCAAATTCTTCCAAAGTCTCGATGCTCTATATTTCTCTCTCTCTGTCCCTGTGTCTTTGTATATCTCTTGGCTCCTGTTTATAGGAGAAGGAGCAGAATCAATTAGTTTTAGTGAATCTTTCATTGAGAGATTTGATTTGTATTCATTAGAGATTTGATTTGCATTCATCATTCATTTGGACTTTTGGATTATTAGGTGAATTTTATTCACCATTGGATTTAAATCCAAAGATATTCCTTTGTTATTTCGGTTAGATTTTAAGGGGAAATCTTTCCAAGTTCAAGATTTTTCTATAAATAGGTGATATTTAATCACCTTTAAATATTTAATCCAATAGGTTCCAAATAATCATTCTCGTTTGGAAAGATTTGAATGCTTTTCAGAATTTAATTCTGTTAAATAGAGAGGCTTTGCAAGCCGGTCACGTGTGACCACGTGATCCTTGGTCATGTGTAGGCACGTGACCCTTGGTCACGTGTAGGCACGTGACCCCCTGGAGCGAGCTTTCTTCTCCTTTCTGCGCTCTGTTTTCTAGCCGCTGTTCAACCGTCACGTGCCAACACGTGACCCCTGGTCACGTGTGAGCACGTGATCCTTTCTGGAGCCTTTTCTTTGATTTAATCAAGGAGCTGAATCTGCCTTTGCCGCTGCTTTTAAATGTCACGTGCCAACACGTGACTGCTGGTCACATGCTAGCACGTGATGCTTTCTTCGTAAGCTTTCCTGATTTTAAATCAGGAAACAAATGCCTCCACAGCGTTGTTCTCACGTGTCTGCACGAGAGTGCAACGCTGTCGCTTTTTCTGACCGTTGGATTCCTCTAGGGATTTGGGGAGATGAAGCGTCTCCATCACATCCTATAAATGCCCATGTCCCTTCAGAAGAGCCTCCACTTTGCTCATCTTCTTCCTTTGAGAACTTTTTCTGAGAATTTAATTCTCTTCTTCTAGAGCTTAGTTCTCCGCCTTGAAACCCTTTTCAGAGTTCAAATCTGTTCAAAAGACCCCTTTTCCTTCAGGTAATGGTCTTGGATGAACGATGAACTCTCACATTCCCCTGGATTTTAAATCCAACACAAGGGTTTTTACCCTTTTTGAATATGAACCCATTTTTTCTTCAAGTTTTTCAACCAAAGTATGAAACCATTTAACCTTCAACAATAGATCTCTTAGGGTTTAGATGATGATCCATGGAGTTTAACTCCGTTCACAGAAAAAACGTTTCTGGGAATTTAAATCCCTTTTCTTAATGAGGAATTTAATTCTTATGAAGAACTGAGTTCTTCCCATGGAGGCTTCTCAGGGTCTTCTTGCCCTAGGTTGTCCTTCTGTAATCAATCAATGAAGAAGAAGCTTGCAATGATGTCTTCTGTGGGAATTTAATTCCCTTGATCCCGTTTGATTTGTTGTAGAGTCCAAGGTGGATTTGTCTTCTAGGGGATGTGTAGGGCCACTTGAAACCCACTTCCTATTTAATGAGGATATCCTCTTTGTCTTATTACAACTGCCTAGTCTCATTCTTAATGAGCCGTCATCCTGATTCTGTGGGGCCCATGTGTTTTGTAGCCAATGGTCCAATAAAAAGAGTCTGTTGTTGCTTTCTTCAACTTGTCTTCATGTTCATGCATGTATATATATTGCTGGCTTTGCTTTTGACAGTCTTCTTTTATTCGATTCAGATGCGATGGCTTCTGTTCCGTGTTTTCCCTTTACTCGTTCGGAGGCCACTTTTCCTCAATCACCATCTGACGAGGAAGCGATGGCGATGATCCGGGCTCAGTACCCGAACGGTACCAGGCTACTTCTATGGGGATCTTGGTACAGTCATATCATCCTGGGTCACCGGAGTTTCCTCTGCGCAGTATCGACAGAGCCTACTTTCTCGTTCTTGCCGATGGACCCTCCGAGGACGGTTTTTGCTGTGGAGATGCCCAACTGGACTCCAACGGGACGACTTGAGCCTTCAACAACAGGTATTCCGAACCATCCGGTCCCCGCTATAGATATCCTGGGACGTCGCATTTGTCAGGGTGAGGCCCACCCATGGGGACAGATTTATAAGATAGGGCTCACTCCTCGACACCCCACGGGCTACCTTTTCTGGGCTCGCTATATCCTTGCCACGCATCGTGCGTGGCTGCAGAAGGTCGGGCTTTACCAGGCAATATACGCGTCACTCTTCCATTATCAGTCCCCTCATGTTTGGTGGGTTAGGGCGTTCTTGAATCAATGGAATCTTCCCACCAACACTTTTATTTTAGGAGATCGCGAGGTTTCGATTTCTCTGGCAGAATTTTATGAAATCTCGGGATTGCTAATTAGGGGTACACTGTATGAGAAGTTGTTGCCTCCTGACGAGTATGACTTTGAGCCCGAGCCTGCACCGGTTGACGGCTTGTCTGCTGAGAACGCCGTTCGCCACAAGCATCCCAGCTTGATCAAGGCGCTAGGTATCTTCGACCGATTGTTCAGCGAATCTGAGGAACAGGGCGTTACTTTTAAGAGCTTTATTGCCTGCTTCCTTCGCGAGGACGTCGTATCAAAGACAGCTCCGAAGTTTGCCAACATCAAATACCCCTTTGGGTTTGGTCCGAAGAAGCTGCCGACCACTGAATCGGATCTACCACAATACTATATCCCCATCATGTCGCCGATGTCTTTTGAGTCCATTGCAGCACCCGGTATGGATGAGGAAACGTTCTTCGTGGGGTTTGTCAGTGTCTGGCTCAGTTGGTTTGTTATTCCCATGCATCGCCGCTTCATGAGAGCTTCGGTTATCTACCCGGCTCATTGTATCGCCGAGGGGATGCGGTTGGCTATCGGCATCCCGGCGCTAGCGCATCTTTACCACGGGTTGGGCGCTGCGGCTAACACTTCCAGCCCTGGCGTAGACGTGGTGAATTTTTCGCTTCATTACTTCACATCTTGGATCGAGATGCACGTGTTGGGGGCTTTCGCTATGCATCAGAGGCCCACATTTTATGATGCCTACCCTTTCCCGCGACTTATGCGATTAGTGGATGCTTCTGCGGCCGACCCGACCCAATTTGGGGCTATTCGGGTGCTGATTTCTCCTTACGCTGCCGCTGGGGGGATGGTTTTTAATGATCGGGTCTTGTCTACTCCCTCAGGTCCAGTTCAACAACTCTGGGACTGGTCAAAAGACAACGTACCTTCTTTGAAGCCCCGGGAGGCCGCGCACTTGTATACAATTAGACCGGGCTACTTGGTGTTTCGCCAGGACAGTGCAGCTCTTTTCATGCGGTACAACCCGCATCGATTCGCCCGACAGTTTGGATACGATCAGGGTGTTCCTTTCGAGGCTTTCATAGTCGCACCGATCCCTTCGCTCGATGCCGTTCGCGATTCCGCTCATCATTTCATGAGGCTAAGCACCGGCTCCCACTTCATAGTCCCTGAAGCTGAGTACATGCCCCGGTGCGTAGGCTCGTTTATTGGTTGGTATCTCCATCGGATCAACCCAATTATTCTTGAGGAAAGGATGGTGCTTCTTGGTCATGACGACCCTCCTCAGGTTCCGGGAGCTAAGCTGCGACCGAGGGCTCCAGTCCGCTTCCCTCTAAGGGATACCGGCATTGCGCTCATCCCAGGGGAATCGGGGGTCGACCTTACTCCAACAGCTGGTATGCCCCTGGGTTCCCGATCGTGGGGTAGACGGGCCCCAGTAGTAGCATCACCGCCTGCGGCAGCACCGCCCCCCGTGGCATCGACAATGGCGGTGTCATCCTCGGTTGTGGCACCGAGCGAGAGTAATAGGGATGAGGGTGTCGAGGGCGATATGGGTCGGCGCCGCCCTAAGGCTCTACGGGGGAGGAAGCGGTCATCCTCGGCGACCGGCTCTGGGTCCAAGCGGCGGAGGAAAGTGGCCACCAATGTGCTCGATTCTTTGGCGGAGTCTGAGCCTATTCTTGAAGACGAACCATTGGCCTTGCAAGAGTCAGACGCTGGACTTGTTTTCCCGAGTTCGGACGATGAGGAAACCGCACAGTTGGCCGAGGCCATACGGCGTTCCAAAGACGCGTCTCATAATGCCAGGGTTCCGAAGAAGCCCTATCCCGCTATAATCTTTTATGAAGACCCTTCGTGAATTCAGCGGCGGTTTATTGGTCCTTTGGAGGAATGGGGGGAAAGGGCCCTGAAGCAGGCCGCTTCAGAAGACGCAGCGGACGCACTTTCTTTGTGGACCGGCAGCTATGAGTCTACCCTTGAGCCCCGGCGAGCACGCCTCCTTGAGAAGGAGCAGCGGCTTGAAGAAGCCATATTGAAGGCTTCTTTGCGCATCGGTACGTTGTTGTTCTTTTTTTGTAGCTTTTCAGATTATTCACGCCTGTATATGTGTATCCTTATTCTTATTTGAATTGTGCAGAATCTTCGACGCTGGGGGAGCTCCTTACGGGCTCATTGAAGCTAAAGCCTGCCGAAATTCCCGATGAAGCATTGCTCGATGTGGAGGGGGCTGATGAGGCTGTTCCTCTTATGGTAGAGCCTCCAGTGGCGGTTCTTGATCGGGGAGTGCTTGCCCCTTTGGGGGAGGCTCCTTTGGAGGTTACCATTCCAACGGCTCTTCCCGAAGGCGGCCCAGAGGATGAGATGGAGGTAGTCGGGACTACCCTCCCTTTATTAGAGCCTGCGGTTCCGGCAGAGGCTGTCGAAGCCTCTATTCCCCCGACTCAGAACGGGAGGAGTGTTGAAGGTAACCCTCTGCATTTTAAATTAGCAACCCTTCCATGGTCTGAACTCTTTTGTCTTTCCCAGAATTGCGCGGTTTGGCGGCTTCTATCACTGATTTGTCGCCTCGACAATCATTTCAGCGTTTATTGGAGATGGCAGCTCCGCAGGCGATCTCCCCTCAGCGCATTGTCCTTTCCTCTGGGCAGGGTTAGCGTCATTCGCCATTTTTTATTATAGCATTGTCGCCATTTTTTTTTGCGAAATGACGTTGATGTCTCTTATAGTTTTGGAAGCTGACGACAAGGTTGAGTACGTTGAAGGGCCAGGGGAACCTTCAGCTCCTACTTGCATGACTGTCGGTAAGCGACATTTCATCATACTCTCATTCGTTCTTTGCTTAAGAATTTTACTAACATCTTTCAAATTTGAACAGCCCTGCCAGTCTCCACGGCGTTGGAATCGCGCATCGTGATGCCGCCCGGCCCTTATGCTTTGCGGGCTTCAGAACGCTTGGCCCAATTAAGCCTTGTCTCCTTATCATCATTGATTGAGGAGCTCCGTGCTGGCAGCGCGACCACAGCTGAAGCGTTTGCCGCCGAAGCTAACGGTTCTCTTCCTTTTCTTGCCATCTACCATAGCGAAGAGGTGGTGCGAGTCTGGGTGGAGTTCTGTCGGCAGGTGGAGGCTCGCTTGCACGCCCTTGAATGTTCTCGCCTTTCCTCGGAAGCCGTGGCTGCAAAAGCGGAGTTGCAGGGTCTGATAGCACGATGCGCGGCAAATATGACGTCATGCGAGAAGAGGCTTGGCCGCAAATTCTTGGAGAGGGAGCTAACTTCCAAGGCGCTGAGCGAGCATCACATTAATCTTACCACCAAGGCCAACAAAGCATATGAACTCTGGCGGGTGCTTCAGGAGTCCGTCAAAGAGGTGGTGGCTCTTGATAAAGCTGCCACGTTCACTCGCGAAAGGGTCGAAGCCCATAATGCCACCGAGAAAGAGCTTGAAGGTCGGCTTGCTTCGTATCAGGCCCAGCAGGCTCAGGTGGAGGCTCGTCTTCTGGAGATCTTGAATCATGAAGCCGTGACTCAGCAACAGAAAGATGAGCTGGTAAAATTGCTACATTGCCGCCGGCTTGAAGACTTGTATCTTTTCCTTTCTTTTCTGTTTTTGTGGATACTCATGAATGAGAGTATCTTCTTTTTGTTCTTTCATGAATTGTACTTCGTATCCATTTTGGTTTATGAATAAAAGATACATTTTTCTTCTCAATGGTGTGTCTCTTTTCATTGAATGTGTTTTGCGGACAATTTATCTTGATCTCCTTGCAGGGCAACGATGGCTTAGGATTCAGGGTTAAGGTCTGCTTCCTAAGACTTTTGCGCTTTATTAGCCACGAGGGTCTCATAAAGAGTTTTTCTCCCTACAGGTCGAGAGGATCCCATAGGTGTAAGTTCTTCTTAAGAATCGTGAGGATTCTTAAGCGGGTTTTCCCTTGAGAGTCGTAAGGATCTCACAAGAGAGTTTTCTTCCTTACAGGTCGTGAGGACCTGCAAGTGTTGGTTGTGGTCGCCCTTATCCGTGTTTCGCGGGGTCAGGGGTTGCTCAAAGTATCGTAGTTTAAAGACGTTGCGGTCAAGGTTAAGGACGTCATAGTCCGTGGATTTAAGGACTCCACAGTCCGATGTTTGTTTTAAGACATCACGGTCAAGGTTAAGGACGTCATAGTCCGTGGATTTAAGGACCCCACAGTCCGATGTTAGTTTTAAGACATCACGGTCAAGGTTAAGGACGTCATAGTCCGTGGATTTAAGGACTCCACAGTCCGATGTTAGTTTTAGGACATCACGATCAAGGTTAAGGACGTCATAGTCCGTGGATTTAAGGACTCCATAGTTCGATGTTAGTTTTAAGACATCACGGTCAAGGTTAAGGACGTCATAGTCCGTGGATTTAAGGGCCCCACAGTCCGATGTTAGTTTTAAGACATCACGGTCAAGATTAAGGACGTCATAGTCCGTGGATTTAAAGACTCCACAGTCCGATGTGTGGTTGCGGGGACCCGTCACCTCTTTGAAGACGTTGAGGAATTACAAAGCCAGGTATCAAAGGAATGAAGAGATGTACCCCTAAACCAAAGTGGAATCAATACAGAATCAGGGTGGTTGATTGTTAGTTTTAAGACATTACGGTCGAGATTAAGGACATCATAGACCGTGGATTTTAAGGACTCCACAGTCCGGTGCTTGCTCTGGATGCTTCATACGGGTTCACTGCCGTGCTTGGCGAGGACCGGGCTCCGCTCTGGGCGTTTTCCGCGGGGTCAAAGAGTGACATTATCCGCGTTCTACGTGACCAGGAATTTTGCACTAGATGCTTCACACGGGTTCACTGCCGTGTTCGGCGAGGACTAGGCTCCGCTCTGGATGCTTCACACGGGTTCACTGCCGTGCTCTGCGAGGACCATGATCCGCTCTGGACGTTTTCTACGGGGTCAAAGAGTGACGTTATCCGCGTTCCACGTAATCAGGAATTTTGCACTAGATGCTTCACACGGGTTCACTGCCGTGTTCGGCGAGGACTAGGCTCCGCTCTGGATGCTTCACACGGGTTCACTGCCGTGCTTTGGGAGGACCAGGATCCGCTCTGGACGTTTTCCACGGATTCAAAGAGTGACGTTATCCGCGTTCCACGTAACCAGGAATTTTGCACTAGATACTTCACACGGGTTCACTGCCGTGTTCGGCGAGGACTAGGCTCCGCTCTGGATGCTTCACACGGGTTCACTGCCGTGCTCTGCGAGGACCAGGATCCGCTCTGGACGTTTTCCACGGGGTCAAAGAGTGACGTTATCCGCGTTCTACATAACCAGGAATTTTGCACTAGATGCTTCATATGGGTTCACTGCCGTGTTCGGCGAGGACTAGGCTCCGCTCTGGATGCTTCACACGGGTTCACTGCCGTGCTCTGCGAGGACAAGGATCCGCTCTGGACATTTTCCACGGGGTCAAAGAGTGACGTTATTCGCGTTCCACGTAACCAGGAATTTTGCACTAGATGCTTCACACGGGTTCACTGCCGTGTTCGGCGAGGACTAGGCTCCGCTCTGGATGCTTCACACGGGTTCATTGCCGTGCTCTGCGAAGACCAGGATCCGCTCTGGGCGTTTTCCACGGGGTCAAAGAGTGACGTTATCCGCGTTCCACGTAACCAGGAATTTTGTTGATTGTATTCGCATTTCACGGAATTGGGATTTGACTTTTCGGTGATCAGTATATCGCCGAGCCATGGAACTGGGAGTTGCCGCTATACCGTTTCGCTTGAAGTTGTGTTCGTTGTTACGAGACGAGTGCTGAGATGATCTCTAAGTCATTCGTGGCCCGTCGAGATTTTGGCTTCTTCTTATGATGAGACCTGGAGGAGTATGGTCACTTTTTTGTTTACGCCCTTGGATTGTATACAGGGTGTGATGTAACATCACCTGTAGGGCATAAATTAAAACTTTTTTTTATTTTATTTCTTTTTCCGCGATGCTCTATCATTTCAGCTTTTATATCGCGGAGGTCGCGATTGCCCTATCATTTTGGCTATTTTTCGCGGTGCCCAATCATTTCGGCTATTTATTTCATTTTTACTCGCTGCTTTTTATTGCGAGTTGCCCCATCATTTCGGCTATTTTGCGTGCATACATTTTTACTTGCTGCTTTTTATTGCAAGTTGCCCCATCATTTCGGCTATCTCGTATACACGTGCGGCCTACTGGCTTTTCGCCATAAACCTGAAATTAGACACTGATTTCGGCATCAGCACCGCTACAACTGGGATATGGCCAGGAGCGAATTATCATCTGCCTCTGTCGATGTTGAACAAAGGTGGCTTAGCAAACAGGGTTAGGGTCCTGCCGACTAAGGCTTTTGACTTCATGAGCCGTAAGGCTCTCACGAAGGTATTTCTCCCTACAAGTCGTGAGGATCTCGTAGGTGTATTTTCTCCCTAGGAATCGTGAGGATTCCTAAGTGTATGTTCCTCTGTAATTCGTAAGGATCTTACAAGTGGGCTTTCTCCTTATAAGTCAAGAGGACTTTTAAGGGTTGTTCACCATATGGACATACCCCTAGTCACGGGTGGGACTTTGCTGGGGAAATGTTTATTCGCGTCCGTGGATTGTATACAATGGTCAGTATGAGCTGCTTGTAGGGCATTGTCGAAGGTTATGGGGGATTTTCCTTAAGCACAGGTTTAGGTCTCTGTAACTTAAGACTTTCAAGTCTTATGAGCCGTGAGGGTCCCATAAGAGAGTTCTCCTTGCGAGTCGTGAGGATCTCACGAGTGTATTTTCTCCTTAGGAGTCATGAGGATCCCTAAGTGTGTTGCTCCCTTGTGAGTCGTAAGGATCTCACGCGGGTGGTTTCTCCTTACAAGGTCGTGAGGACCCTACAAGTGTCCTTTAACGAGGTTGCGCCCTTTCGGGTTTTCACAAACACTCTCCGGTAGTCCTGCTGTTTTTACTCACGGAGCCCTTTCGGGTTTTCATCCGTGCCCATTTTGCTTATGGACATACCTTTATTACTTATCTTTTTTTCTCATTTTTTTTACGAGATCGCGCCCTTTCGGGTTTTCACGAACACTCGCCGGTAGTCCTGCTGTTTTTACTCACGGAGCCCTTTCGGGTTTTCATCCGTGCCCATTTTGCTTATGGACATACCGTTTTTTTGTTTTTTTTATTTTTTATTTTTTATTTTTTTTTATAAATTTTTTTTATTCATCTTATCAGCATAAGGATGCTGCGGTAGTAGTTTTAAGGTCGTTTCAGTCCGTTATTAGTTTAAGGACGTTCCGGTCCGACGTTAGTTTAAGGACGTCTCGGTCCGTCGTTAGTTTAAGGACGTTTCGGTCCGTCGTTATTTTAAGGACGTTTCGGTCCGTCGTTAGTTTAAGGACGTTTCGGTCCGTCATGGAGAGGGCCGGTTACTACTTATAGAGCTTGAGCTTAGGAAGATAGCGAGCGGAAATAATCGTCGTCATCTGTCATTGACCTAGGCTGTGGCTCATTAAGTGTAGTATTTCTTTAGGAAGCGGCCGTTTATTGGCCTGAAGGGCCTTTCACCGTGCATATCCATAAGTAGATAGGCTCCACCCTGGTAGACCTTGTCTATGATGTACGGGCCTTCATAGTTCGGCTCGAACTTTCCCCGCTTGGCGCGATTAGGGATCATAGGCCTTTTGACCACTAACACGAGTTCGTCTTGGCGGAATGTCCTCGGCCTGGTCGATCTTTCATACGAGCGCGTCATTTTCGCTTTGTAAGCCTCCATATTTTGTTGCGCTATGATCCGGGTTTCATCAAGGGCGTCAAGCTCCTCAAGCCGAAGGTGAGCATTTTCTTCGTTTGTCAACTCGTGTTGGACTGCCATTCGTAAAGAAGGTAGCTCTATCTCGAGGGGGAGTACTGCTTCCGTACCGAATACCAATGCGTATGGCGTCGCGCTCGTGGCCATCTTGGACGTAGTTCGATATGCCCAAAGATCTTCTTGCAGTCTCTCATGCGAGTCTTTCTTATTTCGGGACACCGTCTTCTTCATGATCTTTGTCAAGGTCTTGTTGAAGGCCTCAGCTAGACCGTTAGCCCGGGGATTATAAACTGAGGAATATCTCCAGTCTATATTGTGTTGTTGCGCGAAGCGGCTGATCTTGTGGCTTCTGTAGGCTAGCCCGTTATCTGAGATGATCCGTCTTGGCATTCCAAACCGATAAATGACATGTGTGTTGAAAAAGTGGAGGATATTCTCCATCTTCACTTCCCTCAATGGTACTGCTTCTGCCCATTTGGAGAAGTAACAGTCGTCGCCAAGATGAAACGATGTCCCCTGGACGATGCCGGCTCGATGGGGCCGACTATGTCAGTCCCCACATTTCGAATGGCCAGCTAGCCACCGTTGGATGTAGTGGATTCGGATGCTGGTGGATGAAATCCCCATGGATTTAGCATGAGTGGCATTGCTTCGCATATTCGAGGCAGTCCTGGATCATCGTGGGCCAGTAGTAACCCATCCGTTTAATTTTTAACTTCATCTTCAGGCCTGCTTGATGAGAACCACAGATTCCGTCATGAACTTCCTGAACGACTCTTTCTGCTTAGTCAGGTCCTAAGCATCTCAGCCATAGAGAATCAAACGATCTCTTGTATAGAGTATCGTTGACGAAAGCGAAAGAGCTCGTTTCATGAGCTGATGTCTTGAGGACTCTTCTTCGGGCATTCGGTAGGACTTAAAGTAGTCTATGAAGACTTCCCTCCAGTCCTCGGCCTTCTCACGGTCTTTTATTTGTAGAGCCGTCTGCTCAGTCGCCCCCTTTTCTTCGGATGATTCCGGAGATAGTTCTGCTGGGGCGAGCACTCGACGGCTTTGTACCACGATTTTGACGTCATCGAGGTTCTCGTCAGCTAGTTCTTTAGCGAGCTTAGCTAACGCGTCCGCTTTGCTATTTTCCGCGCGTGGTATGCTTTCCAAAGTGTAGGAGGGAATTTGGGTCAACAGTTGTTGCACCTTTTAACCGTACATCACAAACTCCAGTTTGCACGTTTGGTAGTTTCCGTTTACTTGACTAACGACCAGTTGAGAATCCCCGTATATGAAGAGGTTTTCAATTCCCATGTCAATGGCGATCTTGAGGCCTGCTATCAAAGCTTCGTATTCAGCTTCGTTATTCGTCCTCGGCTCCGTTAAGGAGAAAGCGAAGCGCATTATCCCTCCCTGTGGAGTTACGAAGATGAGGCTTACCCCCGATTTGATCATTGGGGTACTTTGTTTGCGCTTCTTTACGGAGGATGCTCCGTAGAAATAAAGTTCCCATCGGGTATCACCACCGTCGATCACGTCAAACGCATGTTCGTGCGGCAAATCGCAATTTAGAGGAGAACCGGCAGGTACTGGATGCTCAGCAAGGAAGTCGGCGATGGCTTGGCCTTTCACCGCCTTAAGAGGCTGATAGGTTATTGAAAACTCCATCAAGAGCAGGGCCCATTTAGCGAGTCTCCCTGTCAATATGGCCTTTGACATTAGATATTTTAGGGGGTCCACCTTTGAAATAAGACGGACTTCATGTGCCAATTCATAGTGCCGGAGTTTTGTTATCGCAAAGATTAACGCTAGGCAATGTTTTTCGATAGGGGAGTAATTGCTTTCTGCCCCCAGAAGAACTCGGCTTAAATAGTAGAGCGCTCTCTCCTTCCCTTGGTCATTTTCTTGTGCCCATAATGCGCCTAAGGAATTCTCAAGGGCTGTTGTATAAAGAATAAGGGGCTTTCCCTTGACTGGAGCAGCTAACACCGGCGGGTTCTACAGGTACTGCTTGATCTCATCTAGCGCGCTCTGGCATTTTTGGTCCCAGACGAACGAGGTTCCCTTCTTCCTCAGGTGGCTGTAAGGACGACACTTGCCTGACAGGTTGGCGATAAACCGCCGGACGTACGCGAGCTTCCCTTGGAGAGACCGCAATTGTTTGAGAGTTCTCGGCGGTGGCATTTCCATGATCGCCTTGATCTTAGATGGATCTATTTCGATACCTCGGTGTCGGATGATGAATCCCAGGAATTTACCGGAGGAGACTCCGAACGCGCATTTCAGGGGATTCATCTTCAAATTATATTGCCGAAGGCATTGAAATACGGTCCTCAGATGCTCTAAATGCTCTTCATATGACATGCTCTTTACTACGAGGTCATCGATATAGCACTCGATGATTTCATGTATGAGATCATCGAAGATTTTTGTCATGGCCCTTTGATAGGTAGCACCGGCGTTCTTTAAACCGAAGGGCATAACTTTGTAGCAGAATATACACAAAGGAGTACGGAAAGCGGTGTGCATCTGATCTTCGGGATGCATCTTTATATGATTGTACCCGGATGAACCGTCCATAAAGGAGAAAACCTCATGAGTGGACGTATTGTCTATCATTAGTTCGGTGACCGGCACTGGGAAATCGTCTTTCGGGCAGGCTTTATTGAGATCTCAGAAGTCCACACATATGCGTACTGTCCTATTTTTCTTCATCACCGGGACGATGTTGGCGACCCAGTCAGGATACTGTACTTCCTGGATAAACCCAGAATCGATCAGCTTCTTGACTTCGGCGTTAATGCTCATCTCAAGCTCGAGCCGCATCCTTCTTGTCGCCTGTTTGACCGGCTTGATATCCGGGGATATTGCTAATTTATGCACAGCAATCTCTGGATCTAATCCCGGCATTTCGGAATAGTTCCATGCGAAGCAGTCTCTGTGCTGTAGAAGCACGTCCTTTAACGCAGCCACCCTTTCTTCAGACAGCAGTTCGCTGACGAATGTCGGTCGCGGATCATCTGCCGACCCCAACTCAATCTTCTTGAGGTTATCTGCAGTAGTATGTATGCCATCTTCTAGTTCTTTCAGAGCTGGTGGAAATTCTGAGATCACCTCGTCATTGCTGTTCTCAAAGCACCAGGGAAGGTCATCCATGTTCTCGGGCTCTTCTTTTAATATTGTTATCATGTGACAAGTGCGAATCCGCTTCCAAGACCGATGTGGATCTGGTTCTACTCTTGTGGCTTTGGGTTCGTGCTTTTGTGGCGGCGTTACCTTCCAGTTGAAGGATAAAGCAAATCTGCCCCGCTGGTACTGGTCTTCGACCCAGTTCTTGAAGGTGAAGCAGTCTTCGATAGGGTGTCCTATGGCTCGGTGATAAGAGCAATAGCCCGGATGAGAAACTTTGTCAGCTTGCTCAGGGTGCTTAGACTCCGAAAGTGCGGTCATTTGATGTTTTATAGCGAGCTCGAGTAACCTCTTCGTCTTGTCTCGAGGGAAGGAATACGCTCGACTCATCTTCTTCATGGGGGACAAATCCGGACCGCGTAATGCCCGATCACATGACTCTCTAATCCTGCGTCGTTGTTGTCGACTCCTTTTTCCGCTTCTTGACTTACTTCTGCCTCTGTGTCGGACCTTTTGCACAACAGGTTGACAGGGAGGAGCATCTTCGTCTTTTGCAGCCTGTTGAAACAGACGTTGCGTCCTGGCCTTCTCGTAGATGGCCATCTCGCGATTATGGTCTTCCCGAGCCTTTTGACCTGCTTTCCTGATGAGCTTGTCCATTCGTTCTTCAAACGACGGACTCGGCACTTCGCTCACGGGATCCAGTTTTGACGAGGGGTTAGCATCGCTCGACAGGGCGTTTTCCTCCTCATCGAAGTTATATATGGCGTAGCTACCGTGGACTCGTTCCCGTTTCCCGGATCTCACA
This sequence comes from Agapanthus africanus, assembly GCA_030015575.1. Classification (NCBI taxonomy): domain Eukaryota; kingdom Viridiplantae; phylum Streptophyta; class Magnoliopsida; order Asparagales; family Amaryllidaceae; genus Agapanthus; species Agapanthus africanus. Next base: position 768,188,220 of record JASDDO010000019.1, on the reverse strand, counting down.
TATCCAAGCCCGAGCGTTTCCATTCTCCCGTTGGGCAATTTGCGCTGAGTTCCAGGGACATCCCAAATTCTGTTGTAGAATCAAGCTTGTCGAACAGTCTGTTTTAAGGGTACCCCTTGGCGCTTCAATAGTCTCTTTAGTCCGTTTGTGTAATATCTGGGTAAACGGATGGGTTGGAGCCTGTCGAGTGTAGAATCCGCGCCATGCCAGATCTCTTTCTTTACTCTCATTTCCGAGGATCGATAGAATAGGGTCACCTTCTCACCCTTTCGCCTGGTAGGGACGTAAAACGTCCGCAGGTCCTGCACATTGTAAGCTTGAAGTGTGTCGAGATCCTTGTATTGTTCCTGCGGCACCATGGTGATTTGCAAACTCTGATCATCGCCAGGGGATGCTTGTATTGACGGCCGACTGGAGAACACGGCGTTAACCTCATCTTCCGAGTCACTTCCAAAGATCAACATGGAGGCGGACGGTCCCGGGTTGTTGCGTCGGGACGGACCAGCGTAAACTATCTCTTCTTCTTCTTCGGTATCGCTCCCGAAAATAGGGATGGTGGCGGTGGCTTTGTTCTCCGTCTTATGACACTTTTCTGTATCCTCGAAGTCTGGCAAAAAGTACTTTGCATCTTCGTACTTGCGGACTTCGTTCACGGAAAATGGGTTCAGCTCACCTGTTACGGTATACTCGAAACCATCCTTAAAGTACTTCATACACTGATGCTGTGTAGAAGGGATGATGTTGTACTCGTGTAACCAAGGACGACTGAGCAAGGCGTTGTAGCAGGTCTTGGCGTCAATGACGTGGAATTTAACCTCCGTGACAAGCAGCCCGAAGCGTAGTGTTAATATCACAGATCCGAGAGTCCGTGATGACTGGGAGTCGAAACCGGAGATGGTAATTTTGTCACGAGCGAGATGCTGCACGCTCATGCAGATTTCCTTCAACACCCGAACATTAAGGAGATTGACGGAGGATCCATTATCCACGAGGATCTTTCCTATCTTGATATCGTGGCAATATCCGAAGACGTATAGGGGACGGTTGTGGTTGCACGTCCCGAGGAGAAGGTCTTCGTCACCGAAAGTGACATCGGCCGTGTGCACTTCCTCCAATTCATCCTTCATCTTTTCTTCAGCCAGGAAAGCTTGGAACTGCTCGTGTTCTTGTAATGCCTTGATTAATGAATCTCGCGCTTCTTTTGATAATAGGAAGGCATCGAGAATGCTGAACTGAGAAGGTAGCTTCCTTAGGTGCGCTAGGATTTTGTAGTCCACCTTACCCTTCCTGGAAGGGTCCTTGGCAGTCAGCTCTTTCATGACTTGGTCATCTAAGGCGATATCCTCAGTGACCTTTTCCTTACCGTTATCTTTTCTATTCGCGGGCCCGAGATTCTTTTCCGGGAGCGTGCGATTGCGCAGCTGAATGTTTTCGCAGGCCTCTGGTTCTTCCTCTTTACCTAAAAAGGATTCTTTAAAGAGAGGGCCCAGAGCCATTTCTTCATCTGAGTCGCTCCCAAAGGTGAGAACTTGCGATCCTCCGGCGTCGACCATGTAACAGTTGCCGGTAGTTCTTTTGTGCCTGTCGGTAGTACTTCTTTGTTCTCGGCGAGTTTTGCGTTTCATGCGCTTAAAATGTTGTCGGTGAGTAACATATCCCTGCCACCACATCTTAAAAGTGTCGCACTCTTCAGTGGGGTGCGAAATCTTCCGATGGTATGCGCAATAATTAGGGTGCCTCTCCGCCCCATCGAACGTGTTTTCTTCCGAGGGTGGCAGCTTCATTCCCATCAACATGGCTTTGGCAAACGTTTTCCTCGTCTTGAATATATTTTTATCCACATCGGGTGTCTTTTGATCTGGCGGGAGTGCTTTGACTCTTTCGTTTAGCCGCTTGCGTTTCGCTCCTTCCGATGCAGCCATCTCACGCTCCTGATCGGCTTGACTTTTCAAACGAATCTCGTCTAGAAAGGCGTCGATCATTTCATCTGTTGGCCATACAAGTCCTGGCTCAGGCTGTGCCCCCAGTTTCTCAGTGCCAGGAATTTTCTCATCGTCCGTAGGCGAGTGGGAAATCACATGACAACTCGCTACATATCCCTCGGACTCATCCGACGAGCTTTCTCCATCATCTTCCTCTTGAAAGACGTGGTCGAGGAACTCTTGCAGTGTGACGGGAGTCCGCGCCTTTTGATTGTACTCCTCCAGCACGTCAATCTGTTTCTACAAATCCGTGCGCTTGTCTTCAGGCTTCACGGGCTTTTTGGATTTCTTCTTCTTTTTCTTCGAAGATTTTGACGGTTGGGCGTGAGTACTTGGGCCATCACCACCGCTCTTTGTAGTTGGACGCGGCTTCAGCATCCCTCCGATAATTTGAGGTTCAAGCGGGTTCTTCCATTCGACCGCCGGGCACGCATGAAGATCACTCAGCATCCTTTTGGTTTTAGCTGATAGCACGACCTCCCATGGAGCTTCTTCAATAAAGGAACAAGTTGCCCCCGGTGTATCTGCTTTCTTGGGAGTATGCGGCTGTGGCGGGTTCACCTTCCACTTTTCGGACAGCGCAAACTTTCCCTGGAGGTATTGATCCTCAATCCATCCTTTGAAGACGAAGTAATCCTCAATCGGATGGCTTACCGTTTGATGGTACGGGCAATAATTGGGGTTATTCACCTCAGTGGGTTGCGGCGGCCGCCTCGGGTTTGGCAAGTTGATAAGCTTGTTGCGTATTGCCAGCTCAAATAGCCTCTTTGTCTTTTCCCGTGGGAATGAGTAGGGGCGCTTCATTTTCTCGTTGTAATACCGCCGTCTTTCTTCCAGCTGATCCGCCAGCTTTGGGGCACTGGGTTGCTGCCGTGCGTTCGCAACGAAGGTTGCCTTCCCTTTACCCTTGTCATTCCGAGGTTCTGGCTTCGGGGGAGGCGGTCTGTGACCCATCTGGTCCATCTGGGCCAACTTGTCGATCAGAGCCTAGAACGTGGTTGGTTTAAAGAACATCATGAACTGTGAGATGGTTGCATGAGGATCTAGTGTACCCATGAACATCCCCACCGCGGGCGCTTCCTCAATGCGTTGTTCGCATTTCGACCACAAATTTCGCCAGCGTATAGCGTACTGCACCCATGATTCGCCTGGTTTCACCCTGGCATTAATTAATGCTGTTATCGGAGTGCGTTCGCTGGCGCTTGCGAATCGCTGAGTGAATAGCAATTCCATTTCAGTGAACGTCTTGATGGAATCGTTCGGGAGTTTTGAATACCATTCGAACGCCGTTTCTGATAAACTGCCCACGAACTGGCGAAGCAACAGTTTATCGTCACCACCAGTGTTGCCACAAAGCCCCCTGAACTGGGCCACATGCTGATGGGGATTGCCTGTCCCCTTATAGACATGAAATTTTGGTATTGTGTAGCCCGGCGGGTATTTGATCTGGTCATACCAGCTCGGATATGGTCTTCTTGTCCTGACAACTTGACCAGCTGCCTCAGCCGCCTGGTGAACGCGTATCTGTTGGGCTATGTATTCGTCTAGGTCAGCCTTAGAGATTGTCTCCTCCTTAGCCGTTGACAGAGCGGGTGGAGGTTTTGACGTTTCTCCCCTGTCGTCTTCAAGAATGATTGGAGGATCTTCAGTAGAGGGTTCTTGTTGGATCATCATACCCACCATGTCCTGAAACAGAAGGGCCATTCGTTGTATATTGGCTGTTTGTTCAGCAGCCTCTTTATCCTTCTTCTCCAGTATCCTACGAAGGAACTCAGCGTCAGTTTCTTCCTCCTGGCGTTGATCGGATGGCGCTTCGGGGCTTTCTTTCGGCTCAGTAAGTGCGTCCATCGCGGTCATCATTTCTTGGAGCTTCTGCTGTTGCTCCTGAGCTTCGGTCACCGACCGTTGTGAGCGGTCTATGCCCTGTAAACGTACGGCTATCTTCCTTCCCCGACGCCATGTATACAGTATGGACCATCATGCCCCCAGACTTAGGGTGTCTGGGCTCAGCGCCTTTAGCTCTCGTCACCAGCCCGGGGATCTTCTCCGGCCTCCTTTTTTTATGAGTAGTGGAAGTTGAGGGGACCGTTGAGGTGGGCACCCAGACAGCTTTTCGTGGCTTAACGTGATGACTGACTTCCTGTTGAATTTTCAGCTTCTTGTGCTGGCGGGAGAAATTTGGATCGATCACCGAGTCTTGGGTCTGCCGCCAGACTTTATAGATTTTGGAAGACAGCCGTTGAGGAGATTGGGGCTGTTCTGGCTTTATTTCCGCAGCCTTTTTTAGCGGAGGGGAAGACCTCTTTAGCGCCGCGATAGGAGAATTCCTACGCACCTTATTCAGCATCTCAAAGCTGTTCTTAGTTGGAACAGCAGCATTAACTTCTGTCGTCGGGGATGGAGGAGTTAGCCCAGAAGGGGAGTTGCCTCCGGCCTTCCTCACTCGGCGCCAGTAGCGACATCGAGCGTGTCGTGCTGATGGAATCGGTTCGGTGAGGGCGATAGCCTCGTCTTGCCCCCTGTGTAGGTGGGGGGTGGCTGCTGGTGTCAGCCTGTTGAATACTGATGTCCTTTGAGAAGTAGTATCCAATCGGTTGAAAACAGTCTTCTGAGCAGGGATAGGAACCGTAGCGGGAGCCAGAACTGTTAATCTTGTAAAGAATGACCCTTTGGTAGGAGAAGCCGCCTTGACGACTTCAGGAGCAGGGATGGTTATCCTCTTCGGAATAACCTTCTCTGGGATTGCAAGCTTCATTGTGGGCCCACAGGAATTTTGGCCCAGTCTGGCGAAGACCGAGGAGCTGGAGTTGGACGACCCGTCGAGAGGGGCCGCATTAGCTGTAAGCCGATCAAAGACCGACTTCTTAGGAGCTTCCGTTGTTGGCACAGGAGCGGTGAAGCTCATTGGCGGGAGCATGGTCCCGAAAAACAATCCTGTGGTGGCTTGAGTGACCTGTTCCACAGGCATTGTGAACAGCGAAGCAGCTTGTGGCCCATAGGCTATACCTCTTGGCGAGGCGGAGCGCCGGTTGCAGTTGCAGTTGGAGCATTTCGCATACGTGGAAGCCATTGACTCTTTGCTTTCTGCAATAAGCAAAACGCCAAATCTTAGTACCTTGAAACCCAAGGGCAACCATTAGCGAGCCGTGTTTGGTTTGCGAACACGACACACGAAGTGTGGAGTCGAAAGAGGAAAAGGTCCCACCGGGCGTGCCAGAATCTGTTCCTCTCCGAAAGACGGCGACGACTAGACGTCTTGCCTGAGATTCGGGGCAGATGCTAATTGGTGCTATCCGTTTACCTCTTCGAAGATGCCAAGTTGATTTATGGCACCGTATATCGAAGGTTTAAACGGATGCGTCCGATGTAGCAGACTTCGTCAGATTCCCCCTCGCTTGAGGGGTTTTTGATTGTGGGGACGCTCTTCCCTGCAGGTGCAAGCCCCTGCAGTTAATTACGCTACCGCATCGCGGTAACCACTTTCTCCTTCTCCAGATGGTCACTTCGTGTCGTGTGTGTTTATTTTGTGTTTAGTTGCCCGTGGATTGTATACGGAGACTGAGTTATGTCGTCGCCCGTAGGGCGTGGACTAGTCCAAATCTGTATTATCTTAGATTTGGGTTTGGGGGTTTTGGGTTTAAGGATCCATTAGCCTCGTTTTGAGACTAAGATCAACTTAAACGTTTGTTAAGGATACGTTAGCCTGGTTTTTAGACTAAGATCAACTTAACGGGATCGTTTAGATCCAACAATAGAGCAATTAAGGGAGCCCTGTTGTTTAGTTTAGTGACGTTGCGGTCAATAGGTAGTTTACGGACATTGTGGTCCAATGTTAGTTTTAAGACGTTGTGGTCAAGGTTAAGGACATCATAGTCCGTGGGTTTAAGGACCCCACCGTCCGATGTTAGTTTTAAGATATCACGGTCAAGGTTAAGGACGTCATAGTCCATGGGTTTAAGGACCCCACAGTCCGATGTTAGTTTTAAGACATCACGGTCAAGGTTAAGGACATCATAGTCCATGAGTTTAATGACCCAACAGTCCGTGTCAATGTGTGGTTATCGGGACCCGTCACCTCTTTGAAGACGTTAAGGAATTACAATGCCAAGTTTCAAAGGAATGAAGAGATGTACCCTTGAACCAAGGTAGATTAAACGGTCTTTGACCCAGTTTGGGAACGAGACCAATTAATTATATTATGAGCCCATTGGCCCAGTTAAGTTTGGATTGAGGACTTATGGCCATCTTGGGCTAAATACAATCATGTTTGGAATATTGGCTTTCTGTTAGTCCATTGAAGGAGAGGCTTTGCCTCTAGAACTTAGCCAATTGGGCTGAAGCTAGTGTTAAACACTAAAGACCAACCAGTGTTGAACACTGGGAATGAGATTGACAAGTTAGTGTTTAACACTAAAAGATAGTTGGTGTTAAACACCAGCAACAGAGGCTTTCAAATTAGTGTTAAACACTAAAACAAATCAATGTTAAACACTGGCAACAGAGATCTCAAATTGCTGTTAAACACTAAGATAATCAGTGTTAAACACTGGTGACAGAGATTTTAAATTGGTGTTAAACACTAAGATAATCAGTGTTAAACACTGGTGACAAAGCTTTTAATTTAGTGTTGAACACTAAGAAATTTAATGTTAAACTCTGTTTAACAGAGGTTTAATTTAGTGTTAAACACTAAGAAATTCAGTGTTAAACACTGCAAATAAAGTTCTTCAATCGGTGTTGAACACAAAGACAAATCAGTGTTAAACACTGGATTCAGATATTCCAATTTACTGTTAAACACTAAGGCAAGAGGGGTCACGTAGTAGCACGTGAGGGCGCCCTCCCCTTTGGAGCTTTTCAGGGGTCACGTGGTAGCACGTGACCCTGCCTCTTTGCACGTTTGTTTAAGAATTAAATTCTTCATAGGGTTAAACCCTAATAATTGACTTTAGAGGAATTAAATTCCTTCTTTCTTTTAAAGAATTATATTCTTAGATGGAGTTCAACCCCGGTTTCTTTTCTGTAGGAATTGAATTCCCATATATGTGAGGAATTAGGTTCTGTCATAGGGTGAAACCCTAATTTCTTCTTTCTTAAGCGAATTAAATTCCTGTTATTTTGACAGAATTAAGTTCTTAACTAGGGTTAAACCCTAGTTCTGTTCATTTTGATGGAATTAAATTCCTACAACATAGGGTTAAACCCTAATTTTATTTCAAAGGAATTAAATTCCTATAATTCTATGAGAATTAAATTCTCAAACTTCCATTCCCTCTCTATGCTTTGGATCTGCATGGCAGGATCTCAACCCAATGAGAATTAAATTCTCAATTCATGGGGAGATGTGCACTTTGCAGATCCTCTACTAAAGAGAGAACTAAGTTCTTCTTTTTAATATAAGAGTTAAACTCTTTTGAGAATTAAATTCTCTTTTTTCTTACCTAAGGTTTTCTTCTGCAGAAGATCAAATTCTTCCAAAGTCTCGAGACTCTATATTTCTCTCTCTCTATGTCTCTCTCTCTGTCCCTGTGTCTCTGTATATCTCTTGGCTCCTATTTATAGGAGAAGAAGCAGAATCAATTAGTTTTAGTGAATCTTTTATTGAGAGATTTGATTTGTATTCATTAAAGATTTGATTTGCATTCATCATTCATTTGGACCTTTGGATTATTAGGTGAATTTTATTCACCATTGGATTTTAAATCCAAAGATATTCCTTTGTTATTTCGGTTAGATTTTAAGGGGAAATCTTTCCAAGTTCAAGATTTTTCCATAAATAGATGATATTTAATCACCTTTAAATCTTTAATCCAATCGGTTCTAAATAACCATTCTCGTTTGGAAAGATTTGAATGCTTTTCAGAATTTAATTCTGTTAAATAGAGAGGCTTTGCAAGCCGGTCACGTGTGACCACGTGACCCTTGGTCACGTGTAGGCACGTGACCCCCTGGAGCGAGCTTTCTTCTCCTTTCTGCGCTCTGTTTTCTAGCCGCTGTTCAACCGTCACGTGCCAACACGTGACCCCTGGTCACGTGTGAGCACGTGACCCTTTCTGGAGACTTTTCTTTGATTTAATCAAGGAGCTGAATCTTCCTTTGCCGCCGCTTTTAAATGTCACGTGCCAACACGTGACTGCTGGTCATGTGCTAGCACGTGATGCCTTCTTCGTAAGCTTTCCTGATTTTAAATCAGGAAACAGCCGGTAGTCAAGCAATCATCCTACGGGCTTTATCAACATGTATAAATGATACGTAATAACAAGTAAAACATAAACACATGTTAAGATAAAGACAAACCAAATAAAATAATATCATATCGAGCAAGATTGTCTTGTATATACATATTTCCAAGCATCCACATGTATACATATACAATAATGGCCCCTAGAGCATACATATTTAACATTCGTTTGTTGGGACTTCACCAGCGCGCTTTCTTGTAGTTTTGATAGAAAAGGTTTTAGAAATGCAGCACACGCGAGTTTGGTCTCGTTTTAAAATTTTATAAACCGCAAGTGTACGGCGCGTTGTAGCGAGCTGGCAAGTATGGGTCAATCCACAGGAAATTGGTGATTAGGAGTTATCGTTAAAGGGTCAAAGAGAAAGAATGGGTTTTGTCACAACAATTATGAAATACGAAATTACAGAACAAAGTTAAGAAAATGTGAAATGGCTGTGGTTCCGGATCAATTGGTTGAATCGTGGCGTATTCTTAGATGCATCATTGATAATGGGTTGTTCCATCCTTATATTGATTCCGATGTGAAGCATGGCTTGTCAAGGTGTTTGCGAAGCACAAACCATCAAGATGTCGGCGCTCATCGTAAGAAATGAAAAGAATCTTTATTGTTCTCACTTACTATTTGTATGTCCAAGCATGAAGTATCAAACTAAGCACAAGTATTAACAAGCATAAATCATTAACAAATACACAAATTAGCAATAAGAGCAAAGTGGTTTAGCATTAAACTTGCTAAGTGAGTGGTGATAGTGTAGGTTATATGAATGAAAAAGGGTGTCAATCAACTTGTTAACAAAATACCCTATCAAACACTTAGTAATTTTAACACTAGTTGATTCTAAGCTCAACATTGCCTAAGGGAAACTTGGAAAGAATATAGTATGTGATGAGCTTACCAAGTAACCATGGAATTAAAATACCATATCAAACTAAAACCAATAGGTAATATTAAACTTACAATCTCATTTTAAGCACATTAAATATTCATAAGAGAAAGAGGAAGGAAAAACCATTCATCTCACATCCTCACCATCACCACAACCATGAAGATTACTCAAACTTCACAAAAAGAGAAAATAAAACACAAGAGAAGAACATGAAGAAAACAAGTAAGTAAAAGAAAACAAGTGCAATTTTTTATTTACATTTGGAAGGGCTTGAGTACAAGATAGCTTACAATTTTAACCTCCACTTTCCAAGATCTCAAATGAGAGCTTGTAAAGGGAAGAAGAAGAAGTAGGCAAGCATTACAATTTGTTTTTCAGTTAAAAAATCCAACCCCCGAACTTAATCTGATATCTGCTATATATAGGTAACTCAATATAAAAAGTTGCATATAAAAATAGACTAACTAGACTACCAAGGACCCACCAAAAGAGAACGAGCCAAATTGGCTCTGACTTGGCCGCAAATTGTGGCCAAGTGGAATATATTTGCGGCAAAAGTGTGGATGGTGGGGCCCATCTTACTTCAGTAGTCTTCTATCATCAAGAACATCTCTCTGTACTCTCAATTTCTTTTCTTTCTTTTTGGAGTGCAATCTGGAGCTAAAATACAGAGAAGGGAGTCAAGTGGGTGTGTGTTCACACTTCAAAGAAACTCTTTTAATTATACATCAAAACTCAACCACTTGCATGCCCACTTGCATGACACCATGATGGTGCTTGCAACTTGATGATGGCTCATACCCACTTGATGATGGCTCATGCACACTTGATGATATGATGGTTCACACTTGATCATGTTAGACCAAAATCAATGAATTATTTGTACACAATTTCATTTGTTGCAAACTCATTTGATCTGATCTATATTCTTTCACGTTTGTTGTTCCGGTTAAAAACCATTGTTTCTGTGTATGTTGTGTACAGTCTCCAGTGTTTTTTCCTTTGTACCTATAATCTGTACTAATAAGCAGACACAGATTAAATAACACTCTTTATTGACAAAATGATAGGAAATGACCGATATTAAAATATAATAAATCGTACTGAACAAATACCCCCAAACCTATCTTTTGCTCATCCCGAGAAAAACAAAATCCTAAGTTCACTTTCGCAGAGAACGCGATTGCACAGAGCCCGTGCAACAAGAAGTTAAATCTCTAGGTGTCCCTAGTAGGAGGAGTTTTGTCTCCTGAGGGTTTTCCGCGGATTACACCCTCAAAATCCCGTCAAGCTAGTTTCTTGTGGTACTGTCGATTCTAATCCTGAAGTTTAGTATCAAAGCTAGAAATTCTATTACCATAGTCAGAAACGTCCAACCTTTATTTTTCACTCCTCACGTTTTATTTAACATAAGTTCATATATGTCTTTATGTGATTGTGCGAGTAGTTCTGTTAAGTTTTAAAAACTTTGATTAGGGTCATCATGTCATAAGTACGGATCATGAAAGACTTCTAAAGGATCGCACGAGTTTGAAAAGACTTAAGTTTTTCTCAAGTTTCATTCTCTAGTTAAGTTTCAAGTTAGAATTTCTATTATTTTTAACAGAAAACTAAGTCTTATTATTCACTCTTACCTTTCACCCGTTTTTGTTCATACACACCTTCATGATCGTGCAAAAAGTCTTATAGTCCTGCAAATGGAACTTTCATATCTCCACTAAAAACTGTTATAATCGAAAACTCATCCCTGCCAAGATTATTCTCCCATAAAGAACCATGAGGACTTTTAACTCAGAGAGAACACTTGCTTAACTTGTTTTATTTGGCGATTGGAGACTTAAAGAGTTTTGGGTCAATGACTTCCAAACTAGATGGTTTTAGGGCATTAAGTGTGGAGACACCCCTAGGACTTAATATCCCAAGTCACTAAGGCCATAAAACAAAAGACTCATTTTACCGCGTTTAAAATATTCTGAAAGCAGTGTGAACGGAGATATTGCCAGTTTTTCTTTTTCATCCCAAAGAAATGTTTGTATGGATAAGGTGTGTAATCACTCCAACAAGATTCCAGATAGATTATTTTTCATACTTTAGATTTCATTAAAACTTTCAATAATATTTTTCATATCCACTTCACTTTATTAACTATTCTTGATATTACTTAATTCAGAACAAATCTATTTGATCCTAAAGATATTTATCAATTTTACAAAAGTTTAAAGACATATCAAAATTGTCAACTAGTTCTCAAAAACTCATGAAATGTGTAGTGTGATGCAAAGACGTATATTGGCTACGGTTAAAACTCAAAGGAGGGTTATCTTTCGGGTTTTCAATATCAAAAAATAAAATTTAGTTGTTTCTTTCTTATCAACTAAACCGTCACACTACGAGTCTAAATTTCCCCACTAGATAACTTGATGACAAAGTTTTTATGTTTTGATTTTTTCTCAAATTTTTATGAGTTTTTTAATATATATGCAATGTAGAATAAAGTAAAGACGGAGTACTCACCCTCAAACCTGAGATTTATGATGTCATCATTATTGTCTCCATCTCCAGTTGCTAGACTTAGACATCAGGGTGAATTTTTATTTAGAAAAAAGGTAATCTAAGAACTAATTACAGTTTTTACAATTCAAGAGATTGTGTTAATCCATAAATTAGTACTAGCCACTCAAAAAATTTATCAATATAAGGCCAGGGCTGGTAAAAGAAAAATTATATGAAAAAGAAAAAGAAAATGTTAGTGGTATGGTTAGTTGTTAGTATCGGCATGGGTGTGTGAAAGTAGTGATCAGAAGATGCTGAAGATGAAGATGAAGTTTTGAAGGAGTCAAAGAATTGTTGCCCAGATGAATTCGTTTAAAAACTGGAGTTCGTCCTCAAAAAGTTCAGAAAAAGAAAGGTCCATAGGATGCTCCGAAAGTGATCATGACTCAAACTCACCAAGAATATCAAGCTCATCCGCAAATATCTTCTCAAAAATCGGCATGAAAGAATGTTTATCAAAATTATTTTTCTCCCTATATTTCTCCACAATCATATTTTCGTCACTACAGCTCACATCTCCCAATTCAAGTTCTCCCTCAACACACTGACCTATGGGTAGGTTGATGACATAAAAAAATGTGGATTCCCACTCTAATGTTTCATCCAAAACTATATCAATCGGTGATACTAAAGTTGTGGGTTCCGGATTGTAAATTATATTAAATACTATATCGACACCATACCGCGTCAAATTCACAAGCTTCCTTCTCTAAAATTTATCGCTAAAATCAGTCGGTTCAAGAATATCATTTTCAAGTAGTATATCAGTTAAATCATCCTCAAGATCACAAGTGATATGAGGCCTATTTAGTACCTGAAGGGTAGTGTCGGACTGACTCAGAGGGTTTTCTTGCTTGTCCTGATAACACTCAGTTAAATCAATTATATCATCAACATCATCTATGAAATTAAAATCTGTTTGTTCATTTATCTCACTCATATGACTTCCTAGATGACAGATATTGGCTTTATTGGTTTCTAGTTGACTGTGTTCACTCGGTAGAATCTGCACGGTTAAATGTTTCACTTGTTCGTCTATTCTAGCCATTGATTGAGCTTGAGCGTAAAATGATTGATCAAATTATTGTATGAACATGGCTAGTGTCGAAGCTGTTTAATTCTCAACTGCAATCATCATTTCTAAGCCTTTCTCTAAAGCGGTCGACTTAGCATCCATCTCACTAGCATACCCTATTGATGCATCATTTGTTTCAGGAAGGGAGGGTTGTGAAGATAATGATGCTAAAGCATTCATCTTGTCGACCTTTTTCTCTAAATTTTCAATCAGTTGCTCGATATTTAAAGTGGGATTAGGTTCAAGAGTGTTAGGTGGGTGACCGATATCAAAATTTTGGCATGGTTGGTCACCCCCGAGAAAAGGACAGTTTTCAAAAATGTAGAAAGAATCTTAGCACTTTGAACAAAAGAATTAGGTATAAGTGTAAACAAAAGAATATAAATCGTGAAGAATCAAATTGAACTATGTATCACCCATATTAATAAGCATTCGCAAAAACAAAAAATATCATACCCCTAGCAGTCTATGTTATGCTAAGTCAACTAGACCTACTCAAGAACCTGATTGTCGAAGTAAAATTGTTTCAAGAAACGGGCTCAAGATATACGGATCGCGAAGGCAGATAAGTGCAGAGATAGGGGGTTGTCCAACACTTTCGCAAAGTTCCTTAATTAGAATAACCCTTTCTCTTTTGGTGGTTGTGCCGTGAACACTTGCCTAGACATCTTGTGTGCAATGTAACATTAAGCGGTGTTCTAAACACAATTAATTTGTCCTATTGAGCGCGGATCCTTAAAGTCAAATAACTAATTGATTTTAAAATTACTATGGGTATGCAAGAATACAGTTTCATGATTTGTAGGCCACGGAAAAGGGTGATGAAATCCTTTAACATATCTTGTTTGGGTTCTCGTGCCTTTAAGTTCGTATTGAGATGCAAATGCGCAATCAATAAAAGAATTTAACCAATCAAACAATCAAGCACATATTTTTCATATTAGGATTAAGCGCTGCAAAAAATACTAGTTAGTTTCCTTTTCTATTGGCGGCAAATTTTGCGAAGAATTCTCCAGAAGATATAACAGTGGAATGCGTCGGATTTGAGAGAGAAGGAGATAGAAAACATGTACAGATATGTTTTGGGTTAAGAAACCCCTGTTGAAGTGAATCATTAGTAGTCGAATGTTCGCTTGCGTGGGTCAAACTATCCGAATCTTTGGCACTGTACTTCACTAACGTCTTATTATTGAAAGTGAACCTTGCTCCGGATGACCGCTACTCGTAATTCTGTTGAAATCTAAAAATGTCGGAAAATACGATATTTAGTGCTAAAAGCGATATATATGGTTAATATATTGTACACACATAATTATGAAATTTAGAGTATAAAAATAGACCACAAATAGGAAAGGGAAGCAAACACGAAAATTTCGGAGCAAATGGAGGAAGATGGGCCGCAAATTGCGGCCAACGAATTATTTGGCGGCCAACTCTATGAGTTAGTACTCCAACTTTGTACCGTGTGCTTCTTGTTCTTTTAATGTCCCAATTTTATACACAAAATCTTACAATTAAACCTATAATGGCAGCAGATCAAAAAGACAGAGAACAAATATTGGAAAAGTTAGTTTTGTTTTTGAATTTTTTTAGTTAAAATTAGTTTCTTAGTTTGTATATACAATTTAACCAGAAATAACAACTCCTAAAGACTACCGCTTCCCTTGCAACGGCGCCAAAAACATGTTAGGACTTCACCCGCGCGCACTTTTGTAGTTTTGATAGAAAAGGTTTTAAAAATGCAGCGCACGTGAGCTCGGTCTCGTTTTAAAAATTTATAAACCGCAAGTGCACGACACGTTGTAGCAAGCCGGCAAGTACGGATCAATCCACAGAAAATTGGAATTGGTGATTAGGAGTTGTCATTAAAGGTTCAAAGAGAAAGAATGAGTTGTGTCACACCAATTAAGAAATACAAAATTATAGAACAAAGTTAAGAAAACACGAAATGGCAGTGGTTCCGGATCGGATGGTTGAATCATGGCGAATTCTTAGACGCTTCCTTGATCATGAGTTGTTCTATCCTTATGTTGATTCCGATGTGAAGTATGGCCTATCAAGGTGTTTGCGAAGCACAAACCATCAAAATGTCAACGTTCAACGCAAGAAATGATAAGAATCTATATTGTTCTCACTTACCTTTTGTATGTTCAAGCATGAAGTATCAAACTAAGCACAAGGGTTAGCAAACATAAATCAGCAATAAATACACAAATTAGTAATGATAGCAAAGGGTTTAGCATTAAACTTGCTAAGTGAGTGATGATAGTATAGGGTACATGAATGAAGAAGGTTGTCAATCAACTTGTTAACAAAATACCCTATTAAACACTTAGCAATCTTAACACTAGTTGATTCTAAGCTCAACATTGCCTAAGGAAAACTTGGAGAGAATATGGTATGTGATGAGCTTACCAAGTAACCATGGAATAAAAATACCATATCAAACCAAAACCAATAGGTAATCATAAATTTATAATCTTATTTTAAGCACATTAAACATTCACAAGAGAAGGAGGAAGGAAAAACCATACATTTAACATCCTCACCATCACCACAACCATAAAGATTACTCAAATATCACAACAAGAGAAAATAAAACTCAAGAGAAGAACATGAAGAAAACAAGTAAGTAAAAGAAAGCAAGTGCAATTCTTTATTCACATTTGGAAAGACTTGAGTACAAAATAGCTTACAATTTCAACCTTTACTTTCCAAGCTCTCAAATGAGAGCTTGCAGGGGAAGAAAAAGAAGTAGGCAAGCATTACAATCTTTTTTTCAGTTCAAGAATCCAACCCCCGAACTTAATCTGATATCTGCTATATATAGGCAGCTCAAAATCAAAAGTTGCATATAAAAATGGACTGACAAGTACACCAGGGACCCACCAAAAGAGAACGAGCCAAATTAGCTCTGGCTTAGCCGCAGATTGAGGCCAAAGTGTGGAGGGTAGGGCCCATCTTGGTTCAATAGTCTTTTACCATCAAGAACATCTTTCTGTAGTCTCAATTTCTTTTGTTTCTTTCTGGAGTGCAATCTGGAATTAAAACACGGAGAAAGGAGTCAAGTGGGTATGTGTTCACACTTCAAATCAACACTTTTTATTACACATCATAACATAACCACTTACATGACCACTTGCATGACACCATGATGGTGTTTGCAACTTGATAATGGCTCATGCCCACTTGATGATATGATGGTTCACACTTGATCATGTTGGACCAAAATCAATGAATTATTAGTACACAACTTCATTTGTTGCAAACTTATTTGATCATCATGTATTCTGTCTCGTTTGCAGTTCCAGCTAAAAACCGTCATTTCTGTGTATGTTGAGTACAGTTTCCAGTATTTTTTCCTGTGTACTTGTAATCTGTACTAATGAGCAGACACGGAATAAATAACACTGTTTATTGACAAAATGATAGGAAATGAGCGGTATTAAAATGTAATAAATCGTGCTGAACACCATTACGTACAATTAGTGCCACTGACGTGCTTGTGGTTAAATTCACTGCCAGCGTATTGTCTAGTCTTTAGAGTCCCACAAAGAGGGTTTTCCCAGTTTTGGTAAAAAGATGTAGTTGCGGTACATTGGTACGCGCTCGGGTTCAATTGAAATGTGTTCATTGGATGGACCGACGGCAATTAGACATTTGGCAATACAATCCATTCTTTTATTAAGACGAATATTAAATCAGTAGTGGATTTGATATATAAATACATTGGATATATGTATTTATTTCACATCATTCTTTAGGTCTCTCTTTATTAGGAAAATGAGTAATATATATATATTATCTTTCCTATTATTTATTTTTCTATGTTTCTCTTTAAGCTATGTTGTGCCTATGGTTTAACACATCATATCTCACTCTCTTTAGAGTGACAAGTGAAGGGAAAAGATGATGGTGGAAACTTGGTATGGAGATTGAATCCTAAGGCTAGAATTTTGCAGAGAATATGATAATTAGTAACCATTTTCTTCTCAAAATGGTTAACAATTATCCTTGCGCGCGCTCTCTCTCTCTCTCTCTCTCCTATCTAAAGCTCCAATCTCTTTTCTTCCTCCTCAAATTAAAGAAACAATTAGAGAAAAATAAATAAAAGAGAGAAAAAGAGAGAAGGTGAGATAACTACAACTCCTAGCTAATAAGCTTAGCAACCTTACTACTTAGATTAACTCTAGTTTGAGTTTGAAACCAAAGTTCAAGAGTTCTCAAGGTGGATCATTTTTTATGGAGGAGATGGGTGAGCAAGATTATTCTATGGAGCTTCTTGAAGCATAAAATGGAGTCCAACACAATTTGAGAGCGCTTAAAAATACTACAAAGATTGTGGTTTCAACCTAGTAGGCTAATTTCTCTCTTTATCTTGTTACAAGTTGTTATCTTTAGCTAGATCCTGTGGTTTCAGACTAATTGCTCTCTTGAATTTTTAAAAACCTATGTCATCATCTTTTAAAATTGCATGCTAAAGTGCACTAATTCCTTCAAGTCTATATTCATCTTCCGCCTCCGCAAAAGTGAGGGTACTACTCTCGGCCTTCACCTCCGCCACAGGAACCTTATTACCCTCGGCCTCTGCTAGAGGAGCCGGATTACCCTTAGTCTACACCACAGGGAAGGTTATTAGGCACGTTTTTTCGCAGGAAGACTTCGATGATGTGAATCAATACTATTCAATGCGAGGTTTTGATGGCGATGGCAACGATGTGAGTTAGTGAAGTACGTATATACATGTGTTAGTATAGGTAGCACGTTGTTTAATTTTGAAGATTATGATTTTAGTTTATGTGTTTATTTTCTTGTTTGGGTTTGCAGGGTTCCGACGCTCGATGATAAAAATCTTAAGTCTGCTTTTGTTAACTTCGCAAAAGCATCTTTAGAGTCACCAACAGCACTCGCCGTGACATACTTTCACCACAATTCCAATTTGGGAAATTCCTGTCGATGTAGCACTGGCTGGTAATAAGACAAGAACCGTCACGACTGGGAGTTAAGTGAATAGGAAGATACTCCTTGCTCTTACAGTAAAAATTTGAATTATAGGATCTGCAGAAGCTTTTGGCCCACTTCAGTAATTTCAACTTGAATTTACTGAATTGGACCCAAAGATTGTGCAGACCCTGTAATTCAAAGTTTTTCTATGAGAGCGAAGAGTATCTGCCTGTTCACTTAACTCCCAGTCACGACGGTTCTTGCCTTGTTATCGACCAGTGCTACATCTGCAGTGTTAGGAATATGTATGCCCTAGAGGCCATTATCGTATATTATAGTGGATGCTTGGACATATATATAGAGGACTTTCATGCTCGATATGATAGTATGCTATCTCGTTGCGCTTTATTTTAACATGTACACTTGTTTTAGTTTACTATCTCATTGATACATGTTGATAAAGCCCTTAGGATGTTGGCTTGACTACCAGGACTATGATGCAGATCATACTAGTAGGGCTTGTGTAGCTCGCAAGCACATCCTTTAACAGTTCCTAATCGAGGGAGTATCGAGATAGGGCATCGATATTCAAGAGTAGACTAGTGTGTACGTTTCTTGACCATGTATGGGGCGATGGTTGATCCCACAACCATTGGTGTTTGACATCAAAGATTGTACACAGGTGCTCATTGGAGAATGGGTACACTGAACAGGACTCGCCAAGAACTCCTAGATGGTACCATACCTATCATCAGATAGAAGTTCTCTGGTAACACTTGTACAGGTTAGCCTGTAGACCCGAGATCATCATAGTGACTTGTGTGGTTCCCACCATTCTTTGAGCGATAGGAAGGGTTTCGTCTCTCCCAGTATTAGGAGTTGATGTTGCGCTATGCTTGATTGACTTTAACGGAAAGTCCCTAGTTAGGGCTGATGAGATTTAATGGTAAGTATTATCAGTAGTTTCTCAAAAGGTTATAAGACACACATCGGCATAGCTTATCAAGTTAGTGGGGTCTGACGATTCCACCCCTAAACTCGATATGTGACATATCAGACGAAGAGACCAGACTGTACGGTAAGTGTTGCTTATAGGCTCTACGGGAGTTTAGACATGGTTGCTTGTTGATCTTGTATTCGTTGAATACCTGGGTAGCCATTACGTCCCACTAGTACCGCTGACGGCTTGTGGGTATCTGATGTGATCATTACCTAGTGCTAGCGTATTGACGAGTCTTTAGAGTCCCATGTTGGGTTCCCTAGGATCACCGCTGGGTTTCAGGAGGCATCGACCTTGCCGTTTTCAAAAAATTGGCACGCTAAAGAATCCTAACCTAGAATCTTAACTAGAGAATTACGACCAAACAAGAATGTAAATATCTTTACATCTAAGTGAACAAGGAATACAACCTTTGTAGATCGGTCCTTCACTTCAATAGCTCCGTGTAGTAGTCCCTTCGCTCCAGGTAGTGAACTCCCCGACTCTGGAAAGACTCCACAAGATGAACGGAACAAGCTTGCTTGAAATTTTCGAGGCCGAAGATGATCTACGTCGAGAAGACACCAACTCAAGCTACCTTTTCATTAATATGGAATTAGTGAAGAAACAATCCAATCTAAATAAATAGTAGAGAAGAGGTTGATGAAGTAGGAATTTTGCTCACTTTAGAAATAATTTTCTCACTAATTTTCTTTACCTCCCAAAAAGCTAGAGAGCTTGAGGAAGGAGATGAAGAAAGAAACCATAGAATGAAGTAAGTGAAGAATGAATCAAGTGGTAAGAATAGCAACCATGGGTGAGTTAATATCATATACTAACTCATGTAGAGACTTAACCATGGCATGGGATAATGGTTGGGTTAATAAATATCTTCAAGTAAAACAAAATTAGTGGACTTGGTCAATGGTTCCACAAGCTTCAACCATGTGAAAATTTCCAACTAATTTGATTTACTTTAAATAAATAAAACCTTACTTTATTATAAGCATGGTGTGAGTCTCATACACCCATGTAGCATGTTGCAACATGCATGACACAATAATATATATCACATGTATATTAAGTGTACACTAGTGAGAAAAATAAATGCTTAACTGAGCTAATATTAGTTAATGTAAATTAATATATCAAATATATAATTATACATTAAATTATTAAATCAACACTTGATTTAATAATCCGTCTATATCACATACAACCGACTAATATCAAATTTATCAACTTACCGAATCAACACTTTATCCGATAACCCGGCTATATCACATATAACCGACCGATATCACATATCGCGGGAATAGAATAAGGTATCACATACGTGTATTAATCTCGGTCCCGCACATATCACATATGTTCTCCTACTTCGTTTCGCTTGAGCCAGGAAACCTTTGTGTAGGACTCTAAAGACTCGTCAATACGCCAGCAGTAGGTGGTGATCATATCAGTCACCCACAAGCGCAAGCGGTCTGCTAAACGTAACATCTACCCGGGTATTGAGCGATCAGAAGATCAACAAGCAAGACTGCTCATACTCCTGCGAATCCAATCAGTAACACTATCGTACAGTCCGGTCTCTTCGTCAGATATGTCGCATATCACAGCCTGGGGGAGGTAAAACATCAGACCCCAATAGCCTGATAAGTCATGCTGATGCAAGGACCATAACGGTTCGAGAAACAACTGATAACACTTACCAGTAGATCTCAACAACTCTGGCCAGGGATTTCCTGTTATGGCCAATCAAGCATAGCGCAACATCAATCCCCAATACCGGGAGAGACGAAATCCCTTCCTATCGCTCATTACCTTCATGTGACTCGGGACTGTACCCAAAAACCACCGTTTTGCACGATCTCTTGAACGTGGTAAGGTGGAAATCAAAGCACATTGGTAATCACACAAGTCTCTATGACGATCTCGGTTCGACAGACTAAAATGTACCAGTGTCACCAGAGAACTGCTATCTGACGATGGGTATAATACCATCTAGGAGTTCTCGGCAAGTCCGTTCAGTGTACCCAGTCTCCACTGAGCACCCATATACCATCTCTGATGTCAAACACCAATGGATATGGGATCATCCATCGCCCATCATATGGGTCGAGAAAGGTATACGCTAGTCTACTCTGGAATATCGATGCCCCGTCTCGATACTCCCACGATTAGGAATAATTGAAGGATGTACTTGCCGACTACCATTGCCCCACCAGTATGATCTACATCATAATCCTGGTAGTCAAGTACTCATCCTAAAGGTTTTATCAACATGTAATAGAGAGACAATAAGTGTACATATTAAGATAAAGAGCAACCAGGTAGCATACTATCATGTCGAGGAAGAAAGTCCTCCCTATATATATCCAAGCATCCACTGCAATATACATCGTTTGTACAGTAATGGCCTCTAGGGCATACATATTACTAACAATCTCCCACTTACCCTAAGGCCATTTGTTGTAGTATCTCATACTCAATGTCCAATAGAAGTCTCTCTAGGGTAAGGACTTTGTGAGTGGATCCGCCGTGTTATCCTTCGTGTCAATTCTCCTAACCTCGATCCCTTGTAGATCAACCATCTCTCTGTTGTCCTCAGAATATGTCTGGATCGCTGATGGGACCGGCGTTCTTAGGCTAAAGCCATAACTCCATTGTTATATCAATAACACTTATTGGACGCTCAATGGTAGGAACCATGTTCATCTCATGAACAGAAATGTCCAGACAGCCACTTTGGCAGCATCGTTGGTAGCGATGTGTTCAGCCTTTATCGTCTAGTCTGCCACGGTATCTAGCTTGGAACTCTTCCAACATACCATCCCTCCACTGATGGTAAAGACAAAGCCCGTGATTGACTTTCAGTCGACCTTATCACTCTGGAAGCTCGAATTGGTAAGGACTCCCACTGGAGTTCACCGTTACCAAAACCCCAAGAACATCTCTTTAGTGCTTCTCAAGTACTTAAGAATGCCCTTCATAGATGTCAAGTGATTCTCCCAAGATCCGATTGATTCCTGATCACTGCACCTAGTGAGTCAGCTACATTTGGTCTGGTACATAACATCACATACATGATAGAGCCTACTGCCGAAGCATAGGGTATCCCTTGCACGCGAGATCTCTCCAAATCAGTCTCGAAAAACATCTTTTTGGAGAGAGTGATTCCTGAGTAAGTGGGCAAACCACAATGCTTAGAATCCTCCATACTAAACCCTTTTAGTATGGTGTTAATGTACCTGGATTTGGGACACTCCCAACATCCATTTAGATCTATCACCATAGATCATAATTCACAAGATGTAGTAAGTATCATCCAGATCTTCTATGGAGAATCCTCGTGATAAGAGGAGCTTGACCGAGTGTAGCATAGGAAACCCTTTCCTATCAAGAGTATGTTATCTATGTATAATACGTGGAAGACAACCTTACTCTCTACAACCTACTTGTATATGCAAGGTTCATCTACCTTTTTGATGAAGTCAAACACTTTGACTGCCACATCAAAACAGATGTTCCAACTCCGTGATGCATGCTTTAATTCTGATGGACTTAAGCATAGCCACTGGAGAAAATGTTTCATCATAAACCACACCTGGTTATTGACGAAAACCTTTTACCACAAGTCTAGCTTTGAAAGTCTCAACTTTTCCATCTACACCAAGAATTTTCTCAAGATCCACTTGCTTCCGATAGGTTTTACCCCTTCAGATGCAATGTTCAAAGTCATACTTAGTTGGTGTACATGGATTCCATCTTTGATCGCATAGAATCCAGCCATTTTACAGAGTCCTCACTCGTGATGGCCTGCCTGAACCTAGTTGGGTCATTATCTACCATGTTGCAATCCTCGCTCCCACCGTCATCGAGAAAACCGTAGTATCTCTCAAGTGGATGAGGAACCCTACCGGATTCGCGGAGAGGCTGAGGTTCATTGGAAACTATTGAATCCTTTGGTTTCACCAAATCATCAGCTGTTAGTTTGTCCAGCTGGAACTCCTTCCATTTCTACCTCATGACCACAAATTTCTTCCCAAGAAATTCCTTTTCTAAATAGGTGGCATGCTGAGAAACAAAACACCTTTTGCTCCTCAGTTAGGTAGAAGATATTCCCTCGCAAATGTTTGGGATATCCAACAAAGTTATACAGAACTGACCTTGCCTCGAGCTTGTCCGAATTTTGCTTTTTAACATAGGCCGGACAACCCAATATCTTAACTCGTTTAAGACATGGTCTCTTCCCATTCCATATCTCATATAGAGTGGTAGGCACTGATTTGGATGGAACCCCATTCAATAGGTATGCAGCTTCTTAAGTGCATAACTCCAAAAGGAAACAGGCAACTCAGCAGTACCCATTATAGAGCATGCCATATCTCATAGGCCGCGATACCTCCGCCCCGATACACCAATGTGTTTTGGTGTATACGGAGGAGTAAGCTAAAGAGAATCTTATTCTCTTTTAAATAATTCTGGAACTCCATGCCCAAGTATTCACCTCCCCGATCACATCAAAGGACTTTAATACTTTTACCCGTTTGCTTCTCTACTTCGTACTTATATTCCTTGAATTTCTCAAAAGCTTCAGACTCATGTTTCAACAGGAACACATGTCCAAATCTTGAGATATTATCGATGAATATAATGAAGTACGAGGAACCAACCCTGGCATTAGTAGACATAGGACCGTATATATCATCATGTATCTGTCCCAAGAGTTCACTAACTCTATCTTTGTTTCCAGTAAACAGAGTTTTGGTCATTTACATTTGAGACAAGACTAGAAAGTATCATAAGATGAAAATTCAAACAGATTCAAACATTCATCCATATGTAACTTAGCTAGTCATGTCGTATTGATATGACCTAGTCTACAATGCCGCAAGAAGGATTTGTTCGTTTCTGAACTACTCCTCTTGTGTGTTCTACATACTTTAAACTGTGGTTTGATTTAGAACGTATATTCCATTACATAACGTGCCTGATCCAATCAACTCTTGATTAAGGAAAATGTTCACAATGTTATCCATCAATAAAGAAACCAATATAATGTTGTACATCAGGTTCGGTACGTAATAACATTCGTTCAGAATCAATGTATTTGGTAATACAAGGTGATATCTGCCAACTGATTTGGCTGCAACAATTGCACCATTCTCTAACACGTAGGGACATATCACCCAATCCCTGTTCTCTACCTTTCTGTAGCCCATGTAACAGATTACATATATGGAATCCTGATCCGGCATACCTAGGACGTAGAAGATACTGAGAAACAATTCTTGGTAACAAACACACCCGAAGAGTATGCATCAACATGCTCTTTCTTCAATTGGGTGGCATGGGAATCCGGATATTCCCTTATTTCCTGCTCAGTCTTATAACAATTATAAGATAGAGTGGAACCAACGTTCCCCAGCTCAGTATAGTAAGCAGGTTCTGTCAATGCATCCATATTATTATCTTGATTAAGGCGTGACATGGTCGCTACCAGGAGAGAGAGAGAGAGAAGAAAACACTCTGCTGCGCTCTTTCAAGATCATATTGGTTACTATTTTATCTAATCAGGATGGCTCCTACTGTTTTTATCAAATTTTCCTTCAAACCCTAAAAGGTAAGAGTAGCCGGGATTAATTACACCCTACAAGTTCTCCAATCTTTCAGTCAGGCCAGTGTCGGTACTTTGAGGGAGGTTCCCCTTGGTTTCGCACGGACCTAATTAAAATAAACCTCGTTTTTCCAGGGGCGTAACCCCGTTAACACCTTTCTAGACACCTATTTGATCAGCTAATTGTAGTGTGTAAAGCTCTCCCTGGAGTAACTCTTACTCGCAGTGGGTATCGTGATCCAACTATCTCATAGAAGGTATGCAATCTCATTGCAAATTTCAACACTTGAAATTCCCGATAATATTTTTCCCCAAGCGATCTATGCTCTTGATAAGGTCAACAAACAATAGACAGCAAGTCAAGTTCAACCCGTCATTTCCTGATTGAATTAAACGCACCCGTACGACCCTTGACAAGATCAACAAGGTTGCACGACTGCCCTAATCCATAAGCACTAATCAGCAACCACACACTACGCCTTGAAAAGGTCAACAAATGCAGTACGAATACTAAATACTACTTATCTGAAATGACGGAGGGCTACGAAAGGTTTTTAAGAAAATCCTTTGCATAATGAACTTGATCTCGTTGTAGAATCGAGTGATTTTGAAAAGGAGTGTTTTTGAGGCTTTTATTAATTTTGCTAAAGTGGTCACTCCCAGTGAATGGATCTCAGCTCTTTCCTCATCGAATGAGGTGCTGGATATTTCACAAATATCACTATGCAAAGCACGGACTAAAAAAGCAATCATAAACAAAACTAAGTGGGTTGTAGTATCTTCTAGTTTCGGTAAAGTGGTCACTCCCGGTGAAAGGATCTCGGCTCTTTCCTTATCGAATAAGGTGCTGGATATTCTACAAGGAATACCTCTATGCAAAACAAGAACTAGAGCTACCGGTTTTAAAAAAAGTTTCCACAACATCTTTAGGTTTCTTTTCTTTCATTAATCTCATTAATGAAGTCCTATCAATTATGCTTCCTAAGCATCATAGAAGAAACGAAAGCAACAATATTTATCATATATCATATATATAATATAAGCATTCGTCTCAGAATATCAAGTGATCACATCACAGAATATCAGCAACAGAAGAACACATATGAAATATTGGATATAGTAGGAATTCCGTGTTTTAAATTAAGCCAGTAAAAAACACGGATTCCATGGTCGCGATGAATAGTCAAACCCACATCCCTAGACCCCTACGAGAGAGGCAAGCTGTTGGAGATAGTGCCCTCAGAGTCAATTATTGGATCACAGGCACGTGATTGCAATGATTGAGGGAGGACCTGTCCCAGTAGGACAGTCTTACTCAAAATGATAGTATGCTATCTGGTTTATCTTTATCATCGTGTACTGCTTCAGGTGACCTTACAGGTCACTATTACACGTTGATAAAGACCCTAGGATTCCTGCTTGACTGGCAGCAGTATGAGGGCGATCATATACGTGGGAGCTGGGGTCTATAAGCACATCCTTAAAAGGTCCCTAATCGTGGGAGTTTCGAGACAGGGCATCGATACTCCAGAGTAGACTAGTGTATACAGTCGAGACCCCGACGAGGGACGGTGGCCGGTCTCACAAGCCACTGGTGTCAGTTGGTTCACCTAAGATGTATACAGGTGCTCATTAGGTTATAAGTACACCGGACAGGACTCGCCGGGAACCTGCTAGTTGGGATTATACCAGACGTCAGATAGCAGTTCCCTGGTGACATGTGTACAGGTTAGTTCATCGACCTGAGATCGTCATTTGTCTCGTGTGAGTTCCCACTGTGCTTTGATTACTACCCTACCACGCTCAAAGGAGACGTGCAAACAGGTTTTAGTTGGGTACAGTCCCGAGCCACATGGAGGCAGTGAGCGGATCTTCAGGGGTTCGTCTCTCTCGGTATTGGGGGTGAGGTCGCGCTGTGTCTAGGAGAGCCATTACACGAAGTCCTTGGCCAAGGCAGGAGATTTACTGGTAGGTATTCCAGTAGTATCTCAGGGTGTTCTGAGCTACATTCCGACACGACTTGTACCGCTTTTGGGGGTCTGACTTTTACCAACCCCCTAGGCCCGCTATGCGATGCTCATAAACGAACGGACCGGACTGTACGGATATTGTCACTGACAGGCTCAGTAGGGTATCAGGATGGGTTCGCTCATCGACGTCCCTTTTGGTCAATACCTGGTAGCCTATTACGTATTGGCTAATACCTCTGACGTGCTAGTGGTTAAATCCACAACCAAAGTATTGACGAGTCTTTAGAGTCCCCCACAGACCAGTTTCTCAAGTTTCGGGCGAAATGCTGTAGAGGCTGTATGGAGATATGGCAGGGTTCGATCAGATACGTGCGGTATTGCACGGATCGTGATCGGACGGATTTTACTAGCAGGCTTTGGTTTAAGCCGGATCCTAGTATTGTACAGTGTAGATTTTGTCTCTTTGCATTTGTATTCGGTGGGAATACAAATGCGGGTATGTATATACAGTCGCGGGGTTTTCCTATAATTTATTACGGGATCGGTTTTGTGAAGTTGCCAGTTTGCATTCCGTTCCGGCCAGTTTTCCTTTATTCCTTCACGGCCGGATTTTTCTGATGGAGGGGCTAATTTGCAAGTTTGCAAATTAGCATTTGTCGAGGGGTTATTTGTGAAATGAGGGATTATGATGGGTAAAGCATCTTTACTTTTCTTGTGATCATTTCTTGCATTAATGAGATTAGAGTTGATTAGGATTTTGATGTGAGGCTTGCCTTTTGGATGTGGTCACCCTTGGCTTTTACTACTCTCACCTCCCTTCATGTTTTCACTCTCTCCTCCATATTTCCTAGATGAGGGCCGGCCACTTTGAGGGATGAGGGGTGAGGAAAAATTCATTCATCTCATTTCTTATTCTTTGCTAAAAATGAGAGCACCATTTTTCCTCCAATGCTTTTCTCTCTTCTCCATCATCAAAGGCAACTTCTATAACCCCAAGAGACAACCATTCTACACTTCATCTACATCACCCCTTGGGCACGTCGGCTCGCCAACTTCGTGCCCGAGTTGCCTCGGTCCAGAGGTGGGAGCCCATAAAAGAACCCGGCGATGTGGTGCCTGTTTCGACGAGGAGGCGGCGACCGGAGATTCCGCGAGGAGATCGAAGTGGAGACGAAGACCGAAGGATACGGATCGCTCAGTATAGCATTCTATCCCATCTCCTGTTATCTAGGTTTAGGTTAAAGGTTACGATCCGGGTTTTAGGATGCGGTAGTGCCGGTTTCAAGTCAAGAAAAATTTTCGTTTCCGCATTTTGGCCTCGGAAAGACGGCCGGGGCGCTACCGTAGCCTAACACAAGCAACCCTCCCAAATCTAGAGTTAGGAGACACAGTCTCGACTCCTCGAGATGGTCTCCCACTGGACTCTAGAACCCGGTTACTTATGCTCTCCTCCTTGGGTATATTATAATGTGGAAAAGTATATAATATACATCAATGGTGACATCATCCTCAACTCGGAAGTGCCCCAATAAAAGAATATTACATACAAGTTTTCATATGAATGAAAATGAAAAAACTCTCATCTCACATAAAAAATCCCCGGCTATTCGAACACGACGATCCAATATGACATATCCCAGCAAGACATAACATCACATGTCATCAACGTAAGTAAATATGCGTATCCCAATTGTCGTTGACATATAGCAACGAAACTAGTGATACACCACATATTACACTTACGGTCGCAGAAAAGAAAGTGAAAAACTACAACAATTGGAATCCGCAACCACCTTAGACATCATAAACCCAACGTATCACATATTTTGGGTTTCATGCCTAATCAAATGAATTCCTTAGACATCGCATGCCTAACAATTATAAACCCTGCATTTTAGTCTCGATATAGAAAATACTTTCCAATAACCAGTCGGGTAATTCAACAAGATTCCCGACAATCTGATCAAATGCTCGTCGGAAACTTTAGTAGACGGACGCACCTCCGATGCCGTCGACAAAGTGCACTTAGGCGAAACACCACGGCCGCGAGCACCCAAACGGATGCTTTTGGCAACGTGGTTCTCCTACAGTCACTTGGTCGTGGCTATGGGGCGTGGCTATCTGGTAAGGTTACCTGGCGAGTATCCACGTACGATACGTGATTGCGACGGACTTTTGATCCACATCAAAATTCCGTGGCAACCGATCAAATGAGACTAACTTGCTAGAATCATAAAATTCAAATTAGTTTTCATAAAAATAAATTTTATGGATTCCAAATATTGTATCACAATCACAGATAGCTAGACGATAAACTTTTCGATCGAATAAACAAACACCCAAAATTTCCTAAAGAGCTCAACACTTGAGCGGAGTTTAAAAAGTACCTAGAACATGCTACAGCACCTATGGACCAACCGTAGAAGGGTCAACCCTTGACTCACCTGTGGCGCCACGGAACTACCACAAACCCTAGGGTTCGACGACGGTTCCGACGGTCAAAGAATCGAGTTAGGGTTTCGTTCTTCTAGAGAGTCCATAGAAAACACCTGCACGATTTTCTGAAGATTTTAAACTTGGAAAAACCCAACTGTTGGAAAATTTCCATCGAAGAAAAAATTGGGTTATTGATATCCGTTCGAACATTTTAACGTCGTCTAAATAACACGAAACGATGTTAGAATTACGATTACAAAACACTCCGAATTGCCTTTACTTAAAGATAACATCACATGCACTTTTAGCAAAAACAAGAAATACCTAAAACACCATAACCCAGAGACTGGAACACCATAAAAATTTGAAGTCAAAATTCCCTAGAAAAACCGGTGAGCTCGGAATTTTAACACATGTGGCTGGCCAAAATCTAGTGAGGAGGGTTCAAATTTCTGTGGTGTTCATGTTACATCTCATGCAACATTTTGCAACAGCTTAAAAAATTTTTAGACACTCTGAAAAATTTGACAGAAACTTGGTTCATATTTTGATTTTTTCGGAGTTGTTTCGATTTCGTAATACTACAACATCTTCTAATTCTCTAGCATGGCTCTGATACCACTGCTGGGTTCCCCAGGGTAACCGCTGGGTTTCGAGAGGCATCGACCTTGCCGTTTTCAAAAAAATGGTGCGCTAAAGAACCATAACATAGAATCTTAACTAGAGAATTAGACGAAACAAGAATGTAAATATCTTTACATCTAAGTGAACAAGGAATAAAACCTTTGTAGACCGGTCCTTCACTTCAACAGCTCCGTGTAGTAGTCCCTTCGCTCCAAGTAGTGATCTCCCGGACTCTAGAACAGCTCCACAAGATGAACGAAACAAGCTTGTTTGAAATCTTTGAAGCCGAAGATGATCTACGTGAACTAGGAATTTTTCACACTTTAGAAATAATTTTCTCACTAATTTTCTTCACCTCCCAAAAAACTAGAGAGCTTGAGGAAGGAGATGAAGAAAGCAACCATGGAATGAAGCAAGTGAAGAATGAATCAAGTGGTGAGAATAGCAACCATGGGTGAGTTAATATCATATAGTAACTCATGTAGAGACTTAACCATGGCATGGGATAATGGCTGGGTTAATAAATGTAGGGTTACTAGGCACACAAACAAGGCTCTACAAGGCATCGACCATGCCAAAATTAAATTTTTATATGCCGAATAACCCTTAGCAAGATCGTATACTAGAGATTAGGGTTTCATATGCAAGTAAACTATGTTTACATCTAAGTGAATACGAAATACAACCTTTGTAGATCGGTCCTTCACTTCTTTAGCTCCTTATTGAAGTCCCTTCGCTGTGATCATGGTTCTCCCGGGCTCTTGCATGGCTTCACGAGGCGAAAGATGCGACCTTGCTTGAAGTCTCCGAGGACGAAGATGATCTACGTCGAGGGAATTCCGACTCAAGCTCCTACTTCACTAACTAGAGAATTAGTGAAGTAAACACCCTAAACTAAAGTGCTAGTCTAGTAGAGGATGGAGAAATAGGAAGTGGGTTCTCTTTAGAATTTTGTTTCTCACAATGATTCTCACTTTGGATCAAACCCTAACAAGCTTTTTCTTTTTGAACCAAGAAGAAGATGAACAAAAGAGAATGAAGAGGATAATGATCAAGTGAGAAGGCTAACCATGGTGAGTGAGTATCATATACTAACTCTTGTAGAGCCATAACCATAGCTAATTGAAAATGGTTAGGTTAATAAAAATCTAAAGCAAAACAAATTTAGTGGACTTTGTCTAAGCATCCACAAGCTTCTACATGCTTCATGCTTATGACCTAAGCATCGCTAATTTGTAATTACTTTAAATAAATATTAACTACCATTTAATATAGTATGGTGTATGTCTTACACACCCATGTTTAGTGTATCATCAACCATGATACGAAAGAAAACACTTTTAATATATATATCATACACACACACACACACACACACACACACACACACACACACACATATATATATATATATATATTCAAGTGTTCATGTGAGAAAAACCCTAAAGTGAACAACTGTTAGTAAATGTAAACTAGTATATCTAATATACATTATACACTTAATTATTAAATCAACACTTGATTTAATAATCCGGTCATATCTCATATAACCGACTAACATTCATCGTATCAACTTATCGAATCAACACTTGATTCGATAACCCGGCTATATCATATATAACCGACCGATACAAAAAGTCGCGAGAATAGAATACGGTATCACATACACGCATTATTCTCGGTCCCGCACATATCACACACGTGCTCCTATTTCATTTTGCCTGAGCCAGTATAACCTCTATGTAGGACTCTAAAGACTCGTCAATACGCCGGCAGTAGGTGATGATCACATCAAGCACCCACAAACCGTCAGCGGTACTAGCTGGACGTAACGGCCACCCGGGTATTGAGCAATCATAAGATCAGCAAGCAAGCCCGCTCCAACTCCTGTAAAACCCTGCCGGTAACACTTCCCGTACAGTCCGGTCTCCTCGTCTGATATGTCGCATATCAAGTCTAGGGGTGGTAAACGTCAGACCCCAATAACCGATAAGTCATGCTGATATGAGGCTCATAACGGGTCGAGAAACTACTGGTAACACTTACCAGTAAATCTCTAAATCAGCCCTGGCCAGGGACTTCCCTGTTACGGCCAATCGAGCACAGCGCAACATCAACCCCCAATACCGGGAGAGACGAAACCCCTCCTATCACTCATTGCCTCTATGTGACTCGGGACTGTACCCAAAAACTACCATTTTGCACGCCCTCATGGACATGGTAAGGTGGAAATCAAAGCACATTGGGAATCACACAAGACTCTATGACGATCTCGGGTCTACAGACTAACCTGCACAAGTGTCACCAGAGAACTGCCATCTGACGTGAGGTATAATACTATCTGGGAGTTCTCGGCGAGTCCGTCCAGTGTACCCAGTCTCCACTGAGCACCCGTATACCATCTTTGATGTCAAACACCAATGGATATGGGATCATCCATCGCCCATCTCATGGGTCGAGAAGCGTATACGCTAGTCTACTCTGGTATATCGATGCCCCGTCTCGATACACCCACGACTAGGGACCTTGAAGGATGTACTTATGGACTACCATGTCCCCACTAGTATGATCCACATCATAGTCCAGGTAGTCAAGTACATATCCTAAGGGCTTTAGCAACATGTAACTATAAGACAGTATAAAGAGACTAGTATACATGTTAAGATAAAGAGCAACCAGATAGCATACTATCATATCGAGCAAGAAAGTCCTCTCTATATAGGTCCAAGCATCCAATATAATATACATCATCTGTACAATACTGGCCTCTAGGGCATACATACAACTAACAATCTCCCACTAGCACTAGGGCCAGCTGATGTAGTATCGCATACCGAGCATCCCGAAGAGTCTCTCAAACTGTATCTGGGGAATGGCCTTCGTGAGTGGATCCGCTGTGTTGTTCTTCATGTCAACCCTCCTGACCTCGATCTCCCGGCGATCAACTATCTCCCGGATCAGGTGATACCGCCTCAGAATATGTCTGGATCACTGATGGAACCTGGGTTCCTTGGCCAAAGCCACCGCTCTATTGTTATCGCAATACAAAGGTATTGGATGCTCAATGGATGGAACCACTCCAAGTTCAGTAATGAACTTCTTGATCCAGAGAGCCTCTTTGGCAGCATCGTTGGCAGTGATGTATTCAGCCTCCATCGTCGAGTCTGTCACGGTTTCTTGCTTGGAACTCTTCCAGCTAACCGTCCCTCCGTAAAGGGTAAAGACAAATCTCGACTGCGACTTAGAGTCGTCCTTATCACTCTGGAAGCTCGAATCGGTAAAGGACTCCACTTGGAGTTCTCCATTACCATACACCAAGAGCATCTCTTTAGTCTTTCGCAAGTAATTGAGAATGCTCTTCACAGCTGTCCAGTGACTCTCTCCAGGATCAGCTTGATACCTACTCACTACACTCAGTGAGTATGCTATATCGGGTCTGGTACATAGCATCGCGTACATGATAGAGCCTACAGCCGAAGCATAGGGTATCCCTTGCATGCGAGCTCTCTCCAAATCAGTCTTGGGAGACATCTCTTTGGAGAGAGTGAGCCCTGAGATCGTGGGTAAAAACCCACGTTTGGACTCTTCCATACTAAACCTCTTTAGTATGGTGTCAATGTACCTGGATTGGGACAATCCCAATATCCGTTTAGATCTATCTCTATAGATCATAATTCCCAATATGCAGGAGGCATCACCAAGATCTTTCATTGAGAATCTTTGTGATAAGAAGAGCTTGACCGATTGCAGCATAGGAATGTCATTTCCTATCAAGAGTATGTCGTCCACGTACAATACGAGGAAGACAACCTTACTCTCTGCCACCTTCTTGTAGATACAAGGTTCATCTACGTTTTTGATGAAATCAAACTCTTTGATAACGACGTCAAAGCAGATGTTCCAAGTCCGTGATGCTTGCTTTAATCCATAAATGGATTTAAGCAGCTTGCACACCTTCCCGCTGCTCCCACTATCTATGAAGCCCTCTGGCTGAGTCATGTACACGCACTCTTCTAAATCACCGTTTAGAAAGGCGGTCTTAACATCCATTTGCCAGATTTCGTAGTCATGATATGCAGCAATGGCAAGCATGATCCGGATGGATTTAAGCATAGCCACTGGAGAAAAGGTTTCGTCATTGTCCACACCCGGTTTTTGACGAAAACCCTTTGCAACAAGTCTAGCTTTGAAAGTCTCCACTTTCCCATCTTCACCAAGTTTTTTCTTGAAGATCCACTTGCTCCCAATGGGTTTTACCCCTTCAGGAGCATCTTCCAAAGTCCATACTTTGTTGGTGTACATGGATTCCATCTCGGACCGTATTGCATCCAGCCATTTCACTGAGTCCCTACTCGTGATGGCCTGCTCGAAGCTAGTTGGGTCATCATCAACCATGATGCAATCCTTGCTCCAACCATCCATGAGAAAACCATAGTATCTCTCTGGTGGGCAAGGAATCCTACTAGATCGGCGGAGTGGCTGGGGTTCATCGGGAACTACCGAATCCTCCGGTTCTACTAAATCTTCAGTTTGAGTTTGTGTAGCCGGAATTTCTTCCAGTTCTACCTTGTCGCCACTAATTTCTTTTGCAAGAAATTCCTTTTCTAAAAAGGTGGCATGTCGAGAAACAAACACCTTTTGTTCCTCGCTATGGTAGAAAAGATATCCATGTGAATGTTTGGGATATCCCACAAACTTGCATAATGTTAATTGTATGTATGCCCTAGAGGCCAGTATTGTACAGATGATGTATATTATATTGGATGCTTGGACATATATAGAGATGACTTTCTTGCTCGATATGATAGTATGCTATCTGGTTGCTCTTTATCTTAACATATATACTTGTCTCTTTATACTATCTTATAGTTATATGTTGGTAAAGCCCTTAGGATGTGTACTTGACTACCTGGACTATGATGCGGATCATACTAGTGGGGACATGGTAGTCCATAAGTACATTCTTCAAGATCCCTAGTCGTGGGTGTATCGAGACGGGGCATCGATATACTAGTATAGACTAGCGTATACGCTTCTCGACCCATGAGATGGGCGATGGATGATCCCATATCCATTGGTGTTTGACATCAGAGATGGTATATGGGTGCTCAGTGGAGACTGGGTACACTGGACGGACTCGCCGAGAACTCCCAGATGGTATTATACCTCACGTCAGATGGCAGTTCTTTGGTGACACTTGTGCAGGTTAGTCTGTAGACCCGAGATCGTCATAGAGTCTTGTGTGATTCCCACCGTGCTTTGATTTCCACCTTACCACGTCCATGAGGGCGTGCAAAACGGTGGTTTTTGGGTACAGTCCCGAGTCACATGGAGGCAATGAGCGATAGGAGGGGTTTCGTCTCTCTCGGTATTGGAGGTTGATGTTGCGCTGTGCTCGATTGGCCGTAACAGGGAAGTCCCTGGCCAGGGCTGTTTTAGAGATTTTCTGGTAAGTGTTACCAGTAGTTTCTTGACCCGTTATGGGACTCACATCAGCACGACTTATCGGTTATTAGGGTACGTTTACCATCCCTAGGCTCGATATGCAGCATATCTGACGAAGAGACCGGACTGCACGGTAGTGTTGCCGGTTGGCTCGACGGGAGTTGTAGCAGGTTCGCTTGTTTTCTTCTGATCGCTCAATACCCGGGTGGCCGTTACGTTTAGCTGACCGCTTGCGGCTTGGGGGTGCTTGATATGATCATCACCCACTGCCGGCGTATTGACGAGTCTTAGAGTCCCACAAAGGAGTTACCTAGTCCAGGCGAAACGTTGTGGTGCGCGTATGCGATATGCGCATGGACCCGATTAAAATGTGCGTATAAGATACCGTATATTAATTGGGCGGCTTGCTTTTGGTTGGGTCGTATGTGATATGGCCGGATTGATAAATCAAGTGTTGATTTATCATTTAACCATTAGATTCTCACTAGAAATCCTTTCTTGTATTTTTGAATGTATGCATGCATGTATGCATTCCTTCTTGATTCATGCACATATGGATGTGCATGCACACATATATACATACATCATCCTTCATGTTTGTATATACATTGAAAATGATGGCAATATAAGACTCACACCTTGGTTAAATAATATGGATTATTATTTCTATTTGTGTTAAAACAAAAAGAAAAAAGGAAAATGGTAATTCATGGATTAGTTTCTACACTCTTCTTTGACCTAACCATGCTCACCTACTTTTAACCATGGATTAACTTTCCCTTTGTGTTTTAACTCAAATTGAATAATATCTTTATCATTTAACCATGGTTTGAGATGAGAAGTGGAAAATATATATACATATATTTTCTATTTTTCCATTAGAGATTATCTTTTCTCTTGTTCTAAAAAGGCCATCATCTTCTTCCTCCTTCTTCTTTTGCTCTCTAGATTTCTCTAGTGAGCAAATTACTCACCAAGTTAGGATTTTGAAGTGAGAAAAGCCACCACAACATCATTCTACACAAGTCTAGCCCACTTGTTTAGAGTGTTAGCTTCATTTCTTTCTCTTGATCAAGTGAAGTTGCAAGCTTGGACAAAGGAGCTTCGGGTGGATCGTCGTAGACATTAGAAGACCTCAAGCGAACCCTTTTCCAACCCTCAAGTGGCCAAGGAGTCTAGCATAGGGAGCTACAAAGGTTGTACTCTCAAAACCCTAGCCTTAGTAACTTGTAATGATGTGTTGTTTTAGAAACCCTAATTTTTCTAGGAATGATTCTTTGTATGCTTACTTAGCACCCTAAAATTTTAATCTTTGGTACATGTGATGCTTCCAAACCCTTCACGAGGTGCTAGGTAAACCTAACATTGGTATCAGAGACAGGTTATGTTAGGTTTACCTAGTACCTCATGAAGGGTTTGGAAGCATCACATGTACCAAAGATTAAAATTTTAGGGTGCTAAGTAAGCATACAAAGAATCATTCCTAGAAAAATTAGGGTTTCTAAAACAACACATCATTACAAGTAACTAAGGCTAGGCTTTTGAGAATACAACATTTGTAGCTCCCTACGCTAGACTCCTTGGCCACTTGAGGGTTGGAAAAGGGTTCGCTTGAGGTCTTCTAATGTCCACGACGATCCACCCGAAGCTCCTTTGTCCAAGCTTGCAACTTCACCTGATCAAGAGAAAGAAATGAAGCTAACACTCTAAACAAGTGGGCTAGACTTGTGTAGAATGATGTTGTGGTGGCTTTTCTCACTTCAAAATCCTAACTTGGTGAGTAATTTGCTCACTAGAGAAATCTAGAGAGCAAAAGAAGAAGGAGGAAGAAGATGATGGCCTTTTTAGAACAAGAGAAAAGATAATCTCTAATGGAAAAATAGAAAATATATGTATATATATTTTCCACTTCTCATCTCAAACCATGGTTAAATGATAAAGATATTATTCAATTTGAGTTAAAACACAAAGGGAAAGTTAATCCATGGTTAAAAGTAGGTGAGCATGGTTAGGTCAAAGAAGAGTGTAGAAACTAATCCATGAATTACCATTTTCCTTTTTTCTTTTTGTTTTAACACAAATAGAAATAATAATCCATATTATTTAACCAAGGTGTGAGTCTTATATTGCCATCATTTTCAATGTATATACAACCACGAAGGATGATGTATGTATGTATGTGTGCATGCACATCCATATGTGCATGAATCAAGAAGGAATGCATACATGCATGCATACATCCAAAAATACAAGAAAGGATTTCTAGTGAGAATCTAATGGTAAAATGATAAATCAACACTTGATTTATCACATAAAACTGACCGTGCCTCGAGTTTGTCCGGATTTTGCCTTTTGACATAGGCCGTACAACCCCATATCTTAACTCATTTAAGACATGGTCTCTTCCTACTCCATATCTCATATGGTGTGGTAGGTACAGATTTAGATAGAACTTGATTCAATAGGTATGCTGCTGTCTCCAGCGCATACCCCCAGAAGGAAATAGGTAACTCAGCTGTGCTCATCATAGAGCGCACCATATCTAATAGGATGCGGTTCCTCCGTTCAGATACACCGTTATGCTGTGGTGTATATGGAGGAGTCAGCTGAGAGAGAATCCCATTCTCTTTTAGAAAGTCCAGGAATACATTGCTCAAGTATTCACCTCCTCGATCAGATCGAAGGATTTTAATACTTTTCCCGGTTTGGTTCTCGACTTCTTGTTTATATTCTCTAAATTTCTCAAAAACTTCTGATTTGTGTTTCATCAGGAACACATATCCGAATCTAGAAAGATCGTCAGTGAATGTAATGAAGTACGCAGAACCATTCCTGGCATGTGTAGACATGGGGCCGCATACATCACTATGTACCAGTCCCAAGAGTTCCTAACTCTCTCTCCGTGTCCCGTAAACAGAGTTTTGGTCATCTTGCCTTTGAGACATGACTGGCAAGTGTCATAAGATGAAAATTCAAACGGATTCAAATATCCATCCTTATGCAACATAGCTAGTCGTGTCGCATTGATGTGACCCAGTCTACAATGCCACAAGAAGGATTCGTTCATTTCTGAACTCTTCCTCTTGTATGTGTTTGTTATGCTCAGAACTGTTGATTGATTTAGAACATAAATGCCATTGCACATCGTTCCTGATCCAACCAACTTTTGGTTTAGAAAAATGTTCATAACATTATCCAGTAATACAAAATTATATCCCTCTTTACTCAATAAAGAAACCGATATAATGTTGCATATCAGGTTCGGCATGTAATAGCATTCATTCAGAATCAATGTATTACCAGTTGGCAATACAAGGTGATATTTGCCGACGGTTTTAGCTTCAACAATTGCACCAACCTTTATGTCTTTATCACCTTCTCCAAGTTCTCTACCTTTCCTAAGCCCATGTTACTGATTACATATATGGGATCCTGACCCGGTATCTAATACCTAGGACCTAGAGGAAATGGAGAAACAGTTCTCTCTAACGAACACACCCGAAGAAAATGCATCAACATGTACTTTCTTCATACGGGTGGCATGAGAATCCTGGTATTCCCCTATATCCTGTTCAGTCTTATAACTTTTATAAGAAAGAATGGAACCAACGTTCCCCAGCACAGTATAACATGCGGGTTCGGTCAATACATCTATATTATTATCTTTATTAAGGCATGATATGGTCGCTACCTGGAGAGAGAGAGAGAGAAGAAACCACTTTAGCGTATGCTCTTGCAAGATCAGATTGGTTATAATTTTTTCTAATCAGGATGGCTCCCACTATTTTTATCAAATCTTCCTTCAAACCCTAAAAGGAAAGACTAGCGGGGATTAATTACACCCTACAACTTCGCCAATCTTTCAGCCAGGCCAGTGTCGGTACTTTGAGGGAGGTTCCCCGTGCTTTCGCATGGACCTAATTAAAGTAAACCTCGTTTTCCCAGAGGCGTAACCCCATTGACATATTTCTAGACACCTACTTGATCGGCTAATTGTCCTGTGTAAAACTCTCCCGGGAGTAACAGTTACTCACAGTGGGTATCGGGATCCAACTATCTCATAGATGGTTTGCAATCTCATTGCAAATTTCAACACTTGAAATTCCCGATAATATTTTGCCCCTAACCCCTATGACCTTGACAAAGGCCAACAAATCATAGGATGCTAGTCAAGTTTAACCCGTCATTTCTTGATTGAATCAAACCCACCCGCACGACCCTTGACAAAGGCCAACAAGGTCGTACGACTACCCCAAAACAATCTGCATCATATGCATAAACAGATAAGCACCATTCAGCTACCGCACACTACGCCTTGACAAAGGCCAACAAACGCAGCACGAATACTAAATAGTTCTTATCTGAAATGACGGAGGGCTACGACAGGTTTTTCTAAAAACCTATTGCGTAATGAACTTGATATCGTCGTAGAATCGAGTGAGTTTTGAAATGGAGTGTTTTTCAGGCTTTCATTAGTTTTGCTAAAGAGGTCACTCCCGGTGAAGGGATCTCGGCTCTTTCCTTATGGAATAAGGTGCAGGATATATCATATACATCACTATGCAAAGCAAAACTCCAAAAGCAATCAAAAACAAACCGAGTATTGTAGCATCTGCCAGTTTTACTAAAGAGGTCACTCCCGGTGAAGGGATCTCGGCTCTTTCCTCGTCGAATAAGGTGCGGGATATATCATATATATCGCTATGCAAAGCAAAACTGTAGCTACCCTTTTTTGAAAAATTTGATTCTACAACATCTTTTAGGTTTCTTTTCTTTCATTAATCACATTAATGAAGTCCCATCATTTAAGTCACCTAAACATCACAGAACGACGTACACTTATGCCGTCCGCATTCGCCTCGATGTCCCCTCGTGCACCGTTAGGTTAGGTAACTAACGGCAGAGCAGGGCAGGGCTAGCGCGGGAGTAAAACATAAGTAGCGTCTATATAATATATCATATATACTATATATAGTATCTATCACAGCACATCACATGATCACATCACAGATATCGCAGCAGAAGAAACATATGAAATATTGGATATA
Source organism: Agapanthus africanus (assembly GCA_030015575.1). Lineage (NCBI taxonomy): Eukaryota > Viridiplantae > Streptophyta > Magnoliopsida > Asparagales > Amaryllidaceae > Agapanthus > Agapanthus africanus. Next base: position 768,148,416 of record JASDDO010000019.1, on the reverse strand, counting down.
CTAGGACGTCCGTGTTTTATTTTGAGCCTCTATAAACACGGATTCCATGGTCACGATGAATAGCCATACCCACACCCCTAGACTCCTAAGAGAGCGGCAAGAAACCCTACCAATTCTAGAGTTAGGAGACCCGGACTCGACTCCTCGAGTTGGTCTCCCACTGGACTCCAGAACCCGGTTACTTGTGCTCCCCTCCTTGGGTCTATCCTAGTGTGGAATAGTAAATAATATACAAAAGGTGACATCGACCCCATCCCGGAAGTGCCCCAATAAAAGAATATTACATACATTTAATTTTACATGAACGAAAATAAAAACTCTCATCTCACATAAAAAAACCCGGCTATTCAAAACGTGACGATCCAATATAACATATCCAGCAACACATAACATCACATGTCATCAACGTAAGTAAATATGCACATCCCAATTATCGTTGACATATAGCAACGAAACCGGCGATATCATATATTACACTTACGGTCACAGAAAAGAAAGTGTAAAACTAAAACATTTGGAATCCACAATCTCTTTAGATATCGTAAATCCGAAATATCACATATTTCGCATTTCATGCCTAATCCAGTGTGAATTCCACATATTGTATCACATTCCAGATAAATAAACAGTATTAAACGTTCCGATCGAATAATCAAATACCCAAGATTTCCTAAATAGCTCAACACTTGAGCGGAGTTCAAAAATTCCAGAGTACGTCACAGTAGCAACGGTCCAGCCATAGAAGGGTCAAGCCAACGCTTCACATGTGGCATGCTGTACTGCCCCAAACCCTAAGGTTCAAAGGGCAGTTCAAGACGGTCACATAATCGAGTTAAGGTTTGTTGTCTTCTAGAGGGTCCATCGCGTCACATGCATGTTTTTCCGAAAGATTTAAACCCTAGAAAAATTCAACACTAGAATGTTTTTCGTGCCGGGAAAAATTGAGTTAATGATATCCGTTCGAACATTTTAATACTTTCTAAATTATCCGGAAAACAATAACGAATTTCAAATTCCCGATCGAATCGATGATTACAAAATAAACCCCTGAATACTCAACACTCGAGTCAAAATTAAAATACCCATAAACATATAACAGAAGAATTAAACATTACTGTGCAAACACAAAACACCAATGTCACCCTACTGCCGCGGTTCCGCGGCACAAGCAGGGATTTGCCGCGGAACCGCGGTCGTCCGTACGATTCAGGTGCTCGTTTTTCACATTAATGCTTAGAAAACCCTGCTGAATTTTTAGGTATTTTTAATGCTGAAAATACACAGTTTTGAAAAAATATACAAAGAGGGGGTTAACTTTGAGGTTTTTGGGTTCGATCGGGGTTTTAACTTCGTTAACGCATCGCCTAATGCACTAGTTACGCTCTGATGCCACTGTAGGGTTACTAGGCACACAAACAAGGCTCTACAAGGTATCGACCATGCCAAAATTAAATTTTTATATGCCGAATAACCCTTAGCAAGATCGTATACTAGAGATTAGGGTTTCATATGCAAGTAAACTATGTTTACATCTAAGTGAATACGAAATACAACCTTTGTAGATCGTTCCTTCACTTCTTTAGCTTCTTGTTGAAGTCCCTTCGCTGCGATCATGGTTCTCCCGGGCTCTTGCATGGCTTCACGAGGCGAAAGATGCGACCTTGCTTGAAGTCTCCGAGGCCGAAGATGATCTACGTCGAGGGAATTCCGACTCAAGCTCCTACTTCACTAACTAGAGAATTAGTGAAGTAAACACCCTAAACTAAAGTGCTAGTCTAGTAGAGGATGGAGAAATAGGAAGTGGGTTCTCTTTAGAATATTTTTTCTCACAATGATTCTCACTTTGGATCAAACCCCAGCAAACTTTTTCTTTTTGAACCAAGAAGAAGATGAACAAAAGAAAATGAAGAGGATAATGATCAAGTGAGAAGGCTAACCATGGTGAGTGAGTATCATATACTAACTCTTGTAGAGCCATAACCATAGCTAATTGAAAATGGTTAGGTTAATAAAAATCTAAAGCAAAACAAATTTAGTGGACTTTGTCAAAGCATCCACAAGCTTCTACATGCTTCATGCTTATGACCTAAGTATCACTAATTTGTAATTACTTTAAATAAATATTAACCACCATTTAATATAGTATGGTGTATGTCTTACACACCCATGTTTAGTGTATCATCAACCATGATACAAAAGAAAACACTTTTAATATATATATCACATATATATATATTCAAGTTTTCATGTGAGAAAAACCCAAAAGTGAAGAAGTGTTAGTAAATGTAAACTAGTATATCTAATATACAATTATACACTTAATTATTAAATCAACACTTGACTTAATAATCCGGTAATATATCATATAACTGACTAACATTCATCGTATCAACTTATCGAATCAACATTTGATTCGATAACCCGGCTATATCATATATAACCGACTGATACAAAAAGTCGCGAGAATAGAATACGGTATCACATACACGCATTATTCTCGGTCCCACACATATCACATACATGCTCCTATTTCGTTTTGCCTGAGCCAGTATAACCTCTATGTAGGACTCTAAAGACTCGTCAATACGCCGGCAGTAGGTGATGATCACATCAAGCACCCACAAGCTGTCAGCGGTACTAGCTGGACGTAACGGCAACCTGGGTACTGAGCGATCAGAAGATCAGCAAGCAAGCCCGCTCCAACTCCTGTAAAAGCCTGCCGGTAACACTTCCCGTACAGTTCGGTCTCCTCGTCTGATATGTCGCATATCAAGTCTAGGGGTGGTAAACGTCAGACCCCAATAAACGATAAGTCGTGCTGATATGAGGCTCATAACGGGTCGAGAAACTACTGGTAACACTTACCAGTAAATCTCTAAATCAGCCCTGGCCAGGGACTTCCCTGTTACGGCCAATCGAGCACAGCGCAACATCAACCCCCAATACCGGGAGAGACGAAACCCCTCCTATCTCTCATTGCCTCCATATGACTCGGGACTGTACCCAAAAACCACCGTTTTGCACACCCTCATGGACGTGGTAAGGTGGAAATCATAGCACAGTGGGAATCACACAAGACTCTTTGACGATCTCGGGTCTACAGACTAACCTGCACAAGTGTCACCAGAGAACTGCCATCTGACGTGAGGTATAATACCATCTGGGAGTTCTCGGCGAGTCCGTCCAGTGTACCCAGTCTCCACTGAGCACCCGTATACCATCTCTGATGTCAAACACCAATGGATATCGGATCATCCATCGCCCATCTCATGGGTCGAGAAGCGTATACGCTAGTCTACTCTGGTATATCGATGCCCCGTCTCGATACACCCACGACTAGGGACCTTGAAGAATGTACTTATGGACTACCATGTCCCCACTAGTATGATCCGCATCATAGTCCAGGTAGTCAAGTACACATCCTAAGGGCTTTACCAACATGTAACTATAAGACAGTATAAAGAGACTAGTATACATTTTAAGATAAAGAGCAACCAGATAGCATACTATCATATCAAGCAAGAAAGTCCTCTCTATATATGTCCAAGCATCCAATATAATATACATCATCTGTACAATACTGGCCTCTAGGGCATACATACAACTAACAATAAATATCTTCAAGTAAAACAAAATTAGTGGACTTGGTCAATGGTTCCACAAGCTTCAACCATGTGACAATTTCCAACTAATTTGATTTACTTTAAATAAATAAAACCTTACATTATTATAAGCATGGTGTGAGTCTCATACACCCATGTAGTATGTTGCAACATGCATGGTACAATAATATATATCACATATATATTAAGTGTACACTAGTGAGAAAAATAAATGCTTAAGTGTGCTAATATTAGTTAATATAAATTAATATATCAAATATATAATTATATATTAAATTATTAAATCAACACTTGATTTAATAATCCAGCTATATCACATACAACCGACTAATATCAAATTTATCAACTTATCGAATCAACACTTGATCCGATAACCTGGCTATATCACATATAACAGACCGTTATCACATATCGCGAGAATAGAATACGGTATCACATATGCGTATTAATCTCGGTCCCGCATATATCACATATGTGCTCCTAGTTTGTTTCGCTTGAGCCAGGAAATCTCTGTGTAGGACTCTAAATACTCGTCAATACGCCGGCAGTAGGTGGTGATCATATCAGTCACCCATAAGCCGCAAGCGGTCTGCTAAACGTAATGGCCACCTGAGTATTGAGCGATCAGAAGATCAACAAGCAAGACTGCTCATACTCCTACGAATCTAATCAGTAACATTACCGTACAGTCCGGTCTCTTCGTCAGATATGTTGCATATCACAGCCTGGGGGTGGTAAAACGTCAGACCCGAATAGCCTGATAAGTCATGCCGATGCATGGCCCATAACGGTTTGAGAAACTACTGATAACACGTTCCAGTAGATCTCAGCAATCCTGGCCAGGGATTTTCTGTTATGGCCAATCAAGCATAGTGCAACATCAACCTCCAATATCGGGAGAGACGAAATCCCCTCCTATCGCTCATTGCCTCCATGTGACTTGGGACTATACCCAAAAAACACCGTTTTGCACGATCTCTTGAACGTGGTAAGGTGGAAATCAAAGCACAGTGCGAATCATACAAGACTCTATGACGATCTCGGGTCGACAGACTAACATGTACCAGTGTCACTAGAGAACTGCTATCTGATGATAGGTATAATACCATCTAGGAGTTCTCGGCGAGTCCGTTCAGTGTACCCAGTCTCTACTGAGCACCCGTATACCATCTCTGATGTCAAACACCAATGGAAATAGGATCATCCATCGCCCATCATATGGGTCGATAAGCGTATATGCTAGTCTACTCTGGAATATCGATGCCCAGTCTCGATACTCCCACGACTAGGAACAATTGAAGGATGTGTTGGCTATAGTGCCCTAAAGGCAATTATCATTGTCGCTGGAAGGTGATTATGATGATTGAGGGAGGACCAATACCGGTAGAACAGTCTTACTCGAGATGATAGTCTACTATCAGGTTTGACTTTATCATTATGTACAATATTAGGTGGCATTAAATATCACTATTATATGTTGATAGAGCCTATAGGATTCTTGCTTGACTGCCAGCAGTATGATGGCGATCATATATGTGGGAGCTGGATAGTCTATATGCATATCCTTAAAAGTCCCTAGTTGTGGGAGTTTCGAGACAGGGCATCGATACTCTAAGAGTAGACTAGTGTATACCGATTGAGACCCTGACGAGGGGCGGTGGCCAGTCTTATAAGCCATTAATGTTATTAGGTTCACCTAAGATGTATACAGCTGATCATTGGGTTATGAGTACACCGGACGGACTCGCCGGGAACATGCTAGTTAGTATTATACCTATTGTCAGATAGCAGTTCCCAGGTGATATGTGTACAGGTTAGTCTATCGACCTGAGATCGTCATTTATCTCGTGTGAGTTCCCACTGTGCTTTGATTACTACCCTATCACGGCTCAAAGGATTCGTCCAAACAGGTTTTAGTTGGGTACAGTCCCGAGCCACATGGAGGTAGTGAGCGGATCTTCAGGGGATTCGTCTCTCCTGGTATTGGGGGTTGATGTCAAGGAGTGCACGGGTGGCCATCACCAGAAATCATTGGCCAAGGTAGTCAAGAATTACTGATCTAGAATCGGTAGTTTCTCAGGTGGTGATAGGTTTCATACCGAAACTAAATGTCTCGTTATTAGGGGCCTGACTTTATCCACCGTCCTAGACTGGATATACGATACTCATAGACGAACGGACCGGACTGTACGGATATTGTCACTATCAGGCTCAGTAGGGGTTTTCGGATGAGTTTGCTCGTCGGCCTCCCTTTCACTCAATGCCTAGGTAGCCATTACGTACAGCTAGTGCTGCTGACGTGCTTATGGTTAAACCCTCTGCCAGTGTATTGATGAGTCTTTAGAGTCCCACACAGAGGGTTTCCTTGCTTCGGGCGAAATGATGTAGATGCCATATAGTTTTACGGCAGGGTTCGATCGTATACGTGTACTTGTGCAGGCATGATGTTTGGACGGATAATACTAGTAGGCTTTGGTTTAAGCTGGATCCTAGTATTATAATTGTTGGATTATTTTCGTCTCTTTGTATTCGTATTCTTCGGAATACAGATGCGAGTATGGATATACGGTTGAGATGTATTCTTGTAATTTATTACAAGATTACTTTTAGAAGATTACACCTCATCATGGTTTAGACCTTTTTGGATTAAAATGTTATTGAAGTGTACGATGAGGTGTTTATTGCATTTTTTGTGGCATGGCTAATTAGTGACCCATGGTTACTATTCTAGCATGCTTAGGGTTTTTATTTATTGTGAGATTATGTTGACTTGAGATATTTTTTGTTGACTAAGATATTTTGGAGACATAGACATTTATGTGATGGCTCCATTATTTCTTATCACACTCACACAACAAACAAAAACACAATCCATTATTCATTTCTTTTTCTCTCTCTTGAGTTGCTCTCAACACCTCATTCTCATGACATCATCTTCTTCCTTTAGCTCCACCCAAACCCTCTCATGAGTTGAGAATCCTTGAGTGTATTGAGACAAATTAATCATTCATCACTCTCTACTTCATCTACGGTATCTAGAGTAGCGACTAGGTGCCCTAGTTGCCTCGGATATGAGGTTGGAGCTCGCTGCATAGACTCTCGGGTGGATCATCTTCGATGGAGGGAGATCGGGGATCAAGATTGATCAAGGAAGCCACGAGGATCTTAGGATGATGGTTGAAGACCGAAGGAAACGGATCTATTCGGTATAACCTTTCTAACTCCCTTGCATGTTTTGTTATCTAGGGCTTATGTGTAGATTCAGGTAATTGGTTGTGGTAGCGCCAAGTTTTATAAATTTTTGTCCGTATTTGGTCACGGATTGATGGATGGGGCGCTTGCATAGCCCAACTTGGTATCATAGCCACTCCATAAGCCTTAGTTAACTCTTTGCGACATTAGAAATCCGCCGTTTTTTTGTGCAAAAACTTCCGACAAAAACAGTTCCAAAAACTGAAAGTTTGAGATGTTTGCACACCCCCGGGCTCACGGTTTGAACTGAAAAGCCGCGGGGTGGTCCATGGGTATCCCGGGGAATCCTTGGGGGGACCGAATGGCTGGTCACTAACCAAGACCACCACAAGGTGGTTTTGGCAGTGGGGACCCGAAACTGTCCCACCTTGGACAGTTTCGGGTCTGCCTCACCCCCTGGCCACCTCGTGGTGTCCTCAGGGGTTGGGTACCCCTTTTAGGCACCCCGACTCGAAATTAATTTCGTGCTCTAACTCCCCGCAAAGGTTCAGGCGCATTTCGTTTTAATTCGGACATCCGAATTGGCTTTAAACAGTCGGTTTTTGGAACTTTAGCTCACTTTTTTTTCATGGTTTTGGAAATCGGTTTAGTTTGCTAATCGCGTGCGGAATTCTAATGTCGTAGTTTTTAGTACATACATTACTATCTGTGACCGTGAATGTCATTAGAGCGGTACAACTCGTCTAACTGCTATAAGTTCTTTTAGACGGGTTTGCGAACGTGACATTCACGTTGATGTTCTGTATTGCGCTGTGTTATTGCGGAATTGTCGTGGTGGATAGCTTGGGTGCAATGATAGTACATTTTAGTTTTATTTGTAGATTTGATATCGTGGGGTGAGCGTCCTACATGTGTACAGTCGTCACTGCCTTCTTGTATATTATTTGTTTGGGGCACGACCGGGTTGAGGTCGATGTCACCGTTATACATATTTTTCTTTTCTGTACTAGAATTACCCCACGATGGAGTGCACGGATAGCCGGGTTCAGGAGGGAAATGAGTCCGCATCTCATGGCGTTGAGAAGGAGGGGGCCTCACTCTAGAATTGCCAGGCTTTTCGCCGCACTCGTAGGGGGTACAGGTTGACCCAAGGAGGGGTGCTCAAGTTATCGGATTCCGTGAAGTGCCGGGTAGCCCATTCACTTTGATGAAGGGGGCTGCCTCACTTCTTGTTTTGGCGGATAACTTTCTGCACTCGTAGGGGTCTAGGTTTTCATTACACATGCTATCCATACGACCCGGGGAACGTCGGGTTTCAGTTGCGGCTCAAAGGAAATCCGGGGCTCCCAAATTATCTGTATTGTTCTGTGATGCTTATCGCTTATCTGTAATGTTGCATTTATTATACTTGGAGTGATTATTATATATTACTATATACATACTAGTAGATGTTGTATATGTTTTGCACTCGCGCTAGTCCAGCCCCCGCTCTGTCGTTAGTTAAGTAACCTAACGGGTGATGACGGGGCCCAGTAGCAAATGCGGATGGCATAAGTACATCATATTTTCATTCTTTTGTGGTGTGATTAATTGATGAGACTGTGTTGATTCAGATCAATGCAAGGAAAACCGACCTATTCGATGTTGTTGGAACAATTTTCAAAAGATGCTATTATAAGGACGTTTTCATTTGTTTTGCACAGCAGTATTCGGTCATGAATATCCAGCACCTCACTCGACGAGGCAATAGCCGAGATCCTTTCACCGGGAGTGACCTCTTGGGAAAAAGTTTGCGTCAGGGTAATAATTTCACTATAATCGATTACTTTTTTGCTTTGCATCGAGGTATTCAGTTCGAATATCCTGCACCTCATTCCACGAGGAAAAAGCCAAGATCCTTTCACCGGGAGTGACCTCTTTAGTAATGGTTATCACCACTATATATTTGTAAAAAGCTATCCACTTCCTTCAACGATATTAAGTTCTTTACATTAAAGGTTTTTTGCTAAAAACCATTCGTTGCCCTCCGTCATTTCAGACGGGTAGCACTTAGTATTCATGCTATGTTTGTTGGCCTTAGTCAAGGCATAGTGTCTGGTAGCTATTTATTACTTTTCTGTTGCATAGATAGATGCATTGGTTTGGGACAGTCGTACAACCTTGTTGGCCTTAGTCAAGGGTGAGTACGGGTGGGTTCAAATTAACCTGGACAATGACGGGTAGAACTTGACATGTGACTTATGATTTGTTGGCCATAGTCAAGGTCGAGCATGGGGTAAAAATCATATCGGGAGTTTCAAACATACAGGAAACTTGCCAGGCATGCGCATATCTTTTGGAGTGTGATAACTTGAGTAGATTCTATCAGGTTATCATGCGATGATAGTTGGATCCCGGTTCCCACTGATGAGTTGGTTTACTCCTCGGGTTATTTTAGATGATCTCGACTAATTCTTCTTTTTGGGTTTGAAGGAGAATTTAAGGATACAGTGGGAGACTTCCTGATTAGATAAAGTGATTAACCATTCTGATCTAGGTTAGAGTACACGCTGAGTGTTTCTTTTCTCTCTCTCTTTGGCAGCAACCATGGCCCGACCCTAGACTAAAACTCATGAACCAAGTTAACCGAACCTTCTTAAAACACACTGACTTTTGGATTGTCAGAGTTGCATACTTCATTGCCACTCCTACTTTTACCCTTTGCTTTTCTCCAGAACATTCCGTATCACTACGAAGATCCATAGTTATTGGATATGACCATCATAGTTACATACGAACTCGAAGAAACTTGTTTCAGATTCGAGAATGGTTTCTGGTTCTGGAGAAATTGAATAGGACTATTCGGTTGTCTTTTCCTTTTTCCTTCTCTCAGGTTGTGAGGGCTCCTAGGATTAGGAGAGGGTACACTTATTGCGCTTATTGGATAGTCTTCTTCCAAACCTTAGGTTGGTACTGAAAGGTAGGGAAGGAAGAAAACCAATTAGCCTAAGTGAGGTGTACAGAAGGTAATAAGTAAAGAAAAATAAGGGGATTAGAAAGAAGGGAAAGTAAATTGCGACTGCTATCATTCATGACCAAATCGCGTATATCATCGCTACTCCTACTTCATCTTTGCATTTTTCCGGAATACCCCGTATCACTACGAAAATCCACATTTGTTGGATACGCTATCATATAGTTACATACGAACTCGAAGAAACTTGTTCCAATTCGAAGATGGTTTCTGATTCAGGAGAAATAGAATAAGGATTATTCAGTTGTCTTTTTCCTTTTACCTTCTCAGGTTACTAGGGCTCCTAGGATTAGGAGGGTACACCTATTATGCTTATTAGATAGTCTTCTTCCAAACCTTAGGATGGTGCCAAAAGGTAGGGAAGGAAGAAAACCATTTAGCCTAAGCACGGTGTACAGAAGGTAATAAGTAAAGACAAATAAAAGAATTGGAGAGATGGAAATGAAATATACGGTTACAGTCATGAATCTGGATAGTGGAAGAGGCATTACTAGGAATACCCGGATACCCCTTCAAAACATTTTCATGTTTCAATTTCACTGTGAGTTGTTAATTGAAAACTGATTTCCCAATTAGATTCTTACTCCAGGGTATGTATTTACTAGGTTTGATTCTCATATCTGTATGGTATTACAGATGATGAGTGGGAGTTACATATTGGGAATTAGGTGATTATATCATCATTATATCGGAATTCGTTGTAATTGGTGATATTTTAGGAAATCGCCTGGGTTTTTGCCGGACGGCAAATATTTGGTTTAGAATATCCGTAGTTATGCACTAGTTTCAAACTGATATATCTGTACGTTTATTTTATAAAGTGAGATATAACTTTTTGGAATTATGTCTATGGCATTTACCTATATAAGTTGATGGTTAGGTAAGGAGCATTCAACAACGGTGTAATTCTTCTTAACCATAGTACAGTTTTCAACCTACAACGCATAGGGTTTGAGTTATTGAACTCAGGGGACTTATACAAAGTATTGTATGTTGTCCAGTTTTCATTAGGACAAAGGGGTTGGTACTCGTACTATATTCTGTTTACTTGTGACTTCTCCAGGTTTAGACAAGTATTTCGTAGAAATACAAGGTACAAGTTTTGAGAAGTTATAGGTACAAGAATAAAGTAGAGAACCATGTGTTGCAAGTATCAGGATTCTTCAAGGTGATCGAAGATATAGATACTTGTATTTGGTATGCAGTTGATAATAATGTTTTTGAGAACTTGCTTCTCTTTTAGGTTACTTATATCTGGATACACTCCTAAGTTGAGTAATGCTGACCGGCATCTCACCATTTAGTTGACATGCACTGGAGACAGCTGCATGATTTGAATCTGGTTCCAATTAAATCAGTGCTTCTGTTTCTATATTGTATATAGAATGGTTCATATTTTAACGATGTTAAGTTATATGGAGTTGTCCGGCTTATGCTTAAAACCAGACTCTGGACATACTCAAGGCAGGTTTTAGTAATGGCGGTTTGTAGGTTATCCCGGGCTATGACGAGGGTTAACTTTTTACCATCTGATAGATCAATAGTGATATTGTTCTTGACTCGCCACGGTTTTAGTAAAATAGACTTTTTCAGAAAACAGTAGTGGGAGTATGGTAGAACTGGAAGTGATTCCAGAACCACAAACGATTACTGAAAATTTAATAGAACCTAAAGATTCAATCGGTTTTAACATTCCATTAGCCACTCTGCAGATATGGTGGATAACCTCAGTCGTCCGAGAGATTTTTCGGTATCCTCAAAGACGGCGAAAGGGAGGTTTTTGTTTACCCAGACTTGCCATTACTACTGTTCTAGACTATGAGACCCGATAGGAGGATGAGTATAGCGTCATTCTAAACTAGCTTTAGAAGTGCACGTGTATATGACTCTCTGCCAGAGGGTTGTTATAGTCAGTGGGAGCAGCGGAAGCATAATGGACCGGTAGCTTGTGTCTATTTATAGACTAAAGCATGTATAGCGGAGATAGATCATCTATTTTTGATGTGACAGTCATGGGCTTTGACTTCATCAGAATAGAAGATGGATCTATTAAGAAGGTAGTAGGGTGTGATGTCCTGGTATTTAGATGACATGCACTTTATAGGAAGTGAAATTCCTATATTACGATCGGTTATACTGTGGTTGTCACACAGTGATTTCACCACAAAGGATATGGATATTATATCAAGCATTCTGGTTACTAGATCTATGGTTTTAGATCTAAATTTGGATAGTTTTCCAATCTGGGTATTTAAACAGTATTCTAAAGGTGTTTTAGAACAGACGACTCCTGGCATGGTGGTGTACCTGCAGGTGATGGAGTTACCCTCTCTAAAGGTGTCTTACAGACTAAAGGAGAGAGGGATGTGCATGATTGGTATATCACTTGCTTAGGCAATTTAGTCAATCATGAGATGTCAAGTACCATACCAGATGTTGTTTTTGCACTAGCTGCAATAAGTTTATATATTAATCCAATCCTGGAGAAACGTTCGGAAGCAGTTTATGAACATAAGTGGTTGTTATAGGGATTTGGTAACGGCAACCTCCTTCGGGAGACGGTTATCATTCCAGGCATCCAAGGTGACCTGGATGACAGAGTAACTGTCAGAGTTATAGTTTTCCTTCTTGACGAGGGGCAGTAGTTTAGACAGGTGGTCCAAGCGGATACTGAGAGAGGCATGGCACAGGATACTGATTAAATTCAGTGGACGATACAGTCTAAGAAGTTTACTGTATTTGGAGTTCATTTGTGAACTGGGTCCCATCAGATATCCAGACATATTCTTAGACATGTATTGCTCATTTTAGGAGATGGCTTTCTCCGCGAACTTGAGATAAAGAGAGACATAGAAAGAAACATTAGAGCGGATCCACTCACTGAGGCTATTTCTCGAACGCGATAGTTTTAAAAACGAGCTTTGTGAAACTGATTAGTAGTGAAGTTGAGTGTTCGGTATCACACAGGCTGTGAGTATGCAACACCGCGATAATTAGCCTTAAGTGAAAGTGGGAGATTGTTGGCTATAGTGCCCTCAAGGCAATTATCATAGTCGCAGGAAGGTAATTATAATGATTGAGGGAGGACCAATTGTTGGAGATAGTGCCCTCAGAGTCAATTATTGGATCACAGGCACGTGATTGCAATGATTGAGGGAGGACCTATCCCAGTACGACAGTCTTACTCGAGATGATAGTATGCTATCTGGTTTACCTTTATCATCGTGTACTGCTTTAGGTGACCTGACAGGTCACTATTGCACGTTGATAGAGCCCCTAGGATTCTTGCTTGGCTGCCAGCAGTATGAGGGCCATCATATAAGTGAGAGCTGGAGTCTATAAGCACATCCTTAAAAGGTCCCTAGTTGTGGGAGTTTCGAGACAGGGCATCGATTCTCCAGAGTAGACTAGTGTATACAGTTGAGACCCCGACGAGGGGCGGTGGCCGGTCTCACAAGCCACTGGTGTCAGTTGGTTCACCTAAGATGTATACAGATGCTCATTGGGTTATGAGTACACCGGACAGGACTCGCCGGGAACATGCTAGTTGGTCTTATACCTGACGTCAGATAGCAGTTCCCTGGTGACATGTGTACAGGTTAGTTCATCGACTTGGGGATCGTCATTTGTCTCGTGTGAGTTCCCACTGTACTTTGATTACTACCCTACCACGGCTCAAAGGAGTCGTGCAAACAGGTTTTAGTTGGGTACAGTCCCGAGCCACATGGAGGCAGTGAGCGGATCTTCAGGGGTTCGTCTCTCCCGGTATTGGGGGTGAGGTCGCGCTGTGTCTAGGAGAGCCATTACACGAAGACCTTGGCCAAGGCAGGAGATTTACTGGTAGGTATTCCAGTAGTATCTCAGGGTGTTCTGGGCTACACTCCGACACGACTTGTACCGCTTTTGGGGGTCTGACTTTTACCCACCCCCTAGGCCCGACATGCGATGCTCATAGACGAACGGACCGGACTGTACGGATATTGTCACTGACAGGCTCAGTAGGGTGTCAGGATGAGTTCACTCATCGACGTCCCTTTTAGTCAATAGCTGGTGGCCCGTTAAGTATTGGCTTATACCTCTGACGTGCTAGTGGTTAAATCCACAGCCATAGTATTGACGAGTCTTTAGAGTCCACCACACTTTCAGTTACTCAAGCTTTCGGGCGAAACGCTGTAGAGGCCGTATGGAGATATGGCAGGGTCCGATCAGATACGTGCGGTATTGCACGGATCAGGATCGGACGGTTTGTACTAGTGGCCGTATGGATATATGGCAAGGTTCGATCAGATACGTGCGGTATTGCACGGATCAGGATCGGACAGATATTACTAGCCGGCTTTGGTTTAAGCCGGATCCTAGTATAGTACAGTGTAGATTTTGTCTCATTGCATTTGTATCCGGACGGAATACAGATGCGGGTGTGTATGCACAGTATGGGGTTTTCCTGTAATTTATTACGGGACCAGTTTTCTGGAGTTGCCAGTTTGCATTCCGTTACGGCCGGTTTTCCTTTGTTCTTTCCCGGCCGGACTTTTCCGATGGAGGGTGTTATTTGCAAGTTTGCAAATAACACATTGTGGAGGATTTATTTGCAAGTTGATTTATTATGATAGCATCTTTTTGATTCCATTCTCTTCACTTGCTTTTTGTTGATAAGAAAGGATTAGATGTGATTAGAGTTTGATGTGAGTTGGTTATGATTATGTTTTGGATGTGGTCACCACTTATGCTCCTACCATCACCTCCCTTCATGCTTCATATTCTTTCCTCCACCATTTCTAAGTTGATAAAAATTTTTTCATGAGAAAAGAGAGAAGAAAAAGAGAAGAAGAAGAGAGCTTCATCTTTGAGAGAGTAGCATTCTTGATCTCATTTTTTCATGTTAAGAAAAATGCAAGCACCATTTTTCTTATCTTGTTTCCTCCATCATCTTCAAATGGCAACAAACCCAAATGAGACATAGCTTCAACCCTACACATTCTACAGCAAATCTTGGACGCGTCGGCCAGCCTACTTCGCGCCCGAGTTGCCTCGGTATTGAGGTGGGAGCCCGTAAAAGTACCCGGCTTCGTGGTGCCCTTTCCGACGAGGAGGAGACGGACGGAGATCCCGCGAGGAGATCGGAGTGGAGATGAAGACCGGAGGACTCGGATCATTCGGTATATCTCTAACCCGTCCTCTTGTTTGCTTAGACTAGTTTAATGGCATGATCCGGGGTTTTAGTGCGCGGTGGTGCCGGTTTGCTAAGTCCGCAAAATTAAAGTTTATCACCGTTTCCGCGTTTGGCCGTCCGATTGACGGCCGGGGCACCGCCGTGCACTTACACCAATACCGGTAGAACAGTCTTACTCGAGATGATACTATGATATCTGGTTTGTCTTTATCATCATGTACAGCATTAGGTGGCATTACAGATCACTATTACATGTTGATAGAGCCCATAGGATGCTTTCTTGACTGCCAGCAGTATGATGGCGATCATATACGTTGGAGCTGGGTAGTCTATAGGCACATCCTTAAAAGTCCCTAGTCGTGGGAGTTTCGAGACTGGTCATCGATACTCCAAGAGTAGACTAGTGTATACCGATCGAGACTCCGACGAGGGGCGGTGGCCGGTCTCACAAGCTATTGGTGTTAGTAGGTTCACCTAAGATGTATACAGGTGCTCATTGGGTTATGAGTACACCAGACGGACTCACCGGAAACATGCTAGTTGGTGTTATACCTATTGTCAGATAGCAGTTCTCAGGTGACATGTGTATATGTTAGTCTATCGAACTGAGATCGTCATTTGTCTCGTGTGAGTTCACACTATGCTTTGATTACTACCCTACCTGGCTCAAAGGAGTCGTGCAAACAGGTTTTAGTTGGGTACAGTCCCGAGTCACATGGAGGCAGTGAGCGAATCGTCAGGGGATTCGACTCTACCGGTATTGGTGGTTGATGTCGCGGAGTGCACGGGTGGCCATCACCAGAAATCCTTGGCCAAGGTAGTCGAGAATTACTGATCTTGGATCGGTAGATTCTCAGGTGATGATAGGTTTTATACCGACGCTAAATGTCTCGTTATTAGGGGTCTAACTTTATCCACCCCCCTAGACTCGATATGTGATACTCATAGACGAACATATCGGACTGTACGGATATTGTCACTCTCAGGGTCAGTAGGAGTTTTAAGATGAGTTTGCTCGTCGGCCTCCCTTTCGCTCAATACCTGGGTAGCCGTTACGTACAGCTAGTACCGCTGACGTGCTTGTAGTTAAACCCATTTCTAGTATTGACGAGTCTTTAGAATCCCACACAGAGGGTTTCCCTACTTCGGGCGAAACGATGTCGAGGCCGTATAGTTTTACGGCAGGGTTCGATCACATACGTGTATTTGTGCACGCATGATGTTTGGACGGATAATACTAGTGGGCTTTGGTTTAAGCCGGACCTAGTATTATATTTGTTGGATTATTTTCGTCTCTTTGCATCCGTATTCTTCAGAATACAGATGTGGGTATGTATATATGGTTGAGGTGTATTCTTTTAATTTATTACAAGATTACTTTTAGAAGATTACACCTCATCATGGTTTAGATCTTTTTGGATTAAAAGGTTATTGAGGTGTTGGATGAGATGTTTATTGCATTTTTTTGTGGCATGGCTAATTAGTGACCCATGGTTACTATTCTTGCATGCTTAGGGTTTTTGTTTGTTGTGCGATTATGTTGACTTGAGATATTTTTTGTTGACTAAGATATTTTGGAGATATGGACATTTATATGATGGCTCCATTATTTCTTATCACACTCACACAATAAACAAAAACACAAGCCATTATTCATTTCTTTTTCTCTCTCTCTTGTGTTGCTCTCAACACCCCATTCTCATGGCATCTTCTTCTTACTCTAGCTCCACCCAAACCCTCTCATGAGTTGATAATCCTTGGGTGTCTTGAGATAAATTAATCATTCATCACTCTCTACTGAAAGGTTTACCTAGCACCTTATGAAGGGTTTGGAAGCATCACATGTACCAAAGATTGAATTTTTAGGGTGCTAAGATAACATACAAAGGATCGATCCTAGAAAAATTAGGGTTTCAAAAACTACACATCATCACATGAAAGAAATGCTAGGGTTTTGAGAGTACAACCTTTGTAGCTCCCTACGCTAGACTCCTTGGCCACTTGAGGGTTGGAGGAGGGTTCGCTTGAAGTCTCCTAGTGTCCACGATGATCCACCCGAAGCTCCTAGTCCAAGCTTGCAACTTCACTTTTCAAAAGAAGAAATGAAGATAACACTCTAAATAAGTAGGCTAAACTTGTGTAGAATGATGTTGTAGTTCTTATTCTCACTTCAAAATCCAATCTTGTTATCTAATTTGCTCACTACAAAAGTCTAGAGAGCAAGTGAAGAAGGAGGAAGAAGATGATGGCTATACTTTTTGACAAGAGTGAAAAAGATAACCCCTTATGAAGAGAAAGAAAATATATCTATATATATATTTTCTTATCCTCATCTCAAACCATGGTTAGATGATAAAGATATTATTTAACTTGAGTTTAAAACACATAGAGAAGGTTAACTCATGGTTAGGAGTAGGTGAGCATGGTTAGGTTTAAGAAGGATGTAGAAACTAGCCATGAATTATCCTTTCTTTTTCCATTTTGTTTTTAACACAAATTAAATAATTATCCATATATTTAATCCATGGTGTGAGTCTTATATTTCCACCATTTTCCATGTGTAATCAACCATGATACATGATGTATGTATGTATGTATGTATGCACATCCATATGTGCATGAAACTAAAAGAAAGAAAGCATACATGCATGAATACATCCATCATGTACAAGACAAGATTTTAAGTGAGAAAACTAATGGTTAAATGATAAATCAACACTTGATTTATCAATCCGGCCATATCACATATGACCCCACCAAAAGTAAGCCGCCCGATCAATATACGGTATCCCATACGCGCATTTTAATCGGGTCCATGCGCATATCGCATACGCGTACCACAACGTTTCTCCTGGACTAGGTAACTCCTTTATGGGACTCTAAGACTCGTCAATACGCCGGCAGTGGGTGATGATCATATCAAGCACCCCCAAGCCGCAAGCGGTCAGCTAAATGTAACGGCCACCCGGGTATTGAACTATCAGAAGAGAACAAGAGAACCTGCTACAACTCCTGTCGATCTAACCGGCAACACTACCGTGCAGTCCGGTCTTCTCGTCTGATATGTCGCATATCAAGTCTAGGGGTGGTAGACGTCAGACCCCAATAACTGATAAGTCGTGCCGATGTGAGGCTCATAACGGGTCGAGAAACTACTGGTAACACTTACCAGTAAATCTCCAATCAGCCCTGGCCAGGGACTTCCCTGTTACGGCGAATCGAACACAGCGCAACATCAACCCCCAATACCGGGAGAGACGAAACCCCTCCTATCGCTCATTGCCTCCATGTGACTCAGGACTGTACCCAAAAACTACCGTTTTGCACGCCCTCATGGACGTGGTAAGGTGGAAATCAAAGCACAGTGGGAATCACACAAGACTACATGACGATCTCGGGTCTACAGACTAACCTTCACAAGTGTCACCTGAGAACTGCCATCTGACGTGAGGTATAATACCATCTGAGAGTTCTCGGCGAGTCCATCCAGTGTACCCAGTCTCCACTGAGCACCCGTATACGATCTCTGATGTCAAACACCAATGGATATGGGATCATCCATCGCCCATCTCATGGGTCGAGAAGCGTATACGCTAGTCTACACTGGTATATCGATGCCCCGTCTCGATACACCCACGACTAGGGACCTTGAAGGATGCACTTATGGACTACCATGTCCCCACTAGTATGATCTGCATCATAGTCCAGGTAGTCAAGTACACATCCTAAGGGCTTTACCAACATGTAACTATAAGACAGTATAAAGAGACAAGTATACATGTTAAGATAAAGAGCAACAAGATAGCATACTATCATATCGAGCAAGAAAGTCATCTCTATAAATGTCCAAGCATCCAATATAATATACATCATCTGTACAATACTGGCCTCTAGGGCATACATACAACTAACAATCTCCCACTTGCACTAGGGCCAGCTGCTGTAGTATCGCATCCCGAAGAGTCTCTCAAACTGTGTCTGGGGATTGGCCTTCGTGAGTGGATCCGCTGTGTTATTCTTCGTGTCAACCCTCCTGACCTCGATCTCCCGGCAATCAACAATCTCCCGGATCAGGTGATACCGCCTCAGAATATGCCTGGATCGCTGATGGGACCTGGGTTCCTTGGCCAAAGCCACCGCTCCATTGTTATCGCAATACAAAGGTATTGGATTCTCAATGGATGGAACCACTCCAAGTTCAGTAATGAACTTCTTGATCCAGACAGCCTCTTTAGCAGCATCGTTGGCAGCGATGTTTTCAGCCTCCATCGTCGAGTCTGCCACGGTTTCCTGCTTGGAACACTTCCAGCTAACCGCCCCTCCGTAAAGGGTAAAAACAAAACCCGACTGCGACTTAGAGTTATCCTTATCACTCAGGAAGCTTGAATCGGTAAAGAACTCCACTTGGAGTTCTCCGTTACCATACACCAAGAGCATCTCTTTAGTCCTTCGTAAGTACTTGAGAATGCTCTTCACAGCAGTCCAGTGACTCTCTCCAGGATCAGCTTGATACCTGCTCACTACACTTAGTGAGTATGCTACATCGGGTCTGGTACACAGCATCGCGTACATGATAGAGCCTACAGCCGAAGCATAGGTATCCCTTGCATGCGAGCTCTCTCCAAGTCAGTCTTGGGAGACATCTCTTTGGAGAGAGTGACTCCAGAGATCGTGGGTAAGTTCCCACGCTTGGATTCTTCCATACTAAACCTCTTTAGTATGGTGTCAATGTACCTGGATTGGGACAATCCCAATATCCGTTTGGATATATCTCTATAGATCCTAATTCCTAATATGCAGGAGGCATCAGCAAGATCTTTCATTGAGAATCTTTGTGATAAGAAGAGCTTGACCGATTGCAGCATAGGAATATCATTTCCTATCAAGAGTATGTCGTCCACGTACAATACGAGGAAGACAACCTTACTCTCTGCTACCTTCTTGTAAATACAAGGTTCATCTACGTTTTTGACGAAATCAAACTCTTTGATAACGACGTCAAAGAAGATGTTTCAACTCCACGATGCTTGCTTTAATCCATAAATGGATTTAAGCAGCTTGCACACCTTCCCGCTGCTCCCACTTTCTACGAAGCCCTCTGGCTGAGTCATGTACACGCACTCTTCTAAATCACCATTTAGAAAGGCGGTCTTAACATCCATTTGCCAGATTTCGTAATCATGATATGCAGCGATGGCAAGCATGATCCGGATTGATTTAAGCATAGCTACTGGAGAGAAGGTTTCGTCATAGTCCACACCTGGTCTTTGACGAAAACCCTTCGCAACAAGTCTAGCTTTGAAAGTCTCCACTTTCCCATCTACACCAAGCTTTTTCTTGAAGATCCACTTGCTCCCAATGGGTTTTACCCCTTCAGGAGCATCTTCCAAAGTCCATACTTTGTTGGTGTACATGGATTCCATCTCGGACCGCATAGCATCCAGCCATTTCACTGAGTCCTCACTCGTGATGGCCTGCTCGAAGCTAGTCGGGTCATCATCCTCCATGATGCAATCCTCGCTGCCACCATCCATAAGAAAACTGCAGTATCTCTCAGGTTGGCGAGGAATCCTACTAGATCGACGGAGAGGCTGAGGTTCGTTGGGAACTACCGAATCCTCTGGTTCAACCAAATCTTCTGTCGTAGTCTGTACTGTTGGAACCTCTTCCAGTTCTACCTCCTTATCACTAATCTCTTTTTCAAGAAATTCCTTTTCTAAAAAGGTGGCATGTCGAGAAACAAACGCCTTTTGTTCCTTGGTGTGGTAGAAGATATACCCGCGCGAATGTTTGGGATATCCAATAAACTTACACAGAATGGACCTTGCCGCGAGTTTGTCCGGATTTTGCGTTTTTACATATGCCGGACAACCCAATATCTTAACATAATTAAGACTTGGTCTCTTTCCTTTCCATATCTCATATGGAGTGGTTGGCATGGATTTGGTGGGAACCATATTCAATAGGTCTGCAGCTGTTTCCAGTGCATGTCCCCAGAAGGAAATAGGTAATTTAGCTGTGCTCATCATAGAGCGCACCATATCTAATAGGGTGCAGTTCCTCCGTTCTGATACACCGTTGTGCTGTGGTGTATATGGAGGAGTCAGTTGAGAGAGAATCCCATTCTCTTTTAGGAAGTCCAGGAATTCAATGCTTAAGTATTCACCTCCTCGATCAGATCGAAGGATTTTAATACTTTTCCCGGTTTGGTTCTCGACTTCTTGTTTATATTCTCTAAATTTCTCAAAAGCTTCCGATTTTTGTTTCATCAGAAACACATATCCGAATCTAGAGAGATCGTCAGTGAATGTAATGAAGTACGCAAAACCATTCCTGGCATGTGTAGACATTGGACCGCATACATCACTATGCACCAGTCCCAAGTGTTACGTAACTCTTTCTCCGTGTCCCGTAAACGGAGTTTTGGTCATCTTGCCTTTGAGACATGACTGGCAAGTGTCATAAGATGATAATTCAAATGGATTCAAATATCCATCTTTATGCAACTTAGCTAGTCGTGTCACATTAATGTGACCCAGTCTACAATGCCACAAGAAGGATTCGTTCAGTTCTGAACTCTTCCTCTTGTGTGTGTTTGTTATGCTTAGAACTGTTGATTGATTTAGAACATAAATGCCATTGCACAACGTGCCTGATCCAACCAACTTTTGGTTACGGAAAATGTTCATAACATTATCCTGTAATACAAAATTATATCCCTCTTTACTCAACAAAGAAATCGATATAATGTTGCATATTAGGTTCGGCATGTAATAGCATTCGTTCAGAATCAATGTATTACCAGTTGGTAATGCAAGGTGATATTCCCCGACAGTCTTAGCTGCAACAATTGCAC
The DNA here is from genome assembly GCA_030015575.1 of Agapanthus africanus. NCBI lineage: Eukaryota > Viridiplantae > Streptophyta > Magnoliopsida > Asparagales > Amaryllidaceae > Agapanthus > Agapanthus africanus. Next base: position 768,126,559 of record JASDDO010000019.1, on the reverse strand, counting down.
CATTTCTAACTCTTATGTCTTTATCACCTTCTCCAAGTTCTCTACCTTTTCTAAGCCCATATAACTGATTACATATATGGGATCCTGACCCGGTATCTAATACCCAGGACGTAGGGCAAATGGAGAAACAATTCTCTGTAACGAACACACCCGAAGAAAATGCATCAACATGTACTTTCTTCATTCGGGTGGTATGGGAATCCTGGTATTCCCCTATATCCTGTTCAGTCCTATAACTCTTATAAGAAAGAATGGAACCAACGTTCCCCAGCACAGTATAACATGCGGGTTCGGTCAATACATCCATATTATTATCTTGATTAAGGCATGACATGGTCGCTACCTGGAGAGAGAGAGAAGAAAACACTTTAGCGTATGCTCTTGCAAGATCATATTGGTTATTATCTTATCTAATCAGGATGGCTCCCACTGCTTTTTATCAAATCTTCCTTCAAACCCTAAAAGGAAAGACTAGCCGGGATTAATTACACCTTACAACTTCGTCAATCTTTCTGCCAGGCCAGTGTCGATACTTTGAGGGAGGTTCCCCGTGCTTTTGCACGGACCTAATTAAAGTAAACCTCGTTTTCCTAGAGGCATAACCCCGTTGACACCTTTCTAGACACCAACTTGATCGGCTAATTGTCCTGTGTAAAACTCTCCCAGGAGTAACAATTACTCGCAGTGGGTATCGGGATCCAACTATCTCATAGAAGGTATGCAATCTCATTGCAAATTTCAACACTTGAAATTCCCGAAAATATTTTGCCCCTAGCGTGCTATGACCTTGACGCAGGCCAACAAACCATAGTGCGCTAGTCAAGTTCAACCCGTCATTTCTTAATTGAATTAAACCCACCCGTACGACCCTTGACGCAGGCCAACAAAGTTGCACGACTACCCTAATCCAATCTGCATCATATGCATCAACAGATAAATACTAATTAGTTACCGCACACTACGCCTTGACGCAGGCCAACAAACGTAGCATGAATACTAAGTAGGATTTATCTGAAATGATGGAGGGCTACGACAAGTTTTTCTAAAAACCTATTGCGTAATGAACTTGATATCGTTATAGAATCAAGTGATGTTTTGAAATGGAGTGATTTTGAGGCTTTCATTAGTTTTGCTAAAGAGGTCACTCCCGGTGAAGGGATCTCGGCTCTTTTCTCATCGAATAAGCTGCAGGACATATCATATATATCACTGTGCAAAGCAAAACTCCAAAAGCAGTCAAAAGTCAAACCGAGTGTTGTAACATCTGCCAGTTTTGCTAAAGAGGTCACTCCCGGTGAAGGGATCTCGGCTCTTTCCCCATCGAATAAGGTGCAGGGTATATCATATATACCGCTATGCAAAGTAAGACTGTAGCTACCCTTTTATTTGAAAATTTGATTCTACAACATCTTTTAGGTTTCTTTTCTTTCATTAATCACATTAATGAAGTCCCATCATTTAAGTCACCTAAACATCACAGATAAATACGACGTACACTTATGCCATCCGCATTCGCCTCGATGTCCCCTCATGCACCGTTTGGTTAGGTAACTAACGGCAGAGTAGGGCAGGGCTAGCGCGGGTGTAAAACATAAGTAACGCCTATATAATATATCATATATACTATATACTGTATCCATCACAGAACATATCTAATGATCACATCACAGATATCGCAGTAGAAACATAGATAAAATGTGGGATATACTAGGACGTCCGTATTTAGTATTTAGCCAACAATAGAAAATACGGATTCCACAGTCGCGATGAATAGCCAAGCCCACACCCTGGACCCCTACGAGAGCGGCAAGCGACCCTACCAATTCTGGAGTTTAGGAGACCCGGTCTCGACTCCTCGAGATGGCCTCCCACTGAACCCCAGAACCCGGTCACCTGTGCTCCCCTCCTTGGGTCCATCCTAATACGAAAAAGTAAATAATATACAACACTGGTGGCATCGACCTCAACCCGGAAGTCCCCCAAATAAAAGAATATTACATTACATTTGAATTTACATGAATGAAAATATAAAACTCTCATCTCACATAAAACCCCCCGGCTGTTCAATTGCGACAATCCTGCACATCATATCTCAGCAACACATAATATCATATATCATCAACGTAAGTAAGTATGCGTACCCCAATTGTCGTTGATGTATAGCAACGAAACCGGCGATATCGACATACTACACTTACGGTCACAGAAAAGAAAGTGTAAAACTGCAATATTTGGAATCCACATTCTCTTTAGACATCGTAAATGTGAAATATCACATACTTCGTATTTCATGTCCAACTATATGAATTCCAGATATTGCATCACATTCCAGATAAATAGATGGTATTAAAGTTTTCGAACGAACGATCAAATACCCAAGATTCGCTAAAGCTCAACACTTGAGCGGAGTTCAAAAACCCGGAGTGTGACACAGAGGTAGCGGTCCAGCCGTAGAAGGGTCAAGCCAACGCCTTACATGTGGAACGCCGTACTGCCCCAAACCCTAAGGTTCAAAAAGCAGTTCAAGACGGTCACATAATCGAGTTAAGGTTTGTTGTCTTCTAGAGGGTCCACAACAAACAAACTTGCACGTATTTCCGAAAGATTTTAAACCCCATGAAAAGTGAGCAAATGATACTCGTTCAAACACTTCAATACATTCTAATTTATCCGGAAAAGTCACGAAATGAAAATTTCGATCGAATCGACGAGTCCAAAACCATCTCCAGAACAAACAGCACACAATTCAGATTAAAAATACCCTAAAAATAATACAAGCAGAAACACACATTACTGTATAAAATTCATGCAGTGATTGATGTGTACGGCCGCGGAACCGCGGCCCAAGCAAGCTTCGGCCGCGTTTCCGCAGCAAGAAAGACTGTTCACTGCATCGAATTTTACAGTAATTCTTATATTTACCTACTGTAATTTTTACATATTTTTAATTCTGAAAAACAACAGTTTTGAAAAAATGTCCAGAGAGCACAAAAATCCGTAATTTTTCGGTTCGATCGGAGTTTTAACTTCGCTAAAGTGTCGCCTAATGTTCTACGTCGGCTCTGATACCAATGAAAGGTTTACCTAGCACCTCATGAAGGGTTTGGAAGTATCACATGTACCAAAGATTGAATTTTTAGGGTGCTAAGCTAACATACAAAGGATCGATCCTAGAAAAATTAGGGTTTCAAAAACTACACATCATCACATGAAAGAAATGCTAGGGTTTTGAGAGTACAACCTTTGTAGCTCCCTACGCTAGACTCCTTGGCCACTTGAGGGTTGGAGGAGGGTTCGCTTGAAGTCTCCTAGTGTCCACGACGATCCACCCGAAGCTCCTAGTCCAAGCTTGCAACTTCACTTTTCAAAAGAAGAAATGAAGATAACACTCTAAACAAGTGGGCTAAACTTGTGTAGAATGATGTTGTGGTTCTTATTCTCACTTCAAAATCCAATCTTGTTATCTAATTTGCTCACTACAAAAGTCTAGAGAGCAAGTGAAGAAGGAGGAAGAAGATGATGGCTATACTTTTTAACAAGAGTGAAAAAGATAAACCCTTATGAAGAAAAAGAAAATATATCTATATATATATTTTCTTATCCTCATCTCAAACCATGGTTAGATGATAAAGATATTATTTAACTTGAGTTTAAAACACATAGAGAAGGTTAACTCATGGTTAGGAGTAGGTGAGCATGGTTAGGTTTAAGAAGGATGTAGAAACTAGCCATGAATTATCCTTTCTTTTTCCATTTTTTTTTTAACACAAATTAAATAATTATCCATATATTTAATCCATGGTGTGAGTCTTATATTGCCACCATTTTCCATGTGTAATCAACCATGATAGATGATGTATGTATGTATGTATGTATGCACATCCATATGTGCATGAAACTAAAAGAAAGAAAGCATACATGCATGCATACATCCATCATGTACAAGAAAAGATTTTAAGTGAGAAAACTAATGGTTAAATGATAAATCAACACTTGATTTATCAATCCGGCCATATCACATATGACCCCACCAAAAGCAAGCCGCCCGATCAATATACGGTATCCCATACGCGCATTTTAATCGGGTCCATGCGCATATCGCATACGCGCACCACAACGTTTCGCCTGGACTAGGTAACTCCTTTGTGGGACTCTAAGACTCGTCAATACGCCGGCAGTGGGTGATGATCATATCAAGCACCCCCAAGCCGCAAGCGGTCAGCTAAACGTAACGGCCACCCGGGTATTGAACGATCAGAAGAGAACAAGCGAACCTGCTACAACTCCCGTCGATCCAACCGGCAACACTACCGTGCAGTCCGGTCTCCTCGTCTGATATGTCGCATATCAAGTCTAGGGGTGGTACACGTCAGACCCCAATAACTGATAAGTCGTGCCGATGTGAGGCTCATAACGGGTCGAGAAACTACTGGTAACACTTACCAGTAAATCTCCAATCAGCCCTGGCCAGGGACTTCCCTGTTACGGCCAATCGAGCACAGCGCAACATCAACCCCCAATACCGGGAGAGACAAAACCCCTCCTATCGCTCATTGCCTCCTTGTGACTCGGGACTGTACCCAAAAACCACCATTTTGCATGCCCTCATGGACGTGGTAAGGTGGAAATCAAAGCACAGTGGGAATCACACAAGACTCTATGACGATCTCGGGTCTTCAGACTAACCTGCACAAGTGTCACCTGAGAAATGCCATCTGACGTGAGGTATAATACCATCTGGGAGTTCTCGGCGAGTCCGTCCAGTGTACCCAGTCTCCACTGAGCACCCGTATATGATCTCTGATGTCAAACACCAATGGATATGGGATCATCCATCGCCCATCTCATGGGTCGAGAAGCGTATACGCTAGTCTACACTGGTATATCGATGCCCCGTATCGATACACCCACGACTAGGGACCTTGAAGGATGCACTTATGGACTACCATGTCCCCACTTGTATGATCTGCATCATAGTCCAAGTAGTCAAGTACACATCCTAAGGGCTTTACCAACATGTAACTGTAAGACAGTATAAAGAGACAAGTATACATGTTAAGATAAAGTGCAACCAGATAGCATACTATCATATCGAGCAAGAAATTCATCTCTATATATGTCCAAGCATCCAATATAATATACATCATCTGTACAATACTGGCCTCGAGGGCATACATACAACTAACATCTACTTCATCTACGGTATCTAGAGTAGCGATCTAAGTGCCCTAGCTGCTTCGGATATGAGGTTGAAGCTCATTGCATAGACTCTCGGGTGGATCCTCTTCGATGGAGGGAGACCGGAGATCAAGATTGATCAAGGAAGCCACGAGGAGCTTGGGATGATGGTTGAATACCGAGGAACACGAATCTATTAGGTATAACCATTCTAACCCTTTGCATGTTTTGTTATCTAGGGCTTATGTATAGATCCGGGTAATTGGTTATGGTACCGACAAGTTTTATAAATTTTTGTTCCGCATTTGGTCACGGATTGATGGCCGAGGCGCTTGCATAGCCCAACAGGATGTACTTACCGACTACCTTTGCCCCGCTAGTATGATCTACATCATAAACCTGGTAGTCAAGTACTCATCCTAAGGGCTTTATCAACATGTAATAGAGAGACAATAAGTGTACATGTTAAGATAAAGAGCAACCAAACAGCATACTATCATGTCAAGCAAGAAAGTCCTACCTATATATGTCCAAGCATCCACTACAATATACATCGTATGTACAATAATGGCCTCTACGGCATACATATTACTAACATCCCACACAGAGGTTTCCTAGCTCAAGCGAAACGAAATAGGGCACGTATAGAGATATTTGCGGGAGCTTGATTAAATACGAGTATATAATACCGTAATCTAATGTAGCGATATTTGATATCGGCCAGGTTATATATGATATAACCTGATTATTGAATCAAGTGTTGATTCAATGATTTGATATATATATATATATATATATATATATATATATATATTAGATATTGGCCAGTTATATATGATATGACCGGATTATTGAATCAAGTGTTGATTTAATATCTAATATTGAATATTAGCTGGTTATATGTGATATAACCGAATAATTGAATCAAGTATTGATTTAATATTTTGATATACATATATATGATATTAGTCGGTTATATACGATATAACCGGATTATTCAATCAAGCGTTGTTTTAATATTTTGATATATTTATATATTTGATATATATATATATATATATATATATATATATATATATTAACTAATATTTAGCTCACGTAAGATTTTCTTCTGTTTATATATATATATATATATTTATATATATATATATATTTATATATATATATATATTTATATATATATATATATTTATATATATATCTATGAATATATGTCATGGTAGATGATACATAGAACTAGGATGTATGAGAATCACATATGAGGTTAAAGATGAGAAGATAATGGTTTGATTAATGAATTAAAAGAAAAGAAAATGAGTCATTTCCTTGAGTGGCTTGTAGAAGCCTTGAGAAGCCATGACTCACCTCTTCTTTTTTGGATTTATTCATTGATATTTATCATTATCAATCTCATTCCCATCTCATTGGTTCATGGTTCAAAACTCATCCAAGTTCATCTCCTTCTTCAACTCCTCTCTAGATTTTTCTTGAGTTGAGAAAAGAAAAGAGAAAATATTTTAGTGAGCAAATCTCCTATTTCATCAACCCACACTATTCTAACCCATTAGTTTAGGTTGTTAACTTGACTAATACCTTCATTGGTGAAGTGAGAGCTTGAGTGAGAGAGACTTCAAGGTGGATCATCTTCGGCGACGAAGACAACAAGCAAGCTCGATCCTTTCATCAAGTGGAGTGAAAGAAGAGTTCTAAGGACTACTACTTGGAGCTTTAGAAGTGAAGGACTAGACTACAAAGCTTGTAGACTCTCTTCACTTAGTTTAGAATCTTGTTTGCTTATTATGAAACCCTAATTCTCTAGTTCAATTCTTGTTTAGTATTCTTAGACTTCTAGATTTTTAAAATTGTATACTTGATACTCATATAAACCTAGTAGAGGTGCTAAGACATACTTTCATGGTATCAGAGCCAAGGTATGGGCTTAGGCGAAGTCTAGACGACGTTAAAGTGGTAGATCGATGTTTTAGATCACGATTTTGGCTGGTTTCTGTCTATTTTTCAAAAGTTGATGTTTTCAGAATTAAAAATATTCAGAAAATCATGCAGGTAAAACTATGGAGGCCTAAGAAAAATGAGCACCTAATTCCTCTAAGTGGCCGCGGAACCGTCGCCTAGACCAAGTCTTGGCCGTGGTTCCGCCGCCGACTTGATGAGTTAGGGGCTTGTTCTTCATCTGCTACTTCATGTTGTCGTTTTTTGTTTACTGGAAAGTTTTAATAAGACTCAAGTGGTTGAGTTCTCTGTGAATTGGTGGTGTTTGAAATATCGATCGAAATGTTTAACATCATCTAGATAGTTTTGGATATGTGATACAATTTTTAGAATTCACATTGATTAGTTTTGCGAAAACTAGTTAACAAAATGTAAATCTTGCATTTTAGTCTCAAATGATGGATTACCGCGGAGTTTGGATTTGGATCGAAACTCCGTCGTAATCTCGTATCGTACGCGAATACTCGCCGGGAGACACTACTAGACAACCATGCCCCATAGCCCCGACCAAGTGAGTATAAGAGAACCCCATGGCCAAAAGCAACCACTCGGGTGATCACGGCCACGGTGTTCCACCCAAGTGCACTTCGTTGACGGCCCCGGGGGTGCGGCCATCTACTAAAGTTCCCGAAGAGTATTCGATCAGTTAATCGGGAATCTTGTTGAATTGCCCGACTTTACTTTTGAAAAGTTTTTTCAATTCGAGACTTAAATGCAAAGTTTATAGGGTTAGGCATGAAATTCGGAATATGTGATAATCTGGGTTTATGATGTCTGAAGATGATGCAGATTCTAATTATTGTAGTTTTCATTTCTTTTCTACGACTTTAAGTATAATATGTGGAAGTATCCCCGATCTCGTTGCTATACATCAACGACATTACGGATACACATATTTACTTACATTGATGACTTGTGAAGTTATTGTGTTACTATTGATATGTTATATTGTATCGTCATGATTGAATAGCAGGGGGGTATTATGTGAGTTATGATTTTTTCAATTTTCATTCATGTAAATATTTGTATGTAATATTCTTTTATTGGGACACTTTCGGGTTGAGGTTGTTGTCTCCATTTGTTGTATATTATTAACTTTTCAGCATTAGGATAGACCCAAGATGGGGAGCACAAGTAACCGGGTTCTAGAGTCCAGTAGGAGGCCATATTGAGGAGTCGAGACCGGTTGCCTAACTCTAGAATTGGCAGGGTTGCGTGCAGCTCTCGTAGAGGTCTAGAGGTGTGGGCTTGGCTACTCATCAAGACCATGGAATCCGTGTTTTTCATTACTGGCTTAATATAAAATACGGGCCTCCTAGTATATCCTATATTTCATAAACATGCTTCTTCTGTTTCTGTGATGTAACTATATATATGCGTAAGACGAGTGCTACTTATATATATGATATATTAGTAGACACTATATATGTTTTGCATCCGCACTAGTCCTGACCCCGCCATGTCGTAAGTTAAGTAACCTTACGGTGAAAACCTGGATCCCTGTGGCACTTCTGTGATGTTTAGGAAATATAAATGATGGGACGTCATTAATAAGATTAATGAAAGAAACCTAAAAGATATTGTAGAATCAATTTTTTCAAAAAGGTTGCTCTAGTTCTTGCTTTGCATAGCGGTATTCCATTATGAATATCCCGTACCTCATTCGATGAGGAAAGAGCCTAGATCCTTTCATAAGGAATGAGCTCTTTAGCAAAACTAGCATATGCTACAACCCACTAGGTTTTTTTTGAAAACTACTCGATTTTAAAGCGGGGCTTAAACCACTCCTTTTCAAATCACTAGATTCTACAACAATATCAAGTTCATTATGCTAATGGTTTTCTTTAAAATCAGTCGTAGCCCTCCGTCATTTCAGATAGATACTATTTAGTATTCGTGCTGCGTTTGTTAACCTTGTCAAGGCATAGTGTTCGGTAGCTGATTAGTGTTTTTCTGCCACATGTTGATGCGATTCGATTAGGGTAGTCATATGGCCATGTTGACCTTGTCAAGGGTCGTGCGAGTGGGTTTAATTCAATCACGAAATGACGGGTTGAACTTGACTTACGGTTTATGGTTTTTTGACCTTGTCAAGGTCATAAACCGCATAGGGTAAAAACAGATATCAGGAATTTCAAGTGTTGAAATTTGCAATGAGATTACATACCTTCTACATGATAGTTGGATCCCGATACCCATTGCAAGTAAGTGTTACTCCTGGGAGAGTTTTCCAGTTTACAATTACCTAATCCAGTAGGTGTCTAAGAAAGGTGTTAGCGGTGCTATACCCCTGTGGAAACGAGGTTATTTCATTAGTTCCATGCGAAAGCACAGGGAGACTCCCTCGGAGTACCAACACCTGCCTAATTGACCGATTGGCGAACTTATAGGGTATAATTAATCCCTGTTAATCTTACCTTTTAGATTTAAAGGAAGATTTGATAAAAACAGTGGGAGCCATCCTAATTAGATAAGATAATAACCAATCTAATCTTGCAAGAGCGCACACTAAAGTGTTTTCTTCTCTCTCTCTCTCTTTCTCCAGGTAGCGACCATGTCACGCCTTAATCAAGATAAAAATATTGATGTATTGACCAAACCCGTTTATTATATTAGGCTGGGGAACATTGGTTCCCCTCTATCTTATGACAATGGTCATGAGTCTGGGCAAGGGATAGGGGAATGCAAGGATTTCACCACCACCCGGATGAAGAAAGAGATTTCTGATGCATCTTCTTCGGGTGTGTTAGTTATTGAGAACTGTTTCTCAGTCGGTTCTATGTCTTCGGTATTGGATACCGAATCAGGATCCCATATTTATAATCCGTTACAAGGATTAAAAAGAAGTAGAGAACTGGGAAAGGGTGATATGTCTCTCAGAGTAGGGAATGGAGCAATTGTTGCTGCCGAAGATGTCGGCGAATATCACCTAGTATTACCAAATAGCAATACATTGATTTTGAACGACTGTTACTTCGTACCATTGATGATGTGTAATATAATATCCGTTTCTTTATTAGATAAAGAAGGATATAACTTTCCATTAAAGAAAAATGTTATGAACATTTTCCTAAATCAAGTGTTGATTGGGTTTGGTACATTGTTTAATGGTATATACGTTTTAAATCAAAATACATTTCTAAATATACAAAACACACACAAGATGAAAAGTTCAGAAATGAACGAAGCCTTCATATGGCATTGTAGACTAGGTCATATCAATGCGACAAGACTAGCTAAGCTGCATAAAGATATACATTTGAATCCGTTCAAATTTACATCTTATGAAATTTGTCAGTCACGTGTCAAAGGCAAGATGACCAAAACTCCGTTTATGGGACACGTAGAAAGAGCTACTGAACTCTTAGGACTAATACATAGTGATGTATGTGGTCCTACATCTACACATGTCAGGAATGGTTCCTCGTACTTCATTACATTCACCGATGATCTCTCAAGATTCGGACATGTGTTCCTGTTGAAAAACAAATCTGAAGCTTTTGAGAAATTCAAGGAATATAAGAGCGAAGTAGAGAACCAGATGGGTAAAAGTATTAAAATCCTTCAGTCTGATCGAGGAGGTGAATATTTAAGCATGGAATTCCGAGATTATCTAAAAGAGAATGGGATTCTCTCTCAGCTTACTCCTCCGTATATACCACAACACAATGGAGTATCGGAGCACAGGAATCGAACCTTATTAGATATGGTGCGCTCTATGATGAGTATGTAAGTGCACGGCAGCGCCCCGGCCGTCTGTACGAGGCCAAAATGCGGAATACAAGAACTTTTCTAAAAACTAGAACCGGCGCTACCGCGGACTTTTAAAACCGGATCGGGCCATTAACCTACTCCTAGCAAACTAGAGAATAGGTAGAAAGCTATACCGAGCGATCCGTGTCCTTCGGTCTTCGGCCTCCATCCCGATCTCCTCACGGAATCTCTGGTCTTCATCTCCTCGTCGGAACGGGCACCACATCGCCGGGTTCTTTTACGGGCTCCCACCTCTAGATCGAGGCAACTCGGGCACGAAGTTGGCGAGTCGACGTGTCCAAGAATGCTGTAGGTTATACGTAGATCACCATGTCTCTAGGGGTTGTTTAAGTTGCCATTTTGGAAGTGGGAAAGGAGATGTGAATTTTGTGATGGCTAAGGAAATTTTTGCAAGCAAAATGAGAACAAAATCCCACACTCTAATTTTGGACAGCCCCCTTCCCAGAATGGCCGGCCCAAGCATTAGGGAATGAGAGGAGGGAGTGAGCCAAAAATAATGCAAGAGAGAGAAAGGGTGATGATGATGAAATATATCATCGCAACAAATTCCATACTCATCCTCATCATACAAAGTAAGTAATGATGGAAAAAGAAGTCAATGGAAGCTAGAACCATCATGAACCATCATGTGCCACAAAAAGTCTTCACCTTTATTAATAGCACATTTGCAAATAACCCCCCCTCCACCAATTTTCAGCCAAAGAAAGAAACAAAGGAAAATGGCCGAAACGGAAAGCAAACTGGCAACTTCAAAAAACCGATCCCGTAATAAATTACAGGAAAATCCCGCGACTGTATATACATACCCGCATTTGTATTCTGACCAAATACAAATGTAATGAGACAAAATCTACACTGTACAATACTAGGATCCGGCTTAAACTAAAGCCTGCTAGTATTATCCGTTCGATCATGATCCGTGCAATACCGCACGTACATGATCGAACCCTGCCATATATCCATACGGCCTCTACAGCGTTTCGCCCGAAACTTGAGAAACTGTCTGTGGGGGACTCTAAAGACTCGTCAATACTTTGGTTGTGGATTTAACCACTAGCACGTCAGAGGTATTAGCCATACATAACGGGCTACCAGCTATTGACCAAAAGGGACGTCGTTGAGCGAACTCATCCTGACACCCTACTGAGCCTGTCAGTGACAATATCCGTACAGTCCGGTCTGTTCGTCTATGAGCATCGCATGGCGGGCCTAGGGGGTTGGTAAAAGTCAGACCCCCAAAAGCGGTACAATTCGTGTCGGAGTATAGCCCAGAACACCCTGAGATACTACTGGAATACCTACCAGTAAATCTCTTGCCTTGGCCAAGAACTTCGTGTAATGGCTCTCCTAGACACAGCGCGACCTCACCCCCAATACCGGGAGAGACGAACCCCTGCAGATCCGCTCACTGCCTCCATGTGGCTCGGGACTGTACCCAACTAAAACCTGTTTGCACGACTCCTTTGAGCCGTGGTAGGTTAGTAATCAAAGTACAGTAGGAACTCACACGAGACAAATGACGATCTCAGGTCGATGAACTAACCTGTACACATATCACCAGGGAACTGCTATCTGACGTCAGGTATAAGACCAACTAGCATGTTCCCGGCGAGTCCTGTCCGGTGTACTCATAACCCAATGAGCACCTGTATACATCTTAGGTGAACCAACTGACACTGGTGGCTTATGAGACCGGCCACCGCCCCTCGTCGGGGTCTCGACTGTATACACTAGTCTACTCTGGAGTATCGATGCCCTGTCTCGAAAACTCCCACGACTAGGGACCTTTTAAGGATGTGCTTATAGACCCCAGCTCCCACGTATATGATCGCCATCATACTGCTGGCCGTCAAGCAAGAATCCTAAGGGCTCTATCAACGCACAATAGTAACCTGTAAGGTCACCTAAAGCAGTACACGATGATAAAGATAAACCAGATAGCATACTATCATCTTGAGTAAGACTGTCCTACCGGCATAGGTCCTCCCTCAATCATTGCAATCACGTGCCTGTGATCCAATAATTGACTCTGAGGGCACTATATCCAACAATCTCCCACTTGCACTCAAGGCTAATTATTGCGATGTCGCATACTCACAGCCCGTGTGATACCGAACACCCAACTCCTATACTAATCAGTTTTACAAAACCCGTTTGCGAAACTATTGCGTTCGAGGAATAGCCTCAGTGAGTGGATCCGCCCTGATGTTTCTTTCTATGTCTCTCTTTATCTCAAGTTCGCGGAGAAAGCCATCTCCCTAAATGAGCAATACCTGTCTTAGAATATGTATGGATATCTGATGGGACCTAGTTCATAAATGAACTCCAAATCCAAACTTCTTAGACTGTATCGTCAACTGAATTTAATCAGTATCCTGCGCCACACCTCCCTCAATATCTGCTTGGACCACCTGTCCAAAATACAGCCCCTCGTCAGAGGGAAAACTATAACTCTGATAGCCACCCTGTCATCCAGGTCATATTGGAAGCCTGGAATGATAACTGTCTCCTAAAAGAGCTTGTTGTTATCATATCCCTAGAACATCCACTTATGTTCTAAAACTGCTTCCTAATGTTTCTCCAGGATTGGATTAAAGTCAACTTATTGCATTTACTGCAAAAACAACATCTGGTGTGGTACTTGACATCTCATGATTGACTAAATTGCCTAAGCAAGTGATCTGCCAATCATGCACATCCCTCTCCCGTTTAGTCTGTAAGACACCTTTAGAGAGGGTGACTCCATTACCTGCAGGTATACTACTGTGCCAGGAGTCGTCCATTCTAAAACACCTTTAGAATGTTGTCTAAGTACCCTGATTGGGACACTTCCCAAATCTAGATCTAGTAACTAGAATGTCTGATATAATACCCAATTCCTATGTGGAGAAACCACTGCATGACAACCAAAGTATAACCGATCGTAGTATAGGAATATCACTTCCTACTCTGTGTATGTCATCCAGAAACCAGGACATCACACTCTACTACCTTCTTAACAGATCCATCCCCTATTCTGATGAAGTCAAACCTATGACTGTCACATCAGAAATAGATGATCTATCTCCGCTATATCTGCTTTAGTCCATAAATAGACATAAGCTACCTGTCCACTATGCTTCTGCTGCTCCCACTGACTACGACAACCCTCTGGCAGAGTCATATACTCGTACGCTTCTAAAGACAGTTCAGAACGACGCTATACTCATCTTCCTGCCAGGTCTCATAGTCTGGAACAACAGCAATGGCAAGTCTGGGTAAACAAGAACCTCCCTGTCACCGACTTTGAGCATACCGAAGTACCTCTCGAGTGCCTGAGGTTACCCACCTTATCTGCGGAGTGGCCAATTGTTCAGACCATAATATTGCATTTATCATTCCCCTATTCTTATCCTTTTTATAAATAAACAGGTACTCTTGACGCACGTTTGCTGCATATTACAGGATACAGGTTTCTGGAGCAAATACAGTGAAAAAGACCCAAAAGCCCAACAGAGAAAGTACATATAAAAATCCAGAGCCCAAGAACCATTGAAGAAACCCCAGAAGTCTGAAAGCCCAAGTCCATAGTTTGTCCGCGGATCCGCGGCCAAACCCAGCCTGGCGCCGCGGATCCGCGGTCATCAAGCGCCCGTGTTGGTGGAAAATCTCTGGTTTGTTGCGTCGGTGCAGATGTTAGGATTTAACATGGGCAAATCTGTAATTTTGCATGTGCGAGAGTCTGTAGCCCTAGGTTTCCTATTTTCCTATAAATTGTAATCTTAGATCTAAAAATTGTATGCCTCTTTTCAATAAATAAAATTCAGAAATTCTGGAAGTGACATTCAGATCTGTTCTTTATCGCTTGGAGGGAGCCATCACCATTAGTAAGTGTTTTTCTTTTATTCTTTTAATGTTATTTTATCCCCTGATGAGCGAGTAGTCTCCTCGCTTGTTAGGGTTAGCCTTAGGGAAAGGGTTGAGAGATGAGATCTCTCACCCCTTTCAATGCCATATTAAATTAACCCATTAAGAACTCCATGCATGCGCGCACAACCGCTCCCTGCGGCACCCTACCCCTCGAGATAACGGTGAACCGCAGTATAAAGGGCCGGTTGCGCGCGTTTTCCATGGGGGTTAGGGTAATTAACGAAAAAGGAAGGATACGAATCTAGAGGAAGAAAACATCTTCCCAAAAGAGTCGTATCCACTTTATCGATAATTACTATAACACCTAATGGATCTAAAATACGGCATTGAAAGCGGTGAGGAAACATCAATCTCTAAAACTTCCTCTAAGCCTAACCCTAGCAAGAATTTAAATTAGATTAATTAAGTTTTAGATCTAGATTTTTATAAAACCAAAACGACAAATAGAATCAACTCGTTAAGACACACTAAAGGAATTTACCCGTCTCTGTGGATCGACCCGCACTCACCGGCTAGCTGGGAAGTGACGCCGTTTTCTGATTGCGGTAAATACAGTTTTTGACAACCAATCAAATGGCGTCGTTGCCGGGGACGGCGTAATCTTTCTTTTTGTGAATTTTCGGGTTGATATAAAATTTAAAAATTATAAAAATCTGAAAATATAAAAAAAATAAAAAAATATCAAATTTGATCTGTTTGAAGGGTGTATATTTTTGGATCTTGCAGGAACAGCGAAGAATCACGGATCTGGAATTTTTACAGAGGGCAAATCAAAATTTGGAGCATAGGAACAGAGAGCAATTGTAATTACAGAACAGTAAAAAAAATTTCCAGAGCGCGATCCCACCAGAACGCCGCGCTTCCGCCGCATTAGGGGCCTACCGCCGCGCATCCGCGCTCTCTGTGCCACGTAAGCGCACGAATTTTTTCTGGTTTGATTTCTCTCTCTCTCCTCTGCAATCTCCCATATATCTCTCTGTAAAAAGTTTTCTGCAGGATTTCTTTGCGTAAAGAGTCTTTCTCCCCCTTCTAAATAACAGATTTCTGCAGGTTTCTTTGCCCCGCGCTAAAAAAAAAATTCTGATTGCAAGTAAAATTTTATTTGTTTTGCATAATTTAACTGGATTCTAAGGGGCTATTTGACCAAACTCAGATTGGGTGGGGATTTCATCACCCTTACCAGGACCCCAGAAAACACCTAAGCATTTTGCATCAACCACCTTTAATTAAAAAAGATTAGACTCAGACCTAAGGACAGCGAGCTCAATAGGAAAAGGACTAGGGTAGGCATCAGCCGTTTATCCTAACCGACATTGCGGTGTCTAGGCTAGTGGTTTTTAATTAGGCCCACTGTAGTGGTGGTTCCTTCCCACTTACCTGGCCGTATTTGTCCGTGAAGAGGCGGTTTGAGGTCTATTTCTAGCCCTAGTTAGGAGCTGTCTAGTAGACCTAGGCAACCCTAAATCTAGGCCTGATTGTGCATGTGTGGTTGATACATTTGTGTCACGAGTCCCATTTTCTAAAGCCTTATTGCAAAACTCTCCAATAAAAAATTAAAGAAAAATCTTTTAAAAACTTGCAAAAATTTTGTCGCTTAGAAATCCTTGCATTCTTCTATCATGGGTACCCCACATCATAAATCTCTTGCCGAATCTTGGTATCCCGAACCTAACTTTGCGTCGTTCGTCAATTGTTTCGGTCAATTTAAAAACGATCCCTCCTTGCCAAAAATTTCGTTGAAAGATCAAATAGAGGCGTCTAGGAGAAATAGTTTGACTTTTCAACCCACTTTGTGTCAACCGAGTCAACCTTTACAACCTACATATGTTGATACCACTTCTTCAAGTCCTTCTGTCACTCCTAGGCCGATGTCCATTGCTGAGCATATTGCTCAATCTCGCAGTCGATCTTTCACCCCTCTCCACTCATCGAGTTTTAGGGATCCGCACAATTATTCACCTTCTTATCCATATGTTGACCCTACTCCTGTCTTACCATCCACTTCCTACCAGTCATACCCGACCTTCCCACCTTCACTAGACGCTGTTTCGACACAGCCATTAGGGAGTTTCACATACCTAACTAATTTTGAATCTTTTACTGATACCCCCTCACCACCTAAGTCTAGTTTGGAAGAGTCGTTAGAAGCATATATTGCTGTAACAAATAAAATAATGAGGAATGTGGAAGCATCCATGGCCGCCCTTATGCAGCCTAGTGAACCGGTAGCTAGTGTCCCGCTAGCTCCGAATTTTTCAATGTATAAGGCGGCAGTTGGACAGAGTGAGAATGAGAGAGGATTTTCAAATCAAACCTACCCTTACCCAATTGAAGCCCACAACTCCGGTTTTCCATCGATTGTTCCAAATGATTCACCAGTTGAAAATAAAAATGAGTTGTGCGATTTTGTAGTGTTTGATTTGCCAAATTGTGAGGAACCCCTTTCGAGTGAAACCGCACCTAATCCTTTCGATCTTTACACCTCCACTCTAGAACCTACATTGATAAATATCCATGCTGTGGATGAAGTGTCTAAAGAAATTGATTTTCACTTGATTGAGGATATAGACGCCGGGAATATTTCGGATGATGAACCTGTCGATTTAATAGAAATTTTATGTTCAAATCATCATCCTGAGTTATTAAATGTTTCCCCCGAATCTCATATGCGTCTAGATTTTGATGATAATGGCATGGATGAATTAAATATTGAGGATAGTACTGAGGAGAGTCTTGAGGATAATATCGAGGTTGAACCATTTTTATTTGATGTGTCAGATTTTCCAATTCAGCCTCCTGAACCTTTGACTGTTATATCACCCTCCCTCCTTCCTATTGTTCCGACCGAACAAATGACCGTTACGCTTTCATCTCCTATACCAAGTTCGGCGTACCCATGTTTTCTTACGAATCTTGAGGGATTTGACCCCATTTCCCGACGGGTTGGTAGGTTAGCGCAATCGCTTTTAACACATCGTTCATCACATATTGCGCTAATTTATTCACTCGATTTACACCCTCAAGATCGTACTCCACTTCTTTCTCCTTTCCGCCATTCTTCTCCTCCACCGAGACCGTATTCTACCCCTCTTCCCACACGGTCTCGCGTGTTTCTCATTTCTTTCCTCCACACCCTATTCTTGCACCAACTATACCATTACCACGATAAGATCTTTGAATGGTTGGTGCTAACCTTTGGCTTGTGTAAGGCCAAGCTTAAGTTTGGGGGGAACCTTTGTATATATGTATATATCCTTTTGTTTTCTTTTTCTATAAAAAATATTAAAAAAAAATTCAAAACAAAAAAAAAATTATAAATAAATAAACAGGGGAGTATCGGTATTTTGACCCTCTTGGTTTAGCATGACAGTGAGGACACTGTCAAGTTCAAGTTTGGGGGTATGCTCGGTACGTCTTCTTCCTTCGCATTCATTTGTACATATCTTTGCATTTGCATACTTATTTGAAAACCCATAAAAATTTGAAAATTTTCAAAAAAAATTATAAAAATAAATGTATTCGATTTTGGCTAATTGACTTTAGTTTGACAAATAGGTCAACTAGCTAGGAACAACTAGATCTTAGACTTAGTAAGTTGAAAACCCTAAAAATAACCTTCCTTAAAGTTTAACGGTAGAAAGTATATGCCTTGTAGTTTATTTAGAAATAGGCAAATTTTGGGTTCACTTCTTGGGCTAAGTCGAAACAAGGGAAGAGTATTGATGTTCTAATTAAAGTATAAGTCTGAAAAATAGTTCCTAGCTTAAGTCTAGATTCTGAAAATGTATACCCTACAATTTGCACAATCACGCACCTTGAAACTTGGAATAGTAGAAGAGACCTTGAAATGCTCTTGTTTAAAGTCCTTAGTATAATGAAAATAAAAAAAAAGGGTGAATAAAAAAAAAAAGAAAAAAATGGACACTGGTTTTTGTGATTACTTAAGGCTGCAAAAATAGAAAAATATTTAGCGAGGGTGCTTCATCACCTAGTGCCTTAGACCAACTGGTTTGGGAGTCACTGCTAAAGCCTTGGGTGTTGCAAGGACTAGGAAGTACGCTTTAAAGTGCAAACGCATTTTGTAATCGGTCGTTGGTACCTCAAGAAGTATTAACGGTCGCATGAAGGATGTGTAAGCAAATTTCATTCACCAACTAATTAGTACTTTGGACAATGGACTAGGGCATGATTGCTTGAATTGAATTTCCAAGTGTAGGGGTGATCTATACACACACGTAGGGGTATGTGATTGGAATTTAGATAAGAGAGAGGAATGAAAGATAAAATTTGTATCTTTAATGGAGTTGATAGAAAATTCCTAAGTTTAGATGAAACCCTAGAAGGAAAACTTAAGAGATGCCGAAAGCTAAGTAGGTCTACATAACATATATAATCTTAAGTTAAATAATGAGGAAGCGTGAAGAATATGGGTGGATAATTTACAAGTATAAGATAATAGAATTCCTTGTTAGAAAACCTAATTGGAGAACAAAAGTCAATGGGCTGAGTTGATAGGATTTTGTGGGTGTAATCCGCTGAAAACCCTCATGAGACAACACTCCTCCTACTAGGGACACCTAGAGGTTTAACGGCTTGTTGCACGTGCTCAGTGCAATCGCGTTTCCCTGCGAAAGTGCGGTTAGGATTTTAGAGAATAAAATAATAAGTTTGCTCGAGGACGAGCAAAAGGTAAGTTTGGGGGTATTTGTTCAGACCATAATATTGCATTTATCATTCCCCTATTCTTATCCTTTTTATAAATAAACAGGTACTCTTGACGCACGTTTGCTGCATATTACAGGATACAGGTTTCTGGAGCAAATACAGTGAAAAAGACCCAAAAGCCCAACAGAGAAAGTACATATAAAAATCCAGAGCCCAAGAACCATTGAAGAAACCCCAGAAGTCTGAAAGCCCAAGTCCATAGTTTGGCCGCGGATCCGCGGCCAAACCCAGCCTGGCGCCGCGGATCCGCGGCCATCAAGCGCCCGTGTCGGTGGAAAATCTCTGGGTTGTTGTGTCGGTGCAGATGTTAGGATTTAACGTGGGAAAATCTGTAATTTTGCATGTGCGAGAGTCTGTAGCCCTAGGTTTCCTATTTTCCTATAAATTGTAATCTTAGATCTAAAAATTGTATGCCTCTTTTCAATAAATAAAATTCAGAAATTCTGGAAGTGACATTCAGATCTGTTCTTTATCGCTTGGAGGGAGCCATCACCATTAGTAAGTGTTTTTCTTTTATTCTTTTAATATTATTTCATCCCCTAATGAGCGTGTAGTCTCCTCGCTTGTTAGGGTTAGCCTTAGGGAAAGGGTTGAGAGATGAGATCTCTCACCCCTTTCAATGCCATATTAAACTAACCCATTAAGAACTCCATGCATGCGCGCACAACCGCTCCCTGCGGCACCCTACCCCTCGAGGTAACGGTGAACCGCAGTATAAAGGGCCGGTTGCGCGCGTTTTCCATGGGGGTTAGGGTAATTAACGAAAAAGGAAGGATACGAATCTAGAGGAAGAAAACATCTTCCCAAAAGAGTCGTATCCACTTTATCGATAATTACTATAACACCTAATGGATCTAAAATACGGCATTGAAAGCGGTGAGGAAACATCAATCTCCAAAACTTCCTCTAAGCCTAACCCTAGCAAGAATTTAAATTAGATTAATTAAGTTTTAGATCTAGATTTTTATAAAACCAAAACGACAAATAGAATCAACTCGTTAAGACACACTAAAGGAATTTACCCGTCTCTGTGGATCGACCCGCACTCACCGGCTAGCTGCGAAGCGACGCCGTTTTCTGATTGCGGTAAATACAGTTTTTGACAACCAATCACCAATGGAATGTCAAACCAGATTGAATCTTTAAGTTCTTATCAAATTTTCAGTAATCGTTTGCGGTTCTGGAATCACTTCCAGTTCTACCATACTCCCACTACTGTTTTCTGAAAAAATCCATTTTTGTTAAAACTGTGGCGAGTCTAAAACAATATCACTATTGATCTCCCAGATGGTAGAAAGTCAACCCACGTCATAGCCCGGGTCAACCCACAAACAGCCATTACGGAAACGTGCCTTGAGTTATCCAGAGTCTGGTTTTAAGCATAAGCTGGACAACTCCCCGTACCTTAACATCGTTAAGATATGAACTGTTCTATATCCAATACAGAAACAGAGGCACTGATTTAATTGAACCAGATTCAAATCATGCAGCTGTCTCCAGTGCATGTCAACTAAATGGAGAGAGGCCGATCAGCATTACTTAACTTAGGAGTACTTCCAATTATGAGTAACCTGAAAGAGAAGCAACTTCTCTTAACCATTACTATTAACTGAATACCATACATAAGTATCTACATCTTCGATCACCTTGAAGAATCTTGATACTTGCAATACCTCGTTCTCTACTTTACTCTTATACCTATAACTTCTCCAAACATAGACCTTGCATTTCTACGAAACACATGTCTAAGAACTAGAGAAATCACAAGTAAACAGAATATAGTACGAGTACCAACCCCTCTGTCCTAATGGACACTGAACAATATACAATACTCTGTATAAGTCCCTTGAGTCTAATAACTCATTCCCTGTGTGTCGTATGTTGAAAACTGTACTTATGGTTAAGAAGAATTACACCGCTGTTTAATGCCCCTTACCTAACCATCCACCGGTATATGTAAATGTCATGGACATAATTTCAAAAGGGTATATCTCACTCCATAAAAATAGACGTAAAGATATATCAATTTGAAATTGGTGCATAACAGCGGATATTCAAAACCAAATATTTGCCGTCCGACAAACTGCCCAGGTGATTTCCTCAAATATCACCAATTTCAACGAATTGCTATATAATGAGGATGATCACCTAATTCCCAATAACTTACTCCCACTAATCATCTGTAAAACCACACAGATGTGAGAATCATACCTGGTAAATACATACCCTGGAGCAAGTATCTTATTGGGGAATCAGTTTTCTTTTAACAGTACACAGTGAAACTGAAACATGTAAATATTTCGTAGGGGTATCTGGGTATTCCTAGTAATGCCTCTTCCATTATCCAGATTCACAACTGTAACCGTATATTTGTTTGCCATCTCTCCAAATCCCTTTATATGTCTTTTAGTCATTACCTTCTGCACACCCCTTTAGGCCAAATGGTTTTCTTCCTTCCCTATCGTTCGGCACGAGCCTATGGTTTGGAAGAAGACTATCCAATAACAATAATGGGTGTACTGTCCTAATCCTAGGAGCACTCGGAATGCGAGAGAAGGTAAAGATAAAAGACAACTGAATAAAACCTTATTCCTATTTCTCCTGAACCAGAATCCATCCCCGAACTGGAACAAGTTCCTTTCGAGTTCGTGTATAACCATACGATGGAGTATCCAAATAACTGTGGATCTTTGTAGTGATACGGAGTGTCCTGGAGAAATACAAAGGTGAAGTGGGAGTGGTAATAAAATACTTGGTTTGGTCGTGAATAACAGTCGCAATTTACTTTGCCCTCCTTCTAATCCCTTTATTTGTCTTAACTTAATACCTTCTGTACACCACACTTAGGCTAATCGGCTTTCTTCATTCCCTACCGTTCGGCACCAGCCTAAGGTTTGGAAGAAGACTATCCAATTGGCGTAACGGGTGTACTATCCCCTAATCCAAGGAGCACTCGCAACCTGAGAGAAGGTAAAAGGAAAAGACAACTGAATAGTCATATTCGTTTTCCCCAGAACCGGAAACTATCCTCGAATAAATTCCTTTGAGTTCGTATATAACCATACGAAGGTTTTATCCAATGGAAGTGAACATTCGTAGTAATATGGGGTGTTCTGGAGAAAAGGGTAAAAGTAGGAGTGGCAATGAGGTATGCAACTCTGACAATCCAAAAGCCAGTGTTTAAGAAGGTTCGGTCAATTTTGGTCACTGAGTCATAGTCAAGGGTCGGGTCATGGTCGCTGCCAAAGAAAGAGAGAAAAGAAATACTCAGCGTGCACTCTAACCTAGATCAGAATGGTTATCAATTTATCTAATCAGGAAACCTCCCACTGTAACGTCAAATTCTCCTCCAAACCTGAAAGGAGAATTATTCGGGATCACCCGAGGAGTAAACCAACTCATCAGTGGGAATCAGGATCCAACTATCATCGCATGATAATGTGATGGAATCCACTCATGTTATCACACTCCAGAAGGTATGCGCATATCTAGCAAGTTTCAGTTTCTTTAGAAACTCCCGATGTGATTTTTTCCCCATGCTCTTATGACCTTGGCGAAGGACAACATATCATAAGTCACATGTCAAGTTCTACCTGTCATTATCCAGGTTAATTTGAACCCACCCGTACATACCCTTGACTTTGGCCAACAAGGCAGTACGACTGTCCCTAACCAAAGACTGTCCCTAACCAAAGCATCTATTTATGCTGCAGAAAAGCAACAAATAGCTACCATATACTATGCCTTGACGAAGGCCAACATACATAGCATGAATACTATGTGCTACCTTTCTGAAATGATGGAGGGCTACAAATGCTTTTTGGCGAAAAACCTTTAACGTAATGAACTTGATATCGTTGAAGGAACCGAATAGCTTTTTATAAAAATATAGTGGCGAAAACCTTTGCTAAAGAGGTCACTCCCGGTGAAGGGATCTCGGTTCTTTCCCCGTAGAATGAGGTGCAGGATATTCCAACTGAATACCACGATGCAAAGCAAAAGTAATCGACTATAGTGAAGTTATTGCCCTGATGCAAATTTCTGTCCAAGGGGTCACTCCCGGTGAAGGGATCTCGGCCCTTGCCTTGTCTACTGAGGTGCTGGATATTCATAACCGAATACCACTGTGCAAAACAAATGAAAACGTCCTTGCAATAACAGCTTTTGAAAAATTGTTCCAACAACATCAGAATGGGTTTGTTTAGCTTGCATTGATCCGAATCAATGCAGTCCCATCAATTGATCACACCAATAAAGAACGAAAATAATGATGTACGTATATACCATCCGCATTCGCCACAGGGTCCCGTCATCACCCGTTAGGTTACTTAACTAACGACAGAGCGGGGACTGGACTAGCTCGGATGCAAAACATATACAACATCTACTAGTATATATATCAATATATAATATTTGCTCAAGGCGTGATAAAAAACAACATCACAGAAATGTAATAAGCATCACAGAACAATACAGATATCTGGGATCCCCGGATTTCATAGAGCCACTACTGAAACCCGACGTTCCCCTGGTCGTGTGGATAGCCTGTGCAATGAAATCCTAGACCCCTATGGGCGCGGCAAGTTACCCGCCAAAACCTGAAGTGAGACAGCCCCCTTCAGCAACATGAATGGACCACCCAGCACTTCACGGAATCCGGTAACTTAGGCACCCCTCCTTGGGTCAACCTATACCCCCTACGAGTGCGGCGAATAGCCCGCCAATTTTAGAGTAAAGCCCCCTCCGTCTCAACGCCATGAGATGCGGGCCCGTTGCTCTCTAGAATCCGGCTACCCGCGCACCCATCCGCGGGGTAATCCTAGTACAGAAAGTAAAATATTCAACGGGTACATCGACCTCAGCCCAGTCGTGCCCCAAAAGAATAATATATAAACAGGCAGTGACGGCAGTCCACATGTCGGACGCTCGCCCCGCAATATCAAATGTACATAATAATACCAAAACTATACTACACTGCATCCAGGCTATCCCCACAACCAATCCGCAACATCACAGCACAACACAGAACATCAACGTGAATGTCACGTTCGCAAATCCGTCTAAAAGGGCTATAGCAGTTAGACAGGATTTACCGATCAAGTGACATTCACGGTCGCAGATATAATGTAAATACTGTGAACTAACATGTTTAAAATTTTCGATCGACTAAATTTCCCGAAGTGGGCCCCAAGCACTACTGTAGCACTCAAAATAAATCTGGGCCCAAACAGAATGTACCAAAAACCATATTTCCATGTCAGAAAACCCTGTAGAAAATATGGTGTAGCAAGGACTTACAATGGCCGCGGAACCGCGGCCAATGCTTGGGTTTGGCCGCAGTTCCGCAGTGGAACAGTAATATTAGCGCACCAAATTTTCATAGAATTCAAAGAAAACCTTGCTCGTATTTTTCCAATATACCAAATAATTTTTAGAGCAGAGGAAAAATTCGACAGAAACTGGACATGAAGACGCGGTTTTTGGAAAATCCGTTCGATCGAAGTTCTAAACACGTTAGAGCAAGATAGACTAGGTTAATGGCATGGCTCTGATACCAATGTAAGTGCACGGCAGAGCCCCAGCCGTCTGTACGAGGCCAAAATGCGGAATACAGGAACTTTTCTTAAAACTAGAACCGGCGCTACCGCGGACTTTTAAACCCGGATCGGGCCATTAACCTACTCCTAGCAAACTAGAGAATGGGTAGAAAGGTATACCGAGCGATCCGTGTCCTTCGGTCTTCGGCCTCCATCCCGATCTCCTCGCGGAATCTTCGGTCTTCATCTCCTCGTCGGAACGGGCACCACATCGCCGGGTTCTTTTACGGGCTCCCACCTTTGGACTGAGGCAACTCGGGCACGAAATTGGCGAGTCTACGTGTCCAAGAATGCTGTAGGTTATACGTAGATCACCATGTCTCTAGGGGTTGTTTAAGTTGCCATTTTTGAAGTGGGAAAGGAGATATGAATTTTGTGATGGCTAAGGAACTTTTTGCAAGCAAAATGAGAACAAAATCCCACACTCTAATTTTGGACAGCCCCCTTCCCAGAATGGCCGGCCCAAGCATTAGGGAATGAGAGGAGGGAGTGAGCCAAAAATAATGCAAAAGAGAGAAAGGGTGATGATGATGAAATATATCATCCCAACAAAGTCCATACTCATCCTCATCATACAAAGTAAGCAATGATGGAAAAAGAAGTCAAGGGAAGCTAGAACCATCATGAACCATCATGTGCCACAAAAAGTCTTCACCTTTATTAATAGCACATTTGCAAATAACCCCCTCTCCACTAATTTTCAGCCAAAGAAAGAAACAAAGGAAAATGGCCGAAACGGAAACCAAGCTGGCAACTTCAAAAAACCGATCCGGTAATAAATTACAGGAAAACCCCGCGACTGTATATACATACCCTCATTTGTATTCTGACCGAATACAAATGTGATGAGACAAAAACTACACTGTACAATACTAGGATCTGGCTTAAACCAAAGCCTGCTAGTATTATCCGTCCGATCATGATCCGTGGAATACCGCACGTACATGATCGAACCCTGCCATATATCCATACGGCCTCTACAGCGTTTCCCCCGAAACTTGAGAAACTGTCTGTGGGGTACTCTAAAGACTCGTCAATACTTTGGCTGTGGATTTAACCACTAGCACGTCAGAGGTATTAGCCATACATAACGGGCTACCAGCTATTGACCAAAAGGGACGTCGATGAGAGAACTCATCCTGAGACCCTACTGAGCCTGTCAGTGACAATATCTGTACAGTCCGGTCCGTTCGTCTATGAGCATCACATGGCAGGCCTAGGGGGTTGGTAAAAGTCAGACCCCCAAAAGCGGTACAAGTCGTGTCGGACTGTAGCCCAGAACACCCTGAGATACTACTAGAATACCTACCAGTAAATCTCCTGCCTTGGCCAAGGACTTCGTGTAATGGCTCTCCTAGACACAGCGCGACCTCATCCCCAATACCGGGAGAGACGAACCCCTGCAGATCCGCTCATTGCCTCCATGTTGCTCGGGACTGTACCCAACTAAAACCTGTTTGCACGACTCCTTTGAGCCGTGGTAGGGTAGTAATCAAAGTACAGTGGGAACTCACACGAGATAATTGACGATCTCAAGTCGATGAACTAACCTATACACATGTTACCAGGGAACTGCTATCTGATGTCAGATATAAGACCAAATAGCATGTTCCCGGCGAGTCCTGTCCGGTGTACTCATAACCCAATGAGCACTTGTATACATCTTAGGTGAACCAACTGACACCAGTGGCTTGTGAGGCCGGCCACCGCCCCTCGTCGGGGTCTCGATTGTATACACTATTCTACTCTGGAGTATCGATGCCCTGTCTCGAAAACTCCCACGACTAGGGACCTTTTAAGGATGTGCTTATAGACCCCAGCTCCCACGTATATGATCGCCATCATACTGCTGGCCGTCAAGCAAGAATCCTAAGGGCTC
The DNA here is from genome assembly GCA_030015575.1 of Agapanthus africanus. Taxonomy (NCBI): domain Eukaryota; kingdom Viridiplantae; phylum Streptophyta; class Magnoliopsida; order Asparagales; family Amaryllidaceae; genus Agapanthus; species Agapanthus africanus. The sequence continues at coordinate 768,099,487 of JASDDO010000019.1, read as the reverse complement.
TATCAACGCGCAATAGTGACCTGTAAGGTCACCTAAAGCAGTACACGCTGATAAAGATAAATCAGATAGCATACTATCATCTTGAGTAAGACTGTCCTACCGGCATATGTCCTCCCTCAATCATTGCAATCACGTGCCTGTGATCCAATAATTGACTCTGAGGGCTCTATATCCAACAGGGTACTACTGAGTTACCTATTTCCTTTTGGAGTTATGCACTTGTGACAACTGCATACCTATTGAATCAAGTTCCATCAAAATATATGCCTAAAACACCATATGAGATATGGAGTGGAATGAAACTATATCTTAAATGAGTTAAGATATGGGGTTGTCCGGCCCTATGTTAAAAAACAGAATCCGGACAAACTCGAAGCATGATTAGTTCTTCGCAAGTTTATGGGATATCCAAAGAATTCACATAGATATATCTTCTACCATACTAAGGAACAAAAGGTGTCTGTAGCTCAACATGGCACCTTTTTAGAAAAGAAATTTCTTGTTAAAGAAATTAGTGATAATGAGGTAGAGCTGGAAGACGTTCCAAATACACGAACTACAACTGATAATTTGGTAGAACCGGAGGATTCAGTAGTTCCCGATGAACCTCAGCCACTCCATAGATCTAGTAGGGTTCCTCATCCACTTGAGAGATACTACGGTTTTCTCATAGACGGTGTGAGCGAGGATTGCATCATAGAAGATGATGACCTAACTAGTTTCGAGCATGCCATCACAAGTGTGGACTCTGTGAAATGGCTGGATGCTATGCGATCTGAGATGGAATCCATGTACACCAACAAAATATGGACTTTGGAAGTTGCTCCAGAAGGGCTAAAACCTATTGGGAGTAAGTGGAATTTTAAGAAGAAAATTGGTGTAGATGGAAATGTTGAAACCTTCAAAGCTAGACTTGTAGCAAAAGGTTTTCGTCAACGACCAGGTGTTAACTATAATGAGACATTTTCTCCTATGGCTAAGCTTAAGTCCATCAGGATCCTACTTGCCATTGCTGCATAACATGACTATGAAATCTGGCAGATGGATATCAAGACCACTTTTCTAAATAGTGATTTAGAAGATAGCGTATATATGACACATCCAGAGGGATTCGTGGACAGGGAGCAGCGGAAAGGTGTGTAAACTGCTTAAATCAATCTACGGATCAAAGCAGGCGTCATAGAGCTAGAACATCTATTTTGATGTAGCATTCAAAGAGTTTGACTTCATCGAAAACGTAGATGAACATTGTATAAATAAAAAGGTTGTAGAGAATAAACTTGTCTTCCTCGTATTGTACGTAAATGACATACTCTTAATAGTAAATGATGTTCCTATGATACACTCGGTCAAACTCTTCCTATCATAAAAGTTCTCCATGAAAGATCTGGGTGATGCCTCCTACATCATGGGATAAAGATCTATAGAGATAGATCTAAAAGGATGTTGGGATTTTCCTAATCCAGGTATATAGATACCATACTAAAGAGGTTTAGTATGGAAAATTCTAAACGTAGTAATTTACCCGCTTGTTCAGGAATCACTCTCTCCAAAGAGATGTCTCTTAAGACTGATTTGGAGAGAGCTCGCATGAACGTGATACCCTATGCTTCTGCACTTGGTTTTATCACGTACACAATGTTATGCATCAGACCAGATGTAGCTTACCTACTTAGTATGGTAAGTAGGTATCAATCAGACCCAGGGGAGAAGCACTGGATAGCTGTGAAGAACATTCTTAAGTACTTGAGAAGGACTAAAGAGATGTTTTTGTTGTATGGTAATGGAGAACTCCAAGTGAAGTCCTTTACGATTCGAGCTTTCAGAGTGATAAGGACGATAGCAAGTCTGTCTTGGGCTTTTTCTTCACCCTCAATAGAGGGGCGGTATGTTAGAAGAGTTCCAACCAAGATACCGAAATAGACTCTATGATGGAGGTTGAATACATCGCTGGAAACGTTGCTGGCATAGAGGCTGTCTGGATGAAGAAGTTCATTATTGAACTTGAAGTAGTTCCATCCATTGAGGATCCAATACACTTGTATTGTGATAAAAATGGAGCTGTGGCTTTGGCCAAGGAACCCCTGGTCCCATCAGCGATCTAGACATATTCTGCGGCGGTATAACCTGATCCGGGAGATAGTTGATCGCCGAGAGATCGAAGTTAGAAGAGTATACACGAAGGATAACAAGGAAGATCTAATCATGAAGGCCCTCCCCAAGACGTAGATTGAGAGACTTTTTGGGATGTTGGGTATGCGATAATATAACTGTAAGTTGATATCGTACACCCCGCGGGTTCGAGGGGAGGCAGAATATTTAAAAAACGATTTTTCAAAACTCGCAACACCGACTTGAATTCCAGGATCGATGCTAAATTCTAGCTAACAACCTTTTATGAGGTTAACTACTCGGATAGGAAGTTATACCTCACGGTATATGTCCTTCGAGTCTTCTTCGCTATCTTCCTCCTCGTCATAAGCTCCGAGGATCGTAACGGATCGATGCTTCCATGTCGGCCTACTCGAGTCAAAGACGATCCACTCGAGAGTCTATAGTCTGAGCTCCAACCTCAAATCTGAGATAACTACGGCATCTAGTTCGCTAAACTAGATGTCCTAGATGATGTATAGAGTATAAATGGATTAGTATATCTCTAATAACCCTAGGATTCTCAACACATGAGAGGTTTAGGGTTAGAGGAAGAAGTGAGCTTGAGGAAAAGCTAATCAAGAAAATGAGCATAGAATAAAGATGGCTCAAGTGTGATAGAATAATGAAGCATACAATAATTGATGAGATAAAAAATATCTCACAAATATCAAGCATGCTTCACAAAATATCTAATGAGTGAGTCATGCCTCATTCAACAAATATCTCCACCTCATTTCCCCCACCTCATTAATCTTTCAATCAAAAGATAAAAAGCCAAATGAGGTGTCTTCTTCTAGAAGCTTTCTTGAGTAAATTACGAAAATGCCCCTCAACCGTATATACATATCCGTATCCGTATTCCAAAGAATACGAATACAATGAGACGAAAATAATCCATAAATATAATACTAGGATCCAGATTAAACCAAAGCCCACTAGTATTATCTGTACGAATCATCATACGCGCAAAAGTATACGTACGTGATCGAACCCTGTCGTAAAACCATACGACTACTATATCTTTTGCCCGATGCAGGGAAACCCTCTGTGTAAGACTGTAAAGACTCGACACAACACAGGCAGTGGGTTTAACCACAAGCCGTCAGCGGTACTAGCTGCACGTAACGGCTACCCAGGTATCTGTCGATAAAAAGGCCGATGAGCAAACTCATCCGAACTCCTACTGAGCCTATCTGTGACAATCTTCGTACAGTTCGGTCTGTTCGTCTAAGTGTATCGCATATCGAGCCTAGAGGGGCGGTAACCTTCAGACCCCTAATAGCACAATAAGTCGTGCCGGAGTGTAGCCTAAAACATCCTGAGAAACTACTGGAGTACCTACCAGTAAGTCTCGCTTGCCCTGGCCATGGACTTTGTGTAATGGCTTTCCGAACACAGCGCGTATCAACCCCTAGTACCGGGACAGGTGAATCCTATCTAACCATCATTGCCTCCAAGTGCTTCAGGACTGCACCCAACTACTACCTGTTTGCACAACTCCTTTGAGCCATGGTAGGGTAGTAATCTAAGAACAGTGGGAACACACTCGAGGCGAAGTAGCAGTGTCAAGTCGACGGACTAAGCCGTACTCATGTCACCTGGGAACTGCTACCCGACAATAGGTATACTACCCACCAGCAGTCCCCTACGAGTCTTGTCCAGTGTACTCATAACCCAATGATCACCTGCATACTATCTCTAGTATGACGTACTAATGGCTGTGGGACAGACCATCTCCCCTGCTGGGATGAGAAGCGTATAGACTAGTCTACTCTGGAGTATCGATGCCCTGTTACGATAATTCTACGACTAGGGACCTGTATAGGATGTGCTTATAGACTACCCAGCCCCCATTAGTGCGACTGCCATCACAACGCTGGTAATCAAGCAAAGATCTTAAGGGCTCTACCAATATGTATAATCGATATGCTAAAAGAAACATATGCATATATTGAGGTAGAAACAAAGCAGGTAGCATACTACCATTTTGAGCAAGACTGTTAATACAACTGTGAATATCCCAAGCTTCCATTAATTAATATACAAACCAGTATAATACAATAATGGCCTCTAGGGCATATATCACTAACAATCTCTCACTTGCACTAAGGCCATGTATTGGCATATCGCAGACCTATCATCTCGGATAGCGTCTTGAACTGTCTCTGAGGGATGGCCTTTTTCAGTAGATCTGCAGTGTTGTTCTCCGTATCTACTCTCCTCACCTCGATCTCCCGGCAATCAACGATCTTTATAATCAGGTGGTACCACCTCAAGATATGTCTGGTCTTCTGATGGGACCTGGATTCCTTCGCTAAAGCTATAGCGCCGTTGTTGTCACAATACAGAGGTATTGGATCTACAATGGACAGAACCACATGAAGTTATGTTAGGAACTTTCTCATCCAGACCGCTTCTTTTGCGGCGTCATAAGCAGCGATATACTCCGCTTCCATTGTCGAGTCAGCAACAGCATCCTTCTTGGAGCTCTTTCAACAGACCGCCCCTCCATTGAGTGTTAAGGCATAACCCGACATGGACGTGGAGTTATCCTTTTCTCTCTGGAAGATGGAGTCAGCAAAGGGCTCGATCTGGAGGTCTTTCCAGCCATACACCAAGAACATCTCTTTAGTCCTTCTCATGTACTTGAGAATGTTCTTTACTGCTATCCAGTGCTTCTCCCCTGGGTTTGACTGATACCGGCTTACAACGCTCAATGTGTAAGTTACATCTGGTCCGGTACACAACATTGCATACATTATAGAGCCTACCGCAGAAGCATAGGGTATAATCAACTGATCAGTCTCTAAAAAGTAGTGAACTGTTGAGTTACAAGTTGGGTTTTATTATTGATTTCCTTTTTTCCCCAGGTTTCGCGTTCAAGTCAGATATTAATAGAATGTATACCTAATTCCAATATAGGAATAATCATGTACAGGTCTTGTCTAGTAAGAAAACAAGTCAGGTCAATCGGGATAACAATACAATATTATTGGCATCAGTGGTTATTATAGGTAACAGGTGTAAAAAAGAGCAGTAGATCGCAGGCATGTCAGGTATTGATGATATCTACCATATGCCAACATAGGAAGAGGCAGGTACAGGTTATGTCTATCTACACACCAAGTCACGTCCATCAGGACAACAAGTCAGGATTGTTGATATTGGTAAATAATCCAAGAAACAGGTGTTTCCCTAATATATTTTGTTAGTTATATATATGCTTTAGAGGACATTATTATACATGATTGTATATTATAGTGGTTGCATGGACATATATAGAGAGTAATTTCCTGCTCGACATGATAGTATACTATCCGGTTACTCTTTATCTTAACATGTACACTAGTATCATTATACTGTCTCTCCGTTACATGTTGATAAAGCCTTTAGGATGTGTACTTGATTATCAAGACTATGATGCAGATCATACTAGTAGGGCCAGGGTAGTCGGCAAGTACATCCTTTAATTGTTCATAGTCGAGAGAGTATCAAGACATGGCATCGATATTCCAGAGTAGACTAGTGTGTACGTTTCTTGACCCTATATGGAGCGATGGTTGATCCTACAGCCATTGGTGTTTGAAATCAAAAATTGTACACAGGTGCTAATTGGACAATGGGTACACCGAACAGGACTCGCCAAGAACTCCTAGATGGTATTATACCTATCGTCGGATCGAAGTTCTCTGCTGACACTGGTATAAATTAGTCTGTAGACCCAAGATCATCATAGAATCTTGTGTGATTCTTACTGTGCTTTGATTTCCTCCCAACCACACTCAAGAGAGTCGTGCAAACAGGTGGATTTTGGGTACAGTCCCGAGTCACATGGAGGTTGAGCGATAGGAGGGGTTTTGTCTCTCCCGGTATTGGGTATTGATGTTGCGCTATACTCGATTGGCTATAACAGGAAGTCCCTAGCCAAGGCTGATGATGAGTTTTACTGGTAAGTGTTATCAGTAGTTTCTCGACCCGTTATGAGCTTCACATCGGCATGACTTATCAAGTTATTGGGGTCTGACGTTTACCAACCCCAGACTCGATATGTGACATATCAGACGAAGAGACCGGACTGTACGGTAGTGTTACTTACTGGATTCACGGGAGTTTTGACAAGCTTGCTTGTTGATCTCCTGATCGCTCAATACCTGGGTAGCCGTTACGTCCAGCTAGTACCGCTGACGGCTTGTGGGTGACTGATATGATCATTACCTACTACTGGCGTATTGACGAGTCCTTAGAGTCCCACACAGATGTTTCCTAGCTCAAGCGAAATGAAGTAGGGCACATATATGATATGTGCGGGACCGAGATTAATTTGTGCATGTAATACAGTATTCTAATCTCACGATATAGGTTGTATGAGATATATCCGGATTATTGAATCCAGTGTTGATTCAATAATTTGATATATGTATATTTGATATACATATAAATGATATCAGTCGGTTATATGTCATATAGCCAGATTATTAAATCAAGTGTTGATTTAATAATTTAATATATAATTATATATTTGATATATTAACTAATATTAGCTCACTTAAGAATTTCTTTTCTACAAATACATTTAAATATATATGAGATATATATTAATGTATTTTCTATTGTGTCATACTAGATGATATATTGGACATGGGTGTATGAGACTCACACCAAACTTAAGATAATTTGGGTGATTAATTATTAAGGGAAAAATCAAAATTAGGTGGAAATTAGCATGGCTAAAGATGCTTGTGGAAGTATGGAGAAGCCTTGATTTAGTCCACTAATTTTGTTTTACTCTAGATATTTATTAACCCAACCATTAATTTTAGCCATGGTTAACTCTCTACTAAATATCTTGAAGATATTTTTTCACCTAAGGTTCATATTAGTTCATCTTCTTCATCTCAATTTTCTTCTCTAGCTTTTGATGATGTGAAGAAAGAAAGAAAGAAAGAAAAATAATTCTAAAGTGATCAAAATTCCTACTTCATCAATCTATACCAAACTAGCCATTTAGTATAGGTTGTTTACTTCATTAATTCATCAATTAGTGAAGAGTTAGCTTGAGTTAGAGATTCCTCAAGGTAGATCATCTTCGGCCTCAATGATCCTTAAGCAAGCTCATTCCTTTCGTCTAGTGGAGCCTAAGAAGAGTTCGGGGACTACTACTTGGAGTTAAGGGACTACTACACGGAGCTTTAGAAGTGAAGGACCGGTCTACAAAGGTTGTATTCCTTGTTCGCTTAGAATAAAGCTTTATTACTTGCTTATAAACCATAATTCTCTAGTTCGATTCTAGGTTAGTATTACTTAGCACACTAGATTTTTCTAAATTGTATACTTGATGCCTCCAAAAACCCAGTAGTCGTACTAAGTAATACTCTTATGATATTAGAGCCAAGCTAGAGCAATAGGAGTGCCCCAGACGACGTTAAAGTGTTCGATCGAACTTCGAAAGCCCGGAAAACCCTAGTTTCTGTTCGAATTTTCAAAAGTTGGATTTTTGCAGATTAAAAATATTCAGAAAATTGTGCAAGTTAAATTATGGAGCCCTAAGAAATTCGATCTCCCAAATCCAACAATGAGCCGTGGAACCGTGGCCCAAACACTTGTTTGGCTGAGGTCCCACCGCAATATTATGGAATTGTGGGGTGAATTTTCTTCTGCTGCTCAATTTGCTTATTATGGGTTTTCTAGGAAATTTAAGTGAGACTCAAGTTGTTGAGGTCTCTGTGGTTTCTGGGTATTTGATGAATCGATCAAAATGTTTAACATCGTCTAGATATCTGTGATCTGTGATACAATATTTGGAATCCATAATATTAGTTTTGTGAAAACTAGTTAGTATTTTGTAAATCTAGCAATTTAGTCTCTATTGATCGGTTGCCACGGGGTTTTGATTTGGATCAAAACTCCTTCGCAATCGCATAGTGTACGCAAACACTCGCCGGATAATATTACTAGATAGCCACGCTCCATAGCCCCGACCAAGTGACTGTAGGAGAACCCCGTTGCTAAAAGCATCCGTTCGGGTGCTCGCGGCCATGGTGTTCCACCTAAGTGCACTTCATCGACGGCATCGGGGGTGCGGCCGTCCACTAAAGTTTCCGACGAGTATTCGATCATTTGTCGGGAATCTTGTTGAATTGCCCGACTGGTTATTGAAAAGTGTTTTCAATTTGAGACTAAAATGCTGGGTTTAAAACGTTAGGCACGAAATTCAGAATATGTGATATTCCGGGTTTATGATGTCTATGGAATTTATATGGTTAGGCATGAAATCTGAAGTATGTAATATTTCGGATTTATGATGTCTAAGGATGTTGCGGATTCCAATTATTGTAGTTTTCATTTTCTTTTCTGCGACTGTAAGTGTAATATATGGTGTATCGCCGGTTTCGTTGCCATACGTCAACGACAATTGGGATACGCATATTTACTTACGTTGATGACATGTGATGTTATGTGTTGCTGTGATATTTTATATTGGATCGTCGTGTTTGAATAGCCGGGGGTTTTTGCGTGAGATGAGAATTTTTCATTTTCATTCATGTAAAAATTTGTATGTAATATTATTTTATTGGGAAACTTCCGGATTGAGGATGTTGTCACCATTTATGTTTATTATTTACTTTTCCGCATTAGGATAGATCCAAGATGGGGAGTACAAGTAACCGGGTGCTACAGTCCAGTGAGAGACCAACTCAAGGAGTCAAGACTGGATCTCCTAACTCTAGAATTGGTAGAGTTGCTTCCCGCTCTCGTAGGGGTCTAGGGATGTGGGTTTGGTTATTCATCACAACCATGGAATCCTTATTATTACTGGCTTAATTTCAAACACGGACCTCTTAGTATATCTTTTATTTCAGATGTTGTCTTCTGCTGCTATGTTCTGTGATGTGATCATATAACCGCATGAGACGAATGCTTTATAATATATATATGATATATAATAAACGTTGCTTATTTTTTGCACCCGCTCTAGTCCATCCCCCGCTCTGCCTGTAGTTAAGTAACCTAACGGTGCATGACGGGGCCCCGTAGCGAATACGGATGGCATAAGCGTACGTTATATTTTATTTTCTTTATCTGTGATGTTTATGAAACATAAATGATGGGACTTCATTAATGGGATTAATGAAAAGGAAAGAAACCTGAAGATGTTGTAGAATCAAATTTTCAAAAAGCTAGCTCTAGTTATTGCTTTGCATAGTGGTATTCTTTTATGAATATCCAGCACCTCATTCGATGAGGAAAGAGCCTAGATCCCTTCACCGGGAGTGACCTCTTTAGCAAAAGATAGCAAATGCTGCAACCCACTCTGTTTGTTTTGAAAAACTCTTGATTTTAAAAGCGGAGCTTAAACCACTCCTTTTCAATTCACTCGATTCTACAACGATATCAAGTTCATTACGCAAAAGGTTTTCTTAAAAAACTGTCGTAGCCCTCCTTCATTTTAGATAAGGACTATTTTAGTATTCGTGCTACGTATGTTGACCTTGTCAAGGCGTAGTGTACGGTAGCTGATTGGTGCTTATCTGCAACCATATGATGCGATTGGATTAGGGTAGTCGTACGGCCTTGTTGACCTTGTCAAGGGTCGTACGGGTGGGTTTAATTCAATCAGGAAATGAACGGGTTGAACTTGACTTGCGGTTTATGGTTTGTTGACCTTGTCAAGGTCATAAATCGCTTAGGGAAAAAACATTATTGGGAATTTCAAGTGTTGAAATTTGCAATGAGATTGCATACCTTCCATGAGATAGTTTGATCATGATAACCACTGCTAGTAAGAGTTACTCCTGGGAGAGTTTTCCACTTTACAATTAGCTGATCCAGTAGGTGTCTAAGAAAGGTGTTAACGGGGTTATGCCCCTGCGGAAACGAGCTTATTTAATTAGTTCTATGCGAAAGCATGGCGAGGATCTCTCGGAGTACCAATACCTGCCTGGCTGATCTATTGGCGAACTTGAAGGGTGTAATTAATCCTGGCAAGTCTTACCTTTTAGGGTTTGAAGGAAGATTTGATAAAAACAGTGGGAGCCATCCTGATTAGATAAGATAATAACCAATCTAATCTTGCAAGAGCATACGCTAAAGTGTTTTCTTCACTCTTTCTCCAGGTAGCAACCATGACACACCTTAATCAAGATAATAATATTGATGTATTGACAGAACCCACTTATTGTACTGAGCTGGGGAACGTTGGTTCCGCTCTACCTTATAATTGTTATAAGTCTGAGCAGAATTTAGGGGAATACCCGGATTCCCACACGACCCGAACGAGGAATGAGCATATTGATGCATCTTCTTCGGGTGTATTCGTTATTGAGAACTGTTTCTCAGTTTGCTCTACATCTTGGGTATTAAATACCGGATCAGGATCCCATATATGTAATTTGTTATATGGGTTAAGGAGAAGTAGAGAACTGAGAATGGGTGATAAATCTCTCGTAGTAGGGAATGGTACAAATGTTGTAGCCAAAACAGTTGGCGAATATCACCTTGCATTACCAAGTGGTAATACAATGATTCTAAACAACTGTTACTACACACCAAAAATGATGTGCAATATTATATCGGTTTGTTTCCTAACTAAAGAAGGATATAATTTCACAGTAGAGGAAAATGTTATGAACATTTTCCTGAATCAAGTGATGATTGTATTTGGTACGTTATGTAATGGTATTTACGTTCTAAATCAAAACACAGTTCTTAATATACAGAACACATACAAGAGGAAAAGTTCAGAAATGAACGAATCCTTCTTGTGGCATTGTAGACTATATCATATCAATGTGAAACGACTAGCTAAGTTACATAAAGATGGATATTTGAATCCGTTTGAATTTACTTCATATGAAACTTTACAGTCATGTCTCAAAGGTAAAATGACCAAAACTCCGTTTACTGGACATGGAGAAACAGCTACTGAACTCTTAGGACTAATAGATAGTGATATATGCGGTCCTATGTCTATACATGCCAGGAATGGTTCCTCGTACTTTATCACATTCACCGATGATCTCTCAAGATTCGGACATGTGTTCCTATTGAAACACAAGTCTGAAGCTTTTGATAAATTCAAGGAATACAAGTACGAAGTAGAGAACCAAATGAGTAAAAGTATTAAAATCCTTCGATCTGATCGGGGAGGAGAATACTTGAGCACGGAATTCCGTGACTATTTAAAAGAGAATAGGATTCTCTCAGCTTACTCCTCCGTATACACCATAGCACACTGGTGTGTCGGAGCGGAGGATCGCACCTTATTAAATATGGTGCACTCGATGATGAGTACTGCTGAGTTACCTATTTCCTTTTAGGGATATACGCTTGAGACAGCCGCATACATATTGAATCAAGTTCTATCTAAATCTGTTCCTACCACACCATATGAGATGTGGAGTGGAAAGAGACCATATCTTAAACGAGTTAAGATATGAGGTTGTCCGGCCTATGTCAAAAAGCAAAATCCGGACAAGCTCGGAGCATGATCAGTTCTTTGCAAATTTGTAGGATATCCAAAGAATTCACATGGATATTTATTCTACCACAATGAGGAACAAAAGGTGTTTGTTGCTCAACATGCCACCTTTTTAGAAAAGGAATTTCTTATTAAAGAAATTAGTGGTCATGAGGTAGAACTGGAAGAAGTTCCAGCTACACAAACTACAGCTGATGATTTGGTAAAACCGGAGGATTCAATAGTCCCCGAAAAACCTCAGCCATTCCACAGATTTAGTAGGGTTTCTCATCCACCTGAGAGATACTACGGTTTTCTCGTAGATGGTGGGAGCGAGGATTGCATCATGGAAGATGATGATCCAACTAGTTTCGAGCAGGCCATCACAAGTGGAGACTTTGTGAAATGGCTGGATGCAATGCGATCTGAGATGGAATCCATGTACACCAACAAAGTATGGTCTTTGGAAGTTGCTCCTGAAGGGGTAAAACCCATTGGGAGCAAGTGGATCTTTAAGAAGAAACTTGGTGTAGATTGAAAAGCTGACACTTTCAAAGCTAGACCTGTAGCAAAAGGTTTACGTCAACGAACAGGTGTAGATTATAATGAAAACTTTTCTCTAGTAGCTATGATTAAGTCTATCCGGATCCTGCTTGCCATCGCTGCATACTATGACTACGAAATCTGGCAGATGGATATCAAGATCGCTTTTCTAAATGGTGATTTAGAAGAGAGCATGTACATGACACAGCCAGAGGGCTTCGTGGATAGTGGGTGAAGCGAAAATATGTGCAAGCTGCTTAAATCAATCTACGGGTTAAAGCGGGCATCGTGGAGTTGGAACATTTGTTTTGATATGGCAGTCAAAGAGTTTGACTTCGTCAAAAACATAGATGAACTTTGTATATACACGAAGGTTGTAAAGAGTAATATCGTCTTCCTTGTATTGTACGTGGATGACATACTCTTGATAGGAAATGATGTTCCTATGCTACACTCGGTCAAGCTCTTCTTATCACAAAGATTCTCCATGAAGGATCTGGGTGATGCCTCCTATATCCTGGGGATTAAGATCTATAGACATAGATCTAAACGGATGTTTGGATTGTCCCAATCCAGGTACATTGACACCATACTAAAGAGGTTTAGTATGTAAGATTCTAAACGTGGCACTTTACCCACGATCTCAGGAATCACTCTCTCCAAAGAGATGTTCCCCAAGACTGATTTGGAGAGGGCTCACATGCAAGGGATACCCTATGCTTCGGCAGTCGGGTCTATCATGTATGCGATGTTATGTACCAGACCGGATGTAGCTTACGCACTTAGTGTTGTAAGCAGGTATCAATCGGATCCTGAAGAGAATCACTGGACAGCTGTGAAGAACATTCTTAAGTACTTGAGAAGGACTAAAGAAATGTTCTTGGTGTATAGTAACGGTGAACTCCAGGTGGAGTCCTTAACCGATTCGAGCTTCCAGACTGATAAGGACGACAGTAAGTCGGTCTCGGGCTTTTTCTTCACCCACAATGGAAGTGAGGTATGTTGGAAGAGTTCCAAGAAAGATACCGTGGCAGACTCGACGATGGAGGCTGAATACATCGCTGCTAACGATGCCGCCAAAGAGGTTGTCTTGATAAAGAAGTTCATAATTAAACTTGGTGTGGTTCCATCCAATAGAGCTGTGGCATTAGCCAAGAAACCCAGGTCCCATCAGCGATCCAGACATAATCTGAGGCAGTATCACCTGATCTGGGAGATAATTAATCGCCGGGAGATCGAAATCAGGAGAGTTGACACGAAGAATAACACAGCGGATCTACTCACGAAGGCCATTCCCTAGATACAATTTGAGAGACGTTTAAGGATGTTGGGAATGAAATACTACAACAACTGGCCTTAACAAGTGGGAGATTGTTAGTTATATGTATGCCCTAGAGGCCATTATTGTACATGATTGTATATTATAGTGGATACTTGGACATATATAGAGAGGACTTTCTTGCTCGACGTGATAGTATGCTATCTGGTTACTCTTTATCTTAACATGTACATTTGTATCATTATATTGTCTCTCCGTTACATGTTGATAAAACCCTTAGGATGTGTACTTGACTACCAGGACTATGATGTAGATCATACTAATGGGGCCAGGGTAGTCGGCAAGTACATCATTTAATTATTCCTAGTCGAGGGAGTATCGAGACATGGCATCGATATACCAAAGTAGACTAGTATGTACGTTTCTTGATCCTATATAGGGCGATGGTTGATCCCACGGCCATTGATATTTGACATCAAAGATTGTACACGGGTGCTCATTGGAGAATGGGTACACCGAACAGGACTCGGCGAGATTTCCTAACTGGTATTATACCTATTGTCAGATAGCAGCTCTCTGGTAACTCTGGTACAGTTTAGTCTGTAGACCTGAGATCGTCATAGAGTCTTGTGTGATTCCCATTATGCTTTTGTTTCCTCCCTACCACACTCAAGAGAGTCATGCAAACAGGTGGATTTTGGGTACAATCCCGAGTCATATGGAGGCAATGAGCAATAGGAGGGATTTCGTCTCTACCGGTATTGAGAGTTGATGTTGCGCTATGCTTGATTGGCTATAATAAGAAGTCTCTGGCCAGGGCTGATGATGAGATTTACTGGTAAGTGTTATCAGTAGTTTCTTGACCCGTTATGAGCCTCACATCGGCATAACTTATCAATTTATTAGGGTCTGACATTTACCACCCCCAGACTCAATATGCTACATATCAGACGAAGAGACCGGAATGTACGGTAGTGTTACTTACTGGATTCACGGGAGTTTGGACAAGCTTGCTTGTTGATCATCTTATCGCTCAATACCTGGGTAGCCGTTACGTCCAGCTAGTACCGCTGACGGCTTATAGGTAACTGATATGATCATTACCTACTGATGGCATATTGGCAAGTCTTTAGAGTCCTACACAGAGGTTTCCTAGCTCAAGCGAAACGAAGTAGGGCACATATGTGATATGTGCGGGACCGAGATTAATATGTATATGTGATATGGTATTCTAATCTCACGATATAAGTTATATGAGATATAAGCGTATTATTGAATCAAGTGTTGAATAAATAATTTGATATATTATATTTGATATACATATAAATGATATTAATCGGTTATATGTGATATAGCTGGATTATTAAATCAAGTGTTGATTTAATAATTTAATATATAATTATATATTTGATATATTAATATATATTAACTAATATTAGCTCACTTAAGAATTTCTCTTTTACAAATACATTTAAATATATATGAGAAATATATTAATGTATTTTCTATTATGTCATGCTAGATAATACATTAGACATGGGTGAATGAGACTCACACCAAACTAAAGATAATTTGGGTGATTAATTATTAAGGTAAAAATCAAAATTTAGTGGAAATTAGCATGGCTAAAGATGCTTGTGGAAGCATGGAGAAACCTTGACTTGGTCTACTAATTTTGTTTTACTCTAGATATTTATTAACCCAACCATTATCTTTAACCATGGTTAACTCTCTACTAAATATCTTGGAGATATTTTTTCACCCAAGGTTCATATTAGTTCATCTTCTTCATTTCAATTTTCCTCTCTAGCTTTTGATGAGGGGAAGAAAGGGAGAGAGAGAGAAATAATTCTAAAGTGAGCAAAATTCCTACTTCATCAATCTATGCCAAACTAGCCATTTAGTATAGGTTGTTTAGTTCACTAATTTCTCAATTAGTGAAGAGGTGGAGTTAGAGATTCCTCAAGGTAGATCATCTTCGGCCTCGAAGATCCTTAAGCAAGCTCGTTCCTTTCGCCTAGTGGAGTCTAAGAAGAGTTCGGGGATTACTACTTGGAGCTAAGAGACTACTGCACGGAGCTTTAGAAGTGAAGGACCGGTCAAAAAGGTTGTATTCCTTGTTCATTTAGTATAAAGCTTTATTATTACTTGCATATAAACTATAATTCTCTAGTTCGATTCTAGGTTAGTATTACTTAGCACACTAGATTTTTTAAAATTGCATACTTGATGGCTCTAAAAACCTAGTAGTCGTGCTAAGGAACACTTTCATATTTAACCTAATAAAAGAGCAAAGCTCTGTTGAATTTAATTAGGCAGCGCTTCACGTGCTCTCCACGAGGGCGCCAGCGCCAGAACCAATATTATAGGATTATGTCCTATGGTGGCGCCTCACGTGCTCCTCACGCGGGCGCCAGTGTGCAAAGCACAGGAATACCCATATTAAGAATTAAATTTAAGTGTCGCCCACATGCACAACATGTGAGCGCCAGCGCCTAAGTAGAATTAAATTCTATGATACTCTCTGTCAAACAGAGTCGTTGGATTAAAAATCCAACGGAGATGATGTATTACAAAAATATAGAATCAAATTTTATTAGGAGAAAATATCTCCTATATCTTTCGAAATAAGAAAGATATTCTCTGTTGGATCAATGATTGAATAATAGAATAAAATTATATTTTTGGAATATTTTCCCTCAATCTTTCAAACCAAAAAAAAAAAGATTGCTCCCTATAAAACAGAGAACCCTTAGATTAAAAATCCAATGGTGATTAAAAATCACCACTTGATAGAATAAATTCTGTATATGGAGAATATATCCCCGATCTTGTTAAAAACAAGAACAACATATTCTGTAAAACAGAAGTCCTTGGAACAAAGATCCGATGGTGGGTAAAATTCCCCAACTTAATTTTGAGTTTGATTAAATCAATTGGAATCTCTCAATGAGAGATTTTCTCAAAACCAATTAATAATCTGCCTCCACTATATAAAGGACCCGAGATTTCAAGTCTCACACAAGGACAGAGACTCAGATATACACATAGGGAGATATAGAGACAGGGAGAGAAAGGAACAAGAGGAAGAGAGAAAGAAAAAAACCATAAGCTTCTGAAAAATACAGAAAGCTTCCGAAAAATAATAGACCATTCAATTCTCAAAGAAGAAGGGCCTCATTCTCCTAACCCTAGGTAAAGAAACTATAGAGATCAAAACAACTCTTTTACCTATCATTGCATACTTAAGAGTATAACCCTTCTCGAGAACTTAGTTCTTTCTCTAGATCTGAGATTCACAAGACAAGTCTCCAACAGGTTGAGAATTTAATTCTCATCGGGAAGATCTTGTTCTTAAGAATCAAAAATTCTGGGAAGAACAAATTTAAAGAGAGTCCATAACTTTCCAGGAACTCAGTTCCTTCAAATCAAGAACTTAGTTCTTAAAGAAAATGATCCCAGATCCTCAAAATAATGATCTTGGTGATCGTTAATGGTCAAAATACCATCAATAGAGATTTAAGTTCTCTAAAAACATCAACAGAGATTAAATATCCATATAAAAGAAACTAGTGCCTTGCATGTATCCTACGTGGGCGCCCTTCTTTAATTGCGCCTAGCGCCTCACGTGAAACACATATGGGCGCCATATAAAATACGCTTAGCACTTTTCATACAGCCAAAACGGCTAAGTGCTTAGCACTGATAGGGCGGCGCCCAGCGCCGCACATGCTCCTCACGTGGGCGCCACAAAAATAATAAGAGTGCTTAGCACTCCATAAAAAGCCAAAACGGCTGAGTGCTTAGCAATGATTTGGAAGCGCCCAGCGCCTCACGTCTTCCTCACATGGGCCCCACCAAAAAAAAGAGAAGAAAAGAAGAGAGAAAAGTGTTTAGCACTCCACATACAGCCAAAATGGCTGAGTGTTCAGCGCTCATTGGGAGGCACCCATAATTAAATGTTTCACATGATACCCATATGAGTATCAGAGTATCAAATAAGTACTTAGCACTTTTGCATAAATAGGGCTTAACAAACAGAGCCCACATAAGTGCTTAGCACTTTTGAATGAAAAGGAAAAGAGTGGGCAGACTGAGTCCAAATTGGCTAAGTCTATTGCAGCTGAGGCCAAATGCTCTTTTCATGGATCTTAAGTAAAAATGATGCTTAAAAACATTGTTAAACTGATCTTACTCTCAAACATTACTAATGATCTCTCATTTATGATATCCAAAATGATACTCATCCCAGCTCTCTAAGATAATCTTAGTCACAAATATGACTAATGATTCTTAGGTCTATCACCCCTTTCCCTCAAATACGGGATTTGGTTCAAGGGTACATATTTCCACAACTCTAAAATATGTCGTTGTAATTCATCAACGTCTTCAGAGAGGTGGCGGGTCCAGTCAACCAAGAACTCCTTTCATTCTACATTGATGCACTTCCAAATTGACGTGCACACCTCAAATCGGATCGCACACAAAATTGGGCGCATTCCATGTCACCATCGTTCATTCTGCCACGTAATAAATACACATGTGCACAAGATGAATGATGGACCAAAATGTCCCTAAACTAAAATTTTGTCTCAAACATGGTGATAATAGACCGTGATGTCCTTAAACTAAAATAATTGGGCCTAAATGCTCATATTTTTAAGTCGATCTTTATCTCAAACCAGATTAACGATCCTTAAATAAACTAAACCCAAATCTAAAATATACGGATTTGGACTAATCCGTGCCCTACGGGCAACGACACAAACTACTCTCCGTATAAAATCCACGGGCAACCAAAACAAACAAAAACACACACGACACGAAGTGAACTTTCGGAGCAGGAGAAAGTGGTTATCGCAATACGGTAGCGTAATTAACTGCAGGGGCTTGCACCTTCATGGAAGAGCTGCAGGGTTGCCTACCACGGCAGCAAGGATTTGGGAGGCATCGCACATGCCAATTTCAAATTTTAGCCATGCTAGCTAACCCTAACATAGAATCGTATACTAGAAAATGTGACTAAAAGAAATGCAAACAACTTTGCAACTAAAGTGAACAAGAAATACAACCTTTGTAGACCGGTCCTTCACTTCATTAGCTCCGTGTAGTAGTCCCTTCACTGTGATCATGAACTCCCGGACTCTAAAGAGGCTCCCATGAAGAAATGAACAAGCTTGCATCGAAATCTTCGAGGCCGGAGATGATCTACGTCGAGGAGACACTAACCCAAGCTATCACTTCACTTATTGTGGAATTAGTGAAGAAAACACCCTATACTAAATGGCAAGTAGTAGAGAATGATGAAGTAGGAAGTGGGCTCACTTTAGATTTAATTTTCTCACAATTTTTCTCACATCTCCATTGAAGCTAGAAAGGTTTTGAGGAAGAAGAAGAAAAAAACTCTCATGTAATTAACCAAGTGAAGAATGGCAACCTTAGGTGAGTTAACATCATATATTAACCTTTGTAGACACTTAACCATGGCTAGGATAATTGTTGGGTTTATAAATATCTTAAGCTAAACAAAAATAGTAGACTAAGTCAATGCATCCATAAGCTTCTACAAGCTTTGAGCCATGACAAAGTCCAACTCATTTTTGAATAACTTTAAATAAATAAAACCCTAGATAATCCCTAGCATGGTGTAAGTCACACACACACCCAAGTTGCATGTATCATCAAGCATGACACATAATCATGTACACAAATATATATCACATATATACTTATGCACAAAGTGAGAAAAATAAATCATAAGTGAGCTTAATATTAGTTAATGTAATGCAATATATCAAATATATAATTATACATTAAATTATTAAATCAACTCTTGATTTAATAATCCGGCTATATCACATGTAACCGACTAATATCAAATATACCAACTTATCGAATCAACACTTGATCCGATAACCCGGCTATATCTTATATAACCAATCGATACATGTATCATGAGAATAGAATACGGTATCACATACTAGCATTAATATCGATCCCACACATATCACATATGTTCTCCTACTCCGTTTCGCTGGAGCCAGGAAACCTCTGTGTAGGATTCTAAAGACTCGTCAATATGCCGGCAGTAGGTGATGATCATATCAAACACCTACAAGCCGCAAGCGATCCGCTAAATGCAACGGCACCCGGGTATTGAGCGATCAGAAGATCAACAAGCATGCCTGCTCATACTCCTGGGAATCCAATCAGTAACACTACCGTATAGTCCGGTCTCTTCGTCTGATATGTCGCATATCTTGTTTAGGGGTGGTAAACGTCAGACCCCAATAACTCGATAAGTCGTGTCGATATGAGGCTCATAACGGTTCGAGAAACTACTAATAACACTTACCGGTATATCTCTGAATCAGCCCTGGCCAGGGACTTCCTGTTATAACCAATCGAGCATAGCGCAACATCAACCTCCAATATCGGAAGAGACGAAACCCCTTCTATCGCTCATTGCCTCCATGTGACTTGGGACTGTACCCAAAAGCCACCGTTTTGCACGTTCTCTTGAACGTGGTAAGGTGGAATCAATGCACAATGGGAATCCCACAAGACTCTATGACGATCTTGGGTCTACAGACTAACATGTACCAGTGTCACCAGATAACTTCCATCTGATGTGAGGAATAATACCATCTAGGAGTTCTCGGCGAGTCCATCCAGTGTACCTAGTCTCCACTGAGCACCCGTATACTATCTCTGATTTCAAACACCAATGGATATGAGATCATCCATCACCCATCTACATAGGTCGAGAAGCTATACACTAGTCTACTCTGGTACATCGATGCCCTGTCTCTATACACCCGCGACTAGGAACATTTGAAGGATGTACTTACCGACTACTCTGCCCTACTAGTATAATCTGCATCATAATCCTGGTAGTCAAGTACTCATCCTAATGGCCTTATCAACATGTAACATAGAGACAATCAGTGTACGTGATAAGATAAAGAGCAATCAGATAGCATACTATCATGTTGAGCAAGAAAGTCATCCCTATATATGTCCAAGCATCCACTACAATATACAACGCATGTACAGTAATGGCCTCTAGGGCATACATATAACTAACAATCTCCCACTTGCACTAAAGCCATCTGTTGTAGTATCCAATACCCAACAATCAGCAGTGGTTGTAGTATTCCATACTCAAATATCCCATAAAAGTCTCTTTTGGGAAAAGTCCTTTGTGAGTGGATCCGCTGTGTTTTCCTCTGTGTCTACTCTGTAAGTCTACGGTAGCACCCCGGCCGTTATTCCGAGGCCAAAATACGGAAACGAAAATTTTTCTAAACTAGAAACCGGCGCTATCGTATGCTTAAAACCCGGATCGAACCATTAACCTACAACTAGCTATTTAAAGAAGGGATAGAAAAGCTATACCGATCGATCCGTGTCCTTCGGTCTTTGGCCACCATCCCAAGCTCCCCGCGGCAACTCCGGTCTTGATCTCCTCATCGGAAAGGGCACCACATCTACGAGTCTTTTTACGGGCTCCCGCTTCATCCGAAGCAACTCGGGAACGAAATGTGCTAGCCGACGTGTCCAAGGTGTTGTAGAGAATGTTTGTGATCACTTTATCTCTTGAGGATTTTGTGGATGCCATTGGTGAGGAGATAGTGAGCTCAAAGAAGAGGAAGAAGAAGAAGTTTCCTCATCTTTTTCTTTTTGTGTTGATGCAAATGATAAAGTGAGAGAGTGAGATCAAGAAGCCAAAATACAAGAGCTAACAACCATCATATGGCTGCCCCTCTCTCTCCTCTTATCATTTCAACTCACTAAAATATCACATAATGTGACATATGCACAAGTAAAAAGACCATGACTCATCACTTGTGCATGTGTCACATTAAATGCTCCTAATCATGATTTTGAGCTCATTATTTCCTTATGCCAACAATAATCCAAATGTTTGCAACAATAAAAAGAGAATGGCATCTACTAAAGTAAACTCGTGACGGATCACAAGGATACCCCTCACCTGTATATACATACCAGCATCCGCATTCCGACTGAATGCGAATGCGATGAGACTAAAGTAATCCAACAAATCTAATACTAGGATCCGGCTTAAACCAAAGCCCACTAGCATGATTCGCCCAATCATGATCCGTGCACTACTGCACGTATATGATTGGACCCTGCCATATATCATACGGCCTCTACAACGTTTCACCCCAAACTTGAGAAACTGTCTGTGGGGGACTCTAAAGACTCGTCAATACTTTGGCAGTGGATTTAACCACTAGCTCGTCAGAGGTACTAGCCGTACGTAACGGGCTACCAGGTATTGACCAAAAGGGAGGTCGATGAGCGAACTCATCCTGACACTCTACTGAGCCTGTCGGTGACAATATCCGTACAGTCCGGTCCGTTCATCTATGAGCATCGCATGGCGGGCCTAGGGGGTTGGTAAAAGTTAGACCCCCAAAAGCGGTACAAGTCATGTCGGAGTGTAGCCCAGAACACCCTGAGATACTACTGGAATACCTACCAGTAAATCTCCTGCCTTGGCCAAGGACTTCGTGTAATGGCTCTCCTAGACACAATGCGACATCACCCCTAATACCGGGAGAGACAAACCCCTGTCGATCCGCTCACTGCCTCTATGTGGCTCGGGACTGTACATAACTAAAAGCTGTTTGCACGACTGCTTTGAGCCATGGTAGGGTAGTAATCAAAGCACAGTGGGAACTCACACGAGACAAATGACGATCTCAGGTCGATGAACTAACCTATACACATGTCACCAGGGAACTGCTATCTGACGTCAGGTATAATACCAACTAGCATGTTCCCGGCGAGTCCTGTTCGGTGTACTCATAACCTAATGAGCGCCTGTATACATCTTAAGTAATCCAACTGACACCAATGGCTTGTGAGACCGGCCATCGCCCCTCGTCGGGGTCTCGACTGAATACACTAGTCTACTAATGGAGTATCGATGCCCAGTCTTGAAACTCCCACGACTAGGGACCACTTTAAGGATGTGCTTATAGACTACCCAACTCTTACGTATATGATCGCCAACATACTGCTGGTAGTCAAGCAAGAATCCTATGGGCTCTATCAACGTCCAATAATGACCTGTAAGGTCACCTAAAATAGTACACGATGATGAAGATGAACCATGGTAGCATACTATTCTCTATCAACATATAATAGTGAACTACAATGTCACCTAAAACATGTACACGATGATAAAGACAAACCAGATAGTATACAAAGCTCTCGAGTAAGACTGTCCTACCGGCATAGGTCCTTCCTCAATCATTGCAATCACGTGCCTGTGATCCAATAATTGACTCTGATGGCACTATATCCAACAATCTCCCACTTGCCCTCAAGGCTAATTATTGCGATGTCGCATACTCACAGCGCGTGTGATACCGAACACCCAACTCTTCTACTGATCAGTCTCACAAAGCTCGTTTGTGAAACTATTGCGTTCGAGGAATAGCCTCAGTTAGTGGATCCGCTCTGATATTTCTTTCTATGTCTCTCTTTATTTCAATTTCGCGGAGAAAGCCATCTCCCGAAATGAGCAATACTTGTCTTAGAATATGTCTGGATATCTGATGGGACCTAGCTCATAAATGAACTCCAAATCCAAACTTCTTAGACAGTATCGTCGACTGAACTTAATCAGTATTCTGCGCCATGCCTCCCTCAGTATCCGCTTGGACCACTTGTCTAAAATACTGCCCCTCGTCAGAGGTAAAACTATAACTCTGACAAACAGGCAGTGACAGCAGTCCACATGTCGGACGCTCGCCCCGCAATATCAAATGTACATAAATAACCAAACTGTACTACCATTGCATCCAGGCTATCCACCACGAAAAATCCGCAACACCACAGCACAACACATAACATCAACGTGAATGTCACGTTTGCAAATCCGTCTAAAAGAGCTATAGCAATTAGACAGGATTTACCGATCAAATGACATTCACGGTCGCAGATATTGTAAGTCCATGTTACCCGTCTCGGTTCTTTCAGGGATGCTGAAATGGTGAAAAACGATTTTTCGGTGGAGGTAACATGGACTCAAAAACCGGATCTTTGCTAAACAAACTATCTAACAACCTAACTAAGAGTTTAGCTACTATGTTAGGGGTTATACCTAATCTTGAACTCCTTCTCTTCGACTCCTTGTGGTGGTCGGATCGGCTTCACCTCGTCGTCTCCTTGTGCCAAAGATGGATCCACCCGAAAGCTTCTACCATTGGCTCCAACCTCAATCTAGAGGAAGCTAAAATACTTGGTTTGCTAAACCTTGTATTCTAGGATGAGTAGAGAAGTGGTTTTGGTTTTTTATCTCAAAGGAAAATGATTCTCAACTCATGAGAGGGATTTTTCCTTGAGCTAGAGGAAGAGGGAGAGCAATGGAGAGAGCTTGGATGAGAGAGAGTGAGAATGATAGAATGAGTGAAGACTTTTGCAACCATGCTCTCAAAAACCAAAATAATCATAATAATAATTGTAATCAAGTATTTTGTGAGGGTTCATTTCAATGGCAATATCATTTCATGCATTTAATGCATTTTGTGAACAAACAAGCAAGCAAAAGTCATAACCATGAAATGATAGCCATTGTAATGATGATGGTCAACAAGTCTAAACTAGTCAACCGGTCAACAAAGTCAACAAGTCAACATGGTCAAACTTTCAACCCAACCATGGCACAACAATACTTAATTAATATTATCATCAATCATATTTCTTATTCTCATTAGGGTTTAGAAAAAGTCAACAGTCAACAACCCTAACGAGAATCCTCTGCCTTTGTCTCGGTAAACCGTGCATACACACCCGCATCCGCGTTCCGAAGAACACGAATACAAACGAGATAAAACCAATCCCAAAACGTATACTAGGATCTGGCTTAAACCAAAGCCCGCTAGTAATAACTGCCCGGACACCAAACGTGCACAAGTGCATGGATGTGACCGAACCCTGTCGCAAAACCATGCGACCTCTACTCTTTTTTGCCCAAAGGCGAATAGATCTCTGTGTGGGACTTTAAAGACTCGACACTACGCTGGCAGTGGGTTTAACCACAGACCGTAAGCGGCACTAGCTATGCGTAACGGCCCCCAGGTAGATGCCGATAAGAAGACTGATGAGGTGAAACCCATCCGAACTCCAACTGAGCCTGAATGTGACAGTCTCCGTATAGTCTGGTCTGTTCGTCTGAGAATATCGCATGGAGGGCCTAGGGGGCGGTAAACGTCAGTCCCCTAATAGCGGTACAAGTCGTGTCGGAGTGTAGCCCAGAACACCCTGAGATAACACTGGAAACCCACCAGTATATCTCGCTTGCCCTGGCCAGGGACGACTATGTGTAATGGCTCTCCTTGACACAGCGCGATATCAACTCCCAATACCGGGAGAGACGAATCCTGTTTAACCGTCGCTGCCTCCAAGTGCTTCTGGACTGCACCCAACTACTACCTGTTTGCATGACTCCTTTAAGCCGTGGTAGGGTAGTAATCAAAGTACAGTGGGAACACACTCGAGGCGAAGTGACAGTGTCAAGTCAGCGGACTAAGCTGTACTCATGTCACCTGGAAACTGATAACTGACGATAGTTATAGTACCAACCAACAGTTCCCGACGAGTCCTGTCCAGTGTACTCATAACCTAACGAGCACCCGCATACTATCTCAAGTACGACGTACTGACGGCTGTGGGACAGACCGTCTCCCCTGCTGGGATGAGAAGTGCATACGCTAGTCTACTCCGGAGTATCGATGCCCTGTCTCGATAGTCCTACGATTAGGGACCTGTATAAGGGTGTGCTTATGGATTACCCAGCCCCCATGAGTGTGACTGCCATCACAACGCTGGTAATCAAGCAAAGATCCTAAGAGCTCCACTAATGTGTATAGGTTATATACTAAAAGAAACACATGTACACATTAAAGTAGAAACAAACCAAGTAGTATACTACCATTTTGAGCAAAATTGTCTATACAACTGTGAATATCCCAAGCTTCCATCAAGTAATATACAAATTAGTATGATACAGTAATGGCCTCTAGGGCATATACACTAACAATCTCCCACTTGCACTATGGCCATGTACTGGCGTATCGAAGACCTATCATCTCGATCAGCTGCTCGAACTGAGTCTGGGGTAAGGCCTTCGTGAATGGATCTGCAGTGTTATCTTCCATATCAACCATCCGAACCTCGATCTCCTGGCGATCCACGATCTCCCTAATCAGGTGATACCGCCTCAAGATGTGTCTGCACTTCTGATGGGACCTGGGTTCCTTCGCTAAAGCTATAGCCCCGTTGTTGTCGCAATACAGAGGTATTGGATCAACAATGGACGGAACCACCTGAAGCTCCATGAGGAACTTCTTCATCCAGAAAACTTCCTTTACGGCATCGCAAGCAGCGATATATTCCGCTTCCATTGTCGAGTCAGCAACGGTTTCCTATTTGGAACTCTTCCAACACACCGCCCCTCCATTGAGGGTAAAGACATAACCCGACATGGACTTGGAATCATCCTTGTCACTCTGGAAGCTGGAGTCAACAAAGGCCTTGATCTTGAGGTCTTTTCCGCCATACACCCAGAACATCTCCTTAGTCCTTCTCAGGTACTTGAGAATGTTCTTTACCGCTATCCAGTGCTTCTCCCAAGGGTTTGACTAATACCGGCTTACCACACTCAGTGCATAAGCTATATCTGGTTTGGTACACAACATCGCATACATTATAGAGCCTACCGCAGAAGCGTAGGGTATAATAGACATACGATCCCTTTCCAAATCAGTCTTGGGAGACATCTCTTTGGAGAGGATGATCCTGTGACAAGCCGGTAAATTACTGCGCTTGGAATCTTCCATACTGAATCTTTTCAGTATGGTGTCGATGTACCTGGACTGCGAAAGTCCAAATATCCTCTTGGATCTATCACGATAGATCCGGATCTCCAGAATGTAAGAGGCATCACCCAGGTCTTTCATGGAGAACCTGTGTGACAAGAACCCTTTGACAGATTGTAGCATAGGAATGTCATTTCCTATCAAGAGAATGTCATCCACGTATAAAACGATGAATACGACAGTTCTTTCTACAAATCTACTATAGATGCATGGTTCATCTGGATTTTTGATAAAGCCAAGATCTTTGACTGTCTCATCAAAACAGATGTTCTAACACCGCGATGCCTGCTTTAGTCCATAGATGGACTTAAGCAACTTGCACACCTTTCCGCTGCTCCCACTCTGAATGAAACCCTCTGGCTGGTCCATATAGATACACTCCTCTAAATTTCCATTTAGAAAATCGGTCTTTATGTCCATCTGCCAAATCTCATAATCGTGGAAGGCAGCAATGGCAAGAAGGATCCGAATGGATTTGAGTATAGCCACTGGAGAAAAGGTTTCGTCATAGTCCAAACCAGGTCTTTGATGAAAACCCTTTGCAACAAGTCTAGCCTTATAGGTCTCAACCTGTCCATCTACACCAATCTTCCTCTTGTAGATCCACTTGCATCCTACGGGTTTTACCCCATCTGGAGCAACATCCAAAGTCCATACTTTGTTGGTGTACATGGACTCCATTTCGGTCCGCATTGCATCCAGCCATTTTACTGAGTCAACGCTCTGAATGGCCTGCTGGAAGCTAGTCGGCTCATCATTATCAATGATGCAATCCTCTCTATCCCCGTCTATGAGAAAACCGTAGTATCTCTCGGGCGGATGAGACTGCCTACTACTCCTGCGGAGCGGCGTAGGAATGTCCTGTTCTTTCGAACCCTCTGGTTCTTCTAAGATCTTAGTAATAGCTCGTGGTTCTGGAATTTCTTCCAGTTCTATTGCGCTCCCACTTATCAATTTTCCAAAAACTCAGTTTCCAAGAAGCAGGCATGACGAGAAACAAAAACCTTTTGTTCCTCTTCGCAATCGAAGAAATATCCCTTGGAGTTCTTTGGATATCCCACAAACTTGCACTGTATAGAGCGTGCCTCGGGTTTGTTTGCATGCTGCTTTTTGACAAAAGCTGGACATCCCTATGTCTTAATGTGCTTAAGATAGGGTTTCTTCCCACACCACATCTGATATGGTGTGGTAGGCACAGTCTTAGTTGGAAATCGGTTCAAAAGGTATGCAGCTGATTCCAGTGCATATCCCTAGAATGATCGCGGCAACTCAGCGTTACCCATCATGGTGTTGGAGATAGTGCCCTCAGAGTCAATTATTGGATCACAGGCACGTGATTGCAATGATTGAGGGAGGACCTATCCCGGTAGAACAGTCTCACTCGAGATGATAGTATGCTATCTGGTTTACCTTTATCATCGTGTACTGCTTCAGGTGACCTTACAGGTCGCTATTACACGCTGATAGAGCCCCTAGGATTCTTGCTTGACTGCCGGCAGTATGATGGCGATCATATACGTGGGAGCTGGGGTCTATAAGCACATCCTTAAAAGGTCCCTAGTCGTAGGAGTTTCGAGACAGGGCATCGATACTCCATTAGTAGACTAGTGTATACAGTCGAGACCCCAACGAGGGGCGGTGGCCGGTCTCACAAGCCACTGGTGACTGTTGGTTCACCTAAGATGTATACAGGTGCTCATTGGGTTATGAGTACACCGGACAGGACTCGCCGGGAACCTGCTAGTTGGGATTATACCATACGTCAGATAGCAGTTCCCAGGTGACATGTGTACAGGTTAGTTCATCGACCTGAGATCGTCATTTGTCTCGTGTGTGTTCCCACTGTGCTTTGATTACTACCCTACCACGGCTCAAAGGAGTCGTGCAAACAGGTTTTAGTTGGGTACAGTCCCGAGCCATATGGAGGCAGTGAGCGGATCTGCAGGGGTTCGTCTCTCCCGGTATTGGGGGTGAGGTCGCGCTGTGTCTAGGAGAGCCATTACGCAAAGCCCTCGGCCGAGGCAGGAGATTTACTGGTAGGTATTCCAGTAGTATCTCAGGGCGTTCTGGGCTACACTCCGACACGACTTGTACCGCCTTTGGGGGTCTGACTTTTACCAACCCCCTAGGCCCGACATGCGATCCTCATAGACGAACGGACCGGACTGTACGGATATTGTCACTGACAGGCTCAGTAGGGTGTCAGGATGAGTTCGCTCATCGACGTCCCTTTTGGTCAATAGCTGGTGGCCCGTTACGTATTGGCTTATACCTCTGACGTGCTAGTGGTTAAATCCACAGCCATTGTATTGACGAGTCTTTAGAGTCCACCACACTTTCAGTTACTCAGCTTTCGGGCGAAACGCTGTAGAGGCCGTATGGAGATATGGCAGGGTCCGATCAGATACGTGCGGTATTGCACGGATCAGGATCGGACGGATATTACTAGCCGGCTTTGGTTTAAGCCGGTCCTAGTTTAGTACAGTGTAGATTTTGTCTCATTGCATTTGTATCCGGTCGGAATACAGATGCGGGTGTGTATGCACAGTGTCGGGGTTTTCCTGTAATTTATTACGGGACCAGTTTTCTGGAGTTGCCAGTTTGCATTCCGTCCCGGCCGGTTTTCCTTTGTTCTTTCCCGGCCGGACTTTTCCGATGGAGGGGGTAATTTGCAGTTTTGCAAATTACATTTGTGGAGGGGGTTTCTTTGCAATTTGTTTGATTATGATAGCATCTTTATCTTTTGCACCATAACTTGCATTTAATGAGATTTGAGTGAGTATGGGTTTGATGTAAGTTTATTATGATGATGTATTTGGATGTGGTCACCATTCTCTTTATCCTACACTCACCTCCCTTCTTATGGTTGGCATTCTCATTCCTCCACCACATTATCATTCTCACTAGATGAAAGAAAGAATACTTGAGAGAAAGAAAAAGAATGAGAGAGTTCATCTTTGTTATGGGAGGAATTCTTCATCTCCTTCTTCTTCTTGTTTCGGAAAAATGAAAGCACCATTTTTCCAAACCCCATTCCTCCATCAAGGCAACTACAAACCCCAAATGAGACTAGCATGATCTACTACACATTCTACAGCATATCTTGAGCATGTCGAGTTGCCGGCTTCATGCCCGAGTTGCCTCGGTACTGAGGCGGGAGCCCGTAAAAGACGCAGGCGATGTGGTGCTCTTTCCGGCGAGGAGGCGACGATATGGAGACTACACTTTCCGCGGGAGATCGGGACGATGACGAGAAGACCGGAGGACTCGGATCACTCGGTATACTTCTCTTCCCTTCTCTTGTTTGCTAGCTTTAGGTTAATGGTTTCGATCCGGGTTTTTCTTTGTCCGCGGTAGCGCCGGTTTCCGAGTAAGGAAATTTTTTTGATTCCGCAATTTGGCCTCGGATAGACGGCCGGGGCGCTGCCGTGGCGCAACATGGTATCAGAGCCACGCCATTAACCTACCTAGCTTCGTTTGATGTGTTTGCGTTTCCGATCGACCAAAATTTCCAAAAACCGTATTTTTCTAGCACAATCAGTTTCTTTCGAAATTTTTTGGAGTCTAAAAATTTTTCAGGTTGTCTCAGAATGATGTGCAGGGAGTTCTAAGAACACTGCAAAAAGTTGGTGACATGATTCCTCCGTACGACCGCGGAAGCGCGGCCATAACCCCCTTTTGGCCGCGCTTCCGCCGCAGGAGTGTGGGTTCGTGTGATTATTTTTTTTGCAGTGGGCTTATGGGCTGTAATTAGGGGTTTTGGAATATTAAAATTGGGCCCAGGTTTTCTGTGAGTGCTACAGTTTTGATTGGGGGCCCACTTGTTAATTTTTGGTCAATCGGAAAATTTTAAACACATTATTTCACAGTATTTACATTATATCTGCGACCGTGAATGTCACTTGATCGGTAAATCCGGTCTAACTGCTATAGCCCGGTTAGACGGATTTGCGAACGTGACTTTCACGTTGATGTTCTATGTTTATGCTGTGATGTTGCGGATCGGTCGTGGGGGATAGCCTGGATGCAATGCTAGTGCAGTTTTGTTGTATTATGTACATTTGATATTGCGGGGCGAGCGTCCGACATGTGGACTGCCGTCACTGCCTGTTTGTATTATTCTTTTGGGGCACGACCTGGTTGCGGTCGATGTACCCGGTATATGTATATTTTACTATTCTGTACTAGGATTGCCCCGCGGTGGGGTGCACGGATAGCCGGGTTCTGGAGGGCAACAAGCCCGCATCTCATGGCATTGGGATGGAAGGGGCTTCAGTCTGGAATTGGCGGGCTGTTCGACGCACTCGTAGGGGGTACAGGTTGACCCAGGAGGGGTGCCCAAGTTACCGGATTCCGTAAAGTGCTGGGTGGTCCATTCACGGAGTTGAAGGGGGCTGCCTCGCTTCAGGTTTTGGCGGGTGACTTGCCGCACCCGTAGGGGTCTAGGTTTTCATTGCACAGGCTATCCACACGACCAGGGGAACGTCGGGTTTCAGCAGCGGCTCTGTGAAACCCGGGGCTTCCAGATATCTGTATTGTTCTGTGATGCTGTACATTTCTGTGATGTTGCATTTTATTCACGCCTTGAGCGAAATACTATATATTGGTATATATATTAGTAGATGTTGTATATGTTTTTCATCCGCGCTAGTCCAGTCCCCACTCTGCCGTTAGTTAGCTAACCTAACGGGTGATGACGGGACCCAGTGGCGAATGCGGATGGCATATATGTACGTCAGTATATTTTCGTTCTTTGTGGTGTGATCAATTGATGGGAGTGCGTTGATTCGAATCAATGCAAGCTGAACAAACCTAATCTGATGTTGTTGGAACGTTTTTCAAAAAGCTGTTATTGCAAGGACGTTCACTTTTGTTTTGCATCGTGGTATTCATTTGGAATATCCTGCTCCTCAGTCGACGAGGCAAGGGCCGAGATCCCTTCACCGGGAGTGACCCCTTGGACAGAAGTTTGCGTCAGGGCATTAACTTCACTATAGCCGATTACTTTTGCTTTGCATCGTGGTATTCAGTTGGAATATCCTGCACCTCATTCTACGGGGAAAGAGCCGAGATCCCTTCACCGGGAGTGACCTCTTTAGCAAAGGTTTTCGTCACTATATTTTTATAAAAGGCTATGCAGTTCCTTCAACGATATCAAGTTCATTACGTTAAAAGTTTTTCGCCAAAAACTAGACGTAGCCCTCCGTCATTTCTTACAAGTATTACTTAGTATTCGTGCTGCGTTTGTTGACTGTGTCAAGGCGTAGTGTGCGGTAGCTGAGTAGTGTTTGTTTGCAGCATATTAATGGGATTGGTTAGGACAGTCGTGCGGCCTTGTTGACTGTGTCAAGGGCTCGTACGGGTGGGTTTAATGCAATCCAGTATATTGACGGGTTGAACTTGACTAGGACTCTTTGATTTGTTGACTGTGTCAAGGTCACTTGGGTCCTAGGGGTAAAACTTTCATCGGGAGTTTCAAAAGAACTGAAACTTGCCAGGCATGCGCATACCTTCTGGAGTGTGGTGACTTGAGTGGATTCCGTCAAGTTATCATGCGATGATAGTTGGATCCCGACTCCCACTGATGAGTTGGCTTACTCCTCGGGTGGTCCCGACTAATTCTTCTTTCAGGTTTGGAGGAGAATTTGAGGTACAGTGGGAGGTTTCCAGATTAGACATAGTGATAACCATTCTGATCTAGGTTAGAGTGCACGCTGAGTGTTTCTTTTCTCTCTCTCTTTGGCAGCGACCATTGACCCGACCCTGAACTATGACTCAGTGACCAAGTTGACCGAACCTTCTTAACACTGGCTTTTGGATTGTCAGAGTTGCAGACCTCATTGCCACTCCTACTTTTACCCTTTTCTCCAGGACGCCCCGTATTACTGCGAACGTCCACTTCCATTGGACAAAACCATCGTATGGTTAGATACGAACTCGAAGGACTTCGAGGATGGTTTCTGGTTCTGGAGAAAACGGATAGGACTATTCAGTTGTCTTTTCTTTTCACCTTCTCTCAGGTTGCGAGTACTCCTTGGTTTAGGAGTAGTACACCTATTACGCAAATTGGATAGTCTTCTTCAAAACCATAGGCTGGTGCCGACCGGTAGGGAATGAAGAAAACCAGTTAGCCTAAACGGTGTACAGAAGGTATTAAGTTAAGGCAAAGCAAGGGATTAGTAGGAGGGCAAAGTAAATTGCGACTGATATTCACGACCAAACCAAGTATTTCTTCGCCAATCCTAAATCACCTTTGTATTTCTCCAGGACACTCCGTATCACTACGAAGATCCACAGTTTATTGGATACTCCATCGTATGGTTATATACGAACTCGAAAGGAACTTGTTCCAGTTCGGGGATGGTTTCTGGTCCGGGAGAAATGGGAATAAGGTTTATTCGGTTGTCTTTTATCTTCACCTTCTCTCGCTTTGCGAGTGCTCCTAGGATTAGGACAGTACACCCTTTATGCTTATTGGATAGTCTTCTTCCAAACCATAGGCTGGTGCCGAACGGTAGGGAAGGAAGAAAACCATTTGGCCTAAAGGGGTGTGCAGACGGTAATGACTAAAGACATATAAAGGGATTTGGAGAGGTGGCAAAGAATTATACGGTTATAGTTGTGAATCTGAATAATGGAAGAGGCATTACTAGGAATACCAGGATACCCCGACGAAACATTTCAATGTTTCAGTTTCACTGTGTACTGTTAAAAGAAAACTGATTTCCCGATTAGACACTTGCTCCAGGGTATGTATTTACCAGGTTGGATTCTCACATCTGTATGGTTTTACAGATGCTGAGTGGGAGTAAGTTATTGGGAATTAGGTGACCATCCTCATTATATCAGGATTCGTTGTAATCGGTGATATTTGAGGAGATCATCTGGGCTGTTTGCCGGTCGGCAAATATTTGGTTTTGAATATCCGCTGTTATGTACCAATTTCAAATTGATATATCTGTACGTCTATTTGAATAGAGTGAGATATACCTTTTGATATTATGTCTACGACATTTACCTATATCAGTGGATGGTTAGGTAAGGAGCATTAAACAGCGGTGTAATTCTTCTTAACCATAAGTACAGTTTTCAACCTACGACACACAGTGAAAGAGTTGTTAGACTCAGCGGACTTATACAGGGTATTGTATGTTGTCCAGTGTCCTTAAGGACAGAGGGGTTGGTCCTCATACTATATTCTGTTTACTTTTAACTTCTCTAGTTCTTAGACATGTGTTTCGTAGAAACACAGGGTCTAAGTTTTGAGGAGTTATAGGTATTTGGATAGAGTAGAGAACCAGGTGTAGCAAGTATCGGGATTCTTCAAAGAGATCGAAGATGTAGATACTTGTGTATGGTATTCAGTTGATAGTAATGATAAAGAGAACTTGCTTCTCTTTCAGGTTACTCATAATTGGAAGCATTCCTAAGTTGAGTAACGCTGATCGGCCTCTCTCCATTTAGTTGACATGCACTGGAGACAGCTGCATGATTTGAATCTGGTTAAATTAAATCAGTGCCTCTGGTTCTATATTGGATATAGAACAGTTCATATCTTAACGATGTTAAGGTACGGGGAGTTGTCCGGCTTATGATTAAAACCAGACTCTGGATAACTCAAGGCACGTTTCTGTAATGGCTGTTTGTGGGTTGACCCAGGCTATGACGAGGGTTGACTTTCTACCATCTGGAAGATCAATAGTGATATTGTTCTTGACTCGCCACATTTTTAAAAGAAATGGATTTTTAAGAAAAACAGTAGTGGGAGTATGGTAGAACTGGAAGTGATTCCAGAACCGCAGACGATTACTGAAGATTTGATAAGGGACCTAAAGATTAAATCTGTTTTGACATTCCATTGGCCACTCCGCAGATAAGGTGGGTAACTTCAGGCACCCGAGAGGTACTCCGGTAGCCTCAAGGACGGTGACAGGGAAGTTCTTGTTTACCCACACTTTCCATTGTTGTTGTTCCAGGCTGCGAGACCCGGCAGGAGGATGAGTATAGCGTCGTTCTAAACTAGCTTTAGAAGTGCACGTCTATATGACTCTGGCAGAGGGTTGTCGTAGTCAGTGGGAGCAGCGGAAGCATTGGTGGACTTCGAGCTTATGTCTATTTATAGACTAAAGCAGATATAGCGGAGTTAGATCATCTGTTTCTGATGTGACAGTCATGGGTTTGACGTCATCAGAATAGGGGATGGATCTGTTGAGAAGGTAGTAGGAAGTGATATTCCTATACTACGATCGGTTATACTTTGGTCGTCACACAGTGTTTTCTCCACATGGGACTTGGACATTATATCAGACATACTGGTTACTAGATGTATGGTTTTAGATCTAGATTTGGGTGGTTTCCCAATCTGGGTACCTTGACAGCATTCTATGAGTATTTAGAATGGACGACTCCTGACACGGTAGTGTACCTGCAGTTGATGGAGTCACCCTCTCTAAAGGTGTCTTATAGACTAAAGTAGAGAGGGGTACGCATGATTGACAGATCACTTGCTTAGGCAATTGAGTCAATCATGAGATGTCAAGTACCACACCAGATGTTGTTCCTGCAGTAGATGCAATAAGTTGATATTAATCCAATCCTTGAGAAACAGTCGGAAGCAGTTTTAGATCATAAGTGAATGTTCTAGGGATATGATAACGGCAGCCTCTTTTAGGAGACGGTTATCATTCCAGGTTTCCAAGGTGACATAGATGGCAGAGTGGCTGTCAGAGTTATATTTTCTCCTTCTGACGAGGGGCAGTATTTTGGACAGGTGGTCCAAGGCAATACTGAGGGAGGCATGGCGCTGGGTACTGATTAAGTTCAGTTATCGATACAGTCTAAGAAGTTTGGATTTGGAGTTCATTTATGAGCTAGGTCCCATCAGACATCCGGACATTCTAAGACAGGTATTGCTCATTTCGGGAGATGGCTTTCTCCGCGAACATGAGATATAGAGAGACATAGAAGGAAACATCACAGCGGATCCACTCACTTAGGCTATTCCTCGAACGCAATAGTTTCGCAAACAGGCTTTGTGCGACTGACTAGTAGAAGAGTTGGGTGTTCGGTATCACACGGGCTGTGAGTATGCGACATCGCAATAATTAGCCTTGAGTGCAAGTGGGAGATTGTTGGAGATAGTGCCCTCAGAGTCAATTATTGGATCACAGGCACGTGATTGCAATGATTGAGGGAGGACCTATCCCGGTAGAACAGTCTCACTCGAGATGATAGTATGCTATCTGGTTTACCTTTATCATCGTGTACTGCTTCAGGTGACCTTACAGGTCGCTATTACACGTTGATAGAGCCCCTAGGATTCTTGCTTGACTGCCGGCAGTATGATGGCGATCATATACGTGGGAGCTGGGGTCTATAAGCACATCCTTAAAAGGTCCCTAGTCGTAGGAGTTTCGAGACAGGGCATCGATACTCCATTACTAGACTAGTGTATACAGTCGAGACCCCAACGAGGGGCGGTGGCCGGTCTCACAAGCCACTGGTGTCTGTTGGTTCACCTAAGATGTATACAGGTGCTCATTGGGTTATGAGTACACCGAACAGGACTCGCCGGGAACCTGCTAGTTGGGATTATACCATACGTCAGATAGCAGTTTCCAGGTGACATGTGTACAGGTTAGTTCATCGACCTGAGATCGTCATTTGTCTCGTGTGTGTTCCCACTGTGCTTTGATTACTACCCTACCACGGCTCAAAGGAGTCGTGCAAACAGGTTTTAGTTGGGTACAGTCCCGAGCCACATGGAGGCAGTGAGCGGATCTGCAGGGGTTCGTCTCTCCCGGTATTGGGGGTGAGGTCGCGCTGTGTCTAGGAGAGCCATTACGCAAAGCCCTCGGCCGAGGCAGGAGATTTACTGGTAGGTATTCCAGTAGTATCTCAGGGCGTTCTGGGCTACACTCCGACACGACTTGTACCGCCTTTGGGGGTCTGACTTTTACCAACCCCCTAGGCCCGACATGCGATCCTCATAGACAAACGGACCGGACTGTACGGATATTGTCACTGACAGGCTCAGTAGGGTGTCAGGATGAGTTCGCTCATCGACGTCCCTTTTGGTCAATAGCTGGTGGCCCGTTACGTATTGGCTTATACCTCTGACATGCTAGTGGTTAAATCCACAGCCATTGTATTGACGAGTCTTTAGAGTCCACCACACTTTCAGTTACTCAGCTTTCGGGCGAAACGCTGTAGAGGCCGTATGGAGATATGGCAGGGTCCGATCAGATACGTGCGGTATTGCACGGATCAGGATCGGACGGATATTACTAGCCGGCTTTGGTTTAAGCCGGTCCTAGTTTAGTACAGTGTAGATTTTGTCTCATTGCATTTGTATCCGGTCGGAATACAGATGCGGGTGTGTATGCACAGTGTCGGGGTTTTCCTGTAATTTATTACGGGACCAGTTTTCTGGAGTTGCCAGTTTGCATTCCGTCCCGGCCGGTTTTCCTTTGTTCTTTCCCGGCCGGACTTTTCCGATGGAGGGGGTAATTTGCAGTTTTGCAAATTACATTTGTGGAGGGGGTTTCTTTGCAATTTGTTTGATTATGATAGCATCTTTATCTTTTGCACCATAACTTGCATTTAATGAGATTTGAGTGAGTATGGGTTTGATGTAAGTTTATTATGATGATGTCTTTGGATGTGGTCACCATTCTCTTTATCCTACACTCACCTCCCTTCTTATGGTTGGCATTCTCATTCCTCCACCACATTATCATTCTCACTAGATGAAAGAAAGAATACTTGAGAGAAAGAAAAAGAATGAGAGAGTTCATCTTTGTTATGGGAGGAATTCTTCATCTCCTTCTTCTTCTTGTTTCGGAAAAATGAAAGCACCATTTTTCCAAACCCCATTCCTCCATCAAGGCAACTACAAACCCCAAATGAGACTAGCATGATCTACTACACATTCTACAGCATATCTTGAGCATGTCGAGTTGCCGGCTTCATGCCCGAGTTGCCTCGGTACTGAGGCGGGAGCCCGTAAAAGACGCAGGCGATGTGGTGCCTTTTCCGGCGAGGAGGCGACGATATGGAGACTACACTTTCCGCGGGAGATCGGGACGATGACAAGAAGACCGGAGGACTCGGATCACTCGGTATACTTCTCTTCCCTTCTCTTGTTTGCTAGCTTTAGGTTAATGGTTTCGATCTGGGTTTTTCTTTGTCCGCGGTAGCGCCGGTTTCCGAGTAAGGAAATTTTTTTGATTCCGCAATTTGGCCTCGGATAGACGGCCGGGGCGCTGCCGTGGCGCAACACATGGAACGTACCATATCCAATAGGGTTCGGTTCCGTCTCTCCGATACACCGTTATGTTGCGGAGTGTATGGAGGAGTAAGCTGAGAGAGAATTCCATTCTCTTTTAGGTAATCCAGGAACTCGGCGCTCAAGTATTCACCACCTCGATCAGATCTCAGTGTCTTGATACTTTTGCCGGTTTGTTTTTCTACTTCATTCTTATATTCCTGGAATTTTCCAAAGGCTTCTGATTTATGTTTCCATTAAGAAGACATATCCGTACCTTGAAAAGTCATCCGTAAAAGTAATGAAGTAAGAATAACCGCTTCGTGCATGTGTAGACATTGGACCGCACACATCGCTGTATACGAGTCCCAAGAGCTCGCTCGCTCTTACTCCGTGTCCAGTGAACGGAGTCTTTGTCATCTTTCCTTTGAGACAGGATTGACAAGTTGCATATGATTGATATTCGAACGGATCCAAATATCCTTCTGTATGCAACTTCGTCAACCTTCTCTCATTGATGTGACCCAGTCTACAATGCCATAAGAAAGCATGATTGATTTCTGGAGACTTTCTTTTGTGTGTATTCTGGACATTGAAAATCTGTGGTTGGTTTAATACGTATATACCATTGCTTAATATTCCTGACCCAATCAAAACTTGATTAAGGTGAATGTTCACAACATTGCTTACAAATGCAAATTCATAACCTTCTTTAGACAATAAAGATACAGGTATGATATTACAAGTTGCATTGGGTACAAAATAACAATCACGCAAAACCAAAACATGTCCATCTGACATTCCCAAGTGATAGTCCCCCACGGACTCAGTATCCATGCCAGCTCCGTTTGCAACTCTGAGGGTCATATCACCTACCTTCAAAACCCTACGCTTTCTCAGTGCCTACAAAGAATTACAGATATGAGATCCTGATCCGGTATCCAATACCCAGGAAGTAGAGTTTATTGATAGACAGTTTTCAATAACATACACACCTGAAGCCGAAGCCGCAACTTGCTTAGGGTCCTGGTTCCTGGCCTTCCAAGCCCTGCAATCCTTTTTCCAGTGTCCTTTCTTATGACAATAGAAGCACTCGTCCTTTCCTACAAGCTTCCCCGCTATCTTTGTTGCCTTTGCTTTTCCTTTTGTTTCCACTTTACTAACACCGTCCCTTGGTTTGGTGGGGGTTTTCTTCTTCTTTCCCTTGGCTTTCTCCTTGGACCTAGAAGAGGAAGGTCCTCCAACAAACAAAGTGGATGTTTCCCTACCATTCTGTAGGGTGCCCTCTGCACTCCTCAGCATGTTGAAGAGTTCTGAAAGTTCAACTTCTTTTTCTTGCAAGTTGAAGTTCAGGATAAACTGGGCGTAAGTGGAAGGAAGGGACTGGAGAATCAAGTCAGTATAGAGCTCGTTCTTTAACGTGGTCCCAAGGTCCGCGAGCTCTTCAATATAGCCAATCATCTTAAGCACGTGTTCCGCTACCGATGATCCGACGGCCAATCTCGCCGAAAACAGCTTTTTCGAGACTTCGTATCTGGCGATACGGGATTGTTCTCCATACAGTTCTTTTGTATGGAGAAATATGGATTCAAGGTCCATATTCTCGTGCCTCCTCTGATATTCATTGTCCATAGAGGCAAGCACGAGGCACTTGGCCTTCGCGCGGTCGATCTCCTGGGTCTTACGGATTTTCTTATCCGCGATGCTGGAGGTAGGACCTAGGACAGGGGGAGCTTTGGTGGTAAGAAAATACCCCAGCTTGTCATAAGTGATTGCCATTTTGACATTCCTGAGCCAATCTTTGTAGTTTGGCCCTGTCAGTATGTTTTTATCTAGTAATAACTTAAGTCCGGTCATAACGATCGGTTGCTGCAATTAGGAGAGAGAGAAGAAACACTTTAGCATGATACTTTTGCAAGTTTAGAGTGGTTTTTAGTTTGTCTAAACAGGATGGCTCCCACTGTTTCTCGAATTCCTCCTCAAACCAAAAAGGAAGAATTAGTCGGGATCAATCTCACCATACAATACTTGCTTAACCGTTCAGCCAGGCCAGTGTTGCTACTTCGAAGGAGGTTTTCCAACGCTTTCGCGAAGTTCCATAATTAAATAACCCCTTTTCTTTGGGGGCGTAGCCCCGCTAACACCTTTCTAGACACCTACTTGGTTTATAGCATTGATCGTTAAGTGAGAAATTTCCCGAGGAGTAGCATATACTTACAGTAGGATCGGGATCCAAATATCATCGTGTGATAAAACTGAAGGAATCCTACCAGAATCATCACACTCCAAATGGTATGCAGCACTAGCAAGTATCAGTTTCTTTAGAAACTCCCGATGTGGATTTTTGCCCCATGCTCTTATGACCTTGACTTTGGCTAACAAATCATAAGTCACATATCAAGTTCTACCCGTCATTCTCCAGGTTAATTTGAACCCACCCGTACCTACCTTTAACTTTGGCCAACAAGACAGTACGACTGTCCCAAACCAACGCATCTAACTATGCTGCATATGAATATCCAATAGCTACCAATCACTGTGCCTTGGTTTTGGCCAACAAACACAGCTTGAATACTATTGACTACCCATATGAAACGACGGAGGGCTACGAATGGTTTTGGCGAAACCGTGAACGTACTAAACTTAATATAATCGATGGAACGAGATAGCTTTTAAAAGGAGTGGCTTAAGCTCCGCGTTTAAAAGTTGTTTTTGAAAAGAAACCGAGTGGTTTTGAAATTGTTCCAACGACTTTACTTTGGTTTATTTTCTTGCATTAATTTAATGTGTCCCATCATTTAATCCTACCATTGCAGAAAACAACGAAAATATGACGTACGCTTATGCCATCCGCATTCGCCACGGGGCCCCGTCATTACCCGTTAGGTTACTTAACTAACGACAGAGCGGGGGCTGGACTAGCGCGGATGCATAACATAAGCAACGCCTAAATAGATATCATATATAGATATATACATTCGTCAGATGCAATGATAGTCATTCCAGATCACAGATGAACACATTGGATATACTAGGAATCCGCATTCCGTTCGAGCCTGTAACGAAAAGCGGATTACACGGTCATGATGAATAGCCAAACCCCACCCTAGACTCCTACGGGTGTGGCAAACTACCCGCCAAATACCCGAAGTGAAGTAACCTCCCTCAACAACGTGAGTAGGCCACTGGGCACTTCAAGGTACCCGGTAGTTTGTGCACCCCCTCCTTGGGTCTATCATAGGAGCAAAAAAGTAAAAGAAATTATACAATGGCGGCTACAACCTCATCCCGGATGTGCGGCCATATAAATAATACTACATCAATTACAAATTACATGAATTGAAAGATAAAGAAAACTCTCATCTCACAACCCCCCGGCTATTCATCCGCGACAAACCAACGAATTCATATACACAAACCATCAACATTACAGAACACAGATATGTATAACCCCCACTAATCAACGTATAGCGATTATCAGACGGTCAATACATATATCACATCACAGATATAACCCGTTAGCTAAAGTCTATAGAGGTTCAATCAAAATACGGATTTGTAACCACCCCAAAACACAAATTTGTTCTCTGGAAATTCTGGGCAGAAACAAACCATCCTAAAAATCACAAAACACCATTATAAGAACACTGCAGGAGAAACGACCCACGGCCGAGTCAACTCGGCCACGGATCCGTGGCAAGAGCATGCTCTTTCCGCGTTTCCGCGGCGCGTTGACCGAGTCACTGGATCATTTTTCTTAGGTGTTCTTTAAAAACCCTGAGCCGATTTTTAGTACATGATTTATTATTTTTTGAACAGAAAAA
Source organism: Agapanthus africanus (assembly GCA_030015575.1). Lineage (NCBI taxonomy): Eukaryota > Viridiplantae > Streptophyta > Magnoliopsida > Asparagales > Amaryllidaceae > Agapanthus > Agapanthus africanus. Next base: position 768,058,047 of record JASDDO010000019.1, on the reverse strand, counting down.
AAAATCGTCACTTTTCGGGGGTGTTTTGCGTTTTTTTCTTCGATCGAAATTCTAGATAGTTTGCTAACATGCTAGATAGTGTTTAGCCAGGCTCTGATACCACTGTAAGTCCACGTTACCCGTCCCGGTTCTTTCGGGGATGCGGAAATGGTGAAAAACGATTTTTCGGTGGAGGTAATATGAACTCAAAAACCGGATCTTTGCTAAACAAACTATCTAACAACCTAACTAAGAGTTTAGCTACTATGTTAGGGGTTATACCTAATCTTGAACTCCTTCTCTTCGACTCCTTGTGGTGGTCGGATCAGCTTCACCTCGTCGTCTCCTTGTGCCAAAAATGGATCCACCCGAAAGCTTCTACCTTTGGCTCCAACCTCAATCTAGAGGAAACTAAAATACTTGGTTTGCTAGACCTTGTATTCTAGGATGAGTAGAGAAGTGGTTTTGGTGTTTTATCTCAAAGGAAAATGGTTCTCAACTCATGAGAGGGATTTTTCCCTGTGCTAGAGGAAGAGGGAGAGCAATGGAGAGAGCTTGGATGAGAGAGAATGAGAATGATAGAATGAGTGAAGACTTTTGCAACCATGCTCTCAAAAACCAAAATAATCATAATAATAATTGTAATCAAGTTTTTTGTGATTGTTCATTCCAATGGCAATATCATTTCATGCATTTAATGCATTTTGTGAACAAACAAGCAAGCAAAAGTCATAACCATGAAATGATAGCCATTGTAATGATGATGGTCAACAAGTCCAAACTGGTCAACAAGTCCAAACGAGTCAACCGGTTAACAAAGTCAACAAGTCAACAAGGTCAAACTTTCAACCCAACCATAGCACAACAATACTTAATTAATATTATCATCAATCATATTTCTTATTCTCATTAGGGTTTAGAAAAAGTCAACAGTCAACAACCCTAATGAGAATCCTCTGCCTCTATCTTGGTCAACCGTGCATACACACCCGCATCCGCATTCCGAGGAACACGAATACAAACGAGATAAAACCAATCCCAAAACGTATACTAGGATCTGTCTTAAACCAAAGCCCGCTAGTAATAACTGTCCGAACACCAAACGTGCATATGTGCGCGGATGTGACCGAACCCTGTCGCAAAACCATGCGACCTCTACTCTGTTTAGCCCAAAGGCAAATAGCTCTCTGTGTGGGACTCTAAAGACTCAACACTACGCTGGCAGTGGGTTTAACTACAGACCGCAAGCGGCACTAGCTGTGCGTAACGGCCCCCAGGTAGATGCCGATAAGAAGACTGATGAGGTGAAACCCATCCGAACTCCTACTGAGCCTGAATGTGACAGTCTCCGTACAGTCCGGTTTGTTCGTCTGGGAATATCACATGGCGGGCCTAGGGGGGCGGTAAACGTCAGTCTCCTAATAGCGGTACAAGTCGTGTCGGAGTGTAGCCCAGAACACCCTGAGATAACACTGGAAACCCACCAGTATATCTCGCTTGCCCTGGCCAGGGATGACTATGTGTAATGGCTCTCCTTGACACAGCACGATATCAACTCCCAATACCGGGAGAGGCGAATCCTGTCTAACCGTCACTGCCTCCAAGTGCTTCAGGACTGCACCCAACTACTACCTGTTTGCACGACTTCTTTGAGCCGTGGTAGGGTAGTAATCAAAGTACAGTGGGAACACACTCGAGGCGAAGTGACAGTGTCAAGTCAGCGGACTAAGCTGTACTCATGTCACCTGGGAACTGATAACTGACGATAGGTATAGTACCAACCAACAGTTCCCAATGAGTCCTGTCCAGTGTACTCGTAACTTAACGAGCACCCACATACTATCTCAAGTATGACGTACTGACGGCTGTGGGACAGACCGTCTCCCCTGCTGGGATGAGAAGCACATACGCTAGTCTACTCCAGAGTATCGATGCCCTGTCTCGATAGTCCTACGACTAGGGACCTGTATAAGGATGTGCTTGTGGATTACCCAGCCCCCACGAGTGTGACTGCTATCACAACGCTGGTAATCAAGCAAAGATCCTAAGGGCTCCACTAATGTGTATAGGTGATATACTAGAAGAAACACATGTACACATTATAGTAGAAACAAACCAAGTAGCATACTACCATTTTGAGCAAGATTGTCTATACAACTGTGAATATCTCAAGCTTCCATCAAGTAATATACAAACTAATATGATACAGTAATGGCCTCTAGGGCATATACACTAACAGATATAACGTAAGTACTGTGAACTAACATATTTAAAATTTTCGATCGACAAAATTTCCCGAAGTGGGCCCCAAGCACAACTGCTGCACTCAAAATAATCTAGGCCCAAACAAAACATACCAGAAACCCCAATTCCAACTCAGAGAGCACTGTAGAAAATTTGGTACATTGATGACATGGAATGGCGGCGGAACCGCGGCCAATGCATGGGTAAAACCGCGGTTCCGCGGCGCAACAGTAATAACATGCTACCAAATTTTCACAGTAATCTTAGAAAAGCCTGCACGAATTTCTGCAATACACAAAATAATTTTTTTACCAAAGGAAAAATTCGACAGAAACCAATGACTTGGAAATGCAGTTTTGGAAAATTTCGCTCGATCGGAGTTCTAAACATGTTAGAGCAAGCTAGTAAAGGTTAATGGCATGGCTCTGATGCCATGTAAGTCTACGGTAGCGCCCCAGCCGTCATTCCGAGGCCAAAATGCGGAAACGAAAATTTTTCTAAACTAGAAACCGGCGCTATCGTATGCTTAAAACCCGGATCGAACCATTAACCTACAACTAGCTATCTAGAGATGGGATAGAAAGGCTATACCGATCGATCCATGTCCTTCGGTCTTTGGCCACCATCCCAAGCTCCCCGCGGCAACTCCGGTCTTGATCTCCTCGTCGGAAAGGGCACCACATCTACGAGTCTTTTTACGGGCTCCCGCTTCATCCGAAGCAACTCGGACACGAAGTGTGCTAGCCGATGTGTCCAAGGTGTTGTAGAGAATGTTTGTGATCACTTTGTCTCTTGAGGATTTTGTGGATGCCATTGGTGAAGAGATAGTGAGCTCAAAGAAGAGGAAGAAGAAGAAGTTTCCTCATCTTTTTCTTTTTGTGTTGTTGCAAATGATAAAGTGAGAGAGTGAGATCAAGAAGCCAAAATACAAGAGCTAACAACCATCATACGGCTGCCCCTCTCTCTCCACTTATCATTTCAACTCACTAAAACATCACATAATGTGACATATGCACAAGTAAAGAGACCATGATTCATCACTTGTGCATGTGTCACATTAAATGTTCCTAATCATGATTTTGAGCTCGTTATTTCCTTATGCCAACATTAATCTAAATGTTTGCAACAATAAAAAGAGAATGGCATCTACTAAAGTAAACTCGTGATGGATCACAAGAATACCCCTCACCTGTATATACATACCTGCATCCGCATTCCGACTGAATGCGAATGCGATGAGACTAAAGTAATCCAACAAATCTAATAGTAGGATCCGGCTTAAACCAAAGCCCACTAGTATGATCCGCCCGATCATGATCCGTGCACTACTGCACGTATATGATCGGACCCTGCCATATATCATACGGGCTCTACAACGTTTCGACCGAAACTTAAGAAACTGTTTTTAGGGGACTCTAAAGACTCGTCAATACTTTGGCTGTGGATTTAACCACTAGCTCGTCAGAGGTACTAGCCGTACGTAATGGGCTACCAGGTATTGACCAAAAGGGAGGTCGATGAGCGAACTCATCCTGACACCCTACTGAGCCTGTCAGTGACAATATCCGTACAGTCCGGTCCGTTCGTTTATTAGCATCGCATGGCGGGCTTAGGGGGTTGGTAAAAGTCAGACCCCCAAAAGCGGTACAAGTCGTGTCGGAGTGTAGCCCAGAACACCCTGAGATACTACTGGAATACCTACCAGTAAATCTCCTGCCTTGGCCAAGGACTTCGTGTAATGGCTCTCCTAGACACAGCGCGACCTCACCCCCAATACCGGGGGAGACGAACCTCTGTCGATCTGCTCACTGCCTCCATGTGGCACGGGACTGTACCCAACTAAAACCTGTTTGCACGACTCCTTTAAGCCGTGGTAGGGTAGTAATCAAAGCACAGTGGGAACTCACATGAGACAAATGACGATCTCAGGTCGATGAACTAATCTGTACACATGTCACCAGGGAACTGCTATCTGACGTCAGGTATAATACCAACTAGCATGTTCCCGGCAAGTCCTGTCCGGTGTACTCATAACCCAATGAGCACCTGTATACATCTTAGGTGATCCAACTGACACCAATGGCTTGTGAGACCGGCCTTCGCCCCTCGTCGGGGTCTCGACTGTATACACTAGTCTACTAATGGAGTATCGATGCCCAATCTCGAAACTCCCACGACTAGGGACCACTTTAAGGATGTGCTTATAGACTACCCAACTCTCACGTATATGATCGCCATCATACTGCTGGTAGTCAAGCAAGAATCCTATGGGCTCTATCAACATGCAATAGTGACATGTAAGGTCACCTAAAACAGTACACGATGATAAAGATGAACCATGGTAGCATACTATTCTCTATCAACGTGTGATAGTGAACTACAATGTCACCTAAAGCATGTACACGATGATAAAGACAAACCAGATAGTATACAAACCTCTCGAGTAAGACTGTCCTACCGGCATAGGTCCTCCCTCAATCATTGCAATCACGTGCCTGTGATCCGATAATTGACTCTGAGGGTACTATATCCAAAATACTCTCCTATCGTCGATCTCCCTGGAGATCAACCATCTCCATGATAAGGTGATACTACCTTAAAATATGCCTGGATCACTGATGGGACGGTTCCTAGGCCAAAACCATAACTCCATTGTCACACAATGGTAGGAATGAAGTTCATCTCATAAACTTATATACACCCAGACTCCCTCTTTGGCAGTATCATTGGTAGCGATGTATCCAGCCTTTATCATCTAGTTTTCCACGGTATCTAGCTTGGAACTCTTCCAACATACCGTCACTCCATTGAGGGTAAAGACAATGCCTGTAACTGGCATTCAGTCGACCTTATCATCCTGGAAGCTTTCCAGTGATTTTCCTCAGGATCGATTGATACCATCTCACTACACCTAGTGAGAATCCTAACATCCACTTAGATCTATCTCATAGATCCAAAACCCAGGATTTAGGAGGTACCACCTTGATCCTATATGGAGAATCCTTATGATAAGTGGAGATTGACCGAGCGTAGCATAGGAAACTCTTTTCCTATCAAGAGTATGTCATCCACGTACAATACGAGGATCACCACCATACTCCCTTCTAACCTTTTGAATATACAAGGTTCATCTGCCATTTTGATGAAGTCAAACACTTTGACTACCACATCAAAACAGACATTCCATCTCCGTGATGCCTGCTTTAACTCATAAAGCAACTTGCACACATTTCCGCTGCTCCAACTTTCTATGAAGCCCTCTGGCTGTCATGAAACCCAACCGCCAGATATCGTAGTCATGGTATGTAGAAATGGAAAGTAGGATCCGGATGGTCTTAAGCATAGCTACCAGAAATGGTTTCATCATAATCCACACTTGGTCGATGACGAGAACCTTTTGCAACAAGTCTTAGCTTTCAAAAGTCTCAACTTTTCCATGTACACCTAGTAATCTTCTCAAAATATACTTGTTCCTAATGGGGAATTAACCCTTCAGATAAAGCAACCAAAGTCCAAACTTTGTTGGTGTATATGGATTCCATCTCAGATCACTTAGCATCCTTCCATTCTTACAGAGTCGCCACTCTTGATGGTCTGCTTGAAACTAGTTGGGTCATCATCTCATGATGCAATCCTCGCTCCCATTGGCATTAAGAAAACTGAAGAATCTCTCAGGTGGATGAGGAACCCTACCAGATCGACGGCGTGGCTGAGGTTCGTCGGGAACTATTGAATCCTCCGGTTCTACCAAATTGTCAGCTGTAGTTTGTATGGCTGGAACTACTTCCAGTTCTACCTCATGACCACTAATTTCTTCACAAGAAATTCCTTTTCTAAAAAGGTGGCATGCCGAGAAATAAAACACTTTTTATTCCTCGGTGTGATAGATGATATTCCCTTGCGTATGCTTGGAATACCTAACAAACTTCCACAGAACTGACCCTGCCTCGAACTTGTCCAGATTTTGCTTTTAACATAGGTCGTACAACCCCAAATCTTAACTTACTTAAGAGATGGGCTCTTCCCATACCATATCGCATATGGAGTGGTAGGCACCTGATTTGGTCGGAACCCTATTCAATAGGTATGCAGCTTCTCTAGTCATAACCCCCCCAAAAAAATAGGCAACTCAGTAGTACTCATCATAGAGCGCACCTTATCTCATAGGGTGTGATTGCTCTGCCCCGATACACCAACGTGCTGTGGTGTATACGGAGGAGTAATACTGAGAGAGAATCTCATTCTCCTTTAGAATAGTCCAGGAATTCCGTGCTCAAGTATTCTTCTCCCTGATCTCATCATAGGACATAATACTTATACCCATTTTGGTTCTCTAATTCTGACTTATATTCTTTGAATTTCTCAAAAACTTCATACTTGTATTTTAACAGAAACATATATCCGAATCTTGAAAGATTATCAGTAAATGTAATGAAGTACAAAGACCCAGTCCTGACATGTGTAAACAGGGGACTTACATACATCATCATATATCAATCCTAAGAGTTCACTAACTCTTTCTCTGTTTCCAATAAATAGAGCTGTGGTCATCTTATCTTTGTGACATGACTGACATGTTTCACAAGATGTAAATTCAAACTGATTTAAATATGCATCTAAATGTAACTTGGCTTAGTCTGGTCGCATTGATATGACCTATTCTACAATGCCTCAAGAAGAATTCATTCATTTCTGAACTCTTCCTCTTGTGTTTGTTCTGTACGTTAAGAACTGTGGTTTGATTTAGAACGTATATGCTTTTAGATAACGTGCCTGAACCGATCAACTCTTGATATAGGAAATGTTCAAAACATGATCCAACAATACAAAATTATATCCTTCTTTACTTAATAAAGAGACTGATATGATTTTGTATATCAGGTTCGGTATCTAATAACATTTGTTCAGAACCAATGTATTTGGTAATACAGGGTGATAACTGCCAACACCTTGCCTGCAACAATTGCACCGTTTCTAACTCTTAAAACTTATCACCCATTCTCAGTTCTCTGCCTATCTGTAGCCCATGTAACAGATTACATATGTGGGATCCTGATCCGGTATCTCATACCCAGGACGTAAAGGAAACTGAGAAACAGTTCTCGGTAATGAACACACCCGAAGAAGATGCATCAACATGTACTTTCTTCGTTTGGGTGACACGGGAATCCTGGTAATCCCCTATTTCCTGCTCGGTATTATAACAATTATAAGTTGGAGCGGGACCAACGTTCCCTAGCTCAGTATAACAAGAGGGTTCAGTACTTTGAAGGAGGTTCCTCGTGCTTTCGCACGGACCTAATTAAAATAAACCTCGTTTTCCCAGGGGCGTAACCCCGTTAACACCCTTCTAGACACCTACTTGATCGGCTAATTGTAATGTGTAAAACTCTTCCAGGAGTAACTCTTACTCGCAGTGGGTATCGGGATCCAACTATCTCATAGAAGGTATGCAATCTCATTGCAAATTTCAACACTTAAAATTTCCGATAATATTTTGCCCCTAGCAATTTATGACCTTAACAAGGTCAACAAATCAGAAGCGCTAGCCAAGTTCATCCCGTCATTTCCTGATTGAATTAAACCCACCCGCACGATCCTTAACAAGGTCAACAAATTCGCATGACTGCCCTAATCCAATCGCATCATATGCAGCAAATAAATACTAGTCAGCTACAGCACACTACGCCTTTACGGAGGTCAAAAAACGCAGCATGAATACTAAGTAAGACTTATCTGAAATGATGGAGGGCAACGACAGGTTTTTAAGAAAACCTTTTGCGTAATGAACTTAGTATCTTTGTAGAATCAAATGTTCTAAAATGGAGTGTTTTTGAGGCGTTTGCTAGTTTCGCTAAAGAGATCACTCCCGATGAAGGGATCTCGGCTCTTTCCTCGTCGAATGAGGTGCAGAGTATTCACAATACCACTATGCAAAGCAAGAACTAGAAAAGCAGTTAAAATATGAAACTGAGGGTTGTAGCATCTGCCAGTTATTGCTAAAGAGGTCACTCCCGGTGAAGGGATCTCGACCCTTTCCTTATCAAATAAGGTGCTGGATATTCAACAAGGAACACCGCTATGCAAAGCAACAACTAGAGCTATCTGTTTTTGAAAATTCGATTGCACAACATCTTTAGATTTATTTTCATTCATTAATCTCATTAATAAAGTCCCATCATTTAAGTTACCTAAGCATCACAGATAAATACAACGTATGCTTATGCCATCCGCATTCGCCTCGATGTCCCGTCATGAACCGTTAGGTTAGGTAACTAACGGCAGAGCGGGACAGGGCTAGCGCGGGTGTAAAACATAAGCAATGTCTATATAATATATCGCATATACTATATACAGTATCTATCTTAACATATACACTGATCACATCACAGAATATCGCTGCAGAACACAACATATGAAATATTGGATATACTAGGATTTCTGGGTTTTAAATTAAGCCTGTATAAAACACGAATTCCACGGTCATGATGAATAGCCAAACCCACATCCTTAGACCCGTATGAGAGCTGCAAGAAACCCTACCAATTCTAGAGTTAGGAGACCCGGTCTCGACGCCTCGAGATGGTCTCCCACTGATTCCAGTACCCGGTCACTTGTGCTCCCCTCCTTGGCTGTATCCTAATGCTGAAAAGTAAATAATATACATCAACGGTGACATCTTCCTCAACCCGGATGTGCCCCAATAAAAGAATATTACATACAATGAATTTTACAAGAATGAAAATAAAAACTCTCATCTCACATAAAACCTCTGGCTATTCAAAACACAAAGATCCAATATAACATATCCCAGCAACGCATAACATCACATGTCATCAACGTAAGTAAATATGCGTATCCCAGTTGTCGTTGACATATAGCACCGAAACTGGCGATACACCACATATTACACTTACGGTCGCAGAAAAGAAAGTGAAAACTACAACAATTGGAATCCGCAACAACCTTAGACATCATAAACCCAACGTATCACATACTTTGGATTTCATGCCTAACCAAATAAATTCCTTAGACATCACATGCCTAACAATTATAAACCCCACATTTTAGTCTCGATCTCGAAAACACTTTTCAATTTCAAGTCGGGCAATTCAACAAGATTCCCGACATCCTGATCGAATGCTCATCGGAAACTTCAGTAAACGGCCGCACCCCCCGATGCCGTCGACGAAGTGCACTAAGGCGGAACACCGCGGCCGCGAGCACCGGAACTGATGCTTTTGGCGACGGGGTTCTCCTACAATCACTTGGTCGGGGCTATGCGGCGTGACTATCTAATAATGTTACCCGGCGAGTATCCACGTACACTATGTGATTGCGACGGACTTTTGATCACATCAAAATTCCGTCGCAACCGATCAAATGAGACTAAATTGCTAGATTTATAGAATTAAAATTAGTGTAGATTCCAAGTATTGTATCCCATCACATGGTACCCGAACGACGTTAAACTTTTCGATCGATTCATCAAAGTCCCACAATTCCCTGAGAGCTCAACACTTGAGCACGGTTTAAGAAATACTCAGAATATGCCACAGTACCACGCACCAGCCGTAGAAGGGCAGACCCAAGCCTCACTTATGTCACCACGGAACTGCGGCAAACTGTAGGGTATGACCGCGGTTCCGCGGTCCAAAAAGTCAAGTTAGGGTTTCATTCTTCTAGAGGGTTCACAGAATTACTTGCATATTTTTCCGAATAACATAGACTTGGAAAAATAGGTTTTTGACTTTCGAACGAACTTTTTAACTTCGCTTAGACAACATGCGAAAACCCGAAACAATGTTAAAACTACGAATACGAAACACTCCGAATTTCTTATAGTGTAAGATCACATCACATGCAAATTTAGAAAAAACAAACAACACCTGAAACAGCAAAACCCAATCTCTGGAACACACACAAAATTTGAAGCCAAAACTCCATGTTCTGGCCGAGGTGCTCGGATTTTGACAAGATGTGGTTGGCCAAGTTAGGCCTAAAATGCTTCAATTTTCTTCTGTGTTCATATTATATCCCATACAATATTCTGCACATGTTTAAAAAAAATTTTGAAGACTTTTTAAAATCGACAGAAACTAGGGTTTCGTGATGCAAGTTTCGAAGTAGTTTCGGTTTCGTAATCTTAACAAAATCTGTATAATTTTCTAGCATGGCTCTGATACCACTGCAGGGTTGCCTTGTACGGAAGCAAGGTTTCGGGAGGCATCGTACATGCCAATTTCAAATTTTAGCCGTACTAGCTAACCTTAACATAAAATCTAATACTAGAAAATGTGAGGAAAAGAAATGCAAACAACTTTGCAACTAAAGTAAACAAGGAATACAACCTTTGTAGACCGGTCCTTCACTTCAATAGCTCCGTGTAGTAGTCCTTTCGCTGCGATCATGAACTCTCGAACTCTAGAGAGGCTCCTACGAAGAAATGAACAAGCTTGCATCGAAGTCTTCGAGGCCGAAGATGATCTACGTCGAGGAGACACCAACTCAAGCTATCTCTTCACTAATTGTGGAATTATTGAAGCAAACACCCTATACTAAATGGCAAGTAGTAGAGGATGATGAAGTAGGAAGTGGGTTCACTTTAGATTTAATTTTCTCATAATTTTTCTCACATCTCCATTGAAGCTAGAATTTTGAGGAAGAAGAAGAAAACTCTTATGGAATTAACCAAGTGAAGAATGGCAACCTTAGGTGAGTTAATATCATATGTTAACCTTTGTAGAAACTTAACCATGGCTAGGATAATGGTTGGGTTTATAAATATCTTAAGCTAAACAAAAATAGTAGACTAAGTCAATGCATCCATAAGCTTCTACAAGCTTTGAGCCATGATAATGTCCAACTCATTTTTGAATAACTTTAAATAAATAAAACCCTAGATAATCCCTAGTATGGTGTAAGTCACACGCACCCCCAAGTTGCATGTATCATCAAGCATGACACATAATCATGTACACAAATATATATCACATATATACTTATGCACAATGTGAGAAAAAGAAATCATAAGTGAGCTTTATATTAGTTAATGTAATGTAATATATCAAATATATAATTATACATTAAATTACTAAATCAACTCTTGATTTAATAATCCGGCTATATCACATGTACCCGACTAATATCAAATGTACCAACTTATCGAATCAACACTTGATCCGATAACCCGGCTATATCTCATATAACCAATCGATACATGTATCGTGAGAATAGAATGCGGTATCACATACTCGCATTAATCTCGATCCCGCACATATCACATATGTGCTCCTACTCCGTTTCGCTGGAGCCAGGAAACCTCTGTGTAGGACTCTAAAGACTCGTCAATACGCCAGCAGTAGGTGATGATCATATCAAACACCCACAAGCCGCAAGCAGTCTGCTTAACGTAACGGCCACCCGGGTATTGAGCGATCAGAAGATCAACAAGCATGCCTGCTCATACTCCTGCGAATCTAATCAGTAGTACTACCGTACAGTCCGGTCTCTTCGTCTGATATGTCGCATATCTCGTCTAGGGGTGGTAAACGTCATACCCCAGTAACTCAATAAGTCGTGTCGATATGAGGCTCATAACGGGTCGAGAAACTACTGATAACACTTACCAGCATATCTCTAAATCAGCCTTGGCCAGGGACTTCCTGTTATAGCCAATCGAGCATAGTGCAACATCAACCCCTAATACCGGGAGAGACGAAACCCCTCCTATCGCTCATTGCCTCCATGTGACTCGGGACTGTACCCAAAAGTCAACGTTTTGCATGTTCTCTTGAACGTGGTAAGGTGGAAATCAAAGCACAGTAGGAATCACACAAGGCTCTATGACGATCTCGTGTCTACAGACTAACCTGTACCAGTGTCACCAGAGAACTGTCATTTGACGTGAGGTATAATACCATCTGGGAGTTCTCGACGAGTCCGTCCAGTGTACCCAGTCTCCACTAAGCACTCGTATATCTCTGATGTCAAACACCAATGGATATGGGATCATCCATCGCCCATCTATATGGGTCGAGAAGCTATACGCTAGTCTACTCTTGTATATCGATGCCCTGTCTCGATACACCCCCGACTAGGAACATTTGAAGGATGTACTTACCGACTACTCTGTCCCCACTAGTATGATCTGCATCATAATCCTGGTAGTCAAGTACTCATCCTAAGAGCTTTTATCAACATGTAACATAGAGACAATCAGTGTACGTGTTAAGATAATGACTAACTAGATAGCATACTATCATGTTGAGCAAGAAAGTCATCCCTATATATGTCCAAGCATCCACTACAATATACAACGTATGTACAGCAATGGCCTCTTGGGCATACATATAACTAACAAGAGCGTCCCCACAATTAAAAACCCTACATAAAATGAGGGGGGATCTGATAAAGTCTGTTACAACAGTCGCATTCGTCCAAACCTCCGATATACGGTGCCATAAATCAATTTGGTATTTTCGGAGAGGTGGACGGATAAATCCAAATAGCCTCGGCCCCCAGAATTCAGGCCAGGCGTCCCGATGTCTCGTTCCGGTTTCCGGCGGTGAACAGATTCTAGCACGCCCGGTGGGACCTTTTCCTCTTTCCGCTCCACAATTTGTGTGTCGTGTTTCGCGAACAAAATCGTGGTTCGTTATGGTTGCATTTGGATTTGAGGTACTAAGATTTGGTGTCTTGCTCCTGTGCAGAGAAAAAATCGATGGCTTCCAACTGCACAACATGCAACAGCAACACTCGCTCCACCCCAACTGGAAGAGTGACCTATAGGCCCATCGCGGCCTCAATCTTTTCAATGCTGGTGGGGCAAGTTACACAAGACACTACTGGGTTGTTCTTCGGGACCATGATCCCTCCAGTGAGTTTCGGTGCCTCAGCGTCACAAGAGGAAGCTCCCAGGAGGTCAGTCTTCGATCGACTGGGAACCACAACGACCCCTCTCAACGGGTCGTCCAAAGCTGACATCTCAGTCTTCAATAGGCTAGGCAAGAACCTAAATGGACCCGCAAAGAGGCTTGTGATACCTGAAGGGGCTACCCCAAAAAGGATAGCCCTCCCAACTCCTACTACGAGCGAAGCCGTCAAAATTGCTTCCCGATCAAAAGATCGATTTTTGAAAGATTGGTCGTTCCTCCTCAAACTCTGCCAAGGACGTCAGTCTTCAATAGGTTGACGCCAACAACAGCCCCTTAGCAAAGCCAGGGGCATGAAGAAGCCGCTTCCAAATATGAGGCGGTCCTATTTGCAAGACATGCTCGACGTCGCCACTGGCGCCGAGTGAGAAAAGTTGGGGAAACTCCCCCTCTGGACTTACCCCACCAGCTCAAATGGTAGAAGTTGACGCTGCTGTTCCAATTGTGAACAGCTTTGATCTGCTCAGGAGGGTGCGCAAGAGCTGTCCAACGGCGGTACTAAAGAAATCGCCCCCGCCTGCAGTTGCCACAGTACAGGTAAAGCCGGAGTAGCTCCATCAACGGCTCTCCTCCCAAATTCATAAGGTCTAGCGGAAAGTCCAGGACTCTTTGATCAACAAAGACTACTCTCGTCGACCGAAGAAATTGAAGGCTCGGCAAGAGAAAGACCATCCTTCCTTCATACAGCGAGGGACTTCTTCTACACAGGTGCCTGTTACAACGGCTCCATCAACTTCGACCTCCCACAAAAGGATGAGGCCGGAGAAAATCCCACCGCCTGCGGCAAATTCCAAAGGTGATAGACCCATACGCCCCAAGTCTGGCGGTATAATCGTACATATGGTCTACATGACTTCCGGGAAAGAAGAATGTCGTGCTTCCGTAGGACATCGACTGCAAACTCGGTCGCTGACTAAAGCCCAGGAGCAACAACAGAAGCTCCAGGAAATGCTGACCAAAATGCCAGCACTTACCGGGCAGAAAGAAAGCCCGGACACATTAGCCGAACAGCGCCAAGAGCAGGAGACCGATTCAGAGTTCCTGCGAAGGGTGTTTGAAATAAAAGACAAAGAAGCTGCTGAACAAGCTACTAACATGAAGCATATGGCGATTTTGTTTCAAGATACGGTTGGAATGATGATCCAACCAGAACCCCCAGCCGAGGATACGCCGATAGTCATCGAGGATGACAGAGGAGAAACATCAAATCCTCTTTCGTACTTATCGGGAGCCAAAGAGGAAACAATCTCTGAGTCTTCTCTTGATGATTATATAGCTCAATAAATAAGAGCTCATCAAGCAAATGAAGCGGATGGCCAAATCATCAGAACTGGGCGAACGTATCCAGATTGGTATGACCAAATCAAATACCCGCCAGGATATACGATCCCCAAGTTCTATGTATACAAGGGGACAGACAACCCACATCAGCACATTGCGCAGTTCAGAGCTCTATGCGGCAACAATGGAGGCAATGACAAACTGTTGCTTCGCCAGTTCGTTGGCAGCCTGTCAGAGACAACCTTTCAATGGTTCTCAGAGCTCCCAAATGACTCCGTAAGAATATTCACAGAGATGGAACTGCTGTTTACACAGCGGTTCGCCAGCGTAAGCGAGCGTACCCCGATCATGGTATTAATCAATGCCAATGTAAAGCCAGGAGAAACTTGGTTCCAATATGCGATCCGGTGGCGGAACCTATGGTCAAAGTACGAACAGCGCATCGAAGAATCCCCCACCGTGGGCATGTTCATCGGGACCTTTGATCCTAAAATGACTGTGTCCCAGTTCATGACGTTCTACAAACCAATAACCTTCCAGGATCTGATTGATATAAATGGCTCAAATGGACCAGATAGACCATGGGCCATCCTCCTCAAATAAGGACCCTCGAAACGCCAAGCGTAAAGGGAAAGCGGCCTTCGTTGCCAACGCTCAACAATAACCGAGTGGTCAAAAACCATTGGCTTGCCAAAACAACACACGTCCATTCCTATCCCTGGAAGAAAGGCTAGGACACACTTACTCATTTCCCTATGATAAGACGAGGACTATTTGGGTTGGCAATGCATAACAAACTCATCATATTGCCAGACCCGCGACGTCCACGACAACTCGGCGGCGTCAACAACCCTAACTACTGCTCCAATCACAGAATGGTGTGCCACCTAATTAAGGATTGCTACATCTTCAAGAACTAAGTCGATGACCCGTATCAACAGGGGAAGTTCGCGTTGTCTGACAACTGGATGGTAAACCCGCCACAGAAGCACACTCCCAAAAAAATGGATGCGCCAGGGGAATCATGCTCGCTCATGGAAGAAACACTATGGGAAGTCGTTCTATCAGCCAAAACCAAAAGGATGCTGAAGGATCTACAGGCATGTCCGACAGTCAGGTGGAAAAGCCCACTTGAATCTGAAATCATCGAAGGTATGCTAAAACCGCATCCCGTACTGAAGATTGTTGACAAAGGGCAAAACTCCTAAGTCAAGCCTTTAAAGTCTTCGAAAAAAAGAAGAAGACCAAGAAGCCTGTACAGCCTGCCGAGTATGACAACAAGCGCATAGGCCTCTAAAAGTATATTAATGTGCTGGAGGAGTACAACCAGAAAGCGCAGACACCGGTCACACTCGAAGAGTTCGACCATATTCTTGAGAATGAAGAGAGTGACTATGATGAGGGAAATGACTCATCATAAGAAACTGAAGAATCTGTAGCAAGTTGCTACATGGACTCCCATTCAACGCAGAGGAACTGATGTCACGCCCCGCTTCCCGGTGTACGGCGAAGGGAACGCGACGAGGTCCGCTACGTATAGACTCAGAAGTACATACGCTGAGCGTATCTAAGCAATATAAAGGAAAATCACAAGAGACAAGATATATAAAAATAACAGCAATTTTATTAATAACATTCTTTTGTACAATGCATGAAAAGTAAATACAACTGGAATGAAAAGCGATGCCTAAACAATGGCATAACAGGAAATGAAAAATATTGAATAGAACAAGGTACAATGTCTAGAGCTCGGGGTCTTCGTGAAACTGATCCAAGTCTTCACCGGTGGGCTCGATTTTTGACGGGTCCAAAACACCTAACGACATTCAAAGAAGAAAGAAATAGAATGTCGTCAGTGAACATGTCGCTCGGTAAGTCCCAAAGATAAGGAAGAATTAGAAAAGACAGAATAATAGGTATCTTCTAAAGTTGTATACTATTTGTTGTAATGTTGTATTAACGCTGTTGTTGTAGCTTGGTACAGAAGAATGCCAGTGTATACGAGAGGGGTCTCTATATGCTAGAGACCAGGGCAAACGGAAAATAGAGTACAAGGCTCCGTTAGAAGGCCCGGAACAACGGCAATTGGATTCATGTTAGGTATCTTAAGTCTGACCGTCTCGTGCCACTTTTAACATCTTCCGTACCAATCTACCCCTTAAACCCCGTAGTGTTTTGATTGTATTGTTGTATGGTATTGTATAAGTTGGATGACTGACCAAAACTATGATATCAGTAAACAGATTGTAACTGCATAATCAGGTAAAAGGAATAACGGGATAATGGATGTATATCCATGGTTTGATTCAGTCAAGTTGTATAGATTGATAACTGGATTCTGGGATTCATGTGTTCATATTGAATTGGATTATTAAAGAATGTAGATTTTCTTGAATCATATTCAAGTCAGAAATAATCAGACTCAAACCCGAGTCAGACAAAATAAATGTAAATCGAAGTTCTATATTTGTTAGGGTCCTTATTGTAATTTATAAAACTTGAGGGAGTTTTATGTAAAAATACTTTTGTATAGTTTTCAAGATACACCTCAAGTATTTATTATTCGTCTTTATAGTTATAATGAGTGTAATTTTATTTTGTGTTATTCCTAGTGAAAATATTCTAATTACATAAACAAAGGTATTTATCTGTAATATTGATTTATTTGAAATTCATGGTATTTTAATGTAAAATTTATTCTTGTGATTTTTTTAGAAAAAGTGGAATATTTATATTATAACAAAATAGATCTTTTAATGATAATATACATATATTTATACAAAAATAATTTCAATAAATATTTTATATTTTAAAAGTCTCATTTTCTTAAAATGTCGTATTTTAAACCTTTCAAGACCGAATGCTTTTTGCGGAGGTCTGAATCTCGCACTACTAAGCCCGAGGGTGCACGATAAACCGTACTATCCCTAACGAGTTCCCCAAAGGTAGGTTGTAGTGGCGCTTTGCAAAGATTTTATAAATACTAATTCTTTAGAAAACGGTTTTATAAAGATAAGGTATTTATTTGCAAAAGTCGATTTTCCGTATTTTAGATTTTAGGGTTTTCTATTTCAACTAGACTATTTCTAAAAGATCTAAACAACAAGTTGTTAAGAGCCTCAAATCGCCTCTTCACCGCCAATTGTGGCCAGATAAGTACAAGTGAGGAAGGAGGGATACGCTCACGAATCGTGAGACGGGCCTTTTAAAGTTACCTTTGCTCACTTGCCTAGCCTAGACACCACAAAGTCAGGTTTAGATAAACGATCGATGTCCACAACTTATCGTATTTTTCTATTAAAAGATATGTGTTTTAAAAGTGTATAAAACCTAGAACTTTTAGAAAAGGTTTTATTAAGAAAATGGTATTTTAATGTAAAATCTTATTTTATCGTATTCTAAGTTTTCAAGGTAGCGTGTTATGATTGCATATGAGTGTGTGAGGAGGTAGGTCATTACCTCGTGATCTACGTTAAGGTATAGCAATGTTAAGAGGTTAAATGTGATAAACTAAACATGGTGGTATTTAAGTGTAAAAATACGATATATTGCAAAAGCTATCATTTCATGTGAGAAACTTTATTCAAATTAGTTGTTATGTGATTAATAGTCAACATAAACATGTTTAAGCGTTATGGAATTGGTGATAAGTGAGATTTTATAGAAAACCGAATCGGAAATCGGTTTTTCTGATTTCCGTCGGGTTTATAAGTTCGTATTTCTATGAAGGAAAAGAAAGGTAGAAAAGAGGGACTTACGGGTTTGGACAATGCTAGAGAGTGAGAGGGAGGTAGAGGGTTTGCCGGTGCGTCGAATCGTCGTTGAGAGGTCCTAGCACGATCACCGGAATTTCACCGTCGATTTCGTCAGCGCTTCGCCTTTTGCTCGTTTTCTAACGTACCAAGTTCTATTGGAATTTTGAGAGAGTGGACTTAGGAATTTAGGATAAGCGGGTAGAAGGTATGGGGTTTTTATATAGGGGTTTTTAATAAAAAAAAGATATAAAAATCATTAAAAATCATTAAACCTTGGAATAAAAGGGATTTATTGGGCATTCGGTAACCGGTCTAGGAATTTAGTGTATGCAGGTGAGAAGACCAGGTCAAGGGGAGACTTTTCTGTGTTGACGACTCGGTCGTCCGGCCGAGTCCGGCCGGCGGCGCCAGCCCGAGTCGGCCGGTCCGCTGGCCGACTCGGCCGAGTCAGGCAGTCGGGGGCTGGGGAAACTCGAGGTAGGATTTATGGTATATTTACTTTTCTGGGTTCAGTTCAAGTTTTGTGAGTTATGGCGTTTTGACTGTTGGCTTCCAAAAGAATTTAAATCAAAATAAATACAAAAATAATGTGGGCAGCGGATTTGAACACTGGTGGTTTGGTTCAGCAGTGTAAGGTGTTACCAATGAGCTACAAGCTCCTTTTTGTAATTATTGTGGGAAAATAAATACTTAAAGTGGTAACAACAACATTAAATACCCCAAGTATACTTTAATTTTAAAACAATTTTATGTACACTAAAAATGGAGTTATTTAAGAACAAAATAATTACTTATATATATATTGTGCTCAGGTTAAAATACTCCTTTATGGATTTTTAAAAATTTAAAAAAAATTTGTATAGAAAAGTGTATAGGAAAATTAGGGTTGTTACATTCTACCCTCCTTAAAAAAAATTTCGTCCTCGAAATTTGAAAATGGAAAGTATAACAGTTTCAAGGAAAGTCTGGTGACAGTAGTATAGATAGTGTATAAAAATGACAAAGTGATACAAGGGTGAAAAAGGCTTACCGGTGTTACCTTGACCTACAGTCTTGGCTTCTACGGCTTCTAATGTGAATGCCTGTCGCCGTGGTACATTCCTTCTAGCTGAAGGCACATTCTGCCTTTGGGGCCTCTTTCTCTGCCCTTTAGGCATGTCCCTCATTGCTTGTTGAAATTGGCGAGTAGGCTGTCCAGATGGTGGAGCAGGTAGTGCATAACGAGGTGCGGGAGCTGGATAGCTAGCCGCTGTGGGTAGTTGGTGGGTGTGTGAGTTGAGTTGCTATTGTAAGGACAGTTCCCAATTTCGTGGTTGGATGTGCCACAAATTAGACACAAGCCTTTTGCGCGCCTACAGTCCTTCCACAAGTATCCCTTTCTTCTGCAGTAGTAGCAGAAATCTGGACTTGACTGGTTATTGTTTTCTTCTGTTCTCCTGGGTTCAAACGATGGCCTTGGAGAGGCTCCTCCTGCCATTTAGGTGGCAGGGCATTTCAAACCGGCAGATTGAGGTCTGCCCCTTGCTTTTATCACCGCTTCATAACTGCGGGCAGCTTCCAAAGCATCCCCATGTGTCAGAAATTTTCCCGTGGCTAGAGCAACCTGAATCTCCGTGTCCAGTCCTTGTTGAAAGCGACGGCCTCTGATCTCGTCCGTCGGTATCAAGTGTGCCGCGAATCGGCTTAGCATGGTGAATTCAACGTCGTATTCATCTACTGATTTATCCCACATTGAACCCTGTTGTAGATGAACGAACTGCTGCTCCATGGCAAACCTGGCAGTCACAGGGAAGTATTTCGCGTCGAACTTTTAGCGAAAAGTTTTCCATTCAATAGGCTGTACCAGACGGCTTTCTTCCGCCTTCCACCAGTTGCGAGCATTATCCGTGAGCTGTAGTTTCGCCACACAGACCTAAGCTATGTCTGGCACTTGTGCTGCTGCCAGATCATCTTCTATGCTTTGTGCCCATTCCTCAGCTTCAAGTGGGCTTCCTTTACCGGAGAACTGCTTGGGGTGCAAAGCCCTGAATTGCTTTACCCCTGGTGCGTCGGTCTCAGGACGGTTTAGGAGTTGTTGCTATCCCTCGAGATGGCTGCGGATCGCCTCAAATAGCACTGTTTGCTTGGTGGGTGGTACAGAAATAGCTGGTGTGAGAGGTAGTGCTGGAGGTATGTTGTTGACATTGGTGCTGGTGTTGTTCGAGGAATCCATAACCTTTAAGAAAAATTTGGGTTAGGACAGATTCAAGTACATGAAATGATAAGATTCAAGGAATAGAAATTTGTAAGATTCAAGAAACATGAATTGTAAAGAATGTTTTAGTTGCTGGTTCTTGTGTTATATTGCTTAGGTTGTTCACGCAGACCAAAACTGCATGATAGGGATTCATATAGCTCTGACCTGCAAGGGCCACCAACAAAACCTGTCACGCCCCGCTTCCCGGTGTACGGCGAATAGAACGTGATGAGATCCGCTACGTATATACTCAGAAGTACATACGCTGAGCGTATCTAAGCAATATAAAGAAAAATCACAGGAGACAAGATATATAAAAATAATAGCAACTTTATTAATAACATTC
Organism: Agapanthus africanus; assembly: GCA_030015575.1. Lineage (NCBI taxonomy): Eukaryota > Viridiplantae > Streptophyta > Magnoliopsida > Asparagales > Amaryllidaceae > Agapanthus > Agapanthus africanus. The sequence continues at coordinate 768,037,272 of JASDDO010000019.1, read as the reverse complement.
TTTTGTACAATGCATGAAAAGTAAATACAACTGGAATGAAAAGCGATGCCTAAACAATGGCATAACAGGAAATGAAAAATATTGAATAGAACAAGGTACAATGTCTAGAGCTCGGGGTCTTCGTGAAACTGATCCAAGTCTTCACCGGTGGGCTCGATTTCTGATGGGTCAAAACACCTGACGACATTCAAAGAAGAAAAAAATAGAATGTCGTCAGCGAACAGGTCGCTCGGTAAGTCCCAAAGATAAGGAAGAATTAGAAAAGACAGAATAAGAGGTATCTTCTAAAGTTGTATACTATTTGTTATAATGTTGTATTAACGCTGTTGTTTGTAGCTTGGTACAGAAGAATGTCAGTGTATACGAGAGGGGTCTCTATATGCTAGAGACCTGGGCAAACGGAAAATAGAGTACAAGGCTCCGTTAGAAGGCCCGGAACAACGGCAATTGGATTCATGTTAGGTATCTTAATTCTGACCGTCTCGTGCCACTTTTAACATCTTCCGTACCAATCTACCCCTTAAACCGCGTAGTGTTTTGATTGTATTGTTGTATGGTATTGTATAAGTTGGATGACTGACCAAAACCATGATATCAGTAAACAGATTGTAACTGCATAATCAGGTAAAAGGAATAACGGGATAATAGATTTATATCCATGGTTTGATTCAGTCAAGTTGTATAGATTGATAACTGGATTCTGGGATTCATGTGTTCATATTGAATTGGATTATTAAAGAATGTAGATTGACTTGAATCATATTCAAGTCAGAAATAATCAGACTCAAACCCGAGTCAGACAAAATAAATGTAAATCGAAGTTCTATATTTGTTAGGGTCCTTATTGTAATTTATAAAACTTGAGGGTGTTTTATGTAAAAATACTTTTGTATAGCTTTCAAGATACACCTCAAGTATTTATTATTCGTGTTTATAGTTATAATGAGTGTAATTTATTTTTTGTTATTCCTAGTGAAATATTCTAATTACATAAACAAAGGTATTTATCTGTAATATTTATTTATTTGAAATTCTTGGTATTTTAATGTAAAATTTATTCTTGTGATTTTTTTAGAAAAAGTGGAATATTTATATTATAACAAAAAAGATCTTTTAATGATAATATACATATATTTATACAAAAATAATTTCAATAAATATTTTATATTTTAAAAGTCTCATTTTCTTAAAATGTCGTATTTTAAACCTTTCGAGACCGAATGCTCCTTGCGGAGGTCTGAATCTCGCACTACTAAGCCCGAGGGTGCACGATAAACCGTACTATCCCTAACGAGTTCCCCAAAGGTGGGTTGTAGTGGCGCTTTACAAAGATTTTATAAATACTAATCCTTTAGAAAACGGTTTTATAAAGATATGGTATTTATTTGCAAAAGTCGATTTTCCGTATTTTAGATTTTAGGGTTTTCTATTTCAACTAGACTATTTCTAAAAGATCTAAACAACAAGTTGTTAGGAGCCTTAAATCGCCTCTTCACCGCCAATTGTGGCCAGGTAAGTACAAGTGAGGAAGGAGGGATCCGCTCACGAATCGTAAGACGGGCCTTTTAAAGTTACCTTTGCTCACTTGCCTAGCCTAGACACCACAAAGTCAGGTTTAGATAAACGATCGATGTCCACAACTTATCGTATTTTCCTATTAAAAGATATTTGTTTTAAAAGTGTATAAAACCTAGAACTTTTAGAAAAGGTTTTATTAAGAAAATGGTATTTTAATGTAAAATCTTATTTTATCGTATTCTAAGTTTTCAAGGTAGCGTGTTATGATTGCATATGAGTGTGTGAGAAGGTAGGTCATTACCTCGTGATCTACGTTAAAGTATAGCAATGTTAAGAGGTTAAATACGATAAACTAAATATGGTGGTATTTAAGTGCAAAAATACGATATATTGCAAAAGCTATCATTTCATGTGAGAAACTTTAATCAAATTAGTTGTTATGTGATTAATAGTCAACATAAACATGTTTAAGCGTTATGGAATTAGTGATAAGTGAGATTTTATAGAAAATCGAATCGGAAATCGGTTTGTTCCGATTTCCGTCGGGTTTATAAGTTCATATTTCTATGAAGGAAAAGAAAGGTAGAAAAGGAGGACTTACGGGTTTGGTCAACGCTAGAGAGTGAGAGGGAGGTAGAGGGTTTGCCAGTGCGTTGAATCGTTGTTGAGAGGTCCTAGCACGATCACCGGAATTTCGCCGTCGATTTCGTCAGCGCTTCTTCTTTCGCTCGTTTTCTAACGTACCAAGTTCTCTTGGAATTTTGAGAGAGTGGACCTAGGAATTTAGGATGAGAGGGTAGAGGGTATGGGGTGTTTATATAGGGTTAGGCTAGGGTTAGGGTTTTTAATAAAAAAATATAAAAAATAAATAAAAATTATATAAAAATCATTAGAAATCATTAAATCTTGGAGTAAAAGGGATTTATTGGGCATTCGGTAACCGATTCAGGAATTTAATGTGTGCAGGTGAGAAGACCAGGTCAAGGGGAGACTTTTCTGTGTTGATGACTCGGCCGTTCGGCCGAGTCCGGCCGGTCCGCCGGCCTACTCGGCCGAGTCGGGCCGAGTCAGGCAGTCGGGGGTCGGGGAAACTCGAGGTGGGATTTATGGTATATTTACTTTTCTGGGTTCAGTTCAAGTTTTGTGAGTTATGACGTTTTGACTGTTGACTTCCAAAAGAATTTAAAACAAAATAAATATAAAAATAATGTGGGGCAGGGGATTTGAACTCTGGCGGCTTGGTTCAGCAGTGCAAGGTGTTACCAATGAGCTACAAGCTCTTTCTTGTAATTATTGTGGAAAAATGAATACTTAAAGTGGTAACAGCAACATTAAATACCCCAAGTATACTTTAATTTTAAAACAATTTTATGTACACTAAAAAAGGAGTTATTTAAAAACAAAATAATTACTTATATATATATTGTGCTCAGGTTAAAATACTCCTTTATGGATTTTTAAAAATTTAAAAAAATTTGTATAGAAAATTGTATAGGAAAATTAGGGTTGTTACAACTGGAGGCAGAATCGGCGCTAAAATCCCCGGAACTGCCAGAAGACCCGATCGATAGGCTGTTAAACAAAGCCTTTCAAAAAAGCAAAGATGACCGAGAACGCGAAACAGCCATATATGAAAAGGCTAAGCGTCAGCATCAGGATGAAGAAGCTGCAGCAAGGTGGAGTCGTAAAGTACTCTAACCAAACCAAGGCATACCTGCGACAAATAAAAGGAAGATCAAGACAGAGAAGCGGTTCTCCAAAGCCCTGTCAATGGTTATGAAGCTGCCACCTCTGGTAGGAAACACTCCAGGGGTCATATGTCTCGACGGAGAGGATTCACATCCAAACTACTGCCTATATCATCGGAGGGTTATCCACCCCACCGAAGAGTGCAGTACCTTCAAGAAGTGGTGGCAAGGATACGTTGCCCATCAAAAACACTTCAAGAGGATGAAGCGCGAAGCTCGTCGATGGAAAAAAATGCGACAGATGCGCATGAAAAAACGACTGGCAACTGTCATATGGTTAATACCAGCTTAGAAGAGGAAAAACCCCAAGTTCTTACTTTTGGGAGCGATTCTGAGGACGAAGTACCCCCTAGCCCTCTCTTCAAAGACTCCACCTCCGAAAAAGAAGAGGAGGAGAAGAACTGTGAGAATATTCAGCTGCGTAACCGCACGCTGCCTGAGAAGAATCCCGGACCTACAAATAAAGGTTTGAGCAAAAAAGACAAAGGGAAAGAGAAAATCTCTGAGGAAATTGCCCTCGACGATGGAGTTGTCAAAGAGCTCATAGAAAGGGACCCGCCTAGGTAAAGTAAGGTGGATTACAATGTCCTAGCACATCTAAGTAAAATACCCTCACAGCTGAGAATATTGGATGCTCTCCTCCTGTCCAAAGAGGAACGAGAGTCTCTGATCAAGGAATTACAAGAGACCGATCAGTTCCAAGCTTTCCTTGCAGAAGAGAAGATGAAGGACGAACTGGCAGAGGTTCACACAGCTGACATTACATTCAGCTATAAAGATCTGCTCCTTGGTACGTGTGAACATAACCGCCCATTATACGTCACTGGGTACTGCCACGACATCAAGATAGGGAAAATCCTTATCGACAACGAATCCTCCGTCAACCTTCTCAACGTGATAGTGCTGAAGGAGATTTGCATAAACATTCAGCACCTGGCCCGAGAAAAAATTACCATCTTCGAGTTTGACTCACAGTCATCACGGACGCTTAATACTGACACTGCGCTTCAGGTTGCTCATCACTGACATCAAATTTCATGTCATTGACGCCAAGACTTGCTATAAAGCTTTGCTCGGCAGACCTTGGTTACATGAGTACAATGTCATCTCTTATACACAACATCGGTGTATAAAGTATTTCAAAGACGGCTTGGAATGCACCGTCACAGGGGAGCTAAATCTATTCTCCGTAAATGAGATCCGGAAATATGAAGATGCAAAGTACTTCCTACCAGACTTCAAAGATACAGAAAGGTATCATAAGCCGGAGGAAAAACAGAAGTCTTTCGCCACTATCCCAATCTTCGGGAGCGATTTCGAGGAAAATGAGGAAATAGTCTACTCGGGGCAACCCTAGAAAGAAAACAACAGGACCGGACCATCTGCCCTATTCTGGTCTTTGGCAGTGACACTGAGGACGAGACCAACGCAGTGTTCTCCATCCTCCCGTCAGTGCAAACCCTCACTGGAGCAGATCAGAGTCTGCAAATCATAATAGCTCCGCCTCGGCGTTACAAGGAACTTGATTCACTCGATACATATAGCGTACAGGAACTACAGACTTACTACGTCTCTCCCAGGCGAAGAGGTAAAAAGGCGGTACTCTTCTATCAATCGACAGAGAAAAATGTAGAAAAGAAGTCTGGTATGGTGCCGATTTTGCACTCGACGGGTTTCAACCAATCCGTCTGCTGAAATATTACACGGAAGGATTGAAAAGGCTGTTAAGATGCCAAGGTGTACCCCTCGAAAAAACTGTTCGACAAGCCCAATTCTACAAAAAGATTTGGTATTCCTGCGACTCAGCGAAAGATGCCCATGGGAACATGGAGACAACCAGGCTCGGATATGTTTGGTCTAACAAACGGAAGGAGTGCCAAAGCTGCAGCGTCATAAACAGCTCCAGCGAGGAGGAAAACGCTCTTCCAAATGGCCGTGATGTTGAAACAGAGCGAAATCCAGCCCTAAGAACGTTAAATCTGTCGCTCGAAGAACAAACAAACAAGGTAATAAAAGAAGCTTGTCAAAGGATCCGAGATGATCACAGCCGCGAAATAGCCATTTATGAAAAGGCCAGGACGCAGTGCCTCAGTCAGCAATCTAAGAAGGAGGAAGAATATAATGCTCTTCATCCCCGATCTACTGTATGTCCTCACGAAAGGGGAAAATCCCGAAATAAAAGAAAAACATAGGGCAAAGAACGAAAACAACGTTCGAAAACAACGAAGCGGATCCAAGAAGCCATGCAATCGAGAAAATGTCGATTGGAACTCGTCATTCATAAAGAAGATGGGTCAGGAATACTCTTTCCCCCATGACAAGACGGGGAAATATTCAACCTTGTCATGAAGCACCAAATGATGACGCTTCCGGAGTCTCAGCACCCCGAACAAATAAACGAGGTCCATCTTCCGGATTATTGCTCCTATCACCGAGTAATAAGTCATCCCCTTGAAGACTGCTTCACTTTCAAAGACTGGGTAGAAGACCAGTATCAGTAAGGCAGGTTCGCTTTATCTTACAGCTGGAGGGTAACCCCACCGCGAAAGCATGAGCTAAAGAGGACCTATACCGTGACGATAGGACCAGCTCAACATCAAAAATGGAAGCGAACTCGTACTTGCCATATGATAACACTCTCAAACGAGAGAGGGCATGAGACTATGGATGACCTCCACATGTGCTTCGTAAATGAAGATGAGGATGAGGTGATCTTCGAGTTTCCATCGGCACTAAAAGAGCTGGAAGATAGGATACACACTACAGTGGACAATCTAAGGAAAATTGACTTAGGAACGGAGAATGATCCGAGGCTAACGTTTGTCAGTGAGTTGCTATCTGAAAAACAGGTACCCACGTTAAAAGACGTGCTCATGCAACATAAATACTTCTTCGCATGGAAGTATTTCGAGATGCCCGGTCTAGATCCAAAAGTGGCGGTACATAAACTAGCCATATCACCAGACATAAAGCCCCTTAAACAGGCGCCAAGAAGCATGCGGCTCGAACTTGAGATGAGTATCAATGCTGAAGTTAAGAAACTTATCGACTCCGGCTTCATCCGAGAATTTCAATATCCAGAATGGATCGGTAAAATTGTTCCAGTGATGAAGAAGAATGGGACAGTGTGCATTTGGATGGACTTTCGGGACCTCAACAAAGCTTGCCCGAAAGAAGACTTCCCTGTACCTGTTACCAAGATGATGATCGATAACATGTCTACCCATGAGGTTTCCTCCTTCATGGATGGATCTTCAGGATAAAATCAAATTAAAATTCATCCTGAAGACCAAAAACATACCGCCTTCCGAATCTCGTTGGGCATATTTTGCTATAAGGTGTTGCCTTTCAGTTTAAAGAACGCTAGCGCAACCTACCAAAGGGCCATGACAAAGATCTTCGATGACCTCATACACGAGATTGTCGAATGCTACATCAACGACCTCGTGGTACAGAGAAAATCTCATGAAGAGCATTAGGAACATCTAAAAATAGTATTCTGACGTCTTCGGAAATATAATCTAAAGATAAATCCTCTAAAATGCATGTTTGGAGTCTCCTCAGGAAAATTTCTAGGATTCGCTATACGTCACCGGGGTATCAAAATCGATCCTTCAAAGATCAAGGCAATTATGGAAATACTCACGCCAAGAACTCTCAAACAATTGCGATCTCTTTAAGGAAAGCTTTCATATATCCGGCTGTTCATATCCAACCACTCCGGAAAATGTCGTCCTGTAACATTTCAGAAAAATAAAATATTATTTTTGGGAATTTTTATAATTAAATAATGAATATTAGGAATATTTTAATGATGCGGTATAATTAAATACCAATAAAGTGGAAAATATTTGGAAAATTATAGAAATTACTGAGATGAGGGTGTTTTATATGAATTAGGCGAATTATGAAATTCTATGATTTATTTTGCACCATTTTAGCACTAATCGCGATTAAATATCGCTAATCGCGCACATGACATGCACCATATCATTTTTACACTTGTGTTACATTTTTCTACATGGCTTTCTTGTTTTGTTTTGGTTTCTATTTAGAGAAAAGAAAAGAAAAAGGAAAAGAAAAGAAAAGGGGAAAAAGGTATCATGATGATTTGGAGAGAGAGAGAGGACAAAATCATGATAAGAGGCATGCTTGTAGAGAGAGGGGGTGAGGGGTCAAACCATAGTCATGACTCATTGTTTCTCTCTTCATCTCTTCACCATTTCTTCTCCCTCTTTACCCATGGCAGCCCCCATCTCCCTCCTCCACTTCAAGCCTCAAAACACCCCCAAAACAAACCCAAAACCCCATCTCCATTTCACAAAAAGCATGCACAAACTCAAGGGAAGTACATTGGACCAAGAAAAATCAAATTTTGAGGACTTTGGGCAACTCAAGAATTTTCTTGAGTTGCCAATTGAGGTAATTTCTTGTCACGACCTGAAAAGTACGCAACATGACCGGCACTTAAATTACGGACGTCTCGAGGCGTACGTAATCTAAGTAAGCCAAAACCCAGAAATCAAAACCAAAGAAGCAGTAGAGTGAAGGAAAAACCAACTTAAAGCAAGTAGTTTTAATAGCATAAGCTGAATTATGCGTTTTTAAAAATATCAAGTATTTCCTGAAAATTTCGGCAGAGTCTCCTTTGTAAATACTGGCGCCCAAACGGGATACAACATGAATAGTATACGAAATGAATAAAAAGGCATCCCCAAGCGGGAGCTAGCTCTTCGTCAATCGACGGTCACAACCACGCAAGCAATATAATATACAATGCCAAGGGCGAGGATCAAAACTCAAAAGAAACTCAAAACAACATGAAAAACGTAATAATACAACGCGCGACTCTAAGGTCGAAAGAATAACAAACTGGTCTTCTAACTCTCTCAAATATACAATCTGGTTGATGGAGTTTCTAGATACAACTGAAATAATAATAAGCAATGGTGGTCCTGATGCAAAGAACCCACCTGCCAAAGCAATCACCCGGAAAGAACAGTGTGCCAGCAAAACCGCAAAGAACCTGTACGGCAAAACCTGTAAGGAACTGTGGCACAACGGGGGTGAGTTGCCAACTAGTGAGTAGAAAATATCTACGAGCAGAAATCGCATGTATAACGCTATCCTAGGCCATATAAGGTAATATCCTCAAATAAAAATCCTGGTCCAGCTATGTATAGTGTAATATTACCATCTCGTGACAGTGCCTCAGAAAGCAACATATCAGATATATGATGTATGAATGCATTACGAATGGAAACAGAATATATCATGAGTGAGACAGCTGTTTTCTTTAATCAATGAGATTTCTATATGTATGTCAATCACGTATCATCAATGAATGCAACAGAGAAATCAGTGTCAAGCATCGACACAAAACATAAGTCTCTGTATCAAATATCAATATCTCAAATCTTAAATCTCAAATCTCAATATCAATATCTTAGGCATCCGTATCATCTGCGAGATCGGCCCGCAGGCTCCGGCAGAACGGATCAGCCTATAACCATCTCATGACTCCGGCCGGTATCCTCCGGATAACCGACGAGTCCAAATAATATCACCGGTAGGTAGTGCTCCCCTGCCAGGCTCATCGAATACAACTCGAGCTTCTTGCCCCGGGGTACCATACCGGGCCTACCATGTACCCGAGACGGTTCATCCAACTCCTCGAATCGGGTCTCGAAATCCAACAGCAATCATGAAAACTCATGGTGGATGACTCATACATCATGAGAAAACCACAATTTGCATTTTTAAAATGATGATACTAAGCTTTTATTAAATTCTTACGGTTTTCCCCCAAATCGAGAAATCTCATGTAAATCCGAAATCATCAAAATCATGATACCAATAAACGGTGAATACGGGCATAAATCTCCATAATACTGCATAACCAATGAATATATGAATGCACCTAATATCATGCAATGAATGCAATATTTAAACTAGCATATGGAAGCTATAACATATTGCGACTATCAGTTATCAAGCTATGTCAATGAAAAGGTATTTTCTAAAGAGTACGTGGCATGGCAATTACCGATGAAGATATGTGTGAGCCGGCAAGTGAGTGTACGTGGAGCATACGCGTCATCAGTAATTATGCTGGTGTCCTAACAGCATGGTTTTATAATTACTATGTACACAATAGCATGCAATGAGGCGATAACAACAAAATATGGAAAATGAATAGTAAATACAACAATAATATGCGGAACATGAATAATAACGTAACAACAAGGAATCTACCTTACTATACATGTGTTATACTGTTTTGCCGTTTGAAATAGTACGAATCGTGGTGTTTAAAAATAAGGACTACGGTATTTTTAAGAAAAGATACGTCTTTTACAATATCCGTAGTATCCCTTGGTATGTCTTTAAAATTCTCACGATTCGTCAGTTTTGGAAATAGGTATGACTCGGGTCCAGTCTGACATCTACTAGGTACACTACAGGTCTAACTAACAACCAAATCGAAAGGGGTACGGAAACCGCCTAGATCTGAGTCGATATATATATATATCTGTGTGTGTGTGTGTGTGTAGTAGTAGTCGGTGATCCCGCCTCAATAATATCATATACGATACAACATATCATATGACATCCTCGAATCAAGAGTGCGGATCTATCGTCAATATATAGCTCGTACGGTAAATCCGTCATACGGCCTCCCAAATCTGGGTACGGTCAAATGTCACATCTATCACATTCATCATCTGGTATTCTCGTTATCAAATATCATGTTCGGGGTACTGATCTACGTCTAGTACAATACTGATACCATCCATGAAATGCATGCGGGTATATGAAAACACCACGCCAAAAGAACCCGCTAAAATATCAAGTCGTATCTCAAATACGGACCACATCACATCACCGATCTCACGGCCTCAGCCCAATCTTATCAACTAATCTCCAAATATCATACAATATTCTCAACATTCATGCATGTGTATATGAATGTATATATGCATAGTCCCATACCCATGCGTATATACATATATACACATTCCCATATACGCACAAGAAGATGATACATGAAAGTGTATATGTGTGCGTGTATGCAAATCCTTACTCTAGGTTTCGTGACTAAGAAATCCGCTAATGTCCTTTCTTCAATTTTCGCTAACCCTAAACCTATAAGCTCCTAAGGCTTCTCTTATTCGGTGTTCATATCTCCTATTAACATATAAAAGTATATTGTTACCGCATCACCTCATTCCTCATAATTTTGCGGGGGTGCTTTATGCCATCCACCCGACTTCTCCCCGTAGATATAAATCTACTCACCTGTCTTCGCTCACCGGTGTCGACGTTGCCACGCGCTTGCTTGTCGTCTCGAAGTCCACATAGGGTACCTACATGTTATTTATAGCATCGTATCGCATTAAAATCCGACTCATGACCAAAACAACACACAAATCTCACATAGGTCAAAACCTATGGCTGCTTTCACAAATCAACCCAAAAACCTTTGACGTCGGCGTACAAACGCCGATTGATCGAGAAAAACACCAAACGTACCAATCATGGTTTCAAAACTCACTAACTATATAAGAAATAGGGATTAATTCATCAAATCCATAAAATTAAACCAATCGTTTTATTTTCCAAAAACCTAGTTATCACAAATTCCCATTTCAGTTCAAAACTTGATGTTTTAACCAATCTAAATATTTTAACGATTCTAATGGCCAAAATGCTCACTTAATATCATAATTAGGTCACACAAATATTCACTACTATTTTATCTCACTAAAATATATACATTTTAAAAACCTAGTTTGCAATTTATATAATTATTACAAATTTAAATCAACAAAAATGCAAACTAGCAACTAGATTAGTTTTTAGCAAGCATTAACATGTTAATCTACTCATTGTAACCTTAAGAAAGTGACAACCACTCTAATTGAATCCAAACCCTAACTTTTTAATTCAAAGCCTTCACTTGAAAATTCAAGTCTTGAAATAGAAATCAAATTAAACACCAAATTAGCTTCAATTGAAGTATGATAGCAACAATTAAGTAACTTGATTAGGATTTATACCTCACAATCATAGATCTAGAATGAAATTCTTAGCCTCCAAATTGCTCTCTTTTCACCAAAGTCCATGCATGTTAGGGTAAGGAAAAATGGGTAAGAGTTGGATTTGGATTTAGCTTTGAATTTGTATGGATTTTGAGGCATTTTGATGAATTTTTTTGAAGAGAAAAGAGAGGTGAACATGGAAGGGCTGGTGCTGATTTTGGGGAAGGGGGCTCGGCCACAATGAGGGGGGATGAGGAGAGAGAGAGGTGTTGAAAGCCAACAAAGTTGTCCAAGTCAACAAAGCCCATAAACTTTTATCTATTCTCTTTCTAAATTTTCTTTTCTTTTCATGGAAATGGAGTGGGGAAATGGGGGGAGGGGCTGCTGAATTTTAGTGACAAAAGGGGAGGAAAAATGGGGGGTGTGAGTGTGGGTGTGGGTATAGCAAGTTCCAAGTGAAGGAAATACCCCCATACCTCAATTACTTTAAATAAATTTCAAATTTTAGCCTTTTTTTTTACATTTTCTAAACTGTTATACAACTTCAATTCATTTCAGAAATAATATTTTACTTATTAGTTTAATGTGTCATGATGCACAAAATTTGTTTCAACCCATTCAAATTTATAATTTTTCCTAATTAAATGTATTAGTAACGGCTTAAAATAATATTAAAATAGTTAATTTCGGAAAAAATTTCAGAAAATTAGAAATTTTACCAGTGGCTCAATAAACACCAAATACTAGCAATTACATAGCTAGAATATGTATATTTAATTTTATAATAAAAATATTTGTATTTTGACTTTTTACAGAAACCCCCCTTATTTTACCGATTTTTCCGAAATTTCACCGAAACGATTTTCAAAACGTTATATTTCTGCACCCTTAGAATAGTATTTAAATTCCTTAGGCATCCATATATGTTAGTATTGATATCGAGTGGTTTTGTGAACCTAGAAATTTCTAGACGAAGGTTTTGAGAAATTTTGAATTGTGAAGTGTAATTGAGCTTAGTAGAGACCTTATGACCCCTGTAAGGATTGTATCTTGGGCTGAAACCATAGAATAAACCCCGGAATACGAACTTAGAAACCCCGACATCAGAAAACTGTGAAAATATGATGCTAATTGGAAATCTGCTAACACTCGGGGACCTGAAAAATTATTTAGCAAACACTGAGATACATGCAGGCAACTTAGGACACCCCACTAAAACCATAGCCCCTAATCACTCACCTTGGCCGCAGAAATATTCCCTCTGGCCACAATTTGCGGCCAGACCTATTGCATGTTGGTTTGTATTTGTTCTGTAGCTCCATCTCCAGTAAATTAGACCCCTCCTGTATACAAAATGTCCCAATTGTCACCTGAGGAAAATCTGTAAGTTTTTTACTTAGTTGCTGAAATTGTTTTATGGCTTTTAATGAACTGGAAATTGGTATTTAGAGATCTGGGATGACCCGAGACCTTGGTAAAAGAAGTTCCATTGACTATGAGACATGCATGCAACCTAGGACCTATACCCAAAACCCTGGACCCTAACCCCCAATCCAGGCCACAGATTTAATGTTTTGGGCCGCAATTTACGGCCAGGTCAGAGGGGAACCTTTTGATTTTTGGTCCAGGGCATTGTTATCCTATATCTAGAGCAACTCCATATGCAAATTGACTAGTTTGACCTGAGTCAAAATCTGGGAACATTTTGGGCTGTTTTGGGTTATGTTTTTCCGTCTTTTTAGTGCTTGGTTTTGATGTTGGTGTTGTATTTGGTTTTTGGATGTTCGTACATCAACCATCGGGATTGTTTGGTTATTCTTGCATGCGTAGACATAGGTTTTAACCTATATACGATTCGTGTGCCGTTTTGGTTTTCGTGCGTGATTTCGTTTACAATGCTATATATATGATATGTAGGTACCCCCACGTGGACTTCAAGACGACGAGGATGAGCGTGGTGTCATCGACTCCAGCAAGCAAGATAGAGGTGAGTAGATTATATCTACGGGGGAAGTCGGGTGGATGGCGTATAGCACCCCCGCAAAGTTGTGAGAATTGATGTGATGTGATATAGATATAGATTTATATGTTGTTCAGAGATATGAACACTTAGCAAGAGAAGCTTTAGGAGATCATGGGTTTAGTGCTAGCAAGAATTGAAGAAAAGACTTTAGTGGATTTCTTAGTCACGAAACCCTAGAGTAAAGATTTGCATACACGCACACACACATTCGCATACATTTACTTTCTTATGCGTATATGGGGATGTGTACATATGTATATACGCATGGGTATGGGACTATGCATATACATATTCATATACACATGTATGGATGTTGAGAATGGTATATGGTATTTGGAAATGAGTCGATGAGATTGGGCATGGTGCCATGAGATCGGTGATGTGATTTGGTTCGTATTACGAGATACGACATGTAATTATAGCGGATCTTTAGGCGATGTGTTTTCACACATACGCGTAGATTTATGTTGATGATATTAGTAGTGTACTAGACTTAGATCAGTACCTCCTGTTCACGATATATGATGATAAGGATACCAGATGAATAATGAGATAAATTTGATATTTGACCCGTACCCAGATTTGGGATGCCATATGATAGATTTACCGTACGAGACATAATTATGATGATAGATCCGCACTCTAGACTCGAGGATGTCATATTATATATATTGTATCGTATGTGATACTATGGAGGCGAGATCACCAACTACTAGAAATATATTGATCGACTCAGACTCAGGTGGATTTCCTTACCCTTTTGTCTGGGCTCGAGTCACACTAGTTTTCAAAAGTGGAGGATTGTGAGTATTTTAAATACGAAATTGTATGACTCGTATATTGGGTAGGTTTAGTCTTCAGTGTTGCTGTTATCATATCGCTTTATGTATATTCATGATGTTTCATCGCATTGCATGCTTATACATATGTTATCTGTAATTATTATGAAACCCTGCTGTCAGGACACCAGCACCATTACCGATGATGCATATGCTCCACATACACTTGCTTTCCGGCTCACACACATCTTCATCGGTAATTGCCATGTCACGTACACTTTAGAGAATACTATTTCATTGACATAGCTTGCGAGCTGATAGTTGCAACATGTTATCGCTTTCATATGCTAGTTTAACTATTGCATTCATTGCATGATATCAGATACATTCATATATTCATTAGTCATGCAATATTATGGAGATTTATTCCGGTATTCATTGTTTGTTGATATCGTGATTTTGATGATTTCGGACCCTTCTTGAGATTTTCTGGATTTGGAAACCGCATGTGACATTTTTTAAACTGATGAATCATTTTAAAGAGAAAGATGCGGTTTTCCTTGATATGATGAGTATTGTCCACCATAATGTTTTCTCGGTTCTGAGTTGGTTTTCGAGACCCGATTCGAGGAGTAGGATGAACCGTCTCGGGTACATGGTGGGCCCGGTAAGGTACCCCAGGGCAATAAGCTCGAGTTTTAGACGATGAGCCTGGCAGGGGAAGACTACCTACCGGTGATTGTTTGGCGTGGCGGATATCCGGAGGATACCGTTCGTGGACGTGAGATTTGATGATACAGGCCAGCCCGGATAGCCGGAGCTTGAGATATTGAGATATTGAGATTTGAGACACCGAGATATTGAGATTTGATGATACAGGCCAGTTCGGATGCCGGAGCCTGAGATATTGAGATTCATGTTTTGTGTCGATGCTTGACACTGATCTCACTCATGATGTATTCTGTTTCCATTCGTAATGCATTCATACATTATATATCTGATATGTTGCTATCTGAGGCACTGACATGAGCATGTAGTATTGCACTTATATGTAGATGGATCAGGATATTATTTGAGGATATTACTTGATATGACCTAGGATGCGTCATACATGCGATTTCTGCTCTGTGATGTTTTGTACTCACGAGTTGGCAACTCACCCCCGTTGTGCCACAGTTCCTTGTAGGTTTTTCCGTACAGATTTCGTTGTGGTTTTGCTGGCACACTGTTCCTTCCGGGTGATTTCTTTGGTAGATGGGTTCACTTGCATCGTGACCACCATTGTATATTTGTTATTTCAGTTGTATCTAGCAAAACTCCATCAACCAGACTTGTATATTTGATAGAAATAGATGACCAGTGTATATTCTTTCGACCATAGAGTCGCGCGCTGTATTATTATTGTTTTCCTCTGGTTTTCTTGATGATGTTGGATTTTTATCCTGAGTTTGATCCTCGCCTTTCGGCGTTGTATATTATATTGCATTGTGTGGTTTTGTCCCCCGGTTGGCGAGGAGCTAGCTCCCGCTTAGGTATGCCTTTATTCATTATATTTGCTTTATCAGGCTTGTACCCGTTTGGGGTCAGTATTTATAAAGGAAACTCTGCCGAAATTTTTACAAAAGACTTGAGGTTTTTAAAGAGGCAATACTTCGGCTTATGTTATTAAACTACTTGCTTTAAATTGGTTTTTCTTTCACACTACTCCTTTATGGGTTTTGATTTCTGGTTTCTGGCTTACTTAGATTACGTACGTCTCGAGACGTTTCGTAATTTAAGTTCCAGTCATGCTCGGTACTTATCGGGTCGTGACATGTCCTACAGTCATCTAATGAAGAAGGGGACCCCGTTCATCTGGGATCAAAAGTTCCAAAATGCACTAGACGAAATCAAACAATACCTGCAAACTCCACCGATATTGACTGCTCCGGTTAAGGGAAAACCCCTTATCTTATATATGACGGCCCTTGAAGACTCTCTAGGCACGCTATGGGCACAAGAGAACGATCAGGGAAAGGAGAGATCTCTATCTTACTTGAGTCGTGTTCTTCTAGGGGAAGAAAACAACTATTCCCCATCGAAAAGCACTGCCTGGCACTGATCTTCGCAATAACGAAGCTTAGACATTAAGCCTTATCACATGAAGTCCATCTCATAACAAAGGTGGATCCTCTCAAATATCTGATGTCAAGGGCCACATTAACAGAAAGGCTTGCCAAATGGGCCCTCCTTCTGATGGAGTTCTCGATAACGTATCGACCCCTCAAAACAGTGAAAGGCCATGCCATTACCAACTTTCTTGCGGAGCATCCGATACCAGCCGACTCCCTCTTAAATTGTGAGTTGCTGGATGAACATGTGTTCGACACGATCGAAGGAGAGAAAGAAGAAAATGATTCCCAATAGGAACTCTACTTCGATGGAGCGTCTTCCATGAAGAGGCGAAAGAAAAACACCCCCATGATCAAAGTCGGGGTGGGCCTTATCTTCGTGACTCCGTAAGGAGGGATATTGTGTTACACCCTTTCCTTAACGGAGCCAAGGACTAATAACGAAGCTGAATATGAAGATTTGATAGGAGGTGTCGAGATCGCTGTCGACATGGGAATCAAAGACCTCCTTATATATGGAGACTCCCAGCTGATCGTTAACCAAGTAAATGGCGACTATCAGACATGCAAGCCAGAGCTGATAAAGTACAACGAAAGAGTACAGCAACTGCTGACACAAATCCCCTCCTACATCCTAGAGAGTATACTGCTCGCAGAAAACAACAGGGTAGATTCATTAGCCAAATTGGCTAAGGAACAGGACGATGAAGACCTCGATGACGTAAGGATCATCGTGCAAAGCCGTTGGGTTCTTGCGCTAACAGATATATCTTCGGAAGACTTAACAGAGTTATTTGAAGGAAAAGAAGCGACCGAATAAATAGCCCTTCAAATAGAGGACGAAGAAAAGGTCAAGGATTAGAGGGAAGTCTTCATAGATTACTTCAAATCCCGACGAACGCCCAAAAATACATCGTCTAGATATCAGCTCATAAAACGAGCTCTGTCCTTCACCTTCGTCAATGATACTCAATATAAGAGATCTTTCGACTGCTTATGGCTAAGATTCCTGGGACCAGAAGAAGTGAAAAGATTCGTTCAAGAAATTCATGACGGACTTTACGGTTCTCATCAAGCTGGGCCAAAGATGAAGCTGAAGATAAAAAAAATGGGTTACTATTATCCCACGATGATTCGGGGCTGTCTCAAATATGCGAAACAATGTCACACGTGCCAAATTCACGGGGACTTCATCCATTAACACCCAAATCCGCTACACCCAACAGTGGCTAGCTAGCCGTTTGAAATGTGAGGAACCAATATAATTGGCCACATTGAACCAGCATCGTCCAAAAGACATCGGTTCATACTGGCAATGAATGACTACTTTTCTGAGTGGGCAGAAGCAGTACCACTAAGGGAGGTGAAGACGGAGAATATCCTCGATTTCTTCAGGACACATCTCATCTATCGGTTCAGCACTCCGCGACGAATTATCTCGGATAATGGGCCAGCTTATAGAAGTCATAAAATCAGCTGCTTCGCACAACTGTAAGTCGATGTCATGCACCCCGCGGGTTCGCAGGGTGGAGGAATAAGTAAAAAACAATTTTTACGGGCTTCATAACACCGACTAAACTCCAGAATCGATACCAAACCCTAATTAGCTAAACTACTATGAGGTTTAACTACTATGTAAGAAAGTTATATCTCCGTGTACTAAGTACTTTGGTTCTTGTACTCCTCCTCCTCTTCTTGAGCTCCTTGAAGAGTGTACAGATCATACCTCCTCGTCGGCCTCCTCGAGTCAAAGATGATCCATCCGAGAGTGACTACTTTGAGCTCCTACCTCTAAAATGAGGTAACTAGGGTACCTAGTATGCTAATCTAAGTAGCCTAGAAGATGTAGAAAGTGATTATGGATTGTTTAGTCTCAAGAATACTAGGTTTCTCAACACATGAGACAATTAGGGTTTGAGGAAGAAGAAGAGAGCTCTTGAAGAGATAGAGGGTTAAAGATAATAATGAAATGAATATGGCTATGTCTTGTGATGAATGAAGCATACAATAATTCACAAATGAAAATATCAAGCATGCTTCAATAGTCACTAGATGAGCCACCTTATGAGTCACCCCAAGTAGCCATGCTTCATTTAATAAAAATCCACACCCTATGCCTCCACCTTATTAACCATTTAATCTAAATATTTATGGAAGAAATGAGGTGTCCTCTTCTAGAAGAATTCTTGCGAAAATTAAAAGAATACCCCTCACCGTATATACATACCCGTATCCGTATTTCCTAAAATATGAATACAAAAAGACGAAAGTAATCAAATAATCTAATATTAGGATCCGGCCTAAACTAAAGCCCACTACTATTATCCGTCCGAACATGATCCGTGCATAAATACACGTATATGTTCGAACCCTGTCGTAAAACCATACGATCTCTATATCGTTTCGTCCGAAGTAGGGAAACCCTCTGTGTGGGAATCTAAACACTCGACAGTACGCTGGCAGTGGATTTAACCATAAGCACGTCAGCGGTACTAGCTGCACGTAACGGCTATCGAGGTATCTGTCGATAAGAAGGCCAATGAGCAAACTCATCCGAACTCCTACTGAGCCTATCTGTGACAATCTCCATACAGTCTGGTCTGTTAGTCTAAGAGTATCGCATATTAGGCTTAGGGGGCGGTAGTCGTCAAACCCCTAATGGCGCAATAAGTCGTGCCAGAGTAGAGCCCAAAACACCCTAAGAAACTACTGGAGTATCTACCAGTAAATCTCACTTGCCCTGGCCAGGGACTTTGTGTAATGGCTTTCTGAACACAGCGCGATATCAACCACCAATACCGGGAGAGACGAATCATATCTAACCACGACTGCCTCTAAGTGCTTCGGGAATGCACCCAACTACTACCTGTTTGCACGACTCCTATAAGCCGTGGTAGGGTAATAATCTAAGAACAGTAGGAACACACTCGAGGCGACGCAGCGATGTCAAGTCAACGGACTATGATGTACTCATGTCACCTGGGAACTACTACCTGACAATTGGCATAGTACTAACCGGCAGTTCCCCACGAGTCATGTCCAGTGTACTCATAACCCGATGAACACCAGCATACTATCTCCATTATGACATACTAATGGTTATAGGACAGATCATCTCCCCTGCTGGGATGAGGAGCGTATACACTAGTCTACTCTGGAGTATCGATGCCCTATCTTGATAATCCTATGACTAGAGACCTGTATAAGGATATGCTTATAGACTGTCCAGCCCCCACTAGTGTGACTGCCATCACAACGCCGGTAGTCAAGCAAAGATCATAAGGGCTCTACCAATATGTATTAGCAATACGTTAAAAGAAACATATACACATATTAAGGTAGAAATAAACCAAGTAGCATACTACAATATTGAACAAGACTGTTATAATATCCATGTATATCCCAAGCTTCCAAAATGTGATATACAAACTAGTAATTTACAATAGTGGCCTCTAGGGCATATATCACTAACAATCTCCCACTTGCACTAAAGCCATGTGTTTGCATATCGCAGACCTATCAACTCGAATAGCCTCTCGAACTGCGTTTGAGGGATGGCCTTTATGAATGGATCTGCAGTGTTTTTCTCCGTATTTACTCTCCACACCTCAATCTCCCGGCGATCCACGATCTCCCTGATCAGGTGATACTACCTCAAGATATGTCTGGATTTCTGATGGGACATGGGTTCTTTTGCTAAAGCTATAACCCCGTTGTTGTCACAATACAGAGATATTGGATCAACAATGGACAGAACCACTTGAAGTTCAGTTAAGAACTTTCTCATCTAGAATGCTTCTTTTACGGCGTCACATGCAGTAATATACTCCGCTTCCATCGTCGAGTCAGCAACGGTGTCCTGCTTGGAGCTCTTCCAACAGAACTCCCCTCCATTAAGGGTAAAGACATAACCTGATATGGACTTGGAGTCATCCTTGTCACTCTGGAAGCTGGAGTCAGTGAAGGCCTCGATCTGGAGGTCTTTGCCGTCGTATACTAAGAACTTCTCCTTAGCCTTCTCAGGTACTTGAGAATGTTTTTTACTGCTATCCAGTGTTTCTCCCCAGGGTTTGACTGATACCGGCTTACCATGCTTAGTGCGTAAGCAACATCTTGTCTGGTACACAATATCGCATACATTATAGAGCCTACTGCAAAAGTGTAGGGCATAATAGACATGCAATTCATTTCCAAATCAGTCTTGGGAGACATCTCTTTGGAAAGGGTGATTCCGTGACAAGCCGGCAGATTACCGCACTTTGAATCCTCTATGCTGATCTTTTCAGTATGGTGTCGATGTACCTGGACTGTGAAAGTCCTATAAACCTCTTAGAACTATCACGATAGATCTGGATCCCCAGAATATAGGAAGCATCACCCAGGTCTTTCAAGGAGAACCTTTGTGACAAGAATCATTTGACTGAATGTAGCATAAGAATATCATTTCCTATCAGCAGAAATCATCCACGTACAAGATGAGGAATACCATAGTTTTCGCTACAATCTACTATAGAAGCATGGTTCATCTGGATTTTTGATAAAGTCAAATTCTTTAACCGTCACATCAAAACAGATGTTCCAACTCCACGATACATGCTTTAATCCATAAATGGACATAAACACCTTGCACACTTTCTCGCTGCTCCCACTGTGAATGAAACCCTCTGGCTGATCCATATAGACGCACTCTTCCAAATTTCTATTTTGAAAAGCGATATTTACGTCCATCTGCCAAATCTAATAATCGTAGAAGGCAGCAATGGCAAGAATGATCCGAATGGATTTGAGCATAGCCACTGGAGAAATTGTTTCATCATAGTTCAAACCAGGCCTTTGATGAAATCCTTTTGCAACAAATCTAGCCTTATAGGTTTTAACCTTTCCATCTACACCAATCTTATATCTGAAGATCCATTTGCAGCATACGGGTTTTATCCCTTCTGGAGCAATGTCCAAAGTCTATACTTTGTTGGTGTACATGAACTCCATTTCGGTCCGCATTGCTTCCAGACATTTTACCGAGTCTCTGCTCTAAATGTCTTGTTGGAAGCTAGTTGGCTCATCATCGTCGAGGATGCAATCTTCTCTATCCCCGTCTATGAGAAAACCGTAGTATTTCTCGGTCGGATGAGACTGCCTACTATTCCTGCGGAGTGGCGTGGGGATGTTCGGTTCTTTCGAAACTTTTGGTTCTAACATACTTTGAGTAAAAGCTTGTGGCTCTGGAATTTCTTCCAGTTCTATTGCGCTCCCATTTATCTATTTTTCTAAAAATTGAGTTCCCAAGAAGTAGGAATGACGAGAAACAAAAACCTTTTGTTCCTCTGCTTAATAGAAAAGATACCTCTTGGAGTTCTTTGGGTATCCCACAAACTTATACAGTACTGAGCGTTCCTCGAGCTTGTCTGGATGCTGCTTTTTTATAAAAGCTGGACATCTCCATATCGTCAGATAATGAAGACAGAGTTTCTTCCCACTCCACATTTGATATGGTGTGGTAGGCACAGTCTTAGTAGGAACCTTGTTAAAAAAAATGCAGCTGATTCAAGTGCATAATCCCAGAAGGATCGCGGCAACTCAGCGTTACTCATCATGGAACGTACCAAATCTAATAAGGTTCGGTTTCGCTTTTCCGATACACCGTTGTGTTGTGGTGTATATAGAAGAGTAAGCTGAGAGAGAATTTCATTCTCTTTTAAGTAACCCAGGAACTCGGCACTTAAGTATTCGCCACCTCGATCAGATCTAAGTGTCTTGATACTTTTGCCGATTTGTTTTTCCACTTCATTCTTGTATTCCCAGAATTTCTCAAAGGCCTCGGATTTATGTTTTATCAAGAATACATGTCCATACCTAGAGAAATCATCCGTAAAAGTAATGAAATAGGAATAACCACTTCTTGCATGTGGGACCACACACGTGATTGCATATGAGTCCTAAGAGCTCGCTCGCTCTTACTCCGTGTCCAGTGAACAGAGTCTTTGTCATCTTTCCTTTGAGACATGATTGACAAATTGCATAAGAGTGATATTCGAACGGATCCAAATAACTCTCTTTATATAACTTTGTCAACCGTATTTCATTGATGTGACCCAGTCTACAATGCCATAAGAAAGCTTGATTTAATTCTAGAGACTTTTTTTAAGTGTGTTATGGACGTTGAAAACTTGGTGTTGGTTTAATACATATATACTATTGTTTAGTGTACCCGACCCAATCAAACCATGATTAAGGTAGATGTTTACGATATCGCTTACAAATGTAAAGTCATAACCTTCTTTAGATAATAAAGATACAGAAATGATATTACAAATCAAACTAGGTACACAAAAACTGTTGTGCAAAACCAAAAAATGTCCACCTGTCAATCGTAAGTAATATTCCCCTACGGACACAGCATCCATGCTCTCACCGCTAGCAATCCTGAGGGTCATATCACCCGCTTTCAAAACTCTACGGTTTCTCAGTGCCTGCAATGAATTGCAGATATGAGATCCTGATCTGGTATCCAATACCCAGGAAGTAGAGTTGATTGACAGACAGTTTTAAATCATAAACACACCTGAAGCCGAAGCCATAACTTGCTTCGAATTCTGGTTCTACGCTTTCCAGGCCCTGCGGTCCTTCTTCCAAAGACGCTTTTTGTAACAATAGAAGCATTCTTCCTTCCCTACTGTCAGCCACCCAACTTTTGTCTTGACCTTCAATTGTACCTTACTAACACCGCCTTTCGTCTTGGTGGGGGCCTTCTTCTTCTTTCCCTTGGCTTCCTCCATGGATCTAGAAAAGGAAGATCCCCCAATAAGCAGTGCGGGTGTCTCCTTAGATTTCTGTAGGGTGCCCTCAGCACACCTCAACATGTTGAGGAGTTCTGGAAGTGTAACTTCCTTCCCTTGAATGTTGAAATTCAAAATAAACTGGTTGTAGGTAGAAGGGAGGGACTTTAGAACCAAGTCTGTGTATAACTCGTTCTCCAACGTAGTCCCAAGGTCCGTGAGCTCCTCAATATAGCTGATCATCTTAACGACGTGGGCCCCTACAGATGACCCGATATCCAACCTCGGTTGAAATAATTTCTTCGAGGTCTCGTATCTACAGATACGAGATTAATCTCCATATAAATACTTGGTATGGAGTAAGATGGAAGTAAGGTCCATCGTCTCGTGCCGCCTCTGGTGTTCATTATCCATAGAGGCCAGCACGAGGCACATGGTTTTCGTACTATCAATTTTCCATGTCGTACGGATCTCAATATCTGCGACGCTGGAATCTGGACCTAGGACGGCGGGGGCTTTAGTATGTAAGTGCACGGCGGCGCCCCGGCCGTCAATCCGACGCCGGAGTGCGGAAGCGGTGATAAACTTAAATTTTTTTTTTTGCGGACTTTGCAAACCGGCACCACCGCGCACTAAACTCCGGATCGTAACCATTAACAAGTCTAAGCTACTAACAAGAAAGGGAAGAGATGTACCGACTGATCCGAGTCCTCCGGTCTTCATCTCCACTCCGATCTCCTCGCGGGATCTCCGTCCGTCTCCTCCTCGTCGGAAAGGGCACCACATCGCCTGTAGCTTTTACGGGCTCCCACCTCAATACCGAGGCAACTCGGGCGCGAAGTTGGCGAATCGACGCGTCCAAGATTTGCTGTAGGAAGTGTAGTGTAGAATTCGCTTTGTCTCAATGGGGTATTGGAGTTGCCTTTGATGGAGGAATCAAGATAAGAAAAATGGTGCTTGCATTTTTCTTGGCATGAAAAGAGATCAAGAATGAAAAAACACTCTCAAGGATGAAGCTCTCTCCTTCTCATTTTTTTTTTTCTCACTCAACCATGGAAAAAACTTATTCTTTCAAGTGAGAATAATGGTGGAGGAAAAAACAATATGAAGCAAGAAGGGAGGTGAGTGTAGGAGAAGTCAAGAGGTGACCACATACAAACATACACCATGCTTTACCTTTTTCAAACCATACCCTTTCATGTCACAATAAAGCAAAAGCATGGAGCAAGATACCATAATCAATACTTTTGCAATAAAAACCCTCCACAAAGTGTTATTTGCACAATTGCAAATAACCCCCTCCATCGGAAAAGTCCGGCCGGGAAAGAACAAAGGAAAACCGGCCGGAACGGAATGCAAACTGGCAACTCCAGAAAACTGGTCCCGTAATAAATTACAGGAAAACCCCGATACTGTGCATACACACCCGCATCTGTATTCCGTCCGGATACAAATGCAAAGAGACAAAATCTACACTGTACTAAACTAGGACCGGCTTAAACCAAAGCCGGCTAGTAATATCCGTTCGATCCTGATCCGTGCAATACCGCACGTATCTGATCGAAACCTGCCATATATCTATACAGCTACTAGTACAAACCGTCCGATCCTGATCCGTGCAATACCGCACGTATCTGATCGGACCCTGCCATATCTCCATACGGCCTCTACAGCGTTTCGCCCGAAAGCTGAGTAACTGAATGTGGGGGACTCTAAAGACTCGTCAACACCTCGGTTGTGGATTTAACCACTTAGCACGTCAGAGGTATAAGCCAATACGTGACGGGCTAGCAGGTACTGACTAAAAGGGACGTCTGTGAGTGAACTCAGCCTGACAACCCTACTGAGCCTGTCAGTGACAATATCCGTGCAGTCCGGTCCGTTCGTCTATGAGTATCGCATGGCGGGCCTAGGGGGTTGGTAAAAGTCAGACCCCCAAAAGCGGTACAAGTCGTGTCGGAGTGTAGCCCAGAACACCCTTAGATACTACTGGAATACCTACCAGTAAATCTCCTTGCCTTGGCCAAGGACTTTGTGTAATGGCTCTCCTAGACACAGCACGACCTCACCCCCAATACCGGGAGAGACGAACCCCTGAAGATACGCTCACTGCCTCCATGTGGCTCGGGACTGTACCCAACTAAAACCTGTTTGCACGACTCCTTTGAGCCGTGGTAGGGTAGTAATCAAAGTACAGTGGGAACTCACACGAGACAAATGACGATCTCCAGGTCGATGAACTAACCTGCACACATGTCACCAGGGAACTGCCATCTGACATCTGGTATATGACCAACTAGCATGTTCCCGGCGAGTCCTGTCCGGTGTACTCATAACCCAATGAGCACCTGTATACATCTTAGGTGATCCAACTGACACCAGTGGCTTGTGAGACCGGCCACCGCCCCTCGTCGGGGTCTCGACTGTATACACTAGTCTACTAATGGAGTATCGATGCCCGGTCTCGAAACTCCCACGACTAGGGACCTTTTAAGGATATGCTTGTAGACCCCCAGCTCCCACTTATATGATCGCCCTCATACTGCTGGTGGTCAAGCAAGAATCCTAGGGGCTCTATCAACGTGTAATAGCAACGTGTCAGGTCACCTAAAACAGTACACGATGATAAAGGTAAACCAGATAGCATACTATCATCTCGAGTAAGACTGTCCTACCGGGATAGGTCCTCCCTCAATCATTACAATCACGTACCTGTGACCTAATAATTGACTCTGAGGGCACTATCTCCAACAATCTCCCACTTGCACTCAAGGCTAATTATTGCGATGTCGCATACTCACAGCCTGTGTGATACCGAACATCCAACTCCTCTACTAGTCAGTCTCACAAAGCTCGTTTGCGGAACTATTGCGTTCGAGGAATAGCCTCAGTGAGTGGATCCGCTTAGTTGTTTCTTTCTATGTCTCTCTATATCTCAAGTTCGCGGAGAAAGCCATCTCCTGAAAAGAGCAATACCTGTCTCAGAATATGTCTGGATGTCTGATGGGACCTAGCTCATAAATGAACTCCAAATCCAAACTTCTTAGACTGTATCGTCAACTGAACTTAATCAGTATCCTGCGCGCCATGCCTCCCTCAGTATTGCCTTGGACCACCTGTCCAAAATACTGCCCCTCATCAGAAGGAAAAACTATAACTCTGACAACCTCCTTGTCGTCCATGTCACCTTGGAAGCCTGGAATGATAACTGTCTCCTGAATGAGGCTGTCGTTATCATATCCCTAGAACATCCACTTATGTTCTAAAACTGCTTCCGACTGTTTCTCCAGGATTGGATTAATGTCAACTTATTGCATCTAGTGCAAGAACAACATCTGGTGTGGTACTTGACATCTCACGATTGACTCAATTGCCTGAGCAAGTGATCTGCCAATCATGCCCGTCCCTCTCCCCTTTAGTCTGTAAGACACCTTTGGAGAGGGTGACTCCATTACCTGCAGGTACACTACCGTGCCAGGAGTCGTCCATCCTAAATACTCTTAGAATGTTGTCAAGTACCCTGATTGGGAAACCACCCAAATCTAGATCTAAAACCATAGATCTAGTAACCAGTATGTCTGATATAAAATCCATTTCCTTTGTGGAGAAACAACTGTGTGACGACCAAAGTATAACCGATCGTAGTGTAGGAGTTTCTTTTCCTACTCTGTGTATATCATCCAAATACCAGGATATCACACCCTACTACCTTCTCAACAGATCCATTCCCTATTCTGACGAAGTCAAACCCATGACTGTCACGTCAGAAATAGATGATCTATCTCCGCTACATCTGCTCTAGTCTATAAATAGACATAAGCAACCTGTCCACCAATGCTTCCGCTGCTCCCACTGACTACGACAACCCTCTGGCAGAGTCATATAGACGTACACTTCTAAAACTGGTTTAGAACGACGCTATACTCATCCTCCCGCCGGGTCTCGTAACCTGGAACAACAGCAATGGCAATTGTGGGTAAACAAGAACTTCCCTGTCACCGTCCTTGAGGCTACCGTAGTGCCTCTCGGGTGCCTGAAGTTACCCACCTTATCTGCGGAGTGGCCAATGGAATGTCAATCCAGATTGAAACTTTAGGTTCCTTATCAAATCTTCAGTAATCGTTTGTGGTTCTGGAATCACTTCCAGTTCTACCATACTCCCACTACTGTTTTCTGAAAAAATCCATTTTTAATAAAACTGTGGCGAGTCTAGAACAATATCGCTATTGTTCATCCAGATGGTAGAAAGTCAACCCTCGTCATAGCCTGGGTCAACCCACAAACAGCCATTACAGAAACGTGCCTTGAGTTGTCCAGTGTCTGGTTTTAATCATAAACCGGACAACTCCCCGTACCTTAACATCGTTAAGATATGAACTGTTCTATATCCAATATAGAAACAGAGGCACTGATATAATTGAACCAAAATCATGCAGCTGTCCCCAGCGCATGTCAACTAAATGGAAGGAGGCCGATCAGCGTTACTCAACTTAGGAATGCTTCCAATTATGAGTAACCTGAAAGAGAAGCAATTTCTCTTAATCATTACTATCAACTGAATACCATATACAAGTATCTACATCTTCGATCACTTTGAAGAATCCCGATACTTGCTACACTTGGTTCTCTACTCTATTCAAATACCTATAACTCCTCAAAACTTAGACCCTGTGTTTCTACGAAACACATGTCTAAGAACTAGAGAATTTAAAAGTAAACAGAATATAGTACGAGGACCAACCCCTCTGTCCTGATGGACCCTGGACAACATGCAATACTCTGTATAAGTCCTTTGAGTCTGATAACTCATTCACTGTGTGTCGTAGGTTGAAAACTGTACTTATGGTTAAGAAGAATTACACCGCTGTTTAATGCTCCTTACCTAACCATCCACTGATATAGGTAAATGTCGTAGACATAATTTCAGAAAGGTATATCTCACTCTATGAAAATAGACGTACAGATATATCAATTTGAAATTGGTGCATAACAGCGGATATTCAAAACCAAATATTTGCCGACCGGCAAACAGCCCAGGTGATTTCCTCAAATATCACCGATTACAACGAATCCCGATATAATGAGGATAATCACCCAATTCCCAATAACTTACTCCCACTCATCATCTGTAAAACCATACAGATGTGAGAATCGTACCTGGTAAATACATACCCTGGAGTAAGTATCTAATCGGGAAATCAGTTTTCCTTTAACATTACACAGTGAAACTGAAACATTGAAATGTTCCGATGGGGTATTCTGGTATTCCTAGTAATGCCTCTTCCAGATTCACGACTGTAACCGTATAGTTCTTTGCCACCTCTCCAAATCCCTTCATATGTCTTTAGTCTTTACCTTCTGCACACCCTTTTAGGCCAAATGGTTTTCTTTCTTCCCTACCGTTCGGCACCAGCCTATGGTTTGGAAGAAGACTATCCAATAAGCATAATGGGTGTACTGTCCCAATCCTAGGAACACTCGCAATGAGAGAGGGTGAAGATAAAAGACAACCGAATAAACCTTATTCCTATTTCTCCTGAACCAGAATCCATCCCCGAACTGGAACAAGTTCCATTCGAGTTCGTATATAACCATACGATGGAGTATCCAAAAAAAAACTGTGGATCTTCGTAGTGATACGGAGTGTCCTGGAGAAATACAAAGGTGATGTGGGAGTGGTAACGAAATATTTGGTTTGGTCATGAATATCTGTTGCAATTTACTTTGCCCTCTTACTAATCCCTTACTTTGTCTGAACTTAATACCTTCTGCACACCATCGTTATGCTAATTGGTTTTCTTCATTCCCTACCGGTCGGCACCAGCCTAAGGTTTGGAAGAAGAAAATCCAATTTGCGTAATAGGTGTACTACCCCTAAACCAAGGAGTACTCGTAACCTGAGAGAGGGTAAAAGGAAAAGACAACTGAATAATCCTATCCGTTTTCTCCAGAACCAGAAACCATCCTCGAATAAATTCTTTCGAGTTCGTATCTAACCATACGATGGTTTTGTCCAATGGAAGTGGACGTTCGTAGTAAAACGGGGTGTCCTGGAGAAAAGGGTAAAAGTAGGAGTGGCAATGAGGTTTGCAACTCTGACAATTCAAAAGCCGGTGTTTAAGAAGGTTCGGTCAACTTGGTCACTGAGTCAAAGTCTTAGGGTCGGGTCAATGGTCGCTGCCAAAGAGAGAGAGAAAAGAAACACTCAGCGTGCACTCTAACCTAGATCAGAATGGTTACCAATTTATCTAATCTGGAAACCTCCCACTGTACCTCAAATTCTCCTCCAAACCTGAAAGAAGAATTAGTCGGGGTCACCAGAGGAGTAAACTAACTCATCAGTGGGAATCCGGATCCAACTCTCATCGCATGATAACGTGACGGAATCCGCTCACGTCATCACACTCCAGAAGGTATGCGCATATCTGGCAAGTTTCAGTTCTTTTGAAACTCCCGATGTGATTTCTGCCCCATGCTCTTATGACCTTGGCGTGAGGTCAAAATATCATAAGTCACATGTCAAGTTCTGCCCGTCATTATCCAGGTTAATCTGAACCCACCCGTACATACCCTTGACGTAGGCCAAAATAGTAGTACGACTGTCCCAAACCAACGCATCTATCTATGCAACAGATAAATACCCGGCAGCTACCAATCACTATGCCTTGGCGTGAGGTCAAAATACATAGCTTGAATACTACCGAATATTTAACTGAAATGACGGAGGGCTACGAATGGTTTCTGGCGAAAACCTTTAACGTAATGAACTTGATATCGTCGAAGGAACGGATAGCTTTTAAAAATATAGTGACGAAAACCGTTGCTAAAGAGGTCACTCCCTGTGAAGGGATCTCGGCTCTTTCCCCGTAGAATGGGGTGCAGGATATTCCAAATGAATACCGCGGTGCAAAGCAAAAGTAATCGGCTATAGTGAAGTTAATGCCCTGACGCAAACTTCTGTCCAAGGGGTCACTCCCGGTGAAGGGATCTCGGCCCTTGCCTCGTCGACTGAGGAGCAGGATATTCCAAATGAATACCACGATGCAAAACAAAAGTGAACGTCCTTGCAATAACAGCTTTTTGAAAAGTGTTCCAACAACATCAGATTAGGTTTGTTTAAACTTGCATTGATCCGAATCAATGCAGTCCCATCAATTAATCACACCATAAAGAACGAAAATATACTGACGTACATATATGCCATCCGCATTCGCCACTGGGTCCCGTCATCACCCGTTAGGTTAGCTAACTAACGGCAGAGCGGGGACTGGACTAGCGCGGATGAAAAACATATACAACATCTACTAATATATATATACCAATATATAGTATTTCGCTCAAGGCGTGAATAAAATGCAACATCACAGAAATGTACAGCATCACAGAACAATACAGATATCTGGGATCCCCGGGTTTCACAGAGCCACTACTGAAACCCGACGTTCCCCTGGTCGTGTGGATAGCCTGTGCAATGAAATCCTAGACCCCTACGGGCGCGGCAAGTTACCCGCCAAAACCTGAAGCGAGGCAGCCCCCTTCAGCGCCGTGAATGGACCACCCAGCACTTCACGGAATCCGGCAACTTGGGCACCCCTCCTGGGTCAACCTGTACCCCCTACGAGTGCGGCGAATAGCCCGCCAATCCCAGAGTGATGCCCGCTCCGTCTCAATGCCATGAGATGCAGGCTTGTTGCCCTCTAGAACCCGGCCATCCGTGCACCCCACCGCGGGGTAATCCTAGTACAGAAAGTAAAATATACATACACCGGGTACATCGACCGCAACCAGGTCGTGCCCCAAAAAAATAATACAAACAGGCAGTGACGGCAGTCCACATGTCGGACGTTCGCCCCGCAATATCAAATGTACATAATACACCAACACTGTACTAGCATTGCATCCAGGCTATCCCCCACGACCGATCCGCAACATCACAGCAAATACATAGAACATCAACGTGAAAGTCACGTTCGCAAATCCGTCTAACCGGGCTATAGCAGTTAGACCGGATTTACCGATCGAGTGACATTCACGGTCGCAGATATAATGTAAATACTGTGAAAAATGTGTTTAAAATTTTCCGATTGATTAAACATTAACAAGTGGGCCCCCAAACAAAACTGTAGCAACCACAGAAAACCTGGGCCCAATTTTAATATTCCAAAAACCACATTTATCATTCAGGAACACACTGCAAAAATTTAGGGGGGTGAACAGTTATATCCGCGGCGGAAGAGCGGCCAAATCAGGGGTTTGGCCGCCCTTCAGCGGCGGCATGGTGAGCTCGTTGTACCAAATTTTTACAGTGACCTTAAAATTCCCTGCACATCACTCTGAGACAACCTGAAAAATTTTTGGACTCAAAAAAAATTCGACAGAAACTGATGTGCATGAAAAATGCGTTTTCGGGATTTTGTTCAATCGGAAACGTAAAACACATTTAACGAAAGCTAGACGAAGTTAATGGCGAGGCTCTGATACCACTGTAAGTGCACGGCGGCGCCCCGGCCGTCAATCCGACGCCGGAGTGCGGAAGCGGTGATAAACTTAAATTTTTTTTTTTGCGGACTTTGCAAACCGGCACCACCGCGCACTAAACTCCGGATCGTAACCATTAACAAGTCTAAGCTACTAACAAGAAAGGGAAGAGATGTACCGACTGATCCGAGTCCTCCGGTCTTCATCTCCACTCCGATCTCCTCGCGGGATCTCCGTCCGTCTCCTCCTCGTCGGAAAGGGCACCACATCGCCTGTAGCTTTTACGGGCTCCCACCTCAATACCGAGGCAACTCGGGCGCGAAGCTGGCGAATCGACGCGTCCAAGATTTGCTGTAGGAAGTGTAGTGTAGAATTCGCTTTGTCTCAATGGGGTATTGGAGTTGCCTTTGATGGAGGAATCAAGATAAGAAAAATGGTGCTTGCATTTTTCTTGGCATGAAAAGAGATCAAGAATGAAAAAACACTCTCAAGGATGAAGCTCTCTCCTTCTTCTTTTTTTTTTCTCACTCAACCATGGAAAAAACTTATTCTTTCAAGTGAGAATAATGGTGGAGGAAAAAACAATATGAAGCAAGAAGGGAGGTGAGTGTAGGAGAAGTCAAGAGGTGACCACATACAAACATACACCATGCTTTACCTTTTTCAAACCATACCCTTTCATGTCACAATAAAGCAAAAGCATGGAGCAAGATACCATAATCAATACTTTTGCAATAAAAACCCTCCACAAAGTGTTATTTGCACAATTGCAAATAACCCCCTCCATCGGAAAAGTCCGGCCGGGAAAGAACAAAGGAAAACCGGCCGGAACGGAATGCAAACTGGCAACTCCAGAAAACTGGTCCCGTAATAAATTACAGGAAAACCCCGATACTGTGCATACACACCCGCATCTGTATTCCGTCCGGATACAAATGCAAAGAGACAAAATCTACACTGTACTAAACTAGGACCGGCTTAAACCAAAGCCGGCTAGTAATATCCGTTCGATCCTGATCCGTGCAATACCGCACGTATCTGATCGAAACCTGCCATATATCTATACAGCTACTAGTACAAACCGTCCGATCCTGATCCGTGCAATACCGCACGTATCTGATTGGACCCTGCCATATCTCCATACGGCCTCTACAGCGTTTCGCCCGAAAGCTGAGTAACTGAATGTGGGGGACTCTAAAGACTCGTCAACACCTCGGTTGTGGATTTAACCACTTAGCACGTCAGAGGTATAAGCCAATACGTGACGGGCTACCAGGTACTGACTAAAAGGGACGTCTGTGAGTGAACTCAGCCTGACAACCCTACTGAGCCTGTCAGTGACAATATCCGTGCAGTCCGGTCCGTTCGTCTATGAGTATCGCATGGCGGGCCTAGGGGGTTGGTAAAAGTCAGACCCCCAAAAGCGGTACAAGTCGTGTCGGAGTGTAGCCCAGAACACCCTGAGATACTACTGGAATACCTACCAGTAAATCTCCTTGCCTTGGCCAAGGACTTTGTGTAATGGCTCTCCTAGACACAGCACGACCTCACCCCCAATACCGGGAGAGACGAACCCCTGAAGATACGCTCACTGCCTCCATGTGGCTCGGGACTGTACCCAACTAAAACCTGTTTGCACGACTCCTTTGAGCCGTGGTAGGGTAGTAATCAAAGTACAGTGGGAACTCACACGAGACAAATGACGATCTCCAGGTCGATGAACTAACCTGCACACATGTCACCAGGGAACTGCCATCTGACGTCTGGTATATGACCAACTAGCATGTTCCCGGCGAGTCCTGTCCGGTGTACTCATAACCCAATGAGCACCTGTATACATCTTAGGTGATCCAACTGACACCAGTGGCTTGTGAGACCGGCCACCGCCCCTCGTCGGGGTCTCGACTGTATACACTAGTCTACTAATGGAGTATCGATGCCCGGTCTCGAAACTCCCACGACTAGGGACCTTTTAAGGATATGCTTGTAGACCCCCAGCTCCCACTTATATGATCGCCCTCATACTGCTGGTGGTCAAGCAAGAATCCTAGGGGCTCTATCAACGTGTAATAGCGACGTGTCAGGTCACCTAAAACAGTACACGATGATAAAGGTAAACCAGATAGCATACTATCATCTCGAGTAAGACTGTCCTACCGGGATAGGTCCTCCCTCAATCATTACAATCACGTACCTGTGACCTAATAATTGACTCTGAGGGCACTATCTCCAACATAGTAGTAAGGAGATAGCACAGTTTGTCATATGTTATGGCCATCTGGACATTCCTGAGCCAATCTTTATAGTTTGGCCCCGCCAATATATTTTTATCTAATAGTAACTTAAGCCCAGTCATTTTCTTCGCTGCAGTCGGGAGAGAGAGAGAGCACTTAGCATCATGCTCTTGCAAGTTTAGATTGATTATTAGTTTATCTAAACAGGATGGCTCCCACTGTTTCTTGAATCCTTCCTCAAACCATAAATGAAGAATTAGTCAGGATTAATCTCATCCTACAATTCTTTCTTAACCTTTCGGCCAGGCTGGTGTTGGTACTTCGAAGGAGGTTTTCCAACGCTTTCGCAAAGTACCTTAATTACATAACCTCTTTTTCCTGGAGGCATGGCCCCACTAACACCTTTCTAGACGCCTACTTGGTTTATAACTTTGATTCTTTTAGTGAAAAAATCTCCCGAGGAGTAGCGGATATTCACAGTAGGATCAAGATCCAAATATTATCGTGTGACAACCTTGAAAGAATCCTACCAAAATTATCACACTCCGAATGGTATGCAACACTAGCAAGTTTCAATTTCCTTAGAAACTCCCGATGTGGATTTTTGCCCCAAGTTCTTATGACCTTGACGAAGGCTAACATATCATAAGTCGTAAGTCAAGTTCTACCGGTCATTGACCAAGTTAATTTGAACCCATCCATACATACCCTTGACGAAGGCTAAAATAGTGGTACGACTGTCCCAAACCAACGCATCTATCTATCCTACAGATGAATATTCAGCAGCTACCAATCACTATGCCTTGGCGAAGATTAAAATACATAGCTTGAATACTACTGAATACCCATCTGAAATGACGGAGGGCTACAATTGGTTTTGGCGAAACCGTGAACGTAGTGAACATGATATAATCGAAGCAACCATCATAGCATTGAAAGAAGTGGTTTAAGCTCCGCATTTAAACGTTGCTTTTTGAAAAAAAAAATGAGTGGTTTTTTAAACTGTTCCAATGATTCAGCTTTGGTTTGTTTGCTTTGCATTAATCAATTAATGCAGTCCCATCATTTACACCTATCATTGCAGAAAGAAACGAAAATACAACGTACGCTTATGTCATCTGCATTCGCCACGGGGTCCCGTCATACAACGTTAGGTTACTTAACTAACGGCAGAGCAGGGGCTGGACTAGCGCGGGTGCAAAACATAAGCAACGTCTATTATATATCATATATATAAATATCCATTCGTCTCGCGCAATAATAGGCATTCCAGATCATAGATGAACATATTGGATATACTAGGAATTCCGTGTTTCGTTTAAGCCCATAACAAAAGATGGATTCCATGGTCGTGATGAATAGCTAAACCCCACCCTAGACTCCTACGGGTGCGGCAAACTACCCGCCAAATTCCTGAAGTGAAGCATCCTCCCTCAATAAAATGAGTAGGCCACTCGGCACTTCAAGAACACGGTAGTTTGTGCACCCCACCTTGGGTTTATCCTAGGAGCAAAAACAGTAAAAGAAATAATACAACGGTGGCTACTACCTAAACCCGGATGTGCCCCGCAAAATAACATTACATCACTTTACAAATTTACATCGAATGAAAGAAAGAAAACTCTCTTCTCACATCTCCGGCTATTCATCAACGACAATTCAATATTCCATATACACAATCCAACATCACAAATATGTACAACCCCCAACTAATCAACGTATAGCAATTAGCGGAAGTTTACGAACACATATATCCAAACACAGAAACCCCGATACCTAAGAACTTTAGAATTTCGATCGAACATATTTTCCTTGTCTACCCCATGTACAAACCAGTACATAAACAATAATGGGTACAAATAAAATATACCAGAAATCACAACACCATAAACAAGAACCATAGAAAAAAACCGAGTCATCTCGGCCTCAACTCGGCTGTAGAACCGCTGCGAAACACACCGTTTCGACATGCTTCCGCGGTCGACTTGGTGATTTAGTGGCTCGTTTTTCTTGTGTTTTCTTAGAATTCCCTGCTTGTAATTTTAAGGCCTCTGAAATAATTTTTAGACCAGATTTTAAAAACGACAGCAAGCATGGTTTCGATGTTATGTTTTTGGGTTTTTCCGACGATCAAAGTTCTAACTACTTACTAACTATCTTGTTAAGGTTTATTAGGCTCTGATACCACTGTAATTCGATGTCACGCACCCTGCGGGTTTGTGGGGAGGCAGAATACACAAAAAACAATTTTTAGGGGCTTCGTAACACCGAGTAAACTCCAGGATCGATACTAAACCCTAACTAGCTAAACTACTATGAGGTTTAACTACTATGTAAAAAATTTATACCTCCGTGTACTATGTCCTTCGGTTCTTGTACTCCTCTTCTTGTTCTTGAGCTCCTTGAAGAGTGTACGGATCGTGCCTCCTCGTCGGCCTTCTCGAATCAAAAATGATCCACCCGAGAGTGACTACTGTTAGCTGTATGTATGCCCTAGAGGCCATTGTTACACATGATTGTATATTATAATTGATGCTTGGACATATATGGAGAGGACTTTCTTGCTTGACATGTAAGTCGATGTCGCACACCCAACGTGTTCGCCGGGAGGCAGAATTGTTAGTTTTATGTATGCCCTAGAGGCCAGTATTGTACATATGATGTATATTATATTGGATGCTTGGACATATATAGAGAGGACTTTCTTGCTCGATAAGATAGTATGCTATCTGGTTTCTCTTTATCTTAACATGTATACTTGTCTCTTGATACTGTCTTATGGTTACATGTTGGTAAAGACCTTAGGATGTGTACTTGACTACCAGGACTATGATGCAGATCATACTAATGGGGCCATGGCAGTCCATAAGTTCATCCTTTAATGTTTCTAGTCGTGGGTGTATCGAGACAGGGCATCGATATACCAGAGTAGACCAGCGTATACGCTTCTCGACCCAAGAGATAGGTGATGGATGATCCTATATCCATTGGTGTTTGACATCAGAGATGGTGTACGGGTGCTCAGTGGAGACTGGGTACACTGGACGGACTCGCCGAGAACTCCCAGATGGTATTATACCTCACGTCAGATGACAGTTCTCTGGTGACACTTGTACAGGTTAGTCTGTAGACCCGAGATAGTCATAGAGTCTTATATGATTCCCATTGTGCTTTGATTTCCATCTTACCACGTCCAAGAGGGCGTGCGAAACGGTGGTTTTTGGGTACAGTCCCGAGTCACATGGAGGCAATGAGCGATAGGAAGGGTTTCGTCTCTCCAGAAGGGTTTCGTCTCTCCAGGTATTCGGGGTTGATGTTGTGCTGTGCACGATTGGCCATAACAGGGAAGTCCCTGGCCAGGGCTGATTTAAAGATTTACTGGTAAGTGTTACCAGTAGTTTCTCGACCCGTTATGAGCCTCACATCGGCATGACTTATCGGTTATTGGGGTTTGACGTTTGCCACCCCTAAACTTGATATGCGGCATATCAGACGAGGAGACCGGACTGTACGACAAGTGTTATCGTCAGGCTTTTGCAGGAGTTGGAGCGGGCTTGCTTGCTGATCTTCTGATTACTCAATACCCGGATAGCCGTTACGTCCAGCTAGTACCGCTGACGGCTTGTGGGTGATTGATGTGATCATCACCTACTGCCGGCGTATTGACGAGTCTTTAGAGTCCTACATAGAGGTTTTACTGGCTCAGGCAAAACGAAATAGGAGCATATATGTGATATGTGCGAGACCGAGAATAATGCGTGTACGTGATACCGTATTCTATTCTCGCGACTTTTGTATCGGTCGGTTATATGTCATATAGTCGGGTTGTCGAATCAAGTGTTGATTCGATAAGTCGATACATTGGATGCTAGTCGGTTATATGTAATATAGCCGGATTATTAAATCAAGTGTTGATTTAATAATTTAGTGTATAATTGTATATTTGATATACTAATTTACATTAACTAACATTTGCTAACTTAAGCATTTTTTCTCACATGTACACACTTAATAAATATATGATATATATTAAATTGTGTTTTTCTTTTTTTATCACGGTTGTTGATACAACGTACATGGGTGTATGAAACTTACACCATGATATTTGTGATATTGGGTTTTAATATTTAAAGTGAAAACAAAATTAGTGGAATATTAGATTATTGCATGAAGCTAGTGGAAGCTTGTGGATGCTTTGACTAAGTCCATTAGTTTTGTTTTACTTAAGATATTTAGTAACCTAACCATCACAATTAGCCATGGTTATGTCTCTACATGAGTTAGTATATGATACTCACTCACCATGTTTCACTCTCTCACTTGACCATTTCATTCTCTTCTCATTTGTTCATCTTCTTCCTCAAGCTCAAAAAGTTTTCTAGGGTTTGAAAAAGTGAGAAAGTATTGTGAGAAAAATAATTCTAAAGTGAGCTCACTTTCTATTTCCTCATTCTCTACTAGATTAGCATTTTAGTATAGGGTGTTTGCTTCACTAATCCTCTACTTAGTGAAGTAGAAGCTTGAGCTAGTATTCCCTCGACGTAGATCATCTTCGGCCTCGAAGACTTCAAGCAAGAACGTTCCATCCTCCTTGTGAAGCCATGCAAGGGTCCGGGAGTTCCATCAACGCAGCGAAGGGAATACTACAAGGAGCTTATGAAGTGAAGGACCAATTTACAAAGGTTGTATTTCTAGTTCACTTAGTTGTAAATGGTTTACTATAGTTTCTGTATGCTTTTCTAGTTAACGATTCTTGATTAGAGTTCCATGAAACGGCAAAATTTCAAAATGGCATGGACGATGCCTCCCGAAACCTTGCTGCCGTCGATAGGAACCCTACAGTGGTATCAAAGCCTAGCTAGGAAATTATACGGATAATGTTAAGTTACGAATACGAAACAAATTCCGAAACTTGAAATCCCAAACCCATGTTTCTGTCGATTTTAAAAAGAGCTCCAAAAATTTTTCAAACAAGTGCAGAATCATCTTTGAGCAGATATAGGAGCATGGAAGAAAGTTGGGACCCAGTGCTCGGATTTGGACCGAGTACATGGGGGGTAAAACCGGGGTGGCCGGCCCTGGGAAGTCTTCTGGCTCCCAAATTTTTTCCTTGCTCTGAGCTCTGGGAATTGGGGTTTCAGGTGTTGTTTATTTTTGCTACTTTTTCATGTGATGATTAACTCAATGCAAAGGCAACTCGGAGTGTTTTGTAATCGTAATTTGAACCGTTTTCGGGATACTTTAGACGTTAAAAAGTTCAACCGGATGTCAAATACCCGCTTTATCCGTTGCTGGGAAATTTTCCAAGTGTTGGATTTTTCCCGTAGTTAATTAGTTTTCAAAGATCATGCAAGTTATTCGATGGACCGTCTAGAAGAATGAAACCCTAATTCGAGATGTGACCACGGAGCTGCGACTAAACCTTAGGGTTTACCGTAGTTAGTGGCGCCACAAATGAGGCTTGGGTTTGCCCTTCTACAGCCGGTCCATTGGTACTGTGGCTTGTGCTGAATAACTTTAAACTACGCTCAAGTGTTGAGCTTTCTGGATAATTGTGGGTGTTTGTTGATTCGATCGAAATGTTTAACATCGTCTAGTTTTTTTTTCCTACGACCGTAAGTGTAATATGTGGTGTATCGCCGGTTTCGTTACTATATGTCAACGACAATTAGGATACGCATAGTTACTTACGTTGATGACATGTGATGTTATGTGTTGTTGTATATGTTATATTGGATCGTCGTGTTTTGAATAGCCGGGGGTTTTATGTGAGATGAAAGTTTTTATTTTCATTCATGTAAAATTAAATGTATGTAATATTCTTTTATTGGGACACTTCCGGGTTAAGGTCGATGTCACCAATGATGTATATTATTTACTTTTCCATATTAGGATAAACCCAAGGAGGAGAGCACAAGTAACCAGGTTCTAGAGTCCAGTGGGAAACCAACTCGAGAAGTCGAGTCCGGGTCTCCTAAGTTTAGAATTGGTAGGGTTGCTTGCCGCTCTCGTAGGGGTCTAGGGGTGTGGGTTTGGCTATTCATCGCAACCGTGGAATCCTTGTTCTATAGAGGCTCAAAATAAAACACGGACCTCCTAGTATATCCAATATTTCATATGTTTCTTCTGCTGCGATATCTATGATGTGATCATGTGATATGTTAAGATAGATACAGTATATAGTATATATGATATATTATATAGACGTTACTTATGTTTTACACCCACGCTAGCCCTGCCCCGCTCTGCCGTTAGTTACCTAAATTAACGGTGCAAGACGAGACATCGAGGCGAATGCGGATGGCATAAGTGTACGTCGTATTTATCTGTGATGTTTAGGTGACTTAAATGATGGGACTTCATTAATATGATTAATGAAAGAAAAGAAACCTAAAAGATATTGTAGAATCAAATTTTCAAAAAGGGTAGCTAAATTTTTCTTTGCATTGTGATATAAATGATATATCCTGCACCTTATTCGATGAGGAAAGAGCCGAGATCCCTTCACCGGGAATGACCTCTTTAGCAAAACTGGCAGATGCTACAATACTCGGTTTGTCTTTTGATTTCTTTTGGAGTTTTGCTTTGAATAGTGATATATATGATATATCCCGCACCTTATTCGATGAGGAAAGAGCCGAGATCCCTTCACCGGGAATGAGCTCTTTAGTGAAACTAATGAAAGCCTCAAAAACACTCCTTTTCAAAGTTCACTTGTTTCTACAACGATATCAAGTTCATTACGCAAAAGATTTTCGCAAAAACCAGTCGTAGCCCTCTGTCATTTCAGATAAGTAGTATTTAGTATTCGT
Organism: Agapanthus africanus; assembly: GCA_030015575.1. Classification (NCBI taxonomy): domain Eukaryota; kingdom Viridiplantae; phylum Streptophyta; class Magnoliopsida; order Asparagales; family Amaryllidaceae; genus Agapanthus; species Agapanthus africanus. The sequence goes on along the minus strand of JASDDO010000019.1, from coordinate 767,996,751 downwards.
CTTGCGTTTGTTGACCTTGTCAAGGCGTACTGTGCGGTAGCTAATTAGTGCATATCTACTTATGCATATGATGCAGATTGGATTAGGATAGTCGTACGACCATGTTGACCTTGTCAAGGGTCGTACGGGTGGGTTTATTTCAATCAAGAAAATGCGGGTTGAACTTGACTTGCGGTCTATGGTTAGTTGACCTTGTCAAGGTCATAGATCGTTAGGGGCAAAATATTATCGGGAATTTCAAGTGTTGAAATTTGCAATGAGATTGCATATCTTCTATGAGAGAGTTGGATCCCGATACCCACTGCGAGTAACTGTTACTCCTTGGAGAGTTTTACACAGGACAATTAGCCGATCATGTAGGTGTCTAGAAAGGTGTCAATGGGGTTTTGCCTCTGGGAAAACGAGATTTATTTTAATTAGGTCCGTGCGAAAGCAAGGGGAACCTCCCTCAAAGTACCAACACTAGCCTGGCTGAAAGATTGGCGAAGTTGTACGGTGTAATTAATCCTGGCTCATCTTTCCTTTTAGGGTTTGAAGGAAGATTTTATAAAAACAGTGGAAGCCATCCTGATTGGATAAAATAATAACCAATTTCATTTTGCAAGAGCATACGCTAAAGTGTTTTCTTCTCTCTCTCTCTAGGTAGTGACCATATCATGCCTTAATCAAGATAATAATATTGATGTATTGACTGAACCCGCATGTTATACTGTGCTAGGGAACGTTGGTTCCGTTCTTTCTTATAAAAGTTATAAGACTGAATAGGATATAGGGGAATACCAGGATTCCCATGCCACCCGAATGAAGAAAGTACATGTTGATACATTTTCTTCAGGTGTGTTTGTTACAGAGAACTGTTTCTCCATTTGCTCTACGTCCTGGGTATTAGATACCGGGTCAGGATCCCATATATGTAATCAGTTACATGGGCTGAGAAAAGGTAGAGAACTTGGAGAAGGTGATAAAGACATAAGGGTTGGAAATGGTGCAATTGTTGCAGCTAAATCCGTCGGGGAATATCACCTTATATTACCAAATGGTAATACATTGATTCTGAACGAATGCTATTACATGCTGAACCTGATATGCAACATTATATCGGTTTCTTTATTAAGTAAAGAGGGATATAATTTTGTATTACAGGATAATGTTATGAATATTTTCCTGAACCAAAAGTTGGTTGGATCAGGCACGTTGTGTAATGGCATTTATGTTCAAAATCAATCAACAATTCTAAGCATAACAAACACACACAAGAGGAAGAGTTCAGAAATGAACGAATCCTTCTTGTGGCATTGTAGACTTTGTCATATCAATACGACACTGCTAGCTTAGTTGCATAAGGATGGATATTTGAATCCGTTCGAATTCTCATCTTATGACACTTGCCAGTCATGTCTCAAAGGCAAGATGACCAAAACTCCGTTTACGGGACATGGAGAAAGAGTTACGGAACTTTTGGGACTGGTACATAGTGATGTATGCGGTCCCATGTCTACACATGCCAGGAATGGTTCTGCGTACTTCATTACATTCACTGACGATCTCTCTAGATTCGGATATGTGTTCCTGATGAAACACAAATCAGAAGATTTTGAGAAATTTAGAGAATATAAACAAGAAGTCGAAGACCAAATCGAGAAAAGTATTAAAATCCTTCGGTCTGATCGAGGAGGAGAATACTTGAGCAATGAATTCTTGGACTTCCTAAAAGAGAATGGGATTCTCTCTCAGCTGATACCTCCATATACACCACAGCACAATGGTGTATCGGAACGGAGGAACCGCACCCTATTAGATATGGTGCGCTCTATGATGAGCAAAGCTAAGTTACCTATTTCCTTCTGAGGGTATGCGCTGGAGACAGCAGCATACCTATTAAATCAAGTTCCATCTAAATCTGTACCTACCACACTATATGAGATATGGAGTGGGAAGAGACCATATCTTAAACGAGTTAAGATATGGGGTTGTCTGGCCTATGTCAAAAGGCAAAATCCGGACAAACTCGAGGCACGGTCAGTTTTATGCAAGTTTGTGGGATATCCCAAATATTCACATGGATATCTTTTCTACCTTGACGAGGAACAAAAGGTGTTTGTTGCTCAACATGCCACCTTTTTAGAAAAGGAATTTCTTGCAAAAGAAATTAGTGGCAACGGGGTAGAACTGGAAGAAATTCCGGCTACACAAACTCCAACTGAAGATTTAGTGGAACCCGAGGACTCAATAGTACCCAACGAACCTCAGTCTCTCCGTCGATCTAGTAGGGTTCCTCACCCACCTGAGAGATACTACGGTTTTCTCATGGATGGTGGGAGCGAGGATTGCATCATGGAGGATGATGACCCAACTAGCTTCAACCAGGCCATCACGAGTGGTGACTCAGTGAAATGGCTGGATGCAATGCGGCCCGAGATGGAATCCATGTACACTAACAAAGTATGGACTTTGGAAGATGCTCCTGAAGGGGTAAAACCCATTAGGAGCAAGTGGATCTTCAAGAAAAAACTTGGTGTAGATGGGAAAGTGGAGACTTTCAAAGCTAGACTTGTAGCAAAGGGTTTTCGTCAACGACCAGATGTCGATTATGACGAAATCTTTTCTCCAGTGGCTATGCTTAAATCCATCCGGATTATGCTTGCCATCGCTGCATATCATGATTACGAAATCTGGGAAATGGATGTTAAGACCGCCTTTCTAAATGGTGATTTAGAAGAGAGCGTGTACATGACTCAGCCAGAGGGCTTCGTAGCTAGTCGGAGCAGCGGGAAGGTGTGCAAGCTGCTTAAATCTATTTATGGATTAAAGCAAGTATCGCGGAGTAGGAACATCTGCTTTGATGTCGTTATCAAAGAGTTTGATTTCTTCAAAAACGTAGATGAACCTTGTATATACAAGAAGCTGGCAGAGAGTAAGGTTGTCTTCCTCGTATTGTACATGGATGGCATACTCTTGATAGGAAATGACATTCCTATGCTGCAATCGGTCAAGCTCTTCTTATCACAAAGATTCTCAATGAAAGATCTAGGGGATGCCTCCTACATCTTGGGAATTAAGATCTATAGAGATAGATCTAAATGGATACTGGGATTGTCCCAATCCAGGTACATTGACACCATACTAAAGAGGTTTAGTATGGAAGAATCCAAGCGTGGGTTTTTACCCACGATCTCGGGACTCACTCTCTCTAAAGAGATGTCTCCCAAGACTGATTTGGAGAGAGCTCGCATGCAAGGGATACCCAATGCTTCGGCAGTAGGCTCTATCATGTACGCGATGCTATGTACCAGACCCGATATAGTACACTCACTAAGTGTAGTGAGTAGGTATCAAGCAGATCTTAGAGAGAGTCACTGGACAGCTATGAAGAGTATTCTCAAGTACTTACGAAGGACTAAAGAGATGCTGTTGGTGTATGGTAATGGAGAACTCCAAGTGGAGTCTTTTACCGATTCGAGCTTCCAGAGTGATAAGGACGACTCTAAGTCACACTCGGGATTTGTCTTTACCCTCTACGGAGGAACGGTATGCTGGAAGAGTTCCAAGCAGGAAACCGTGGCAGACTCGACGATGGAGGATGAATACATCGCTGCCAACGATGTTGCCAAAGAGACTGTCTGGATCAAGAAGTTCATAACTGAACTTGGAGTGGTTCCATCCATTAAGGATCCAATACCTTTGTATTGCGATAACAATGGAGCTGTGGCTTTGGCCAAGGAACCCAGGTCCCATCAGCAATCTAGGCATATTCTGAGGCAGTATCACCTAATCCGGGAGATAGTTGATCGCCGGGAGATCGAGGTCAGGAGGGTTGACATGAAAAACAACACAGCGGATCCACCCACGAAAGCCATTCTCCAGATACAGTTCGAGAGACTCTTCGGGATGCTCGTTATGCGATACAACAGCAGCTGGCCCTAGTGCAAGTGGGAGATTGTTAGTTGTATGTATTCCCTAGAGGCCAGTATTGTACATATGATGTATATTATATTGGATGCTTGGACATATATAGAGAGGAATTTCTTGCTCGATATGATAGTATGCTATCTGGTTGCTTTTTATCTTAAAATGTATACTTGTCTCTTGATACTGTCTTATGGTTATATGTTGGTAAAGCCCTTAGGATGTGTAGTTGACGACCAGGACTATGATGCAGATCCTACTAGTGGGGCCATGGTAGTCCATAAGTTCATATTTTAATGTTCCTAGTCATGGGTGTATCGAGACAGGGCATCGATATACCAGAGTAGATAAGCGTATACGCTTCTCGACCCATGAGATGGACGATGGATGATCCCATATCCATTGGTGTTTGACATCAGAGATGGTATACGGGTGCTCAGTGGAGACTGGGTACACTGGACGGACTCGCCGAGAACTCCCAGATGGTATTATACCTCACGTCAGATGGCTGTTCTCTGGTGAAACTTGTACAGGTTAGTCTGTAGACCCGAGATCGTCATAGAATCTTGTGTGATTCCCGCATTGCTTTGATTTCCACCTTACAACGTCCAAGAGGGCGTGTAAAACGGTGGTTTTTGGGTACAGTCATGAGTCACATAGAGGCAATGAGCGATAGGAGGGGTTTCGTCTCTCCCGGTATTGTGGGTTGATGTTGCACTGTGCACGATTGGCCATAACAGGGAAGTCCCTGGCCAGGGCTGATTTAGAGATTTACTGGTAAGTGTTACCAGTAGTTTCTCGACCCGTTATGAGCCTCATATCGGCATGACTTATTGGTTATTGGGGTCTGACGTTTACCACCCCTAAACTTGATATGAGACATATCAGACGAGGAGACCGGACTGTACGACAAATGTTACCGTCAGGCTTTTGCAGGAGTTGGAGCGGGCTTGCTTGCAAATCTTCTGATCGCTCAATACCCGGGTAGTCGTTACATCCAGCTAGTACCGCTGATGGCTTGTGGATGATTGATGTGATCATCACCTACTGCCGGCGTATTGACGAGTTTTTAGAGTCCTACATAGAGGTTTTACTGGCTCAGGAGAAACGAAATAAGAGCACATATGTGATATGTGCGGGACCGAGAATAATGCGTGTACGTGATACCGTATTCTATTCTCGCGACTTTTGTATCGGTTGGTTATATGTCATATAGCCAGGTTGTCGAATCAAGTGTTGATTCGATAAGTCGATACATTGGATGTTAGTCGGTTATATGTGATATAGCCGGATTATTAAATCAAGTGTTGATTTAATAATTTAGTGTATAATTGTATATTTGATATACTAATTTACATTAACTAACATTTGCTCACTTAAGCATTTTTTCTCACATGTATACACTTAATAAATATATGATATATATTAAATTGTGTTTTTCTTTTTGTATCATGGTTGTTGATACAATATACATGGGTGTATGAGAGTTACACTATGCTATTTGTGATATTGGGTTTTAATATTTAAAGTTAAAACAAAATTAGTGGAATATTAGATTATTGCATGAAGCTAGTGGAACCTTGTGGATGCTTTGACTATGTCCATTATTTTTGTTTTACTTAAGATATTTAGTAACCTAACCATCACAATTAGCCATGGTTATGTCTCTACATGAGTTAGTATATGATACTCACTAACCATGGTTCACTCTCTCACTTGATCATTTCATTCTCTTCTCATTTGTTCATCTTCTTCCTCAAGCTTAAAAAGTTTTCTAGGGTTTGAAAAAGTGAGAAAGTATTGTGAGAAAAATAATTCTAAAGTGACCCCACTTCCTATTTCCTCATCCTCTACTAGATTAGCACTTTAGTAAAGGTTGTTTGCTTCACTAATCCTTTAGTTAGTGAAGTAGAAACTTGAGCTAGTATTCCCTCGACGTAGATCATCTTCGGCCTCGAAGACTTCAAGCAAGAACGTTCCATCCGCCTTGTGAAGCCATGCAAGGGTCCGGGAGTTCCATCAACGCAGCGAAGGGACTACTACAAGGAGCTTATGAAGTGAAGGACCGATCTACAAAGGTTGTATTTCTAGTTCACTTAGTTGTAAATGGTTTACTATAGTTTCCGTATGCTTTTCTAGTTAATGATTGTTGTTTAGAGTTCCTTGAAACGGCAAAATTTCAAAATGGCTTGGACGATGCCTCCCGAAACCTTGCTGCCGTCGATAGGAACCTTACAGGAATTAGCAAAAAATGATTTTTACGAGCATCGCAACACCGACTTGAAGCAAGGATCGAACATAAAACTCTAGCTAGCAAACTATATGAGGTTTAACTACTCGGATGAATGCTATACCTTGTAATATCCTATCCTTCTTTTCTTCTCGCTTTCCTCCATCAAGTCGTGAGCTCCTTGGAGTGGAAATGGATAGCACCACCTCGTCGGCTTCTTGAAGTCGAAGAAGATCCACCCGAGAGTTCCAACCTTGAGCTTAACCTCCAAGTTGAGACAACTAGGTCACTTAGTGTGCTAAACTAAGTAGCCTAGAATGAGTAGAGAGTGATTTTGGGTAGCTTAATCTCACTAACCCTTGATTCTCAATACATGAGACACTTGGGTTTTGAGAGGAAGAAGGACAAAGTGAACTTGAGGAAAGATAAATGATTTTTGATAATCATAATTGAAAATAGGATGGCTAACTGTCTATGACCACATGCATGGAAAGAAAAATATCTCATCCAAAATATCTTGTGCACAAAATATCTCACAAAAATATCTAAGTTAAGTGGTCAAACTAAGTCAAGTGGTCAAACCATGTCAAGTGGTCAAAACCAAGTAGCCATGCCACAATTATCATTTGCAAAAATAACAAATACTTTCTTGCACCTCATAATTGTTTAAGTTAAGTCAATGGTCGAAACCCTAATGAGATGTCTCCTTCTATACCCCTCTCATCCGTATATACATACCCGCATCCGTGTTCCAAGAAACACGAATACAATAAGACGAAACTAATCCAACAATCAAATACTAGGATCTGGCTTAAACAAAAGCCCACTAGTATTGTCTGCTCGAACATTACACGCGCACAAGTACACGTATGTGAACGAACCCCGTCGTAAAACCATACGACCTCTACATCGTTTATCCCGAAGCAGGGAAACCCTCTGTGTGGGACTCTAAAGACTCGATAGTACGCTAGCAGTGGGTTTAACCACAAGCACATCAGTGGTACTAGCTGCACATAACGGCTACCCAGGTATCTGTCGATAAGAAGGCCGATGAGCAAACTCATCCAAACTCCTACTGAGCCTGTCTGTGGTAATCTCCATACAGTCCGGTCTGTTCGTCTAAGAGTGTCGCATATCGGGCCTGGGGGTGGTAAACGTCAGACCCCTAATAGCGCAATAAGTCGTGTCAGAGTACAGCGCAAAACACCCTGAGAAACTACTGGAGTACCTACCAGTAAATGTCACGCCCCGCTTCCCGGTGTACGGCAAAGGGGACGCGACTGGCCGCTACATATTTACTCTGAAGTAAACACGCTAAGCGTATCTAAGAAATATAAGTAAAATGTACACAAGAGACAAGATGTAAATAAACAACAACTTTATTTATTAACATTCTTTTTACAATACATCTGAAAAGTAAATACATGGAATGAAAAGAAATGCCTTAACAGTAGTATAATAGAAATGGAATATACTGAAATGAAATGTACAAGTAACTAGAGCTCCGGGTCGAAGGCTAGCTGACCTAAGTCCTCGCTGGTGTGCTCGATCTCCTGAAGGTCTGAATCACCTGACGACATTGCAAAGAAAAAGAAAGAGAATGTCGTCAGCGAACAAATCGCTCGGTAAGTCCCAAAGATGAAGGAGAAATAGGATAGACAGAGAGAGTGTAACTTTTAAAGTTGTATTATATTGTTAACGCTGTTGTTTGTAGTTTGGTACAGAAAAGGCCAGTGTATACAAGAGGAGTCTCACTAAACCAGAGACTACAGTATATAGAGTACAAGGCTCTCTCAAAATACCTGGAACAACGGAGATTGAATTCAGGTTAGGTGACTTTATGGTTGCAGTCTCGTGCCACTTCTAACACCTTCCATACCAATCTACCCCTTAAAAACCCCGCGATATCTTATTTGTATTGTATTGTCTTGTAAAATGAATTGTATAGATGGATGGCTTGCCGAAACCATGATATCAGTAATGGAACGGATATAATGGATGTAACTAGAGAATCATGTAGATGGATGTATATCCATGGTTCGGTTCAGTCAAGTTATATAAATTGATAGATTGAACAGATTGAATATATGGATTCACACTGAATTGTTATATATACTTTAATCTCATTCAAGTCAGATTAATTATATCGATACTCAGTCTGAGTCAGACAATTAGAAAAGAAATTGAATCCTGAATTAGGTTTTGGTGTTATCGGTAACCGCTGCACATGGACGGCAGGATTTATGTTTTTTTCCAAAAACGATTACCGTCTTGATAACACCGTTTGTTAAGTTGTATATCTTAAATATGCAAGCACCCATATCTCTGGCTCCCTGAGGCTCAAGAGACTGTTCCCGCTTAAACATATATTTACTAGGGTCCTAATTATAATTTAGTATAACTTGAGGGGGTTTTATGTAAAAATAATTTTGTATGATTTTCAAAGTACACCTCAAATATTTTAATATCGTCCTTAAAGTTTTCATTGATGTATATTTTATCATCGTGACATTTCTAGTGAATAAAACCTATTTTTTCATAATATATGTTATTTAATTGTAAAGTATTGAACTTATATGGAATTGCTTGGTATTTTCATGTAAGGTGATTCTTTTTTATTTAGAAAAGTTGGAATATTTATACTATATCAAAAATAGATATTTTGATGATACATATATATATTTATAAAATAATTTAATTTCTTATTTTTCTAGAAATCTCATTTTCTTAAGATATTTGTATTTTTAAATCATTCGAGACCGTATGCTCCTTGCGGTGGTCTGCATCTTGCACTACTAAACCCGAGGATGTGCGATAATCCACAACATCACGAATGGGTCCCCCAAATAGGTTGTAGCGGTGCATTGCAAAGATTTGTTTAAAATACATAATCTTGTAGAAAAAGGTTTTTATAAGTTTGAGATAGTTTTGTGTAAAACCGTATTTTCCTAAATTTATGTTTCCCAATATTACAGTGCTATGTTACATATGAGTGTTCTGAAGAGGTAGGTCATTACCTCGCGAACTATCTAAAGGTATAGTAAGGGTAATGATGTTTTATGTCGAAACTAAACTATATGGTATTTTTCTGTAAAAGTTCTATAAAAATTGAAATGTAAATTCTTTTGATATGACACTTGTCAAGATGTTTTGTTAATATTTAATGATCATGATGGGAGAGTTTGATATTATTGTTCTTAAGAAAAATATTATTTTTAAGGAAAAACTGAATCGGAAGTCGGATTAACTCCGCTTCCGTCGATTTTTAGTTTTGAATATTATTTAGAATATAGAAGAGAAGAGAAATAGGGACTTACGGGTTTGTAGCGTAGAGAAGAGGAAAAGGAAGAAGTAGGAGGTGCCGGTGCATCGTTTCGTCGCCGGAATCTCTTCAGAACATCGTCTGAAGTTCGCCGGAGTTTTGTCCTTTGCTAACTCCACTTGCACACAAAAAGTCTATGAAATTTTCTTAAGAGTTTGGACAGGAATTTCAGTGTGAAGGGTCTGAAAAATTGAGTGGGTATTTATGGGAAAACTAGGGTTTAGGGATGTGAAAAGATGTATTAAAAATTTGTATTAAAAAATTGGATTAATTGGGGTTTTGAATGGCTCTTTAATGTGCAGGGTTTCCAAACAGTGGGGGTTATGGGGAGACAAAGAGGCACGGTTTACAAAAAGGAAAATCGGATTTGGGACCGAGTCCGCCGGCCGATCCAAGTCCCCGCCGGCCGAGTTGGGGTGAGTCGGCCTCTGTCTTGGCGCCCCGTGTCCCTTGCCTTTTGGTCTACCTTCTGCACTCCTTTGTTTTATGTGTGACTCTTGGTTTTTTATGAGTTATGCACGTGTAGACTCTTGGGCTTCTAAAAAGATTAAAAGAAAACTAATAAAAAATTAATGTGGCTAATGGGATTTGAACTCTGGTGTTTTGGTTCAGCAGTGCAAGGTCTTACCAATGAGCTACAAGCTCTTTCTTGCTCTTTGAAAGAAAATTAAATTTATAACTTATGCTCAGGCTTAGTGACCCTTTCTGTATTTTTTGAAAAAAATCATACAGAAATTTTGGGGTTGTTACATTCTACCCTCCATTAAAAAAATTCGTTCTCGAAATTTGTAAAAGGAAAGTGTAACGATTCAAGAAAAGTTTGATGACAGAACTATTGGTAGTGCATGAAAATATTTAAAAGAATGAAAGATTGCATAAAGTTTTGGTAAGGTTGAGGGAGTTACCAGGGTTACCTTGTTTCATAGTCTCGGGTTCTACGGCCGCTAAAGTGTAAGCCTGCCGCCGGGGCACGTTTCTCCTAGCTGGAGGCACATTCCTCTGTCTTCGAGGCATGTTCCTCAGTGCCTGTTGGAATTGGCGAGTAGGTAGTGCAGGTGGTGGAACTGTGAGTGCAAGATGAGGTGCAGGAGCCTGGATAGCTGGCCGCTGCGGGTGGTTGGTGGGTGTGTGAGCTGGGTTGCTTATATAAGGACAGTTTCCAATTCCGTGATTGGATGCACCACAAACTAGACACAGGCCTTTTGCACGCCTACAGTCCTTCCACAAGTGTCCCTTTCTCTTGCAGTTGTAGAAAAATTCTGGACTCGACTGGTTATTGATTTCTTTCGATCTCCTTGGTTCAACAGTTGGTTTTGAAGAGGCTCCTCTTGCCATCTGATTGGCAGGGCGGTTAACTCCGGCTGATTGAGGTCTGCCCTTTCTCTTCACCACTACCTCATATCGTTGGGCAACTTTCAAAGACAAATCATGGATTGGGAAATCCCCTGTAGCTAATCCAGCTTGGATTTCTGGGTCCAACCCTTGCCGAAATCTTCTAGCCCTGATCTCAGCAGTCGGTACCCCACTTCCCGGTGTACGGCGAAGGGGACGCAACTAACCGCTACGTATTTACTCTGAAGTAAACACGCTAAGCGTATCTAAGCAATATAAGTAAAATGTACACAAGAGATAAGATGTAAATAAACAATAACTTTATTATTAACATTCTTTTTACAATACATCTGAAAAGTAAATACATGGAATGAAAAGTAATGCCTAAAGAGTGGCATACCAGAAATGGAAAGTACTGAAATGAAATGTACAAGTAACTAGAGCTCCGGGTCGAAGGCTAGCTGACCGAAGTCCTCACTAGTGGGTTCGATCTCCTGAAGATCCGAATCACCTGACGACATTCCGAAGAAGAAGAAAGAGAATGTCGTCAGTGAACAAATCGCTCGGTAAGTCCTAAAGATGAGGGAGAAATAGAATAGACAGAGAGAAAGTGTAACTTTTAAAGTTGTATTATATTGTTAACGCTGTTGTTTGTAGTTTGGTACAGAAGTGGCCAATGTATACGAGAGGAGTCTCACTAGACCAGAGACTACGGTATATAGAGTACAATGCTCCGTCAAAATACCCGGAACAATGGCGATTGAATTCAGGTTAGGTGTCTTTATGGTTGCAGTCTCGTGCCACTTCTAACACCTTACGTACCAATCTATCCCTTAAAAACCCCAGCGATGTCTTGTTTGTATTGTTTGTATTATATTATCTTGTAAACTGAATTGTATATATAGACGACTTGCCGAAACCATGATATCGGTAATGGAACGGATGTAACTGGAGAATCATGTAGATGGATGTATATCCATGGTTCGGTTCAGTCAAGCTGTATAGATTGATAGATTGAACAGATTGAATATATGGATTCATATTGAATTCTTATATATACTTGAATCTCATTCAAGTCGGATTGATTATATCGAGACTCAGTCTAAGTCAGACAATTAGAAAAGAAATTGAATCCTGAATTATGTTTTGGTGTTATCGGTAACCGCTGCACATGGACGGAAGGATTTGTGTTTTTTTCAAAGACTATTACCGTATTGATAACACCGTTTGTTAAGTTGTCTACCTTAAATAGGCAAGGACCCATATCTCTGGCTCCCTGAGGCTCAAGAGACTGGTCCCGCTTAAACCTATCTTTACTAGTGTCCTTATTGTAATTTAGTATAACTTGAGGGGGTTTTATGTAAAAATAATTTTGTATGATTTTCAAATTACACCTCAAGTATTTTATTATCGTCTTAAAAGTTTTCATTGATGTATATTTTATCATCGTGACATTTCTAGTGAATAAAACCTATTTTTTCATAATATATGGTATTTAATTGTAAAGTATTGAACTTGTATGGAATCGCATGGTATTTTCATGTAAGGTGATTCTTTTTTATTTAGAAAAGTTGGAATATTTATACTATATCAAAAATAGATATTTTGATGATACATACATACATACATATATATATAATAATTTAATTTATTATTTTTCTAGAAATCTCATTTTCTTAAGATATTTGTATTTTTAAATCTTTCGAGTTCGTATGCTCCTTGCGGAGGTCTGCATCTCGCACTACTAAGCCCGAGGATGTGTGATAATCCGCACCATCCCCAACGGGTTCCCAAATGGGTTGTAGTGGCGTATTAGAAAGATTTGTTTAAAATACATAATCTTGTAGAAAAAGGTTTTTATAAGTTTGAGGTAGTTTTGTGTAAAACCGTATTTTCCCAAATCTATGTTTCCCAATATCATTGTGCTATGTTACATATGAGTGTTGTGAAGAGTTAGGCCATTACCTTGTGAACTATCTAAAGTTATAGCAAGGGTAATGATGTTTTATGTCGAAACTAAACTATATGGTATTTTTCTGTAAAAGTGCTATAAAAATTGAAATATAAATTCTTTTTATATGAAACTTGTCAAGTTGTTTTGTTAATGTTTAATGATCATGATGGGAGAGTTTTGTATTATTGTTCTTAAGAAAAATATGATTTTTAAGGAAAAACCGAATCGGAAGTCGGATTAACTCCGCTTTCGTCGGGTTTTAGTTTTGAATATTGTTTAGAATATAGAATAGAACAGAAATAGGTACTTACAGGTTTTTAGTGTAGAGAATAGAAAAATGAAGAAGTAGGAGGTGCCGGTGCGTCGTTTCGTCGCCGGAATCTCTTCGGAACGTCGTCGGATGTTCTCTGGAGCTTCGCCCTTTGCTAACTCCACTTGCATACAAAAAGACTATGGAATTTTCTTGAGAGTTTGGACAGAAATTTCAGTGTGAAGGGTGTGAAAAATTGAGTGGGTATTTATAGGAAAACTAGGGTTTAGGGAAGTGAAAAGATGTACTAAAAAATTGGATTAATTGGTGTTTTGAATGGCTCTGTTAATGTGCAGGGTTTTTAAACAGTACAGGGGTTATGGGGAGACAAAGAGGCATGGTTTACAAAAAAGAAAATCAGATTTGGGACTGAGTCGGCCGGCGGTGCCGGCCGATCCAAGCTCCCCGCCGTCCGAGTTGGGGCAAGTCGGCCTCCGTCTTGGCGCCACGTGTCCCTTACCTGTTGGTCTACCTTCTGAACTCGTTTGTTTTATGTGTGACTCTTGATTTTTTACGAGTTATGCACGTGTAGACTCTTGGGCTTCTAAAAAGATTAAAAGAAAACTAATAAAAAATTAATGTGGCTGATAGGATTTGAACTCAGGTGCTTTGGTTCAGCAGTGCAAGGTTTTACCAATGAGTTATAAGCTCTTTCTTGCTCTTTAAAGGCAAATCAAATTTATAACTTGTGCTCAGGCTCAGTGACCCTTTCTGTATTTTCTGAAAAAAAATCGTACAGAAATTTTGGGGTTGTTACAGTAAATCTCGCTTGCCCTGGCCAGGGACTTTGTGTAATGGCTTTCCGAACACAGCGCGACATCAACCCCTAATACCGGGAGAGACGAATTCTATCTAACCGCCACTGCATCCAAGTGCTTCGGGACTGCACCCAACTACTACCTGTTTGCACGACTCAATAGAGCTATGGTGGGGTAGCAATCTAGGAACAGTGGGAACACACTTGAGACGAAATAGCTGTGTCAAGTCAACGGATTAAGCTGTACTCATGTCACATGGGAACTGCTACCTGAAGATAGGTATAGTACCAACCAGCAGTACCCCATGAGTTCGTCCAGTATAACTCATAACCCAATGAGCACCTGCATTCTATCTCCAGTACGACGTACTGATGGTTGTGGGACAGACCATCTCCTCTACTGGGATGAGAAGCATATAAACTAGTCTACTCTAGAGTATCGATGCCCTGTCTCGATAATCCTTTGACTAAGGACATGTATAAGGATGTGCTTATAGACTACCCATCCCCCACTAGTGTGACTGCCATCACGACACTGGTAGTCAAGCAAAGATCCTAAGGGCTCTATCAATATGTATTAGCGATACGTCAAAAGAAACATATACATATATTTAGATAAATACAAACCAAGTAGCATACTACCATATTGAGCAAGACTGTTATAAATCCGTGTATCCAAAGCTTCCAAAATGTAATATACAAACTAGTATTATACAATAATGGCCTCTAGGGCATATTACACTAACAATCTCCCACTTGCACTAAGGCCATGTGCTGGCATATCGCAGACCTATCATCTCGAATAGCTTCTAGAACTGTCTGAGAGATAGCCTTTGTGAATGGATCTGCAGTGTTGTCCTCTGTAGAAACTCTCTGCGCCTCATTCTCCTGGTGATCCACGATCTCCCTGATCAGGTGATACCGCATCAAGATGTGTCTGGACTTCTGATGGGACCTAGGTTCCTTTTCTTAAGCTATAGCCCCGTTGTTGTCACAATACAGAGGTATTGGATCAACAATGGACGGAACCAATTGAAGTTCTGTTAAAAACTTTCTCATCCAGACTGTTTCTTTTGCGGCATCAGAAGTTGCAATATACTCCTCTTCCATTGTCGAGTCAGCAATGGTGTCTTTCTTGGAACTCTTCCAACATACCCCCCTCTATTGAGAGTAAAGAAATAACCCGACATGGACTTGGAGTCATCCTTGCCACTCTGGAAGCTGGAATAAGCAAAGGCCTCGATCTGAAGGTCTTTTCCGCCGCACCCCAAGAACATTTCCTTAGTCCTTCTCAGGTACTTGAGAATGTTCTTTACTGCTATCTAGTGCTTCTTCCCAGGGTTCGACTGAAACCGGCTTACCACGCTCAGTGCGTAAGATACATCTGGTCTGGTACACAACATCGCATACATTATAGAGCCTACCGCAGAAGCATAGGGTATAATAGACATGCGATCCCTTTCCAAATGAGTCTTAGGAGACATCTCTTTGGAGAGGGTGATTCCGTGACAAGCCAGTAAATTACCGTGCTCAGAATCTTCCATACTGAATCATTTCAGTATGGTGTCGATGTACCTGGACTATCAAAGTCCCAACATACTCTTAGATCTATTACGATAGATCTGGATCTCCAGAATGTAAGAGGCATCACCCAGGTCTTTCATGGAGAACCTTTGTGACAAGAATCCTTTGACAGATTGTAGCATAGGAATGCCATTTCCTATCAAGAGAATGTCATCCACATACAAGACGAGGAATACTACAGTTCTTGCTACAATCTTACTATAATGCATGGCTCATCTGGATTTTTGATAAAGTCAAATTCTTTGACCGTCTCATCAAAACAGATGTTCCAACTCCGCGATGCCTGCTTTAGTTCATAAATGGACTTAAGCAACTTGCACACTTTCCCGCTGCTCCCACTCTGAATGAAACCCTCTGGCTAGTCCATATAGACCCACTTTTCCAAATGTCCATTTAGAAAAGCGGTCTTTACATCCATCTGCCAAATCTCATAATCGTGGAAGGCAGCAATGGCAAGAAGGACCCGAATGGATTTGAGCATAGCCACTGGAGAAAAGGTTTCATCATAGTCCAAACCAGGTCTTTGACGAAATCCTTTTGCAACAAGTCTAGCCTTATAGGTTTCAACCTGTCCTTCTATACCAATCTTCTTTCTGAAGATCCATTTTCAGCCTACGGGTTTTACCCTTTCTGGAACAATGTCCAAAGTCCATAATTTGTTCGTGTACATGGACTCCATCTCGGTCCGCATTGCATCCAGCCATTTTACCAAGTCAGTGCTCTGAATGGCTTGCTGGAAGTTAGTTGGCTCATCATTATCAATGATGCAATCCTCTCTATCCCCGTCTACGAGAAAACCATAGTATCTCTCGGGTGGATGAGACAGCCTACTACTTCTGCGGAGTGGCGCGGGAATGTTCTGTTCTTTTGAAACTTCTGGTTCCACCAAGCTCTCAGAAATAGCTTGTGGTTCTGGAATTTCATCCAGTTCTATTGCGCTCCCACTAGTTTCTTTTTCTAAAAATTGATGTTCCAAAAAGTAGGCATGCCGAGAAACAAAAACCTTTTGTTCCTCTGTGTAATAGAAAAGATAGCCTCTGGAGTTCTTTAGGCATCCCACAAACTTACACAGTACTGAGCGTGCTTCGAGTTTTCCACATGCTGCTTTTTGACAAAAGCTGGACATCCCCATATCTTCAGATTCTGAAGATAAGGTTTCTTCCCACTCCACATCTGATATGGTGTGGTAGGCACAGTCTTGGTAGGAACCTTGTTCAAAAGATATGCAGCTGATTCTAGTGCATAGCCCCAGAATGATCGCGGTAACTCAGCATTACTCATCATGGAACGTACCATATCTAATAAGGTTCGGTTCCGTCTCTCTGATACACCGTTGTGTTGTTGTGTGTATGGAGGAGTAAGCTGTGAGAGAAGTCTATTCTCTTTTAGGTAATCCAGGAACTCGACACTCAAGTATTCACCACCTTGATCAGATCGTAGTATTTGATACTTTTGCCGGGTTTTTTTCCACTTCATTCTTCTATTCTTGGAATTTCTCAAAGGCTTCGGATTTATGTTTCATCAAGAAGACATGTCCATACCTAGAGAAATCATCCGTAAAAGTAATGAAATAGGAATAACCACTTCTTGCATGTGTAGACATTGGACCACACACGACACTGTGTATGAGTCCCAAGAGCTCACTCGCTCTTACTCCGTGTCCAGTGAATGGAGTTTTTGTTATCTTTCCATTGAGACATGATTGACAAGTTGCATAAGATTGATATTCGAACAGATCCAAATATCCTTCTTTATGTAATTTGGTCAACCTTTTTTCGTTGATGTGACCCAGTCTACAATACCATAGGAAAGCTTGATTTAATTCTGGAGTATTTCTTTTATGTTTGTTCTGGACATTGAAAACTTATAGTTGGTTTAATACGTATATACCATTGTTTAGTGTACCCGACCTAATCAGACCATGATTAAGGTGGATGTTTATAACATCGTTTACAAATGTAAAATCATAACCTTCTTTTGGTAACAAAGATACAGAAATGATATTACAAGTCAAACTAGGTACATAAAAACAGTTGCGCAAAACCAAAATATGTCCACTCGTCAATCCTAGGTGATATTCCCCTACGGACACAGCATCCACGCTCGCTCCGTTAGCAACCCTGAGGGTCATATCACCGGTCTTCTGAACTCTACGGCTTCTCAGTGCCTGCAAAGAATTACAGATATGAGATCCTGATCCGGTATCCAATACCCAGGAAGTAAGGTTGATTGACAGACAGTTTTCAACTACAAACATACCTGAAGGCGAAGCCACAACTTGCTGCGGGTCCTGGTTCTTGGCTCTCCAATCCCTGCAATCTTTCTTCCAATGGCCCTTTTTATGACAGTGGAAGCATTCTTCTTTACCTAATGTTGGCCCCGCCACTTTTGTCTTGCCCTTTGCTTCCACCTTACTAACACCGCCTCTCGGCTTGATAGGGGCCTTCTTCTTCTTTCTTTTGGCTTTCACCTTGGATCTAGAAGAGGAAGCTCCACCAACAAGCAGAGCGGGTGCTTCCCTAGATTTCTTCAGGGTGCCCTCAGCACTCCTTAACATGTTGAGAAGTTCCGGAATTTCAATGTAACATTTCAGAAAAATAAAATATTATTTTTGCGAATTTATATAATTAAATAATAAATATTATGAATATTTAATGATGCGGTATAATTATATACCGATAAATTGGGAAATATTTAGAAATTATGTTAATTATAGAATTTGAAGAGATTATAAGATTGGAGCATTCATAGATTTTTTTATAAAATTAATTATATTCCATTTTTTATGCTAATCACGATTAATAATCACTAATCGTGCATTTAGCTTGATTTTTGCATATGACATGCACCGTGTCATGCTACACGACTTGTTACATTTCCTTTGTTTTGAAAACCATGCTTGCTTTCTTTTTATCACTTGGTTTTGTATTTCGTAAGAAAAGAAAGAATAGAGAAGAAAAGAAAATGGAATAAGCAAAAGAGTATGGGCAAGAGAGAGAAGTGAGAGAGAGGTGAGGGTTCTTTTGACCTTGGCTCATTGTGTTTTCCTCCATCATCGTTATCATTTCTTCTTCTCATTTCCCTCACCATGGCTGCCCTCTTCCTCCACCACATCCTCCACCACACAACAACCTTAAATATGCATCAAAACATCACATTCCTTTCGCTAAAAATATGCACAAGCTAACCACAAGCATGGGAGATCAAGAAAAATCCGATTTTGAGCACTTGGGGCAACTCAAGAAAATTTTCGAGTTGCCAAATGAGGTAATTCTTTCACATTTAGTGTAGCATTTGAATTCCTATAGCCTCTAGACTAGTTTAGAATCCATTTAGAATGGTTTAGTGAACTTTGAAAATTTCTAAGTGAGGTTTTGAAGAATTTTGAGTTGTGATGATGCATGTCAGTGTTTTAGTGACTACAAAACCCCCATAGTGCTAAAAACCCAGATTAAACAGTGCTTAAACCCAAAACTTGAAGTAGATGTTCAATGTCGGTATTGTGATGATATTGGGGACTACAAGGAATCTGGAGTGACTCGGGAGATTTATTGGAAAAACAAACAACACCATTAACCTAGATGGACCACTACGAGGCCACCCTATGAAAATGAACCCATTTCAAGCCTAACCAACCGAGCTGGACGGATTTTTAGCCATTGTGGCCGGCCACATTATGGATTTAGGGGTCCAGGTTTCTTCTCTTGCTCATATGTCCCCTATACTACACCCCAGTATTGTTTGCTTATCCCAATTTTACCCGAACCAAAATCTAGGACCAGTTTTCTAAGTTACTGCTTAATGTTTTGTGGGTTTTAATGACTTGGAGTTTTGGTTTTGGTTTTATATCAGTCACTTGACATTTGTACGTCGATATCGGGTGTTATTGGGTTAAATTGCATGAGTAGGCTATAGGTTCTAACTAATAGGCACCTTGCGTATCGTTTTGGTTCTGAATTGGACGTTTTGATACGATACGATATATGGAATATGTAGGTACCCTCGCGTGGACTTCGGACGATAAGGACGAGCATGGCAACATCGACTTCGGCAAGCAAGGATCAAGGTGAGTAGATATATATCTACGGAGGAAGTCGGGTGGATGGCGTATAGCACCCCCGCAGTTTTCGTAGCGTACTATGAGATACGTTTTTATATATATATATATATATATATTATGTGTATTGTGAGACTATGATTATCAAGAAAGGCTTAAGTAGATCATGGGTTAAGTTTAGTATAATTGGATGATAGTGTCGTTAGTTATTTTCTTAGTCGCAAACCCTAGAATAAGCTTTACATACACGCGCACACACACGCATACATTTATTTTATTGTGCGTATATACATATATATATATATATATGTATGTATGTATATGTATGTGAGTGTGTGTGTGTGTATGTATGTATACATATACACGGATGATGAGGATAGTATATGATATTTGGAGACAAGTCGATGTGTTTGGGCAGGATGCCGTGAGATCGGTGATATGATTGGGCCATGTTATGAGATACGACATATTATATTAGCGGATTGATGGGCGATGTGTTTTCATACACACACGGATATATGTTGATGGTATCGGTATGTACTAGACTTAGATCAGTACCCTGTTCATGATATTATGATAATGATACCATAAGGACGTTGAGGTATATATGATAGGCAACCCATACCCCGATTTTAGGATGTAGTACGATGGATTTACCGTACGAGATATAATTATGATGATAGATCCGCACTCCAGATTCGAGAATTTCGTATTATATATTTTATCGTAAGTGACGCTATTGAGGCGGGATCACCGACTACTATATACAGATATCGACTCAGACTTAGGTGGTTTTCTTAACCCTTTGATTAGTCTCTTAGCTTTGTCCTGTAGTTACTTAGTAGATATTAGACTGGGCTCAAGTCATACTTATTTTCAAAACTGACGAATCGTGGGTATTTTAAAGACAGGCTCTATTTTCTAAAAACCACGATTCGTGTTATTTCAATTGCCTAAAAACAGTATGACTCGTATATAGAAATGCATATCTTTTATTATTGCGTCTACTATTCATTTTCCGTATATTCTTTCTATTCGCATCGCATTGCATGCTTAAATGTGTTATTGTAGTTGTTATAAAACCCTGCTGTCAGGACACCAGCACCATTACCGATGATGCATATGCTCCACGTACACTTGCTTGTCGGCTCACACACATCATCATCGGTAATTTCCATGTCACGTACACATTAGAAAATACTACTTCATTAGTATAATTGTTAGCTGATAGTTTCAACATGGTACTAGTGAGCTTGCTTTTATATGATAGCTTAGACATTGCATTTATTACTGTGATATCTCATGCATGCATATTTATATATTCATTTGCCATGCGATATTATAGGCCAGTTCGGATTGCCGGATCCCAGTATTCATTATTTATTTACATCGTGATTTGAGATTTCGGATTTCCATGAGATTTCTGGATTTTGAGAAACCGCAAAGATTTTATAAACTGATTATCATTTCTAAAAATAGAAAATACGGTTTTCTCGTGATATGATGTGAGATATGTCCACCATGAATTTTCTCGGCTCTTGAGAGATATCATACACCCGATTCGAGGAGGAGGAGGATCTGTCTGTAGGTGCATAGTGGACCCGGTGCGGTACCCCGGGGCATGATGGTCGCAGATGATGGCGTTGAGCTTGGCAGGGGAGCACTACCGATCGGTTATTTATGATGCGGTGGACAGCCGGAGGATACCGATGTAGTCGTAAGATTTGATGATTTGGGCCAATCCGGATAGCCGGAGCCCAGGGGCCAGTCCGGATAGCCGGAGCCCGAGATATTGAGACTTTGAGGTGTTGAGATCATATGATATGGGCCAGTCCGGATAGTCGGAGCTCGAGATATTGGATATTTTGATTTATGTTTTATGTCGAAACTTGACACGGATTTTATGTTGATTTCATTGATGATACCTCGATTTTTATATAAAGAAATCTTACTAATTTATGAAAACAGTTTTCTCATTTAGATATATTCTGTTTTCATGCATTCATACATCATATATATGATATGTTGCTACTTGAGGCACTGACACGAGCACTTGGTATTACACTTATGTGTAGATCATTTCAGGGTTAAATTATTGAGGATATTATGATCGTATGACCTAGGATTGAGTCATACATGCGATTTCTGCTCGGTAGTGTTTTCTACTCACGAGTTGGCAACTCACCCCCGTTGTGCCACAGTTCTTGCAGGTTTTGCCGTACAGGTTTTCTTGGCGACTTTGCTGGCACACTTCTTCCTTCCGAGTGATTGCATTGGTAGGTGGGTTCACTCGCATCGTGACCACCGTCGTATTTTATTTACATTCAGTTGTATCTAGTAAACTCCATCAACCAAACTTATATTATTGATAGACTTAGAAGACCAGTTGTATATTCTTTCGACCTTAGAGTCGCGCGTTGTATTATTATGGTTTTCCTTTGGTTTTCTTCTGAGATTTGATCCTCACCCTTCGGCGTTGTATATTATATTGCTGCGTGGTTATGACCGCCAATTGGCGAAGAGCTAGCTCCCGCTTGGGGATGCCTTTATTCATCATTTATATATATTTCATGTGTTGTACCCTTTTGGGGCCAGTATTTACAAAGGAAACTCTGCCGAAATTTTCAGAAAATACTTGAGGTTTTAAAAAATGCAATACTTCGGCTTATGTTGTTAAACTACTTGCTTTAAAACTAAACTTTTCCTTCTCTCTCTTTTCAAATGGTTTAGATTTCTGGGATTTTGGCTTACTTGAATTAGATGGGGTCGAATAGACTTCATATAATTCAAGTGACAATCACATGCTATTTCGGGTCGTGACAAAGTTGGTATCAGAGCGCTACGTTTAACCTTGGTTCGAGTCTATGTTTGACTATGTGGAGTCTAGGGTGTATATTTATTCGGAACTTAGGCTTGACCTTACGGAACTTAGACTTAGTCGAGGGGGTATTAGACCCGAACATTCGTCGCATAGGTTGACCTTGGTTGATGGAGTAGGTGACTTAAGTAGAGTGACATACCGTGTGTATGTTCCGCGGCATACTTACGATACGCTACTCCGCTTAAGAAGCCTTAGGATGTAGACTTCCTTGCACAGTATTATATTCATTCCTATGATCTATCATCATCGATGTCGGTTTATGGTTTTTGCTGCCACAATTACACGGGCAGAGAGAGCTGCGGCTAGAGTTGCGTTCAGCATGAGCTCGTCATAGACGAAGACTGACCAGGGTGTGATTCCAGGGACACACGAATGTATAGATGTGTCATTTTATTATGTTTTCGCGCCATGAGCGTTTGATGGATTGCTTTTACAAAATTTCTCGAACGTGCAGATCAGCACCAGAGAATTTGGGCCACTGCTAGAGACCAGGCAGAGTGTGATGACCGTCAATGCACCGATTATTCTTGATGATTGGTGCACTGTTCATCGTGCGGACGAATGATTCAGCTGTTGCTGTGAATGACAAAATATCGCCCCAGAGGTTGAAGCTATTGCAGCATGAGTTTATCCTTAGAGATATGATAGAAGATTGCTAGTCACCCATGGATAATGACTAGGACATGTGTTTCGTTTGCACACCCCGATGCGAGGTCATCAGATTGATTGATTCTAGCTTGAGAAGACTTCACACAGGTACGTTGGGAGTCGAAGGAAAATGATCGAATGTCAGAAATCCATTTTTCCAAGTTTAAAATATTCAGAAAAATATGCAAGTAATTTCGTGGATCCTCTAGAAGAATGAAACCCTAACTCGATATAATGACTATGAGAACGCTTTGAAACCTTAGGGTTTTCGGCAGTTCTGCGGTGCCATTAATGAGGCTTGGGTTTGTCCTTCTACGGCTGGTCCGTAGGTACTGTGGCATGTACTGGATACTATTAAACTGTACCCAAGATGTTGAGCTCTTGGGGGATTATGGAACTTTGATGAATCGATCGAAAAGTTCGACTTTGTTCGGATATCATATGATTGGATACATTGCTTGGGAGACTCCAGATATGAGTATAGCCGTTAGAGCGCGGTCCATGCAGCCACCAAGAGACGAGTCTGAATTAGTAGACATTAGAGAAAAGTGGAGTAAGAGGTTCGTCCGAGCTTTCGACGAGATGACGTTCTACTCAGTTGACATCAGAGATGTGATACGCATGCAGAGGCGTTGTATATGGATATATCTTCCAGGAGGAGTCGTGAAGAATATGCAGCCGTTCCGGAACAAGAAACAGATTTAGTAAAGGATAACGACTTCCGGGCAGTTCAGCAGAAACGAGAATTAGAAAGACCCCGACAAGATCTTTCTAGAAATATTAAATGAGAAGACTTGGACCCAGGATCGGTCATATTACGCATACTCAGCAGGCCAGAGTTCGATATTGTTGACGAGACATGTTATGAGTGACCATGACAGTTGGCTAGAGATCTTTAGAGGATGTGCTAGGGCGGGACTGTTTCCGTCATCTTTGATTTCGGTATTTTGGGTGATTTATTTCCATGATTGAGATTTTGTGCACCGCAGTCGCACTTGACCTTGATTTGATGTCTTTCGAGATGTTGATTTTGATTTCAAGCCTATGGTATGCATATGATTTGATTTGTGATTTCGGTGTAGTTTTCATGTACTTTTAGTACTTCGATATGATTTTGTGCATGCAGATGCACGTGTTTATGAGTTTGTATACCACGGTATACCAAATTTGGATTGAGGTATGTTGTATACTGTCGATTTTGATTATGATATTCGATATTTGTTTCATGCACTTGTGCACTTAAGTTGGATTCTTGTGCATACAAGGCGCACTTGATGCGATTTTGGTGCACACCAGATGCACTAAATCGGGATTCTTCGTGCATATCAGATACACCTGATATTGTTGTCAGGCACACCGTTGCCCTTGACAGGTGTTTCGTGTACACCCATTGCACTTAGATTTTGTTTCTGTGCATATGTATGGCACATTCATGGATTTCAATTTTCGCGCGCACCAGACGCACGTTGTATTCATATACACCTTTTGGGATTGATTTCTTTTGGATCTGTATGTTTTATGATACTTACTATATGGTATAGTAGCTGAGCAGGACTAGTCAGAGGACAGTACCTGCGTATATTTTTGCATGCATTGATAGTTATCGAAGGGATTTCCAAAACGGAGTTATAGTCTTAGTATTTACCTACGTGTCCGAGATGACACGAGACATTTAACAAAGGAAAACCTTCTAAATTATTTTTCAAAACGGCGGGACGTGTATGTTAAACAAAAGGTATATATATATATAGTTATTTTCTTATAATAGACGTCCGCCACTGTGCCGTGATACGCGCATTGCACAGCGACTTGAAAGGGTTTGGCATGCATTTCTTCAGATGTTTTAACGAATTTACAACGATGTGTACATGTATGTTTTGATGTATATCATGTTGGTGTTCGTATTGGATTTTGACATTGGTGTCTTCACCATAACCCCGATGATTACGGGACGCTTGACGGAGTGTTGATGTTGGTTTATATACTCGTTTCTATGCGCATGCTTTGCGCTACGATGTGTTTTATGTATTTAGGATTTCAAAGCCCCGGCGATTTGATCTTTTACTGAAATGTTTTAGTATTTGAGGGGTTTAAATTTAAATTCGGAGACCGAATTTATTTAAGGGGGTGAAGATTGTAACATTTCAGAAAAATAAAATATTATTTTTGGGAATTTATATAATTAAATAATAAATATTATGAATATTTAATGATGTGGTATAATTATATACCGATAAATTGGGAAATATTTGGAAATTATGTTAATTATTGAATTTGAAGAGATTATAAGATTGGAGCATTCATAGATTTTTTATATAATTAATTATATTCCATTTTTTTATGCTAATCGCGATTAATTATCACTAATCGTGCATTAAGCTTGAATTTTGCATATGACATGCATCGTGTCATGCTACACGACTTGTTACATATCCTTTGTTTTGAAAACCATGATTGCTTTCTTTTTATCACTTGGTTTTGTATTTTGTAAGAAAAGAAAGAATAGAGAAGAAAAGAAAAGAAATGAAAAGAAAAGAAAATGGAATAAACAAAAGAGTATGGGAAAGAGAGAGAAGAGATAGAGAGAGGTGAGGGGTTCTTTTGACCTTGGCTCATTGTGTTTTCCTCCATCATCTTTATCATTTCTTCTTCTCATTTCCCTCACCATGGCTGCCCTCTTCCTCCACCACCTCCTACACCACACAACAACCTCAAATATGCATCAAAACATCACATTCCTTTCGTTAAAAATATACACAAACTCACCACAAGCATGGGAGATCAAGAAAAATCCGATTTTGAGCACTTAGGGCAACTCAAGAAAATTTTCGAGTTGCCAAATGAGGTAATTCTTTCGCATTTAGTGTAGCATTTGAATTCCTATAGCCTCTAGACTAGTTTAGAATCCATTTAGAATGGTTTAGTGAACTTTGAAAATTCCTAAGTGAGGTTTTGAAGAATTTTGAGTTGTGATGATGCATGTGAGTGTTTTAGTGACTACAAAACCCCCATAGTGCTAAAAACCCAGATTAAACAGTGCTTAAACCCAAAACTTGAAGTAGATGTTCAATGTCGGTATTGTGATGATATTGGGGACTACAAGGAATCTGGAGTGACTCGGGAGATTTATTGGAAAAACAAACAACACCATTAACCTAGATGGACCACTACGAGGCCACCCTGTGAAAACGAACCCATTTCAAGCCTAACCAACCGAGCTGGCCGGATTTTTAGCCATTGTGGCTGGCCACATTGTGGATTTAGGGGTCCAGGTTTCTTCTCTTGCTCATATGTCCCTTGTACTACACCCCAGTATTGTTTGCTTATCCGAATTTTACCCGAACCAAAATCTAGGACCAGTTTTCTAAGTTGCTGCTTAATGTTTTGTGGGTTTTAATGACTTGAAGTTTTGGTTTTGGTTTTGGTTTTGGTTTTATATCAGTCACTTGATATTTGTACGTCGATATCGGGTGTTATTGGGTTGAATTGCATGAGTAGGCTATAGGTTCTAACATATAGGCACCTTGCGTATCGTTTTGGGTTTGAATTGGACGTTTTGATACGATACGATATATGTGATATGTAGGTACCCTCGCGTGGGCTTCGGACGATAAGGACGAGCCTGGCAACGTTGACTTCGGCAAGCAAGGATCAAGGTGAGTAGATATATCTACGGGGGAAGTCGGGTGGATGGCGTATAGCACCCCCGCAGTTTTCGTAGCGTATTATGAGATACGTTTATATATATTATATGTATTATGAAATTATGATTATCAAGAAAGTCTTTAGTAGATCATGGGTTAAGTTTAGTGTAATTGGATGATAGTGTTGTTAGTTATTGTCTTAGTCGGAAACCCTAGAATAAGGTTTACATACACGCACACGCACACGCATACATTTATTTTCTTATGCGTATATGGGGATGTGTGTGTGTGTGTGTGTGTGAGTATGTATATATATATGTATACATATACATGGATGATGAGGATAGTATATGATATTTGGAGACGAGTCGATGTGTTTGGGCAGGATGCCGTGAGATCGGTGATATGATTGGGTCGTGTTATGAGATACGACATATTATATTAGCGGATTGATGGGCGATGTGTTTTCATACACACGCGTGTAACATTTTGAAAATTTTAGAAAATAAATAAATTTTAGTAATTAATTAATAAAATGTTAATTTAAAAAGTTATTAAAACCAAATAGGACATTTTCATGAGAAATATATGAAACAAATTAAAATTTAAATTTTAGTTTATAACATTAGTAAATTTCAAGGGTTTTAGTGAAAAATATAAGCTTTATGTGTAATATGATATAGTATGGGGGGTTATGTGATAAGATTAGTTCCTTATGCAAATTAGAATTTGTTAAGGGTTGTTATGCAAAAAGGGTATGGTCATATTAAGCTTAAGTTATAATCATGGCATAGCATATCCTAGATGACACGTCATATTTCCACCTCCTTCTTGCATGAAAATACCACCTCTTTCATGCTCATACCTCCTCCTTCCTCTCATGCCACCTCTATCTCTTAACCTCTACCTCATGCATTCTCTACACCACACAATACCTAGTAAATTCCTTAGCCTCTCAACTGAACACTACACTTCTTCAGCCCAAACCAAGAAATTCCTAAGTGTTCATACTAAAAGAGAAAGAGAGAGCATTGACTTCCTTCATCAAGTGTACCTTTCATCAAACTCAATACACTACAACCCTTAGAGGATTCCATCATGGGATTTTGGAGCTGGTGTTCTCTTATGAATCATTCAATAGGTATAAGTTCAACCTTACCGTTTTAGATCAATTCAGTTTTTGTTTGAAATCGGATATCGTATTTTGATAACTTTAGGATCTGTCTGGAATCTGCTATAGATTAGATGGAAATTAAGATAACCAAACAGTGCCATTATATTGTAATCTGGACTTAGAATAACCCATAGGAAGACGAGCCCCTTTGCTCGGATTTTGGCCGGCGACAATAAGGACAAATCCGATCTCGCCAGTTATCCTAGGGATTTGGGTGTTGGAAATTTTAGGGTAGCTCCATATATCTATACTAGCATATTTGGTATTATTGAAGTAAGTTAATTATTCAGTAGGTTAAATCTGTAAGCTAATATCAGATTGGGGTAAAATTCTATATACGATACATAGCATGTCTAGTTTGTGCCGTATCATAAATTGAGATTTTGTGTTATCTAGTTCACTGTAAAGTAATATGGGATTAATACGAATAATCACTAGAAAAACTAACAAGACCAAAAGTATAATGAGAAAACTAGAAGACTACACTTAAAACCTGAGACCCAAACTCCCCACAAAATCCGGCGACCGACGCTAAAATTCCGGCGACGCCGGCCTTACCTAGGCAATTGGTGTTGGTTTTTCTGCTGTTGCTTTGAGTTGGTATTTTACAAGTCTCTGTATTACTTGTGTTGTTTAAATATGTACACAGAAAAATCTGGGAACGTTTTAGAAATTGTTTATCAAATTTCAGATATTTACGATACGGAGTTTTCGTATTTTGATGTTGTAACTGAAACGTTAGTGTTTATACGTTAACGACAAAATTATATTGACGTTTTTAGGCTAAGTGTGCTATAGGCTCTAACCTACGGGCGTTTAGCTTGTTGTTTTGGTTTTCGATATGATATTTACCTCTATACTATTTAAATACGAATATAGGTACGATTCGAGGATTCCGATACGGAGTGGGCGATGTAGCAGCGTGGATTCAGCGAGCTTCTAAGTTGGTGGTAGATTTACATCTACAGGGGAAGTCGGATGGATGGCGTATAGCACCCCCGCAACCTTACAAATAGTATTATGATATCTAGTTAGCTTAGTATTTATTCAAGATATTTATATAGTATCGCATCTAGTATATTCTTCAATTTCATACAGTTCATGTATAGTTATAGATGAGATACAGTGATATGATATGGATATGGTTTGGTGGATTTGTACGAGGGATCATGCCATACTTGTGATGATACAGATACAGTGATACGATATGGATATGTTTTATGGATTTGTACGAGTGATCACGCTAGACTTGATATGATACCGATACAGTGATATGATGAAATTTGTATGCCGAATAACGGCCAATTTATCCTTTGACTCGTAGAGTTGGGTTATATTCTGTTTTAAGATGTAATACTTGTGTGAGCTATATTCTTTTAAAAACTACGATTCATTTGTATTTTAAATAAAATACCAGGATGTGTGCCAGTTTCTAAAGCGGATATCTATTTTAAAACTAGGGCAGCTTCCTTATTTCAAACTTAACATTTCGATCATCTCTAAAGATAATGGTATAGCTCATAGCAAGTAATTACAATAGTTACGTTTAGATTACTTTACATGTTTGCATTATATTATCTATATTATACATTTCTACGTTACGCACACTCTGATAGAACACTGCACAACTACCAATGAGTACTATGCTGCACTCGCACATGAATGTATGTTACACTACACCTCATTGGTACTGCCATGTCACTGTAGAACCGTGCTGTTATATATGTATTAAAATAATTAGGTTTTTACACCGTAGAACACTTGCACAAATACTAATGATTGCCATGTTTCACGAGCACAGACCCATATGCTACGCTACACATCATTAGTAGTACCATGTCACAGTAGAATTGAAATTTATGTGTATGTGATTTAATTACGTTGTCTTCTTTATTCTTATTGTAAATTACGAATATTACTACTATAAATGTTGTATTTGATTCTTTGGATCTTCTGAGTATTTTACTACTGATGATATATATCGGTGGTATGGGACACTGTTATATATGTATATATATAATATATCATCAATACAATCTATGCAAGTTTCTTATTCCTCACTTGATATTTTGATATGATGAGTTAAACTCCACTATGAGGTTTGTGTTTTCTGATTTTGATTCCGAACCGAGTTGGGGGACATACGGTTACGGATTTGTATATTATCCAGACTGAGTCGGTGGGCATACAGTTGGATACATGGTTGACCCGGTTGAGACCGAGGGGAAGAATAGCCGCATTATAGGCGGGGAGCCTAACGAGGATACTCGATACCGAAGATAGAAATGAGCACGGCTGATATCCAAGGGATACTGACCGGAGATAGAAATGAGCACGGCAGATATCCAGGGGATAATGACCGGGGTTCGATTGGGCACGGCGGATATCCAGGGGATACTGATCGTAGCCAGGATATCAGCTGGCGATCATCTGTTGAGATGGTGTCGACGGTATCTGCATTTACGTGTCGATGATGGACACGAGAGATTTCGGATTTCGATGTCGATGCTGGACAACTCTATATATATTGATATAATCATTATCATGAGGTACACAGTTAGATATTATTAGTGGATTCAACCAGGACTGATCCGGAGGACAGTACCTGCATATATTTGTATAGACATTCATATACAAAAAGGAATTCCAACAAGAAATATAGATTCATGATTTTGACTCATGTGACATGGAGATATTATACTTGGGATTGCATGATAGTTAGTATTGCACATATGCAGATCGTATAGTATATTGGTACAGATTACGATAGGACTATACTTATGACCTAGGTATCGTCATGCATTTCGATTTCTACCTTTAGATGTACTTTTATTCACTGAGTTGGCAACTCATCCCCGTTGTGCCACAGTTTCTTGCAGATTTTACCGCTTGGATTATCAGCGGCTTGGGCACACATTCTTTTCAGGGATTGATTGGTAAGTGGGTTATTATTGTACCATACTCACTCTTGATTATTCATATATTCTTGTATCTAGTGGAAACTCCATCAACTTAGAAGTGGTATATTATGGACTTAGAAGCAAGACTTAGAGTTTATGTGTGGTGATGTCGCACTCTTTGGAGTCGACTTCTAATTTAGATTGTTGGTTGCTCCATCGTTTGGACGTGGAGACTAGCTTCCGTTGGGATGCTATTTTATTATGTTGTATCGGGTTTTCTTTTATAAAAATACAAAGGAGGTGATGTCAAGTTTCAAAACGTTATAAATGCTTTTCAACATACTTATTTAAATCTATATGTCATTTTAAATTGATTTTATCGGATGATTATTTAAACTTCACCACCAATATTTTCAAAAAGGGTTTAGATTCCGGGTTTCGGCTTACTTGAACCGCGTCGACGTCTTTAGATGTCACGTGATTTAAGTGCCGGTCACGTGCCACATTTGGGTCGTGACAAAGTTGGTATCAGAGCGGTTGGTTTAACCATTGTTTGAGTCTAGGTTGACTATATGGAGTCTGGGAATACATTTTGTTACCTGGGCTTGACCTTATAAGACTTAGACTTGATTTTGGGGGTCTTATACCCGAACTTTCGTTATATAAGATGACCTTTGTTGATGGAGTAGGTACTAAGTAGAGTGACGTACCGTACATATGTTCCGCGGCATATTTACGATATGATACTCCGCCTAAGATACCTTAGGAATTATATCTTGAGTTCTTCCTTCTATTCATTCTATTGATCTATCTTCGTCAATGCATATTGATTGGTTCGGTCACCATGTTTATAGGAGCCGGGAGGGCTGCAGTTAGAGGTACGATCAGGGCAGACTTGTCTGGAACAGGACTGACTGGAGTGACTTTCCGATGATATAGAGACACGTCGTTTATTGATATTGATCGAGTTCTAATATTAAAGCGAGTTTCTTCGGTGTAACACCTTAGACTGTGATTAGTGGCTAATTATACTTTAATATATGGTTTTTAGTAAAAAGTTTACCAAAACGATTTTCAAATATTTTATCAAAATTAATGAATATTTTATTAGATTTTAATTAGGCTTGCACACACATGTGCACGTTAACTAGGGTTAGTTTTAGGTTAAGCCATGTTTAAGTAACCATGGTGGACTAACACATATCATTAAGTTAATTTGAGTTGATTAAGTGTATTGTTTATTTTTAAAGATGATTATGTTTGTGGGTTGACTTGGGGCTTTGAGAGAGAGAGAGAGAGAGAGCATGATGGGGTGAGCCATGCTTGCAATTAATGAGGAGAGAGAGGGGGATTTGACTCTCATACCTCTCATTTCTTTTCAAACACTCACACTCTCTTTCTCACATCCCTCTCCCTCTCACTTACACACACACACACAACTACAACACCAACAACAACAACACAGCAGCAGCAGCAGCACATAGCAGCAGCAGCAGCAGGCAGCAGCAGCAGCAGGCAGCACAGCAGCAGCAGCACACATTCTCTTCCCTCCTCTTCTTCTTTTTCCTCTTCTTCTTGCACCATAGGATCAAGTGAGGTATAATCTCTTAATCTCAACTCCTTTTGCTAAGCTTATATGTTATTTAGCTTCGGTTAGTGTTTAATATGAATTTTTAGTGCTAGTTTGTGGTTTAAGTGGGTTTTTGGCCAAGTTTGAGTTTTTATGGCCTAATTAACTTAGGTAGGTGTTATTAGTGCTGTGTTAACCTAGTAGTAACACTAGGTTTAGCTAAATCACCTTAAAGTCGCAAACTTGAAATTTTAAAATACGGTTTTGAAGTAAAATGTAGGATATCCGAGATCTGCTACAACTGTGATCATTTTATAGTTTAGCAAACATGTTCAGAATAGTGTGCAGGCCTTATAGAGCGTTGTGTTGAATTTCGATCCTATCCCCTTCCCAGAATTCCAGTGACCATCCCCATGATTCCGGCGTCGCCGGCCCCCTTGAAGAGATGGGTGTTAGTGTTTTGGCTAGTGGTGCCTGTGGGGATTATTCTGTGTTTGGTATTGTTTGGTTTTTGGGGTTTAGCAGTTGGTGAAATCTGGGGGAGTTTGGATAGTTTTAGTGTTTTGTTGACTTTGACGAAGTTGTTGATGGTTTAGTTAGAGAATAGGGTAGACTAGGGTTTTTAAGATTAGATTAGCTCTAATATATGCTGTTGGTATCACTTGATTCCTGTAATTTCACCTAATATCACTTGTGCACCCTTTTGGGGCAAACTAAGTGTTTTAAAACGTTTTTAAACTAAACCTTAAGATACATAGAATCTGCTGCATCTAGGGTAGTAATTTTAGTAAGCAAACATATACATTAGGCTATACATTGGGTTAGGAATATAGGGTAGAAACCTGGACCTTTTTCATCGGTTTTTGGCCGATATCACCCCTAATGTGGCCGGCCCAATTTTGGTTGAACATGTTGAATTTTTGCAGGTAGTTTTCTGTAGGTATTGTGATGTGTTTGGTCATGTTTGATTTTTTTTTTTTTCTCCAGATAAAATCTGGGACCTGTTTCCTATATTTTATGTAGCGGGACTTGCGCGATACGTGCGCTTTGAGTGAGTTTGGTGTTGCTGTGTGTCACAGCGTGTTGCTGTGTGTCATAGCGTGTCGCGGTAGTTTTTGGCGTATGCACACACGTCACGTATACACACACGTTTAGTTCGCGACGTGAGTTTCTCGTTTGGTTTTAATATCGCGTTTTTGCTGGATTTTAGCTTATGTGTATTCTTTGTGTAATTTCTAGGTTCGCAGGCGGGTACGTCGGACGCCGCAAGGAAGGGGAAGCAAGTAGTCGGCTACACATAGCACGAGACCACAGTGAGTAGATTTAACATCTACGGGGAAATCGCCCGTATGGCATTAAGCGTCAGGGCTTGATAGGATATTGTAATCGCGTATATATATTATATGTATATTGCTTGTGCATACGTACTAGGGTAGTGTACCCATCCCTTGTTGCATATAGAAACAGTAGTTATGTAATACCGCACTGTCACTAACGGTTCAAGCTGCACGAGCACTATTTGTATGTTACACCCACACCGTTAGTGATTGCCATGACACTCGCACTATAAGATTGCTACGAACCATACATTATTTTGATTACCGCATCATTAATGATTAGACATGACTCTATTGCATATTGGTGCACACATACATTGATATATCGATATTGCGCACATACACATTGTATATCCATATTGGTGCACACATACATTGATATATCCATACTTGCGCACATACACACTGTATATCCATATTGGTCATTGGTACACTTATATTTGCGTATATATCCACTTGCACATTCATACCTATATACATACATATTTCACAAACATGGATGGTACTGGCTTTGATTTCTGGAAAATAGGAACCATATGAGATATTTTCAAAACCGGATCCATTTAAAAGAGCGATTTTCCCTTTTTACTCATAGTGGCATACGACACATTGCATCGATTTACGCATTGAGTTTTGGATTTGTGTGATTTCTGGATTTGAGAGCCGTGGTACTATTTTAAGAAAATATGCACTGTTTTGAAAACCCGGTTTCTCTTGATATGATATTTCAGTGCGTCCACCATGCATTTTCTCGGTTCTGAGACATGTGACATGTGAACCCGAATCGAGGAGCTGGATGAGGCCAGTTGCGGGTACATGGTGGACCCGGTATGGTACCCCAGGGCGAGAACGGATCTGTCGTGCAGTAGGCGATAAGCCTGGCAGAGGGACTACTACCTACCGGTGATTGGTTGGACTTGGCGGTCATCCGGAGGATACTGACCAGAGTCGAGGGATGGATACGGGACGACCCGTACTGCCGGGGCCGAGGGACGATTCCGCAGACGGAGCCCGTGGGCGGATCCGGACTGACGGATCCCGATATATGAGGATTTGCATGTCGATGCTGGACATGAGTATTTCATGATGTTTTCGGGTGCCGATATTGGGCACCCCGCTTCTGTGAGATTTACAGGATTGAGGGCCGAATAGAGTGACGGCGCCTGAGTTATTGGGATTTTGGGGTGTTTTTGGTAGACACTGGGGTTTTTCCATGATGATGATTCATGTTGAAGATATATTTTTCCCATGCTCAACACTCATTTATATGCGTTGCATCATGTTTCTTTAGTACATGATAGAGTACTTCACATGATTATTGCTTACTCGGTTTACCATATTGATGTTATCAGTTGCACATGTTAGAGTATCATAGTACGTGCATACTCGCGATTACCTTTATATGTTATCTATTATTCACGAGCTAGCAACTCACCCCCGTTGTGACACAGTGTTTGCAGGTCGACCCTCAGAGTAGTTCCGTCAGGGCTATCTCTTATATCTTTTGCTACGGATACCATTACAGTTGGCGTATGAGCCGTTTGCTGATAGGTGGGTTTTTGCTGTATCCGTTTATTTTCCAGTTGTACACACTATTGTATCTAGTACTCTCCATCTACTATTTCATGTATTGACTTAGAGACCAGTTGTGAGGACGATATTGTATATTATTTTGTACTCTGGTGTCGAGCTCGTGTAAGCCGACTTTATTTATGCAATTTTATCTTTTATGATGTTTTCCACTTATATCGCTCATTCTTTCGCTACGGTGTCGTATATTATTCTTGTAGTGATTGTTTCCGCCGTTGGGCGTGATTGCTCCCATTTGGAGATGTTATATTCTTGTTATCAGTCATTTTACTTATATCATGTTTTGTACCCGTTTTCGGGGCTAGTTTTTACAAAGGAGATGCTGCCGAAACTTTTAAGAAAATAACATAAACTTTAAAGAATTTTACTCAATTACTCAAGGTTTTCTAAATGTTTAAAACTAATGTTTTCTTTCACTCACTTTTTTATGGTTTTGATTTCTGGGTTTTGGCATACTCGATCGCGTTACGCTTGTAGACGTTACGTGGTTAAGTGCCGGTCATGGGCCGAACTTAGGGTCATGACAAAGTTGGTATCAGAGCGTAGGTTTTACCTTTCGGAGTTTAGGATGACCTTGGTATGATGGAGTAGGTAGCTGAAGCAGAGTGGCGTAGCGTGTGTATGTTCCGCGGCATACTCACGATACGGTACTCCGCCTAAGAGACCTTAGTACTTATTGATTGAAATTCCTTCATGATTATATACATTCTTGTGATTCGATTTCCGTATCCTTATCGAATCCTACTTTCTTTTCAGCTATTATGCCGCCAAAGACTACGAGGGCGCAGAGAGCGGCCGCGAGAGCCGAGATTAGAGTTGACTCGTCTGAGACGAGGACTGATCTGGGCAGTACACCCGTTGTACCAGAGCAGACTGTTCCTCCTTCGACAGAACAGATTGCTATGCTAAGGGCCGGTATGCAGGAGATGCGCAAGATGATAGGGTCGTTAATTGAGACACTTCGAGCACAGCGACCCGAGGTAGTTCCACCCGTTACGGGGACCGCGATGGTACCTACAGTTCAGGCAGTTGCCCCTGCAGGTACAGTGGTTATTACAGTGTCGCTATCTGAATTTATGAGGCTGAAGCCTCCGGTCTTCACAGGCATCGATGCAGCCGAGGACCCACAGTCATTTATTGATAGGATGGCCCGGATATGTCGTTCACTCAGATGCTCAGATGCGAGATGGGTGGAGTTCACGAGCTTTCGCCTGGAAGGTCTTGCACAGAAGTGGTGTGAGTCGGTAGAGAAGGGCAGAGCAGCAGGTCTTCCTTCTATGATCTGGACTGAGTTCGTGACGGTGTTCCTTACCCGCTTCCTTCCACAGAGTGTCAGAGATTCTAGAGCGCACAGGTTCGAGTCTTTACGTCAGACTCCGGAGATGACAGTGGCAGAGTATGACATACTGTTTACCGAGCTATCTGTTTATGCCCCATACTTAGTGGCTATTGAGGTGATGCGAGTCAATAGATTTGTTCGGGGCTTGCTTACCCCGTTGTTTCTTGCGATCAGCGCACAGCATTGCGAGACCTATGCAGCAGCTGTAGATGTAGCCTTATTAGTCGAGGAGCGCCTTGCTGAGACTTCGGTAGTTCCGGAGCCGAAGAGAGTTCATACGGATGTATCAGCACAGAGACAGCCGTTTAGGCGCCGTGACAGACGTCTTACAGGTGGCAGGGACTTGGTACAAGGCCGGTTGTTCAGCTCTTATCCCTAGGAGGGTCAGCGGTCATCGTCGGGATGTTTCCGCCGTGGGAGTTCTTATCATCGTGTTCGAGATTGTCGAGAGCCACGTGAGGGTGAGACCGCCGTACCACACGTTACTCTACCACCTTCACCACCCCAGAGGGCGTTGCCACTTATACCTGCTGTTGCTCCACGTCAGACTCATGCACAGAGAGGTCGTGATCGCGGAGGGTTTGCTCATAGAGGACGAGGTGGCCGAGGCAGAGGACAGCCAGCTGCCGGCAGAAGACAGCCAGTTGCTACTAGGGGACTGCCAGTCGCAGGTAGAGGACAGACATGTGTTTTCGCTTTGACACATCAGGACGCGCAGGCGTCCAATGCAGTGGTCTCAGGTACCCTTTCAGTGTGTTCTGTCGACACACACATGTTGTTTGATCCGGGATCCACGTACTCGTATGTTTCCACACACTTCGTGCCGAATTTAGGTAGATAGTCTGGTATTCTTGATCAGCCACTTGCTGTGACCACCCCTGTGGGTGAGTTGTTTATTGCTAGACACGTGTTCCGATCGTGTGTTGTCCGTATTGGCGAGAGTGAGTTACCTATCGACTTGATCCTTCTCGAGATGTTGGACTTCGACGTTCTTCTGGGCATGAATTGGTTAGCCACGTGCTATGCATCTGTAGACTGCCGCGAGAAGACTATTAGGTTTTGTTTTCCCGGCCAGTCGGCTTTTGTTGTGCAGAGGACCGTGGTTCCACCCCTCACAGTTTGATTTCTTCTCTTCGCGCTGGACAGCTTTTGAGGAAGGGATGTCAGGGATTTCTGGCCTATGTTTGCGATACTAGAGCTACAGAGGTTCCGTTGGACCAGGTTCCGTTGGACCAGGTTCCGATTGTTAGTGAGTTCCCTGATGTTTTCCCTGACGAGCTTCCTGGGCTACCGCCTGAGCGCGATATTGTTTTCTGTATTGACTTGATTCCCGGCACGGGGCCTATTTCCATACCGCCTTATCGGATGGTCCCGGCGGAGCTTAGAGAGTTGAAAGGTCAGTTGCAAGATTTGCTGGATAAGGGGCTTATTCGACCTAGTGTGTCTTCTTGAGGTGCTCCAGTCCTGTTTGTCAAGAAGAAGGACGGCTGTCTGCGCTTGTGTATTGACTACCGCCAGCTGAACAGGGTTACCGTGCGAAACAGACTTCCGTTACCACGCATCGATGACTTGTTCGACCAGCTTCAAGGTGTAGGATACTTTTCAAGGATCGACTTGCGATCAGGCTACCATCAGTTGCGGGTTCGACAGGAGAATATTCCGAGGACGGCTTTTCGCTCGCGTTACGGCCACTATGAGTTTTTGGTGTTTTCGTTCGGACTTACCAATACCCCAGCAACCATTTATGGACTTGATGAACCGTATTTTCAGGCTGTATCTTGATCTGTTCATCATCGTATTCATTGACGACATTTTGGTGTATTCCCGGAGCCGAGAGGAGCACGAGCAGCACCTGAGGATCACATTGCAGATTTTGAGGGAGCACCAGCTGTTCACAAAATTCTCCAAGTGCGCGTTCTGGCTTGATAGCGTAGATTTCTTGGGTCATGTGGTTACACGAGATAGTATGTGTGTGGAACCGAAGAAGATCGAGGTCGTTCAGCATTGGCCCAGACCAGCATCAGTTATTGAGATCCGCAGCTTTCTAGGACTGGTCGGCTACTACCGACGATTTGTACAGAATTTCTCCTGTATTGCTGCATCGTTGACCGGGCTGACCCGGAAGGGAGTTCCTTTTGATTGGACGGAGGCGTGCGAGCATAGCTTCCAGCAGTTGCAGACTTGTTTGACTACGGTGCCGGTGTTATCATTGCCTTCAGGATGGGCGGATTTATGGTCTATTGTGACGCTTCTCGAGTGGGGCTAGGATGCGTATTGATGCAGCACGACAGGGTGATCGCGTATTCTTCTCGGCAGCTGAAGAAACAAGAACAGAACTACCCCACTTATGATTTGGAGATGGCTGCACTGGTCTTTGCACTCAAGATCTGGCGACATTACCTTTACGGCGAGTCGTGCCAGATATTCAGTGATCACAAGAGCTTGAAGTACATATTTTAGCAACGAGACCTGAATCTTAGACAGCGCCGTTGGATGGAGTTAGTGAAGGACTATGATTGTGAGATCCTTTACCGCCTGGGAAAGGCGAATGTAGTGGCTGATGCTTTGAGTAGGAGGCCCAGGGGTAGTCTATCTTGTTTGAGTACAGTGCAGAGGCAGTCGTCGGCAGATTGGAAAATTTTATGCGGCAGCCGAGTGCAGTTCGAGTTCACTCAGATCGGGGGACAGCTTCCGCATGTTCGTGCACGCGCACAGTTGTTTGACTGTATACATGAGGCACAGCATAGTGATGACCGTTGTTCAGAGATCATGGCACAGATTGGACATGGCAGATTTTCCGAGTTCATGATCGATGATCAGGGGATACTATGATTTAGGACTAGACTGTGTGTACCAGATGTTGAGGGACTGCGGCGTGAGATTCTTGAGGAAGCACATTGATCGGTGTACAGTGTTCATCCGGGTTCCACCAAGATGTACCATGATATGAGAGATGTTTACTGGTGGGATGGGATGAAGAGGGACGTCGCAGACTTCGTGTCGAGATGCCTGACTTGTCAGCAAGTCAAGGCCGAGCACCAGAGGCCCGCGTGAGAGCTACATCCGTTACCCATTCCGGAGTGGAAATGGGAGCAGATTTCTATGGACTTCATTGTGGGTCTACCCAGGGCTAGTCGAGAGTATGACTCAATTTGGGCGATCGTGGATCGATTGATGAAAGCGGCTCACTTCCTGCAGGTGAAGACCACCATCGGATTTGCTCAGTATGCCCAGATATACATCGACGAGATTGTACGACTGCATGGAGTCCTGACATGTATCGTGTTCGACCGAGGCACCCAGTTTACCAGCCGACTATGGCAGAGGCTTCAGGAGGCTTTAGGCACCCGCTTGAGTTTCAGCACAGCATTTCTTCCGCAGACCGACAGCCAGTCAGAGCGGACTATTCAGACTCTCGAAGACATGCTCCGAGGGTGTGTTTTAGACTTTGGTGGTAGCTGGGATCATCATTTACCCTTGGTGGAGTTCTCCTACAATAATAGTTTCCAAGATACTATTCAGATGGCACCATTCGAGGCCTTGTATGGGAGGAGATGTAGATCGCCCGTCTGTTGGACAGAGCTCAGTGAGAGCAGTATTTTGGGGCCGCAGATCGTACAAGAGACGACTAAGAAGATACAGTTGATTCGAGATAGGATGATGACAGCTCAGAAAAGGAAGAAATCTTATGCTGACAGACGCCGTCGCAGACTCGAGTTCGCAGTTGGCGATCATGTCTTCCTGAGGGTCTCCCAAATGAAGGGCGTGATGAGATTTGGACGAAAAGGGAAGCTTAGCCCCAGATTCAGGTCCCTTCGAGATCCTCGAGCGTGTGGGCGCAGTGGCATATCGTTTGGCTCTTCCACCCGACTTCCCAGATGTTCACCCCGTATTCCACATGTCGATGCTTCGCAGATACCTGCATGACCCTTCTCACATGATTCGGCATCAAACCGTTCAGCTCGAGCGCTATCTTTCTTTCACCGAGCAGCCAGTAGTGATATTAGACCGGCACGTAAAGAAACATCAATCAAAAGTCTTGCCATCTGTGAAGGTGCTTTGGCGCAGCCCAAATGCTGAAGAGAATACTTGGGAGGCCGAGGGCGAGATGCAGAAGAAATTCCCTCATCTCTTTGAAGGTACGCGTAGCTGTATTTTTAAATTCGGGGACGAATTTCTTCAAGGGGGAAGATTGTAACACCTTAGACTGTGATCAGTGGCTAATTATACTTTAATGTGTGGTTTTTAGTAAAAAGTTTACCAAAACGATTTTCAAATATTTTATCAAAATTAATGAATATTTTATTAGATTTTAATTAGGCATGCACACACATGTGCATGTTAACTAGGGTTAGTTTTGGGTTAAGCCATGTTTAAGTAACCATGGTGGACTAACCCATATCATTAAGTTAATTTGAGTTAATTAGGTGTATTGTTTTTTTTAAAGATGATTGTGTTTGTTGGTTGACTTGGGGCTTTGAGAGAGAGAGCATGATGGGGTGAGCCATGCTTGCAATTAATGAGGAGAGAGAGGAGGGTTTGACTCTCATACCTCTCGTTTCTTTTCAAACACTCACACTCTCTTTCTCACATCCCTCTGCCTCTCACTTACACACACACACACAACTACAACACCACCACCAACAACACAGCAGCAGCAGTAGCACATAGCAGCAGCAGCAGCAGCAGCACATTGCAGCAGCAGTAGGCAGCAGCAGCAGGCAGCACAAGCAGCAGCAAGAAGCACAGCAGCAGCAACAAACATTCTCTTCCCACCTCTTCTTCTTTTTCCTCTTTTTTTTCACCATAGGATCAAGTGAGGTATAATCTCTTAA
Organism: Agapanthus africanus; assembly: GCA_030015575.1. NCBI lineage: Eukaryota > Viridiplantae > Streptophyta > Magnoliopsida > Asparagales > Amaryllidaceae > Agapanthus > Agapanthus africanus. The sequence goes on along the minus strand of JASDDO010000019.1, from coordinate 767,955,381 downwards.
ACTCAACTCCTTTTGCTAAGCTTGTATGTTATTTAGCTTCGGTTAGAGTTTAATATGAATTTTTAGTGCTAGTTTGTGCTTTAAGTGGGTTTTTGGCCAAGTTTGAGTTTTTATGGCCTAATTAACTTAAGTAGGAGTTATTAGTGCTGTGTTAACCTAGTAGTAACACTAGGTTTAGCTAAATCACTTTAAAGTCACAAACTTGAAATTTTAAAATACGGTTTTGAAGCAAAATGTAGGATATCCGAGATCTGCTATAACTGTGATCATTTTATAGTTTAGCAAACATGTTCAGAATAGTATGCAGGCCTTATAGAGTGTTGTGTTGAATTTCGAGCCCATCCCCTTCCCAAAATTCCGGCGACCATACCCATGATTCCGGCGTCGCCGGCCCCGTGAAGAGATGGGTGTTGGTGTTTTGGCTAGTGGTGTCTGTGGGGATTGTGATGGGTTTGGTCTTATTTGATTTTCTTGTTTTTGCTCCAGATAAAATCTGGGACCTGTTACCTATATTTTGTGTAGCGGGACTTGCGCGATACGTGCGCTTTGAGTGAGTTTGGAGTTGTTGTGTATCACAGCGGGTTGTTGTGTGTCACAGCGTGTCGCGGTAGTTTTTGGCGTATGCACACACGTCACGTATACACACGCGTTTAGTTCGCGACGCGAGTTTCTCGTTTGGTTTTAATATCGCTTTTTTGCAGGATTTTAGCTTATGTGTATTCTTTGTGTAATTTCTAGGTTCGCAGGCGGGTACGTCGGACGCCGCAAGGAAGGGGAAGCAAGTAGTCGGCTACACTTAGCACGAGACCACAGTGAGTAGATTTAATATCTACGGGGAAATCGCCCGTATGGCGTTAAGCGTCAGGGCTTGATAGGATATTATAGTCGCGTATATATATATTTATATGTATATTGCTTGTGCATACGAACTAGGGTAGTGTACCCATCCCTTGTTGCATATAGAAACAGTAGTTATGTAACACCGCACTGTCACTAACGGTTCAAGCTGCACGAGCACTATTTGTATGTTACACCCACACCGTTAGTGATTGCCATGACACTCGCACTATAGAATTGCTACGAACCATACATTTTTTTGATTACCGCATCATTGATGATTAAACATGACTCTGTCGTATATTGGAGCACACATACATTGATATATCCATATTGCGCGCATACACATTGTATATCCATATTGGTGCACACATACATTGATATATCCATACTTGCGCACATACACACTGTATATCCATATTGGTCATTGGTACACTTATATTTGCGTATATATCCACTTGCACATTCATACCTATATACATACATATTTCACATACATGGATGGTACTGGTTTTGATTTCTGGAAAATGGGAACCGTATGAGATATTTTCAAAACCGGATCCATTTAAAAGAGCGGTTTTCCCTTTTTACTCTTAGTGGCATACGACACATTGCACCGATTTACACATTAAGTTTTGGATTTGTGTGATTTCTGGATTTGAGAACCGTGGTACTATTTTAAGAAAGTATGCACTGTTTTGAAAACCCGGTTTCTCTTGATATGATATTTCAGTGCGTCCACCATGCGTTTTCTCGGTTCTGAGACGTGTGACATGTGAACCTGAAACGAGGAGATGGATGAGGCCGGTTGCGGGTACATGGTGGACCCGGTATGGTACCCCGGGACGAGAACGGATCTGTCGTGCAGTAGGCGATGAGCCTGGCAGAGGGACTACTATCTACCGGTGATTGGTTGGACCTGGCGGTCATCCGGAGGTTACTGACCAGAGTGGAGAGATGGATATGGGACCACCCGTACTGCCAGGGACAAGGGTCGATTCCGCAAACGAAGCCCGTGGGCCGATCCGGACTGACGGAGCCCGATATATGAGAATTTGCTTGTCGATGCTGGACACGAGTATTTCATGATGTTTTCGGGTGCCGATGTTGGGCACCCCGCTTCTGTGAGATTTACAGGATTGAGGGCCGGATAGAGTGACGACACCTGAGTTATTAGGATTTTAGGGTGTTTTTGGTAGACACCGGGGTTTTTCCATGATGATGATTCGTGTTGATGATATATTTTTCCCATGCTCAGCACTCATTTATATGCATTGAATCATGTATCTTTAGTACCTGATAGAGTACCTCACATGATTATTGCTTACTCGGTTTACCATATTGATGTTATCAGTTGCACATGTTAGATTATCGCAGTACGTGCATACTCGCGATTACCTTTATATGTTATCTACTATTCATGAGTTGGCAACTCACCCCCGTTGTGTCATAGTGTTTGCAGGTCGACCCTCAGAGTTGTTGCGGCAGGGCTATCTCTTGTATCTTTTGCTACGGATACCATTGCAGTTGGCGTGTGAGCCATTTGCTGATAGGTGGGTTTTTGCGGTATCCGTTTATTTTCTAGTTGTACACACTATTGTATCTAGTACTCTCCATCTACTATATCATGTATTGACTTAGAGACTAGTTGTGAAGACGATGTTGTATATTATTTTGTACTCTGGTGTCGAGCTCGTGTGATCCGATTTTATTTACGCAGTTTTATCTTTAATGATGTTTTCCACTTATATCGCTCATTCCTTCGCTACGCGTCGCATGTTATTCTTGTAGTGATTGTTTCCGCCGTTGGACGTGATTGCTCCCGTTTGGGGATGTTATATTCTTGTTATCAGTCATTTTACTTATATCATGTTTTGTACCCGTTTTCGGGGCTAGTTTTTCAAAGGAGATGCTGCCGAAACTTTTAAGAAAACAACTTAAACTTTAAAGAATTTTACTCAATTACTCAAGGTTTTCTAAATGTTTAAAACTAATGTTTTCTTTCACTCACTTTTTTTTATGGTTTTGATTTCTGGGTTTCGGCTTACTCAATCGCGTTACACCTGTAGACGTTACGTGGTTAAGTGTCGGTCACGGGTCGAACTTAGGGTCGTGACATTCGGGATCTGCACCAGATTTTAGAATTATTGATGAAGATTAGCCGGACTTGAGGCATAATGTTTTCTCCTCTTCGAAGATCATTGTGTCGCGTATTGTTCAGATAGCAGTACCAATCACTGCTGAAGTTATTGAGATGTTGCTTCCAGAGTTCATGAAGTTCAAAGTAGACGATGTTTACAAGTGTAAATGGATCAGAAGGATTCATAGCCGATCAGATGTGGAATGGTTAGGACTTTTAATCCATTATGGCGCTCTGATACGAAATCGGTGAATGTGATGTACTTCTACAGATGGAACTTGCTTAGACCGGATGTATGTCGTTCGAGAAAGAGATCGTGCAGTACTTTTTCCTCCGACGAATTTGGGACGAGTCTTCGAAGGTGAGATTAGCTAGATTCTTCTAGATAGTATCAGAGATGATAGATTCGTGTTTCCGAGTTTGTAAGACTCCGAGTTTGGTCATAACCAAGTATGTTTGTAATTCGCGTAACTATGCAGATACGCTCCTTAAGTGATTGATATAGGGAATTTACGGGACAGGTGATTGATGCGAAGTTTCAGAGGACAGTTATTCTACACAGTGGATATTGAAGATTTGATGACGCGTACGACTACACTTTTAGGAGGAAATAAAAAAGGAATGACAATGCATATTAAAGGGAAAATAGGTTAAGAAATGAGTGCTAGTTCCGAGCAGGCTGGATAAATAATTTTAGCAGGAGACTTGATGGATTCTCTCCCAGGAGTTTATAATAAATAAGATTGGACTAGGATTAGTTGTTAGCACATAAGCTGAGAACAGAGATTTCCGTTATCAACCTGTTGCATTATAAGAGACTGGACTACTGGTCAAGAAGGTATGATGGGATGTATCTGCAATAAGAAGAATGGTGTTATTGCTCCTCACCGGACGATCGCATCAAGAAGCTATGATATTAGAGATCTGCAAGAAAAACTAGAATTCAGAGACAGGAGACGTTAGAACGTGGAAGACGGCAAGTTATAATTCTTGCTATGCCAATTCCGGTGGTGTAAACACCTTCCGACATTGAAGAGGATATACTTCGATGTCCTTTGAGTTCGATTTACGTTTTTATAATCTAAAACTTTCATTTTCAATGTTGGGGAAAGGACAACTCGATGTCCGTGATTTTGATATATGTATTTTAAGGATTTGAGGATCAATTTATATTTTGTGCACACCAGGTGCACTTGATGAGATTTTTATGTACAGTAATTTCACTTTGACTTATGCTTTGTGCACACCAGGTACACTTGTTGAGATTTTAGTGCGAGCTGACTGCACTCGATTGGAGTGTTGTGTATGTTGGAGTTAGTGCCCTCAGAGTCAATTATTGGATCACAGGCACGTGATTGCAATGATTGAGGGAGGACCTATCCCGGTAGGACAGTCTTACTCGAGATGATAGTATGCTATCTGGTTTATCTTTATCATCGTATACTGCTTTAGGTGACCTGACATGTCGCTATTACACGTTGATAGAGCCCCTAGGATTCTTGCTTGACGACCAGCAGTATGATGGCGATCATATACGTGGGAGCTGGTAGTCTATAAGCACATCCTTAAAAGGTCCCTAGTCGTGGGAGTTTCGAGACTGGGCATCGATACTCCATTAGTAGGCTAGTGTATACAGTCGAGACCCCGACGAGGGGCGGTGGCCGGTCTCACAAGCCACTGGTGTCAGTTGGTTCACCTAAGATGTATACAGGTGCTCATTGGGTTATGAGTACACCGGACAGGACTCGCCGGGAACCTGCTAGTTGGTCTTGTACCAGATGTCAGATAGCAGTTCCCTGGTGACATGTGTACAGGTTAGTTCATCGACCTGAGATCGTCATTTGTCTCGTGTGAGTTCCCACTGTGCTTTGATTACTACCCTACCACGGCTCAAAGGAGTCGTGCAAACAGGTTTTAGTTGGGTACAGTCCCGAGCCACATGGAGGCAGTGAGCGGATCTGCAGGGGTTCGTCTCTCCCGGTATTGGGGGTGAGGTCGCGCTGTGTCTAGGAGAGCCATTACGCAAAGCCCTCGGCCGAGGCAGGAGATTTACTGGTAGGTATTCCAGTAGTATCTCAGGGCGTTCTGGGCTACGCTCCGACACGACTTGTACCGCTTTTGGGGGTCTGACTTTTACCAACCCCCTAGGCCCGCCATGCGATACTCATAGACGAACGGACCGGACTGTACGGATATTGTCACTGACAGGCTCAGTTGGGTGTCGGGGTGAGCTTCCTCATCGACGTCCCTTTTGGTCAATAGCTGGTGGCCCGTCACGTATTGGCTTATACCTCTGACGTGCCAGTGGTTAAATCCACAGCCATAGTATTGACGAGTCTTTAGAGTCCACCACACTTTCAGTTACTCAGCTTTCGGGCGAAACGCTGTAGAGGCCGTATGGAGATATGGCAGGGTCCGATCAGATACGTGCGGTATTGTACGGATCAGGATCGGACAGCTTTGTACTAGTAGCCGTATAGGTATATGGCAGGGTTCAATCAGATACGTGCGGTATTGCACGGATCAGGATCGAACGGATTTTACTAGCCGGCTTTGGTTTAAGCCGGTACTAGTTTAGTACAGTGTAGATTTTGTCTCATTGCATTTGTATCCGGTCGGAATACAGATGCGGGTGTGTATGCACAGTGTCGGGGTTTTCCTGTAATTTATTACGGGACCAGTTTTCTGGAGTTGCCAGTTTGCATTCCGTTCCGGCCGGTTTTCCTTTGTTCTTTCCCGGCCGGACTTTTCCGATGGAGGGAGTAATTTGCAGTTTTGCAAATTACACTTTGAAAGGGGGTTTCTTGCATAAAGTTTGATTATGATAGATTTCATATCTTTCAACCTTGACTTGCTTTTTAAAGTGAAGTGAAAGGTTATGGAGCAAATAGTGTTTTAAGCATGGTTGTTGTTTTCATTGACTTTGGTTGTGGTCACCACTTCATTCTTCCTACCATCACCTCCCTTGTATGTTTTTTTCCCTTCACCAATTCCATAATAGACTTGGCCGGCCACTTCTTTTAGATGAGGATGGATCATTTCATTTGGGTGAGGGTGTGGAAAAATTAATGTTTCATATCATTTTTCATTGCCTCAAAAATCCCCAAGTTCATATCACCTTGATTCCTCCATCATGGCAACAAAACCCCATTGAGACAAAGCGTATTCTACACTACATTCTACAGCACTTCTTGGGCATGTCGAGTTGCCGGCTTCATGCTCGAGTTGCCTCGGTATTGAGGTGGGAGCCCGTAAAAGACAAAGGCGATGTGGTGCCCTTTCCGGCGAGGAGGCGACGATGTGGAGCAAAGACTTTCCGCGGGAGATCGGGATGATGAAGAGAAGACCGGAGGACTCGGATCACTCGGTATACTTCTCACCCCACCTCTTGTTAGCTAGCGTAGGTTAATGGTAAACGATCCGGGTTTTCTTTGTCCGCGGTAGCGCCGGTTTCCGAGTAAGGAAAAATTTTGATTCCGCAATTTGGCCTCGAGTAAGACGGCCGGGGCGCTCCCGTGGCGCAACATGGTATCAGAGCCAGGCCATTAACCTTACCTAGCTTCGTTTGATGTGTTTGCGTTTCCGATCGACCGAAATTTCCAAAAACCGTATTTTATTGCACATCAGTTTCTGTCGAAATTTTTTGGAGTCTAAAAATTTTTCAGGTGGTCTCAGAATGATGTGCAGGGATTTCTAAGAACTCTGGGAAAATTCGAGACAGTGATCACTCAACAGGAGCGCGGAAGCGCCGCAAAAACCCTATTTGTGCCGCCCTTCCGCCGCAGGTTGGTGGGGTCACTGCTTCGATTTTCTCCAGTGGGCTTCTGGGCTATAATTATGGGTTTTGGAATATTAAAATTGGGCCAGTTATTTCTGTGAGTGCTACAGTTTTCTTTTGGGGCCCACTTGTTAATTATTTGATCGATCGGATATTTTAAACACATTATTTCACAGTATTTACATTATATCTGCGACCGTGAATGTCACTCGATCGGTAAATCCGGTCTAACTGCTATAGCCCGGTTAGACGGATTTGCGAACGTGACTTTCACGTTGATGTTCTATGTTTATGCTGTGTTGTTGCGGATCGGTCGTGGGGGATAGCCTGGATGCAATGCTAGTACAGTTTTGTTGTATTATGTACATTTGTTATTGCGGGGCGAGCGTCCGACATGTGGACTGCCGTCACTGCCTGTTTGTATTATTCTTTTGGGGCACGACCTGGTTGCGGTCGATGTACCCGGTGTATGTATATTTTACTTTCTGTACTAGGTTTGCCCCGCGGTGGGGTGCACGGATAGCCGGGTTCTGGAGGGCAACGGGCCCGCATCTCAGGGCATTGAGACGGAGGGGGCTTCAGTCCAGGATTGGCGGGCTATTCGCCGCACTCGTAGGGGGTACAGGTTGACCCAGGAGGGGTGCCCAAGTTACCGGATTCCGTGAAGTGCTGGGTGGTCCATTCACGGTACTGAAGGGGGCTGCCTCGCTTCAGGTTTTGGCGGGTGACTTGCCGCGCCCGTAGGGGTCTAGGATTTCATTGCACAGGCTATCCACACGACCAGGGGAACGTCGGGTTTCAGCAGCGGCTCTGTGAAACCCGGGGCTTCCAGATATCTGTATTGTTCTGTGATGCTGTTCATTTCTGTGATGTTGCCTTTTATTCACGCCTTGAGCGAAATACTATATATTGGTATATATATATTAGTAGATGTTGTATATGTTTTTCATCCGCGCTAGTCCAGTCCCCGCTCTGCCGTTAGTTAGCTAACCTAACGGGTGATGACGGGACCCAGTGGCGAATGCGGATGGCATATACGTACGTCAGTATATTTTCGTTCTTTGTGGTGTGATCAATTGATGGGACTGCATTAATTCGGATCAATGCAAGTTTAAACAAACCTATTCTGATGTTGTTGGAACATTTTTTCAAAAAGCTGTTATTGCAAGGACGTTCACTTTTGTTTTGCATCGTGGTATTCATTTGGAATATCCTGCTCCTCAGTCGACGAGGCAAGGGCCGAGATCCCTTCACCGGGAGTGACCCCTTGGACAGAAGTTTGCGTCAGGACATTAACTTCACTATAGCCGATTACTTTTGCTTTGCATCGTGGTATTCAGTTGGAATATCCTGCACCTCATTCTACGGGGAAAGAGCCGAGATCCCTTCACCGGGAGTGACCTCTTTAGTAAAGGTTTTCGTTACTATATTTTATAAAAGGCTATGCAGTTCCTTCAACGATATCAAGTTCATTACGTTAAAGGTTTTTCGCCAAAAACCATTCGTAGCCCTCCGTCATTTCCTACAGGTATTATTTGGTATTCGTGCTGCGTTTGTTGACCTAGTCAAGACGTAGTGTTCGGTAGCTAAGTGGTACTTGTTTGTTGCATAAGTGGGATTGGTTAGGACAGTCGTGCGGCCTTGTTGACCTAGTCAAGGGCACGTACGGGTGGGTTTAATGCAATCCAGAATAATGACGGGTTGAACTTGACTGGCGGTTTATGGTTTGTTGACCTAGTCAAGGTCATAAACCGCTTGGGGTAAAAAAAAAATCACATCGGGAGTTTCAAAAGAACTGAAACTTGCCAGGCATGCGCATACCTTCTGGAGTGTGGTGACTTGAGTGGATTCCGTCAAGTTATCATGCGATGATAGTTGGATCCCGATTTCCACTGATGAGTTGGTTTACTCCTCGGGTGATCCCCGATTAATTCTTCTTTCAGGTTTGGAGGAGAATTTGAGATACAGTGGGAGGTTTCCAGATTAGACAAAGTGGTAACCATTCTGATCTAGGTTAGAGTGCACGCTGAGTGTTTCTTTTCTCTCTCTCTGGCAGCGACCATTGACCCGACCCTGGATTTTGACTCAGTGACCAAGTTGACCGAACCTTCTTAACACTGGTTTTTGGATTGTCAGAGTTGCAGACCTCATTGCCACTCCTGCTTTTACCCTTTTCTCCAGGACACCCCGTATTACTACGAACGTCCACTTCCATTGGACAAAACCATCGTATGGTTAGATACGAACTCGAAGGACTTCGAGGATGGTTTCTGGTTCTGGAGAAAACGGATAGGATTATTCAGTTGTCTTTTCTTTTCACCTTCTCTCAGGTTGCGAGTACTCCTTGGTTTAGGAGTAGTACACCTATTACGCAAATTGGATAGTCTTCTTCCAAACCATAGGCTGGTGCCGACCGGTAGGGAATGAAGAAAACCAGTTAGCCTAAAACGGTGTACAGAAGGTATTAAGTTCAGACAAAGCAAGGGATTAGTAAGAGGGCAAAGTAAATTGCGACTGATATTCACGACCAAACCAAGTATTTCTTCGCCAATCCTAAATCACCTTTGTATTTCTCCAGGACACTCCGTATCACTACGAAGATCCCATTTTATTGGATACTCCATCGTATGGTTATATACGAACTCGAAAGGAACTAGTTCCAGTTCGGGGATGGATTCTGGTTCAGGAGAAATAGGAATAAAGTACATTCAGTTGTCTTTTATCTTCACCTTCTCTCGCTTTGCGAGTGCTCCTAAGATTAGGACAGTACACCTTTTATGCTTATTGGATAGTCTTCTTCCAAACCATAGGCTGGTGCCGAACGGTAGGGAAGGAAGAAAACCATTTGGCCTAAGGGGGTGTGCAGACGGTAATGACTAAAGACATATAAAGAGATTTGGACAGATGGCAAAGAGATATACGGTTACAGTTGTGAATCTGGATAATGGAAGAGGCATTACTAGGAATACCAGGATACCCCATCGAAACATTTCAATGTTTCAGTTTCACTGTGTACTGTTAATAGAAAACTGATTTCCCGATTAGACACTTACTCCAGGGTATGTATTTACCAGGTTGGATTCTCACATCTGTATGGTTTTACAGATGATGAGTGGGAGTAAGTTATTGGGAATTGGGTGATCATCCTCATTATATCGGGATTCGTTGTAATCGGTGATATTTGAGGAAGTCACCTGGGTTGATTGCCGGTCGGCAGATATTTGGTTTTGAATATCCGATGTTGTGCACCAATTTCAAATTGATATATCTGTACGTCTATTTTCATAGAGTGAGATATACCTTTTGATATTATGTCTATGACATTTACCTATATCAGTGGATGGTTAGGTAAGGAGCATTAAACAGCGGTGTAATTCTTCTTAACCACAAGTACAGTTTTCAACCTACGATACACAGTGAAAGAGTTGTTAGACTCAGCGGACTTATACAGAGTATTGTATGTTGTCCAGTGTCCATCAGGACAGAGGGGTTGGTCCTCGTACTATATTCGGTTTACTTATGACTTCTCTAGATTTTAGACAGCTGTTTCGTGGAAACACAGGGTCTAAGTTTTGAGGAGTTATAGGTATTTGAATAGAGTAGAGTACCAGGTGTAGCAAGTATCGGGATTCTTCAAAGAGATTGAAGATGTAGATACTTGTGTATGATATTCAGTTGATAGTAATGATGAAGACAGATTGCTTCTCTTTCAGGTTACTCATAATTGGAAGCATTCCTAAGTTGAGTAACGCTGATCGACCTCCTTCCATTTAGTTGACATGCACTGGAGATAGTTGCATGATTTGAATCTGGTTCAATTGAATCAGTGCCTCTGGTTCTATATTGGATATAGAACAGTTCATATCTTAACGATGTTAAGGTACGGGGAGTTGTCCAGCTTATGATTAAAACCAGACACTGGACAACTCAAGGCACGTTTCTGTAATGGCTGTTTGTGGGTTGACCCAGGCGATGACTAGGGTTGACTTTCTACCATCTGGACGAACAATAGCAATATTGTTCTAGACTCGCCACAGTTTTTATTAAAAATGGATTTTTTCAGAAAAGTAGTGGGAGTATGGTAGAACTGGAAGTGATTCCAGAACCACAAACGATTACTAAAGATTTGATAAGAAACCTAAAGATTCAATCTGATTTGACATTCCATTGGCCACTCCGCAGATAAGGTGGGTAACTTCAGGCACCCGAGAGGTACTCCGGTAGCCTCAAGGACGGTGACAGGGAAGTTCTTGTTTACCCACACTTCCCATTGTTGTTGTTCCAGGCTGCGAGACCCGGCAGGAGGATGAGTATAGCGTCGTTCTAAACTAGCTTTAGAAGTGCACGTCTATATGACTCTGCCAGAGGGTTGTCGTAGTCAGTGGGAGCAGCGGAAGCATTGGTGGACATCAGGCTTATGTCTATTTATAGACTAAAGCAGATGTAGCGGAGATAGATCATCTATTTCTGATGTGACAGTCATAGGTTTGACGTCATCAGAATAGGGGATGGATCTGTTGAGAAGGTATTAGGAAGTGATATTCCTATACTACGATCGGTTATACTTTGGTCGTCACACAGTGTTTTCTCCACATGGGACTTGGATATTATATCAGACATACTGGTTACTAGACCTATGGTTTTAGATCTAGATTTGGGTGGTTTCCCAATCAGGGTACCTTGACAGCATTCTAAGAGTATTTAGAATGGACGACTCCTGGCATGGTGGTGTACCTGCAGGTAATGGAGTCACCCTCTCTAAAGGTGTCTTACAGACTAAAGGGGAGAGGATGTGCATGATTGATAGATCACTTGCTTAGGCAATTGAGTCAATCATGAGATGTCAAGTACCACACCAGATGTTGTTCTTGCACTAGATGCAATAAGTTGATATTGATCCAATCCTGGAGGAACAGTGGGAAGCAGTTTTAGAACATAAGTGAATGTTCTAGGGATATGATAACGGCTGCCTCCTTTAGGAGATGGTTATCACTCCAGGCTTCCAAGGTGACATGGACGACAAGGAGGTTGTCAGAGTTATAGTTCTCCCTCTGATGAGGGACTGTATTTTGGACAGGTGGTCCAAGGCAATACTGAGGGAGGCTTGGCGCAGGATACTGATTAAGTTCAGTTGATGATACAGTCTAAGAAGTTTGGATTTGGAGTTCATTTATGAACTAGGTCCCATCAGACATCCAGACATTCCAAGACAAGTATTGCTCATTTCGGGAGATGGCTTTCTCCGCGAACTTGAGATATAGAGAGACATAGAAAGAAACATCACAGCGGATCCACTCACTGAGGCTATTCCTCGAACGCAATAGTTTCGCAAACGGGTTTTGTGAGACTGACTAGTAGAGGAGTTGGGTGTTCGGTATCACATGGGCTGTGAGTATGCGACATCGCAATAATTAGCCTTGAGTGCAAGTGGGAGATTGTTGGAGTTAGTGCCCTCAGAGTCAATTATTGGATCACAGGCACGTGATTGCAATGATTGAGGGAGGACCTATCCCGGTAGGACAGTCTTACTCGAGATGATAGTATGCTATCTGGTTTATCTTTATCATCGTATACTGCTTTAGGTGACCTGACATGTCGCTATTACACGTTGATAGAGCCCCTAGGATTCTTGCTTGACGACCAGCAGTATGATGGCGATCATATACGTGGGAGCTGGTAGTCTATAAGCACATCCTTAAAAGGTCCCTAGTCGTGGGAGTTTCGAGACTGGGCATCGATACTCCATTAGTAGGCTAGTGTATACAGTCGAGACCCCGACGAGGGGCGGTGGCCGGTCTCACAAGCCACTGGTGTCAGTTGGTTCACCTAAGATGTATACAGGTGCTCATTGGGTTATGAGTACACCGGACAGGACTCGCCGGGAACCTGCTAGTTGGTCTTGTACCAGATGTCAGATAGCAGTTCCCTGGTGACATGTGTACAGGTTAGTTCATCGACCTGAGATCGTCATTTGTCTCGTGTGAGTTCCCACTGTGCTTTGATTACTACCCTACCACGGCTCAAAGGAGTCGTGCAAACAGGTTTTAGTTGGGTACAGTCCCGAGCCACATGGAGGCAGTGAGCGGATCTGCAGGGGTTCGTCTCTCCCGGTATTGGGGGTGAGGTCGCGCTGTGTCTAGGAGAGCCATTACGCAAAGCCCTCGGCCGAGGCAGGAGATTTACTGGTAGGTATTCCAGTAGTATCTCAGGGCGTTCTGGGCTACGCTCCGACACGACTTGTACCGCTTTTGGGGGTCTGACTTTTACCAACCCCCTAGGCCCGCCATGCGATACTCATAGACGAACGGACCGGACTGTACGGATATTGTCACTGACAGGCTCAGTTGGGTGTCGGGGTGAGCTTCCTCATCGACGTCCCTTTTGGTCAATAGCTGGTGGCCCGTCACGTATTGGCTTATACCTCTGACGTGCCAGTGGTTAAATCCACAGCCATAGTATTGACGAGTCTTTAGAGTCCACCACACTTTCAGTTACTCAGCTTTCGGGCGAAACGCTGTAGAGGCCGTATGGAGATATGGCAGGGTCCGATCAGATACGTGCGGTATTGTACGGATCAGGATCGGACAGCTTTGTACTAGTAGCCGTATAGGTATATGGCAGGGTTCAATCAGATACGTGCGGTATTGCACGGATCAGGATCGAACGGATTTTACTAGCCGGCTTTGGTTTAAGCCGGTACTAGTTTAGTACAGTGTAGATTTTGTCTCATTGCATTTGTATCCGGTCGGAATACAGATGCGGGTGTGTATGCACAGTGTCGGGGTTTTCCTGTAATTTATTACGGGACCAGTTTTCTGGAGTTGCCAGTTTGCATTCCGTTCCGGCCGGTTTTCCTTTGTTCTTTCCCGGCCGGACTTTTCCGATGGAGGGAGTAATTTGCAGTTTTGCAAATTACACTTTGAAAGGGGGTTTCTTGCATAAAGTTTGATTATGATAGATTTCATATCTTTCAACCTTGACTTGCTTTTTAAAGTGAAGTGAAAGGTTATGGAGCAAATAGTGTTTTAAGCATGGTTGTTGTTTTCATTGACTTTGGTTGTGGTCACCACTTCATTCTTCCTACCATCACCTCCCTTGTATGTTTTTTTCCCTTCACCAATTCCATAATAGACTTGGCCGGCCACTTCTTTTAGATGAGGATGGATCATTTCATTTGGGTGAGGGTGTGGAAAAATTAATGTTTCATATCATTTTTCATTGCCTCAAAAATCCCCAAGTTCATATCACCTTGATTCCTCCATCATGGCAACAAAACCCCATTGAGACAAAGCGTATTCTACACTACATTCTACAGCACTTCTTGGGCATGTCGAGTTGCCGGCTTCATGCTCGAGTTGCCTCGGTATTGAGGTGGGAGCCCGTAAAAGACAAAGGCGATGTGGTGCCCTTTCCGGCGAGGAGGCGACGATGTGGAGCAAAGACTTTCCGCGGGAGATCGGGATGATGAAGAGAAGACCGGAGGACTCGGATCACTCGGTATACTTCTCACCCCACCTCTTGTTAGCTAGCGTAGGTTAATGGTAAACGATCCGGGTTTTCTTTGTCCGCGGTAGCGCCGGTTTCCGAGTAAGGAAAAATTTTGATTCCGCAATTTGGCCTCGAGTAAGACGGCCGGGGCGCTCCCGTGGCGCAACAGTGTACACTGGATGCACTACACTGAATTTCCGTGCACATCAGATGCACATAGTTAAAAGATTTTAGATATATATTCTAGGTATACTTGGTTTGAGTTCGTGCACCCTAGTTGCCGTTTTGATTTTTGCACTCCGATACACTTGAGATTTAATTGTGCACCCTGATGCACTTGCATTTGATTTTAGTTTTGTGCACCCCGATGCACTTGTTATTATTTTGTTTACTTTTATTCCATGCACAGCGGATGCGGTGGTTATCGTTTCGTGCACGCCTGTTGCACTTAGCGCTGTTTTGTTTTCGTGCACACCGTGAAGTGTAGTTTGAGACTTACGTGCAAACCCATTAGGGTTAGTTTTGTTTTCATACCTTACACTTGATAAGATATGTTATAGATTTGATTTATATAAAAGAGTTTTTCGCTTGGTCGGGTGCACTGATATTGCACTGCGATCATGGCATTGATTGTATGTACTTAGGATACACAACGGTTTTCGTATTTGGTAATTTTTTTTGTCATAACTAGAGTAATTCACATTGCAACCGCGAGAGTTATAGTTATGAAAGATTATATCTTATGAGTTTTCACGTACACGGTTGCATTGTGATGCATTTTAGCTCGTATGGGTCCTTGGAGTCTTGCTAGAACGGGAAATTTTCATGTTTTAAAGATTGAACCCAGGAAATTGTTTTGAAATGAGTTGATTGGATTGAGAAAATGTTTTAAGAAAGAGTTTTAATTTAAATTCGGGGACCGAATTTTCTTAAGGGGAAATATTGTAACATTTTGAAAATTTTGGAAAATAAATAAATTTAAGTAATTAAATAAAAAAATGTTAATTTAAAAAGTTATTAAAACCAAATAGGACATTTTCATAAGTAGTATATGAAACAAATTAAAATTAAAATTTTATTTTATAACATTAGTAAATTTCAAGGGTTTTAGTGAAAAAGATAAGCTTCTTGTGTAATATGATATAGTATGGGGGGTTATATGATAAGGTTAGCTCCTTATGCAAATTAGAATTTGTTAAGGGTTGTTATGCAAAAAGGGTAAGGTCATGTTAAGCTTAAGTTGTAACCATGGCATAGCATATTCTAGATGATACTTCGTATGTCCACCTCTTTCTTGCATGAAAATACCACCCCTTTCATGCTCACACCTCCTCCTTCCTCTCATGCCACCTCCATCTCTTAATCTCCACCTCATGCATTCTCTACACCATACAATACCTAGTAAATTCCTTAGCCTCTCAACTGAACACTACACTTCTTCAGCCCAAACCAAGAAATTCCTAAGTGTTCATACTAAAAAAGAAAGAGAGAGCAATGGCTTCCTTCATCAAGTGTGCCTTTCATCAAACTCAATACACTACAACCCTTAGAGGATTCCATCATAGGATTCTGGAGCTGGTGTTCTCTTGTGAATCATTCAATAGGTATAAGTTCAACCTTACCATTTTAGTTCAATTCAGTTTTTGTTTGAAATCGGATATCGTATTTTGATAACTTTAGGATCTGTCTGGAATCTGCTATAGATTAGATGGAAATTAAGCTAACCAAACAGTGCCATTATATTGTAATCTGGACTTAGAATAACCCATAGGAAGACGAGCCCCTTTGCTCGGATTTTGGCCGGTGACAATAAGGACAAATCCGATCTTGCCGGTTTTCCTAGAGAATTGGGTGTTGGAAATTTTAGGGTAGCTCCATATATCTATACTAGGATGTTTGGTATTGTTTAAGTAAGCTAATTATTTAGTAGGTTGAATCTGTAAGCTAATATCAGATTGGGGTAAAATTCTATATACGATACGTAGCATGTCTAGTTTGTGCCGTATCATAAATTGAGATTTTGTGTTATCTTGTTCACTGTAAAGTAATATGGAATTAAAACGAATAATCACTAGAAAAACTAACAAGACCAAAAGTATAATGAGCAAACTAGAAGACTACACTTAAAATCTGAGCCCCAAACTCCCCAACAAATCCGGCGACCCACCCTAAAATTCCGGCGACGCCGGCCTTACCTAGGCAATTAGTGTTGGTTTTTCTGTTGTAGCTTTGACTTGGTATTTTATAAGTCTCTGTATTGCTTGTGTTGTTTAAATATGTACACAGAAAAATCTGGGAACGTTTTAGAAATGGTTTATCAAATTTCAGATATTTACGATACGGAGTTTTTGTATTTTGATGTTGTAACTGAAACGTTAACGTTTATACGTTAACGACAGAATTATATTGGCGTTTTTAGGCTAAGTGTACTGTAGGTTCTAACATACGGGCGTTTAGCTTGTTGTTTTGGTTTTCGATATGATATTTACTTCTATGCGATTTAATTACGAATATAGGTACGATTCAAGGATTCCGAGACGGAGTAGGCGATGTAGCAGCGTGGATTCAGCGAGTTTCTAAGTTGGTGAGTAGATTTACATCTACAGGGGAAGTCGGGTGGATGGCGTATAGCTCCCCCGCAGCCTTACAAATAGTGTTATGATATCTAGTTAGTTTAGTATTTATTCAAGATATTTATATAGTATCGCATCTAGTATGTTCCTCAATTTCATACAGTTCATGCATAGTTATAGATGAGATACAGTGATACGATATGGATATGGTTTGGTGGATTTTTATGAGGGGTCAAGCCATACTTATGATTATACAGATACAGTGATACGATATGGATATGTTTTGATGGGTTTGTACGAGGGATCACGCTAGACTTGAGATGATACCGATACAGGGATATGATGAAATTTGTATGTCGAATAACAGCCAATTTATCCTTTGACTCGTAGAGTTAGGTTATATTCTGTTTTAGGATGTAATACTTGTATGAGCTATATTCTTTTAAAAACTACAATTCATTTTTCTTTTATATAAAATACCAGGATGCGTGCCAATTTCTAAAACGGATATCTATTTTAAAACTAAGGTAGCTTTCTTATTTCAAATTTAACGTTTCGATCATCTCTAAAGATAATGGTATAGCTCATAGCAAGTAATTACAATAGTTACGTTTAGATTAATTTACATGTTTGCATTATATTATCCATATTATACATTTCTTTAGGGTCAACTTCTGATTTAGATTGTTTGTTGCTCCATCGTTTGGACGTGGAGACTAGCTTCCGTTGGGATGCTATTTTATTATGTTGTATCGGGTTTTTTTTATAAAAATACAAAAGAAGTGATGTCAAGTTTCAAAACGTCATAAATTCTTTTCAACATACTTAGTTAAATCTAGATGTCATTTTAAATTTATTTTATCGGATGATTATTTAAACTCCACCACCAATATTTTTAAAAAGGGTTTAGATTACGGGTTTCGGCTTACTTGAACCGCGTCGACGTCTTTAGATGTCACGTGATTTAAGTGCCGGTCACGTGCCACATTTGGGTCGTGAAAACAAGGATATATGCTGATGGTATCGGTATGTACTAGATTTAGATAAGTACCATGTTCATGATATTATGATAATGATACCATATGGACGTTGAGGTATATGTGACAGGTGACCCATACCCCAATTTTGGGATGCCATACGATAGATTTACCTTACGATATATAATTATGATGATAGATCCTCACACATGATTTGAGAATGTCGTATTATATATTTTATCGTATGTGACGCTATTGAGGCGGGATCACCGACTACTATATAAAGATATCATCTCAGACTTAGGTGGTTTTCCTAACCCCTTGATTAGTCTCTTAGCTTTGTCCTGTAGTTACTTGGTAGATGTTAGACTGGGCTTGAGTCATACTTATTTTCAAAACTGACGTATCGTGGGTATTTTAAAGACAGGCTCTATTTTCTAAAAACCACGATTCGTGTTATTTTAATAGCCAAAAAACTGTATGACTCGTATATAGAAATGCATATCTTTTATTGTTGCGTTTACTATTCATTTTCCGTATATTCTTGCTATTCGCATTGCATTGCATGCTTAAATGTGTTCTCGTAGGTTTTATGAAACCCTGCTGTCAGGACACCAGCACCATTACCGATGATGTGTATGGTCCACGTACACTTGCTTACTGGCTCACACACATCATCATCGGTAATTTCCATGTCACGTATACATTAGAAAATACTACTTCATCAGTATAAATTGTTAGCTGATAGTTTCGACATGGTACTAGTGAGCTTGCATTTATATGATAGCTTAGACATTGCATTTATTACTGTGATATCTCATGCATGCATATTTAAATATTCATTTGCCATGCGATATTATGGGCCAGTCCGAATTTCCGGAGCCCGGTATTCATTATTTACATCGTGATTTGAGATTTCGGATTTCCATGAGATTTCTGGATTTTGAGAAACCGCAAAGATTTTATAAACTGATTATCATTTCTAAAAATAGAAAATGTGGTTTTCTCGTGATATGATATGAAATATGTCCACCACGAGTTTTCTCGGCTCTTGAGCGATATCATACACCCGATTCGAGGAGGAGGAGGAACCGCCTGTGGGTGCATGGTGGACCCGGTGCGGTACCCCGGGACAAGATGGTCGCAGATGATGAGTTGAGCCTGGCAGGGGAGCACTACCGACCGGTTATTTTTGACGCGGAGGATATCCGGAGGATACTGACGTAGTCGTGAGATTTGATGATTTGGGCCAGTCCGGATAGCCGGAGCCCGAGATATTGAGACTTTGAGGTGTTGAGATCATATGATATGGGCCAGTCCGGATAGCCGGAGCCTGAGATATTTGATATTTTGATATATGTTTTGTGTCGATGCATGACACGGATTTTATGTTGATTTCATTGATGATACCTCAATTTTTATATACAGAAATCTCACTAATTTATGAAAAAAGTTTTCTAATTTAGATGTATTCTGTTTTCATGCATTCATATATCATATATATGATATGTTGCTACTTGAGGCACTGACACGAGCACTTGGTATTACACTTATGTGTAGATGGTTTCAGGGTTATATTATTGAGAATATTATGATCGTATGACCTAAGATTGAGTCATACATTCAATTTCTGCTCGGTGGTGTTTTCTACTCACGAGTTAGCAACTCACCCCCGTTGTGCCACAATTCTTGCAGGTTTTGCCGTAAAGGTTTCCTTGGCGGCTTTTCTGGCACACTGCTTCCTTCAGGGTGATTGTTTGGGTAAGTGGGTTCACTCGCATCGTGACCACCATCGTATTTTATTTACATTCAGTTGTATCTAGTAAACTCCATCAACCAAACTTGTATTATTGATGGACTTAGAATGCCAGTTGTATATTCTTTCGACCTTAGAGTCGCGCGTTCTATTATTATGGTTTTCCTTTGGTTTTCTTCTGAGTTTTGATCCTCGCCCTTCGGCGTTGTATATTATATTGCTGCGTGGTTATGACCGTCAATTGGCGAAGAGCTATCTCCCACTTTGGGATGCCTTTATTCGTCATTTATATATATTTCATGTGTTGTACCCTTTTCGGGCCAATATTTAAAAAGGAAACTCGGCCGAAATTTTCAGAACAGACTTGAGGTTTTAAAAAATGCAATACTTCGGCTTATGTTGTTAAACTACTTACATTAAAACTAAACTTTTCCTTGTCTCTCTTTTCAAATGGTTTAGATTTCTGGGATTTTAGCTTACTTGAATTAGATGGGGTCCTATAGACTTCATATAATTCAAGTGTCAGTCACGTGCCATTTCGGGTCATGACATTCAACTTCTTTACCTTGAATATTAAAATTCAAAATAAACTGGGCGTAGGTGGATGGAAGGGACTGGAGAATTAAGTATGTATACAGCTTGTTCTCTAACGTGGTCCCAAGTTCCGCGAGCTCCTCAATGTAGCCGATCATCTTAAGGACGTGTTCCCTTATAGATGACCCGACAACCAACCTCGCCTGAAATAGCATCTTCGAGATCTCGTATCTTGCGATACGAGATTGCACTCCATATAATTCCCTTGTATGGAAGAATATGGATTCAAGATCCATATTCTCATGCCGCCTCTTGTGTTCATTGTCCATGGAGGCCAGCATGAGGCACTTGGTTTTCGCACAATCAATTTTCCAGGTCTTACGGATTTCCCTATCCGCGACGCTGGAATCTGGACCTGGGATGGCGGGAGCTTTAGTAGTAATAACATAGCCCAATTTGACATAAGTAATTGCCATCTTGACATTCCTGAACCAATCTTTATAGTTTGGCCCTGTCAGTATATTTTCATCTAATAGTAACTTAAGGCTCGTCATGTTTCGTCGCTGAAATTAGGAGAGAGAGAAGAAACACTTTAGCATGATGCTCTTGCAAATTTAGATCGGTGTTTAGTTTATCTAAACAGGATGGCTCCCACTGTTTCTCGAATCCTTTCTCAAACCATAAAAGAAGAATTAGCCAGGATTAATCACACTGTACAATACTTGCTTAACCGTTCAGTCAGGCCAGTGTCGGTACTTCGAGGGAGGTTTCACGACGCTTTCGCGAAGTCACTTAATTAAATAACCTCTTTTCCCTGGGGGCGTAGCCCCGCTAACACCTTTTTAGACACTTACTTGGTTTATAGCATTGATCGTTAAGTGAAAAAATATCCCGAGGAGTAGTATATACTCACAGTAGGATCGGGATCCAAATATCATCGTATGATAAAGTTGAAGGAATCCTACCAAAATTATCACACTCCAAATGGTATGCAACACTAGCAAGTTTAAGTTTCTTTAGAAACTCCCAATGTGGATTTTTGCCCCATGCTCTTATGACCTTGACGAAGGCCAACATATCATAAGTCACATGTCAAGTTCCACCCATCATTGTCCAGGTTAATTTGAACCCACTCGTACATACCCTTGACGAAGGACAAAATAGCAGTACGACTGTCTCAAACCAGCGCATCTATCTATGCTACAGATAAATATTCAGCAGCTAGCAATCACTATGCCTTGGCGAAGGTCAAAATACATAGCTTGAATACTAATGAATATCCAACTGAAATGATGGAGGGCTACGAATGGTTTTGGCGAAACCGTGAACGTAGTGAACTTGATATAATCGAAGGAACCTGATAGCTTTTAAAAAGAGTGATTTAAGCTCCGCATTTTAAAAGTTTTGCTGTTTTGAAAAAACCGAGTGGTTTTAAACTTGTTCCAACGATTCAAATTTGGATTGTTTGCTTAGCATTAATGTAATGCAGTCCTATCAATTAACCTACCATTGCAGAAAACAACGAAAATACAACGTACGCTTATGCCATCCGCATTCGCCACGGGCCCCATCATCACCAGTTAGGTTACTTAACTAACGACAGAGCGGGGGCTGGACTAGCACGGATGAAAAACATAAGCAACGTCTATTATATAATACGTATATAATAATATCCATTCGTTAGACGCAATGATAGGCATTCCAGATCAAAGATGAACACATTGGATATACTAGGAATTCCACGTTTTGCTTGAGCCTGTAACGAATGACAGATTACACGGTCGTGATGCACAGCCAAACCCCACCCTAAACACCTATGGGTGCGGCAAACTACCCGCCAAATACCCTAAGTAAAGCAACCTCTCTCAACAAAGTGAGTAGGCCACTCGGCACTTCAAAGTACTCGGTAGTACGTGCACCCCTCCTTGGGTCTATCCTAGGAGCAAAAACAGTAAAAGAAATAATACAACGGTGGATACAACCTCAAACCCCCGGATGTGCCCCGCAAGAATAATATTACATCACTTTACAAATTTTGCATCGAATGAAAGAATGAAAACCCCCATCTCACATCCCTGGCTATTCATCCACAGCGATCCAACAAGTTCATATACACAAACCAACATAATATCATCACAGATATGTGCAACCCCGACTAATCGACGTATAATAATTAGTCGACGTTTCTAAACACATATATACAACACAAAGCTTGTAAAGTAACTATGACATTAGAATTTCTCACGCAATTTACAAACTTAAACAATTTTCCAAGACTTGAAAATCCAGTGAGCTAAAGTTCCAAAACCGATAGTTTTGAGCCAATCCGGGATTCGAAACGAACTCGAAAACTGCCCAAATCTTCATAGAGGTATGAATTACTGTCGAATGGGGGCCTCAGGGGGTACCCAGCCCTAAGGGCCACCACGAGGTGGCCCCTAAAGGAGGCAGACCTGAGAGCACCAATTCTTGGTGCTTTCGGCTCACCAGCCCCCAAGGCGACCAAGTGGTGGTCTTGGGGGTGGTCCCGGCCATTGGTCCCCCCGAGGGTGTCCCTGGGGTGTGCACGCTTCACCCCGTGGCTTCTTGGTTCAAACCGTGAGCCCGTGGGGTGTGCAAACAACTCAAAACATCAATTTTGAAAACTGTTTTTGTCGACAGATTTTACGCGACAAAAACGGCAGAATTCTAACATCGTTACAAGCTATCTAGGGTTTATGAGAGGCTCTGATACCACTGTAAGTCGATTTCGCGCACCCCACGTGTTCGCGGGGAGGCGGAATTAGCAAAAAATGATTTTTACAGGCTTCGTAACACCGACTTGAAGCAAGGATCGAACATAAAACCCTAGCTAGCAAACTATATGAGTTTTAACTGCTCAGATGAATGTTATACCTCGTAGTATCATGTACTTCTTGTATTTTCGTTGTCCTCCTTCACCTTGCAAGCTCCTTGGAGTGGAAATGCATAGCACCTCCTCGTCGGCTTCTCGAAGTCGAAGAAGATCCACCCGAGAGTTCCAACCTTGAACTTAATCTCCAAGTTGAGGCAACTAGGTCACTTGGTGTGCTAAACTAAGTAGCCTAGAATGAGTAGAGAGTGATTTTGGGTAGCTTAGTCTCACTAACCCTTGATTCTCAACACATGAGACACTACGGTTTTGAGAGGAATGAGAGTGTGAACATGAGGAAAGAGAAATGATTTTTGATAATGATAATTGAAAATGGGATGGCTAACTTAACATGACTACAAGCATGGCAAGAAAAATATCTCATCCAAAATATCTAGTGCCAAAAAATATCTCACAAAAATATCTAAGTCAAATAGTCAAACCAAGTCAAGCGGTGAAACGAAGTCAAGTGGTCAAACCAAGTCAAGTAGTCAAAAACAAGTAGCCATGACACAATTATGATTTGCAAAAATAAAAAATACTTTCCTACACCTCATAATTGTTTTAATCAGGTCAATGGTCAAAATCCTAATGAGGTGTCTTCTTCTATACCCCTCTCATCTGTATATACATACCCGTATCCGTGTTCCGAGAAACACGAATACAATGAGACGAAACTAAGCCAACAATCAAATACTAGGATCCGACTTAAATCAAAGCCCACTAGTATTGTCTGATCGAACATCACACGCGCACAAGTACACATATGTGAACGAACCCTGTCGTAAAACCATATGATTTCTACATCGTTTCGCCCGAAGCAGGGAAACCATCTGTGTGGGACTCTAAAGACTCGACAGTACGCTGGCAGTAGGTTTAACCACAAGCACATCAGCGGTACTACCTGCACTTAACGGCTACCCAGGTATCTGTCGATAAGAAGGCCGACGAGCAAACTCATCCAAATTTCTACTGAGCATGTCTGTGGCAATCTCCGTACAATCCGGTCTGTTCGTCTAAGAGTATCGCGTATCGGGCCAAAGGGGTAGTAAACGTCAGACCCTTAATAGCGTAATAAGTCGTGTCAGAGTACGGCGCAAAACATTCTGAGAAACTATTGGAGTACCTACCAGTAAATCTCACTTGCTCTGGCCAGGGACTTTGTGTAATGGCTTTCCGAACACTGCGCAACATCAAACCCTAATACCGGGAGAAACGAATCCTATCTAACCGCCACTGTCTCGAAGTGCTTCGGGAATGCACCCAACTACTACCTGTTTGCACGACTCAATAGAGCCGTGGTAGGGTATCAATCTAAGAACAGTGGGAACACACTTGAGACGAAGTAGCAGTGTCAAGTCACCGGACTAAGTTGTACTCATGTCATCTAGGAACTGCTACCTGACGATAGGTATAGTACCAACCAGCGGTACCCCACGAGTCCGTCCAGTGTAACTCATAACCCAATGAGCACCTGCATACTATCTCCAGTACGACGTACTGATGGCTGTGGGAAAGACCATCTCCCCTGCTGGGATGAGAAGTGTATACAGTAGTCTACTCTGGAGTATCGATGCCCTGTCTCGATAATCCTACGACTAGGGACATGTACAAGGATGTGCTTATAGACTACCCAGCCCCCACTAGTGTGACTGCCATCACAACGCTGGTAGTCAAGCAAAGATCCTAAAAGCTCTATCAATATGTATTAACGATACGATAAAAGTAACATATACACATATTTAGATAGATACAAACCAAGTAGCATACTACCATATTGAGCTAGACAGTTATAAATCCGTGTATATATTCCAAGCTTCCAAAATGTAATATACAAACTAGTACTATACAATAATGGCCTCTAAGGTATATTATACTAACAATCTCCCACTTGCGCTAAGGCCATGTGCTGGCATATCGCAGACCTATCATCTCAAATAGCCTCTCAAACTGTGTCTGAAAGATGGCTTTAGTGAATGGATCTGCAGTGTTGTCCTCTGTAGCAAATCTCCGCACCTTGATCTCCCGGCGATCAACGATCTCCCTGATTAGGTGATACCGCCTCAAGATGTGTCTGGACTTCTGATGGGACATATCAGACGAAGAGACCAGACTGTACGGTAGTGTTACTTATTAGATTCACGGGAGTATGGATAAGCTTGCTTGTTGATATTCTGATCGCTCAATACCCGGGTAGCCGTTACGTCCTGCTAGTACCGTTGACGGCTTATGGATAACTGATATGATCATCACCTACTGCTGGCGCATTTACGAGTCTTTAGAGTCCTACACAGAGGTTTCCTAGCTCAAGCGAAACGAAGTAGGGCACATATGTGATATGTGCGGGACCGAGATTAATACGTGTATGTAATACCGTATTCCAATCTCGCGATATAGGTTATATGTGATATAACCGGATTGTTGAAACAAGTGTTGATTCAATGATATGTTATATGTATATGTGATATGCATATAAATGATATTAGTCGGTTGTACGCGATATAGCCGAGTTATTAAATGAAGTGTTGATTTAATAATTTAATGTATAATTATATATTTGATATATTAATATACATTAACTAATATTAGCTCACTTAAGAAAATGTTTTCTCTAAATACATTTAAATATATATGTGATATATATCAATGCATTTAATATGTGTCATGCTAGATGATACATTGGACTTGGGTGTATGAGACTCATACCTAACTTAAGATAATTTGAGTATTTAAATATTAAGGGGAAAATCAAAATTAGGTGGAAATTAGCATGACTAAGATACTTGTGGAAGCATGGAGAAGCTTTGATTTTAGTCCACTAATTTTGTTTTACTCTAGATATTTATTATCCTAACCATTATCTTTAGCCATGGTTTTGTCAGTACATGAGTTATATGAGATATTTTCTCACCCATGGTTCATGACTTGATCACTTGAGATCATTTTCTCCATCTCCTTCCTTCCTCTCTAGCTTTAAGTGAGTGAAGAAAAGAAAGAGAGAAAAATTATTCTAAAGTGAGCAAAATTCCTACTTCACCAATCTATACCAAACTTGCCATTTAGTATAGGTTGTTTCTTCACTAGTTCATCAATTAGTGAAGAGCTAGCTTGAGTTAGAGATTATTCGACGTAGATCATCTTCAGCCTCGAAGATCTTTAAGCAGGTTTGTTCCTTTCGCCTAGTGGAGCCTAACGAGAGTCCGAGACACCACCACATGGAGCTAAGGGACTACTACAGGAGCTTTAGAAGTGAAGGACCGGTCTACAAAGATTGTATTTCTTGTTCACTTAGAGTAAAGATGTTTACTTGTATTGTTTAACCCTAATTCTCTAATTAGATCCTTGGTTAGGGTTTGTTAGCACACTAGATTTTTATAAAATTGCATTCTTGATGCCTTCTGAAACCTAAAAGTCGTGCTAAGGAACCCAGCAACTACTTTGAGCTCCTACCTCTAAATTGAGGTAACTAGGGTACCTAGTATGCTAATTTAAGTAGCCTAGAAGATATAGAGAGTGATTATGGATTGTTTAGTCTTAAGAACCCTATTTTTCTCAACACATGAGAAAATTAAGGTTTGAGAAAGAAGAAAAGAGCTCTTGATGAGAGAGAGTGTTGAAGATAATAATGAAATGAATATGGCTAAGTCTTGTAATGAATGAAGCATACAATAATTCACAAATGAAAATATCAAGCATGCTTCAATAGTCACTAGATGAGTCACCCTATGAGTCACCCCAAGTAGCCATGCTTCATTTCTTTGTGTCATACTTGATGATACATTGTACTTGGGTGTATGAGACTCATACTATACATAAGATAATGAGGGTGATTATTTATTTAAGGGATAAACAAAATTAGGAAGAAAATCCATGGTTTGTGAAGCTTGGAGAAAGCTTGTGGAAACCATTAACTAAGTCCACTAATTTTGTTTTACTCGAGGTATTTATTAACCCAACCATTATCTTTAGCCATTGTTAAGTCTCTACATTGATAATATATGATATTATCTCACCCATGGTTTCCATTCACTCTCATTTTCCATTCACCACTTCATCATCTTCTTCATCTCAAGAGAGCTCTCTAGGTTTTCTTGAGGTGAAGAAAAGGAGTGAGAAAAATTATTCTAAAATGTGCAAAATTCCTACTTTATCAATCTAAACTAGACTAGCTATTTAGTATAGGTTGTTTGCTTCACTAATTCCCAATTGGTGAAGAGGCATCTTGAGTTAGAGTCTCCTCGACGTAGATCATCTTCGGCCTCGAAGTTCTTCAAGCAAGCTTGTTCCTTTCGTCTTGTGGAGTCTAACGAGAATCCAGGAGACCACTACTTGGAGTGAAGGGACTACTACACGGAGCTTTTGAAGTGAAGAACCGGTATACAAAGGTTATGTTTCTTGTTCACTTAGAGTAATGTTTGATTACTTGCTTCCAAACCTTAATTCTATAGTTCGATTCTTGGTTTGAGATTTCTTAGCACAATAAAAATTTTAAAAATTGCATGCTTGATGCCTTCTAAAACCTAGTAGTCGTGCTAAGGAATCCCAACAGTAGATCATCTCCGGCCTCGAAGATCTTAAGAAAGCTTGTTCCTTTCGCATAGTGGAGCCTAACGAGAGTCCGCGAGACAAGCATATGGAGCTAAGGGACTACTACACGAAGC
This sequence comes from Agapanthus africanus, assembly GCA_030015575.1. NCBI lineage: Eukaryota > Viridiplantae > Streptophyta > Magnoliopsida > Asparagales > Amaryllidaceae > Agapanthus > Agapanthus africanus. The sequence goes on along the minus strand of JASDDO010000019.1, from coordinate 767,927,747 downwards.
TTTAGAAGTGAAGGATCGGTCTACAAAGGTTGTATTCCTTGTTCACTTAGAGTAAAGTTGCTAACTTGTATTGTTTAACCTCAATTCTCTAGTTAGATCCTTTGTTAGGGTTTGTTAGCACACTAGATTTTTATATAATTGCATGCTTGATGCTTTCTGAAACCTAGTAGTCGTGCTAAGGAGCCCAGCAGTGGTATCAGAGCCAAGGCTAGAGAATTGGACGATTTTAGTAGAATTACATAAACGAAATAACTCCGAAACCTGGAATCCGAAACCTTAGTTTCTGTCGGATTTTTTAAGTCCTATAAAAAAATTTTAAACAAGTGCAGAAAGCTAGTTATGATGTATCTAAAACAACAGAAAAATTTGAGGCAAAACACCAAATTTTCGGCCTCACCTTTTTTCCTGTAGCAAAAAATCTTGAAATTTTTGTGGTGTTCTAATCTCTTGGTTTTAGGGTTTCAGGTTACGTTTGTTTTTTCCAAGAATGCATGTGATGTTATCTTTCTATAGTAGCTGTTGCGCCACGGCAGCGCCCGGCCGTCTTACCGAGGCCAAAATGCGGAATCAAAAATTTTCCTTACTCGGAAACTGGCGCTACCGCGGACAATAAAACCCGGATCGTTAACCATTAACCTAATGCTAGCATACAAGAGATGGGAAGAGAAGTATACCAAGTGATCCGAGTCCTTCGGTCTTTTCGTCATCGTCCCGATCTCCCGCGGAAAGTCTAGTCTCCATGTCATCGCCTCCTCGCCGGAAGGGCACCACATCGCCTGCGTCTTTTACGGGCTCCCGCCTCAATACCGAGGCAACTCGAGCATGAAGCCGGCAAGTCGACATGCCCAAGGTGTGCTGTAGAATATAGTGTAGATGATGCTTGTCTCTTTGGGGTTTGTTGCCTTTGAAGATGATGGAGGAATCAAGATTAGAAAAATGGTGCTTGCATTTTTCTTGCATGAAAGTGAGATCAAGAATGAAACTCTCAAGAATCAAAACCTCTTCTTCTCTTTTCTCTCAAGTGAGTTCTCTCATCTCCTAAGTGAGAATGGTGGAGGAGGGGATACAAAACCACAAGAGGGAGGTGAGTGTAGGAAAAGGTGGAGGGTAACCACAACCAAACATCATCATAACCAAATCAAATCAATTCCAAATTACTTCTAATCAACAAAAAGCAAGTGATGAGAATGGTATCAAAAGATGCTATCATAATAAATACATTTGCAAGAAAACCCTCCACAATGTGTTATTTGCAAACTTGCAAATAACACCCTCCATCGGAAAAGTCCGGCCGGGAAAGAACAAAGGAAAACCGGCTGGAACGGAATGCAAACTGGCAACTCCAGAAAACTGGTCCCGTAATAAATTACAGGAAAACCCCGATACTGTGCATACACACCCGCATCTGTATTCCGTCCGGATACAAATGCAATGAGACAAAATCTACACTGTACTAAACTAGGATCCGGCTTAAACCAAAGCCGGCTAGTAATATCCGTTCGATCCTGATCCGTGCAATACCGCACGTATCTGATCGAACCCTGCCATATATCCATACGGCCACTAGTACAAACCGTTCGATCCTGATCCGTGCAATACCGCACGTATCTGATCGGACCCTGCCATATCTCCATACGGCCTCTACAGCGTTTCGCCCGAAAGCTGAGTAACTGAAAGTGTGGTGGACTCTAAAGACTCGTCAATACAATGGCTGTGGATTTAACCACTAGCACGTCAGAGGTATAAGCCAATACGTAACGGGCCACCAGCTATTGACCAAAAGGGACGTCGATGAGCGAACTCATCCTGACACCCTACTGAGCCTGTCAGTGACAATATCCGTACAGTCCGGTCCGTTCGTCTATGAGGATCGCATTTCGGGCCTAGGGGGTTGGTAAAAGTCAGACCCCCAAAGGCGGTACAAGTCGTGTCGGAGTGTAGCCCAGAACGCCCTGAGATACTACTGGAATACCTACCAGTAAATCTCCTGCCTCGGCCGAGGGCTTTGCGTAATGGCTCTCCTAGACACAGCGCGACCTCACCCCCAATACCGGGAGAGACGAACCCCTGAAGATCCGCTCACTGCCTCCATGTGGCTCGGGACTGTACCCAACTAAAACCTGTTTGCACGACTCCTTTGAGCCGTGGTAGGGTAGTAATCAAAGCACAGTGGGAACTCACACGAGAAAAATGACGATCTCAGGTCGATGAACTAACCTGTACACATGTCACCTGGGAACTGCTATCTGACGTCTGGTATAATCCCAACTAGCAGGTTCCCGGCGAGTCCTGTCCGGTGTACTCATAACCCAATGAGCACCTGTATACATCTTAGGTGAACCAACTGACACCAGTGGCTTGTGAGACCGGCCACCGCCCCTCGTCGGGGTCTCGACTGTATACACTAGTCTACTAATGGAGTATCGATGCCCAGTCTCGAAACTCCCACGACTAGGGACTTTTTAAGGATGTGCTTATAGACCCCAGCTCCCACGTATATGATCGCCATCATACTGCTGGTCGTCAAGCAAGAATCCTAGGGGCTCTATCAACGTGTAATAGCGACCTGTAAGGTCACCTGAAACAGTACACGATGATAAAGGTAAACCAGATAGCATACTATCATCTCGAGTAAGACTGTTCTACCGGGATGGGTCCTCCCTCAATCATTGCAATCACGTGCCTGTGATCCAATAATTGACTCTGAGGGCACTATCTCCAACAATCTCCCACTTGCACTCAAGGCTAATTATTGCGATGTCGCATACTCACAGCCCGTGTGATACCGAACACCCAACTCCTCTACTAGTCAGTCGCACAAAGCCTGTTTGCGAAACTATTGCGTTCGAGGAAAAGCCTCAGTGAGTGGATCCGCTAAGATGTTTCTTTCTATATCTCTCTATATCTCAAGTTCGCGGAGAAAACCATCTCCCGAAATGAGCAATACCTGTCTTGGAATGTCTGGATGTCTGATGGGACCTAGTTCATAAATGAACTCCAAATCCAAACTTCTTAGACTGTATCGACAACTGAACTTAATCAGTATCCTGCGCCATGCCTCCCTCAGTATTGCCTTGGATCACCTGTCCAAAATACTGTCCCTCGTCAGAGGGAGAACTAAAACTCTGACAACCTCCTTGTCGTCCATGTCACCTTGGAAGCCCGGAGTGATAACCGTCTCCTAAAGGAGGCAGCCGTTATCATATCCCTAGAACATTCACTTATGTTCTAAAACTGCTTCCGACTGTTTCTCCAGGATTGGATAAATATCAACTTATTGCATCTAGTGCAAGAACAATATCTGGTGTGGTACTTGACATCTCATGATTGACTCAATTGCCTAAGCAAGTGATCTGCCAATCATGCACATCCCTCTCTACTTTAGTCTATAAGACACCTTTAGAGAGGGTGACTCCATTACCTGCAGGTACACTACCATGCCAGGAGTCGTCCATTCTAAATACTCTTAGAATGCTGTCAAAGTACCCTGATTGGAAAACCACCCAAATCTAGATCTAAAACCATAGGTCTAGTAACCAGTATGTCTGATATAATGTCCAAGTCCCATGTGGAGAAAACACCGTGTGACGACCAAAGTATAACCGATCGTAGTATAGGAATATCACTTCCTACTACCTTCTCAACAGATCCATCCCCTATTCTGATGACGTCAAACCTATGACTGTCACATCAGAAATAGATGATCTATCTCCGCTATATCTGCTTTAGTCTATAGACATAAGCCTGATGTCCACCAATGCTTCCGCTGCTCCCACTGACTACGACAACCCTCTGGCAGAGTCATATAGACGCGCACTTCTAAAGCTAGTTTAGAACGACGCTATACTCATCCTCCTGCCGGGTCTCGCGGCCTGGAACAACAACAATGGCAAGTGTGGGTAAACAAGAACTTCCCTGTCACCGTCCTTGAGGCTACCGGAGTACCTCTCTGGTGCCTGAAGTTACCCACCTTATCTGCGGAGTGGCCAATGGAATGTCAAATCAGATTGAATCTTTAGGTTCCTTATCAAATCTTCAGTAATCGTTTGCGGTTCTGGAATCGCTTCCAGTTCTACCATACTCCCACTGCTGTTTTCTGAAAAATAACCATTTCCTTTTAAAATGTGGCGAGTTAAGAACAATATCACTATTGATCTTCCAGATGGTAGAAAGTCAACCCTCGTCATAGCCTGGGTCAACCCACAAACAGCCATTACAGAAACGTGCCTTGAGTTGTCCAGTGTCTGGTTTTAATCATAAGCCGGACAACTCCCCGTACCTTAACATCGTTAAGATATGAACTGTTCTATATCCAGTACAGAACCAGAGGCACTGATTTAAATGAACCAGATTCAAATCATGCAGCTATCTCCTGTGCATGTCAAATAAATGGAAGGAGGCCGATCAGCGTTACTCAACTTAGGAATGCTTCCAATTATGAGTAACCTGAAAGAGAAGCAATTTCTCTTTATCATTACTATCAACTGAACACCATACACAAGTATCTACATCTTCGATCACTTTGAAGAATCCCGATACTTGCTACACCTGGTTCTCTACTCTATTCAAATACCTATAACTCCTCAAAACTTAGACCCTGTGTTCTTACGAAACACATGTCTAAGAACTAGAGAAGTTAAAAGTAAACAGAATATAGTATGAGGACCAACCCCTCTGTCCCAATGGACACTGGACAACATACAATACTCTGTATAAGTCCGCTGAGTCTAACAACTCTTTCACTGTGCGTCGTAGGTTGAAAACTGTACTTATGGTTAAGAAGAATTACACCGCTGTTTGATGCTCCTTACCTAACCATCCACTGATATAGGTAAATGTCATCGACATAACATCAAAAGGTATATCTCACTCTATGAAAATAGACGTACAGATATATCAATTTGAAATTGGTGCACAACAGCGGATATTCAAAACCAAATATTTGCCGACCGGCAAACAGCCCAGGTGATCTCCTCAAATATCACCGATTACAACGAATACCGATATAATGAGGATGATCACCCAATTCCCAATAACTTACTCCCACTCATCATCTGTAAAACCATACAGATGTGAGAATCAAACCTGGTAAATACATACCCTGGAGCAAGTGTCTAATCGGGAAATCAGTTTTCTTTTAACAGTACACAGTTGAAACTGAAACATTGAAATGTTTCGGTGGGGTATTCTGGTATTCTTAGTAATGCCTCTTCCATTATCCAGATTCACAACTATAACCGTATAATTCTTTGCCACCTCTCCAAATCCCTTTATATGTCTTTAGTCATTACCTTCTGTACACCCCTTTAGGCCAATTGGTTTTCTTCCCTCCCTACCGTTCGGCACCAGCCTATGGTTTGGAAGAAGACTATCCAATAAGCATAATGGGTGTACTGTCCTAATCCTAGGAGCACTCGCAATGCGAGAGAAGGTGAAGAGAAAAGACAACCGAATAAACCGTATTCCTATTTCTCCTGGACCAGAATCCATCCCCGAACTGGAACAAGTTCCTTTCGAGTTCGTATATAACCATACGATGGAGTATCCAAAAACTTGGGATCTTCGTAGTGATACGGAGTGTCCTGGAGAAATACAAAGGTGATTTAGGATTGGCGAAGAAATACTCGGTTTGGTCGTGAATAGCAGTCGCAATTTACTTTGCCCTCTTATTAATCCCTTTCTTTGTCTTAACTTAATACCTTCTGCACACCATCGTTATGCTAATTGGTTTTCTTCATTCCCCACCGTTCGGCACCAGCCTAAGGTTTGGAAGAAGACTATCCAATTTGCATAATAGGTGTACTATCTCCTAAACCAAGGAGTACTCGCAATGAGAGAAGGTGAAAAGAAAAGACAACTGAATAATCCTATTCGTTTTCTCCAGAACCAGAAACCATCCTCGAAGTCCTTCGAGTTCGTATATAACCATACGATGGTTTTGTCCAATGGAAGTGGACGTTCGTAGTAATACGGGGTGTCCTGGAGAAAAGGGTAAAAGTAGGAGTGGCAATGAGGTTTGCAACTCTGACAATCCAAAAGCCAGTGTTAAGAAGGTTCGGTCAACTTGGTCACTGAGTCATAGTCTAGGGTCGGGTCAAAGGTCGCTGCCAAAGAGAGAGAGAAAAGAAACACTCAGCGTGCACTCTAACCTAGATCAGAATGGTTATCACTTTATCTAATCTGGAAACCTCCCACTGTACCGTCAAATTCTCCTCCAAACCTGAAAGAAGAATTAGTCGGGATCACCCGAGGAGTAAACCAACTCATCAGTGGGAATCGGGATCCAACTATCATCGCATGATAACATGACGGAATCCACTCACGTCACCACACTCCAGAAGGTATGCGCATACCTGGCAAGTTTCAGTTCTTTTGAAACTCCCGATATTATGTTTTTACCCCTAGGACTCAAGTGACCTTGACGGAGTCAACAAATCAAAGAGTCATAGTCAAGTTCAACCCGTCATTATCTGGATTGCATTAAACCCACCCGTACGTGCCCTTGACGGAGTCAACAAGGCCGCACGACTGTCCTAATCAATCCCATTTATGCAACAAACAAGCACCACTTAGCTACCGTACACTACGCCTTGACGGAGTCAACAAACGCAGCACGAATACTAAATAATACCCATAAGAAATGACGGAGGGCTACGAATGGTTTTTGGCGAAAAACCATTAACGTAATGAACTTGATATCGTTGAAGGAACCGCATAGCCTTTTTAGAAAATATAGTGACGAAAACCTTTACTAAAGAGGTCACTCCCGGTGAAGGGATCTCGGCTCTTTCCCCGTAGAATGAGGTGCAGGATATTCCAACTGAATACCACGATGCAAAGCAAAAGGCAATCGGCTATAGTGAAGTTAATGCCCTGACGCAAACTTCTGTCCAAGGGGTCACTCCCGGTGAAGGGATCTCGGCCCTTGCCTCGTCGACTGAGGAGCAGGATATTCCAAATGAATACCACGATGCAAAACAAAAGTGAACGTCCTTGCAATAACAGCTTTTTGAAAAATGTTCCAACAACATCAGAATAGGTTTGTTTATCTTGCATTGATCCGAATCAATGCAGTCCCATCAATTGATCACACCACAAAGAACGAAAATATACTGACGTACGTATATGCCATCCGCATTCGCCACTGGGTCCCGTCATCACCTGTTAGGTTAGCTAACTAACGGCAGAGCGGGGACTGGACTAGCGCGGATGAAAAACATATACAACATCTACTAATATATATACCAATATATTATATTTCGCTCAAGGCGTGAATAAAATGCAACATCACAGAAATGTACAGCATCACAGAACAATACAGATATCTGGAAGCCCCCGGTTTCACAGAGCCGCTGCTGAAACCCGACGTTCCCCTGGTCGTGTGGATAGCCTGTGCAATGAAATCCTAGACCCCTACGGGCGCGGCAAGTCACCCGCCAAAACCTGAAGCGAGGCAGCCCCCTTCAGCACCGTGAATGGACCACCCAGCACTTCACGGAATCCGGTAACTTGGGCACCCCTCCTGGGTCAACCTGTACCCCCTATGAGTGCGGCGAATAGCCCGCCAATTCCAGACTGAAGCCCCTTCCGTCTCAATGCCCTGAGATGCAGGCCCGTTGCCTTCTAGAACCCGGCTATCCGTGCACCCCTCCGTGGGGTAACCCTAGTACAGAAAGTAAAATATACATACACCGGGTACATCGACCGCAACCAGGTCGTGCCCCAAAAGAATAATACAAACAGGCAGTGACGGCAGTCCACATGTCGGACGCTCGCCCTGCAATATCAAATGTACATAATACAACAAAACTGTACTAGCATTGCATCCAGGCTATCCCCCACGACCGATCCGCAACAACACAGCATAAACATAGAACATCAACGTGAAAGTCACGTTCGCAAATCCGTCTAACCGGGCTATAGCAGTTAGAAGGGATTTACCGATCAAGTGACATTCACGGTCGCAGATATAATGTAAATACTGTGAAATAATGTGTTTAAAATATCCAATCGATCAAAAATTAACAAGTGGGCCCCCAAGCATTACTGTAGCACTCACAGAGATTCTGGGCCCAAATTTAATATTCCAAAACCCCCAAAAATAGTCCACAAGCCCACTGGAAAATTTCGACCCATTGATCCCTTAAACCTGCGGCGGATCAGCGGCAACAAGGGGGATTTTGCGGCGGATCCGCGCTATTCCTGAGAGATCAATGTCTCGAATTTTCCCAGATCTCTTAGAACTTCTAGTACATCAATTTTCTACAACCTGAAAAATTTTTCGAGCAAGGAAAAAAACAACAGAAAACTGATGTACACAAAAAACGCGGTTTTTGGAATTTTGGTCGATCGGATAAGAAAAACGCATTAGACAATGCTAGAAAAGGTTAATGGCGTGGCTCTGATACCATGTTGCGCCACGGCAGCGCCCCGGCCGTCTTACCGAGGCCAAAATGCGGAATCAAAAATTTTCCTTACTCGGAAACTGGCGCTACCGCGGACAATAAAACCCGGATCGTTAACCATTAACCTAATGCTAGCATACAAGAGATGGGAAGAGAAGTATACCAAGTGATCCGAGTCCTTCGGTCTTCTCGTCATCATCCCGATCTCCCGCGGAAAGTCTAGTCTCCATGTCATCGCCTCCTCGCCGGAAGGGCACCACATCGCCTGCGTCTTTTACGGGCTCCCGCCTCAATACCGAGGCAACTCGAGCATGAAGCCGGCAAGTCGACATGCCCAAGGTGTGCTGTAGAATGTAGTGTAGATGATGTTTGTCTCTTTGGGGTTTGTTGCCTTTGAAGATGATGGAGGAATCAAGATTAGAAAAATGGTGCTTGCATTTCTCTAGCATGAAAGTGAGATCAAGAATGAAACTCTCAAGAATCAAAACCTCTTCTTCTCTTTTCTCTCAAGTGAGTTCTCTCATCTCCTAAGTGAGAATGGTGGAGGAGGGGATACAAAACCACAAGAGGGAGGTGAGTGTAGGAAAAGGTGGAGGGTAACCACAACCAAACATCATCATAACCAAATCAAATCAATTCCAAATCACTTCTAATCAACAAAAAGCAAGTGATGAGAATGGTATCAAAAGATGCTATCATAATAAATACATTTGCAAGAAAACCCTCCACAATGTGTTATTTGCAAACTTGCAAATAACACCCTCCATCGGAAAAGTCCGGCCGGGAAAGAACAAAGGAAAACCGGCCGGAACGGAATGCAAACTGGCAACTCCAGAAAACTGGTCCCTTAATAAATTACAGGAAAACCTCGATACTGTGCATACACACCCGCATCTGTATTCCGTCCGGATACAAATGCAATGAGACAAAATCTACACTGTACTAAACTAGGATCCGGCTTAAACCAAAGCCGGCTAGTAATATCCGTTCGATCCTGATCCGTGCAATACCGTACGTATCTGATCGAACCCTGCCATATATCCATACGGCCACTAGTACAAACCGTCCGATCCTGATCCGTGCAATACCGCACGTATCTGATCGGACCCTGCCATATCTCCATACGGCCTCTAAAGCGTTTCGATCGAAAGCTGAGTAACTGAAAGTGTGGTGGACTCTAAAGACTCGTCAATACAATGGCTGTGGATTTAACCACTAGCACGTCAGAGGTATAAGCCAATACGTAACGGGCCACCAGCTATTGACCAAAAGGGACGTCGATGAGCGAACTCATCCTGACACCCTACTGAGCCTATCAGTGACAATATCCGTACAGTCCGGTACGTTCGTCTATGAGGATCGCATGTCGGGCCTAGGGGGTTGGTAAAAGTCAGACCCCCAAAGGCGGTACAAGTCGTGTCGGAGTGTAGCCCAGAACGCCCTGAGATATTACTGGAATACCTACCAGTAAATCTCCTGCCTCGGCCGAGGGCTTTGCGTAATGGCTCTCCTAGACACAGCGCGACCTCACCCCCAATACCGGGAGAGACGAACCCCTGAAGATCCGCTCACTGCCTCCATGTGGCTCGGGACTGTACCCAACTAAAACCTGTTTGCACGACTCCTTTGAGCCGTGGTAGGGTAGTAATCAAAGCACAGTGGGAACTCACACGAGACAAATGACGATCTCAGGTCGATGAACTAACCTGTACACATGTCACCTGGGAACTGCTATCTGACGTCTGGTATAATCCCAACTAGCAGGTTCCCGGCGAGTCCTGTCCGGTGTACTCATAACCCAATGAGCACCTGTATACATCTTAGGTGAACCAACTGACACCAGTGGCTTGTGAGACCGGCCACCGCCCCTCGTCGGGGTCTCGACTGTATACACTAGTCTACTAATGGAGTATCGATGCCCAGTCTCGAAACTCCCATGACTAGGGACTTTTTAAGGATGTGCTTATAGACCCCAGCTCCCACGTATATGATCGCCATCATACTGCTGGTCGTCAAGCAAGAATCCTAGGGGCTCTATCAACGTGTAATAGCGACCTGTAAGGTCACCTGAAACAGTACACGATGATAAAGGTAAACCAGATAGCATACTATCATCTCGAGTAAGACTGTTCTACCGGGATAGGTCCTCCCTCAATCATTGCAATCACGTGCCTGTGATCCAATAATTGACTCTGAGGGCACTATCTCCAACAGTAGCAATACGGAGTGTTTCGTAGTCGTATTTTAACATCGTTTCGGGTTTGATATTGAAATATGATAAAATGTTTAGAATCCACGATAATTAGTTTTGTGAAAACTAGTTAGTGTTCTATAAATCATGCAATTTAGTCTCTTTTGATAGATTACCACGGAGTTTCGATTCAGATCAAAACTCCGTCGCAATCTCGTATAGTACGCGAAAATTCGCCGAGTAACACTACTAGATAGCCATACTCCATAGCCCCGACCAAGTGACTGTCGGAGAACCCCGTTGCCGAAAGCATCCCCTCGGGTGCTTGCGGCCACGGTGTTCCGCCTAAGTGCATTTCGTCGACGGCATCGGGGGTACGTCCATCTACTAATGTTTCCGATGAGTAGTCGGGAATCTTGTTGAATTACCCGACTAGGTTATTGAAAATGTGTTTTCAATATGAGACTAAAATGCAAGGTTTATATGTTAAGCATGAAATTCAGGGTATGAGATATTCCGGGTTTATGAAGTCTAAGGTTGTTGCGGATTCTAATTATTGTAGTTTTCATTTTCTTTTCTGGGACCGTAAGTGTAATATATGAAGTATCGCCAGTTTCATTGTTATACGTCAATGACAATTGGGATATGCATATTTACTTACGTTGATGACATGTGATGTTATTTGTTGCTGTGATATGTTATATTGGATCGTCGTGTTTGAATAGCCGGGGGTTTTTGCGTGAGAAGAGAGTTTTCCATTTTCATTCATGTAAAAACTTGTATGAAATATTCTTTTATTGGGACATTTCCGGGTTGAGGATGATGTCACCATTGATGTATATTATTTACTTTTCCGCGTTAGGATAGACCCAAGGCGGGGAGAATAAGTGACCGGGTTCTAGAGTCCAGTGGGAGACCATCTCGAGGAGTCGAGACTAGGTCTCCTAACTCTAAAATTGGTAGGGTTGCTTGCTGCTCACGTAGGGGTTTAGGGATGTGGGTTTGGCTATTCATCACGACCGTGGAATCCGTGTTTTTTACTGGTTTAATTTAAATACACGGACCTCCTAATATATCCAATATTTTATATGTTGACTTCTGCTTCCATGTTCTGTGATGAGATCTTATAATTGCGTGAAACGAATTCTTTATATTATATATATGATATATAAAAAATGTTGCTTATGTTTTGCATCCGTGCTAGTCCTACCCCCGCTCTACCGTTAGTTATCTAACCTAACGGTGCATGACGGGGCCCCATAGCGAATGCGGATGGCATAAGCGTACGTTGTATAAGTATTTTTATTTCTTTATATGTGATGCTTAGGAATCATAAATGATGGGACTTCATTAATAAGATTAATGAAAAAGAAAGAAACCCAATGATGTTGTGGAATCAAATTTTCAAAACAGATAGCTCTAGTTCTTACTTTGCATAATGTTATTCTTTTATGAATATCCCACAACTCATTCGATGAGGAATGAGCCGAGATCCCTTCACCGGGAATGACCTCTTTAGCAAAAGCTAGTAGATGCTACACCCACTCGGTTTATTTTGAAAAAACTCGATTTTAAATGCGGAGCTTAAACCATTCTTTTTAAAATCACTCGATTCTACAACGATATCAAGGTCATTACGCAAAAGGTTTTCTTAAAAACCTGTTGTAACCCTCCGTCATTTCAGATAAGTATTACTTACTATTCGTGCTACGTTTGTTGGCCTCCGTCAAGGAGTAGTGTGCGGTTGCTAACTAGTGCTTATTTGCAGCATATGATGCGATTGGATTAGGGTAGTCGTGCGACTTTGTTGGTCTCCGTCAAGGATCGTGTGGGTGGGTTTTATTCAATCATGAAATGTATGGGTTGAACTTGACTAGCATCCTATGGTTTGTTGGCCTCCGTCAAGGTCATAGGACGCTAGGGGAAAATTATTATTGGGAATTTCAAGTGTTGAAATTTGCAATGAGATTTCATACTTTATATGAGATAGTTGGATCCCGATACCCACTGCGAGTAAGAGTTATTCCTGGGAGAGTTTTGCACATTACAATTAGCCGATCAAGTAGGTGTCTAGAAAGGTGTTAACGGGGGTTACGCCCCTGGAAAAATGAGGTTTATTTTAATTAGGTCTGTGCGAAAGCACGGGAAACCTCCCTCAAAGTTCCGACACTGGCCTGGCCGAAAGATTGACGAACTTGTAGGGTGTAATTAATCCAGCTAGTCTTGCTTTTTAGGGTTTGAAGGAAGATTTGATAAAAACAGTGGAAGCCATCCTGATTAGATAAAATAATAACCGATCTAATCTTACAAGAGCATACGCTAAGTGTTTTCTTCTCTCTCTCTCTTTCTCTCTCTTGTCAGGTAGCGACCATGACATGCCTTAATCAAGATAATAATATTGATGTATTGACAGAACCCGCTTGTTATACTGGGCTGGGGAACGTTGGTTCCGCTCTATCTTATAATTGTTATAATTCTGACCCGGAAATAGGGGAATATCCAGATTCCCTCGCCACCCAAACGAGGAATGAGCATGTTGATGCATCTTCTTCGGGTGTATTAGTTACCGAGAACTATTTCTCAGTACACTCTACATCCTGAGTATTAGATACCAGATCGGGATCCCACATATGTAATATGTTACATGGGCTAAAGAAAGGTAGAGAACTGGGAATAGATGATCATTCTTTAAGAGTAGGGAATGGTGCAAATGTTGGAGCCAAAGCAGTTGGCGAATATCACCTTGTATTACCAAATGGTAATACATTAATTCTGAACGAAAGTTATTACATACCAAACCTGATTTGCAATATTATATCAGTTTCTCTATTATGTAAAGAAGGATATAATTTTGTATTGCAGGATAATGTTATGAATATCCTCCTGAATCAAAAGTTGATTGGATCAGGCTCGTTAAGTAATGGCATATACGTTCTAAATCAAACCACAGTTCTTAACGTACAGAACACACACAAGAGGAAAAGTTCATAAATGAACGAGTCTTCTTGTGGCATTGTAGACTAGGTCATATCAATGCGACACGACTAGCTAAGTTACATAAGGATGGATATTTAAACCCGTTTAAATTTACATCTTATCAAACATGCCAGTCATGTCTCAAAGGCAAAATGACCAAAACTCCGTTTACTGGACATAGAAAAAGAACTACTGAACCCTTGGGACTGATACATAGTGATGTATGTGATCCCATGTCTACACATGGCAGGAATGGTTCTTCATACTTTTCTATATTCCCTGACGATCTCTCAAGATTCGGACATGTGATCTTGTTGAAACACAAGTCTGAAGCTTTAGAGAAATTCAAAGAATATAAGTATGAAGTTGAGAACCAGACGGTTAAAACTATTAAAATCCTTCAATTTGATCGAGAAGGAGAATACTTGAGCATAGAGTTCCTGGATTATGAAAAAGAGAATGGGATTCTCTCTCAGCTTACTTCTCCGTATATACTACAGCACAACGGTGTATCAGAGTGGAGGAATCGCACCCTATTAGATATGGTGCGCTCTATGATGAGTACTGGTGAGTTACCTATTTCCTTTTGGGGTTATGCACTAGAGATAGCCGCATACCTATTGAATAGAGTTCCATCTAAATCAGTGCCTACCACTCCATATGAGATATGGAATGGGAAGAGACCATCTCTTAAGTGAGTTAAAATATGCAGTTGTCCGGCCTATGTTGAAAAGCAAAATCCGGACAAGCTCGAGGCAAGGTCAGTACTGTATAAGTTTGTTGGATATCCCGAACATTCGTAAGGGTATATCTTCAACCACACTGAGGAGCAAAAGGTATTTTGTTTCTCAGCATGCCATCTTTTTAGAAAAGGAAATTCTTATGGAAGAAATTAGTGGTCATGAGGTAGAACTGGAAGAAGTTCCGGCTAGACAAACTAATGGCTAATGATTTGGTAGAACCGGAGGATTCAATAGTTCCCGACAAACCTCAGTCTCTCTGCAGATCTAGTAGGGTTCCTCATCTGCCTGAGAGTGTCTATGGTCTTCTCAATGAAAATGGGAGCGAGGATTACATCATGGAAGATAATGACCCAACTAGCTTCGAGCAGGCCATCACGAGTTGGGACTCTGTGAAATTGCTGGATGCAATGCGATCTGAGATGAAATCCATGTACACCAACAAAGTATGGACTTTGAAATTTGCTCCTGAAGGGGTAAAACCCATTGGGAGCAAGTGGATCTTGAGAAGATTCTTGGTGTAGATGGAAAAGTTGAGACTTTCAAAGCTAGACTTGTAGCAAAAGGTTTTCGTCAATGACCAGGTGTGGATTTTGATGAAACATTTTCTCAAATAGCTACGCATAAGTCCATCAGGATCCTACTTGCCATTGCTGTATACCATGACTATGAAATCTGGCAGTCAGATGTCAAGACCATTTTTATAAATGGTGATTTAGAAGAGAGCGTGTATATGACACTGCCAGAGGGCTTCGTAGATAGTGGGTGCAGCGGAAAGATGTGCAAACTGCTCATATTAATCTACGGGTTAAAGCGGGCATCGCGGAGTTGGAATATCTATTTTGATGTAGTGCTCAAAAGATTTTAACTTCATCAAAAAGATAGATGAACCTTGTATATACAAGAAGGATGTAGAGAGTAATGTTATCTTTCTCGTATTGTATGTGGATGACATACTCTTGATAGGAAATGGTGTTCCTATGCTACACTGGATCAAGCTCATCTTATCACAATGTTTCTCCATGGAGGATCTGGGTGATGCCTCCTACATCCAGTGATTATGATCTATAGAAATAGATCTAACAGGATGTAACATACTCACTGGGTTTAGCGAGTAAGTGTCAATCAGATCCTGGGGAGAAACACTGGATAGCTGTGAAGAACATTCTTAAGTACTTGAGAAAGACTAAAGAAATTTTCTTGGTGTTTGGTAATGGTGAACTCCATGTTGAGTCCTTTACCGATTCGAGCTTCCAGAGTGATGAGGTCGACTGTAAGATAGTCGCGGGTTTTTTCTTTACCTTCGGTGGAGGGACAGTGTGTTGGAAGAGTTCCAAGCTAGATACCATAACAGACTCGATGATAAAGGCTGAATACATCGCTACCAACAATGCTACAAAAGAGGCCGTCTAGATAAACATGTTCATAAGATGAACTTGGTGAGGTTTCTACCATTGTGGTGACAATGGAGTTGTGGCTTTGGCCTAGGAACTCCGGTCCCATCAGTGATCCAGATATAATCTTCGGCGGTATCAACTGATTAGGGAGATGGTTGATCTCCAGAAGATCGAGGTCAGGAGAGTTGACACGAAGAATAACACGGCGGATCCACTCACTAAGGCCATTCCCCAGATACAATTTGAGAGACTCTTCGGGATGTTGTGTATGAGATACTACAACAACTGGCCTTAGTGCAAGTAGGAGATTGTTAGTTGTATGTATGCCCTAGAGACCATTGTTGTACATGATTGTATATTATAATGGATGCTTGGACATATATAGAGAGGAATTTCTTGCTCGACATGATAGTGTGCTATCTGGTTGCTCTTTATCTTAACATGTAAACTTGTATTGTGATACTGTCTTGCTCTCACGTGTTGGTAAAGCCCTTAGGATGTACTTGACTACCAGGACTATGATGCAGATCATATTAGTGGGGCCATGGTAGTCCATAAGTTCATCCTTTAAATGTTCCTAGTCGTGGGTGTATCGAGATGGGGCATCGATATTCCAAAGTAGACTAGCATATACGTTTCCTAACCCATATGATGTGCGATGGATGATCCCATATCCATTGGTGTTTGACATCAAAGATTGTATACGGGTGCTCAATGGAGACTGGGTACACTGAACAGGACTCGCCGAGAACTACTAGATGGTATTATACCTACGTCAGATAGCAGTTCTCTGATGACATTGGAACAAGTTAGTCTGTTGACCCGAGATCGTCATACAGTCCTGTGTGATTCCCACTGTGCTTTGATTTCCACCTTACTACGTTCAAGAGAGCATGCAAAATGGTGTTTTTTGGGTACAGTCCCGAGTCACATGGAGGCAATGAGCTATAGGAGGGGATTCATCTCTCCCGGTATTGGACGTTGATGTTATGCTGTGCTCGGTTGGCTATAACAGGAAGTCTCTGACCACGACTGATACTGAGATTTACTAGTAAGTATTATTAGTAGTTTCTCGACCCGTTATGAGCCTCACATCGGCATGACTTATCAAGTTATTGGGGTCTGACGTTAACCGCCCCCAGACTAGATATAAGACATATCAGACGAAGAGACCGGACTGTACGGTAGTGTTACTTATTGGATTCATGGGAGTATGGACAAGCTTGCTTGTTGATCTTCTGATCACTCAATACCCGTGTAGCCGTTACGTCCAGCTAGTACCGCTGACGGCTTGTGGGTGACAGATATGATCATCACCTACTGCTGGCGTATTGGCGAGTCTTTAGAGTCCTACAGAGAAGTTTCCTAGCTCAAGCGAAACAAAGTAGGGCACATATGTAATATGTGCGGGACAGAGATTAATACATGTATGTGATACCGTATTCCAATCTCGCGATATAGGTTATATATGATATAACGGGATTGTTGAATCACGTGTTGATTCAATGAAATGTTATATGTATATGTGATATGCATATAAATAATATTAGTCGGTTGTATGAGATACAGCCGTGTTATTAAATCAACTGTTGATTTAATAATTTAATGTATAATTATATATTTGGTATATTAATATACATTAACTAATATTAGCTCACTTAAGAAAATGTTTTCTCCAAATACATTTAAATATGTATGTGATATATATTAATGCATTTAATATGTGTCATGCTAGATGATAGATTGGACTTGGGTGTATTAGACTCACACCTAACTTAAGATAATTTGGGTATTTAAATATTAAGGGGAAAATCAAAATTAAGTGGAAATTAGCATGGCTATGATGCTTGTGGAAGCATGGAGAAGCTTTGACTTTAGTCCACTAATTTTGTTTTACTCTTGATATTTATTAACCTAACCATTATCTTTAGCCATGGTTTAGTCTGTACATGAGTTATATGAGATATTTTCTTACCCATGGTTCATGACTTGATCACTTGAGATCATTTTCTTCATCTCCTTCCTTGCTCTCTAGTTTTGAGTGAGTGAAGAAATGAAAGAGAGAAAAATTATTCTAAAGTGAGCAAAATTCCTACTTCACCAATCTATATCAAACTAGTCATTTAGTATAGTTTGTTTTTTCACTAGTTCATTAATTAGTGAAGAGGTAGCTTGAGTTAGAGATTTTTTGACGTAGATCATCTTCGGCATCGAAGATCTTTAAGAAAGTTTGTTCCTTTCGCCTAGTGGTGCCTAACGAGAGTCCGGGAGACCGCCTCATGGAGCTAAGAGACTACTACATGGAGATTTAGAAATGAAAGACCGGTCTACAAAGGTTGTATTCTTTGTTCACTTAGAGTAAAGTTGTTTACTTGTATTGTTTAACCCTAATTCTCTAGTTAGATCCTTGGTTCGGGTTTGTTAGCGCACTAGATTTTTATAAAATTGCATGCTCGATGCCTTCTAAAACATAGTAGTCATGCTAAGGAACCCAGCAACTACTTTGAGTTCCTACCTCTAAAATGAGGTAACTAGGGTACCTAGTATGCTAATTTAAGTACCGTAGAAGATATAGAGAGTGATTACGGATTGTTTAGTCTCAAGAACCCTAGGTTTCTCAACATATGAGACAATTAGGGTTCGTGGAAAAAGAGGAGAGCTCTTGAAGAGAGAGAGAGTGTTGAAGATAATAATGAAATGAATATGGCTAAGTCTTGTGATGAATGAAGCATACAATAATTCATAAATGAATATATCAAGCATGCTTCAATAGTCACCCCATGAGTCACCACAAGTAGCCATACTTCCTTTAATGAAAATCCACACCCCATGCCTCCACCTCATTAACCATTTAATCTAAATTGTTATGCAAGAAATGAGGTGTCCTCTTCTAGAAGAATTCTTGCACAAATTACGAGAATACCCCTCACCGTATATATATACCTGTATCCGTATTCCGAAAAATACGAATACAAAGTGACAAAACTAATCCAAAAATCTAATACTAGGATCCGGCTTAAACCAAATCCCACTAGTATTATCTGTCCGAACATGATCCATGCACAAGTACACGTATATGTTCGAACCCTGTCGTAAAACCATTCGACCTCTACATCGTTTCTCCCAAAGTAGGGAAACCCTCTGTGTGGGACTCTAAACACTCGACAGTATGCTGATAGTGGGTTTAACTACAAGCACATCAGTGGTACTAGCTGCACATAACGGCTACCCAGGTATCTGTCGATAAGAAGGCCGATGAGCAAACTCATCCGAACTCCTATTGAGCCTATCTGTGACAATCTCCGTACAGTCCGGTATGTTCGTCTAAGAGTATCGCATATTGGGCTTAGGGGGGCGGTAGCCGTCAGACCCCTAATAGCGCAATAAGTAATGCCAGAGTAGAGCCCAAAACACCCTGAGAAACTACTGGAGTACCTACCAGTAAATCTCGCTTTCTATGGCCAGGGACTTTGTGTATGGCTTTCCGAACACAGCGTGATATCAACCCCTAATACCGGGAGAGACGAATCCTATCTTACCACTTTGCCTCCAAGTGCTTCGGGACTGCACCTAACTACTACCTGTTTGTACGACTCCTATGAGCCATGAACAGTGGGAACAAACTCGAGGCGAAGTAGCGATGTAAATTCAATGGACTATGTTGTTTTCATGTCACCTGGGAATTGCTACCTGACGATTATAGTACCAACCAGCAGTTCTCCACGAGTCCTGTCCAGTGTACTCATAACCCAATGAGCACCTGCATATTATCTCCAGTACGACATACTAATGGCTGTGGGACAGACCATCTCCCCTACTGGAATGAGAAGCGTATACACTAGTCTACTCTGGAGTATCGATGCCCTGTCTCGATAATCCTACAACTAGAGACCTGTATAAGGATATGCTTATAGACTACCCAGCCCCCATGAGTATGGCTGCCATCACAACGCTGGTAGTCAACCAAAGATCCTAAGGGCTCTACCAATATGTATTAGCAATACGTTAAAAGAAACATATACACATATTATGATAGAAACAAACTAAGTAGCATACTACTATATTGAGCAAGACTGTTATAATATCCGTATATATCCTAAGATTCCAAAATGTAATATACAAACTAGTACTATACAATTATGGCCTCTAAGGCATATATCACTAACAACAACAACATAAAATAGATTGGAGATACTCTTCAGTCTATAATCCTCAGGCCAACGGTCTTGCTGAAGCTTTCAACAAGACCTTGACAAAGATTATAAAGAAAATGGTGTCCAGAAACAAAAGAGACTGGCACGAAAGGCTCCATGAAGCTCTCTGGGCGTACCGAAAAACGTTCAAAATGGTTATGAATACAACACCATACATGTTAGTATTCGGCATGGAAGCAGTGCTTCCCCTGGAAATAGAACTCCCTTCTCTATGAGTAGCGGTTCGATAAGAGCTAACAGATGAAGAAAATGCTCATCTTCGGCTTGAGGAGCTCGATGCCCTTGACGAAACTCGCCTTATAGCAGAGCAAAACCTAGAGGCTTATAAGGCAAGGATGACACGGTCATATGAAAGACTGACCAGGCCGAGAACATTTCTCCAAGGCAAACTCATGCTAGTCGTCAAAAGACCAATGACCCCCAATCGTGAAAAACGGCGGATGTTCGAGCCGAACTATGAATGCCCATACATCATAGACAATGTTTACTAAGGTAGAGCCTACCTGCTCATGGATATGCATGGAGAAAGACCATTCTGGCCAATAAATGGTCGATTCCTCAAAAAATACTATACTTGACGAGTCATGACTTAGGTCTGTGATAGATGACGACGCTTGTGTCCGCTCGCTATCTTCCTGAGTCAGAACTCTGAGAGTAGTATGCAAAGAAGCTCCGTCGCCTCAAACATGGCGATGAAGGACCGAGAAGTCCTTAAACTAATTATCCGCCTCAAATATGGTGGCAATGGACCGAGATGTCCCTTAACTAACAATAGACCGAAAAGTCCTTAAACTAGAAATTCTCCTCAAATATAGCGATAATGGACCGGAATGTCCCTAAACTACCACGTCACCTCAAACATGGCAACAGCAGACCGAGATGTCGCTAAACTAACAACGGACCGAGAAGTCCCTAAACTAACAACGGACCGAGATGTCCCTAAACTAACAATGGACCGAGATGTCCCTAAACTAGAACATCGCTTCAAATATGGCAACATCAGACCGAGATGTCCTTAAACTAGATATCCGCCTCAAACATAATAATGGACCGAAACGTCTCTAAACTAGTGCGACGTCTCAAACATGACGCATTGCCCCAAATACGACGATATCATCCCTTGAGATCTAGATCGCAATCGAAGTCTCAACGGCGAGAGTTGCAACCCAAGTCCCACAGGATATACAGCTACTCCTGCAATGAAGCCACCCCCAAATCCCATTAGTAAATAGATGGGTCACCTGCGACGAAACTACTTTCGAGAGTTCCATCGCTCATAAAAAACGGTATGTCCATGAGAGAAATAGGCACGGATGAAAACCTGGAAGGGCGTAATCTCGTAAAAAACGGTATGCCCACAAGCAAAATGGGCACGGATGAAAACCCGAAAGGGCGCCGTGAGTAAAAACAGCAGGACTGCCGGCGAGTTTATGAAAACCCAAATAGGGCGCAAACTCGTAAAATAAAAAATTCATGTACACTTGCAAGCTCCTCTTGACCTTATGGGGAGAAAATACCTGTGTGAGATCCTTATGACTCACAAAAGAGCAACACACTTAGGAATCCTCATGATTCCTAATGAGAAATTACACTTACGGGATCCTCTCGACCCGTAAGGAGAATTCCCCTTATGAGACCCTCACAGCTCATAATATTCAAAATACTTAAACTATTGGGATCTAAACCTATTTTTAAGCCATCATATCCCCCAAGTTGCCCTACATGCGGTCCAATATTGATCCTTGTTTACAATCAACGGACATAAATAAATACTCTCCCACTAAGTTCCACCAATGATAAGAAATGTCCCTGTATGGTGAACGACACTTGTAAGTCCTCTCGACTTGTAAGGAGAAAACACTCTTGTAAGATCCTTATGACATATGAGGGAAAGTACCACTTAGAAGTCCTCACGACTTCTAAGGAGAACCTACACCTACGAGATCCTCACGATTCGTAGGGGGAAATACCTTTATGAGACCCTTACGGCTCATAAAGTCAAAAAGCCTTAGTCGATAGGATCCTAACCCTGTTTGGTAAGCCACCTTTGTTCAAATCAGCAAGGACAAATGATAACTCGCTCCTATCCCAGTTGCAGCGATGCTGATGCCTAAAAAGATATCAAACTTCAAGTCCTCCCAAAGCAAATGATGATTCGCTCCTGGAAATATTCCAGTCGCAGCGATGCTGATGCCTAAACGGGTGTCAAACTCTAAGTCCTTTCATGGCAAATGATGATTCGCTCCTGGCAATATTCCAGTGCAGCGATGTTGATGCCAAGGTTGGTATCAGATTCCAAACTCGGAATAAAAAACAACAGCGAGTAGCAGAAAAAATTGCATATGAAATAGCCGAAATGATTGGAAAACTCTCAATATAAAGCAGCGAGCAAAAAAACGCCGAAATGTTCGGGGAACTCGTAATAAAAAGCAGCGAGTAAATAAAAATAGCCGAAATGATTGGGCACCACGATAAATAGCCGAAATGATTGGGCAACAGCGACTTTTACGATATGGAAAGCTGAAAAGATAAAGCATCGCAGAAATAAATATATATATATAATGAAATTTCCTCTACCCTGCAAGTAGGTCCATATTGGCTCTTGTATACGATCCATGGGCACAAATGAAAGAAAGGGAACCATATTTTCCCACCAGGCTTCATTAAAGGAAGAGCCAGATCTCGACGGTTTATATACAACTTAGAGACCAACTCGAAATTCTTCTCATTCCAACAGGGTGCAAACGTAATGTCAACAAAGCTCCAAGGAGCCAAATCAAAAAGGAGTAATGGAAAAATTCAAGCTCCAACTCGACGTTCATTCTCGATGCAGATGCAACGTCAACAAAAACCAAAGGGTCAAATAAAAATGAAATGACGGCAATATCCTAGCTTCAAGTCTTAATGGCAACATCTATAGCCTAGAGACCAAATCGACGTTCTTCTTATTCCAACAGAATGCAGACGTGCCGTCAACAAAACTTCAAGGAGCCAAATCAAAAAGGAGTCTTGGCGAAATCACAGCTCCAGCTCGACGTTCCTTCTCAATATAGACTCAACGTCAACAAAAGACCCAAGGGTCAAAATAAAAATGGAGCCATGGAAAAATCCTAACTCCAAGTCTTGATGTTATATATATAACCTAGAGACTACCCAGCGTTCCTTCTCATTCCGGAAGGATGCAGACGCAACGCCAACAAAAGACCCAAGGGTCGAAAGCAAAAATGGAGTCACGGCAAAATCCTAACTCCAAGTCTCGACGGTGCATATACAACCTAGAGACTATCCCGACATTCCCCCTCATTTCAGCAAGATGCGAATGCGTCTATCAAATGAAAATGGAGCAATGGCATATTCCTAGTTCCGGACATCAATCGCTTTACATACAGCATAGAAGTCTTACAGATGTCTACCCTACTTCAGCAAAGAATCGGCGCGACATAGTCATAACAAAAAAATGTAGCAACGACATATTCCCAGCTTTGGGTTTTGAAGGCAACTCATTTAAAGACTAAAAGACTATCGGAGATCATCCCATACCAGAGCGGAGTGCTTATGACTCATCGGGGCTCCAAACTGAGCCTAACCTCAAGTAAAAGGCATCATGGAAAATTCCTAACGTTTGCTCTTCCGACGGTAATATGACCTAAGGAGATTACTTGAAGACATCTTGTCCAGCCCCTGAAGGGATCAGAGACATGACAGTCGTGGGGCTACTCGAACAACGGCTTAAAGACCGCATATCGAGGAATACATCACCCAACGCAACGGTACCACGGACTAAACCCTAGTACCACAAACCTAACGAACCTCTGTCGTAAAGAATGGGGGTTATCTACATATAACGTTAGGACAAGTTTGCCTGTAAATCCAAGGGTGGTAAACTACAAACTCCGAAATAAGTAAATAAACTAGAGACTTTGAAATGAGTATATAAACTAGAGACTCCGAAATGAGTGAATAAACTACATACTCTGAAATGAATGAATAAACTACAAACTCTGAAATGAGTACATAAACTCGAGACTCCGAAATAAGTGAATAAACTACAAACTCCGAAATGAGTAAATAAACTACAAACTCCAAAATGAGTAAATAAACTAGTGAGACCTAAATTAAGACATTGGACACAGGGGAGCACATGCAAAAAAATGTGAATTCTTTATTCATGAATCAAAATGGTTTACATTTATGTAAAGAAAAGTGGGAAATACAATTTTAACTGTTAAGAAGGCGGGGCTTTCAATAGATTGGCAACCCGCTCACTTTCTTCCCGCGGCTCCTCCTCACGTGCCATTACTACAGCTAGCCTCGCTTCGACTTGAGCTCGTTGTTGCAAACATAATGATAGCTTTTCAGCGATTTCCTGCTTTGCAACCTCGCAATCTCACATGCCCCGCTTTGTAAAGTCGAGATTCTGCCTCAGTGCCAGTCTATTAGAAATGCATTGTTGGAGGTTTTCAAAAATAACTCGCAGCTGCGAGGTATTCATTTCGACTTGGGCTCGCAATCGGCTGGATTCATATAAGCTGTCTCATGCTCCTTTCGCTTCAAGGCCAACTTTTGCTCAAAGTATTGAATAGAATCGGCACATTGCTCAATCCACGTGATCAGTTGAGCTTTCGAGATTAATGCTTCAGGAGTGAGAAACTTGATTTCGATCTCATGCAGACAAGCCTCGATCTGCTTACAATAATCAACCCAAAGACTAACAAAATCTTTGTTATGAAATTCACAAGCGTCGCCAGCATCGGGTTGACCTCGTCAGCAAAATCAGCGGCAGAACTAAGAGCTTCAATATTAAGATCTTCGATGAATTCACACAGCATTCGCCTACTATTCGTCGCACCCCTGGAAAACTGATGCTTAGCAAAGGGCCTTTCGGGCATCGAAATGCAAGAATCAAATGGAGCCAAAGCCGATGTAGCTCCGGCAGAATAAATCTTGCACAAAGAAGGGTCAGATTTCAACCTGAAAAATAAAGAAGAATCATGATGGATGAGATCTACCGTACTAGTGGTCAAAAGCGGCAGGGCAGGGAGCACAGGAGGCTTGGTTATTCCTTCGCTCTCTCCCTCGAGCTATGATATTGTGGTCAATACGAGGAAAGCTTAGTAATAGAAAGTTTACTCGTAGAAAGAAGAAATAAAAGGAGAAGAATATACTAACCAACGCCTGAAGGGGGAACGAAGTCCGATTGGAAGGCGAAGTGTAGGCTTAACATCTGGTGTAAGCGGTCAAAAAGCGCCCCTGCAGGATTGCAACAATATATGGTTAATACAAGAAAATAGTATCTACACTGAAACAAGAAATGAGGGATCTCTACCTTCCGTCATTAAACCCGAAGGAACTCGGGGGCACAGAAGAGAGGGGTGGAGCAGTGACAATCGCGGCCACGGCTGACAGAGATCTTTCAATCAGCACAGCGCCGGGATCTACAATGCCTGTATTCAGAATAAAAGAAATATCAGCAGAAATGTTTAATCGAATTGAGAAACCAAAAGTAATGGCTCGAGGTATACCTGATGGGAAAGAAATCATAACAGGGTATGGAGCGTCATCAGCCTCAACGGCTTCCTCAGTTTCCATAATCATCAGGAAGGTGGATTCGACATCCACACCTTCGTCCCCTGAATCAATAAGGGTCGTTGTAATGCTCGCATCACCCGCCGATATCCTGGATCCACGAGGGGAGAAAGCGGCAATTGGAACAGTCCCAGATTCGAAAGGGAGGCCTGATACTCCAGACACTTCGAGCACTAGCGGTTCGCCCACCGCGTCACCACCTGAACTCGGCCTTGTTAAAAAAACAAGAGTGTTATAATTCATAAAAGGATTGTGCACTTTTTTACCTTGAAGCGGCCGCTCGGCCTCTTCGCGAGCCACATGCGCAACCTGCCAATGAGCGGTGGACAGGGCAGAAGGAGCGTCCTCCATGCAAACATTAGAAGGTCGAGCATCGCTCGAGCCCGTGTCTGCGGCCAGATTAGCCTAAAGCTCCCTTGTGGAGTGCTTTTTGCGCTTCGTCTTAGCTTTAGTTGTACGGATGGATCTCCTCAGGACCTCCGACAAAGGAGCATCGTTGTCCAGATCAGGCTCGGCGTCTGGACATACTAATGTTAGGTTACGGCAGTGCCCCGTCCATCAATCCATGGCCAAATGAGGAACAAAAATTTTTAAAACCAGGCGCTAACGGAACCCTAATCTATGGATCGTACCATTAACCCGATAATAGTTATATGAAAGGAGTTTAAAGAGGTTATAACGATCGATCCGTGTTCTTCGGTCTTCAACCTCTGTCCCAAGCTCCTCGCGGCTTCCTTGATCAAGTTTGATCCCCGTTCTCCCCTCATCGAAGAAGATCCACATCGAGGGTTAGTAATACGGGCTCCCACCTCAAAACTGAGGCAACTCAGGTATCTACTTTGCTAGCCTAGAAAGCCAAGGTGAAGTAGAGAGTTTGTGTGATCATTTTGTCCCAATACACCCTAGGATTCTCAACTCATGAGAGGGTTTCGGTGGAGGTTGAAGAAGAAGCTTAGAGGCGAAGAAGTGTGAGCAAAAGGAAAAATAAGTGAAGAAAAAGTGTCTACTTATTTTTCTTGTGTGGGTTATGTTATATTTTGTGAGCAAATTGGCAACTAAAGAAAGCCCCACCCACTAGAAAAGATCTGCCTTTGCTCATCCAAAATATCTCACAACCCACACCACAAATATCTTAAGCCATCATGACACAAAACCATGAGTCACCAAGTGCATGCACCATGCCAAAACTCACACTCACACTTTCCACCTTATAAACATTTAAACTAAATGTTTACCACAAAAAGAAAATGGCAACTTCAAAAGTAAACTTGTAATAAATAACAGGAATACCCCTCATCTGTATATACATACCCTTATCCATATTCAAATTGAATACGAATACTACGGGACGAAAATAATCCAACAATATAATACTAGGATCCGGCTTAAAACAAAGCCTACTGGTATTATCCTTCCGATCATGATCCATGCACAAATGCACGTATATGATCAAACCCTGCCATAAAACCATACGGCCTCTGCAACGTTTTGCCCGAAGCAATGAAACCCTCTGTGTGGGACTCTAAAGACTCGTCAATATGCTGGCAGTGGGTTTAACCACAAGCACGTTAGTGGTACTAGCTGTACGTAACGGCTACCCAGGTATTGAGCGAAAGGGAGGCCGACGAGCAAACTCATTCTGAAACCCCTACTGAGCTTGACAGTGACAATATCCGTACAGTCCGGTCCGTTCGTCTATGAGTATCGCATATCGAGTCTAGGGGTGGATAAAGTCAGACCCCTAATAACTTGACATTCAGTGTCAGTATGAAACCTATCACCGCCTAAGAAATTACCGATCCCAGATCAGTAATTCCGGACTACCTTGGCTAAGGATTTCTGGTGATGGTCATCCGCGCACACCGCGACATCAACCCCAGTACTGGGAGAGACGAATCCCCTGACGATCCGCTCAATACCTCTATGTGGCTCAGGGACTGTACCCAACTAAAACCTGTTTCCATGACTCCTTTGAGCCGTGGTAGGGTAGTAATCAAAGCACGATGGGAACTCACAAGAGACAAATGACGATCTAAGGTCGATAGACTAACCTATACACATGTCACCTGAGAACTGCCTTCTGACAATAGGTATAATAATAACTAGCATGTTCCCGGCGAGTCCGTCCGGTGTACTCATAACCCAATGAGGACCTGTATACATCTTAGGTGAGCCAACTAACACCAATGGCTTGTGAGACAGGCCACCGCCCCTCTTCAGGGTCTCGATCAGTATACACTAGTCTACTCTTGGAGTATCGATGCCCAGTCTCGAAACTCCTACGACTAGGGACACTTTTAAGGATGTGCTTATAGAACACCCAGCTCCTACGTATATGATCGCCATCATACTGCTGGTAGTCAAGCATGAATCTAATGGGCAATATCAACATGTAATAGTGATCTGTAATGTCACCTAAAGTATGTACACGATAATAAAGACAAACCAGATGGCATACTATCATCTCGAGTAAGATTATTCTACCGGTATAGGTCCTCCCTCAATCATTGCAATCACGTGCCTGTGATTCAATAATTGACTTGAGGGCACTATAGCCAACAATCTCCCACTTGCATTTAAGTCTAATTATTGCAGTGTTGCATACTCACAGCCCGTGTGATACCGAACACCCAACTTCTCTACTAATCAGTTTCACAAAGCTCGTTTGTAAAACTATTGCGTTCGAGAAATAGCCTCAGTGAGTGGATCCGTTCTAATGTTTCTTTCTATTTCTCTCTTTATCTCAAGTTCGCGGAGAAAGCCATCTCCCAAAGTGAGCAATAGATGTCTTGGAATATGTCTGGATATCTGATGGGACCCGGTTCATAATTGATCTCCAAATCCAACAAACTTCTTAGACTGTATCATCCACTGAATTTAATTAGTTTCCTGCGCCATGCCTCTCTCAGTATCTGCTTGGACCACCTGTCCAAACTACTGCCCCTCAAAAGAGGGAAAACTATAACTCTGACAGTCACTCTGTCATCCAGGTCACCTTGAAAGCCTGGAATGATAAACCTCTCCTGAAGGAGGCTGCCGTTATCAAATCCCTAGAACATCCACTTATGTTCATAAACTACTTCCGAACGTTTCTCCAGGATTGGATTAATATATAAACTTATTGCATTTAGTGCAATGACAACATCTGGTGTGGTACTTCACATCTTATGATTGACTCAATTTCCTAAGCAAGTGATATGCCAATCATGCACATCCCTCTCCTCTTTAGTCTGTAAGACACCTTTAGAGAAGGCGACTCCATCACTGTCACGACCTGAAAATTTAGTTCATGATCGTCACTTAAATCATGGAACGTTTAAAGGCATAACGTAATTCAAGTAAGCCGAAGCCCAGAAATCTAAACCTTTTTAAGAAAATAAAGGAGATGAAGTTTTGAAATAAAGGTATGATGAAATCAATTTTTTTCTTAAATGCAACAGATAATGGAACATGAAAAATGCAAGTGGATTTTACTAGTTGAAAAACATGTTTCGTCTTTTTTAGAAATTTGGGCAGCACCTCCCTTGTATATTTTGAACTAAAACCACATATACATGATAATATAAAAGGCATCCCCAAGCGGGAGCTAGCTCTTCGCCAAACGGCAGAATCACAACCACGCAAGATAGAAATATATCTATACGGCGCCCAACGGCGAAGATCAACAAAAAAGGATAATGAATAAAGCAAGACATCACCCCGCTGAGCGAACATATAACCCCTCGCTCAAAGTCTCGCAACCACAAGTCTTGCTAAGTCTTACTACTTATACAAATACTAGTTTTGATTGATGGAGTTGACTAGATACAATAGGAATAATAATACAAGAGTGGCATGATCCAATATGTACCACCTACCAAAGCATTCACCCGAATGCAAGCTGTGTGCCAGCGATGCCGCTACTGATCTATACGGTCAACCTGCAAGAACTGTGGCACAACGGGGGTGATTTGCAAACTCGTGAGTAGAAAACAACATCAGGTAGAAATCGAATAAAACAACGATTCCCAGGTCAACTATATCATAAAGGTAATACTATGATATCTAGGGTGACTGTATCTACATATGTGCCATCAATATAATCAATGCCTGAAGCATGTGGATAACATCTACGTGTCCATCAATGACACAACAACATCATGCATGTAAATATCATGAAAGCATATGCATATAAATATGAGGATATCAATCAACCTGTGTCCATCAACGACACAACAAAAATCATGGAACCTGAGTGCTCAACATCGACACTCGAAAAATCATGAAACCCGTGTCCAACATCGACACATAAATCCTCATATCTCAGGCTCCGTCAGTCCAGATCGGCCCACAAGCTCCATCAGTCCGGATCGGCCCATATAATCTCTCGACTCCGGTCGATATCCTTCGGATAACCGCGGAGACCAAATACTATCACCGGCAGGTTGTAGTCCCTCTGCCAGGCTCATCGTCTACTGCACAACATAATTTTCTTGCCCCGGGGTACCATACCGGGTCCACCATGTACCCGCAAACGTCCTCATCCAGCTTCTCGAATCGGGTATCACATAACTCATAACCGAGAAAACACATGGTGGACGTCTCGAAATATCATATCAAGAGAAATCGGGTTTTTAAAACAATACATAATTTCCTTTGAAATATAACCACGGTTCTCAAATCCAAAATCTCATGAAAACAACATCTCAATGTGTGTAATCATAAAGCATGATGTATGCAAACATAGAACATAAATGTGAGCATATCAAGTATATCATGCGACATAGCATAGTGATGTGAGCATAGCAATATATCATGCAGTATAGCATAATGATGTGACAATTCTACTGTGCAAGTGACATAGCAATTATCGATGATGAAAGTGTGTGAGCCGACAATCTGTGTAAGTGTAACATACGCATCATCGATAATTGTGTAGGTGTACTAGCACAAGTATATGTAATGCAATGAGAATATCATGAATGTAGCATAAAGTACATCGTAAACCAAATGCTATCAGGTATACGTATCTACAACATATCCGAGTCGGTGAATCTATCGATCGGCATCTAGCCTCACAACATCACGTACGGTATAATACATCGTACGGCATCCTCTAGTCAAGAGTACGGATCAATCATCAAGTAAAACTCATCACGTACGGTATCCATCGTACGGCGGTATTAAACCATTAGGGATCCTATCAACCTATATGACAATGAGGGTACGGACCTAACGTCTCATACGACATATCACTCATGATTCACAACATTATATATATCTATATACCTATATCCCAGGTCACATCCGTATCAATCTCATATGATGGGACCGACAAAGGTATCAATTATCTCATATCGACTCGCATCCGTATAACGACATATCAAACCAAGTCATCATATCTCATCGTATACTCTTTTCATCACATTAATATCACACATCAAGTCATCTCTTTAATCTCATATCATATTTATCAACCTTATAACATGCCACTATAATCGCATACTGATTCTCTTTCACTATATATATATATATCGTGATTCACATTCACGTCACATCCTTATATATCAATTCGAGACATCATTTCTATCATATCATGTCACACTAAACTATACACTACAATCTTAAGTCGTAGTATATCTTGTCTCCTACTAATTCTTTAACCATATCCATAAGTTTCTAACATGGTTTCCTTAACCATATTCTAAATATATCGGTTTCCATTATAATTTGCAGGGGTGCTATATGCCATCCATCCGACTTCCCCCATAGATATAAATCTACTCACTTACGGAACTCCTTGTTCAGCCGTAGTCGATGTGCTTCGTCATCTTGGAGTCCACGCGAAGGTACCTATAATAAATAAACAGTCGCAGTGCTATTAAAATCAAGTCCGGAAAACCGATACGGCACATGGTGCGCTCATAGGTTAGAATCTATAGCCTACGCATGAAAAAATAACCAAACAACCCTCGTCGTTGACGTACAAACATCCAACGACCCAATACATTATCAAATACCAAAACCAAGAATTCCAATATCGGAAAACATAATCAAAACCAACCCAATATGCTCCCAGATTTTTGCTCAGGTTAATAGGGACAAAACAAGCAAGTTCACGGGATAGGTTATAGGGTAATCAAGCTGCAGCCCAAAACTCAACCCCAGACACCTACAGAAATCCGGCGACAATGCCCAAATGTCCAATCTCGCCGGCCGTACTAGGGAATTGGTATCTCGTGTTTTGGTGGTGGTCTTCTAGTGGGGTATCTAGGTCACTGGACTTGCTAGATTTTCTTAAAACTACTCCAGATAGCTTCAGATTCCCTGTAAGCTATCAAACATCACAAAACCGACACGAGGAAGTTTCTAAGTTCATATTTTGGGTTCTATTCTCTGTTCTAGGCTATAAAATAAACACTAGGGTCTTGTAAACAGCCACTAAACATCACAAGTCCACACAATCATCCAAACCCGCTCTTAGAATTTCCAAACGTCACTAATTAACATCGATTAAACTCTAAACTACACTACGGTGCTATTAACTAAAAAACTAAACTAGAAGTGTAGGAATTATCTCATTTGGCAACTCAAGAATTTTCTTGAGTTGCACAAAGTCTTCAAAATCCAACTTTGATTGGTCCAATGGGTTTGTAGAGAGGTGGGGATCACTTTTAATGAAGGATGTATAGGGTTTTAGCAAGGTTTTGGAGATGATACTTGTGGGTAGAAGTGAGGGGAGCTTGATGAGGAAGAAGATGAAGGAAAATAATAGGGTGAGGAAATGAGGCAGCCCTCTCACTCTCTTTCTTACCCTCACTCTCTCTCTTATGGTCACTCTCTCAATTATCTTTTTTTGTCTTTTAGCTTCCCTTTTCTTTTCTCACAATAAACACATAATACCACTAACAAAAAAGAATCAACATGTAACAAAATGCAACATGTCATGGCGAAATATATTATTTTAATATTAAATTCCAAAAATAATATTTTATATTTTCTGAAATGTTACAATCACTTGCAGGTACACCACTATGCCAGGAGTCGTCCATTCTAAAACACCTTTAAAATGCTGTCTAAGTATCCAGATTGATTCTAAAACACCTTTAGAATACTGTCTAAGTATCCAGATTGGAAAACCACCCAAATCTAGATCTAAAACCATAGATCCAGCAACCGGAATGCCTGATATAATATCAATATCCTATGTTGAGAAACCACTGTGTGACAACCATAGTATGACCAATCGTAGTATAGGAATTTCACTTCCTACAAAGTGTATGTCATCCAAATACCAGGACATCACACCCTACTACCTTCTTAACAGATCTATCTCCTATTTTGATAAAGTCAAAACCTATGACTGTCACATCAAAAATAAATGATCTACTTCCGCTCTACCTGCTTTAGTCTATAAATAGACACAAGCTACTTGTCCACTATGCTTCCGCTACTCCTGCTGACTATAACAACTCTCTGGCATAGTCATATACACGTGCACTTCTAAACCTAGTTTAGAACGACGTTATACTCATCCACCAGCCGAGTCTCATAGTCTAGAACAGTAGTAATGGCAAGTCTGGGTAAACAAGAACCTCCCTATCACCATCTTTGAAAATACGGAAGCACCTCTCGGGCGCATGAAGTTATCCACTATATCTGCGGAGTGGCTAATGGAATGTCAAACCCGATTGAATTTTTAGGTTCTTTTATATTTTCGGTAATCGTTTGTGGTTCTGGAATCGCTTCCAGTTCTATCATACTCCTACTCCTGTTTTCTGAAAAAGTCCATTTTACTAAAACTGTGGCGAGTCAAGAACAATATCACTATTGTACTCCCAGATAGTAGAAAGTTAACCCTCGTCATAGCCCGGGATAACCCACAAACTTCCATTACAGAAACGTGCCTTGAGTTATCAAGAGTCTGGTTTTAAGCATAAGCCAGACAACTCCATATAGCTTAACATCGTTAAGATATGAACCATTGTATATACAAAATAGAAACAGAGGCACTGATTTAATTGGAACCAGATTCAAATCATGCATCTGTCTCCAGTGCATGTCAACTAAATAGAAGGATGCTGATCAACATTACTCAACTTAGGAGTGCATCCAGATATGAGTAACCTGAAAGAGAAGCAGGTTTTCAAAACCATTACTATCAACTGAATACCAAACACAAGTATCTACATCTTAGATTACCTTGAAGAATCTCGATACTTGCAACGCATGGTTCTCTATTTATTCTTATAGCTATAACTTCTCAAAACTTGGACCTTGCATTTCTATGAAATACTTGTGTAAAACTGGAGAAGTCACAAGTAAACAGAACATAGTACGATGACCAACCCCTTTGTCCTAATGGACACTGGACAACATACAATACTTTGTATAAGTCCCCTGAGTTCAATAACTCAATCCATGTGCATCGTAGGTTGAAAATTGTACTATGGTTAAGAAGAATTACACCGTTGTTTAATACTCCTTACCCAATTATCAACTGATATAGGTAAATATCATGGACATAAATTCAAAAAGTTATATCTCACTTTATAAAATAAACGTACAGATATACCAGTTTGAAATTGGTGCATAACAACGGATATTCGAAACCAAGTATTTGCCATCAGGCAAAACCTCAGGTGATTTCCTCAAATATCACCAATTACAACGAATTCCGATATAATGAGGATATAATCACCTAATTCCCAATAACTTACTCCCACTCATCATCTGTAAAACCGTACAGATGTGAAAACCTAGTAAATATATACCCTGGAGTAAGGATCTAATTGGGAAATCAGTTTTCAATTAACAACGCACAGTGAAACTGAAACATGAAAATGTTTTGAAGGGGTAGCCGGGTATTCCTAGTAATGCCTCTTCCATTATCCAGATTCATGACTATGGCCGTATATTTCTTTGCCATCTCTCCAAATCCCTTTATTTGTCTTTACTCATTACCTTCTGTACACCACCCTTAGGCTAAATGGTTTTCTTCCTTCCCTACCATTCGGCACCAGCCTATGGTTTGGAAAAAGACTATCCAATAAACGTAATAGGTGTACTCTCCTAATCCTAGGAGCCCTCACAACCTGAGAGAAGGTAAAGATAAAAGACAACTGAATAATCTTTATTCTATTTCTCCTAAACTAGAATCCATTCTCGAACTGGAACAAGTTCCTTCGAGTTCGTATGTAACTATACGATAGATTATCCAATAAATGTGGATCTTCGTAGTGATACGGGGTGTTCTAGAGAAATCCAAAGGTGAAGTAGGAGTGGCGATGATATACGTGCTTTGGTCATGAATGATAGCAGTCGCAATTTACTTTGCCCTCTTTCTAATCCCTTTATTTGTCTTTACTTATTACCTTTTGTACACCACACTTAGGCTAATTGGTTTTCTTCCTTCACCACCTTTTGGCACCTGTGTATGGTTCGGAAGAAGACTATTGAATAAGCGCAATAGGTGTACCCTCTCCTAATCTTAGGAGCCCTCACAATCTGAGAGAAGGTAAAAGAAAAAAACAACTAAATAGTCCTATTCAATTTCTCCACAACCGGAAACCATTCTCGAATCTGAAACATGTTTCTTCGAGTTCTTATGTCACTATACGATGGTCATATCCAATAAATGTGGATCTTCGTAGTGATATGTAATGTTCCGAAGAAAAGCAAAGGGTAAAAGTTGGAGTGGCAATGAAGTATGCAACTCCGACAATCCAAAAGCCAGTGTGTTTTAAGAAGGTTCGGTTAACTTGGTTTATGAGTTGTAGTCTAGGGTCGGGACATGGTCGCTGCCAAAGAGAGAGAGAGAAAAAAGAAACACTCAGCGTGCACTCTAATGTAGATCAGAATGGTTAATCACTTTATCTACTCAGGATATCTCCCACTGTATCCTCAAATTCTCCTCCAAACCCGAAAGAAGAATTAGTCGGGATCATCTAAAATCACCCGAGGAGTAAACCAACGCATCGGTGGGAATCGGGATCCAACTATTATCGCATGATAACCTGATAGAATCCACTCAAGTTATCACACTCTAGAAAGTATGCGCATATCTGGCAAGTTTACTGTATGTTTGAAACTTCCGATGTGATTTTTACCCCATGCTCTTATGACCTTGACTAAGGCCAACGAATCATAAGTCACATGTCAAGTTCTACCCGTCATTGTCCAGGTTAATTTGAACCCCCCCCCCGTACTCGCCTTTGACTAAGGCCAACAAGGCTGTACGACTGTCCCAAACCAACGCATCTATCTATGCAACAGAAAGGTAACAAACAGCTACCATACACTATGCCTTGACAAAGGCCAACAAACATAGCATGAATACTAAGCGTTACCCATTTGAAACGATGGAGGGCTACGAATAGTTTTTGGCGAAAAACCTTTAACGTAATGAACTTGATATCGTTGAAGGAACCGTATAGCTTTTTACAAATATATAGTGACGAAAACCTTTCCTAAAGAGGTCACTCCCGGTGAAGGGATCTCGGCTCTTTCCTCATGGAATGAGGTGCAGGATATTCCCACTGAATATCTCGACGCAAAGCAAAAAGTAATCGACTATAGCGAATTTATTACCCTGACGCAAACTTCTGCCCAAGAGGTCACTCCCGGTGAAGGGATCTCGGCTCTTGCCTCGTCGAATAAGGTGCTGGATATTCATAACCGAATGCCACTGTGCAAAACAAAAGAAAACGTCCTTGTAATAACGGCTTTTGGATATTGTTCCAACAACATCGAATAGGTCTGTTTTCCTTCAGAATCAACGCAGTCCCATCAAATTAATCACACCAGAAAAGAACGAAAATAGAATATACGTATATGCCATCCGCATTTGCCACTGAGCCCCGTCATCACCCATTAGGTTACTTAACTAACGACAGAGCGGGGGCTGGACTAGCGCGGGTTTAAAACATATACAACATCTACTATTATATATATATAACAATATATAATAATCGCTCCAGGCATGATATATGAAACATCACAGAATAGCGATAAGCATCATAGAACAATACAGATAATCTGGGAGCCCCGGGTTTCTTTGAGCCGCAAGTGAAATCCGACGTTCCTCTGGTTGTATGGATAGCCTGTGCAATGAAAACCTAGACCCCTACGAGCACGGAAAAATACCTGCCAAAACCAAAAGTGAAGCAGTCCCCTTCATCAAAGTGAATGGGCTATCCGGCACTTACGGAATCCGGTAACTTAAGCACTCCTCCTTGGGTCAATCTTTACCCCCTACGAGTGCGGCGAATAGACCGCCAATTCTAGAGTGAAGCCCCCTCTGTCTCAACGCCATGAGATGCGGGCTCATTGCCCTCTGGAACCCGGCTATCTGTGCACTCCATCGCGGGGTAATCCTGGTACAGAAAACAAAATATGTACAATGGTGACATCGACCTCAACCCGGTCGTGCCCCAAACAAATAATATACAAACAGGCAGTGACGGCAGTCCACATGTAGGATGCTCGCCCCACGATATCAAATGTACAAATGAAACTAAACTGTACTAACATTGCACCCAAGCTATCCACCATGACGATTCCGCAACAAACACAGCACAACACAGAACATCAACGTGAATGTCACGTTCACAAACCAGTCTAAAAGAACTATAGCAATTAGACAAGTTGTACCACTCTAATGACATTCACGGTCGCAAATAATAATGTAAGTACTGTAAACTTTAAACAGTGTTAGAAATATCGAGTTCGAAATAACCCCGAATAGCCCCAAACAACTAGATAAAACCATATCAAAACCGGGCTAAACTACCAATACCACTAAACCAATATTCCAGAAACTAGACCACACTCAAAATACGAAGTTCCTAGTCCTCTACAAAACCGTCCAGGCCAGAATTTCTAGCAATCTCGTCGGCCCAGTAGTGGATTTTGGGGCTCGTGTTTGGTGTGTGTGTTCTAGTGGTCATACTAGTAGTCTTCTGTAGTTGCTTAAATATTTTTAGAAGACCAAATAAAATTTGACAGAGAATGGAATATGTGTTGGTATTGTTTCGGAGTTGTTTCGGTTATGATACTTTAACATCATCTAAACAATCTAGTATGTGGTTAATGGGTTGGCTCTGATACCATGTTAGGTTACGGCAGCGCCCCGGCCATCAATCCGTGGACAAATGCGGAACAAAAACTTTTAAAACCCGACGCTAACGGAACCCTAATCTACGAATCGTACCATTAACCTTATACTAGTTATATGAAAGGAGTTTAAAGTGGTTATACCGATCGATCCGAGTCCTTCGGTCTTCAACCTCTGTCCTAAGCCCCTCGCGGCTTCTTGATCAAGTTTGATCTCCGGTCTCCCCTTATCGAAGAAGATCCACATCGAGGGTTACTAATACGGGCTCTCGCCTCAAAACCGAGGCAACTCGGGTATCTAATTTTCTAGACTAGATAGCCAAGGTGAAGTAGAGAGTGTGTGTGATCATTTTTCCTCAATACACCCAAAGATTCTCAATTCATGAGAGGGTTTGGGTGGAGGTTGAAGAAGAACCCTAGAGGTGAAGAAGTGTGAGCAAAAGGGAAAACAAGAAAAGAAAAGGTGTCTACTTATTTTTCTTATATGAGTTGTGTTTTATTTTCTGAGCAAATTGGCAGCTAAAGAAAGCTCCACCCACTAGAAAAGATCTGCCTTTGCTCACCGAAAATATCTCACAACCCACTCCACAAATATCTTAAGCCATCATGACACAAAACCATGAGTCACCAAGTGCATGCCCCATGCCAAAACTCACACACACTTTCCACCATATAAGCATTTAAACTAAATGTTTATCACAAAAAGAAAATGGCAACTTCAAAAGTAAACTTGTAACGAATTACAAAAATGCCCATCATATGTATATACATACCAACATCTGTATTCTGACTTAATACGAATATTACAAGACGAAAATAATCCAACAATACAATAGTAGGATCCGGCTTAAACGAAAGCCCACTAGTATTATCCGTCCGATCATAATCCGTCCACAACTGCACGTATATGATCGAACCCTGCAATAAAACCATAAGGCCACTACAACGTTTCGCCCGAAGCAGTGAAACCCTCTGTGTGGGACTCTAAAGACTCGTCAATAGGCTGGCAGTGGGTTTAACCACAAGCACGTCAGTAGCAATAGCTGTACGTAACGGCTACCAAAGTATTGAGCGAAAGGGAGGCCGACGAGCAAACTCATTCTGAAACCCTTACTGAGCCTGACAGTGACAATATCCGTACAGTCCGGTCCGTTCTTTTATGAGTATCGCATATCGAGTCTAAGGGGTGGATAAAGTCAGACCCCTAATAACTTGACATTCAGTGTCGGTACGAAACCTATCACCGCTTGAGAAACTACCGAACCTAGATCGATAATTCCTGACTACCTTTGCCAAGGATTTCTGGTGATGATCATCCATGCACACCGCGACATCAACCCCAAATACCGGGAGAGACGAATCCACTGACGATCCGCTCACTGCCTCCATGTGGCTCGGGACTGTACCCAACTAAAACCTGTTTGCACGACTCCTTTGAGTCGTGGTAGGGTAGTAATCAAAGCACGGTGGGAACTCACACAAGACAAATGACGATCTCTGGTCGATAGACTAACCTGTACACATGTCACATGGGAACTGCCATCTGACAATAGGCATAATACCAACTAGCATGTTCCCGGCGAGTCCTTCCTGTATACTCATAACCCAATAAGCACCTGTATACATCTTAGATGAACCAACTAACACTAATGACTTGTGAGACCGGCCACCTCCCCTCGTCGGGGTCTCGATCAGTATACACTAGTCTACTCTTTGAGTATCGATGCCCAGTCTCGAAACTCCCATGACTAGGGACACTTTTAAGGATGTGCTTATAGACTACCCAGCTCCCATGTATATGATCGCCATCATACTACTAGTAGTCAAGCATGAATCCTATAGGCTCTATCAACATGTAATAGTGATCTGTAATATCACCTGAAGCATGTACACGATGATAAAGACAAACCAGATAGCATACTATCATCTCGAGTAAGACTGTTCTACCGGTATAGGTCCTCCCTCAATCATTGCAATCACGTGCCTGCGATCCAATAATTGACTTGAAGGCACTATAGCCAACAACTAACATTCGTCATCGGCTGCTTCAGTGACGCCTTATATGGCGGCCTGGAGAGGACCTCAGCCGTAGCCAGTGGCTCTGAAGACTCTTCCGCACCACCACCCGAGGTTGGCATTGTACTCGAAACAACATGGACTACGACGGTTCCTGTAACAGGAAAAGAAAGGGAGTCAAGTTATGAATAAGATAAACTAAATATGTAAAGCCGTCGTGAAACAAATCATACTAAGACCCATGGAAGCATGAAGCCTCTCATCTTCTGAAAATGTTTTGAGGAACGCCAAGAGAGCCTTTTCAGTGGAGATTCCTATTAAGAGAAGGGCGTTAGTAAAGCGTAATAAATTCATAAAAAAGGATATATACAGAAGAATATAAATGAAATATACCGAACGCCGCAAGAGAAGCTAACGACGCTTGCTCACGGGCTAGTCTTTCAGAAGTTTTGATAGCAGCTTGAAGGTCAGTAGCGGCAACAGGAGCTTCGAACAGACAATCGTTAGTGCCATATTCAGACAAGCCTTCGCTATAAGGAGTGTGAGGCTCTTAGATGAATACAACATCAGCTGAGAAAAGAGATTTCTTCTTTTTCTGTGAGCTGGCACCAACTCCCAACGACAACAGCTTCTACTTAATGGGCTTCTTCTAACGACGGGTTCCGATTTCTGAGCCAACACCCGACTCGGGGGACGCAGCAGCCACCACAGACCCAAGAGCATTTACCTCCGGTCGAGGCTTATCTGGAAAAGCTTGTGGAACCACAACTGCGTTGCTTCCCCTGAAAGAAGGAAGCACAACCACCCGTCGCTTCAGCGGGACCGCTGGATTACTGGTTAGGACAGCATCCTTATGGTCAAGCAGCAGCCACCTCTCTTCCTTGATGACAGCACCCGTTGCATGTTTGTACCAAGCAACGAAAGCATTCGAGGCCCTTGGAATGTAACTCGGCTCATTGATGAGGAAATGGAACCCCGTATTCAGACGCATGAAATGATGCGTCACGTTACGAACACCTTCCTCAGTAGTAACAGGATCCACGATGAACGCCTCGAGGGGAACGCCTTGGTTGTAACTCAATTGCTGAGCAAAACGATGTGGTTTATATCTCATGAACAAAGCCAAGGCGTTCTATCTGAATACCATGAAACCCGGCCTGATAGAATATAAGTGGACAATCTCTCGGGCCCTCAATGCAGAAGCTCCGTCCTTGTTAACGTCGTGAAGCGGGTGGATTACTTTGGAGTGTTCCTTGTCGATGGTCAAGACTCTATCGTCGAAGGCCATGCTGTCCCCGACCATGCGTGGGCGAAGAAGCAATCGTCGGGCCTCCCGCTATGTTGGGTCTAGAGACGAAGCATAGACCAAAAGCATGACCCGAGGAAAATTGTATCCTTCATGAAAAATGGATCGTTTATGCATGCCAAAAGCACCCAGCATGTGAATCTCGATCCATGAGGTAAAATAATGCAGTGGAAGATTTACGGGCTTTAGACTCGGCTAAGTAGTGTTGGCCGCTAGACTCAGGCCATGATATAAATGAGACAGACCTGCAACCCCAACGGCCAGGCATCTCCCCGCCACAATACGATGAGCCAGATAAAAGATAAACGGTCTTATATAACAGGGATGCATCGGAAGTGCGAACCATCTCAGCCATAAGCTGAAGAACCCGGGGAAGAATGTCTCCTCATCAATGTCCGGAGCAGCGATCTCTGCGAAAGCAGCGATCTCTACGAAAAAACGATCGGAGTATCCGGAATAAGAAACTGCTTTAAATCTGCTTCTGCGGTCGGTAATTTGTCCAAGCCAAATCTGAACGGATCATCAAGCTTGGCGAACTTCGCAGCTTTCTTCGGCAAAGCCTCCGAACGAAGGAAGCGGGCAATGAAATCTGTAAAGCTAACTTCTTGCCCACCATACTCCAAGAATAAACTCTCGTATATGTTCAACACCTTGATCAAGCTTGGAAACTTGTGTTGAACGGCATTCTCTGGGGTGAGACCCATTACTACTGATTCGGTAGCAAAGATGTACTCGTTACGGGGGAGTATCTCCTCATAATGTTCCCCTATGACGGGTAATCTAGATATCTCCGTGAATTCCTACAATGAGATTGAGACCTCCCGGTCCGACAAGAGAAATGTGTGGGTCGGGATATTCCAATACGGAAGAAAAGATTTGACCCACCACATATGAGGAGTATGGTAGTAAAAAGAGGGATGCATAGATCGCTAGATATAGCCCGGTCTTCAGTAGCAGTGACTTCTTGGCCGATAGAATGTAGCAGGCCCACTACAAATAGCCAGCCGAATGACAGGGAGTCATACCTATCATGTAAACCTTCCCCCAAGTACGCGATTCTTCTTGGCATATGCGATGCCCTAGATTATCTAAGGCCATCGATGGATGCACAGGTATCGATGCCATGGAAGATTGGAGACGACCTTCCGAAGTCCAGTTGACTTATTCTACTGCGTAAGCAACCTGCAGAATGTTGGCATAGTGAATCGACGGGATCGGTTCTGACAACGCTGCGCAAGTAAAACTGCATTGACCCTGGATGATGTGACTGTACCACGACCTCTACAGATGAAGAGACTTCTGCTCTGGGTCATAATTCCGAATGAGCCCAAGTTTGTATTGCAATCTGACATGTTAAAGTCACCACATTTCAAAGTGAAAAGGACAATGGACCCCACAAAATCAAGGTAGTGCCCTCCATCAATCATGAGGCAGACACTCATTGTAAGAATCCAAAAGGATTCTCATTTAATAGAAAATCTCATTGAACTGTGGAGTTAAACTTCCAATATTATCGAAAAACGAGTTCTACAGCAGATTCAAATCTGCAAGAAGAACCCTAAAAAAGAAAATAAGAAAAAGGAATAAAATTCCCAAAAGAATTTTCTTAGAGCTAAGCTTTGTAGAACAAACCGGAATTAAATTCCTCTGATAAGGATTAAAATCCCAGAAATCCCTACAAGAAATGGAATTAAATTCCAAACAACCCTCATAGATCAAAGTCACTAACAGGGCAAAACTCTAAAATCTCTAAGACCCATGGTCTACCCAACTAATAATTTTAAGATCTCTAAGAGATCGTTCTAAGAAAAGAGCAAAGCTCTGTTAACGGGTTGAAAACCCAAAATGAGAAGAGGTTCTTATAAGAGTTTCTTAAGAGTTAAATCATAGTCATAATTCTAACCAATTTTTGACAGAGTTCTGTGAACAGAGATCTAAGCTCTGAGAAGAGAATTAAATTTCGAAGGAAGAAGAAAATGATTAGGACGGCAGTCATCTCAAGGGCCAAAGGCCCTATTTATAAGACATTAAGGAACGGTTCAACTCCCCAGGAGATCGAACAGTGGAAAAGGTGACACTGTTGCACTCACGTGTGAGCCACATGAAAGCAATGGTGGGGGGTATTTGTTTCTCCAATATATTTAACCTAATAAAAGAGCAAAGCTTTGTTGAATTTAATGAGGCAGGGCCTCACGTGCTCTCCACGAGGGCGCCAGCGCCAGAACCAATCTTATAGGATTAAGTTCTATGGTGGTGCCTCACGTGCTCCTCACGCGGGCGCCAGTGTGCAAAGCACAGGAATACCCATATTAAGAATTAAATTCATAAATGGCACTCACGTGCACAACACGTGAGCGGCGGCGCCTAAGTAGAATTAAATTCTACGATGCTCTCTGTCGAACAAAGCCGTTGGATCAAAGATCCAACGGAGATGATATATCACCAAAATATAGAATTAAATTCTATTAGGAGAAAATATCTCCCATATCTTTCTAAATAAGAAAGATACTCTCGGTTGGATCAATGATCCAATAATAGAATAAAATTCTAATTTGGGAGTATATTCCCTCAATCTTTCTAAACAAAAAAAATATTTCTCCCTGTAAAATAGAGAACTTTTGGATTAAAAATCCAATGGTGATTAAAAATCACCACTTGACAAAATAAAAACTGTATATGGAAGAATATTTTTCCGATCTTGTTAAAAACAAGAACAACATATTCTGTAAAACAGAAGTCCTTGGATCAAAAATCCAATGGTGGGTAAATTTCCCAACTCAATTTTGAGTTTGATTAAATCAATTGGAATCTCTCAATGAAAGATTTTCTCAAAACCAATTAACAATCTGCCACCAATATATAAAGGACCCGAGACTTCAAGTTTCACACACAGATGGAGACATGGATATACACATAGGGAGATATAGAAACAGGCATAAAGACAGAGACAGGGAGAGCCAGGAACAAGAAGAAGAGAGAAATAGAAAAAAAACCATAAGCCTCTGAAAAATACAGAAAGCTTCTGAAAAAAATAGAGAATTCAATTTTCAAAGAAGAAGAGATTCGTTCTCCTAACCCTAGGTAAAGAAACCACAAAGATTGAAATATCTCCTTTACCTATCATAGCATATCTAAGAGTATAACCCTTCTCGAGAACTTAATTCTTTCTCTGAATCTGAGAACCACAAGACAAGTCTTCTACAAGTTGAGAATTTAATTCTCATCGGGGAGATCTTGTTCTTATGAATCAAAGATTCAGGGAAGAACAAATTAAAAAAGAAAAAATATAGAGTCCATAACACTCCAGGAACTCAGTTCCTTCAAATCAAGAACTTAGTTCTTAAAGAATATGATTCCAGATCCTCAAAATAATGATCTTGGTGATCGTTAATAGTCAAAATACCATTAACAGAGATTTAAGTTCTCTAAAAATATCAACAGAGATTAAATCTCTATATAAAAGAAATTAGCGCCTCACGTGTTTCCCATATGGGCGCCCCTGTTTAACAGCACCTAGCGGCTTCCGTGAAACACACGTGGGCGCCATATAAAAAATGCTTAGCACTTCACATACAGCCAAAATGGCTGAGTGCTTAGCACCGATTGGGCGGCGCCCAGCGCCGCACGTGCTCATCACGTAGGCGCCACAAAAATAATAAGAGTGCTTAGCACTCCATAAAAAGCCAAAACGGTCGAGTGCTTAGCACTGATTGGGCAGCGCCCAGCGCCTC
The DNA here is from genome assembly GCA_030015575.1 of Agapanthus africanus. NCBI lineage: Eukaryota > Viridiplantae > Streptophyta > Magnoliopsida > Asparagales > Amaryllidaceae > Agapanthus > Agapanthus africanus. The sequence continues at coordinate 767,883,092 of JASDDO010000019.1, read as the reverse complement.
ACGTGTTCCTCACATGGGCGCCACCAAAAAAATGAGAAGAAAAGAAGAGAGAAAAGTGCTTAGCACTCCACATACAGCCAAAATGGCTGAGTGTTCAGCGGTCAATGGGCGGCGCCCATAATTAAATGCTTCACATGACACCCATGTGAGTATCAGAGCGTTAAATAAGTGCTTAGCACTTTTGCATAAAAGGTATGAACAAACAAATCCCAAATAAGTGCTTAGCACTTTTGAATGAAAAGGAAAAGAGTGGGCAGACTAAGTCCAAATTGGCTAAGTCTCTTGCTGCTGAACCCAAATGCTTTTTTGATGGATCTTAAGTAAAAATGATCCTTAAAAATATTGTTAAACTGATCTCAGTCTCAAACATGACTAATGATCTCTCATTGATGATATCCAAAATGATTCTCATCCCAGATCTCCTAAGATAATCATAGTCTTAAATATGACTAACAATTCTTAGTTCCATCACCCCTTTCCCTCAAATACGGGATTTGGTTCAAGAGTACATCTTTCCACACCTCTAATATATGTCGTTGCAACTCATCAACGTCTTCATAGAGGTGGCAGGTCCCAACAACCAACAACTCCTTTCATCCTATATTGATGCACTTCCAAATTGACGTGCACACCTCAAATCGGATCGCATCCCAAATTGGGTGCATTCCATGTCACCGTCATTCATTCCACCACATAACAAATACACATGCGTACAAGATGAATGATGGACTGAAATGTCCCTAAACTAAAATTTCGCCTCAAATATGGCGATAATGGACTGCAATGTCCTTAAACAAAAATAATTGGGCCTAAATGCTCATATGTTTAAATCGGTCTTAATCTCAAACCAGATTAATAGTCCTTAAATAAACCAAACCCAAATCTAAAATATACAGATTTGGACAAATCCGCGCCCTGCGGGCAACGCACAACTAGTCTCCTTATACAATCCATGGGCAACCAAAACAAACAAAAACACACACGACACGAAGTGAACATCCTGAGCAGGAGAAAGTGGTTATCGCAATGCGGTAGCGTAATTAACTGCAGGGGCTTGCACCTGCAGGGAAGAGCGTCCGCACAATCAAAACCCCCTCATAAAATGAGGGGGAATTTGATAAAGTCTGTTACAATGGTCGTATCTGTCCAAACCTCCGATATACGATGCCATAAATCAACTTGGTATCTTCGGAGAGGTGGACGGATAAATCCAAATAGCATCTGCCCCCAGAATTCAGGCCAGACGGCCCAACGTCTCGGTCAGTTTTCCGACGGTGAACAATAGGTATAGTAAAGGCAAGATAACGTGTCGTACACAAGTCAAGTAGTGTGTATTAAACATGTTAAATATTTGATTGCGTAACCAATCACAATAAAAGCAATAGTATAATTGTCATGGTTATCTAGCTATAACGGGATGGATATATTCAGTATTACTTGTTTAAATATGAATATCTAACCGTATTTATTTTACGACTGTTAATAATTATAAATTAATCGGTGTCTACTAGAATAGTTTGTATTAGTAATTTGCATAAATTCAACAACTGTGATAGTATTAATAAATGAACAACTATGATAGTATTAATAAATGATGAAATATGGATTAATTGTATATCAACATTATAAGTACATATAAGGTTACCATAATTTATATGGGTTCACGTCGTATTTCTAAGCTGTAATTTTGATATTTAAAAGAATAGTGTGTGTAGTTTCAATTTGCAATAATTAGTAAAAACGGGTTATCCATATGAAACTGTATATTGACACCAATATATATATATATACACACACAAGTAACTAGCATATGGCAAGTTATAAACTTTCCTCGATCGAACACATAACGACGACAACAGAACACGACACGACGTACTATCTAACAATGTGCTCGGCTCGACGGTTGATGTGCAGGCAACGACGTTAATAGGTTGATCGACTGTTGCTACACAGAGAATCAAGGAGAAAAAGGCGTCAACAATGATGAATATGTGCAGTAGATCAACGCAAAACGACACGGTGCGTAGAGCAGCACAACACGATGCTGGGCAATGCAGTGACACGAGGCTGATGCGAAGGTGGCACGCAAGTGGGCACAAGCTAGGCATAGCATGGCATGTCTTGGTACAGAGATGGCATGGTGGTGGCATAGTCTGGGTTTATAGTTGGCATGGTGGAGGCATTGGTGTTCAGGCAATGGTGTAAGGACTGGTGGTGGTGTTGGTATCGGTTGCTCCGGCGGTGCTCCAGCGATGGTGCAGCGACGACAAGATGAGGTTGAGGTATTCACGGCGATGGAGTTTTAGTTGGCGACGGTGTTTGGAGATAAGGAGGAAGATGGGTTAGTCTTAAGGGGTAAGGGTTTTTGGCTTGAGGAGATGAAGATGACGTCGAGGTCAACGAGGAAAGGGATGAGGGAAATGGGCTGCAAAGATGACGGGGTTGAAGGTGAGTGCCGAGATGGGTGCTCGGGTTGTGTAGAAATGAGATGGGTGTTGGCGGCTACTAAGACGATGATCAAAGGGTTTGGTCACGGTTGCTGGGTTGACGGTCGAAGGGTTGAAGATGGTGTTTGGAGATAGAGGTGATGCACGAGGAAGAAGGAGTCGCGCCAGTGATGGATGGGTGCGCCGGAGGTCGAAGGTGGAGGTGAAGAATAATGTGCAGGCGTCGGCGAAGAGAGGAAGGAGGTGCGGTGAAGGAGGATGTGTTGTCGAGGGGTTCTTGGTTGGGAGAACAAGGGGAGAAGAAGATGGCGACGTTGGTGCCGGCTAAAAGAAAGAGAGAGATGCTTTGCTTTTTTTTGTTTTCAAATATAAATATATATATATATATATATATATATATATATATATAATATTATATATATAGTAAGTTATATATATATATATATATATAGTTTAAATCTAACAATAGTATAAGGATAATATCAAACTGCAATCCGTCTCCACCAAAATCTCACCTCAAATATATTTTGAAAAATAATACACATACGTAACCTTTTAAACCATAATGCAAGAGTACTATTTAAATAACTTATACCCCTAAATTTATGTTTTAAAATGGATTATAAAATATATCTAGATCTAACAATCATTTGATATTCGATTACATGATAAATATCAGTATAAAATATAGAATGCTGAAATAACCAGATGACAGCGAATATAATCTATCTTTAACATGTAGCTACTAGAAGATATTTTCATATAATTTTGATATTAGAATATCAGTTACACTAGATTCATATAGATTCAGTTCACTGGTAAATATTAAACAAAATATAATCCATCACCATAATGGATCTCACACATACGGATTGGGTCGAATAACCACTTCTATTATTCGAATCAATTGCAACCCAAATAAAAAAGATAAAAATATAAACCAAGATTTAAAATACCAATTAATAATGTATGAACATACTAGGGTGTTACATTATACCCAACTACAAAAGAATTTCGTCCTTGAAATTCTTGAAACAGGAAAAGACAAGAAGATACAGATCTAAGGAAAGAGATGTGGGAACTTTTGTCGAATCTCATTTTCACGTTCCCAAGTAGATTCTCCATGCAAACGATTTTCCCACGAAATAAGTACTAGAGGGATTACTTTAATCTTGAGAACATTTTCTCGTCGATTCACAATAGCCATTGGTTGCTCATCATAGGTTAAATATTCTCTCACTGTTAGTTACGAGTGATCAAAGACGTGCGTCTTATCTCGAACATACTTATGGAGTTGAGATACATGAAACACGTCATGAACACCCGCCAAGTATAGTGGTAAAGCCAATCGATAAGCTAGCTCTCCAACACACTCAATAATATCGAAAGGTCCCCCCGAATCGATGACTAAACTTGCCTCATCTACCAAATTGGATTACTCCCTTACTCGGCGATATCTTCAAGAACACAAGATCACCAACAGCAAACTCCAAAGCTCTTCTTCTAGTATCAGCCTAACTTTTCTGTCGACCTTGTACCACCTTCATATGATCACGAATTAAGTTAACTTTCTCCCCGGTTTGCACAATGAGTTCCGGTCCCAACAATTTTCTTTCTCCAATATCGTCCCAACATATTAGCGAGCAACACTTACGACCGTACAACTCTTCGGATGGAGCCATCAATATAGTCGCCTGAAAACTGTTATCGTATGAAAATTCCACTAAATGTAAATGATCCTCGCATGAACCCTTGAAATCTAACATGCAAGCTCTCAACATATTTTCAAGAGTTTGGATTGTTCTCTCGGATTGTCCATCTGTCTGAAGATGATAGGCCGTACTAAGCTTCAAGCATGTTCCAAAACATTCTTATAGACTCCTCCAAAATGAGATAGGAACCGGGTGTCATGATTAGAAAAATACTCACTGGTACCCCATGCAATCTCGCAATCTCCTGTGTATACCTCTCTGCTAAAGCCTCCAGTGACTGACCAACCTGAAATGGTATGAAATGAGTTGTCTTGGTCAGTCAATCGACAGTCACCCAAACTACGTTATTGCCCTTTGGACTCCGGGGTAAAGCTGTCACGAAATCCAAGGTTATATGTTCCACTTCTATTGAGGAATTGAAAGTGGTTGCAACAAACTAGTTACCCTTTAATGGTCAGCCTTGACTTGATGACATACCAAGCACATCAATACATAGCGAGCAATCTCTCTTTTCATGCCTTTCCACCAAAAGTGTTGTCGCAAATCTTTATACATCTTCGTACCTCCTGGATGTACTGAATATGCAGAACTATAAGCCTCCTTCATGACTTCTTTACGAACATCTCCTTTAGGTACACATAAACGACTTCCATATCTTAACGAACCATCTTCATGAATCAACAAATCTATTCGAACCCTCGAAATTTCTGCAATAGGATCATGCGACTGTACTGCCTTAATTCTATCAATCAATGATAACTGTACTTGCAACTGCATCAATTGTCTCGAAGAATCTGGCAGTACGATCTCTAACTCGAATCTCCGAAAATCTGTTATAATCTCCTTCTGTGCAATCAACATTTGTATCACTGGCAACTGACTTAGAGCATCCGCCACAACACTAACTTTCCCCGGATGGTACTTTAGATCAAAATCATAATCAGCCATCAGCTCCAACTATCTACGTTGCCTCATATTGAGCTCTTTCTGTATGAACACATACTTTAGGCTCTTGTGATCAGTAAACACCTCTACTCTTTCGCCCAATAAGTAGTGTCTCCAAATCTTCAGCGCAAAAATAACTGTTGCTAGCTCCAATTCATGAATTGGGTAGTTCTTCTCATGAGTCTTCAATTACCTCAACGCATAAGCTATAACCTTCCCATGCAGCATCAAAACACATACCAAGCCTTTCCCGGATGCGTCACTGTAAATAACTAGTCCCTCGGAATCATCTGGCACTGTTAAAATAGGACCGGTTGTCGATTTTTTGCTTCAGCGCTTCAAAAACTGACGCACATTTCTCAGTCCATACGAATGGTACCTCCCTACGTGTAAGCTTGGTTAATAATTCTGCTATTCAAAATAATTTCTCCACAAACCTTCTATAGTATCCAACAAGTCCAAGGAAACTTCTGATCTCCCTCACATTCTTTGGAATTGGCCAATTATGAACAACTGTAATTTTTTCGGGGTCAACTGCAATCCCATCTCCAGATATAACGTGATCCAAGAAATTCACTTCTTCGAACCAAAACTCACACTTGCTCATCTTAGCATATAACTTTTCTTGTCTCAACGTCTACAGTGTGATTCTTAAGTGTTTTTCATACTCTTCTTATGTCCTCGAATAGACCAAAATATCATCAATGAATACTACCACGAACTAATCTAGGAATGGTGAGAAGATTTGGTTCATCAACTCCATAAATATCACCAGTGTGTTAGTAACTTCAAAGGGCATAACCAAATACTCGTAATGCCCATGTCGAGTTCGGAACGCCGCCTTGCAGATGTCTTCTACTTTCACCCGAACTTGATGATACCATGATCATAAATCCAACTTCAAGAATACTCTCGCACCATTAAGTTGATTGAAGAAATTGCCTATGCGAGGGTTTGGGTACTTATTCTTAATAGTCACCCAGTTTAACTCTAGATAGTCAATGCACATCCTCCACGTGTCATCCTTCTTCTTGACTAGAAGAATTGGAACTCCCCATGGTAAACCACTGCTGTAAATCTAATCCTAACTCAGAAACTTGTCTCCTTACCTTCTTCCAGTTCTACCGGTTCCATCGGATAATAATAAGCCTTCAAAATTGGCGCTGCTCTAGGAATAAGAGCAATCGTGAACTCTACATCTTGTTTTAACGGTAAACTCGAGATGTCCTTGAACACATCCATGAAATCCCGAAATGCTACCAGTACTTCATCTGTAACCTGTTTATGAACTTCACCTTTAGTAAACGGTTCCCCTCATCATGAATTTGCAAGTTTACTCGACTTGTGAGTTATCATCCCACCACACTTCCGCTGCGCTACTCAAATAAACTGAGACAGGTCTTGTCAGAGCTTCTTCAATCAACCATCTTACATCTGATCGGCCTTGAAGCGGTCTGTACCAACTCCCGCTAGGGTTAATCTCGAACTACTGCAATCATCGAAAGCTCTCATGTGTTTTTCCTTGTTCTTCAAAATGCAAACGGATTGGTTCTTACGGTACGAGAGGAAAGATATAATGTGATTGCTAGATCCAAGCTCGCGATAAGACATAAAATCGTAAGCAATGATACCGAGAGGAAACAAGATAATACAACGACCATAAGTTAAGAAAAATGACGAAATAGGACTCCAGGTTACCTAAATAGAGTACCGTATTGTAACCATGCCGCGGTACATACTTACAATCACATAACTCCATTCAAGTCTCATAAATCCTAGTATCAGAATCGAAGGAATAGAAAGGGAGAAACAATAAGGAATTAAGAGGATTCCAAGCTGAGATGCAAAGTCATTTCCAAAACTTCGAGATAAAAGAATTTAAGGAAAGGTTAAAATTTAAGAATTTGAATGACAAGACAATAATATGGCAGGGCATGTTCCTAAAATTCTGGGTCTTAAGGACAATGTATTAGGTACCATACCCAACTACAAATTGATCCAAGCCCCAGCTAACATAAAACATATGGTTCTGATACCAACAAAACTTTATAACACACCGCTTCCCAAAATACGAAAATTTCGGGCTGTAACAAAACCAACCATGCTACCTACGGTAAGGAAATATCATTCTATGGTCACAATAAGGCTGTCAATCAGTAATTAAGAATAATAAACTACTAAATCTATCTATCACATGTCCAATAGCCACAAGAACAATAACTGGTGGTGGCATGGTCTGGGTTCAAAGATGGCATGGTGGTGGCATTGAGGTGGCATTGGTGTTCAGGCGATGGTGTAAGGACTGGTAGTGGTGTTAGTATTGGTTGCTGCGATGGTGCTCCGGCGATAGTGCAGCGACGATGAGATGAGGTTGAGGTGTTCACGGCGATGGAGTTGAAGTTGGCGACGGTGTTTGGAGATAAGGAGAAAGATAGGTTAGTATTAAAGGGTTAGGGTTTTTGGCTTTAAGAGATGAAGATGACTTCGAGGTCGATGAGGAGAAGGATGAGGGAAATGGGTTTTAGGCGACGACGAGGTCGGAGGTGAGCATCGAGATAGGTACTCGGGGTTGTGTAGAAATGATATGGGTTTTGGCGGTTACGAAGACGATGATCGAAGGGTTTGTTCGTGGCTACTGGGTTGCCGGTTGAAGGGTCGAAGATGGTGTTTAGAGATGGAGGTGATGCATGAGGAAGAAGGAGTCACGCCGATGATGGATGGATGCGCCGGAGGTCGAAGGTGGAGGTGAAGAAGAGAGTGCAGGCGACGACGAAGAGAGGAAGGAGGTGCGGTGAAGGAGGGGGTGCTGTCGAGGGGTTCTTGGTTGGGAGAAGAAGATGGAGACATTGGTGCTGGCCACGAGATAGAAAGAGAGAGAGAGAGAAAGAGAGAGATATGCAGAAAGAGAGAGAGAGAGAGATGCAAAACGAGAGAGAGATGCTTTGCTTTTTTGTTTTCAAATATAATATATATATATATATATATTATAGTAAGTTATATATATATATACATATATATATGTATGTATGTATGTATGTATGTATGTATGTATATAGTTTAAATCTAACAATAGTATAAGGATAATATCAAACTACAATCCGTCTCCACCAAAATCTCACCACAGATATATTTTGGAAAATAATACACATGCGTAACCTTTTAAACCATAATGCAAGAATACTATTTAAATAACTTATACCCCCAAATTTAAGTTTTAAAAAGGATTCTAAAATATATCTAGATCTAATAATTATTTGATATTGGGTTACATGACAGATATCAGTATAAAATATGGAATGCTGAAATAACCAGATGGCTGCAAATATGATTTATCTTTAACATGTGGCTACTAGAAGATATTTCCATATAATTTTGATACTACAATATCAGTTACACTAGATTCATATAGATTCAGTTCACTGGTAAATATTAAACAAAATATAATACATCACCATAATGGGTCTCACACATACGGATCGGGTCAAATAACCACTTCTATTGTTCAAATAAATCGCAACCTAAATAAAATAGATAAAAATATAAAGCAATATTTAAAATACCAATTAATACCGTATGAACGTGCTAGGGTGTTACAACTCACTTGGTTGGAGTTTATAAAAATTAAAATATAAGAAGAGTACAGGGGTTTACCATCCTGTTAAGCAGTGTCGCACACTCTATTGGGTTCGTATAGAGGTGGAATTTTCAACAAAAACAATTTTTAAGATGGCAACACCGACTAATCCAATGATCTACCATAAGCATTAGATAACAAAACATTCAAAGGTACTAATCTACTATGAATATGATTATACCTATATGAACCAAGTTCTTCGGGTCTTCTTTTCCTCTTCTTGAGCTCTTATCCGTCAGGATCAAGTTTGGTCATTGTTAGTTGTATGTATGCCCTAGAGGCCAGTATTGTACAGATTATGTATATTATATTGGATGCTTGGACATATATAGAGATGACTTTCTTGCTCGACATGATAGTATGCTATCTGGTTACTCTTTATCTTAACATGTACACTAGTCTCTTTATACTGTCTTATAGTTACATGTTGGTAAAGCCCTTAGGATTTGTACTTGACTACCTGGACTATGATGCAGATCATACTAGTGGGGACATGGTAGTCCATAAGTACATCCTTCAAGGTCCCTAGTCGTGGGTGTATCGAGACGGGGCATCGATATACCAGAGTAGACTAGCGTATACGCTTCTCGACCCATGTGATGGGCGATGGATGATCCCATATCCATTGGTGTTTGACATCAGAGATGGTATACGGGTGCTCAGTGGAGACTGGGTACACTGGACGGACTCGCCGAGAACTCCCAGATGGTATTATACCTCACGTCAGATGGCAGTTCTCAGGTGACACTTGTACAGGTTAGTCTGTAGACCCGAGATCGTCATAGAGTCTTGTGTGATTCCCACTGTGCTTTGATCTCCACCTTACCACGTCCATGAGGGCGTGCAAAACGGTGGTCTTTGGGTACAGTCCCGAGTCACATGGAGGCAATGAGCGATAGGAGGGGTTTCGTCTCTCCCGGTATTGGGGGTTGATGTTGCGCTGTGCTCGATTGGCCGTAACAGGGAAGTCCCTGGCCAGGGCTGATCAGAGATTTGCCGGTAAGTGTTACCAGTAGTTTCTCGACCCGTTACGAGCCTCACATCGGCACGACTTATCGGGTTATTGGGGTCTGACGTTTACCACCCATAGACTTGATATGCGACATATCAGACGAAGAGACCGGACTGTACGATAAGTGTTACTGGTCGGATTCGCAGGAGTGTGAGCGGGCTAGCTCGTCGATCTTCTGATCGCTCAATACCCGGGTGGCCGTTACGTTTAGCAGACCGCTTGCGGCTTGTGGGTGTTTGATATGATCATCATCTGCTACCGGCGTATTGACGAGTCTTTAGAGTCCTACACAGAGGTTTCCTAACTCAAGCGAAACGAAATAGGAGCGCATATGAGATATGTGCAGGACCGAGAATAATGCGTGTATGTGATACCGCATTTCATTCTCGCGATATATGTTTCGATTGGTTATATTCGATATGACCTAGTTATCGAATCATTGATTCGATAAATCGATGCATTGTATACTAGTCGGTTATGTGCGACATGACCGGATCATTGGATCAAGTGTTGATTTAATGATTTAATGTATAATTATATATATTTGATATATTACTTTGCATTAACTAGTATTGGTTCACTTTAAACAGATTTTTCTCACTTGATGTGCACATTGTATATGTGATATGTTTTGTGCACATGATTGTATCATGTTTGATGATGCATGTTGACTTGACTTTGTGTAAAAGAATTGAACCATGGTTATGAGAGTGGTTAGGGTTTATGTTTTATTCACTTATTATTTAATCCATTCATTATTTATTAATTGGTTTTGTGAAAATAAAATGGTTTCATTTATCATGAAGAATGGTGAAGCTTCATGAAGCTTTTTCTAATGATGCTATTTTGTCTTCATACTTAAACCTAACCACTCCCACTAACCATGGTCAATTCTCTACACTTGACCATGGTTAGGATATGATAAAGATCATTTTCTTTTCTATTTTGATTAAGACTTTTATCATATTCTATCATCTTCTTCATCTTCTTCTTTAAAAGAAAAGCTTGCTACTTTAATGGCAACTTGAGATCTAGTGAGAGAAATCCAAATCTAAAGTGAACCCACCTCCTATTTCTTCATCCTCTACCTCTTGCCAAGTGGTTTCGGGTGTTTTCTTCACAAGTTTCACTACTTGGTGAAGTCGGAGCTTGAACTAGTGCAACCTCGACGTAGATCGTCTTTGACACGAAGCCGTCGAACCATTCCGCTCACTTCTCCGATGAAGCAGTCGCGAGAGTCCGAGGTTCGTGATGGAAAGCGAGGGGACGACCACATGGAGCTTAGCAAGTGGATATCCGGATCTACAAAGGTTGTAGTATCTCAACTTCTAGTTAAATAGTTAACTAGTTTTGTATTTCGCCTAGACATCTAGCAACGTTCCGTTAACTAGGGTTTCTCGGTACCATAATTTTTAAATTTGGCATGTTCGATGCCTTGTGAGACCTCTATAGGATGCCTAGGAACCCTACAGTGGTATCAGAGACTAGCTAGAGCCTTAGGCGAAGTCTAGACGGAGTTTGAAATCCGGAAGAACCGAAATCCAAACCCCAAAATAGCTCTCTGGAAATTTTTCAAATTTGTGGTTTTTTGTCAATTAAAAATGCTTTAAAAAATCAGCAATAAAATCTAAGAATTACTGTGCAAAACGTTTCCTGTGAACAGTATAAACTGCGGCGGAACCGCGGCAGAAGCATGGCTTCTGCGGCGGTTCCGCGGCTCCTTGATGACGTCAGCCCCACTTCTTTGCACAGTAATACCTGATTAATTGTTCTGAGTTTTCTGGGAATTTTAATTTGACTGCAGAGTTGAGTATTTTGGGGTTGTGTAGGGATTCAACGATTCGATCGGATTATCGAACTTTGTTTAAGTGTTTTCCGGATATTTTTTTTAGAATATGTTAAAAAGTTCGACCGGATATAAATACCCAATCTTTCCCCTGCCTAAAATATCCAAGTGTTGGATTATTGTGTGGTTTAAGGACGTTCTGAGTAGTGCAAGTAACGCGATGGTCCCTCTAGAAGACAACAAACCTTAACTCGATTATGTGACCGTCTTGAACTGCCCTTTGAACCTTCGGGTTTGGGGCAGTACGGCGTGCCACATGTGAGGCGTTGGCTTGACCCTTCTACGGCTGGACCGTTGGTACTGAGGCATGAAACGAATGTCTTTGAACCTATTTCATGTGTTGGATGGTTTCGGGAAAACTTGGGTGTTCGAATGTTCGATCGGAAAGTTTAATATATTCTATTTATCCGGAATTGGATACAATAATTGGAATTCACAAACAGTTATGAGATAACTGGATGAATGTTATAAATCTAGCAGTTTAGTCCCATACGATATTGAAAAGAGTTTTCGATAATGAGACTAAAATGCGGGGTTTGTAACTGTTAGGCATGTGATGTCTAAAGAGGTTGCGGATTCCAACTGTTGTAGTTTTACACTTTCTTTTCTATGACCGTAAGTGTAATATGTGATATCGCCGGTTTCGTTGCTATATGTCAACGACAATTGGGATGGACATATTTACTTACGTTGATAACATGTGATGTTATGTGTTGCTGGATATGTTATATTGGATCGTCGTGTTTGAATAGCCGGGGGTTTTTATGTGAGATGAGTGTTTTCCATTTTCATTCATGTAAAAACTTGTATGTAATATTCTTTTATTTGGGGCACTTCCAGGTAGCGGAAGATGTCGCCCTTTGTATATTATTTACTTCTCCGCATTAGGATAGACCCAAGGAGGGGAGCACAAGTAACCGGGTTCTGGGGTCCAGTGGGAGACCAACTCGAGGAGTCGAGTCCGGGTCTCCTAACCCTAGAATTGGCAGGGTTGCTTGCCGCTCTCGTAGGGGTCTAGGGGTGTGGGATTGGCTATTCATCACGACCGTGGAATCCGTGTTTTATACTGGCTCGTATTGAAAACACGGACGTTCTAGTATATCCAATATTTCATATGTTTATTCTGCTGCGATATCTGTGTTGTGATGTTCTCTGATGGATATAGTATATAGTATATATGATATATTATATAGACGTTACTTATGTTTTACACCCGCGCTAGCCCTGCCCTGCTCTGTCGTTAGTTACCTAACCTAACGGTGCACGAGGGGACATCGAGGCGAATGCGGATGGCATAAGTGTACGTCATATCTATCTGTGATGTTTAGGTATTAAATAATGGGGCTTCATTAATGTGATTAATGAAAGAAAAGAAACCAAATGATGTTGTAGAATCAAATTTTAAACAAAACAGGTAGCTACAGTTCTTGCTTTGCATAGCGGTATATATGATATACCCTGCACCTTATTCGATGAGGAAAGGACCGAGATCCCTTCACCGGGAGTGACTCCTTTAGCAATAACTGGCAGATGCTACACACTCGGTTTGGCTTTGATTGCTTTTAAGAGTTTTTGCTTTGCACAGTGATATATATGATATATCCCGCACCTTATTCGACGAGGAAAGGGCCGACGATCCCTTCGCCGGGAGTGACCCCTTTAGCAAAACTGGAAAAGCCTCAAAATCACTCCATTTCAAAACTTCATTTGATTCTACAACGATATCAAGTTCATTACGCTCATGGTTTTATGAAAACCTGCGTAGCCCTCCGTCATTTCAGATAAGTACTAGTTAGTATTCGTGCTGCGGTTGTTTGGCATGCGTCAAGGCGTAGTGTACGGTAGCTAACTAGTGCTCATTTTCTAGCATACGATGCGATTGGATTAGGGTATTCGCACGGCGTTGTTTGGCATGCGTCAAGGGTCGTGCGGGTGGGTTTAATTCAATCAGGAAATGACGGGTTGAACTTGACTAGCGGACTATGGGTTGTTTGGCATGCGTCAAGGTCATAGCACGCTAGGGGCAAAAGATTGTCGGGAATTTCAAGTGTTGAAATTTGCAATGAGATTGCATACCTTCTATGAGATAGTTGGATCCCGATACCCACTGCGAGTAAGAGTTACTCCTGGGAGAGTTTTACACATTACAATTAGCCGATCAAGTAGGTGTCTAGAAAGGTGTTAACGAGGTTACGCCTCTGGGAAAACGAGGTTTACAGTAATTAGGTTCGTGCGAAAGCACGGGGGACCTCCCTCAAAGTACCGACACTGGCCTGGCTGAAAGATTGGCGAACTTGTAGTGTGTAATTAATCCCGGCTAGTCTTTCCTTTTAGGGTTTGGAGGAAGATTTGATAAAAAGCAGTGGGAGCCATCCTGATTAGATTAGATAATAACCAATCTGATCTTGCACGAGCATACGCTAAAGTGTTTTCTTCTCTCTCTCTCCAGGTAGCGACCATTTCATGCCCTAATAAAGATAATAATATGGATGTATTGACCGAACCCGCATGTTATACTGTGCTGGGGAACGTTGGTTCCGTTCTTTCCTATAAGAGTTATAGGACTGAACAGGATATAAGGGAATACCAGGATTCCCATGCCACCCAAATGAAGAAAGTACATGTTGATGCATTTTCTTCGAGTGTGTTCGTTACTGAGAACTGTTTCTCCATTTGCTCTATGTCCTGGGTATTGGATACCGGGTCAGGATCCCATATATGTAATCAGTTACATGGGCTTAAGAAAGGTAGAGAACTTGGAGAAGGTGATAAAGACATTAGAGTTGGAAATGGTGCAATTGTTGCAGCTAAGACTGTCGGGGAATATCACCTTGAATTACCAACTGGTAATACATTGGTTCTGAACGAATGCTATTACATGCCGAACCTGATATGCAACATTATATCGGTTTCTTTATTAAGTAAAGAGGGATATAATTTTGTATTACAGGACAATGTTATGAACATTTTCCGTAACCAAAAGTTGGTTGGATCAGGCACGTTGTGCAATGGCATTTATGTTCTAAACCAATCAACAGTTCTGAGCATAACAAACACACACAAGAGGAAGAGTTCTGAACTGAATGAATCCTTCTTGTGGCATTGTAGACTGGGTCACATCAATGCGACACGACTGGCTAAGTTGCATAAGGATGGATATTTAAATCCGTTTGAATTTTCATCCTATGACACTTGCCAGTCATGTCTCAAAGGCAAGATGACCAAAGCTCGTTTATGGGACACGGAGAAAGAGTTACCGAACTCTTGGGACTGATACATAGTGATGTATGCGGTCCTATGTCTACACATGCCAGGGATGGTTCTTCGTACTTCATTACATTCACTGACAATCTCTCTAGATTCGGATATGTGTTCCTGATGAAACACAAATCAGAAGCTTTTGAGAAATTTAGAGAATATAAACAAGAAGTCGAGAACCAAACCGGAAAAAGTATTAAAATCCTACGATCTGATCGAGGAGGGGAATACTTGAGCAATGAATTCCTGGACTTCCTAAAAGAGAATGGGATTCTCTCTCAGCTGACTCCTCCATATACACCACAGCACAACGGTGTATCTGAACGGAGAAACCGCACCCTATTAGATATGGTGCGCTCTATGATGAGTACAGCTGAGTTACCTATTTCCTTCTGGGGACATGCGCTTGAGACAGCCATGGACCTATTGAATAGAGTTCCTACCAAATCAGTGCCTACCACTCCATATGAGATATGGAAAGGAAGAGACCACATCTTAATTATATTAAGATATGGGGTTGTCCAGCCTATGTCAAAAGACAAAATCCGGACAAACTCGAGGCAAGATCTGTTTTTATGTAAGTTTGTAGGATATCCCAAAATTCACAAGGGTATATCTTCTACCACCCCGAGGAACAAAAGGTGTTTGTTTCTCGACATGCCACTTTCTTAGAAAAAGGTTTTCTTATGAAACAGATAAGTGGCATTGAGGTAGAACTGGAAGAGGTTCCAGCGACACAGACTACAACAGAAGATTTGGTTGAACCAGAGGATTCCGTAGTTCCCGATGAACCCCAGCCACTCCGCCGATCTAGTAGGGTTCCTCGCCAACCTGAGAGATACTACGGTTTTCTCATGGATGGTGGGAGCGAGGATTGCATCATGGAGGATGATGACCCGACTAGTTTCGAGCAGGCCATCACGAGTGCTGACTCAGTGAAATGGCTGGATGCTATGCGGTCCGAGATGGAATCCATGTACACCAACAAAGTATGGACTTTGGACGTTGCTCCTGAAGGGGTAAAACCCATTGGGAGCAAGTGGATCTTCAAGAAGAAACTTGGTGTAGATGGGAAAGTGGAGACTTTCAAAGCTAGACTTGTAGCAAAGGGTTTTCGTCAAAGACCAGGTGTGGACTATGACGAAACCTTTTCTCCAGTGGCTATGCTTAAATCCATCCGGATCATGCTTGCCATCGCTGCTTATCATGATTACGAAATCTGGCAAATGGATGTTAAGACCGCCTATTCTAAACGGTGATTTAGAAGAGTGAGTGTACATGACTCAGCCAGAGGGCTTCGTAGACAGTGGGAGCAGCGGAAAGGTGTGCAAGCTGCTTAAATCCATTTATGGATTAAAGCAAGCATCGCGGAGTTGGAACATCTGCTTTGACGTCGTTATCAAAGAGTTTGATTTCGTCAAAAACTCAGATGAACCTTGTATCTACAAGAAGGTGGCAGAGAGTTAAGGTTGTCTTCCTCGTATTGTACGTGGACGACATACTCTTGATAGGAAATGATATTCCTATGCTGCAGTCGGTCAAGCTCTTCTTATCACAAAGATTCTCAATGAAAGATCTTGGTGATGCCTCCTGCATATTGGGGATTAGGATCTATAGAGATAGATCCAAACGGATTTTGAGATTGTCCCAATCCAGGTACATTGACACCATACTAAAGAGGTTTAGTATGGAAGAGTCCAAGCGTGGGAACCTGCCCACGATCTCTGGAATCACTCTCTCCAAAGAGATGTCTCCCAAGACTGATTTGGAGAGAGCTCGCATGCAAGGGATACCCTATGCTTCGGCAGTAGGCTCTATCATGTATGCGATGCTATGTACCAGACCCAATGTAGCATACTCACTAAGTGTAGTGAGCAGGTATCAAGCTGATCCTGGAGAGAATCACTGGACAGCTGTGAAGAGCATTCTCAAGTACTTGCGAAGGACTAGAGATATGTTCTTGGTGTATGGTAACGGAGAACTCCAAGTGGAGTCCTTTACCGATTCAAGCTTCCAGAGTGATAAGGACGACTCTAAGTCGCAGTCGGGCTTTGTCTTTACCCTTTACGGAGGGGCGGTCAGCTGGAAGAGTTCCAAGCAGGAAACCGTGGCAGACTCGACGATGGAGGCTGAATACATCGCTGCCAACGATGCTGCCAAAGAGGCTGTCTGGGTCAAGAAGTTCATTACTGAACTTGGAGTGGTTCCATCCATTGAGCATCCAATACCTTTGTATTGCGATAACAATGGAGCGGTGGCTTTGGCCAAGGAACCCAGGTCCCATCAGCGGTCCAGGCACATTCTGAGGCGGTATCACCTGATCCGGGAGATACTTGATCGCCGGGAGATCGAGGTCAGGAGAGTTGACACGAAGAACAACACGGCGGATCCACTCACGAAGGCCATTCCCCAGATACAGTTTGAGAGACTCTTCGGGATGCTCGGTATGAGATACTACAGCAGCTGACCCTAGTGCAAGTGGGAGATTGTTAGTTGTATGTAATGCCCTAGAAGGCCAGTATTGTACAGATTATGTATATTATATTGGATGCTTGGACATATATAGAGATGACTTTCTTGCTCGACATGATAGTATGCTATCTGGTTACTCTTTATCTTAACATGTACACTAGTCTCTTTATACTGTCTTATAGTTACATGTTGGTAAAGCCCTTAGGATTTGTACTTGACTACCTGGACTATGATGCAGATCATACTAGTGGGGACATGGTAGTCCATAAGTACATCCTTCAAGGTCCCTAGTCGTGGGTGTATCGAGACGGGGCATCGATATACCAGAGTAGACTAGCGTATACGCTTCTCAACCCATGTGATGGGCGATGGATGATCCCATATCCATTGGTGTTTGACATCAGAGATGGTATACGGGTGCTCAGTGGAGACTGGGTACACTGGACGGACTC